>CM062817.1:1699741777-1701104065 GCA_031772625.1 Pinus tabuliformis | reverse complement strand
ACTCTTCCAAGAAAGCGTTAGCCGCCCAGCAGCAACAAAATTCAAAGAATCCTAAGAAGTCATATCCTAAAAAGAATGGTCCTAAACCAAACAAGGGTCCTAAGCAAACTCAACCTCAAAATGAAAGATCATTTCAGCAAAATGATAAGACCAATAAAAACAAATGGAAGAAGACTGATAGACATTGTAACTTTCGTAATCGAGATGGCCACTTAGAATCTAAATGCTTTAAGAAGATGGAAGCCTTGGAAGCCGCAATGAAGAAGCATAACATCCATGTGGAGCATTCTTCAACTTCAACTTCAACTTCATCTTCAGGAATGGCACTTTCTGCATGTCGTTGTCAATCATCTCAGTCTGGTTATGCATTAAATGTATCTTCTTCTTCTCATTCTCATGAGTGGCTCATTGATTCCGGAGCCTCTTATCACATGGCCAAAAACCAAGCCATGTTTTCTTCTTTAAATGATTGTAACACCAAAAATATATATGTTGGTGATGATAGATCTCTTAATGTTGTAGGGACTGGAACTGTTCATCTAGACAATGGTCAGTTTAATGATGTATTATGTGTTCCAACCTTATCCTGCAACCTTCTATCTGTATATCAGATAACTCATTCAGGTGAAGGTAAAATTGTTGAATTTTCACCTGATGATGTTGTAATCAAGGATCTAAGAGATCCTAAACAGATTCTAGCTACTGGTATTGCTGATGATTCCACAAGGTTGTATAAGTTTCACAACTTTGGGTCATCAAATCTTCCCTCAGTATTTGTTGCTCATAATGATGAAGTGAGCAAACTTTGGCATGAGCGATTTGGTCACTTAAACTATTTCTCCCTTCAGCATCTATGTAAAGAAAATATGGTGACAGGTCTTCCTATGGTATGCAGAGATGGTGTTTGTTCCGGATGTGTACTCGGAAAACATCATCGGGACAGTTTTGAAAAACGTGCCTCTTGGCACGCCTCAGCCCCTTTACAGTGATTTATGTGGTCCACTTCCTGTTGCTTCATTCTATGGCTGCAAGTATTTCTTAACTTTCATTGATGATTTCTCCAGACGCACTTGGGTATACTTCTTAAAACTCAAGAGCGAAGTATTTAACACCTTTTTGGCCTTCAAAGCCTTTGTTGAAAAACAATCTGGACATCAAATTCTTAAGCTAAGAACTGATAATGGTGGAGAATATGTTAAAAACACATTCATCAACTTTTGCACCGAAAATGGAATTCAAATGCAACATACTGTTCCATACACTCCACAACAAAATGGTGTAGCTGAAAGGAAAAATCGCACCTTCAAGGAAATGGCTAATTGTATGCTGCAATCTAAAGGACTCAGTCTTAGTTTTTGGGCCGAAGCAATTAATTGTGCAAATTATATAATCAATCGCACTCCTACTAAGGTTCTAAAGAATATCACTGCAGAAGAAGCTTGGAGTTCCATTAAACCAGATGTAAGTCACTTTCGTGTTTTTGGAAGTGAAGCATGGGCCCATATTCCAGATGAAAAACATAAAGCTTTATAACCTAAGAGTGAGAAATGTACTTTTGTTGGATATTCTGAAGATGTAAAAGGTTATAGACTTATTCCATTTAAGTCCAAAAATGTTATCATTAGAAGAGATGTAAAATTTGATGAAAATAAATCGGCCTGCGAGCCTAGTCCGGCGGATGTGCCACCTCTTCCTATCTCTTCTACTTTTGAAAACATTTCTTCTTCAGATGATGAAAGTGAGGATGACAATCCTCCCCCACCTTCTCAGGATCCTCAACTTCCAAGATGGGTCTGTGCTACTCGGGATGCAGCAGGTGATCTTGCCGGTGATCCTACAGATCAGCGACGTACACGTTCTCAGTTTGAAAGAGCCTCTTCTTTACTGGCTCAAGCTCCAGTAAATCATGATCCTGACACTTTTGCAGAAGCTTCAGGCCATCCACATTGGGAAGCAGCTATGAATGAAGAATATCATTCATTGTTGGCAAATGATACATGGGATCTTGTTCCTCTGCCAAAGGGACGCAAACTTGTTAGATGTAAATGGGTTTACAGAACCAAGTATGGACCAGATGTGAAAGTTGATAAACATAAAGCTCGTCTTGTTGCTAAGGGCTTTTCACAGGTTGAAGGCATTGACTACACTGAAACCTTCTCCCCTGTTGCCAAAATGAACTCTATCCGCCTTGTTCTTTCCCTTGCTGCCTCTTTAAAATGGGAAGTCCCTCAGATGGATGTTAAATCTGCCTTCTTGCATGGGGACTTGCATGAAGAAATCTATATGGAACAACCCATTGGCTTCATCCAAACAGACTCCAGCCTTGTATGTCGACTTAAGAAATCTCTCTATGGTCTCAAGCAAGCTCCTCGGGCTTGGTATGCCAAAATGGATAGCTTTCTTTTAGAATCTGGCTTTTCTAGGTGTTATTCTGACAATACTGTCTACACCAAGAAAGTGGGCAACTCTCTTATCATCCTTGTTCTTTATGTTGATGATCTTATTCTTACTGGTAGTGATCCCAACCTTATCAACCATGTGAAGTCCAGCCTTAAAAAGAAATTTGAAATGACAGACTTAGGACACTTACACTATTTTCTCGGTCTTCAAGTCTTGCAATCCAAGGAGGGTATTTCCCTTTCCCAATCCAAGTATGCTTGTGATATTCTTCGTCATTTTCACATGGAAGACTGTAAGCCAACCCCTTCTCCCTTTCAGTCTGGAGTCAAACTTTCAGTCTCTTGTATTTCTCCTGAAGTTGATGCTACCTTATACCGTCAACTTGTAGGAAAACTCTTGTATTTAACCCATACTCGTCTTGATCTTTCCTTTGCTGTTGCCCTTGTTGCTCGTTTTATGCAAAACCCCCGTGAAAGTCATTGGAAAGCAGCCAAAAGAATACTTCATTATGTTCGAGGTACAGTACAGTTTGGGATTCATTACAGTGCCAAAGCAGCTCCTCTATTAGTTGGTTTCACTGATTCTGATTGGGCTGGTGACCCTGATGATCGGAAGTCTACTGCCGGTTATGTCTTCACTCTTGGTTCAGGACCTATTACATGGGCTTGTAAGAAACAGGCTGCCATTTCTCTTTCGTCAGTAGAAGCAGAGTATCGTGGTGCCGTGGAAGCTAGTAAGGAAGCCTTGTGGCTTCGTCAGATCCTATCAGAGTTTGGCTTTGAGCAGCAGCATCCAACCACACTTTGGTGTGATAATCAAAGTGCCATTCAGCTATGCAAAGATCCAGTCCAGCATCAGCGCAGCAAACACATTGAACTACACATGCACTTCATCAAAAAGCTCATTCATGACCATGTTCTTGAAGTGCAATATTGTTCAACAGATGATCAGGTTGCAGACATCTTCACAAAGGCTCTCACAAAGGCGAAGTTCACTAAACTTCGATATATGCTTGGAGTTCAGGAAGTTGTCACTAAGGGGGGATAGGCTCTAGTGCCTCCTTCCTTCTCCTACTGTGTCATATTTGTAAATCCTTCAATCCTATCCCAAGTGTTTCTTAAGGGGGGATGTTAGGATATTCCGACACATAGGAAATAGTTAAGTTCAACTTGGTCTAGTATAGAGTTAGGTAAAGTGTGTTTCTTTACCGTTGTACATTTTGTAACTTACAATCCGACGGTCACGATATGTAGTGATCCGACGGTTCACTCTCTCCTCGGTATTACCGACACTTGATCCGTGGCTTGACACCCGATTGGTACATGAGTTCTATTTAAAGCGCATGGAGGGTCATTGTTCGGGTAATCCGTGCATGAGAGAAGCTTATGTAAATTTTAATTCTTTGATTAATAAATTGCCTGTAGTAGCCACGTTGGCGCAGGCCGTGGACTGTTTCCCTATTTGAGGGTTTTAACCACGTCAAAAATACTGGTGTATTGATCTGTGATCTGGTTGTGAGCGGTGTCCTTTTGGTGTTCTTTCTAAAGAACTTACCCTGTAAATTCCTACAACAAGAAAGAAGACAGGAGAGATTAGGCTATGTGTAGACCTAAGAAATTTAAACCAAGTCTCCCTAAAAGACCACTACCCATTGCCCAAAATGGATCACATTCTACAAAGAGTAGTGGGGTCATCTAGAATCTCTTTGCTAGATGGCTTTTCAGGTTTCAATCAAATACTGGTTCACCCGGATGACCAAGACAAGACAGCCTTTACCACACCGTGGGGAACATTTAAGTATGTGAAGATGCCTTTCGAACTTAAAAACGCTGGTGCTACCTTTCAAAGGGCAATGGATATTGCATTTTCCAAGGAAATACATGATTTCCTAGTTGTCTACCTCGATGACTTAACCCCTTTCTCCAAATCTGATCAAGAGCACCTAAAACATTTGAGGCAAATATTCATGACATGCAGGAAATATGGCATTTCCTTGAATCCCAAGAAGTCTCTCTTTGGACTTGAAGAAGGCAAACTACTTGGCCATATCATATCAAAGGACGGGATTAGAATAGATCCGGAAAGGATCCAAGCCATTTTGCAAATCCCATATCCAAGACACATAAAAGAATTGCAAGCATTCCTTGGGAAGATCAATTTCCTAAGGAGATTTATCCCAAATCTAGCCGAACTGATAAGACTGTTAAGCAACATGTTAAAAAAGGATGCCAAGGTAAAATGGTGTCTTGAAACCAAACAAGCCTTTGAGAGTATCAAATCTGCCTTAACCCAAGCTCCATTCCTCACAAGTCCTCAATTTGATAGGGACTTCATCATATTCTCATTTGCACCTGATCACACCATAGTTGCTGTCCTTACTCAGGTTGTCCCTAAAGCTCCTTAAAGGGATATGGCCGAGGTAACCACAAACCAATCTTTGGACCGCAGGTTCTAGCCCACCTGCAATCAGAGAGGGCTCTCTCTTAATGATTTAGCTTTGTTGATGATGATTTTAGGCTAGTTATTGAGTTCAAGGGGTTTTCTTTAAATTTTGGTGGGAAGGATGATGTTTCCAAGTAGAGAGTTAGGTATAGTATGAGAGTTCCAAACCATTGGGCATGGAGTCAAGGAGTAGGATTGCTGGTGTGTTTTCTTGGTCACAAGAGAGAAATATGGAGCAAGCTAGCTGCACATGAAACAATGATTCAAGCTAAAAGGATGGAATGAGGGCTAAGGAATGAGAGGCAATTAAGAATTTCTCATTCAGCTTAACAGAGGGAAGGTGAATGAGCTCTATCTAGGAGCAGTAAAGAATCCCTAGATAACTGTCAAACATGGGTGAATTAGAGGAAATATGAGCCAAAGGGAATTCATATTCATTACCAATTCAGATGAAAACATAAAGAAACAACAGAAATTGAGCATAGAGTGCAGCCAAGCAAGTTCTAAGCTAATCTTTCTTTCTGCTATTTAGATGGTGATACATGTATAATATGAGCATATATCAATGAAAACAGAGGTAAGAGGCACTTATTGAGTCATGTTGCAGCACAAGAATTCCATAATTCACTCTTCAAACATTAATACACAGCACACAGTCCATTCTCCAAGCTTTCAGCAGTCTTTGATTAAGGAAAACATATCAGATATATAGAGCGAGTCTCTCTTGGAGTGCATTAACCAACCAACCCTCTAAACAGTGAATTAGGGTGGTTTATATAGAGAAAAATATCCAAAAATATCTATTACAGCCGACCTTAAACATGTCTGAGGGAAACGAGTTTTTTAACCTAATCTTATCCTGAAATTAATGCAAGAAGATATGTTTGATCTGCATTAGAGGCAGCTGTATCAAAATGAGTTAATATGGTGTCCTTATGGCTATGTGCTGTTCATTCAGCCATAACTGTGCTTTGGGTTTGATCCCCTGCTCTTGAGTGGGCTTTGATGTGCATTAACTGTGATTTGCGAGCCTTGAATGGCTTCATCGCTTTCTTTGACTTTGCTTTGGGGCCTTTAATGTTCACCTGCTTTGGTATTGCCGATCTGATACTCTTTGCCGCTTCACTGATACTCTTTGATTTGATCAGGGCTTCATCTTTCCTTTGATACACTTTCACAGTCGAAACAGGCCGCTTTCTCTCCCTTGTTGTGTTTAAAACTGTCAAGTCGCCCCTTTTCTGCCCTTTCAAGGAAAAAATGGCTGCTGCAAATGCTTTTTGTGGCCTCTGGAATGATATTGGCACTGGCCGATTTGAATATGAATATCACTGAAGAAATCCTGTTAAACTGCGCTTTTTCGGGCTTGCTGGTAGCTGAGCCATGAGAGGGCTTCCATTTTGGTCGATTTTTCTTAGCGATGCACGATTCATCGAAAACTGCCTCGGTTTTTCATTCCGGGCATCCTTTGCTGCAATTTTCGCCTTCGCACCATTTTTTGGTGATGACGTCAGCATTGGGTCGTACGGCGGTGACGTCAGAAGGGTGACGTGGCAGTACGGTGGGGGCGATGACATGGCAGTACAGTGGCAACGACATGGCACAGGACATGGTGGCGGGAGGCCGACGCAGGCTGATGAAGTCAGGAAGACGTGGCGCTGAGCTGGTGTTGTTGTCAGGGGAGGAGAGACAGAAGGCGGTTTGTGGTTTCATTGGACCGCCTTCTGTACGAGAGCGGTAATTGTCAGAGGAGCACCGACGCAATCAAGGGCGGACACACGTCCTTTTGTACGACGGCAAAACCGCCAGGCTATCGGACGCTAACTGTCGGATGTCAGGGTGGCTCCGAGATCGCCGAGAGCCGTCGGATCTGGGCGGGCGGATCGGAGGGCTGACGGAGTGCGGAGCTGGCGGCAGGTTTATGCGTGGGGCCTGCTGGAATATTCGAATAAATATTTATATGGCAGGGTTCCAAAAACTTTGGGTTTGTGGGTTTTTTGCGGGTTTTACATAGTTTTGCGCCGGGGGTATAGTTTAACCAAAACATTTAAACCAAACCCGAAAGTGTGAGCGCGAGAGGGTAAAAATGATGAAATTTCATGGGTAAAAGGGGTGAGGAAAGAGGTTATTAACTTTAACCAAATGTTAAGTTAATCCCAGGGTTTGGACGCGGAGGGCTAATGCTAAGCCCCAAATGAACTCAACATTTCCCAAACTGTTATTATAGAGCTATAGTGCCAGGGGATGGGAATATGTACATAGGGGAGTTATTTAGTGTTTTTAGTAAGGGGAAGGGAAAATAGATAGGGATTTACATAATAATGTTAGAAGTTAATATGAATTGGTGAGGTGAAGTGTAGGGGGACTAAATTTGTGAACTGAAACTTAGACATAGGAAGTGAATGGACTATGGAGACATGATTTTTACACAAGAAATGTGGCTTCTTTTCACAAAAGAAAGTCAAAGCTTGACTTGGTGCTTTACAAAAATGAAGTGATAATAGGACTGTTTGGGTAGATCCCAAGGTCCTCAAGGGGATGTTAGTGAGTGATTTGGGGGATGAGAAGAAGGGGGAGTTAGACATGCCTCGTTTGAGCTCCTCCAAAGGGGAATTGCCTTGCACTTGTGATCTGAATAGATATAACACTTGAAAACATGAAATGGATCACACAGCTTGATTCTACAACCACAAAACAACTTACCCAGTGATCCAGGTGGATGTTGGTGGCAACCCACCTATCCCATTTGGACCCCCACAACTATCTCTTTCAGCTTTTTTAGTTTCCTAAATTGTAGCATAGTTTACTATTTTTAGTAGTTTTTCGGGTCCTGAACTTCCGGAGCCGTTTTGAGGCCCTAAACGATGTTTTTTTTTGGGAATCTGGAGCAACATGGGTCCATGGACCCATGTTGCCTCCCAAAAGTGGTAGTACTCGGATAGATCTTTCTAACGAGCTATCGTACGCGTCAAACGGAGATCGTATGCCAAAGTTACGACCCCGGGAAATTGATGTACCAATTTACCCAAACGGGGCCCACAATTTGGCGTTTCATCTTTTAGGGTTAGGTTTCGGGATGTGAAGGGTTTTCCATTGTTTCTCAACAATAAATAGGCCTTCGAGCCTCATTGTAAGACAGTTCAGAACAGTTCAGAGGCATGTAGCCGCCACATCTCTTCTCAGAGATAAGCTACCATCGCCCTAGCTGGTTTATTTCCATTTCTGGTTGTAAGCATATTTCAGTATTTTCCATTAATGAAATGAAGCATTATTCCCACTGCATCTCTGTGTTTATGGTTATTGCATCTCTGTATTTATGGTTATCTTTGTAATCTATTGCGTTCCTATTTAAATCCGGATCAGTGGTATCAGAGCGGTCTGCTTTTTCTCTGTTTTTCTTTGCATGTCCCCAACGAGGTCGGGATATAAGGAGTTAGGGCTTGAACTGGTCGAACCTTTGTAAGACCAGCCTCGCAAATCCCGACGGCCTCCCATGGCGGATGAGAAGAAAGACGAGGGGGCAGGAGATCCTATCAAAATCTTACTCGAAGAAGCGCTCGAGCGGCAAAGGAACGCGATGATGGAGAGCTTTGCGCAGATCCTTCAGCGGCTACCCAGAGGTGACACATCGGCTTCCAACAGCTACTCTGGAAACGCCACACCGTTTAAGGTACAAGTTAATTTTGAAATCCCCATCTTCGAGGGTCAAATAGACGCAGATGCCGTAGATAAATGGTTAAATCTGCTAGATGGGTATTTTTCTGTTCATGAATTTTCAAGTCGGGAAAAGATTGTTTTCGCTCTTCTCAAAGCAGCCCCCCACGTCAAGGACTGGTGGGAAACATACTGCGAGCAGAAGGATGAAAGTACAGGCTCACTGTTTTCAGCTGCCCCCACTTGGAATGACTTCCGGGATGCCATCAAGGAGCAATACTACCCTGTCAATAGCTATGAGGACAAATACATCAAATGGACCACACTGCGGTAGGGACGAGACCAAGGTGTGCGAGAGTTCACAAATATTTTTCATACCCTTCGCACATAGTTGGGTATCAAAGATTCTGAGCTGCATCTGGTACTCAAATACCGCGGCTGCCTACACAGATACATCCAGGAAGAGATGGAGTTCTTTAACATCTCCTCACTCGGCACAACATACCGATACGCTGTCAAAATCGAACAAAAGTTCAAACAGAAGAAGCGAGACTTTGGATCTGCAAATCCAAAGCCCAAAGGACAAAGCCAAGGCGGGGTGACCCAAGACAACCCGTCGAAGCCGCAAGAAAAGAACAACACCACTAAGCCGAAGAAGGACACAGGAAAGTGGTGTGAGTTCCACAAGAGTCCCACTCATAACACAAGTGAGTGTCGGACCAAGCAGTTGCTCGTGGCTGAGTTCAAGGCTTCCGAATCAGATGCATGTTCCGACCCTGAGCCAGAACTCGACAAGGGGAATGGCAAAGGGAACCAGATCATTGATGCAGATCCCAGCGCCACTGTTGCCACCGCCAAGATCCAGAAAGATGAGCCCGAAAATCCAGAGGAAGGGGAGCGTCTTTTCCACTCACAGATGTGGGTGAAGGGTTCGCCGCTACAATTCATTGTCGACAGTGGCAGCCAAAAGAACCTCATTTCAGCAGAGGTCGTGAAGCGGTTGGGCCTACCGACTACACCGCACCCGCAGCCGTACAGTATCAGGTGGCTTCACGAAGGACGAGATCTAAAAGTTCGCCAGCAGTGCCGCCTTCCCTACAGCATCAAGCCCTTCACAGACGAGGTACTGTGTGATGTTACACCTCTGGATGTTTGCGATGTATTATTAGGCCAGCCATACTTGTGGAGGCGACATGCTGTGTATGAGTCAAGGCCTCGTGCTGTCATTATTTCTTTGAATAATTCATTATACAGGATACCAGAGGTAGCCCCACCTACCGCCACATCTTTGATCACTGCCAAGAAAGGCAACAAGCTCATATCACAGACCAGGAAATTCATCTGTCTGGTTCACTCCCAAAGTAAGGGGAAGATCGTTGCTACATCCATGACCCCTGCAAAGGGTTCCTCTTCGCAGCAGCAGCAGCAAAGGAATACGGTCATGACAGAACACAAGAACAACTTCTCATCATCCACAGGGATGCTACACAAGTTTCAAGTGGGCGACAAAGTCTGGTTGCATATGCAGAGAGAACGCCTTACCAGAACCCATCAGAAACTCAGACCACTCCGACATGGTCCTTACAGCAGTACCAAGGTTGTGGGGAACAATGCTTTGGAGCACATCATTCCTCCATTCCTTTGCCTGCACCAAGTGTTCAATATGGACCATCGTCGACCATGCTTCCCACCATTACTGGACACATCAAAGATTGCAGGACAAGTTCAGCAGATGGAGGAACTCAACGCAATGGGGACCATTGCTTCCTAAGGGGGGAGAAATGATCCAGGTGGATATTGGTGGCCACCCACCTATCCCATTTGGACCCCCACAACTATCTCTTTCAGCTTTTTCAGTTTCCTAAATTGTAGCACAGTTTACTGTTTTTAGCGGTTTTTCGGGTCCTGAACTTCCGGAGCCGTTTTGAGGCCCTAAACGACGTTTTTTTGGGAATCTGGGGCAACAAGGGTCAATAGATCGATGTTGCCTCCCAAAGTGGTAGTACTCGGATAGATCTTTCTAACGAGCTATCGTACACGTCAAACGGAGATCGTATGCCAAAGTTACGACCCCGGGAAATTGATGTACCAATTTACCCAAATGGGGCCCACAATTTGGCGTTTCATCTTCTAGGGTTAGGTTTCGGGATGTGAAGGGTTTTCTATTGTTTCTCAACAATAAATAGGCCTTCGAGCCTCATTGTAAGACAGTTTAGAACAGTTCAGAGGCATGTAGCCGCCACATCTCTTCTCAGAGATAAGCTACCATCGCCCTAGCTGGTTTATTTCCATTTCTGGTTGTAAGCATATTTCGGTATTTTCCATTAATGAAATGAAGCATTATTCCCACTGCATCTCTGTGTTTATGGTTATTGCATCTCTGTATTTATGGTTATCTCTGTAATCTATTGCGTTCCTGTTTAAATCTGGATCAGGATTTAAATCCGGATAATTGGTGAGGTGAAGTGTAGGGGGGCTAAATTTGTGAACTGAAACTTAGACATAGGAAGTGAATGGACTGTGGAGACATGATTTTTACACAAGAAATGTGGCTTCTTTTCACAAAAGAAAGTCAAAGCTTGACTTGGTGCTTTACAAAAATGAAGTGATAACAGGACTGTTTGGGCAGATCCCAAGGTCCTTAAGGGGATGTTAGTGAGTGATTTGGGGGATGAGAAGAAGGGGGAGTTAGACATGCCTCGTTTGAGCTCCTCCAAAGGGGAATTGCCTTGCACTTGTGATCTGAATAGATATAACACTTGAAAACATGAAATGGATCACACAGCTTGATTCTGCAACCACAAAACAACTTACCCAGCCTACTTACCTAGCATTTTTTCTTCTTTTTGCATGGGTGCACTTGGACTTGCAGACCCTGATTATCCTTTTTTCTTTTTGCTGTCCTCCTATCTAAATCTACACTTATTTCTTCCAAGGGCCCAGATTAAGCAGTTGGGCTCCTTTGTTTCTCTACCTATCCTCTGTAATCTATTGCGTTCCTGTTTAAATCCGAATAATTGGTGAGGTGAAGTGTAGGGGGGCTAAATTTGTGAACTGAAACTTAGACATAGGAAGTGAATGGACTGTGGAGACATAATTTTTACACAAGAAATGTGGCTTCTTTTCACAAAAGAAAGTCAAAGCTTGACTTGGTGCTTTACAAAAATGAAGTGATAACAGGACTGTTTGGGCAGATCCCAAGGTCCTCAAGGGGATGTTAGTGAGTGATTTGGGGGATGAGAAGAAGGGGGAGTTAGACATGTCTCGTTTGAGCTCCTCCAAAGGGGAATTGCCTTGCACTTGTGATCTGAATAGATATAACACTTGAAAACATGAAATGGATCACATAGCTTGATTCTGCAACCACAAAACAACTTACCCAGCCTACTTGCCTAGCATTTTTTCTTCTTTTTGCATGGGTGCACTTGGACTTGCAGACCCTGATTATCCTTTTTTCTTTTTGCTGTCCTCCTATCTAAATCTACACTTATTTCTTCCAAAGGCCCAGATTAAGCAGTTGGGCTCCTTTGTTTCTCTACCTATCCTCTGTAACCTATTGTGTTCCTGTTTAAATCCGGATAATTGGTGAGGTGAAGTGTAGGGGGGCTAAATTTGTGAACTGAAACTTAGACATAGGAAATGAATGGACTGTGGAGACATGATTTTTACACAAGAAATGTGGCTTCTTTTCACAAAAGAAAGTCAAAGCTTGACTTGGTGCTTTACAAAAATGAAGTGATAACAGGACTGTTTGGGCAGATCCCAAGGTCCTCAAGGGGATGTTAGTGAGTGATTTGGGGGATGAGAAGAAGGGGGAGTTAGACATGCCTCGTTTGAGCTCCCCCAAAGGGGAATTGCCTTGCACTTGTGATCTGAATAGATATAACACTTGAAAACATGAAATGGATCACACAGCTTGATTCTGCAACCACAAAACTACTTACCCAGCCTACTTACCTAGCATTTTTTCTTCTTTTTGCATGGGTGCACTTGGACTTGCAGACCCTGATTATCCTTTTTTCTTTTTGCTGTCCTCCTATCTAAATCTACACTTATTTCTTCCAAGGGCCCAGATTAAGCAGTTGGGCTCCTTTGTTTCTCTACCTATCTACAAATCTGCCAAGATTAAACTGTTTGGACAGATTTTCATTCTCTATATTCTAAAACAAGAAATTGAAACCTAGGGAAGCCAAGATTAAGCTATTTGGCCTTCCCTTAACAGAAAATTCTTCAAAAAGGAATAAATCATAAAAATTAGAATACAACAGTGGCATTTATACTGGCACACTTTCATGGCCTCTTCTTTAGCCTCTTTTGGAAATATGGAGCATTGCAGCATGCAAAGTATGACATATTTGGCACTTTCAACTGTCAATTATGAAAGATGAACACCTGTTGCAACAAGAGGCTAACAGTGGCTCCACTTGGGGATGGATTTTCCTTGTGAAAAGCCAAGAACAGCAGGTCAGACTGCCTTGATCTTCTATTGTTGCTGTAGACTGAAACTTCCCCTGTGCTGGTTACTAAATGATTTGAAACTTTTGAAACCTGAACACAGCATTCTCATAAACTGAATTTTTATACCATAGCAGCATCGCCTGCTTTCTTCTGCGTGCTCTATCATTATATGCATCTCTGCCTGAGAACCTACCTTTGAAATAAACACAACATAGGGGAACAAAACTGGAGCACTTCCCTTGATTCTGTTTTGAAAAAAAAAGGGCGCTGATGTAAATTGAAAATCCTCCTTTCTTTTGATACTGTTGAGCGAAAAACTGCCTGCTCTCTTGCTGAGATTAATGCAATGACAGAGATTTGAATGAAGGACTTGCTTTGGTTCTGCCTTTTAAAGAACTTTGTTGCGCTTTTCCATTATTCGGCCTGCTATAAAAGCAAAACAAAGTGCTGAAAATACAAGTATTTATGTACAAATATAATACAGTTGCGTTGTGTTCAACAACAGGGATCATGATAATGCTTTAGCATTCGACCATTAACAGGGCCTTCTTCAGTTGTGCTGCCCTCTACAGATTTGAGGAAATAGGTGTTATTGCCCTGCACAGCGCTGATAACAAATGGACCTTTCCATAGAAAATCAAATTTTGCATGTTTGCCCTTGTCTTCTCTTCGTGAGTCCCACCTTAGAACTTTGTTGCCAACACAGAAATCCTCAGCCTTAGCTCTCTTATCAAACATCTTTTTGAGCTTCTCTTGCAAAATTTGAGCTCTGTCATAGACCTGCTCTCTTGTTTGCTGAAGATGAATGGTCTGGTTAATTCTTCTTTGAATATCATTTGGTTCTGCCTGAACCTCTTGTAACAGCTTCATAATGGAAATGCCCAAAGAAGATGGAAACCTGGCCTCGATGCCATACACCAGCTCATAAGGGCTCATCCCAATGGATTTCTTTGTTGAAAGTCTGTCTGCCCATAGGGCATTTGTGAGCTTTCTATACCAGTTCTTCTTGTTTTCTTCTAGGATCTTCTTAATAATACTAATCAGACTCTTGTTAGATGGCTCGGCCAAGCCATTACCTTGAGGGTAATAGGCTGTGGAATGGTCCAAGGTAATGTGAAATTTATGGCAAAAATTGATCATATTTTTGGATTTGAAGGCAGCAGCGTTGTCAGTAATGATCTTCTCAGGGCAGCCAAATCTAGAAAGGATATTGCACTCAAGGAATTGGGTAATGGTGGAGTCATTGGCTTGCCTACATGGGATGGCCTCAATCCACTTGGTGAAATAGTCGGTGGCTGTTAAAATCCACTTGTGCTGGCCTGAGGAAGAGGGATGGATTTCTCCAATGAAGTCAAGACCCCATTGCTGAAAAGGTTTTTCAGTTGAGATGGGCTTAAGGGGCAAGGGTAACAACTTTCTTTTGCCCTCAAAGATTTGGCATTTGTGACACGAAATGGCAGCTTTCTTTCTGCCTGAATCTCTTGTAACAACTTCATAATGAAAATGCCCAAAGAAGATTGAAACCTGGCCTCCATGCCATACACCGGCTCATAAGGGCTCATCCCAATGGATTTCTTTGTTGAAAGTCTGTCTGCCCATAGGGCATTTGTGAGCTTTCTATTCCAGTTCTTCTTGTTTTCTTCTAGGATCTTCTTGATAATACTAATCAGGCTCTTGTTAGATGACTCGGCCAAGCCATTACCTTGAGGGTAATAGGCTATGGAATGGCCCAAGGTAATGTGAAATTTATGGCAAAAATTGATCATCTTTTTGGATTTGAAGGCAACAGCATTGTCAGTAATGATTTTCTCAGGGCAGCCAAATCTAGAAAGGATATTGCACTCAAGGAATTGGATAATGGTGGAGTCATTGGCTTGCCTACATGGGATGGCCTCAATCCACTTGGTGAAATAGTCGGTGGCTGTTAAAATCCACTTGTGCTGGCCTGAGGAAGAGGGATGGATTTCTCCAATGAAGTCAAGACCCCATTGTTGAAAAGGTTTCTCGGTTGAGATGGGCTTAAGGGGCAAGGGTAACAGCTTTCTTTTGCCCTCAAAGATTTGGCATTTGTGACACGAAATGGCAAACTTCTTTACATCTGCAAACAAAGAGGGCCAATAGAAACCAGCCCTTAAAATTTTATCAGCAGTGGACTTCCAATATAGATGTCCTCCACAGTCCCCTGCATGGAATTCTTTCATGACATTGTTAGTTTCATTCATGGTTAAACAATTAAGCAATATGCCTTCATGATTTTTCCAAAATAATGCACCATCTAAGACACAAAACTTTAAAGCCTTCATTTTCAAAAATCTTTTCTTGGTTCTGGACAATCCTGGGGGAGCACACAAGTTTAACAATACAAAGCATATATCAGCATACCATGGGGATTGCAAAAAGGTTTCACTGATTTGTGGAGTCGCCAGCTCCTGTTCATTGTCCAGTTGGTTAATGTCTAAGGCCTGAAAGTTTGTTTCAGACATCAGTTTGGCTAAACCTTGTCCCTTTATCAGCTTGCTTGGTTTTATTTCTATGTCATACTCAAGGATGTTAGCAATCCACTTGCCTCTTTTGCATTCTAACCCCTCTTGGGTTAATATCTCTTTTACGACAACATTTGGGACATAGGCAATCACATGTGAATATAAGATATAAATTCGGAAATCTTTGATTGCTTTAACAAGGGCATAGGCCTGCTTCTCCGTGATTTGGTACTTTAAAGGGGCATCTCTTAAGGCTCGGCTGAAAAAGACAATTGGCTTTTCAGCTCCTTGATCATCCTTTTGCAAAAGGACAGCAACTATGGTGTGATTAGATGCAAATGAGAATATGATGAAGTCCCTATCAAATTGAGGACTTGTGAGGACTGGAGCTTGGGTTAAGGCAGATTTGATACTCTCAAAGGCTTGTTTGGTTTCAAGAGACCATTTTACCTTGGTATCCTTTTTTAACATGTTGCTTAACAGTCTTATTAGTTTGGCTAGATTTGGGATCCTTAGGAAATTGATCTTCCCAAGGAATGCTTGCAATTCTTTTATGTTTCTTGGATATGGGATTTGCAAAATGGCTTGGATCCTTTCCGGATCTATTCTAATCCCGTCCTTTGATATGATATGGCCAAGTAGTTTGCCTTCTTCAAGGCCAAAGAGAGACTTCTTGGGATTCAAGGAAATGCCATATTTCCTACATGTCATGAATATTTGCCTCAAATGTTTTAGGTGCTCTTGATCAGATTTGGAGAAAGGGGTTAAGTCATCGAGGTAGACAACTAGGAAATCATGTATTTCCTTGGCAAATGCAATATCCATTTCCCTTTGAAAGGTAGCACCAGCATTTTTAAGTCCGAAAGGCATCTTCACATACTTAAATGTTCCCCATGGTGTGGTAAAGGCTGTCTTGTCTTGGTCATCCGGGTGAACCAGTATTTGATTGAAACCTGAAAAGCCATCTAGCAAAGAGATTCTAGATGACCCCACTACTCTTTGTAGAATGTGATCCATTTTGGGCAATGGGTAGTGGTCTTTTAGGGAGACTTGGTTTAAATTTCTTAGGTCTACACATAGCCTAATCTCTCCTGTCTTCTTTCTTGTGGGAACAAGATTGGATACCCATTCAGAGAATCTGATGGGTGCTATGATACCTGCTTCAAACATTCTTTTCACTTCCTTTTCAATCAAAGGGAGAAGCACATGATTGATTCTCCTCAGTTTCTGTTTGAAGGGCTTTTGGTTTGGTTTTAAGGGAATGGTGTGTTGGATCACTGAGGTGTCATAGGACTTCAAGTCCTCATAACTCCAAGCAAATACATCTTGGAATTCTTTGAACAAATCAACATATTTGGGCTTTTGATCAGGTGGCAAAGATTGAGATAGTTTGATCATTTTGGGTTTCTCTACTGTCCCAATGTTGTGTTCTTCTATAGCAGCGTTTAAGGGCTGCATTTTTGGCTTTTTGGGAACATCATTTGCATCAAACATATCTTCTAATGGAGTGAGGCCAGCGGGCAAAAAGTTATCCTTTAGATCAATGATCTCGGCCTCTGTTTTGGCTATTTCCTCCAGATGCATCTTTTTGAGCTCTTCTATGTTTTCATTGTCAAATACAGTTGGGTTTAGCATTTGTTTGATTGTTACAGCTGTTACAGCCTGCTGATTTTCATTCGTTTGTTGTTGGGAATCATTCATGGCATCCATGTCAATGTTTATATTTGAAAATTCATGCTCAAGAGTGAGGAAGTTGTTAATTTGGGCATCATTTTCGAACACTTGCTAATCTTTAACATTATTTGGGACAACAGGCCTATGTTTTATCTCAGTCGTGAAATGGTGATTTGGCTCAAAGGGAAGCTTGCATGTACTAGCAAAAGTGGCTAGACTATGTGCATGAATGTTATGATTTCTTGAAATCTTGGCAAGCTTGGATTCACTGAATGCATTGAGTATATTAGTGGTAGCAGTCCTATAGGACCTCATTCTATTGTCATTGGTAACAAAGTTTCCTTTCATTTGTTGTATGATTAAATCAGAGTCACCTAGAATGGACACTTTTGCAGCTCCTAGAGCTTTGAGCAGTTTAAGGCCTAAAAGGAGAGCCTCATACTCTGCCATGTTATTGGTGCATTTGAAATTAGTCTGTAGGCATGGCCTTCTGTATGATTGTTATGAGTATTGTGAATCCATACACCTGCCCCTACTCCTAACTTGTTAACAGAGCCATCAAACTCTAAATACCATGTGATCTCTTGCTTGTGGTTAGTATCAAGAGTTTTAGTCATTCTTGTAGTGGGTAGATTTGAATTTTCTATTTGGGGAGGTTCTTCTTGTATGCTGGTTGCCTTGATTGTTTTGACAGTTTCATCAGTATGGGCAACCGATTCTTCATTGATGTGTGTGTCCAGTTCTAAAGCCAACGACTTATCATCAGTGGGAGGACTTGTTTCATCATTAAATAAAATAAAAGAATCCATATCAGAATGGATTGAATAAATAGGAAAATTTTGGGGCTTGTCCTCACTAGTTACCACATATTTCATCAGTGTTTCTCTATACAGTCTCTTTGGTTGCCCAAAGACAGATATAGTGGCATAAGAGAGGTCTAGTTGGAGAGATCCTTGGAGTTTTGCTCCCCAAGATCTTGACAATAGCATGCCATACTTTGGTGGAATGTCAGCAACCACCACATCCATGAGGATTGTCTTGTTGGGATATTGGACTAAGGAGACACACAGGTCTTTGATGAGGCCTAAACACTTGACTTGACTTGAGTCAAAGGAGAATAGATCTTTGTATGGCCTAGTGACATCAAGGTTTAGCTTCTCCATTACAGCTTTGGGCATAAGATTGTGTGAGGCACCTGAGTCAAACATAGCATTGTGCAAGACTTTGTCATGTATGTGCAAACTGACATAAAAGGGTAGAACATATCCATGTGTTGATTTTCCATTAACTTTTGGACCAAATAGCAGTTCAAGCTGATCATCAAGAACATTCACATCATCCTTGTTCTCTCGGATTTGCAACGATCTTTTGATCTGCTGTCTGTAGATGTCATGTTTGGCAAGTTCAGATAAAGGGATGGATTCTTCAGTTTACCAATCTTTGCTTCTAAGTTAAATGGTTTCTCCAATGGAGTCTTTGTGTTGGCAATAGCAGATTTCCCCTTTTCAAGTGCACTTTCAGCGATTTTCTCTTGTTCTTCATTGATTTCTTGAACTATTTCTGATTTGGAAAGGTTTTTAGGAGAGCTGTTCCAATCTTCTTTTGAGGAAGAAGGCGGCAGAGGCTGATCAATAGAAGGTTGCACGTCTGTTATGTCCTCTACAGTCACTTGATGCGGGTTTGGGATAGTTATATCAGCTGGTTCTGTTATAACAACCTTGCCTTTAATCTTGTTGGGCTGTTTTCCCTCCTTTGGTTTAACCTTTTCAGACACATCTATGGTTCTTGTCCTCAGCTTATACTGTTTGTGGACCTCATAAACAGCTGAGTCATAACCCTATTTACAGTCAAAAGACTCACCAGACTTAGTTTGAAATGGATTAAAGCCATGCTCATCTTGGTCTTGTTGGGTTAGGAAAATTTGTTGCTCAGCCTTCAAATCCACTAAGTTCATGTGAGTGTCCTCTGTGGGCTCACTAGATGTAGATGCTTCAGCATAATTTTCATGAAAAGGAGGCCTTACATCATGGTCTGGGTTAGACCTACCAGTATTTGTGTTCTGAGTTTTCCGGAAATTTGGGCTCCTTATGGTATTAGGTTGTTGTCCTTTCCATGATGATTTCCTCTCAACACTCTCTACTCTGTCTCCCAGCCTGTGCATGCCACTGATAATAGCATCCAACTTTTGATCTAAGGCTGAGGGTTCCTCTTTAAAGGTGGTTTTTCCTCGGTTCTAGCTCTGTTTCTTTTGGCAATTAGATTTTCCTCTACGCTAACAACAACATTTTGCATGTCTGCAAGGGTTTGAGGGGCTCTTTCCCTTAACTGATAAGCCATGTTAGTATCAAAACCATCAGGGAATTTATACAAAGCAAGATCAGGTGGAGGTCTTAAGTTGTGTGGTATTGCATTATAAACATTATTAAATCTTGCACAATAGTCCAAGACAGACTCTTGAGGGCCCATCTACTTGATTCTGCAACCACAAAACAACTTACCCAACCTACTTACCTAGCATTTTTTTCTTCTTTTTGCATGGGTGCACTTGGACTTGCAAACCCTGATTATCCTTTTTTCTTTTTGCTGTCCTCCTATCTAAATCTACACTTATTTCTTCCAAGGGCTCAGATTAAGCAGTTGGGCTCCTTTGTTTCTCTACCTATCTACAAATCTGCCAAGATTAAATTGTTTGGACAGATTTTCATTCTCTATATTCTAAAACAAGAAATTGAAACCTAGGGAAGCCAAGATTAAGCTGTTTGGCCTTCCCTTAACAGAAAATTCTTCAAAAAGGAATAACTCATCAAAATTGGAATACAACAGTGGCATTTAGACTGGCACACTTTCATGGCCTCTTCTTTGGCCTCTTTTGGAAATATGGAGCATTGCAACATGCAAAGTATGACATATTTGGCACTTTCAACTGTCAATCATGAAAGATGAACACCTGTTGCAACAGGAGGCTAACACATTCGTCAACATTGTCACAAATTCAGATCTTTAGATTACAGGAACAGGGGAAAACCCCCCTGTGCTGCAAAAATTCTAAATTTTCCAATAAGTGTAACAACTGAAAATCAACCACTGTTGGCGGCTATTACACCTTCAATCTAAAAAAAATAAAAATAAATACATAAATAAATCTAGCTGTGAAAACCTTTTTCAGGCGCAGACAGATAATTTCGGTAGAGTTGAAAACCACTTTGTGGCGGCTATTACACACTCTGTAACAACATTTGTTATTTCAAGCATACTTTACAATAATGCTGTTACGTGGCCTTTTTCTTTGTTTTCTGTAAAAAATAATAATACATATTTAGTCGTCTTGACTGTTACACCTATAACAGCCGACGACTTCTAGAAATAATTCGAGTAAGATATTTTATTACAACAAATAGCAAGCATCATCGTGGTTCAAAAATCAGTTACCATGACCACCGGAGTTAAGTTCGCGTGTCTTGCCACCAATGACTCTCCCCACGTCACCCAGGTACGTCATATAAAGGTAATATCATTATCCGCTTTTATTCGGTAATTATGGAAATTTAACACGATATCCCTTTTGACGACCGAGGTCAACTGTCACATTTTAGCCAGGGGGGTGGGGAGGGCGAATCATATTGTGACATGACCTTTGCATGAGCTGTGATTATTTAAAAAACTGCAATTAAAGCATGGCGATATGGTAATCATTGTCATTTAATGATCGATCATACCAAAAAAGGGAATTGTACCTCTGACTAGACCTCCCAAAACTTAACATCAATAAGGCAACTTTACCGTGCAGTACGAACCATAATTGCAAATCGTAATTTGAAATTCTCACCTGCACCACCCTACTATTTACCAACAATGTAACCTTTGAAACGAGAACTGGTACTGTTACCCGTTTTGTAGAGATAGCAAAAAAGTGACCCAATTTTGAAAATGGGCGATACAGAACACACATATTTTTTTAGAGCATAGTTTTTGGCACTTTAAATAATTGATACGATTACTCGTTCCATAGGGGTAGTAAAAACGTGACTCAATTTTGAAAAGTGGTGATGTAGAATACACTTTTTTTTTTTTTTTTTTTTTTTTTTTTTTTTTTTTTTTTTTTTTTTTTTTTTTCAGAGCATATGTTTTACACTTTAAATTTTCTTATGTATCAAATATAAATATTTGCTTTTAAATGTTAGTGATTTTCATGCTGATTTTGAAATGTGTTGATGCAGCATACCTTTTTTTTAGAGGACTTAGGTTTCAAACTTTAAAATTTATTATGTCTATTTTTTTTGAAATTATGATTACTTAAAAAAAAAAAAAAATAATAAATAAATAAATTATCTCATAAACCATAAATAATTTGAAAAAAAAACAATATATATATATATATATATATAAAAAAAACATTAACAAAAACTAGAAAAAAAATTAAAAACAAATTAGATTAAAAAAATAGAAAATTAACAAAAAATAATTTTAAAAACTAGTAAAATTAATATTAAAAACATTTAAAAAAAACTAAAAAAAACAGAAATAAACACAAATTAAAAAATAAATTATATATATATATATATATATATATATATATATATATAATTTTTTTTAAAAATATACATATCTTTTCAAAAAAAAAAGTTTTAAAAATATGTATTTTTGATTTAAAAAAAAATAAAAGTTATTAAGCCCTATCTCTTTTATTTAAAAACAAAAAAAAATTTAAACTATTTTTTTTTAAAAAAAAAAAACCAATTGTTTTTAAACAACCTCTCTGCCCCCCGGCTGCCCATGGTGGTGTGGCCCTGGGCAGAGGGGCCTACATGCAGACCCTCCGCACAGGGCTGCGCCACCACGGGCGGCTGGGGGGCGGACAATTTTTTTTAAACTTTAAATAAAATAGTTTAAAATTTTTAAATTTAATTTTTTTTTTTTTTTTTTTTATTTTAACTAAAAGAGATGGGGCTTAATAAGTTTTTTTTTTAAATCAAAAATACATATTCTTTTTAAACTTTAAATGTTTTGTTATTGTTGTTGTTTGTTTGTTTGTTTTTTTTTTTTATTTAATTTGAAAAGATATGTATATTTTAAAAAATTTCATATTTTTCCTTGTTTTATAATTTGTGTTTATTTTTGTTTTTTTTTTTCAGTTTTTTTTAAAATGTTTTTAACATTAATTTTACTAGTTTTTAAAATTATTTTTTGTTAATTTTTTTTTTTTAATCTAGTTTGTTTTTATTTATTTATTTTTTCTAGTTTTTGTTAATGTTTTTTTAAATTTTTCTATTTTTACTTACTTAATTATATATATATATATATTTTTTAAATTTTGTTTTTCTTTTTCAAATTATTTTATGGTTTATAAGATAATTTTTTTTTTTTAATTCATTTATTTATTTATTTTTTATATATATCTTTATATTTGTTTTTTTAAGTAATTGACATTTAGAAAAAGAAAAATAAAACAACTTGAAATTTTTTTATTGTTTACAAGATAAATATAAGGACACTTACGCTAATTTCATGTATGACAATAATAACTTGGAGGAAGTGTATTCTTACAAGTACCTGGGAATTGATATTCATCACAAACTCAACTAGAACCATAGCATTGAGAAAATGATTAATGGGGGGTGGAAAGCTTATTTTGGTCTAGAAAATAATTGTAAAATAACAAACCTCGTAATGTGGGATAAAAAGAAGTTCCTCTTTGAAACTTTAGTCACTCCTGTTATCTTATATGGCTGTGAGGTTTGGGGTTGCAGCATCTCCAGAGAATCATGGAGAAAGATTGAACAAATCCAGAAGCGTTTTATAACTTATAACCTGAAAATTAAAAGTAATACACCCTATCCTATTCTCCTTATAGAAGCAGGTCTTTCCCCTATTGAGAGCCTAGCTATGCTTAGGTTTCTGTTGTACAAGCACAAACTCAATAACATAGATGATCATAGACTTCCTAAGCTAGCTTTAAATTCCAGCCAAAACCACCTAAGGCTCAATCGAGGGTGGCATAAAGACACAAGGGCCTGGTTAAACTATTGGGAGATCAATGAAAATGATGCATTGCAAAACATAAATAACATTAAAGATATTGTTACTTCTAAGTTCAAAGAAAAAATGTGGTGTGAGAAAGATTTAACGGCTAAAAGAAAATTAAGTTATTATAAGAAGGTCATCAACCCCACCCTAGAAGATCAAAAGTATCTCTCTATTTTAACTAGCTCAAAGAAGAAAATTAATATAGCAAAGATTAGAACGAATTCTCATGATCTCCATAGTGAAACAGGTCATTGGGCAGTTCCTAAAACGCCATGGATGGAAAGGATCTGCCATATATGTGAGAATAGGAACATCGAGGATGAAAACCACTTCCTCTTACAGTGCTTCGCGTACAATCACATTAGATCTCAGTTTCACAATCTTTGTTACAATACTGACCTTCCTAGCCTTTTACAATGTCAAAATTATAGTGAGCTCGGGAGGCTTCTCTCCAAGCTTTTTGAGCATAGGAATAAAATCTTAAATCAAAATAAATAATTTGTTTCTTTAGGTCTGATAGACCATCGTTTGGTCTCAGCGGACGTTAAACATCATCATCATTTTTATTTTTTTTTACTATTTATTTGTTTATGATTTTTAATTTTTTTAATTCTTATCTTCTATAGGTTAATTTTGTTTTTTTTTTTTTTGTTTTTTTAGCATTTTTATGATTGCTTTTATTTATTTATTTATTTATTTATTGTTATATATGTTTGATTTTTTTTTGTCTTTATATATATATATATATATATATATATATATATATATATATATATTTGATTTTTATTTATTTATTTAAGTTTTGTTTTTGGTATATATTTTAATTTATGTTTTGTTATTTTTTAAAACTTTTTTTGTTTTGTTTTGTGTTTTTTCATTTTTATAATTTTATATATATTTTTTAATTTTATGTTTTCATTATTCTTTTGAAATTTTTGTGTTTTTTCGGGGTCATGATAAAATATTTTACGTCATTATTTCGAAATGTTGAAATTTTACCCTTGAAAAAAAAAGTGTTATCCCAACGTCAATACTTTTCATTTTCAGGGTTTTTTTGCACAAAATTTACCATTGAAAAAAAAAGTGTTATTCGAACATCAACACTTTTCATTTTGAGGGTGTGTTTTGGACAATTTTTGCACAAAAAATTGGTTTTCACTGCCATGTTGAAAATTTATCCTTGAAAAAAAAGGTGTTATTCCAGCATCAACACTTTTCAACACAGTTTTTTATGTTTTTATGGGTTTTTTTGGCCAGAGTTCCCGTTTTGAGTTTATAGTTCCCGTTTCAAAGTTTACATTGTTTACCCCTATTGGAGCATTGCATCCCCATTCAGAGTGCTCGGAGAAGTGGAAAAGAACAGTTGCAGGCTGAAACAACTAAGTAGTGTGTTGACTGCTCTAGAACTTCTAAAGAAATAAAAAAGGAAGGAGAACAACATTGAATTTGTGTAGCGATGGGTGGAGCAGCAATTCGGCATGAGTTAGGGTCGACAGACGCTTTGGAGAATTGCCCCGAAGCATGCCAGATTTTTAAGGACACAGGCTGGTTTGAGTTCTTTCAAAGGCTGGAGGGATCAGACGGGAGAGTTGCCTTGGAATTCGCGAAGAATTTAGAGAGAAATCAGACGAAGGTTAGGGGATTGAAGCTGGAGGTTATAGAAGAGGTGATTGCCTGAGTGATGACATTACCAATGGAAGGAAAGAGATGATTTAGCAGGAAAGTTAATGACCCCTCCTTGAAGGGGGATTTCCTCCAAGAGGAGGAATAACTGGTGAAGAAAGGGAGGGGGATTGACAGGTTGTCACTTCCCCAACCACGGGTTGATGTTTCCCTTTACCTCATTAAATACATCACCTGTGAGGGAAGGGAAAAAATTGTGTTCAATTACCACTTTCCATTGCTAAACCACCTTCGACATCGACAAATAATAAATATTCCCTACTTCTTGCTGGGAAACATCAAGCATATGGCCACGATCGTAAAAACAATTGTGCATCCAGAAACATGCGTCACCAACCATGGCCTCATAAATCTCATTGTGTTGGACACCCTAAGTCGCCAAGGCAGGAGTTGGGAGGAATTCATGAAGAAGAAGACCAGAACTACCCACAGGACACAAACTGGGACGTTTGAGGAAGCTCAAGCGGTGACAAAGGAGCAACCCTAGCCTTCAAAAGTAAGAGTTGGTAAGAGGCCAATCGACAAACCAAATGGCGATAGGCGGCCAAAGCAAAGAATAAGGGTTAGCGGGCACCTAGAGTCCCCATCCATGTCAAAAAATAACGAAGAGGCAGTAGAGGAGAAGGACGAGGAGCAGGCTCAGTCGAAGGAACCTTCCTCAGCTGGTAAGAGTGAAACTCAATCCTTGTTGTTAAAAATTGAAAATTTAGAAAAAAAAAAAATAGAGAGCTAAGGGAACAATTAGCAGAGGGGAAGGTCGAGGCAAGTGTCCTGGGGTTAGACACTTTGGCCGAGGCCGTAGACAGGGCCAGGAAGGGAGATGTCCTAGGAGTTGTGTGCACGGCCTATGTTGAGAAGCTAGTGACAACGTGGTTTAGTGTCTGTGCAGTGGACACCATCTCGAGGGAAACAAAACTGAAATCTGGGAGGCTGACACACCAAAACCCATTGAGGACGTTGTTGTTACACAAGAACCAACAACTGAGACTGCGCAGTCCACAAAAAGTAATTTGGTAGTGGATACAAAAGAGCCCTTGGTTGACACTGCTGTTACACAAGCAGCAACAGTGGAGACAGAAATCAACCAAGGAAAGGAAGAGGAAACTGATATCAATGAGCTTGCAGTTGACACGCTGTTACACAAGAACCAACAGTGGAGACAAAAACCCACCTAGGGAAAAATGATACAAAAAAAACCTATGGATGACACTGCTATTACACAAGAACCAACAGTGGGAATGGAAGCTGATCAAGGAGAGAAGGAAACTGTAACACAAAAATCCATTGATGATGTTGTTGTTACACAAGAACCAGCAACCAAAATGGAGCAATTTCACCCTGGGGAGGTTGTTACACCCTCGATTATTAGTGCATGTGGGAGAACATCGGGTCTTGACGAGGGATGGTGTTCTGAAAATATGTTGTTGTTACCAGAGCTACAGAAATGGAAGCAGTAGGTGCTCTCTCTACAAGAGGGGGTGATCTCGCTCAAGGCATACAAAAGGATGATGGATTCCCTTAAGGAAAAGTAGTTAAAGGAAGAATGGGAGAGAGAATGGGAAGCACGGAGGCACAAGGAAGCCGTGAAGAAAAAGGACGAATAATTGCATCTGTTACAGCGGCAAGTATCAGACCTGATGAATGACAAGAAAAAGCTTCATGATCTTGCCTTGAACCTGCTAGGATGCAGGCGGCTGTCCCCATCATATCCAGTGTTCCTTTGGGAATGATATAATTTATTTAAGTTGAAAGCAGTTTTTGAGAATAGGTCTTATTTGCGTTCTTCTACCCGAACTTTTCTTGAGATTTTTCGCACTTGTGATTTTGACGAACATAGCTTGCTTTGCATGCTATTTTTGCATAACATCATGTGTGAGTATGTTAGCAAAAAAATGGTAGCAAGTGTCTTCTTCTATATGGGAGATTTGCAGTTGCAGGATTTTCTTTCATTTATGAGAAACCAGATTGAATGGCATCTGGCCATGAAATCAACAGAAATTAATGAAGAAAGGACAACATTATGGGTCAGAGAATAACCAGGGATGGTTTATGAACTCAGGCGTGATTTTAAGTTGTTCCTAAGCACTCCAAAGACCAGGGAACAGTCAGCCATCTATAGGAAGAGGATTGTGAGGATTTGCCTCAATTTACACACACAGATGGAAGGTCAAGCACTAGCAGGATGTCTGAAACACACCGAAGCCTGTAGCGCTAAGTTGTAAGAAGGGGATCCTTTTGAATACAAAAATTTTGTGGCTATTGTTACACAGGTGCTCGAGTATGCTCGAATCGTGCAGACATTGGAGGCATTTTGGATTGGGCTCAGATTTAAATTTCCTTTGATTTGGTTACCAGTAGAAGAGTATCAGCCAGACTACCACCTATGTGATTATGAGGAAGAATCCTGGCCATGTCATTTGATGGCCACTCAAGGGTACAAAGCTCTGGGTGAAGACACTCCTGGTGCTTACAGTTTTACAGACTTGCATCGGGGGTATAATAGGAGAAGCCGAGATTTTGCATGGGGACATGTAGTTGCTTCAGTTGCGGGGAGATTTTGGGTGTGACCTTCTACCTATTTTCTACACCTTCTTTCCCCAATTTTGATCCTCTTATCCTTCAAGCCCATGAAACTTTACATGATTAATCACCCTTTTTCTCATTTTATACAACCTATTCCATTATCATGTTATTTTTCCATATTTTGCTAAATAATACGATACTTTAGTCCTTTTTGTGGCTAGCTGGGGTGAGCTTTGGAGAAGTATTTTGGAAGCTCTTCTCCTTTTAGGTGTTGCTCACAGGAACAAGGTTATGGAGTAAATAGGCAGCGCTGATGGATTTCAGAGCAGGGTGGAGCAGTTCGCTGTTACACCCTGTATGTTGTTACAGGTTGCGGTTACACATTGAATGTTGTTATAGGCTATTGTTACACTACATGATGATACAAAGGATCGCTATTACACCAAGGGAGATGTCGCTAGTGATTGCCATTACATCCCGAACCGCTATTCACTCGCAGGATGTTGTTGCACCGAAGCTGGCAAGTTGTGGGTACTATTCCACATAACAACTGTTGGGCATTGGGAGTTGTTTATTTTAGAAGCAACAGACCCAAGTGGTTGCAATCCTAACTAATATATCTGAGAATTATTTGTATTTAGAACTAGCTTGTAACTACTTTTATTTTTTATCAGCATGAGAATCGTGAGATTCTCATGACTGATATATTCCTAATTTCGTGCATGTAATAATTATAAAATAACTCGATTTCCTATGTCCAAGGATGGCATATAGAAAAGCATTGTTACTCTGCTCTTGTAACTTTGAATTATTTTTAATACTAAATCAATATGGTGATGTTGTTACTGTTCTTCATCTAATTCGTTAATTAATCTCGTGTTATTCATGCACCCCTACTAGGGAGGAAGGGCCCTCCTCTTTAGTAGGGAATGCAGCGGTAGAAGTAGTGTACATTATTGTTTATTTTATCGTCATATGATTTTCTACTGTTGCTGTACAAATTGTGAATTACATCCGCTTCTGTTCCATATTATATTGTGTTGTTACACTAGTTTAATTAAACATAATGATAGTGACCAACTGGTGTAGGCATTAGTTACTGTGTGGAGCGCCCTTACTCTGGTAATTGCAAAGTGTGATTTCAATTCTGTGGAGTGTTTTAATTTCTACATGAATGATTTGATTTTTTGCAATTTGATTTAGCGACATATTTGACTGTTCTTTCTATTTTTCATTCTTGGTTGTAGTGTATCAGCACAAACAGTGCAAACTCCATTGAAACATCAAGACCTACCATGGGTTGACAACTAAATGTTGTAGTCTCGGTCAATTCGGATTGATTAAAACAACACTACAACCTACTCAACTCCCCCAACATGAGGGAGGGAAGCTATACCCTCGTTAGCTTCCTACTTGGCCTGCTGACATCCAACATATTGAAAAAATTCATTTTGCACCCAAATGATTTATAGAGTGTGCCATGCAGGAGCCTCGCGCAATGCAGAGGAGTGGATGCGAGCCAACAGAATCCCAAAGCGGCTCCATCATTGCTGTGTGATGTGAGTTGGCCTTATCTTCATGCATCATGGCCCTCGAATGGTTGGGCAGTCCAATTTGAACCAAAGGGAGTAAATGCAACTTGCTCGCTGAGAGAGTTCGCATGAGGAGCTCTTGAAAACACTAGAGTGGAGCCTTGATGAGAGGGGTAGACAAGAGATTTCCCACACATAATCGTAACATCTTCCCTGAGATTGTCACATGGTGTGAGATGAGAGCGCCTCGCATCTGGGAATTTGAAGGTGGATTAATCATGTTGTTGTGGGAGGAAGTACCATTATTAAGTGCCAAAGGGGATTAGGGAAGAGGGACGGTGAGGAGAGCAACAATTGGGGAGGGGGGAATAATATCAATAAATTTCCTTTTGAGGGTAGGTCTTGGGGGGGTACCAAATAGGAACATATACATTTAACAAATTAGGGGATGGGAAAGAGACCATAGGCACCATTGACTTTAGTTTGGCCTTCCTTAAGTTGACAAGCCTTGTTTACTTGTATATTTGCCTCAGTGTTAAGGTTTCTTAAGATATGGAAAATCTGAGGGTTAACAAAAGAGAGGAGAATACCCTGGGCTTGTTGTAATATCTGGTTTAGTTTTTTATCATGGGAAATACAACTTGTGTGAAGGTGCCTTATGAAAAGAAAGGAATCTCCCAAAATTGTGATGGTTTTGATTCCCCTTTGATGGGCTAAGAGGAGCCCCAGGTAGAGACCATAAACTTCAGCTTGATTATTGGACCTTCTTCCTAAGCCCTAGACATACTTGTCGACTATTATTCCTTTAGGATTAGAGAGAATCCCTCCCCCTCATACTACCCTTGGGTTTTGTTTCGAAGCTCCATCGAAATAAAGAATCTAGGATTGAGATCTTTGCTTTCATTCAATAAACATTTCCGGGGGAAAACGAATGATCCAACCAGGATGAGCTTTAGGATGGCCTACAAGGGAGGGTTTTGGGTTGGGAAAGGCCCATGGCTTGAGCAATTTCAATTCTTTCGGATCAAGAGAGGAATCTAAAGAGGGGTGGATAAACTCAAAGTAGAAGGAGAGAGCTTTGAGAGCAATGATATTAGCTGAAGGTCAAATAGAATGAAATATTACTTTATTTATAAACAACCAAATTCGCCAACAAACATATTTAGGGAGGGCAATCCAGGATTCTTGAAGAGAGATTTTGGTTTGAAGGGAGCCCAAATAATTTTTAGGCCAGGAGGCGAAGAGAGGATTGCTATCAGAGGGCCACTTAGTTCTTGGGAACAGGGGACCCATAGCCAGGGATCATACTGCATGAGAGTATGGGCACAAGAGAAAAAGATGGGAAATTTTTTCATCAGATTTCTCATAGAGACGGCACCTAGAGGGGCCAACAATTCCTCTCTTTTGAAGATTTTCTGCAGTTAGTATTTTTTGTGGAGGAACAACCAACAAAAGAAATTTACCTTGGGGATTGTGTTCGACCTCCAAATTTTACTCCATATCATAGATTTTGGAGGAATCTGGGAATTGAAGAGAAGAATGGAGTATACTTCCTTTTACGAGTAGGAGGAGCTCTTCCACCCCCATCGATCAGTAGTAGAAAGCATGAGAGGGGCATACCTAGTTAATTTACTTTTCAGGTTGTCGAAAGTCAGTGCCTGGTGAACTGGGATATTTTCAAATTTCCATCCATTACAAAGGCCATGCCTATCCCAACAAGAGATATGGTCCAGAAAAATTATTCCATCCTGATTTAGGTGATCTTTCATAAGGGTGATGGAGGGGTCTATTCCCAAGTGCAGGTGACCCAAGATTGAGTCCATCCATATGTTGATTGAGCTTCCATTCCCAAGGATGCTACATAGATTGACTGTGATGAGAGAGGAGGAGGATTGAAAGAGCCTCTAGATAGGAGATCCTTAGATTGGGACAATGTGCATATCTTTGACATTGTGCATGTATTTTGCCCTCGGGACTTGTGCCTACTATTAGTCTGGCTGAAACTTGAGCTTTCAGTATAGCTTAGCATCCATTGTATTATTGACCATAGAGAGGTCTTGAATGCCAATCACGGGGGCTTCACTTGGGGAGCAATATCATGCCACGTGGGTTCATATTGGGGGATATATATTGAAGAAAAAATGACATAATATATTGGGGTATATATAGGGGGTAAAGGGATTTTATCTTGGAAAATATAAAAAATGGAGCTCAAAGTTAATGAAAAAATATGAAGGGGTAGAAAAAATGTTAATGAAAAAATCAATACCTACAATATCTAGTGAAAGTAGGGGTTTTTTTAATTGGGAAGTTGTATTGGATTCATATTGGTAGGGGGTTAAATAATGTGAGTTTTTGAGGGATTTTCCAATATGTAATCAAATTAAGGGTATTGTTTAATATGCCATGAACACACGTAATATGTCAGAGGTTCACTAAGTGAATCCCCCATGATGCCAAGTCCCCCATATTTCTTTGGTGCTCTGACGATCTTCCAATTTACTAAGTGAATTTTTTTGGATTCCTGCTTCCCTCCATCCCATAAAAATTTTCTAATGTATTTTCCAAGCCAATGAGAGTCAAAAAAAGATAAAATGGAATGGATGATAAGATCACTTTCACTAGAATGGTCCTGTCCACATTATTGAGCCGAATCCCTCCCCAATTCACTATTTTAGTTTTGATCTTGTCCATGATGATTTGCCATGTTTTGGGGGAAGTTATCCTTAAGTAAATTGGGATACCAAGGTATTTGAACTCCTTCCAATCCCGGACAATCGTAAATCCCATAATGTCTTCAATCTTCTTGGCTTTCTGAGTAGATGTATTCCAAGTGAAGATGTGACTTTTGTTGTTGTTCGTAGCTCCCCCCGAGGCCTGCAGGAACCTGTCCAGATTAGACTTGAATCTCTTTTCTATTAACACTAAATACCCTCCTAGCAAGATGGTGTCATAAAAAAATTGTCCATGGTTAATGCTCTTGATCCCTGGCTTATTCTTGATACCTGGCAGATTTGAGATTTCTCTCTCAAATTCAAGCTTCCTGCTCAATGAATCCACCATGATAATGTAGAGGAAGGGAGAGAGGGGACAACCCTGTGTCAATTCTTGGAATGCCTTGAAGAATCCTGCTACCCTCCTATTGACCAATGGGCCAATCCATGGGGACGATACACACAATGCAATCCATTGGATAAAGGTTGCATCGAACCCCATTTTCTTCATTACCTTGTAGAGAACGTTGTGGCTTACCATGTCAAAATAATTTTCCATGTCAAACTTAATTATCATACCTTGGTCCCCTATTTTCCAGTTAGAATCAACAACTTCCTGTATCCGAATTATATTGTTGAGGATTTTCCTCCTTGGAACGAAGCGTCCTTGATTGCCCAAATTCAGAAGAGGAATAGTTTTTTGAGTCTAGAGGCCAACAACTTTGAGATAATTTTGTAAAATACATTGCAAAGAGAAATTGGACAGAATCTAGAGAAGGAGGGGTTTCATTCTTTGGGGATTAAGGTCAAGAAGGATGAGTTGATGCCCCCTCCTATGTAGAGGCACTTGAGAGAATAACCTATCATTAAACACAGATCTCTACTTATCAGCTCCCAGAAATTTTGTTAAACGCTGGCTAAAAATCCATCTGGTTCGGGAACTTTGTTTGGGAGAAATGAGAACACTACACTTTTGATCTCCTCATAGGTCAGAGGGGTAATAAGGAGAGCATTCATTTCCTCGATGATTAGGGTGGGTATATGCTCTAGCATATACTCCTCACTCTCTTGATCGCTCATAGAGTCTTCTTGGTATAGAGTTTGGAAGTGTTGGAATACAACTTCTTTAATGTCTTCGAACTCTGAGATGGTTTGACCCTAAAACCGAATCTAGGAGACATTGTTTTTCTTTCTCTAAACTTTGCTTGCTTATGGAATAATTTAATGTTATGATATTTGGTTTGGAGCCATGTGTTCTTAGATTTTATCCTCCAATATTCTTCTTCCCTTCTGAGGAGGGAATGGTATGTCTTAAAGGTAACAACTTATTTTTGGAGATATGCAGGGGTGACCAAGGTTGCCTTGATGTGCTGTTGTATAGATTCCAGTTGTTGCTCCTTGTCCCTTATTGTGTGATGCCTTTCCGACTTGTTCTCTTTGAGCCAATTTCTAATGTCTTTCTTAAGGCATTTGATTTTGGTTTCCCAGATGAAGATTGGGTTGCCCTCTACCCATTGAGACCATAAGATCTTTACCATTTGTGAGAATCCTTGAGAGGCAAGCCAAAGTGAGGATAACCGGAAGGGAATATGGCCTAAATTTGGGAGGGCGATAGGAGGAGATGAATAGGGTGATGTTCTGAGCCATTCCAAGGGAGAATGAAGGATCAAAGGCACAAATTCAACAAGAGGAGGCTATCAAAGGCAAGAAAACATTCTAGACGAGTGACTATGTGGCTAGGACCTGAGTGCTTGTTGTTCTAGGTGTAGAGAAAACTGGAATTTTTGACATCAAATATTATAAGGGAAAGCATTAGGCCTTCCATATCTTCTTGATAGGCATCACAAACCACATAGCTCCCTCTCTTTTTCATTTGGCTAATAGTGGTGTTAAAATCCCCTCTTAGGATACAGTTGTGCCCATACTCCGAGTTTCGCAACTCCATTACAAATTTCCAACATTCATGCTTTTCTCAAAACTGGATCGACATATATACATTGAAAATAGTGCATATCTAATGGAATTCTAAAATTTTAAAGGTAGTGACAATCCAATGGGTTGTTTTAGTAGAGCTTACCAATTGTAGCTACACTGGATTCTACAATGTGCAAAGGCCTCTCGAGGCACCTCGAGAGTTGACAACTACAATGTTGCTTCTTTTCCGAATTTTTCTTTGTTTAGAGGAGAATTATGTCTCTCCTAGTTTGGTCTCCTAGAAGAGGGCGACCAATATTCTTTCTTTCTGGATTAAGGATTTCACTTCCATGATTCTTTTGTTTGATCCAAGTCCCCTACAATTCTAGGAGATAATATTCATTATTTACTTTTATAGGATGTCATCCCTTTCCTAAGACCTACTACATTTCCTTTATTTCCTCCTTTGTTCTCATGATCCGCTAAATGTTGGGGGATGGTGTATTGAAACCCTAATTCTTTGTCCTTTTCTGTCTGCTCAAGCCTGGTTTCTTTATTTGATTTGTGGCTTGACTTCAAACGTTTCTTGCAATCTCTTTGACTCTCGTGTTCTCTAATTTTTTTTCCACTAAGCTTGCATTTATGACTGGTCCCTTTTTTTCTTTTGAAGACATAAAGTATTCATCTTCCTCCTCTTTCTCCGAGGAATCTTCTGAACTACTGCTTCTTTCTCTAGCTAATGGGCTTACTTCTTTATGTTAAAGAGGAGAGGCTTGTAGATTTGGCCCTTGGGCTTGAGAATCTTCTCTAGGGGTTGTTTGAGATGGTTCTCCTTCTATTGAAACCCCTAAGAGAGAATCAAAGTGATTACCATAAAATCCAGAGCCTCCACCCTGACTAGAGGCGCTAGAAGGTGGATCAAGCTTGCTATGACTAGGCCCTGCTTTCATAAGGGGGGCAGAGGCATTACTTGCCAACACATTTTGATGTTTATTTTTTCCATTTATTCATTTCACTTGTTGCCACTGCTCATTCGTTTCTCCCTACTACAACTCCTGGGAGAGTGTGATTTGGAGCAACCTTTAGAAAAATGCCCATATTCATGATTTAAAGGGGAGTTGATCATAGTCCATTTTTTGAATGTGGAACCAAATATCCATACAGAGATTGACCGCGATTGGGAGACCTTTTTTTAGATCTACTTCCAGACATATCCTTACACACACAAAGAGCCCATCCTTTGGCTCTACACGATCAATATACTTCCCCAATGAGTTCCTTATAAGTCGAAAGGTTGCATCATTCCAACAGTGTAAGGGAAGGTATGGAAGTTTCACCCAGATGAGAATAGATGAAGGAATGTCACAATATAGGTTGAAGCTAGGGGTCCATCGATCCAGGTTAGAGACACTGGGCTCCCATGAAATAAGGACCACTTATAAAAACTAGATCTCAATCCAATCTATTATCAAAGTAGAAAGTATAGAAACCCTTATCGCAGAAGGAAAAAATCACTTCTCCTTTGATTAAGGGCTTCCAAATTTTCTCAATCCAAGTCTGAACTGAGTGTGGGGAGGGCACAGGCCCATGAATTGGATAATGAGTCCACAATTTGCAAGCTGCAATGCATGAATCTAAGCTTGGGGGGCCTTGATCTCTATCTTCATAATTTCATCTGCCTTCTTCCCAATTCAAGATGGATTTGGGCCCATAAGCCACTAGAGAGTTGAAAGGAGCAATTTCCCTGGCTAGGGAAGATTCTTGGGCTGACTTAGCCATGATAGATTGTCTGAGCAGATCAAGAGGGGATGCGTCGGCCTAGAAGGGGAGGAAAAGCAGGGCATACTGGTTAGCTGAAAGAGAGGAGGATGGGTCACGCTAGTAGAAGGCAGTCATTAGGCTACATGAGCTCTCCATCCAATCCATCAATCAAATTCAATATGATTAATAAGTAGGGTCAAACTGAAGCACCAATATTCTCATTACAATAAAATCAACTTATCATAGTTATATATGCAATAAATAATGAAATCCCAACACATGTTTTGTAGTTCATATAAAATATCTACTAACTCGGTGGGAGGGAACACTTGTCATTAAGCACGCCCCTTCATATTATTCAGAAAGTTTTGCGTTCACTGTTCTTGCTCAGACATACTACTAACAAAGGAGATGAGAAAGAAAGAGAGACGAAAATGGTATGCCTGACCAACGGTTACATGGTACACCACCAACCAATGGATTGATATATGACACAACGCTTGACACTGCGCTTTTAAGTAGATAAAGATGCAACAAAAGAAAAATACTATAATGTGAATTCATATCTTTTGTCAAATGCCACAACCTCAAACTAAAACATTGATTAATTCCAAATACCCACTAAAAGATACTTTGAAATTGACCCTGGTAATTTCTCTATTTAAAAGTAAGTTCTTTTTTTTTTGTTCTTAGTGATCCGAAATCTTTGCAATTTCCTCAAACTCCAACACCAATGTGTATATATGAAAGAGACAGTTCTGGTAAACCATTTCTTAGACCACCTAACTCGTCAAACATTTTTTTTAACTCATCAAAGTGGATCATTCTCAATACTTGCTTATTAGCAAATTTTGGAGTAGAAAAAGATCATTAGAAGAGAATTTTTAGAGACAGGGGAAATTCACTTTACATTAATTCCATGTCTTCATACTGTAACACTTCTGCATATAATATAGGCATATAATACAATCTATATGTAAAAACCATAATCAAATAATTAAAAGTAATAAAATTGCCTTATATGGATTTAAAATTAAAAAAAAAAGAGAAAAAAAGAAAGCACTTCATGGTAGATTTTCCTTTTCCTCCTTGCGAACCTCAATGAGGCACTATGAATACTCAATACAACCATTCACACCATCCCATTTCATCCACTATATGTTGGAGATTAGCAATAGCCACGCCCGTCCATGATATTCTCGCAATAGAATGGAAATATCTTACAGGTATGGTCAACGCCTAGTTAAATCAAGAGTATTAATTTACTAGCAATTGCTCTTAAAGGTGCAAAGGTATACCTAAGGAATAGAAGGTTCGGGGAGATGATTTAGCCACAAATAGGCCCTATGTATAAGGTCTATGTAGCTCTCCAATGAAATGGTAATTAAAATACAAAATATAAAATATTAGTTATTAAATATCATATATTGTTGTGATTAATCTTTTTTTGGGTTCGATAGGATTAGTCACAATTAAAGATTATCGCACTAATTCTCAACCACTTAAAATATAATTAATTTATAAAATATCATTTTCCATATAGAAAATTAAATTCATTGATTAAATTATTAAAATGAAAATTTAATAGTTTGTTATCTTTACAATAATAACAAGTGTAATATGCAGTGTTGTTGCTTAGTACCTGTCTCCTATGCAAAAATTAATTGATAGCAAAAGTTAATGTATCTAAGATAAAAAATTCCCCTCATGCCCATGCATAGAAATTTTAATTTTTTTTAATTATTAAAACTTGTGATTTGCAAGTTTCCATTTGAGGTGACATTATAATAGTTGAGATCTTCTTCAACTTTTGAATTTAGGTTTCTACTTCAGAATATTAAAACAAAATTTTAAAATATTAAAACAAATAAAATTGTTAAAATTTTTAAGTAGGAATATTTTTATAGTTAAATTCACAAAGTTAAGATTCAATAAGTGTTTAGTTAAAACAATGAAATTTCTATTTTGCATCAAAATCATTTATAACAAAATTTTCCACAACAAATCTATATTCTTAAATAACTAATGCATCTACAAATGTTTATATGTCTTTACCTTGCATTATTTGACAACTTGATATTTCAAGGTCATATATGACTCCTACACAAGTTGCCTATAAAATCTAGTTATTAAAGGTAGGTAAAAATGTTTGAAAGAAAAACATTATATAATATTAAATGAACACATAGTTAAATTTGAAAAGGAATGTTGACTTAGGGGCATACCAAAGAGATATAAAGATGGACGTAACACTTAAAATAGATTTTGTTAAAAAATTCCCATTATAACTTAGGAATATTTTATTTAAGTAGTGACATAATAATATTATATGTTTTTTTAATATTAAGTAGATTGTATATTTTAATATTATATATAAAAGTGAAGCTATATAAAAAGTAATTTCACATTTTAAATACCATATATATATATATATATATATGAATGAGACCACAAAAAAAAATTATAAAATAAAAATGTGATTGTAAATTTTTTCAAAAATTTAAGCAAACTTTGTAAATTATGTTCAAAAGTTACACATTAATTAAAAGTCAAATATGAGTTTGGCACGCTTACAAATGAAAATTTCATAAATATTGAGATTTGATGTATGTGATATTCTGACACTTGGTGGCAAATATAATTTATTTGATTTTTAATTTTTAATTTTTTTATAAATAATGAAATTTGCATTAATATTGAGATTTGTTGTGTGTACTCTTTTTCATAAATATTGAGATCTAAAGTGTGTACTATTATGACACTTGGTGGCAATAGAAATTTTTTGATTTTTGATTTTTAAAATAATTTTTATTTACAAATTCTTTTTATAGCGCCATGAAAATAGCGATTTCATCTATATGAGCCAATAAGAAAATAAAATTCAAATTTCAAAAATTATTTATAATTTTCAAAATATTTAGTTTAATAGTTATTTTTTTTCAAAACTTTAGTTAACTTTATAAAATCTTTTTAAAATTTTTAGAACTAATTGAAAGTCAAAGCATCTTGACTATAAATGGTTACAATATATAAACAAGTATAAAAATAATAGTATTTTCTTTCAAAATTGATTAAAATTATATAATTAATCAACAAATTTTCTTAACTTAATTACACCAAAAAAACAGTTAAAGCAACTTTATATTCTTATTTTCCCATAGATTTCCACTAATTGTATTTTCAAATGTGCTAAAATTACATAATTAATCCACAATTTTACTCAACTTAATTATACCAAAAAAAAAAGTTAAACAACTTTATATTATTATTTTCCCATAGATTTCCACTTCCAGTCAAATTCCATAATAAAAAATTATAACCAACATAGATTCATCTTAATTTCGGATGTACCAAGCCCAATATTAAATCTCTTAAGATGCAACCCTCTTTTAAAGTGAAAAGAGATTTGGTACCCCTTGACCACATATGGTAGATCTAAAGTTAATATGGATCTATGCTGGTTTAAAACATGAAATAGATGGATGAAGATGAATTAATGACATTTGGTTCCAGTGAATAAATGAAGTCATTGTTTATAACATTACATAAATAGATGGTTGGGTGAAAATGAATTAATGAGTTGGTTATTTAATATTTAGATAGATGATGGATAAAAATGAATAATTTTTTTACAATATATATTAAAAATTATTGAATTTTTTAACAAATTATTTTGAACAATTAGATGGATGAAAATTTGTTAATAAATTAACTAAATACTTGAGATAGATGAGTAGAATTCATAAATAACTTTATAATATATTTTGAATTATTTAAAATTTCATAAATAAATGTAAATTAATAATTTTCCTTCGTAAAATAAAATGATTAAAATATAAAACATTATTTTATAATTAAAAAATGTATTCTTACTACAAAACTGCAATGGATATTTAAACTCGTCATATCAAACCTTTAAATTAGCACCAAATATAGTGTGAATTGCAAGGAAAACACAATGGCTAAAGCACTGGAATATAGTATTGACTCTCTTGATAGTGAACTGGATGATCTCACTCTCTTCTAACTATTATATGTTTTTGTATGTTGTGCAAGTTTTGGAGTGTTTGGAATTCACAAAACATTTTTTTTGTTAAATCATGTGCTAGGATAAATAATGTTTTTTAAAATTTATTTTTAAATAAATAAATAAATTCAATACTTTGTTTTATATTTTAAAATAAATAAATAAATTCAACACTTGGATTTATAAATCAAATTTGTAATTTCACTAATTTAAATAATCAAACTTGTAATATCAATAAATTTTGATGTCAATAAAATTTCTAAAACGAAAAACAATTACACTAGGACGATGACGGACAGATTTACATTGGAATAAAAGCTTGTGAAGGATCATATTATGTGGATCCCAAATTTGAATCCTTGCTGCCATAATCATCCTCTACAACTCATGACTGCAAAATCTAGCTAGCCAAGATAATGGATGAGTCCTTCACCAACACTGAACCTGGGAGAAGCATCAAGCTCTAAGCAGTGGAGGTGGCTACTCTGTGCAAGCTCTCATCTGTACAAGAAACCCTATAAGCAGACGAAGAAACCACTGCGTTCACCCTTGTCATGTGGTCTAGATATACACTGAGACATGGAATGAAATACAAATACTTTCACATAGATTATTTATGGAAACCAATTCAGAGAAGAAAATTCTTGAGGCTACACCCCTCACCATAAAGAAAGTTGATTTATGCAGGCTGGTTTATAAAGTTACATTTACCATGAAGAAACATCTTTGACATAATTACCTTTCTAAGCATTTTAAAAATATTGCTTCAAGATTTGAGTTGTCGTGCTTTTATTGATAATTTATATCTTAACAAGTTATATTTTAAATTGTTTTCTGTTTCATCGATTTCTTTTTGCAGGAATATTGGAAACTGGACAGAACAATTGAAAATTCTTAACATTTTATTCGTATTTTTTTACATCAAAAAATTGAAGAACTGTTGAAGTTTTATTCATCGTTGGAAGAGGAAGAAGCAGAATACAAGAAGATATCCCTACAAATATCCACATAAAAATGGCTCAGCAAATCCCTGTAAATGGGACACATGATATTTTGGTAGTAATACAACAATTCTCCAACATCCTAAGATCGTTCACATTATTTTCCTTTGTAACCATCTCTATGACATGAGGGTAAGTATGATTTTAGTTGGTTCTTTCTATGAATTTCTTATGGGTTTTTGCAATTTTCTCTTTGTTTAACCCCATCTTCTTTGTTTCTGTTGTAGGTAAGCTTTGGCAAGGTGTTGAGGTATGGCCAATTGTTGTAACAGTGTTTGGGTATGGCAAGATTTGATGAAGAGTTGGGGTTTGGTTGACCGTTGTAGCAACAATTAGGTATGATGATGGTTTTGTGGTTGACTCTGGTAGGATTTTTTTATCCTACCAACTACAACTGTCACTGTGTTTATCAAAATATTTAATCTGTTAGGAATCTTAGTCCATTGAGCAATTTTTTACATGGGTTTTGGTGCATTTTTTGTATTGTTCTCTGGGTTTTTATGTGTGCGTGTTATGTGAACTTTTGTGGGTTTTTGTCTATGGGTGTTATGCGAAGAAATTTACAGAAATTTCTAGCAATATTTACATAAGATTTTTTGGATTCTAATTTCTTTTTACATCACGTTATTTGATTTTATTGTTGCATGAGGGTTTTCCCCTACTGTAGTTTAGTCTCAGATTGTTGTAGCTTAGAAATTGATATAGGAGCATATTCTCTCCTAAACAATTGTGGTGTTGATCAAACATTAGGGTCTTAATATTTTCCCAAGGAGTGGGATTCTTTGTAAAATTATTGTAAATTTCCTTATAGTTCTAGAAGATTCAGTGTTGAGTTACGATAACTTAATGCAATAACAAAATGTTTATATATACCACTTGATATATTATATAATAAGGATTAATACTTAATCCATCGGAAATCACAATCTACCAATGTGTTTTAGACTTTCAAAACTCCTCACAATCACCATAGTTGAACCTACATAACATGTCATTTGTCTGTGTTCATTGTTTTTATTTCTTCATGAGGGCATTCATATGCCAATTGGTGAGTTACAAAATACACTCATGAGGAGAGGTCAAGGATATGGTGCCAACTTGGCACTGTGTTATGCTCTCTCAAAACTACATTTCTAATAGAATCTTTAAACTTGTCCTTAATATAGTGATGTTAATGGTGAACTCAAACCAAGGGTTCAACATGGTTTCTAAGTGCTTCATTCTTTGTTAATAGCCTTAAATGACCTAGTGTCATTCATGCTCCACAGCAGAATGGTAGAACCTCTTTATCATTATATACATGACATAAGCTCAAGCCTCAATCAACTACAAGACATGTAGCTAAAGATGGCTATGGCACATAATTTATTTTCTAGATTACATCCATCTATACCAAGTTAAAATGTGGATCAACTTCTCATGGCCTCACACAAGTTTTTTTTTTGTAAGGATAGATTTATGTCACAATTTTGGATGTTTCAATGCAAATGAAAATTAATTTGAGAGTCAACATTGTCTGTTCTTTGTGGTTGTCTATGGGTTTTTTCCATATTATTTCTTCACTTGTCGATCTGTTAAAAGATGATTCCACTAAAATTATAACTTTAGTATGTCAATTGTGAACCAAATTATGGCTCCTGATATTTGCATCATGACTTCTTATGGTATATAATCTCTTAATTCAAATTTATTTTCATACCCTATTTAATTTTAGCTCAAATTGCTTTAACAACTATTTGTTCTTCAAATTTGCAGTGGAATGTTTGGTATTTTTTTTCTTTTTATTTACTTATGAATTAAAATTGGCCATAAGCCAATATCGTTTTTGTGGCCATAAGCACATAATTTTTCTTCTTTATTATTTGGGAAAACTTTGGCAATAAGTGTTGAAGTCCAAAATTGTCCTCTTTTTGACAACCCTTTTTCCTTCCTTTCCATATTTTTCCATAATACTTTTGTTGCAGTTTCAAGCTAAAAGGTCACCTTAGACATGCTCAAACATAAAAAAAAAGGTATCAATCATCCATGGTTTATAATCTATTGTTTCTTTATGAAATTTAATTTAAACATTCCTATAGCTACCGAATCACATTCATTCTGCATCTAACCAAGAATTTTGCAGCTACCTTCATGGTTAGATAAGTTTCAGTGCATTAGAGAAGGAATGAAAGACACAGGTAGATGGCAAACACTCAACACATGGTTATCCACCTGTCTTAGCGATATGGAAACTCACATGCTTTAAGAGATTTGAAATTCAAACCATAAGTCAACTCTGGCTATGACACTCCAATGATGGGAAGATCTTAAATGTGCTTCGTGGCAGTATCAAGCAAGCATGGAAGTGGCCGAGCAGAGTTCGAAGTTGATGTGTCGAATTAAACCTCTCATGATTTTCTCTTTCAGTAGCAAATCATGAGAAGAAAGACTTTAATTTCGATTTTATATCTTAGCTGTCAAATTAAAAACTTACCTCTCGGCTTATGACTCTTAAGATAATTGTTTAATAACTGTAAATTCATTTATATCTATGTTAAAGGATTAAAAAAAATAGATTGAGTTGTCACTGATCATCATTATCTAAGTTGACAGGGGTAGGATTCATCACATTGGAGCCAGGAAGATCTGAGTCAGGGATGCACATGATGTTGTGTTCAATTCAGCTCAAACACCCCTCTACTGTTGTAGCTGAAAATGTATTCTTTTCAGAATCCTCATGAGCTCAGAATTCTCCGAGTTTCCTTGGATGCCTTCATGCTGTTCTGAATGGGCCTGTGTGTTTTGGTCAGAAGGAGATCAATCAATGGCCTTTGCCAGTATGCATTTCATGATCTAAAACAGATGAATCATCTATTGGTATTGAGTGACTTGCCCTCTCATGCGACCAGGGTCTGGTGCTACCTCCTGCCACTCGACCTTAACCTTCTCAAATTCTTCCTCCGCCTTGCGAATTTCCTCCCCCCACTCTGCAATTAGATTTTTTACCGAGTTCAGGCTTCTAGCATGGCATTCCTGTTCAGCCTCCTCAATGATGCTCGCAACCATCCTGCACCCACAACTCCTCCTTGTTGTCCTAGAGGACAAGATGGGCTTACCACCCTGGGCTTGAGTGCTCCTCCTTTGCCTCCCATGACCTTTGTTCTTGGCTGCAGTGTTTCAAGTCCCCTTTTCTCATGCCATGCCTTTGCAGTACTTTGAAAAATCCTCTCTTCCCTGGCCTTTCCTCCCTATAGTATCCTTGAGTAGTGGGACAAGAGTTAGATGTGAACTAAGGTCTCGTCCTGCCAACACACCTACTCCACAGTCATAGAATTTCAACCAAGTCAGAGCCTCCTTCCACTCGCTATCATTGATTGAGAGTCACTCCAGTATGCTTACGAATACTTGGTGACCCATCCTTCCTTGCTTCAGGCAAAGCTGGGCCAGGTGATAGGGGTCTGTTTTTGCTTTCCTCATATCTTCTGTAAGAAATTTCCAAGTCTCCACAAAGTTCAAGTCAATTTTCCATGTGTCATTGATATGTGTGGATAGAGTAATAGGTGTCTCTAGGGGTCGAGCCCCATTCCCTCTGAGCACGTTGTGTAATGTCTCTTTACCCTCAGCTATGACACAAGGCATTAGCACCGAAATGGGCTTGGTCAGATGGGATTCTCCTCCAAGGACACACCACCATCCCCAGTCTATGAGGTTGTTTTCCCTCCCACCCAGAAGCCCAGCCCAGGGAAGCTGATGTAGAAGGTTCAGTTTCACTCTTCGGTCATCTCCCTCAATCCACCCATCCAAACCCATAGGGGTCCCCCTTTCAAACACCCTCCCCTCCTCCTCTTCTTCCCGACAGACTCCCATCTTCGACAGACAAATGCCGAACTTCATGGACACAAAAACAAACATAACAATAGAAACGAGGCCACCCAGGTGCCATACCAGGCCAAGCCTCTGGCTTTCCTCCACCTCCTTACGGCACCGACCCGTAACCAGAAACTGGACAAGGGTCATACAATTATTCTCCATAATAATATAAATTGCAGGAAGCATAAGGTTAACATACCAAAGAGCACTCCCTGTTGTTGCAAACAACGTACCTCGACAGTACAGAACCCCCAAAGTAGCCAACACCCAGACCTCACTCCACCTCCACAGAGCCTTCCTCTCTTGCGGTCGAAATGACCTTCTACCCATTCCCCCTTGCCTTAACTCTTCCCCCATCACACACATTAACTCATGCATGCTCGCCGCCACCTTTCCAAGTGCTTGCTACATCCGGAAGGTGGCAGGGGCCTGACTTGCCTTCATGGCCTTGTACATCTAATAAAGTGCTAGCTCGCACCCCAATAGGGGGGAGAAGAATATAATTTTGATTTGAAAAAGGAGTTAGAATATTTTTGTCCTTGTAATTAGAAGTAGAATTTCCATTCTGTAAATAGAATAGATTTTTTGGTTCAATACCAATTAGAGTGAGTTTTGATACCAAGTAGAGGTAGAGGACAAAGTTCAATACCAACATCACCACTCACCTCCACTAGACCATGTAGTGCCACACCATCCATTGACATTCACATTCCATCCATATCAGGTAGACATATACTTCCTGGGGTGCATAGATCTAAAATCCAACCTAGGGATTCACCAACTTCTTCCACTGAAGCTATAGTTGAAGAACCTACATCCTCAACTGAAGGAGTTATATTTCTCTCTTCAATAGGAGAGAAAATCTTGAGACAAGAGTTAGAATTTCCTATGAAGAAGAGGAGGAAGCTTATTCTGAAATACCATCAGTAGAGTGTTGTAGTGAAAATGCAACACCCCCATTTTATTCTATCATAATAGACATGGGGATCCTTTTGCATCCATTTAGGCTTTGAGTGTTTATTACTTCAGTTTAGCCTAGTCATCTTTTTCATTAACGCTTGTTTCATATTCCCTTATGGTTTGCAAATTTAGCCTTAGTTTTACTATTTAGACTTTTAAGCTAATTAAAATATTCATTTTTCTAAAGTTAATAAACTTGTAATTATTCTTTTGTTTTAATTAGATTAATTAATAAAACGTAGCCCCCAAGACCAAGATTCACACATTAACCATATTATAATGTGGTAAGTGGCTTAGCCATTTTTAATGAACATACAAATATAAGCTCTGAACCATATGACAAATGGATTTAATACAAATGAACATATATAGGTTTCGGTGATATATATTATAAAGTGGCTAAAGTATTATGGAGGACCCACATACCACGTAACCCTCATCTGCTCCCTTATATAAGAGAATCCCTCATATCGAAGTTTTTTTTGTGTCTCATTTTAAAAGTTCCAATATGACAATATCATCTAAGCTTCGATCTTCCGATATATGTGCTTGCCACAAGTTCTGATATCATATATGCCGTATGTTCCGATATACCAATCCCTCTGATCTCCTATCTCCGATATTCATATCTCTCTGATCTCCGATATCCCAATGCGCCTCCAATCTTCGACTTCCAATATCTTCCAAGCTTTAATAAGTCGGACCCGATATGTGTATCAACTATGGTCTAATTAGAATATCACGTCCCCCTGTATATCAGAATTTTTAAATGGTAACAATTGTAAAATATCTGATATCAAAACTTCGATATAAACCTCTGATATCGTGGAACTACTAAATTTATTACAGGGAGTTGAATACGATATTGCATCTGCTCCATATCGGAGCTGTTAGAGCCTAGATTTGTCTCAGGCTGAAAAGACAAGGTTCTAGGTCCACATCAAACCACGCTCAGCCTCGTAGCTAGCCCTACGAGGATAGGAGAGGGCTCTCTCCGGGTCAATCTCAGCGAAAGATACTAAATGGGGCTGGAGATGACTGATTTAGCAACTGATTTTAGGCTAGGTATTAAGTACAAAGGATTTGATTTGGTTTTTTGAGGGTTTTGTTGAAAAAATGGGAAAGGCAAATTTGGGCTTGGGGATGAGGCACAGTCTTTGCAGAGGTCTGATTGGGGCAAGGAAGACGATCGTTTTGATGCTTTAAAGCAAGTGAGGTGGGTAGATCAGACAGGTGAGGAACTAAAGAGAGCAAGAGAGTCTCAAGGATTCTCCTTAAACTGAAGAAAACATGAAAATTTAAACAAATTCAAAGGCAAAGCATAACCGTTATGGATTCCACCTTAATCACTCATTTGTTTCAAATTCAGAAGAAGAAGCATGAAAATGATACACATAACACTATATAAACTTACAATTACTCAGAGAGGCACACCATCAAAACATAAAGCCACATGGATCCCAAACAGTGCTGCAAAACCCTGGTCTTTCCTTTGCCAAAAATGCAGAAGTGAATGTACAATAGAGTGTCAAGCTTTTCCCAAGAGTCAAACCCTGAAAATGACTTAGAGAATACATGATATAGATTAGCCCACCTCTTCCCTTGCCTCTAGGGGTCGAGCTCATCATTCTAGGAGCTGTTTCAACCAATTCTAAACAAAGCACTACAATCTAGGCAGTCAAAACAACTTGCCTCTATAAGGTAGGAAATTGATTCATTTATTAAATTTTCACTCTTTGGTGAATGAATCCTCTAGAACATGTAACTAAGTGTCAAAATTACATCATGTTTACTCAATTACATCAAGATAAGTCAAAAATTACATCAAGAAGCAAAACTAGTCAAACTGGCCGAATTTCTGAGCTGGAAGGTGAATAATTGGGCAAAAATCCTCTGTGCGCTGCGCCAAAATCTCTGTGCATCGTGCCACTTTGATGCTGATTTTGAGGCACTTGCTGAAGTCCAAATTGAGCCCAAGTGTGCTTGTTGGAAAGCCCTGCCTGTCTACTTTCCAACCCAAGTGGAATTTTCTACTTTGGTGTCCATTTTCCCCTCAAAAAGTGCATTCTCATAAGACTGCTTCCTGTGTGTCAAAATAGGGGTAGAGAGGTCATTTTTAGGGTGTTTTTGACCTCCTGAGGACTCAAAACTTGCCCAAATTTCTTGTCCAAGTACCAACAGTCATGATTTTCCATGCTGAATCCAAAAATGCGAACCATTTGTGATTTGGAGCTCCCAATCCTAAGTGTCGCGCCAGTTGTGCCCAAAAATTTGTCATGTGTACTATGCTTGGACTGCCCTTTGATGATGGTATGAAACTAGGTGTTGTTGTGAGATCTTCCACCAAGGGGAGCAATGCAAAAAAGGGAGTGTTAGGAAGGGGAATAATATGGTGGGAATAGGGGTTATGGGGGGAAATTTTGTGTAGGGATATGTAGGACGGTTTGGGGATTTTATAGGGTAGGGTTTAGGAGATGTTTATAGGGGCAAGGGTTTAGGAGTTTTGGGATTTGAATGCAATGTTGGATTGATGAGCTTGATGGGGGGGGGGGGGGGTAGGAAATGAGGAAACAAAAGGGAAATGGGGAAAGGGGAGAGTCCTTGGCGACCAATCAATAAGTCAAGACCCCACAACAAATTTCCTTTGAATGTATTTTAAAGGGAGGATTTAGATTTTGTTTCAAATGCTACCACCCATAAACCACTCACACTTATCACCAAATTCAAAGCAACAACAAGAATGAGGGCCTACCTGGCGAATTCATGCAAGGTATGGGCGAATTGGTGAAATTCCAAGCAAGTTTCGGGCTTGAGGCTATATGCGCCACGCTCAAAACCCAGTGCACTGCGCTCTTTATATGCGTCGCGCCCGTTATAAATTACACTGGGTGAAAACTCCCAGTGCGCCGTGCGCTCTATGTGCGTCGCGCCACCTGCTATATGCGCCGCGCTGCCTCCAAGTCACGCAATCGGCCTCTTCCACTCACTATTTTGCTCTTGCACTTTCAAAACACAATTTCTCCCTTGGATTATGAAAGACACTTGTTGCAAAGGGATAAATAGCTTGAGAAATATCTTGACAAGAGATGGTTTTGATTTTTACTTCTTCAAAACCCAATTTGCAATGTTTTTGACTATGGCACTTTGTCTTTTAATGAAACTCTGTCCTTTGGCTTTCTCGTTGATTTTCTGGACTCAAAATGATGAAATTGGTTGATTTTTTGCAGGGATATAGGCATGATTTGACAAAGGAAAACCAGAGCCTGCTTTGAAAACTCCATGGCGGAAAAAATACATGATTATTACAAAAAATGAATTCAACAATTTCTTATTCAAAACTCTGGAATGTCCTCAAATGTGTTTGATGATGAGCTGTTGAACTAGGAACCTCTTCGAAAACCATCCTCATGGCCTGCGGGCATTATTCAACATGTTTGAATACCAACCACTAGAGATAGACTCTTAAAATAACTCTTTTTGACCAAAATAGCATAATGACTATGAATGACTGAAATGAACTTTGATGAACATAGAGAAATTTTGACTAGCCCGGGCAGGTACAAGCATGAGGGAAACAAGAACACCAAACCCTTCTGTCAGACAATGGCATGCCCCTAGCAAAATGCAACGAAGTGAGTCGAGCGAGACACCTAAAAATGAATTGCAAAAAGAGGAATGATCTCTGACGGAGGGATGACCAGACCGACTCTAACATTGGCTCCAATGGGGATGGTAGCTCCTTGGAGGTGCCAAGAATGACATATCTCTGGAAGAGCTAGACAGTGCCTTCGTCCATTGGGCTATGGATTCATTATTCCGACAAACAATACAAGACTTTGACTCATTTATTTGACTGAAAATCTGACTAAATTTTGAAACTGAAATGACTGAAAGACTTGACTCAACAGACCAAACATAAATGACTTATGACTGACTTAAAACAAAAGCTTTTGAAAAAGGCAGCAGTCCATCAAGATTTGAAATCATGATGACAACCACCTGCGTTTCTTACAAAACAATATACCATCAAACTATATTAAAATGCCAATGCAACCAATCAAGCAGATGCCTTCTTGATTGATTCACTTGATCAGATCTTCTGGTCAACAATGAATACTGGTAACTGGGCATCCAAAAACACAGTTGACCATGATCTCCTTCATCACTGAATACTGCAATAATCACCTTCACTGCTGACTGCAACAAATCTGCCATTGGATCCTGAAAAACATGAAGATTTTCCATTGCCACCTCCTGCTAAGAAAACAAGATGTCTTTTTCTTTTGATTCTGATCTTCCTTCATAATGTACTTCAGAAAAAGTATGGTCCTGGTCCTCAAAAAATTCTGAACAAGTAGATGAGCAGATCTCCTCTTGAAAGAACATTTCAAAACATGAGACATATGAAGAAAAAGTTGAAAGGGAATCCTGAATGGTCTGATCTTCGGCAGTCTGAATATATTGTAGATCATCTTCATATGATATGACAGCCGGATTCTCATTACATTCATCAATCATAAGAAAAGAAACTTTAGATGTTTCATGAAACCCAACACTAACATTTCTATCAGCTACCATAGATTCATCCAGAGAAACCTTTTCACTTACTTGAACGAAGATCTTGTCTTGTTTTTCACAGAGGAAATGAACTACCTCCTCATGAAGATCTAGTGCTGGTGAGATGAGAGCATTTAGGTCTGCAACTCTGTTTTCTTCATTTGAGGCAGCCGCGACAATACAACTCTCTTTTATGAGATCCGGAACAACATGTTTTGCCTCATCACAATTTATCTCTCGATCTGATTTATCATCATCACTTTCTGAGATTGGAACATTAGTTTCCTGCATTACCTACATGCTGTCTTCTTCTATGGACAGATCTGAAACGACATTTTCTCTTTCATCACTTTCAACCATATGGAAATCTTCAGCCTGCTGATCTTGACAAGTATCCTCTAAGATTTTTGTGTGCTGCTGAAACAGATTTTCATACAGGGCTTCCATGATCTCTTCATCCATGAAATTATCATCTTCATAATACTTCTCAAGGCTTTCAATAAAACTATAAGCATGCTTGCAACAATCTTGAACTAAATTTAATGATGGATAAGATTCTTTATACCTTTCAAAGAACATGGTATGAAAATCTTTCAAACAGTAAATACAAGCAGGCGGCAAACTTTCATACCAAGATTGGGCTTCACCTTCCAGAGTGGCCAGGAATATTTTCATCAAGCAATCTTCGGGAAAATCAACTTTCAATTTGCGAATATGCATGTGAAATCTAACTAGATGTAAAGAAGCATCCTTCCTACCATCATCTTTAACTGTAGGCAAATTCCTTGACCAATCTACCTTCGGAATCTTATTTGGAAAACTTGGGATATGATCTCAGCTCATGGGAGCGTATCTTCTTGCAACCCGATCCATCTTGAAAACCTTAAAACTACTAATCTTCCTGTAGTGGAGTCACCATGAAGCATTGATCTCTGGATTTTTCAGTGAATGAAGTCGCCAGGTGAATGATTTCATCCTTCTTATGCCTGATCGTTGTCCACCATCAACAATCAGATCTGAACTTGATACATGTACTGGGGCAATTAACAAGTTAGATGTCATGTTTACAAGCTAGACCAGAGATTGACTGAAGCAGCGTTTATCTACTTCCGCTAATGCAAAGCAAAAGCGTTTTGAAGGCTACCTGGCATAACTTCAAGCTCCGTCTGTAGCTTAGAAAACCAATGACATCAACAAGCAAACCATTTTCTCCCCAGTATGGTCGCCACTATGTTAGAGCCTAGATTTGTCTCAGGCTGAAAAGACAAGGTTCTAGGTCCACATCAAACCACGCTCAGCCTCGTAGCTAGCCCTACGAGGACAGGAGAGGGCTCTCTCTGGGTCAATCTCAGTGAAAGATACTCAATGGGGATGGAGATGACTGATTTAGCAACTGATTTTAGGCTAGGTATTAAGTACAAAGGATTTGATTTGGTTTTTTGAGGGTTTTGTTGAAAAAATGGGAAAGGCAAATTTGGGCTTGGGGATGAGGCACAGTTTCTGCAGAGGTCTGATTGGGGCAAGGAAGGCGATCGTTTTGATGCTTTAAAGCAAGTGAGGTGGGTATATCAGACATGTGAGGAGCTAAAGAGAGCAAGAGAGTCTCAAGGATTCTCCTTAAACTGAAGAAAACATGAAAATTTAAACAAATTCAAAGGCAAAGCATAACCGTTATGGATTCCACCTTAATCACTCATTTGTTTCAAATTCAGAAGAAGAAGCATGAAAATGATACACATAACACTATATAAACTTACAATTACTCAGAGAGGCACACCATCAAAACATAAAGCCACATGGATCCTGAACAGTGCTGCAAAACCTTAGTCTTTCCTTTGCCAAAAATGCAGAAGTGAATGTACAATAGAGTGTCAAGCTTTTCCCAAGAGTCCAACCCTGAAAATGACTTAGAGAATACATGATATAGAATAGCCCACCTTTTCCCTTGCCTCTAGGGGTCGAGCTCATCATTCTAGGAGCTGTTTCAACCAATTCTAAACAAAGCACTACAATCTAGGCAGTCAAAACAACTTGCCTCTATACGGTAGGAAACTGATTCATTCATTAAATTTTCACTCTTTGGTGAATGAATCCTCTAGAACAAGTAACTAAGTGTCAAAATTACATCATGTTTACTCAATTACATCAAGATAAGTCAAAAATTACATCAAGAAGCAAAACTAGTCAAACTGGCCGAATTTCTGAGCTGGAAGGTGAAAAATTGGGCAAAAATCCTCTGTGCGCTGCGTCAAAATCTCTGTACGTCGCGCCAATCTGATGCTGATTTTGAGGCACTTTCTGAAGTCCAAATTGAGCCCAAGTGTGCTTGTTGGAAATCCCTGCCTGTCTACTTTCCAACCCAAGTGGAATTTTCCAATTTGGTGTCCATTTGCCCCTCCAACAATTGCCCCTCCATAAGTGCATTCTCCTAAGACTGCTTCCTGTGTGTCAAAATAGGGGCAGAGAGGTCATTTTTAGGGTGTTTTTGACCTCCTGAGGACTCAAAACTTACCCAAATTTCTTGTCCAAGTACCAACAGTCATGATTTTCCATGTTGAATCCAAAAATGCAAACCATTTGTGATTTGGAGCTCCCAATCCTAAGCGTCGCGCACTGGGAGAAAAAACCTGTGTTGTGCCCAAAAATTTGTCATGTGTACTGTGCTTGGACTGCCCTTTGATGATGGTATGAAACTAGGTGTTGTTGTGAGATCTGCCACCAAGGGGAACAATGCAAAAAAGGGAGTGTTAGGAAGGGGAATAATATGATGGGAATAGGGGTTATGGGGGGAAATTTTGTTTAGGGATATGTAGGAGGGTTTGGGGATTTTATAGGGTAGGGTTTAGGAGATGTTTATAGGGGCAAGGGTTTAGGAGTTTTGGGATTTGAATGCAATGTTGGATTGATGAGCTTGATGGGGGGGGGGGAGGAAATGAGGAAACAAAAGGGAAATGGGGAAAGGGGAGAGTCCTTGGCGACCAATCAATAAGTCAAGACCCCACAGCAAATTTCCTTTGAATGTATTTTAAAGGGAGGATTTAGATTTTGTTTCAAATGCTACCACCCATAAACCACTCACACTTATCACCAAATTCAAAGCAACAGCAAGAATGAGGGCCTACCTGGCGAATTCATGCAAGGTATGGGCGAATTGGTGAAATTCCAAGCAAGTTTCGGGCTTGAGGCTATATGCGCTGCGCTCTTTATATGCATCGCGCCCGTTATAAATTACAATGGGTGAAAACTCTCAGTGTACCGCGCCACCTGCTATATGCGCCGCGCTGCCTCCAAGTCACGCAATTGGCCTCTTCCACTCACTATTTTGCTCTTGCACTTTCAAAACACAATTTCTCCCTTGGATTATGAAAGACACTTGTTGCAAAGGGATAAATAGCTTGAGAAATATCTTGACAAGAGATGGTTTTGATTTTTACTTCTTCAAAACCCAATTTGCAATGTTTTTTACTATGGCACTTTGTCTTTTAATGAAACTCTGTCCTTTGGCTTTCTCGTTGATTTTCTGGACTCAAAATGATGAAATTGGTTGATTTTTTGCAGGGATATAGGCATGATTTGGCAAAGGAAAACTAGAGCCTGCTTTGAAAACTCCATGGCGGAAAAAATACATGATTATTACAAAAAATGAATTCGACAATTTCTTATTCAAAACTCTGGAATGTCCTCAAATGTGTTTGATGATGAGCTGTTGAACTAGGAACCTCTTCGAAAACCATCCTCATGGCCTATGGGAATTATTCGACATGTTTGAAGACCAACCACTAGAGCTAGACTCTTAAAATTGTTGAGATTGCAACAAGATGATGGAGCTTAGTGAAAAGAGTCGCCTTCACTAAGTGGGCCCGCAGGCTATTTTTGGCGCAAGTCTATTTTCAGACATATGGATCATGTCTATGTTTATGGATGATTGATCAAGTTGGGAAAAATAGATGGACTTCTATTTTTGATGAAAGTGTGAGTGATCAAGTCTATTTTAGACTGGCTGTCAAAAATAGAAAAGTCAAATATTATTATCTCACAATAATATTTGGACTATAAACTTAATCTTATTCTCTCGGAGCACTTCAGTTTGAGCTACGGAAGTGGCACATGCAGCTGTCAGAAGGAAATTCGTTTTTCTTATGAGTCAGTTGAGTTGTTGCATGCATGACTTCAGTTAGAACTCAAGTGAGTTGAGTTTAGTGGACTGGAGGTACAGTTGATGGAGTTGTGTTCAGTTTAACTTAGTTAAACTGGTTGTAGTTAGTCTAACTGCAGATAGACTAATGATGAGTTGTTAAACTAATTATTAACTCATAATACAACTAAAGAATACATCAGTTAACTCAGTTGCATGTCAGTGCATGTTCAGTTCAACAGGGACAGGTGGTAGAGAATCAGATTGCTATCAGTTGTGACTATAGTTGTGCACCAGATCTTGCACAATCAAAGGATTGAGTATGCCAATGAGTTTGTTCACGTATTTGGCCCGCATTTCAGCCTTTGCTCACGTCCAAAAAGAGTGAGTGACTATTTTTCAGGTGAAAATCGAGTTTGGGAAGCAATTCTCATAAGTTCTTGAGCAGGTATTGAGCAGTGGAGGCAGGCAAGCAGTGGAAGAGATTTGGAGATCAGATCTGAGCTGTATTGTGTGTAACAGAGGTGGAGATACTTGTGAGAAGTATTATGCTGTGTAATGTTACATGACTCAATCATTAATATACAGATAGTGTGGGGTTTTTAGCGAGATGCTTTCCCCGGGATACATACTGTGTTAATGTGTGAATGCTCTTGATGTTTTTATTGTTATTGATGCTGCTATATTCTTGATCAACGTAGAGGAGCTTATGTATTGTGTATGTTTTCCGCAATAGTACATGATCAGGATAATCTCCATTGAATATGTGTTAAATTATTCAAAATTTCTACAAAAATAACTCTTTTTGACCAAAATAGCATAATGACTATGAATGATTGAAATGAACTTTGATGAACATAGAGAAATTTTGACTAGCCCGGGCAGGTACAAGCATGAGGAAAACAAGAACACTAAACCCTTCCATCAGACAATGGCATGCCCCTAGAGAAATGCAACGAAGTGAGTCGAGCGAGACACCTAAAAATGAATTGCAAAAAGAGGAATGATCTCTGACGGAGGGATGACCAAATCGACTCTAACAGGAGCCACCCAAGATCACAACTATTTATTTTATTTCATTTTAAAAGTTTCGATATCCATTTCTCCAATACATGTTATCATCTTCCACTTGTCATTTCCATAAAGGGTCACTGCTATATTTATGAAAGTCGTTATTTAAATGGTTTTCGAGTTTTATGTTACGTATTTTTCTTTCAATGTTGTTTCAGTCAAATATAATAATAAAGCTCTGATCTACTCTGTGATTTGTGTAACAAGACATAATGTCGTGCTTGTTCCATGCTTCTAAAGGCCCCCTGCCATGTGACAAACACTGTTCGAAATTAAGTCGACTATTGTAAAGAAATCATGGCTTGTGATCCAACAGAAGCAAAACCTCTAGATTCGGTTGTTGAGAGATATAAGGGGGGTTGTTAGCTTTGTAAATTTGGTATAAATACCCTTGTATTCAATCTTGTAAAGGGAGGAGGTCACGATCCACTCAAGGGGGGTTCTCTGTAGTTGTTCGATTTGTGCAATAGCACTACTGTTATGTACATAAAGGCTGATTATAGAGAAAACATAGGGTTTTTGGCTCTGTTCTTATTGCTTAGCACTATTGTAGGAAATGTGATTATGGGTCTGAGCTACTCCAGGACTGCACATTTGTAATGTAAATTTTGACATGGTTTTAATTAATTCTTATTCTTGTGTACTATTACCAGAATGCATGATTATTGTCTCACTGTTAAAGTTTCATTTTTGGTTTTGATCTTTATTCTAAATAGTATTATGTTTCTTTGATATTATGCACTATTGTTGTGTCATTGACATTTTGTTGTTGAAACTTTGCTAAAGATGTCTTTGCAGGGTAGAATGAGATCAAAATCAATCTTAATTCGTTGAAGTGTTCCTGTGGTGACTCATAACTATTTATTATTCATTTGCAGGCTTATTTTGTTTTCACGTGTATTAGTTAATGTGAACTACTTCCTTTAATTAATACAAAATCACATGATGAATTATACCAATCCTTTCCCCCTATTTCAGTCAACTTGCTCTCAGATTAAGAGAGGGCTACCCATTCTAGTTTATAATATGATTTTATGTTTTAGATTAATATTGTGTTTGAATATTTAGCTCTGCATCAAGTCCTCTCTTAAAGAGGCATATAACTCATTTAATTGTGGTCCAATCATCCCTTTTTAAATCAATCAAATATTTGTGTCGATTTACAAAGGAAATGTAACATGATGTAATAGGTGTAAATAGATTAATTATTAGTTTAGGTTATATTAGTTTTAGATTAGAATAGATTTATGTTTAACGGTAACTGGACCCATAACCAGTCAGAACCACCATCTTCAATAGAAAAGGAGTTGCTTTAAGTTCCCGATTGGGTGGTCTCCCCTGATGTTGACGAAGGACATTTTTGTCGATCAACATAGAGGAACCTGAGGAAGAGCTAGATAATCCTATTATTGAATCTTATATTAGCTCTAAAGAATCTACAATGGAAGGGGAAGGGGAAGGAGAAGTACACAATGTAAATGGTGAAATTAGGATTGAAGGTGGAATACACAGAGGAGGAAATAGAGGAGGAGGTGGAGGACGAGGTGGTAGAGGAGGTAGGGGAGAAACAAATCCTTATGGATTTCCTATCTTTGATGAAGACAACACAACCACAATGAAAAATATCTCACCTTCTATTCTTCCTAATTTTCATGGCTTAAGAACTGAGGATCTAGAAACATTCCTTTTTTAGTTTGAAGTATTATGTAGGTCTTATGACTACTTAATTGATACTAAAAAATTAAAATTATTTCCAGCTAGTCTAAAAGATGGAGCCCTTAAATGGTTTATGGGTCTAGGAACACATAGTATTAGAACATGTGAAGAAATTAAAAGAGTGTTCCTAGAAAAATATGAAGGTTATTATATACCCCATAACCTTAAGGATGACGTATTTAAGATGATGCAAAAGGAGAATGAAATCCTTGAAGACTTAGCGGAAAGGTTTGCCTACAATGTTAAAAGGGCTAGGATGCAAAATTAGATGAGGAAACATTGAAAGCTCTTTTCTTAAAAGATATAAGATATGAGTGGATCAAACTCCTCAATTTAATGGGCAAAGGAGATGTTTCCCAACTTTCATTTGATGAAATCTGTTAGTTGTGTAAACATATTTCAAGAGGTAAGGCTAGATATGGTAAGAATCCAAGATATCCAGCCATGTCAAGAGTTAGTAAATCTGCAACTGGAACAATAAGTAGAGCAGAATTAGGAAAATTTCTTGATAAATTTAAAACAAATATCCTTGGGAATATTAGTGAACAACTAGATACTCTCAAAATTCAAAAGCAGGAAAAAGCCGAAAATGTTTCATTATCTATCTTCTGTCCTAGGTGTAGGAAAAAACATGCTATGAGAGAATGAATATCCTCTTGATAGTATAGAAATTTGTGTCATATGTGCTGAAAATAATGATATAAGGGAATTTCCCTCAATACTTGGGCTTAAAGCTATCTTTTAAGATGATGTTGGAACAAGTCAAACTGATTCACTTCGCTTTGTTGCTAAAATACCATGGAAATCCCAATAGCCAGGTATGATATAAGGTTTTAACACTCAATATCAACCATATGCATAACCACATATTAATTGGACTGCACCTATGCCTTGGAAAAATTGGCCTCCTCAACCCCAAAATCCATCTTGGGCACAAGGTTGGCAGAATTCTTATGGAAAAAATCCTCAATATCCTCAATTCTAACAGCCTTATTTTGATTTCCCACCTCAATACTACCCTCCTCAACCAAACCAACCCCTTAAATTTCAATCCCAACCACCAATTCAACCACTTTCATTACCATACACTCCATTTCCTAAAAAATCCAATCAACTATATTCTCAACCACTCCCAAACCCAAATAATAAAAATCAACAACCTATCTAAAATGTATAAGGTAAAATTTTCAAGCTTGCATGATAGCCCCATTAGGTTTAAATGATATTCAACTTAGATCTAGTATGGTTTTGCAAAAGAAGTCACACCAGTTGTCATCCAAAAATCCAAAGAAGATGAGGTTCTTGAAAAAAATATTTCTTAATCAACACAAGACTCCTCCAAAAAAAGATATTCATATACATTTGGATGATGACCAAATGAATCCAGCTCCTGTAGTTCCTCTAGTATAACAACCTTCTATCTCCTTACAAGATATACCTTTCCCTGAAAGGCTAAGAAATGATAAAGGAATAAGGCAATTTTTTTTACCAGAATATGATATGCTAGATGAAATGAAAAATGTTTGCATTAAAATTCTTTTGCTCCAAGATATAAAGGAAATACCAATATTTTAAAAAATAATTCAGACGCTGTGCATTAAGAAACCAGGAAGAAAAAAAAAGATGTTAAGAAAATTCAATTAGCAGGAAAAATTGTTGATATGATGATGGGGAAACCAATAATTCAAAAATATCTAGATCGAGGTAGCCCTATTGTAAAAATTCACATCAGTGGTATCGAAATTCCAAACACCTTAATAGATTTAGGAGCAACCATCAATATCACGAGTAAACAAACTATGGATCAATTGAAGCTTCCCAATCTTCAATATACCCCTATATTATTACAATCAATAGATAGATCTATTATAAAACCATATGGTATATTAGAATATGTGTCTATCTCTTTGGATTCATGGGACGTATCCTTTTGATTTTATGATTTTAACTACCAAGAATAATTTAGGAGGCCATCCATTGATCCTTGGTAGACCTTGGTTAGCCACAACTGATTCATCCATAAGTTGTAGATCTGGTGATATGTATATTTATGATGGAAACTCTACTAATAAATTCACATTGTATCTACCAACAAAAACAATAACTGAAGTAGAAAGTGAAGTATGGATAAATGATGATAATCAGGACTTTGATGATATTCAACCAATATTTACTCTTTCACAAATAGATACGAAAGACCAATTAATAAATATGATGAAAAATAATGAGTCTTCTTTATACTATGCACAAGATCAAAATTTTCAAGAAAAATATAATATTGACACTAATACAAATGTGGCCAAAATCCGACAGCTATTAGTCGGATATGCGACTTATTGGCGTAAGCTATCTGACACATTGGTGCTCATCAAATCGTCACTGGAATTTTGTCGAATATTTGACAGTTTAGTTATCGTTGTATATGCAATGATATAAATGTTAATTATATGACACATAAAAAGGTCGAAATGGTCATCAAAAGACTAACATTTATAAGTCGGTTTTGCGACATTACATATCGTCGGATATTCGATAGTTGAATGTCAAATATCTGGCAGGTCGCACACCAGTCCGCAGTCGAATATTTGACACAGGTCATTTTTTCCAATGGAACAAACTGATGTTTAAGCGTCGGGTAATTAATGACATAAAAAATTTGTGCAACAAAAGTGTTGTCGCTCGAACACTTTCGAGTCGACGGTGAAGCATCGGATATGCGACGGGCAAGAGTTCTGTCCGATAGGAGTGTTAAGGTACCAAGACTTTCATCCGTCAATTTTTTCGTCAAATATATGATGATTAATTTGACTGACAGTCATTGAATATTTGATGGAATGCCTCTGCCATTGAATATTCAACAGAGTCCTGCTTTTTAAAAAAGTCTAGTTTATCGAATATTCGTCGGATATGCGACGGGCGAGAGTTCTGTCCGATAGGAGTGTTAAGGTACCAAGACTTTCATCCGTCAATTTTTTCGTCAAATATATGACGATTAATTTGACTGGCAGTCATCGAATATTCGATGGAATGCCTCTGCCATTGAATATTCAACAGAGTCCTGCTTTTTTAAAAAGTCTAGTTTATCGAATATTCGACGAATATATATATATATATATATGTATTACACAATACTATTTTTAGGAATCTAAGTGACATCGGTCTATGGTTGTCTTCCATTTCGTCTCAACTTCGTTGTTTCTATATTCCTCTGCGTGGAGAGTGAGGAAGAAGTGAAGCGTAAACTCAAAGATATTATGCAGAAAACAAGCAGAGGTGTAAGGATCAATCCCTAACATGTAAGCGTCAGATCATCTTAAGTTTGGCCCACTCGATTAGTTGTTTTGGGGGATATTGTAGGGTTTTATCACCAGTGAAAATTCGATGGATTATGGGTGTTTATTCACGGTATATAATTTGGTGCCCTAAAATTGGTTGAAACAATTCCAATTGGGAGGGATTTTGTGACCCCTACGCCGAGGGGGATCTAAGCTACATACATCTAATTGGGCCTGGGAAGGATATGCAGAGGGGCCTCTCTCACTATCAACTAGCTTCACTATTTCTTCTTTTGTTATTTTGACTTGGCCATTTCCATTTATTTTTTATGCGCACACATACACAAAAAAATGAAAGAGAAAGGGGACTAAGCCAACCATTAAAACAAATTTAAACATCTAACCTAAAGATGATCTCGATTTTCTCAATGCAGCTCCTGAAGCACATCCATATGATGTACATAACGCAGATGACATTAATGATATCTATGAAGTAGATGATGAGGATGAGTTAAATGTAATACTAACATGTTATATTGGAAAACCTTTTTTGTTCGTGGCTAATGAAAATGCTAGATATAGTGGCATGGCATCCACTCTACCTTGTAGGCATAGGGTCTTGTGCACACATGGTTCCATGATAATTAAACTATTGATCTGATATGATGCAATCAGTTATTTCCACCATTGTACATAATACAAAAATACATATCCAGGCTCTGTTAGAATCAAAATTCCTCTCCCTCCTATAGAATTTTGATATTACAAGATAATGGACACTACAAAATTGGTTACTACAAGGTCATTTCCAGCACTAACACCAATACACCTCATATCGTGAAACCACATTATAAGTTAGTTTGGTCATCTATAAATAAGTTGTTGAACTGCTCACAACTCATGTTCCTTGACTAGATTTCATTTTTGTGGTTGCACTACATTTATGCATATTGCTCTATAGGAGGGTGTATAAATGTTTACATATAGAGAAAGGAGAATTCACCACAATTTTTTTAGGAAACATATAATGCAATGGGGAATTTATGTACTCATTTATTTTTTACCATTCCAATAAACACTCCTCTCAACTGAATATACTATTTTAATGAATCTCTTCGATCCAATTATTCTAAACGAGAAGGGAATTCACTTATATCTATATTTGGGATTTTCCTCTCGAAATAATTTTTTGACCTCAATAATCTATAAGATTGCTTAACATTGCAACCTTCTTGTGGAATTATATAACACGTGATTTTGAAATGGGGGAGACCTTTAATCATAGGGAACACACTGATCCCTCTAGGATCTTCCAACACCCTGAGGTGGTGGAATTTTTTTAGAGATGCCACTAGATAGATTACTTTAACAGATTAAGAGGATATAATTATGATGTAGCTAGGGAATTTTCCATGAATTTTAAAAAAATGGAAAAAATAGATATGTGACTATTGTTAAGGGGCTTGAAATTTTTGTGGCTAAAGGTGTCATTATTAAGGTATTTAGGATGAGGTAGCATATTATATTTCTAAAATACATCTCCTATGAAGGAAGGCTAAGTATAATTTATGTTTATCAATTCAGACTCCTATACCAACTAGACACCAACCACACTTATAACTTGTAGAGACCATAAATGTGCCATACTTCCTCCTACAATCCATAAATGGAATGATTTCCAAGGAAAAAAGGGGGTAAACATGAGTTGTTATCCCATCATGGGCTCATTCAACTACTAGTTTGCCATATTTTGGATAAGTTGGAGCACCTATTATTTTGGATTGGTTTTGGGCTTATACGCTTTTCCTCTCTCTTTTCTATTGACATCAAGGGAATAACTAATGACGTGTTCTATGTAAAATATAATAGGATCTATGTATATAGCTATCCATATCTTTCCCCTGCATCACACCTAGGAGCATGTGCTTATTCTAGATACCTATTTTGAGATCGTTGCTTCACATTTCATTCATGATACCCCAAGGGTGGTTCTAGTCAATAAAATAAGAATTAATTCATGCAAGGGAATTCCACATGATAACATTCTAACACGTACGTGGTCGTCATCTAAATCACTATATTGGTTTGCAGCTTTCCAAGCTTTTGTTTCATATTTAAGTTCATTATGTATTTTTTTCTATAACATTGATTACAAGATTAATAAAGCAATATTTTGGAACCACTCCATAAGTAAGAAATGTGATAAAACATCTTGAAATGGATGTTGTGCTCGACTTATAGGTCGTTTCATATATTTCCAAGGAGTTGATAATTGGGTAACAAACATAATTTTCATCTCTTTCAACTTTTATCATCGACTTTCGAAGATGGATCATTTTAAAGGGAAATATTTTGTTAACAACAAATGTTCCTTTAAATTCATAGCCATTATAGAAAATACAACACTGAATGAGCAAGGGGTAGGCCTATGAAATCTAATTGCTTAAATGTTTGCCTTCAAATACATTTTTTGGGCATTGTGAAGCCAAATTTTTGTTGAGTCAAAGTCAAAGTCATTTTTGTAAGAGACCCTTCTTGGGATCCTTAAGGTCAAGAAAGGAAAAATGTTTTTGTGTCTAAATATCTCCTCCACCAAATCAGTTCCTTCTCCAAAAAGGATTACCATTCATCCTTCAAAGCTAGCCTCCAAACATAATATAATCAAGTCGACCTTCATTATAAGCCTACAAGTCAGGTTCAAGTCAAATTGTTGATGTCGACTCAAATGCACAATGACCAATAAGCATAAATATCTTACTATTTCACCATTTTAAGGAGATAAGTGAAGCATTCATTCAAGAAGTAAGAGAAACTATTATAGGACCGATAAATGGAGAGGAAGCAAAGAATCTTAGAAGACTATTATAGAGAGGAAGCTAAAAATGTGAATTGTAGAAAAAATATAAGGAGGCCGAAAGTTCCTTGTTGCAGAGATGATTACAGAAAGAGATGTGACTATTGCAAAGGGAAGGTCGATATTTTTGAAGTGGGAAGGCCGAGATTTATAAAGTAGGAGGCATGAGACTATTGCAGAAGGAGGGTCAAAATTTTGAAGTTGAAACAGAAGGAGCCAAGAACCATGATTGCAGAGACAATTGCAGGAGGAACTGGTCTGGTGGTTGGAGTAAGTCTATTTCTTTAGTCAAAGGGTCAAGTGTGTCTCAACTTGATTTAATCTACTAGAGAAAGAGTTGACTGGGTTTTCTCCTTCATAGGGGTTTTTCCCTGGCTGTGTGCTTACATATTGTGTTCTTGTCTTTGTGATCTTCATGTTGGCATTTATTTGATGAAAGGAACACTAACATAATCAACATATAATTTCACAAGTAAATGTCAAGATAAGAGAAATCAAATTGAAGAATCTAACTCACATAATGCCCTAGATTTCTCAACAAAGGAGAGGTATTAGACCTCATCTGAGTCACACGAGTAATCCGGTCCCTTTAAGAAGTCTAAGGAAAATTCAGAGCGAGAAAGAGGTGAAGGATAATGAGGAAAGAAAGAAGGTCTATTTGTTTGGATTGTGCATCAATTCTTTGTTTGGAAAGCTCACACGTATGGGAAGAAAGCTATCTCTGTTCAGATTTCGAGCTAGAGAAGAGAAACAAACCAAGTTATAGAGAGAAGAATTATTGTTTGGGTGGTTGGCCTATCACTTGGTGAGTTTTATTGATCAAAGTTATTCGAAGTCTTCCTTGAATTTCTATAAGAAGTTAAGTTTTTGGGTTTTTCCCCTGTGGAGGGGTTTTGCCCTGGCCTAGATCCTATTTCTAGTGTTCTTGTTTGCATTGTGATCTTATTTATTAGCATTTTCTTGATGATGAACACAAAATAATAATGATGATGATGAACTAGCATTATATCACAAAAAATTTCGATATAACAAGAGAAAACATTATAAAATAACCTTAATTTTGTTTTCCCTAGTTTTTCTCAACATCTATGGTCTTGGAACATTTGCAATGTAGAAATAAAAAATTGCTTGAAATCAAATGCAATGGAAAACTAAATCACGCACTTGGTAGCCAAGCACTTAGTGAGCTAAAGTTGAGCATTACTTCAATGGTTTTTCTTCACATATATGACTCAACCATAATTAATCTTACAAATCCATATATGCGAATGAAATTACCTACAAAATAAAGGAAGGAGGAGAAGTTAGATGCGATAAACAATTAATAAAATAGAAGAAAAATAATACCAGTGCCTTATGCCCAATTAATAGAGTAAGAGTTTGTCCTACCACCATACATGAAAAATGTCAGTTTATGGTATTTCACTCAAATAAAAACACAATTGTCAAAGAAAGACAAATACTACATGAATATTTTTCATGGAAAAGTTTGTTATTTCTTATAAAACTTTATGTAAGTCCAACTCGGCCAAGACATACAAGACAAGTATGAAACAAATTTTGTTGTTTCACCTAAACCCTTACCATTTTGAGCTATTTGTTTCAAATAGTTATTCCACTTCAACATCTGAATTGAAACTAGTTGTCCTACACATATTCATGAGACCAATGAGGTAAACTTAGATTAAATTTGAACAAATATTAAATTTAATTGAATGAATAAATAATATTTAAAAATTCATATGCATGAATACCTAAATGAGCTCCTCTTGGTTTCGAGAATAAATTGTTGGAGTAGTTTAATCTTGGAGCAAACCTCCCTCCACTCAACGAAGCAACAATGAAGTCAACATTGACTTTGTTGTTGCTCTATTGGACAAAGGGTGTTTTGATCCAATATTATCTGAATCCTAATTTATTATCTACTGAACATGGCCAACCATGTGAAGGTGGAAGTTCTCATGGCCCCTCCCCCCTCGCATCAATCCCAATTCCCCAGTACCCAATCTATCTACTATATAGAAAATAGTTGAAAGCAAGACATTAAGATACATAAAAAAACAAATAGAAAACATTCATTCATTCGTAAATCCACAAAATATTTCATCTCAATAAATTTTATCATAAAAAATATGTTTACATAATACGAAACAACGTCATGTACATAAAGAGACATATGAAAATTATTCATTAGCATATAACATTCATTCATTCATTCATTAATCATAAACACAAAATACTTCATCTAATATTTTTTTTATCATCAAAAATATGTTTTCATAATATGGTACGTGATGTTTCTAATGATATAACTATTACAATCATTTATTTTTATTTTTATTTATTTTTTATGGCCTGGTCATGTACTCATGACATTGTCGAGGTTGTTGCAAGAAGGGTGGAGCATCAACTATAACAAAAAAGAAATGTAACACCCTCCTCCCACATCTACCCATGTAACCAGCTAACCAGGGTAAACATGTGACGAAGAGTTACTATGATATGATTCAACTTCCGATGTATCATTTAAGGAAGTGGAGTTGATGGAACACAACCAACCTAACCTTCTACACATCCAACAAAACTCCTAGGAGCCATCCAACCCATCCAGGTGACCAACCCCTGAGACAAACTGACATTTTACTGCATTAAAGCCTCAGTCACTCCCTTGACATGGGCATTCATGCGACTGGGAACCTCCACTCACTCCCACAACAAGGAATACCTGAAACTGGGGACTTTTCCAGGTAGTTTTGTGCAAGAAAATCTAGATTTTGTACCACTTTTTCAAGGACATGACTCATGCCATCACCTTACAGTTCAAAGTTCTTTCGGATGATAGAAACTATCCTCAAACAAGCGTCCCAGTAGGCTTCGATATTAATGAAAATAAGCAAAATACATAAGGCTTATTACAACATGAGATCTCAGAGTTCTCAGTCAAGTGATGTCTTGAACATCTACAGATCTCTTCTTATATAGAAATCCTCACTCCTATTCTTCTAAAACTATCATGAAAAAGTAGAAATAATTGAGGGTCCTTTCGGCATATTTTCACCGATGGTGTCTACTCTACTTTTTTGGTACATATGTACAAAAGATTCTACCAAGGTCCCAATGGACTTATATCTGAATCATAGTCATTATCAAAATCAATTTCTTTTGAAGAATCATGTACCTGTCTGGACTCGTCGAGAATCTTTTGGTAGTGATGTTCAATCATCTTAGAGAACTCTTCGTCCCAATCGATATCTGTTGGGTCCTGGGCATCTAGCTGTCCGTTCTGTAAAGTAGAGTCTTTTGCTTTTCCTTTTCCTTTGGCATCTTCATCTAAAATTATTGTCCTTCTTGATGATATTCTTGATGAATCTCCTTGTTCCTTATTCGTCTTTATTTGGTGGAGACCCTGTTGCTGAGGTGTGTACCTAGCCAATTTTTTTCCCCACTTGGTAAGGAAAGATAAATGACTTATCTCGATATCTAGGAAAGAATATTTAAGGACATTTTTTATTGTGGGTGACCTCTGTACTGCCAATTCGATGCCGTTTAAAAGTTCCCATTTGAAAATTTGAAACATATTAGTGGAACTTTCAATTGCATGCTGAACCCATTCTCTGTAATTATCACTCATAAAATCTTTGTTTTGCCAACCTAATTCAAAAATCATAGATGTACAGATTCTATTTGAAATCATCAAATTAATAATATGGATTATGTTGTTATTCCAATTACTTGAAATAACGCTGATAGTTACCAAAGCCTTTTGATTAATAATGAATCTTAATGCCTTTGGCTCTCCTTGTAAATCATCCATTTTGTAGAATCTGTATTTTTTCTGTTAACCTCAGATTTCAGAATTCATTGAACCATCCAGCGTGTTGCTTAATCATTTCTTCATTATTGCTGGTTTGGATTTATTCGATTTGCTCACAACTAAAAACCTGTGCAAAAGGATTAGGAGTGATACTTTCCCTTAGTCTAAGACTATGATAATCCCATGGAGATGAGAAAGTTCTGAGATATTGCAACATCCTTTGAATGCACTGAGATATCCTAGTGGTTGGCTTTTTTCTGCAGAAACCATCTTTTATCTCCCAGTCAGCAAATCCTTAAAAATTTTCATATTGAGGAAAAGTGTCATTTGGTGCATAATTCTCGTCAAACCTTTGCAAAAAGGATGCTTCTAATTCCTCAAAAATGTCTGGGATTTTTAGAGATAGAATGTATTTCTCTACTTCAGGCTTAAAAGGAATGGCTTCAAGATCTAAAATTTTTGCTCCTGTGAAAATGCTGAGACCAAAATCAATTCCTCCAATAAGTTGATAAAAGTTTAAAACCTTTAGGATCCATATCATTTTTTCAGTATATTCACTAGACCATAGATCTGAGAGACTTCTAAAAAATAACTTTACTTTCATGTTAGGCAAAGGATATACCTTTACCAGTTCAGCATCTAGGCCTAAAGACATACCTACATTCTTGGATTGCCAGGCTTGGCATTTTCTAATCCAAGTGTTTCTTCTCAGTCTCATTCCCACAAGTTTCATGATTTCTTCTACAAGATGGCTTGCTTGTCCTTCAAGAAATCTGAATCTGTCAACAAATGTATAAAAACTATCGTCCTATGGTCCTTTTCCTGGAATGGTAAAACACAAACCTGTATAAGTAATGAATGCTTTATTCATATCCCTGATTAATGAATCTGTCAAATAATTTGAATTACCTAGGATCCATTCGACTTCAAAATCAAACTGTTGGAACCAAATCTGCCATGCAAGAATTCTTCTTTTTGCAATTTATCTTGATATCTTGGCAGATAAAAAATATTTGAAATTCTTGGAGTCTGTTCTTATTAAGAATTTCACAGGTGTAAGGTATAACTCAAACCTTTGTATCCCATTGAATATAGCTAGCGTTTCTTTTTCTACTATGAAATAATTCTTCTGGCTAGGTGTGAATTCACCTGATGCATAGGCACACAGTCTTTCTTTACCTTTCTCCCTTCGTTAAAAAAGAACGGCTGCCCAAAAATCTAAAGAAGCATCAGTTTGGAGTATAAGCAGACCATCACCTGGTGGTTGGAGTTTTGGCAATTGTTGACATTCTTCTTTTAGTTGTTTGACTGCTACTATTTCCTCTGGTGACCATCCCTCTTTGAGATGTTTTCTGATTGGAGCTGTTTTCTCTCTCAATCTTGGGATGTACTTGTGAATGTAATTCAGGACTCCTAAGAACCTCTGAATTGTTTTTGTATCTTTCAATTCATCTGGAAATTGGGTTAATTTAGTCAACACATGTGGTTGCATTTGAATTGCACCATTGACTACATGAATTCCCAGAAAATCTATACTGTCTTGAAATAAAGACATTTTTCTTTCTGATAAAACTATGCCATGCTGCTAAACTTCTTTTAGAAAAATCTCTAAATGCTCTAGATGGGTTTTTACATCTGGACTATGAATAAGAATGTCATCAATATATGTTACAATGAAATCATACTTGGCAAAAATGAAATCCATTCTTCACTGGAAGAATGCAGGGGCGTTTTTCAAACCAAATGGAACAACTTTCCATTGCTAAAATCCAACAGGACAAATAAAAGCAGTTTTATGCCAGTCCTCTTTCTGTATTTGAATCTAATAGTATCCAAACTTCATATCAAATTTTCTGAATACTTTGTTGTGCTGTATTTTGCATTATGGTTTCTGGTCTTGGCAATGGATAATTAAAACTCTGAGTAATTGCATTTAGAGGTTTGTAATTTATCACCATTCTAGGTTTACCTCTGACTATCTCAGAATGATTTCTTACCAGAAAAGCCGAATAAGAATAATGAGACTCACTTGGCTTGATGAGCTGCATTTCTAACAATTCTTTAATTTGTCTCTTTATTTCTTGCTTGTTTGAAGGAGTGCAAGGAATAAGTTTCCCTTTGACTCCATTATCATGCAAGGTCACAATCTCTTGCATTGGACTTTCTACTACCCAAAACTGTTGTGGATTTTCTAAACAACTTTTTAGAAGTCTTTCATGGATAGCAGTTTGTTCTGTGGACCAATTGGGATCTTTGCATGCCATTTGTTTTGATTTAGATTCTTCTCTTGATTCATAGATTTGTAGAACTTCCTGCCAGTCATCAAAATCTTTTAATGGCTTTCTGGCTCCTACTCTTTTCTGGCTATTTTCATATCTTGCTTTTGAATTTGCAATAAACAATCTAGGTACAGCAATAGCCTTCTTCTTCAGATTTATAATCAGCTTATCTTGGCTGATTGTTACTGGAAGCACAGAATTTAAGAATGGCATTCCCAACATTAAACTAGCTGAGGGATCAAAATGTTGTATTGTAGAAATCTTAACTATACTCCCCCCAACTTTTAATGGAATATTGTCTACATAATGAGTTAAACTCACAGATCCTCCTATGGTTTCAGACACCAGTATGTTTTGCAACGGTTTCCACAGAGATTTAAATAGAGATGGTCTAGCCAAATTGTTCGATCCACCGGTATCTATGAATGCATCAATAGATATCCATTCATTTTTTACTTGAACTTGAACCGAGATATAAATAAGGCTATTAGTCTTGACTATCTTTTTTAACAAAGTATTTTCTTCTACTCTATTGATCTCTGGTTTTGGAAGATTGGTCGAGGCTGTGGTTCTTTTCTGAAATGGACAGAAAGAATTTACTTCTGGAAAAGGTAACACAAATTTCTTACCTTTTTTTTCTAGCTGTTCTGACTGTGAAATTTCAGATTCATCTTCTGAAACATCTGTTGTTTCGCTAGTGACTTCAATGTCACTTTCTTCTTCTTGTTCACTGTAATGGAGCTCTTCTGAAAAATCATCATCTGAACAGGATAAACAAATATTCATATTTTGGACACACTCTTCTTCTTCTGCATCTGATATTTCAGTCAAAATATATACATTTGAAATATCATCTTCTGATTCTACTATAGACCAATCATCTTGAAATTATTCTATATCTATACAAGCTTTAAGTTTACTTGATGAATTTTGTGGGCACTTTCGTGCGAAATGTCCTTCCTTTTTACAAATGAAACAACAATTATTGTTTCTTGGTTTTGATCTTTTCTTCAAGAATTTATACTTTCAGAACAACTTTCTTGGATTTGAGACTCTCTTGGGTTTAAATCTACCATACCTCTTTGTTTTCTTTTTCTTTTTGAATGGTGTCCATGGTAGCATGATTTTGCAGACATCTGAACTGGGTGTGATGTCATGCGCCTTCTTTTGCCAGCATAAGTATTTAACTTTCTCTGTAATTTTGAAAAGAAGGTCAACCCAATAAACTTGATCTAGTCTTTTGTTTTGTACATCTAGATCTTTCATAATGAGGTCTCCTAGATTGCCTGGTAATTTTGACAAAAAAGAAATTTTTTGAGCCACATCATTTGAGAGATTAGCTTTGAAAACCTTAGCCATGAAATCTTTACTGAATTGATCAAAGTACTTCAAATCTTTTAATTCCATTCGACTAAGATCTGTTATCAATTGCTTTTTCTCATCAACCGGTTCTGGCACGAACTATGTCTTTAGCAATAATTCTAATGTAGACAGTCCGGCTTCCATGACGGCTCTTCTCTCTTCTTTTGATGGTCCCATCCACCAATCATAGACTATATCAATCATGCATTTTTCTACTAGGACCATAATGAAAACATTATCCAATTTTGTTGTAATCTGCATCTCATACAAAACACCTATCCAAATCAGGATTAATTCTCCAGGGTTTGAAGAATTATCCAAATCTAGAATATAGCCACTTGTATTGGCAGCATACAAACCTTCTTCAACACGTGGATACTTATTCACTTCCTACAGGATATGAGCCTTGTTCTGGTTATTTATGGATGGCAAGATAAAAGAAGGAAATTTGGAGGTAGCTTGATCAAGGGTCATCACTTCTTTCTTTGAAACAAAAGGTTTATCTGTTTTATATGCTTCCTTTTTTTCACTGTTTAGTTTTCCAGTGTTCTTTGAAGTGGACTCTTCTGCACTAGTCACAGTTATTGCTTCTTTTGATTCTTCTTCTTCCTGATCCCAATAATTAGGTGCACTCATATCTATTTGAAACTTATGGATTTCTTTAGCCTTTTTCTTCTGTCTCCTTCTTCTTCTTTCTTCCTTTTCTGATTTTTCTAGTTGTTGCTCATCATAAAGCAATTTAAGGTTGGCATTTATTAAATCAGCTTGTTTACCCAAATCATCTAGAACATCTTCAGCATGTGAACACCAGGTGGTTAGATAGTTTCCTATCTGGTAGACCTGTTCTAAATCGTTTGGATTTTGTGAATTTTGTTCTAGTAAAGGGGCGCAGTCAGCTCTTGTTGCTGGCTGTCTAGTATTGGATGAAGAAGTATAGAATTTTGTCTTGGGTGGCCATTTCCCTCCTTTTACAAATCTGCAATTTGCAAACTGAAATTCTTCTACAGGTGGTGTATGACTAACATATGTACGAAACATCTTATTTACAGCAAAGAAAGGTTTTTCTTCTGGTATGTACAATTGGTTTGTAGATAGCGGTGTACTAGTGGAAGAACTGGCTTGTCTAGTGAAGGAATATGATGGTAAAATGATTTTCTACCACTGACAGGAGGTTGTTCATTTTCTTGAATTGCTGGTAACACATGTTTTTTTGACATGACTATAGGCCGAGGGAAGAATTCTAACACGACCATCTAATACCGACATTCTTTTAATATTTCTCTTTGAACTGTCTGCGGATGCCAGAGATTTATATTGGATATACCAGTCATTAGGCAAAGCTTCTTTGTCATAATGAACACCTTCTACTTGAGCATTGCTCACACCTACAACAACACAATCTTTTAAAACTGGTTGTCTTAGTTTAGGATGTACAGTATTGGTCAGCTGGAAAGAGGTTTGGATTAACACAGATAAATATTCACTGTCTTGAACCATTTCTAGACCTTGTACTCCAACTAAAGCTTTCCAACAATCTTTTAAGTGAACATCAGACAAACTAATGGCATAATCTGGATAGATAGTGCCATATTGACATCCCGAGGATAGATTTCCAAGTATTGTTCCGATCCGGGCATGATCATATATGTTATGTCTGGTGTCGAAGACTTCTGCTATACAAGGAGTATTGAGACCATGACGGAATAATGGAGCTAATCCAATTCTAATTCCCCCGAAATGAAAATAGGAGAATTTCTTTTCAGCAACATATTTTCGGAATTTTTTAATTTCATCTTCAGAAAACAAATTGAGACCAACAATTTGTACAGATGGACCTGATATTTTTATCTTTGGTTCAACTTATTTTAGCCAAACTTTTTTGGATAGACTAAACAAAGATGGAATAGGATAAACTTCTTTAGAGCTCAAAACTAGTGGGTTCCAACTTTCTGGATCTTCAACCTTTTCATGTTCTACACTGTCAGATTCAAGGGATCTACAGTCTACTTTAGATACAGATCGTCTATCGATATTTGAGAATGATCTTAAGAAATTTGCCATGTTGAACTTTTACAATCTATTTCAGAGATTGACTGAAGCAACTTTTATCTACACAACACTTGTATTACAAATGCTTTTCGAAGGCTTCCTGGCTAACTTCAAACTCTGTCTATAGAATGTATCGTGTCCAAGGAACGAGCTATGGCTCTGATACCAAAAGTGGGGGATATCTGAGCCCATAACTCCATGAAACTTTCAGAAATGAAAAGTAACATCAAAACAATGATACAAATGCAAATACTTGAACATGGACTTGACTAGACCCCTACTAGCCATGATAGGAATTACGTCAAACATGTCACAAATATGCATCCTATAGGTTTGAACAAAATATATGCGCATAGGGGTCTCACACTTATTTGAGAATCACTAAGAAGCATTGTTGCCTCTTCACATTAACTACATTACCATATATTAAGCCATATATTCATTGTAAATTTAGTGATTAACCAAAACATGATGAGAGCCACACATTTTCACTGTCATAAAACTCACTCATAACCAATATATAACCATTATAAATATCAAGGATAGAATAACCATATAAGCCACATATAAACAAGTATATTTAACCATAAAATACTAATGATAAAGAGAGCTCTTATTGATGGCTGCATGGGCCAACCAGGTATGGGACTTCCAAAAACCACCTGACCAAGGACTAGGCTGAACCAAATATTTCTTTCATTCAGTCACCCTCATGTCATATTCCAAGCATGAATGTGGGATCTCATAAAAAAAATCAATCAAACCCATCCAGGGCTTCCAGAGGCCAAACCACCTCAACCCTTAACCAATAATTCCACCTCACAGTTGGACATCACTAACCATCGCCATATTGGTCTCTACCCAAGTTGTCCAAGGCTCCAAAGCGTTTGTTCCAACAAGGTCTTCCAAGACTACTAACTCAACTGACAGTAGTTGATGTTCAACTAGGGCTTCTAGGACTAGTAACTCAACCCACCAAGGGCTTCCAGAGTGTTTGTCCAACCAAGGATTCTAGCACTAGTAACTCAACCCAAGCTGTTACAGGGCTTCCATAGTGTTTGTCCAACCAAGGCTTCCAGGAACTAATAACTCAATCCATAGCCAAAGGAACATGAGAACCAACCAGAAAATAAAAGTACAACCCACAACACCATGGCTATCCAAGAAATGGCAAGGCTAGGAAAAACCACTGTCAATCCTAGAAATCCTCCATGCCAATCACATATCATAGCCAAATAACCACATACATATTCCATGCATGCCAAAAATAGCAAGGAAATCATACATGCAACTCGGTACCTGCAAGAAAAATATGTTGTAGCTGTTGATCCCGATGTCCTATTACACTTTCCTGCTTTTCCTTTGCCTTCTTGCTCCAAATCCCAAGTATGCCACACTCCTCCAAGAGTGCTCCAATAAAACTCTAAGTGTCTCAGAGTATGAGAGAGAGAGAGAGAAATGAGAGCTCCAAAACTGCACTGATCAAAAAGCCATGAACTAATACTCAAAAGCATTTTTAATAATGAAGCCTCTATTTTCTCCATCTTCCATTATTTTCCTTCATTCTCCTCCTCACATCCAACCTGTGACCTTTCACCTTCCTTTTCTCCTAATTTCCATTGTTTCCATAAATAAATGCCAATAAATGCCATTTTGCCTTTCCAAAGCCTTAGCCATTTCCTTTGCCAATTTCCATAGCCATTAATAAACCAAGTGAACACCCGCACTAGGATGTTTTCCCAACATTCAAATTGGAATAAGTGTCCCATGACCAAGGTCTTATTTTACCTTTACTAATTCTTACATGGATTTTTGACTAGGGATATTACAAAACCCTCCCCCTTGGGGGAACATCGTCCTCAGTGTTCATTGACACCTACAACCCACAAGACTTCTGAAACAAAAAAATACTGCCCATGGAGCTTTATAACTTAGCTCATAATAGTATTTACAATGATCAACCTCTTGAGAAGCAATCCAACATGACAACCATAATGACATGATACCCATACCACTTATTGGAGCTTTATAGCATAGGTTGAGGTGGTATGTACATCCATATACATATGTACATATAACAAAATAGCATACCAAGCATATGCCAAAGACATATATCAAGGTGTTGTAGTGGCTACAACCACCCTCCAAAATTTTGTCTCTCATGCAAATTTTAGAGCCTACTTTGGATCCTATGATCAATCATCCTTGGTCGTTTGTTGGTGAGTTGATGATTTCAAGCTCCCCTCCTTGATCCTAAAGAGTTGTCCACGTTCTCATCTTTTTGTAGCACATGTCATTTTCAGGCATAGCGATTGTTGTCTATCATGCAAAGGGAATGTTGTCTTACTTAAGGGGAATTGTGTGCATATGAGTGGTTTTCATCACATAGACATGTTTCACACTCACCTCACGCACTCACGTCATGAAGGTTGTTGCATCAAGAAAATTATGTATTACGTATTCTGGATGGTCTACGTGTCTGTGTGTGATCATGGTCGAATCCTATTAATGTTTTCATATGTTTCACTGATATCACACTTAACCATTTTCCCAAGCAACCTAGCCTCTTCTAGCTTCCTGAAACTATGCACTTTGTTTTTGCAACCATCAAGCTTCCTCCCGTGCCTGCTGAAGCCTTGTAGTGCGTAGAGGCCCCAGCCAACACTACTCTCCGGAAATGCGCAGAATAGTCTAGCAGCACTACACTCAGAAATTACGTAGAGGTGTCCTCCCGGGACCCCTATCCCGCAGCAGTTCTTTGAGCCTGAAAACTACGCAGTGTTTTCCAAGTTGTCTTGTTAGCTTGTATGTAGAAAATGTGCAGACGGACTTCCCAGGGCCTCATCCTGGCAGGAGTGACTGTCCGTTGGAATTGCATAGAACTACCTCTCAGTGGGTACACAACAAGGTGACATGCTGAAATCACTTCCAAGGAGTTGAGGAGAAGGACCAAGGAACAGAGTAACGGAAAAGACCAGGACCGAATGCAAACTCCATCAGATCATGATCATCTTGAGGGTAAGTATGGTAAGTATGGAACATCTTTCAAAGTACACCTCTTAGTTGAGTTTGCAAGACTGCTTGTCATTATCATATCATCCTGTCCTTAGTAAGATGCATGTGCACAAATGTGAAAAGCCACTTGATGTGTTATTTCTACATGTCGTGCTTCATTTTCACATGTTCGACCAACTATCGTCTTCTGCATGTTGATTGTTATGGTCATGCACAAGGTCTTCGCTTCATGTATACATTTTGTGTTCGCTATGAAAGCATCTGTTGCCCTCACACACGAAGTTGTATGCATTGTCACACAAGCGTCGTCCAACGATCAACCACAAGCGTCGCGCATGTCGACTTACACCATGAGTCTGTCATGTTGATCATGTATGTCTGGATGGTTTGAGTTGTCTCGTCGTCAAGTCATGTAAGTGTGTGTTTTCAAGATCGTGTATGCACCTATTCACACACTCACACACCTAGTCGTTTTGCTAAAATTATGACGACCGGATCTCCCTCTAACAGCCGGACCTTCACCCCACCATCAACTCAATCGACTATCACCCAGAATAATGCAGAAGCACCAAGCAAGCCATTTCAAGCTGTGCTTCCCACAAGCTAATCAATCAACCCTCCTATTGGTCAATTGGAAACTTTGACTGAAATTCACCTCGGGGCTAAGTCCCCTCAAAAATTGCGGAGAGGCTGCAATCCATGCCCGCTCCACTGACTGAGAAAATTGCGCAGACAGACCGAATAGACACCCAGTGCCCATCCCTGTCTCCCTCTGAAAATTGCGCAGTTTTTCCAGCCAGCCCACTAGTTAGCCGACTAGTTGCTCACCCAGAAAACTACGCAGATTTCATGAGCAAGCCTTCTACTGCCCAACAGTCCGCTCAACTCAGAAACTGCGCAAAGGTGATCAGCAGGCAAACCTCCCAGAATCAGTGCAGTTTTTCCCGCTAGCAACTCCCAGCAACCCGCTCTCACTTCCCTATAGGAATTGTGCAGTTTTGGCTGTCAAGCTCCCAGTAGCTGACTGTCGATTCCCTCCAGGAATTGCGTAGTTTTTTCTGCCAAGCTCCCGCTACCCGCTCCTTCCAAAAATTGTGCAGATTTTCCTTCCCATAGCCTGGACTGCTCCTCCCAAAAATTGCACAGTTTTGTCCTTCAGCTGAGCTAGACCCCATGGACAGTCACTGTCTATCCAAATTGCCATCACCATCTCCTTGTGACTTCTATGTAGTTTTCACCAGCAGTGCTCGGAGCCTCCATCCCAGCTCAAAGCTCACAACCTTGTCTTCTATCCCAATCACCTGCATCCAAAATGATCATGCATCATGGTAGATTAGGAGGTTTATGGATTTGATGCCATCTCGTCATGAGTGACTCTAGATATAGGTACACGAACAAACATGGCGCGGCGACAGATGTGATGAACAAAGAGAGAACATGTAGAAGGATATGTTCACCAAAGAACAAACAAATTATGCATGCAAAGAGACGTGCTCGCAAATGGATGATCATGGAAAGATGTGTTCGCAGATGGACAGACGGACGAAGATGCGAGGATGTGTTCACATATGGACGGATGGACGAACATGCACTTTTTTCGAACAGACAAAACTATCAAGCATGCCAACATACAAGCAAGGAGCAATGTGAGAATGCAACATCAAGCGAATCCAATGACCATCAAATACTCCACGCACTTTTCCATGCAGAGGTGAAGCTGTGACACACCATGAGGACATGAATCACCCAGAAACACTGCAGCTCGACATGCATGCCAACAACAACACGAATGTACCAGCACTGTCATGTCGAGTCTTGTCATGAGTCATGTCATCCACATCTCTACTGTGGGCCATACTGTCAATCAATGTAATGTAACATGGAAGTCCAAGAGACCCACTTGTCATATGAAGAGTCATGTGAAGTCAAAAGGTCATGGAAGTCAAACAATCATGAAGGAAGTTGAATAACTAGAAGGGTCAGTTTCACCCTTGGCTATAAATACCCCCTCATTTGTACATGCAAGGGAATTTTCACCTCGGCTCCTCCCACATAGCCTTGAGAGTCTGTAATATTTTCTTTCAGGAGTAAGTAGTGACTCCAATGCCTTGCCCACAGGGTTAGTGATGTATGGTCTAACGATGTGTCTTGGAACTTTAGCTTAATTCAGAAGCCTGCTAATAGGCCAACACGTTTTCACACATGTGTTGTAATTATTGTAAGACTAATCTTGAACACTTGTAATGCATGTTGCTTTAACCTGTGTTTAACAATTGAACTCATTCAATTTTTGTAATAAATATATATTAATGAAAATGTGTTGTATGAGATGTTAACATTGTCCTGCCCGTGTTGGTCACAAACCCGGACATGAGACAAGCCTTTCATGTAAACTTGCTATAACGGGCATCACACTCGTGCAGACTCCTCTGTTGTGTTGTACGTGTTATCTTTCCTTATGTGTTGTGATTGCCACATATCTCTGGACTACTCCTTCGGAAGCTGTACACGTCCTGTTGTGTTGTGTGTTCCTAATAGAGTTGGGACTTCCTCCCATCCGACTTGGGACTCACTCTCACCCTCTCCCTCTGCGGTGAAAGAACCATTGACACAAGTAACACTAGCAATCACTAGGCACGTGAACCTCACTACTCGAAGACAAAGCAAACCACTCTCCTATGCTGAAAAGCAAGAGTTGAGGCAAACATTTAAGATATTGCAACTGGTCCATCATACTGGATGGGACTCCTACACCAAACGGTGTGAGGTCTAGTTGGGACTTCATACCGGGGAGATCCCCTAATGTTGGCAGATCCAACACCATCAACATTTTGGTGCTAAAAGGAGGGTCAGATGACAAGATGAGCTCGTACATCTGGGTTGAATCTCTTACCCAAAGAATCATACACAATTCGTGCTCCTGAGATGTTTCTCTCATTTCTCCCTTAATCAGATATAAATCCCCGAGGAGCTTCTCGATCACTTTCATTGTTAAATTTTGGCGGCGAGGACAGAACGTCCATAGCCGAGCACATTGCTAATTTTTTTCATTTCTATGAATCTCATGAAATTGATAGTGATGATCTTGTTTGTGTACTCTTCTTGCTCACCCTTGACAATCGTGCTAATCGATGGTGTCATACCCTTCCACCTGCTTCCGTCCATTCCATTCTCACTTTCCTCAAGGAGCTCCATCAAGCCTTCAATGAGTGTGACCACCAAGATGTCTATGAAATAATATCTCGTTTAAGAATGAATCCCGGTGAATCAGTTGAGGACTTTGCTACCCATTTCCTTCACCTCGTCACAAAATTCTTGAATGGTTTGTGGACCTTGAGTTCATGAACCAAGAGCTGAAACGCTTGGTTCATGTCTCCCAAAATGGTGAACCTCTTGATTTCCCTTCTTCCTCAACTCTTGCGGATCACGAGACACCTCATGTATCGAAGAGGGTGCCTCCTCACAGTGGTTGCAAAGCTGAAAGATCTATGCAACATGTTCCCAACCCATCTACTCGACTGTCTCCCACCCCAACAGAGGAAATCCCAGAATGGTTAAGAAAGCCAATGGAGAAAACTCATCACTCCATTCTGCAAGAGAAAATCACCATTCATAACACAAGTCTTAAGTCTAATCTTCATCTCTGCCATCCTCCATCATCTACAAGCCATGATTCCTTGCACCATGAGTCGCTTGAGTGATCTCCTTCACAATCTAGTTGTGCGCACTCTCTTGTTTCTCAAGATGTTGGCTCATGTTGCAGTCATGTGCAAGGCAGTGTCATCATACAAACGGAGGAGCAAGACGGTGAAAACATAATTAATTCCTCTCAAAACATTGATCTTCCATTCTTGATCGATTCTCAATCTGCAAAACTTGGTGAAACATCATGCACAACCATTTCTTTCGATTAACCTCCAGTCTTGGGCTATCAACACTCCCACGCTTCCGTATGTTGTGATGAATGCCCAAGCACATCATATGATCTACTGTCATCTCATGTACACTCTAACTCATATATGGAACACTCACTGGTCAAAGCAGACATCCATATCGAAGCTTCCTCTGCACCTCACTTGCCCATGTGTCCTATCATTCATAGCGCATCAACATGCATCGAAGATATTCCACGTTCTCTTGCTGCTTCATCTTATGAGTGATCTCCTCGATCAACACAAGGCAATGAAGTTGTCCACGGTGAAAATAGTCTCGACACACAGGAATCTTCCCACTCATCATCATCTTGTGTGTTGCATGAAGACAACTCATCAATTCAGCTTGCTGAAAATTTTGATGAAGCCTGCGACAGAGATCACTGTCATCCTAAGAGCAGTTTTGAAATTAGAAACAACAACCATCCTCAAGCCATGCATGATTTGGTTCACATATCAAAATGAAATTTTTCAATTTTGGAAATTTCCAGGACGTGCCAGGGAATCGAGGCACTTCAACGTTCGTTGATGGTTATGTCAGGACCTCGCGACTCTAGTGAGCCTGCCAAACCAAATCAGATCTTGTTTCTCACCCACAATCTATTTATCTGCATGGTTGCACTTGACGTGGATCCCCATGTAAAGAATATTTGCTATTCTGGCTTTGATATTTAAAAATTTCAAATTTTCACTAATGATCGAATCCATAAGTCCATTGGAGCATGTTCGTCTTCATGCACCTCTCTCATATCCAATTCGGGTTGGAAGTGTCCATCCCTCATTTAATCATGGGACAACGAAGTTGATCATCTCAAAGACTACCTTTATCCAGAATCATACTTATCGGATGTTCTCTCTCGTAATCATCTCCCTGGTATTTTTGCAAATTTCACACGTCAAATCTGCCCACTCATCACACCAGCAATCTCCCTATGTGATGACAAGCGCACAAAATATCACATGAATCAAGTTAATCTCATTTCACCACACCCCAACTGGTTTCGCAAATTCACATTGTTGTCATCCTTTATATATTTCTGTGATGACCATGATGCCTATGCACTTTTTCACCAGTTGTAGGTGGGTGTTCTATCATGTCTAGTGGACAGCGAACTTGGTTCCCTCATTCAGAGCATTCGCACGATTGTTCAAAAATTTTCTTTGTTCATGTCAAACTGGGAATCTGGCATCTTGACCAACTGGTCTGATTTTTCTTCTACCTTGGGTGGCTGTCATGCAATTTATCATTTTCCCAACATTACATCCAATGACAGTCGCTTCGCGCACTATGATCTTCACCGTGTAGCATCTTTATTCTTAGACTTCTATCAAGCAAGTGAGGTACTTCACCCTGTGCTGATGGCTATGGCAAGCCCTCACTGTCTTGACATGACCAACGAGAATGAGCAGATCTATCTATCTGTATCAAATTCTCATTGTGATCCCCTCTCTCGAATTAGGAATCCATATTCTCAAACATCATGAATGTTTCAAAACAACCATCACGAATTTCATGATCCAATTGCTGAATGGCTAGAACAATCTTACTTGGTGAGTCATTTTGCAGGTAACAAGCTTTAGTCCTTCCTCACACTCGCTAAGAAACTTGGTGCAGAACAACACACACTTGCAAGAGGCCTTTGAGGTTTGTTGAAAAATGATAGTCACGGAAGAGGTAAGCATGTGTGTTGGGTGGTTGTGGCACATTCCTCCGTCCATAGGCGAGACCTTCTCTCTCGTGTCCAAGTTTGTCAATTTTTTTCATTTTCTATTGCACACTATTTTTTTTTATCTATTTTAATAGCTTGTATCTTTATGATTGCAGGTTGGGTATGCCTACGGTGGCTTCACTGGAAATTTCATTTCATGTAACCCCGACTATTTAGTGTAGGAGTAGGAGTAGTGTTTGCTTTCTCACTTGTCTTTGCTTTATGGTTTGCATGTTTGTTTGCTTGCTGACTTGGTTTAGTTTGTTTGATTGTTTTCTTTTCTTTCTTTTGTTGTGTTGGATTTTCTTACTATTTTTGTTTCCCATTTTTTTTTGTTGATACCTTTCAATTTTTGTTTACCGGAAATAAGTGTTGCCATCTATTGAGTTCTGGATTTTGAATGAGTATGTGGCTAAAATCTAAGAGACTTGTGACACTGCAGCACTGGGCCAGTCTTGCGTATGTTTTCTCTGTGCTTGGTTGTAAACTTCAGTCGATGAAGTTTTGACAGAAAATGCGAGCCGTTTTCAAGGGGATTTTTTGTCCAACCATGAACCTATGTCCACACTAGGAAGCCCCATGCATGTACTCAGCCTTTTGCTCTGTGTGTTCAAGCTCATCCAACCAGTAGAAACATAGAAGGGGGAAATCTAAACGAGAAAACCTATGTGAGAGGTCTTACATGCTTCTCTGAAGGAACAACCTCTTCTGCTCTCAATAAGTCGGGATCCCTCTTTCGCCCCAAAAATAAATAAGTGCCTATGCACATTCCTCTTAAAAAATACAAAGGAGAAAGAACAGAAGGGCTTCCTATGCAGAGAGGTGAAGCATGCAACTCCACAGGGGCACTGACCAGGCTTGCTAGTAGTAGAGAAATGCGTGTGTTCCTATGTGACTCCACTGGGGTACTGACTAGGCCTGCTGGTAGCAGAGCAACACCAGAGATGAAAATTTATACTCTGAAAATCTTCAACTCATGAGCCAAAATACCCTTCCCAATTTTGAAACACTGCGATCAAGCTAAACTTTTGTTGTGTCTGACTGAGTTGGAAAAAGGTGAACCATGTCTATCCATGGGGTAAGTGGGGAAGCCGAAGTAACTCGCACGACGATTCAATACTCCCCGAAAGCCCAAGGCACTATGATGTTAATGAACTATCGAGGGCCCTGAAATCGGGTCAACAACAAGGGGGATACCCACCCGGTCGGGAACCTGGTTGGCGGCTCCGTGCCCGTTTGGTATAGCGGGTCCGACTGGGGATGACGGGACCAGCTTCCCGTTCTAAGGGGTGTGTGTGCGTGTAGAAAATGGTGATGTGTGTGTGTGTAGAAAATGATAATAGAAAATCTGTAATTATTCATTAACTAATCTAATTCTAACTGATTTTATACTACTTTGATCTAACAAAAACAATACATCTAATCTACACTAACCTGGGGCAGAATTTTTCCATTATGCAATCTAGAAAGATTTCACAGAATAACTGGTAATGAAGATTATTCAGCTATTATGAGAATATAAATCAATTAAGATGAACCATTTTGTGTAAAAATTTAAGCAAAATGGTTGTGAACAACATATTGCATAATCAGTTATTCCTGTATTAAGCACAAATCAATGACTCCACCGAACAAAAGTGCCAAATGGTAGTCCACTCATTCATACATTAACATATAAATAACATCAGTTGTATATTACTCTAAGAATGCAAGCAGAAATTAGTCAAGAGATAAAAGTACCATTTATGACTGATTTTAAACTTACAGACTTTAAGCAATAATGATCTATTTCTAATTGCTTCTAATGCCTACTAAGAGTACAGAAGTGCAACATCAGTAGTAGGTATTAAAATGCAAACATAAATAAATCTTGATCCATCCATTCATCAAAAAACCCTCCGAGGGTGCAAAAGTGCATGTTCTGAGGACAAGTTTTTTGACAAAATTTCGGACCCTTCTCCAATGCAACAAGAAGGGTTAAATACTAGTAACCGACTAATTTTAATTTACACAAATTTAGGGAACGGCTTCAAATGACCGCCCTTTTACTAAAAATAAATTTATTTCTAAAAACTGAATCTAATTTCTAACCGTTTCTGTATCTGCTCCTTAGTGCTGTAAGCAATGCGCTGTTCGCCCTGAAAGAGTCGGCTGGTTGTCCTTTCCTTTTGTTCGAGCTTGAAAATTAGAAATGACAAGCGTTGGCACCTCTTTCTGTCAGACTAGAAGATATTTTCGAAAACCTTTCTCTAGCTGGGTGTATTCGCTGTGCGCACACTTAGTACAACCCAGTTTCTTTTCGAACTGATTTTGCTGTTGCTATTTCGGTTTCCGGTCGTGCGAATGACTCAATGAGTTAGAAGTCGCGCTGTATGGACAATCCCCTATTTCGAGAATTGTTTCCGTTCTTTGTTCCAGGCTTTTCTGGAGCGTCTTTCTTCTCTTGCGCTTCTTTCTCTGCTTTACCAAGTCTGAGCTTCAGGATCTTTTGTAAACACGCTGCTTTTGTGTGCCTTTGACTCTGAGTCTTGGACAGTCTATTTTCATCAGTGCCTGTTGGGCGATACTCTGGAATCCACGGTTCTGCTGCATGCGGCATCCAATTGTGGAGGCATCTTCTCTCTGTTGTCTTATTGGCGCTCTTCCCTTAGATGTTTCCTGCATATAGATTTATATCAGTCGCATGTCTTGCAGTTTACGCAAAGAAGAAGGGAAATGACGAAAAGCTTGACATGAAAGCATTAAATTCTAATGAATGCATAATTCTGACATTCATCATGACTTGACTCTTCGATAAATGCGATGCAATCATTTCTGGATACTCAAGCATGCGGTCATTAATTTCCCTTAAGGCGCGCGTTCAAATTTGGATCTACCGTGTATGTCGGAGAATTCTTGCGATGAGTTTTTTCTGCGATTGGTATCGCAGTATCGAGGGTTGCGACGTTATTAAGTTTTATCGTAGATCGCAGATATCGCAGATCGCTAATATCGCAGATCGCAGCTTTGCATGGTCGCAGATCGCAGCTTTGCATGGTCGCAGATCGCATATCGCAACATCGCAAGGTTTTCACTTTGTCACTTTGTGCTGCTCATGCGACATTGCGACGTGCGACGTCGCATATCGGCCGTCGGCGATTCTTTAGGTTCTCCCTTTTCAAACGCTTTCAATGCGTGCGATGCGATGGGTTCTCGCGTCGCTCCTTTTCAGTGCATTTATGCGCTTTGGGCAAGCGCTCCTTTTTCCATTGCGACGCGATATAGCTTTTAGGGAGTTGATACAAAATATTTTTCAAACAAAAATATTTTTTGGATTTTTGGCTAAGGGTCCCCCTTTGCTTGATGTTATTACTAATATCAAACGAAGAGGGGGGTTGTTGGTGACCACAACAATGGCGATTCACTGTGAAGAACCAGTTATCTCTGCTTTTCTATTGACCGTTCACTTCCGAAACAGCAAAATTTTTATATGTCTAAATTTTGTTATGAACAGATAGAGTAGATTACCCCTTACCTCGTCAACGATACTTTGTCTCAACCTTTTATATCTCAATTGCTTGCTTCCTCAGGCTTTTTCTTGCATTCGCACCAGACATTACTTGGTCTTGATTAAAGACAAAATAAGGTCTTCTCTGCGTACTGGCTTAAAAGTATACCCCTTTGTCGTAGGTAGAGCCTCTGCTGCCCGCAAGCGTCCATAGCCTCGACAGGGTTACCATGTTATCCAGCAATGATCCTTTTTCTTGCTTGAGGTTACTCGCAACATTCCAGAGAAAAATCCTTTTTGACACACTTTTCCTTTTTTAATTTTCTAAAGAACAATGTCTTGGTTTGGTGGCCAAATTATGACACAGTCATTCACTTGATTTACACTTTTGTTGAACAAGACAGCTCGTGATGAGACCTCTTGTCTTTTGATTGCAATAATCTTAAGTCGTTGCCCTGTTTTGATAGACAGTTTTGGCAAAGTCAGCAAGTTATAACATCTGTGATCATGATAAGCCGGCTCGTGATGAGACCTCTTATTCTTTGAGATATAGTGTTTTTCTTGGATTATTTCTCTGAATGCTGCAATTCCCTTTTAGCAGGGAGGAAGTCATTGTTTTTCCTTAAGAAAGCTCTGGACGACAATAATAGAGTTTTTGAAAACAACAGCTTTGAAGAGAGTACTTATTTTATTATTGATGATACCTTTCATGGTGCTGATACAAAACAATTTTTTCACCAAAGGTTGCCTTCGTCAAAGTTCTTTGAGGTTGAAACTAATATCATAATCAAGGTGGAGTTAACTCTATTTGTTAATAATAAAATTCAGATTTTTCAAAAATTTTGCTATTTGTACAAGCGAAATCAAAATATGATAGAGAATTGGCGTGCTCTTTTCATGAATCCTTTTCACATGATCATTTACAACTGGTTTTATTCATAAAAAGAGAAAAACAAAACAAAATGAAATATAAAAACTAAATCTATCCTACAAAATTTAGAAGAATTTCTCTTCTATGGAAAATATAATTTAAGAATCAGTCCATTGACAGGTAAAGAATCTCTCCTACCTGCCAGATCCTGCAACACGAATGTAGACGGGCCTACGACTTCTACAAGCTGAAAAGGGCCAAGCCACAGCTTCTGGAATTTCGTATGTTTGCCATTTTCTTCATGTGCCTTATCCCATTTCAAAACTAAATCACCCATCTGAAAGTTTTTTCTGGTTATGATGCTTGAGTCAAAAGAAGATTTTATTAGCGCTTGGTGATGTGCATGGGTTTTCCTAGCTTGTTCTCTTTGTTCTTCTAGTTTGATTATTTCCATTTGTCTTAATTGTAATGAGGAAGTAGGTACTTCATCGATGTACTGCACTAAAGACAAAGAGGGAATGACTAAGTGAGTCGAAAGAACCACTTCTCTCCCATAAACTAAATTAAAGGGAGAAGTGCCGATCGAAGCTTTCTTTGTGATTCTATCAGCCCATAAAGCATTTACCAGCGCTTTGTGCCAATTCTTTTGGTTTTGGTCGACTGTTCTTTTGATAATTCTGATTAGGTTCTTGTTCATTGATTCAGCCAATCCATTACCTTGCGGATAGTAGTTGGCAGAATATTTCAGTTTGAACCCTCTTTTAAGCGCAAACTCAGTCATAGCATTTCCAGAAAAATATGAAGCGTTATCAAACATTAAGGCCGTTGGCAATCCAAACCTAGTTATGATAAATTGATCTATGAATTCAATAATGTTTTCAGAATGAACTGTCTTGAGAGGAACTGCTTCTACCCATTTGGTAAAATAATCAGTTGCCGTAAAGATATACTTATGCTGCTTAGAAGAGTGAGGAACGATCTCACCTATTATGTCCAAGCCCCATTGACTGAATGGTTGGTCGATGTTGACCGGTTGTAGCGGCATGGACGATTTCCTTTGTTTTCCTGCAGCAGTCTGGCAGACTTGGCATTTCCTTACGTGATTGTATGAGTCTTTGAACAACGTGGGCTAATAATATCCTGCACGCAAGATTTTATGTGCAGTCGCATCTCCGGCATAGTGTCCACCTGCTGGTCCATCATGAAGTTCCTGTAAAACCTTTTCGGCTTCAATTTTCTCAAGACACCTAAGAAGTACAGAATCGTAATTCCTTTTAAACAGGACATCATCTATGAGCTGGTATTGTTTATCTTTGAATCTCAGAGCTCTTTTCTTGGTATGATCCAGACGTGATGGAGCATACCCGTTCTTAAGAAAATAAATGGTGTCAGCATATAATGATTCTGCGTCGTTTAGGCTTACCTCATACGTGTGTACCTCTTCAGACGAGTTCTCAGGGATTTGCGATGCTCCAGCTAACATCTTGCAGAAGCCTTAACCTCTTACGATGTGTGCCAGCTTGATCTCAAGGTCGTATTCTTGTAAGGCGGTGATCCAATTCGCTCTCTTCTCGCCCACATCCTTCTGTATCAGGAGGTTTCTTACCGTTGGAAACGGTACTATGACTTTGGTATGGGCTTTTAGCAAGAAAGGTCTGAAATATTTGATTGCTTTAAAAACGGCATATGCCTGTTTCTCAACGTCAGAATAATTCAGTTCAGCACCTTGTAGGTTCGAGCTAAAGAAAGCGATTGGGGCTTCTACCTTTTCTTGATCTGCCTGAGTTAAAATCGCAGCATAGGATTTTTCTGAGGCAAACGTGTATAAGATGAAAGACTCTGAAAAATTTGGGGTAGCCAAAGATGGAGCGTTGATGATGGCTTGTTTAATTAAGTTGAATGCTTCGTGCTCGTCTAGACCCCATTTGAAATTTGAATTCTTTTTTATCATATTTTGTAAGGGAGAAATAATACGTGAAAAATTCGGGACAAATCTTTTGACAAAATTGATCTGTCCAAGGAAGGATTGCATGGCTTTCTTGTTATGAGGTATGGATATTTCGGAAATTTCCTTGATTCTGTCGGGTTCTATGTGAATACCAGATTTCGACACTATGAATCCGAGCAATTTCCCTTCGCTTAATGCAAAGAAAGATTTCTTTGGATTGAGCGAAATCCCATACCTCAAGCATCTTTGAAAGATTTGCTTCAAATCTTTGAGATGGTCGTTTCGTTTTTTGGAGTACACTGTTATATCATCCAGGTAAATCACTACTGATTTATTGACCAATCCTTTAAATGCGATGTCCATGGCTCTCTGAAAGGTAGCTCCAGCGTTGATCAGACCAAATGGCATCTTCCGATATGCATAAGTGCCCCACTTGGTTCGGAATGTAGTCTTTAACTGATCATCGGGATGCACCAGTACTTGATTGTATCCTGAAAATCCATCCAGGAATGACATTAGTTCTGAGCCTGCTACTGCCTGTAGAATTTGCTCCATAGGTGGGAGGGGAAAGTTATCTTTCTGACAGGCTTTGTTGAGATTTCGGAAATCGATACAGATTCTAATGTCTCCGTTTTTCTTCCTAACGGGCACCATATTGGATACCCATTTGGAATGCCTGACGGGGAAGATTATTCTGCCTCTCAACAACTTATTAATCTCAGTTTTTATCTGATTTTCTAGGTTAGGGTGTATTTTTCTGAGCTTCTGCTGGACAGGTTTCTCGTTGTCAATCATAGGGATAGTGTGCTGAATGATAGAAGTGTTGTAAGTCTTCAGCTCATCGTAATTCCAGGCAAAAACGTTTTTGTACTGTCTCAGAAGGCGGATATATGCTGATTTTGCTTCAGGGGCTAGGCCCTGGCCTAGATTAACGTTTTGCGGCTTTTTGTCGGTTCCTAGATTGACTGATTCGTAGTTCAGAGTTGAACTGTAAAGCTTGGCATTAGCCGACCTTTTGAACCGACTTTTCAAGTCATATAAGTCTTCTAATTTGACCACCGATTTGGGTATAGCATTATCAGTGCTACTTTGTTGTATTTGGTGATCATGACAGTCTTCGTCAATTATCTGGTTTGTGTAGGATCCTTCAGAGGTGAGGAAACTTACGATGTCTGGGTCGGATTTCAGAGATCTGTGGTTTGAGCTTTTTAAATTTTTGACCGGAGAACCCACAGTAATGGAATTTTTACACCAACGTTTCGAATCCCAAATGGGATCCATCATCAGGGAAAGAGAAAGATGATAAAAGAAGAGCCAGATGGAAGAAATAAATACTAATGAGGGTAAAGGAGCAGCACAGGTCGGCAAGAGAGATTTAAAATGAAACCTAAAATAAATTTTAATTTTTATAAATTAATATCAATTATTTAATTTTTATAAATTAATATCAATTATTTAATATCTATAAAACAAAAACTTTAAACTAAAACCAATATTAATATTAATATCTAAAAACTAAAATCTTCGGAAGGGATAAGTCTAGAGGCTACCTTAGCTAACAGGTCTGCGCTCGCGTTTTGAATTCTTGGAATTGACGAGATGTTGAATGCTATGAAATGTGTAGTGAGATCTTGAACTAACGATTGATAATGCTTTAAATGACTTGACAGGCAATGTATGGTGTTACGTACCTGTTTTACGACGATCTCAGAATCTCCAAAGACTTGAAGATACTTAACATTCAATCCGATTGCTTTGTATAGGCCTTGAACCAAGGCTTCGTACTCCGCTGTGTTGTTCGTGCAATCGAACTCAAGTCTGCATGTGAGCATAATCTTGTTCCTGTCTGGGTTGATCAGAATGCATCCTGCTCCTGCCCCCTCGTTGGACTTAGATCCGTCAAAATATAATTTCCAAAATAAAGACGTATTTACAGAATTATCTAAAAAATTAAAACATTTTGAGTCATCAGTTTGGGAGAAATTTTCAACTTGGGATAAAACTGATTTCTCTAAGTATGGTGAAATATGAGCACTGAAATTGCCTAGGAAAGAATCTATTGCGTAATTGCCTACAATGCTGCTATTGTATGTGATGGCTTCATTTTCTCCTTCCAGTTCTGTCACTATGTATTTTTGGTGCAACTCTTGTTCAACCTTTATCTGATTTGGTTTACCATTGTATGGTAACCACATGTGCGACCAGTCGGTTGAGAAATATCCGTGGAGTTTCTCCGACCAATCCCTGCTAAGAATCAAGCCATAGAACTCAGGGATATCAGCTACTAGAATGTCGATAACTTGACACACTTTTGGGTTAGACGACAATCTTATGGTCACCTGATTAAGTTCACCAATCACTTCGACTTAGGATCGATCAAGTTGAACTATACGTACTGCGGATTTTTGAGGTTGCACATTCAATTTGGCACATATTGACCTGGGTAAAATATTCGTTGAAGCACCAGAATCGACCAAGCAATTGTGCACGTTTTTGTTGAAGATTTCATATGTGAGAAGAAAAGGAGGAGTATGAGATCTTGATCTTCCTCCAATCAAGGCGATGTCATTTGGATCAATTTTATTTATCGTATTGGTTGGAGGTCTTCCCAGATTGTGGGAAGCTACAGCTGTAGGTAAAGATGTAGTAGGCACAACATGTAATTCTTTCATCATGATTTTCTGCTGGTGTTTCAGTTTACTCAATTCATACAGAGTGATATTAGCCCTAGTCTTCTTCATGTCGTCAATGATGTTATACTCCATTTCATCCGACACTATTAGTGTTCTTGATGGAGGTGCTTGATCAGATTGGACTGGGCTAAGCTGGGTCGCTTTAGCAGTTGTCTTTTTGGTTACGACCTTTTCTTTTGTTGCAGGGCTTGCGCCCTTTTGTTTTGGGGTAGTTTGGGGAGGATCAAGCTGATTTTTGCTTCTCGTGCTAACAGGAAATGCTTCTTGATCCTCTTCCTGTGGGAGGATGAAGTCCCACATTCCTTGAAGTTCTACAACTTCTTCCTCGTCGGTCTGCCCTTCAGTGGTATTCTCTTCTTCTTCGTCTTCTTCAGATTCAACGTTTGAGACAACACTGGGTGGTTTTACCTCCATGGGAGGATTTCTTTTAAAAGTCCTAAAGGGCTTTTTCGAAGAAGTCTCTGCTACTTGTTTCTTGATATCGACCATCTCATTGGACATGGCTTTCAACACTTTTTGTAATCCTTCCAAATCGAAAGGATCTTTCGTTTGCTTCTTCTTGGTGTCTTCTTTGAAAGAGATCTTCTTTGACTTGCGTTCTTCTATAGCATATCTCTTTTCTAGGGCTACCACGTGTTTTTCCACTGCTAACGCTTCTGTCAAGTTGTCAACTAAGGTGGTCTTGTTTGCCCTATCTACGAATATAGCCAAGTTTGGAGGTAAAGCCGTGATGTACCATTCACATCTTACTTCCTCGCTGGGTTGTGAAGCAGCGAGGATTTTGTTGAGGATCTTATTGAACCGTAAGTTAAAATCTTTAATGGGTTCTCTAGCCTCAGCCTTAAGATTAGATAGGTCATTAATCAATGTCGCCGTGGATCGGTCATCACCAAACTGAGTGAGGAACTGACTTTGAAAAATGTCCCAGCTTGTGATGGATACGGAAGGTAACGAAAAGTACCATGACCCGGCTGTTCCTTGCATTGTATAAGGGAAGAGCCGGACAACAACGTCTTCGTTAGTAACTCCGTTGAGATTAAAAGAAAGCATGAAATTATTGATATGTTCTTCAGCTAGCATACCTGCTTCTGGGTTGAATTTAGGTAGCCATTTCTCGGGATGGGCCGGTATAGGGCTCAGGGGTGGAGGCATTAAAACCGCCCCAGGATTATTCCATGGAGACTGGGCCATCGTGGAGCTGCTAGCTAATGGAAGTGCAGAAACTGATCCCTGATGCTGAGAAGGTGAAGAAATTAAGATCTTTGATGTTTGAAGAGGAAGGTTTGTGGAAGATGGGTGAGTGAGTTGGAATGGAAAAGTGGGTGGTTGACTTCGCGGTGAGGGAGTTGATATGGATGAAGTGGATGAAGGAGTCTTACTGTCAGACTCTTGAGGTGTTTTCCTTGCTCTTTTTCTGGTAGGAAGAGGGAGTTCACTTGGTTGTATGCCAAATTTTTCACTCTTTAATCTGGTAAGGGGATGAGCAGGGTTGTACTGCGAAGTCACGCTGCTTTTAGATTTATCAGACTTCTGGTTAAAAATGGAGAATCCCTGGAGTTTACGAATCAAAGTTTGAATTTCAGGGGGTTCAATAATAGATTGGTCTGATATATTCGAATATGTAGCAGTGGTGGATACTCGAGCGACTTCAAATTCCGGGTTTAACCGTGTTGGAGAAGTCGAGGGAGTTGATGAGGGTGTATTACTCTCAGAATGGTATTTGGATATTGCCTTAGGTGCCATTCATAGTTCATGCCCTCCTTCTAGCGCCAAATATGTTGAGGGCCCTGAAATCGGGTCAACAACAAGGGGGATACCCACCCGGTCGGGAACCTGGTTGGCGGCTCCATGCCTGTTTGGTATAGCGGGTCCGACTGGGGATGACGGGACCAGCTTCCCGTTCTAAGGGGTGTGTGTGCGTGTAGAAAATGGTGATGTGTGTGTGTGTAGAAAATGATAATAGAAAATCTGTAATTATTCCTTAACTAATCTAATTCTAAATTCTGAACTGATTTTATACTACTTTGATCTAACAAAAACAATACATCTAATCTACACTAAACCGGGGCAGAATTTTTCCATTATGCAATCTAGAAAGATTTCACAGAATAACTGGTAATGAAGATGATTCAGCTATTATGAGAATATAAATCAATTAAGATGAACCATCTTGCGTAAAAAGTTAAGCAAAACGGTTGTGAACAGCATATTGCATAATCAGTTATTCCTGTATTAAACACAAATCAATGACTCCACCGTACAAAAGTACCAAATGGTAGTCCACTCATTCATACATTAACATATAAATAACATCAGCTGTATATTACTCTAAGAATGCAAGCAGAAATTAGTCAAGAGATAAAAGTACCATTTATGACATGATTTTAAACTTACAGACTTTAAGCAATAATGATCTATTTCTACTTGCTTCTAATGCCTACTAAGAGTACAGAAGTGCAACATCAGTAGCAGGTATTAAAATGCAAACATAAATAAATCTTCATCCGTCCATTCATCAAAAACCCCCTCCGAGGGTGCAAAAGTGCATGTTCTGAGGACAAGTTTTTTGACAAAATTTCGGACCCTTCTCCAATGCAACGAGAAGGGTTAAATACTAGTAATCGACTAATTTTAATTTACACAAATTTAGGGAACGGCTTCAAATGACCGCCCTTTTACTAAAAATAAATTTATTTCTAAAAAATGAATCTAATTTCTAACTGTTTCTGTATCTGCTCCTTAGTGCTGTAAGCAATGCGCTGTTCGCCCTGAAAGAGTCGGCTGGTTGTCCTTTCCTTTTGTTCGAGCTTGAAAATTAGAAATGACAAGCGTTGGCACCTCTTTCTGTCATACTAGAAGATATTTTCGAAAACCTTTCTCTAGCTGGGTGTATTCGCTGTGCGCACACTTAGTACAACCCAATTTCTTTTCGAACTGATTTTGCTGTTGCTATTTCGGTTTCCGGTCGTGCGAATGACTCAATGAGTTAGAAGTCGCGCTGTATGGACAATCCCCTGTTGCAAGAATTGTTTCCGTTCTTCATTCCAGGCTTTTCTGGAGCGTCTTTCTTCTCTTGCGCTTCTTTCTCTGCTTTACCAAGTCTGAGCTTCAGGATCTTTTGTAAACACGCTGCTTTTGTGTGCCTTTGACTCTGAGTCTTGGACAGTCTATTTTCATCAGAGCCTGTTGGGCGATACTCTGGAATCCACGGTTCTGCTGCATGTGGCATCCAATTGCGCAGGCATCTTCTCTCTGTTGTCTTATTGGCGCTCTTCCCTTAGATGTTTCCTGCATATAGATTTATATCAGTCGCATGTCTTGCAGTTTACGCAAAGAAGAAGGGAAATGACGAAAAGATTGACATGAAAGCATTAAATTCTAATGAATGCATAATTCTGACATTCATCATGACTTGACTCTTCGATAAATGCGATGCAATCATTTCTGGATACTCAAGCATGCGGTCATTAATTTCCCTTAAGGCGCGCGTTCAAATTTGGATCTACCGTGTATGTCGGAGAATTCTTGCGATGAGTCTTTTCTGCGATTGGTATCGCAGTATTGAGGGCTGCGACGTTATTAAGTGTTATCGTAGATCACAGATATCATAGATCACAGATCGCTAATATCGCAGATCGCAGCTTTGCATGGTCGCAGATCGCATATCGCAACATCGCGAGGTTTTCACTTTGTAACTTTGTGCTGCTCATGCGACATTGCGACGTGCGACGTCGCATATCGGCCGTCGGCGATTCTTTAGGTTCTCATTTTTCAAACGCTTTCAATGCATGCGATGCGATGGGTTCTCGCGTCGCTCCTTTTCAGTGCATTTATGCGCTTTGGGCAAGCGCTCCTTTTTCCATTGCGACGCGATATAGCTTTTAGGGAGTTGATACAAAATATTTTTCAAACAAAAATATTTTTTGGATTTTTGGCTAAGGGTCCCCCTTTGCTTGATGTTATTACTAATATCAAACGAAGAGGGGGGTTGTTGGTGACCACAACATGAACCAAAATAGAGAAGCTGGAGTTCTACCAGTGTGTCACCAACTGTTGTAGCGACTACAACCACCCTCCAAAATTTTGGCTCGCATGAAAATTTCAGAGCCTACTTTGGATCCTGTGATCGATCATCCTTGGTCATTTGTTGGTAAGCTGATGATTTCAAGCTCCCCTCCTTGATCCTAAAGAGTTGTCTGCGTTCTCATATTTTTGTAGCATATGTCATTTTTGGGCATAGTGGTTGTTTTCTATCATGCAAAGGGAATGTTGTCTTGCTTCAAGGGAATTGTGTGCGTATGAGTGGTTTTCATCACATAGACATGTTTCACACTCACCTCATGCACTCATGTCACAAAGGTTGTTGCATCAAGCAAAGTATGTATTACATATTTTGGATGGTCTACGTGTCCGTGTGTGATCACAGTTGAGTCATATCAATGTTTGCATATGTTTCACTGATCTCACACTTAGCCATTTTCCCAAGCAACCTAGCCTCATCTAGCTTCTCGGAACTATGCGCTTTGTTTTTGCAACCATCAAGCTTCCTCCCTTGCCTGTTGAAACCCCACATTACGCAGATACACCAATCTCCCTCGCCTGCGTAAACCCTGCAGTACGCAAAGGCCCCAGCCAGCACTACTCTCCGGAAATGAGTAGAATAGTCCAACAGCAATGCACTCAAAAATTACGCAGAGGTGTCCTCCCGGGACCCCTATCCCGCAACAGTGCTTTGAGCCTCAAAACTACAAAGTGTTTCCAAGTTGTCTTCTTGACCTTGCATTCAAAAATTGCGCAGACGGACCTCCCAGGGCCTCATCTCATCAACAACCACTGTCCACTAAAATTGCGCAAACCTGCCTCTCAATGGCTACACGAAAAGGTGACATGTTGAAATCGCTTCCAAGGAGTTGAGGAGAAGGACCAAGGAACTGAGTAATGGAAAAGATTAGGACCACATGCAAACTTTGTCGAATGCATGATCATCTTGAGGGTAAGTATGGTAAGTACGAAACATATTTTGAAGTACACCTCTTAGTTGAGTTTGCAGGACTACTTGTCATTATCATATCATCTTGTCCTCAGTAACATGCATGTGCGCAAACGTGAAAAGTCACTTTATGTGTTGCTTCTACATGTCGTGCTTCTTTTTCACTTGTTTGACCAACTGTCATCTTCTGCATGTTGATTGCTATGTCATGCTTGCGACCATGTTCTGGTCGTGCACAAGGTCTGCTTCATGTGTACATGTTGTGTTTGCTATGAAATCATTTGTTGCGCTCACACAAAAATTCATATGCACTGTCGTGCAAGAGTCTTCGTGGTCATCCAATGATCAATCACAAGCATCGCAGTTGTCGACTCCCACAGTTAGTTAGTCATGTTGATCATGTATGTCTGGATGGTTTGATTCGTCTCATTGTCAAGTCATGTAAGTGTGTGTTTGAAAGATCGTGTATGCACCTTTTCACTCATTCACACACCTAGTCGTTTTGCTGAAATCCTGACGACCAGATCTCCCTCTGATAGTCGCACCTTCACCCCACCATCGACTCGATCGACTGTCATCCAAAATAGCACAGAAGAACCAAGCAATCCATTTCAAGTTACGTTGCTCGTAAGCTTATCAATCAACCCTCCTGTTGGTCAATCGGAGAGTTTGACCCAGTAGTCGCCCTCGACTGACTCCCCTCAAAAATTGCGCAGAGGCTGCAGGCCATGCCCACTCTGCTGACTGAGAAAATTGCGTAGACATGCCAGATAGACATCCAGTGCTCGTCCCTATCTCCCTCTAAAAATTGTGTAGCTTTTCTAGCCAGCGCACTAGTCAGCTGACCGGCTGCTCACCTGAAAAACTATGCATATTTCATGAGCAAGCCCTCTGCTACCCAACAATCCCCTCAACTCAGAAACTACAAAGAGGTGATCAGTAGGCCAACGTCCCAACATTAGCATAGTTGTTCCTGCTAGCAGCCCGCTATCAGTTCCCTCCAGGAATCACTGAGTTTTGGCTGTCAAGTGCCTAGCAGTTGATTATCGGTTCCCTCCAGGAATTGCACAGTTTTTGCAGCCAAGATCCCACTACCCTCTCCCTCAAAAAATTGCACAGATTTTGTCTACCCAACCTTCCCGCAACCCGGACTTCTCATCTCAAAAATTGTGCAATTTTGTCCTCCAGTTGAGCCAGACCCCGCAGACAGACACCGTCGATCCGGATTTCCCATCACCATCTCCCAGTGACTTCTGCACAATTTTCAACAATGGTGCCCGGAGCCTCCATCCCAGATCGAAGCTCGCAACCTTGTCTTCTCTCTCGATCACCTGTATCTGAAATGATCATGCATCATGGTAGACTAGGAGGCTTATGGATTTGATGTCATCTCGTCGTGAGTGACTGCAGATACACGTACGCCGACAAACATGGCACGACGACAGATGGGATGAACAAAGGGAGTACATGCAGAAGGAAATGTTCGCCAATGGAAGAACAAACGATGCATGCAATGAGATGTTCTTGCAAATGAACAATCATGAAAAGATGTGTTCGTGGATGGACAGCCGGACGAACATGCGAGGATGTGTTCACACATGGACGGACGGACGAACATGCACTTTTCATGAACGAACAAAACTGTCAAGCATGCCAATATACAAGAAAGGAGAAACATGTGAATGCAACATCAAGTGAATCTAACTACCATCAAAGACTTCGCGCACTTTGTCATGCAGAGGTGAAGCTGTGACACACCATGAGGACATCCATCACCCAACAACACTGCAGCTCGACATGCACACTAGCAGTAGCACGAATGTACCAACATTGTCATGTCGAGTCTTGTCATGAGTCATGTCGTCCACATCTCTACTGTGGGCCATATTGTCAATCAATGTAATGTAACGTGGAAGTCCAAGAGACCCACTTGTCATGCGAAGAGTAATGTGAAGTCGAAAGGTCATGGAAGTCAAACGATCATGAGGGAAGTTGAACAACCACAAGGGTCAATTTAACCCTTGGCTATAAATACCCCCTCATTTGCACATGCAAGGGACTTTTCACCTTGGCTCCTCCCACATAGCCTTGAGAGTCTAAATATTTTCTTTGAGGAGTAAGTAGTGGCTCCAATTCCCCGTCCATGGGGTTAGTGATGTATGGTGTAACGATGTGTCTTGGAACTTTTGCTTAATTCAGAAGCCTGCTAATAGGCCAACATGTTTTCACACGTGTTGTAATTTTTGTAAGACTAATCTTGAACACTTGTAATGCATGTTTCTTTAAACTATGTTTAACACTTGAATTCATTCAATTGTCGTAATACATATATATTAATGAAAATGTGTTGTCTGAGATGTTAACATTGTCCTACCCGTGTTGGTTACCCCTCGGATATCAGACAAACCTTTCACGTAAACTTGCTATAACGGCTGTCGCACTTGCGCGGACTCCTTCACTGTGTGTTGTACGTGTTGTATTTACTTGTGTGTGGTGATTGCCGCATCCGTGTGGACTACTCCTCCGGAATTTGTGCACGTCCTGTTGTGTTATGTGTTCCTAATAGAGTTGGGACTTCCTCCCATACGATCACCCTCTCCCTCTGCAATGAAAGAACCATTAACACAAGTAACACTAGCAATCACCAGGCATGCGATCCTCACTACTCGAAGACAACGCAAACCACTCTCCTGTGCTAACAAGCAAGAGCTAAGGCAAACATTTAAGATAATGTAAATTGGACCATCATACCAGATGGGACTCCTACACCAAACAGTGTGAGGTCTAGTTGGGACTTCATACCGGGGATATCCCCTAATGTTGGTAGGTCTAACATTGCCAAAACAAGGACATTTGCTCAACCAATGGATAGAGAAGGATACATAGCCTACATGTGATCTACCATCTCCCATGTAGATTCATCGGGCCCAAAGTGCTTCCACTGCACTTTAACTTGCTTGATTGCTCAATTCTCGAGCATGAGCGTCTTTCTCTGTGTTATGAAACCAACTCACAAAAAGATAGAAAAATAGTTGAACGCCTTAGAATTCAGCCTCTTCGAGGGGGCAACCTCCTTTACATTTCACAAATGAGAAATTCTTGTATGATTCAAATGACAAAACCTCCTTTCTATATATAGGAGTCTAAGGGGTCACAATATAACCAAGCCGACCTAACAATAATAATATAAAGGCACAATAATAACAATAGAGGGATTCTATGGGGTACAGTAATAACAATATGGGGATAATAGGGGCACAAAAATATTAATAAGGGATACAACTACAATAGTAATGGGGGCATCACTAGTATTATAGGGACCTAACATGCCCCTCTCCTTCAAAAAAATGTTGTCCTCAATGCTTGAGTAGTTCTGGATGCTTCTGTATAAAATTCTCATCCTCCCATCTGGAATCTTCAGCAGATAAGTTCTTCCACTTGATGAGATACTCCGAAATGGATCGATTTCGTAGTTGTCGAGTTCTTGTTTCTATCACTGCTTCTGGTTCCAATATAATTTTTCCTTCCTCGTCAAGTTCTGGAAATATTGTTTGAACTGGGAGCTTTTCGCCTATAACCTTCTTTAAACATGAAACATGGAAAACTGGGTGCACTCGAGAAGTTGCAGGAAGCTCCAATTTGTATGCCATAGTACCAATCTTTTGCAACACCTTGTACGGACCATAATACTTTGGTGATAATTTATTATCCTTCTTAGCTTGCTTGAGGTACATTTGATTATATGGTTGTAGCCGTAGGAACACCCAGTCACCTACATCAAAACTTCTTTCACTGCGATGTTGATATGCTTGTTGTTTCATTCTATTCTGTGCCAACATGAGGTTATCCTTTAAGAGTTGGAGAACTTGTTGTTGATACTCGATGTGATGTTCCACTGCTTGAACCTTAGAATTTTCTCTTAAATATGATGTGATGGATGGTGGTTGATATCCATAAAGTGCCATAAATGGGGTCATTTTTTTTGTTATACCGCCATTCAGCCAAAGGCAACCATTTGACCCATTGTGTCTGTTTATTAGATACAAAGCAATGAAGATATCCTTCCAAACATTTGTTTACTATCTCAGTTTTCCCATCAGATTGAGGATGATAAGATGAGCTATGAGCTAACTGAGTACCAAGACAAGAAAATAATTTTGTCCAAAAATTTCCAGTGAAAATGGGATCTCTATCACTTACAATAATCTTTGGGTTTCCATGTAGCTTTTGAATTGTTTCCATAAATGCAGTAGAAATTGTACTGGCTTTAAATGGATGTGATAATGCACAAAAGTGTGCATACTTGGTAAGTCTGTCAACTACCACCATGATGACACTCTTTCCCTCAGACTTGGGTAAACCTGTGATAAAATCCATTGAAACCTCCTCCCAACGTTGGCTTGGAATGGATAAAGGTTGTAATAGACCTGGTGTCTTAATTGTTTCAACTTTATTTTGTTGGCAAACCAAACATTCCAACACAAACTTTTGAATATTTGATTTAAGGCCATCCCAAAAAAATTCCTTCTTAACCCTGTGGTAAGTTTTTAAAAATCCTGAGTGCCCTCCTAAGGGAGAAGTGTGCAATTCCATAAGAATCTTTTGTTTGAGTTGGGAATTCTTACAGAGGTATAAGCGATCTTTGTACCATAACGAATCATTTTTCCAACTAAATGTATCAGATGTACTGGAATCTTGTTGTAACTTTTGAATAAGTGCCCACACTTCTTCGTCATTCTTCCATTCCTCCCTTGCTTCATTTATCCAATCTGGTTGGATAATAGAAATGGCGCACAACAATGCTTCCACATCCTCATCCTTTCTTGAGAGTGCATCTTCCACCACATTTTTCTTCCTTTTTTTGTAGATGATTTCAAAGTCATAACCCAACATCTTTGTGACCCATTTTGTTGCTCTTCAGAGGATAATCTTTGTTCTAAAAAGTATTTAAGGCTATCATGATCCATTTTTACCTTGAAGTGTCTTCCCATTAGGTAGGGTCGCCATTTCTTAAGTGCATGTAGTATTGCCAACATTTCCTTCTCATAAATAGCTTTGTGTAAAAACTTTCCCTTGATTGGATGAATTTCAAAAGCAATGGGTCTTTCATCTTGCATTAAAACAACACCAATTCCATTTCCTGAAGCATCACATTCCACAATAAAGGTTTTTGTGAAGTCTGGTGTAGCTAAGACGGGTGCTTGGCACATTGCCTCTTTAAGATGTTCGAAGGCCTTTGTTGCTTCTGGAGTCCATGAAAATGCATCTTTCTTCAATAATGTTGTTAGAGGTGCTGCTATTTTCCCATAATTCTTAACAAACTTGCGATAATACCCTGTCAACCCGAGAAATCCTCGCAGATGCTTTATGGATGTGGGGATTTTCCATTCCTTAATGGCTTTAATTTTGCTAGGGTCTACCTTAACTCCTTCATGAGATACAATATGACCCAGATATTCCACCTCTTGTACTCCAAAGAAACATTTGGATCTTTTTGCATATAATTGTTTCTCCTCCAATAGTTGTAGCACCCTGTCAACATGTTCAACATGATCCTTCCAAGACTTGTTGTAGATTAGTATATCATCAAAAAATACTAACACAAATTTTCTAAGGAAGGGTTTGAAAATGGAATTCATCAAACCTTGAAATGTAGAAGGTGCATTGGTAAGGCCAAAAGGCATGACCAAAAATTCATAATGACCCTCATGAGTTCTAAATTCTGTTTTTGGAATGTCTTCAATCTTCATTCTGATTTGATGATATCCTGAATGAAGATCCAACTTGGTGAAGTAAATTGATCCATGCAATTCATCCAATAATTCATCAATGACAGGAATGGGAAACTTATCTTTAATAGTGAGCTTGTTGAGCTCCCTATAATCCGGACACATGCACCATGATCCATCCTTCTTGTGCACCAATACTACTGGAGCAGAGAAAGAACTTTGACTAGGTTGAATTATACCAACCTCTAGCATTTCTGCAACCATACGTTCAATTTCACTCTTTTGGGAATAGGGATATCTGTACGGCCTGATGTTTGGAGGAACACTTCCTGGAATCAATGAATAGCATGATCATGATCACGAATAGGTGGGAGACCTTTAGGAGTCTCAAATACCTTGGAATGATTGTCCAAGACTTTTTGGAGATCTGGAGAAATAGATGATTTCGATGTGGAAACATCTAGCGAACATAATTGTGCAATTACACCTCGTTGTTCCTTTTTTAGAAGCTTTGTCATACCATTAGAGCTGATTATCTTTCCCGGTTTCCCTACAATACCCCTTAATTCAACTTCCTTTCCTTCTGCATAAAATTTCATGAAAAGTTCTTGAAAATTAAAAGCTATTGTACCCAAGGATTGTAGCCATTGAACTCCTAGTACAACATCAACACCTCCCATTGGAATGGAAAGCATTGGGCTAGTCAATACATATTCTCCCATGGATAGCTTGATATTATGGCACTTTCCAAAGCAATTTATTGTTCCTCCATTTGCAACCATCACTTGACACTCTGGTGCTAGATATAGGAAGCAATTCAATTCTTTTTCTATCTTACAATGAATAAAATTGTGGGTACTTCCTGAATCAATCAACACTATTACCTTTTTCTTCTTGATTTGTCCTTCTATCTTGATGGTTTGAGGAGTGGTAATTCCAGCCAATGCATTACAAGATATGGTTGGATTCATTTCTTCCTTATCTAGGCTTTGTTCCTGGAGTATATCCTCTTCTTTTGACCTTTCTTGTTCCTTTTTTTCTTCCTCTTCACAATCTATGTAGAATAATTTCTTCTCAGCACACTTATGACCTTTAGTGTATTTGCTATCACAACTGTAACAAAGTCCTTTTGCTCTTTTTTCTTCCAATTGTTGTGGTGTCAACCTTATAGGTTGTGGAAGGCTATGGGCAACAACACTTCCATCTTTATAGTTGTGAGTGGTAGGCTTCCTGGTTGCCATAATTTTTCTTTCCATTTTTCTTTCTAACCTGAATGCCTTCTCCAATGAATCAGGTTCCCAAAGGTGAACATCATGTTGGATATTCTCCTTTAAAGTCCCTATGAACACATCAATCCTATGCTCCTCTAAAATCTTTTTTACCCTTATGTTCAATTTTTGGAACTCCTCAATGTGCTCCATCATTGAACCCTTTTGTTTGAGACTTATCAATTGGCTAAAAAAAGTGTTGCTTTTTGTATCCTCATAATGTGCTATCATTTCTTCCGTAAAAATTGCCCAAGTGTCAATTTGTTTACGAGAGCAAAGCCATTGATACCATACAAACTGATTTGGTTCCAAATATAAAGTTGCAATATGTACCTTTTGTGTGTTTTGCACATTATTGAGATCGAAAAATTGCTCCATCTGTAGTATCCATGTTTCGGGGTCCTTGCCATCAAACTTCCTCATATCAATTTTTGGAATATGGTGGGTATTCGATCCAACATTAGAGTCTATGAAATCATGATTAACATTTATTTTGTTCTCATCATGAGTTTTCTTTACTACCCTTTCACCATTAGTGACCATTTCTTGTAGCAACTTATTCAAATTTATCTTCAATTCTTCCATATTATCATCCATGCCATCCATCTTAGCGTCCATGCCATTCATCTTAGCTTCCATTCCATTCTTTAAACCATCCATCTTAACTTCCACACCATACATATTAGCTTCTACATCTTTCTTTAAACCATCCATCTTAGATTATGTTACTTTTTGTGCGAGTGACATTTGTTGCACTTGGTCTCGTAATTTTGATATATCATGTTGCATTTCTTCCTCTTCTTCATGAGTCATGCTAGAGATTTTAGGTTGCTTACTAGATTTTTGCATTTTCTTTCCTCGGGGCATCAATTACCGATAATAATGTTTACTATGCCCTTTTAATTCCTTCAAACTAATTTTTCAAACCAAGCTTATGCAAAATTAAAAAAAAACTACACACCTTTTTTCACTTTGTAGGAGCTCAATATTGAATTTGATGTATCTCTGTAATTTTGGATCATCCAGTTCTAAAATTGCGACCTACAATAGCCTTTTGTGTCCTCTTTCCAATGCTACCAGTCTGATTGAATTTAGATTCTCCAAGGCAGAGTTATGCACAATCTCCCAAGATGACCTGATTATAAACCTTTCCAGAAGAGCGAACTTGTAAGAAGTGCCATGTGTCACTGTTTTCACCTTAATATCTGTAAAATATACACAGGAAACTATAGTCCATCTTCTTTCTATAACTTCTTATGAAATTTCAATCTGATACTCAAATCAAAAGTTATGACGATTTTCCCCAGGTCACATGTTTGGAATGAAATTCGGGAGTCTGCAAAAATGCCAACTTCCTCATATCATATCTCCGCAAATATAGCGTGAAACGCTATGAAATTTGGACCCGAGGTTCATAATGATTTCGTCCCAAATGGATTTTTTTTTAGCATCTGAAACATCGCAAAAAAAAATTATAGTGCAAATGCCACTGTGACCTGTTTGGAGCAGTGAAACCCTAGAATTCAAAGCTTTGATACCAAATGTTATGAAACCAACTCACAAAAAGATAGAAAAGATAGTTGAACGCCTTAGAATTCAACCTCTTCGAGGGGGCAACCTCCTTTACATTACACAAATGAGCAATTCTTGGATGATTCAAATGAGAAAACCTCCTTTCTATATATAGGAGTCTAAGGGGTCACAATATAACTAAGTCGACCTAACAATAATAATATAAATGCACAATAATAACAACAGAGGGATTCTATGGGGCACAGTAATAACAATATGGGGACAATAGGGGCACAACAATATTAATAAGGGATACAATTACAATAGTAATGGGGTCATCACTAGTATTATAGGGACCTAACACTCTGCAATATATACACTAAGGTTCCAGTTGGAATTCTCCTTTTGGCTTCACCTACAATACAGACCATTCAATCACATGATCAACATCTTTAACATACTTTTTAAGCAATGAACTCCAAGCATCTCGCCACAAAATCGGACACTTCTTTCTTCAAGTTCGGCCAGTAGTAGAACTTATTCATCGCTATTAATGTCTTCTGATATCTCGGGTGACTTGAATATGGTTTTGCATGAAACTCTCTTTAGATAAGCTTTTTGAGCTCATTGTCATCTAGCACATATATCCTGTCCCTAAATCTTACCAAGCCATCTGCTATGAGATGATAGTCCACATCTTGTACCTGCACCTGTACCTACACCAATACCTGCACGTGTACCTGTACCTGTGCCTATACTTGGACTCTGCTATAACATGTGCCTAAGCTCCATGTACCTGTTATCCTACTGAACTTCCTATAAGATCTGAGCCTATAAATCTATCCCATAAGAACTCATAGTTATTATGTGGTTCACCTGTATCCGCCTGCTAAGAGCATCTACAACCCTGTTCTCTTTACCTTTAATGTACTTGATCTCAAATTCAAACTCGCTAATCATGGCCAACCATCTAGCTTTCCCAACGTTAAAATTTGGTTGTTCAAATAGATACCTCAATCCACTGTGGTCGCGCATCAGTACAAATATTCTGCCAAGAAGATAGTGCCTCCACATATTCAATGCATGGATAATCGCTACCAAATCAAGATCATGTGTTAGATAATTCTGCTCGTGCTCATTCAATTTCCATGATTCATAGCATACTACCTGTCCTTCCTGCATAAGAACTCCACCAAGTCCTCTCTTGCAAGCATCTGTGCATACCAAAAACTCTTTGCCCAGATATGAAATCTTTAGCACAGGAGCATTTTTCAACAATTGTTTCAACTGCTCAAACTTATTGCACCTTTTTTCTGAAATGGAATGATAGGAGATGCAATTCGAGATACGTTCTTGATGAACCTCCTGTAGTAACCTGCTAACCCCGTAATTGATCTTGCCTCATCCACATTCCTAGGATCTTCCCATTCCATGATAGCCCTTATCTTCTCTGGATCTACTGCTATGCCTTCCTTGGAAACAACATGCCCCAAGTAATGTACCTTTGTTTGAAAGAAACTACATTTGTTAAGCTTAGCATACAACTGATTCTCTCTTAGCAATATCAACATTGCTGCTAAATATTCGACATGCTCTTTATCATTCTTAAAATATACCAATATATCATCAATGAATACAATAATAAACTTGTCCAGATAAGGACACAACACACTATTCATCAAACACATAAAAGTAGCTGGAGCATTAGTCAAACCAAATGGAACTACAAAAAACTCATAATGTCTATACCTGGTCTGGAAAGTTGTCTTGTGAATGTCATCTTCTTTAATGCGTACCTGATGATATCCTGATCTCAGATCAATCTTCGAGAACACTACAGCTCCCTTCAATCGATTGAAAAAATCATCAATCGTTGGCAACGAATACCTGTTCTTAATGGTCACCTTTTTCTACTGCCTGTAATTAATGCACAACCTAGGAGTACCACCCTTCTTCTTCACAAATAATATCGTTGCGCCCCATGGTGATATACCTGACCTAATGTATCCCTTGTCTTGTAAAGCATTTCCTTCAACTGCAACTTCAACTCTACCAACTATGGGGTGCTCATCCTGTATTGTGCTTTTGATGTTGGTGCTACCCTTGGCACCAACTCAATAGAAAAATCCACTTCCCTATGAGGTGGAAACTCTGAAATCCTTTTGGGGAATACATCCTGAAACTATTGTAAAACCGAGTACCTACTCGACCTTGGTAGCCTCCTCGACCACCGCGTTGTCCACAACCTTCATGTCCATGTTCTTTTTCTTGCATTATATAAGTGTAATCACCACACTCCATCATTAGTTCATAAGCTCGACAATTATTCTCATCGTGTCCTGATTTACAAAATTTGCAATACAGGTTCCTTGGAGTCTGCACATATTTTTGTAACAAGTAACATCTTTTGAGTGATGTTGGCCTCTGATCTTACATATCACACACCATAGGCAGGATCCTTCATTTAAGGGATTTGGTTCCCCACTAGCCATGTAATCCCTAAAGATAGGACATTGTTCTTCAGAATGGCCCTCCGATCTACACTTCATACACCATACTTCTTCTCTAACTTCTTTGATTTTCTTGATATCTTGTATCTACGGGTTTATATTCGCCATCTAACTCTAAATTTGCTGCATACTTGCATTAGTATATCCTATAGGTGAAGCTTCCAAATTCATCACATTATGTAGAGCTTCGGCTTGAATTGTTATCTTTTGTTGCATCGATGGTAGTCTGATATGTGGTAACAACACAACTATAAGACATTCTTGATGTTGTTGCAGAGCTATTTCGAAGCTCACTTGATCCAACAATTCCTTAAATCTATGATCAAATCCCAAAACAGGCTCAGTAGGTTTATGTTTAATTTCTTTTAACTCAATGATGCACTGCGACTCAGACTTCAGCGTCTTAAATTCTTTGATCAATGCTACTTTAATATATGTAAGTCTTTTAATCTGATTATTTGAATACTTCATATACCATGTCAATGCTCTATCTCAGAGCATCATAATGAGTTGCGCTTTCTTTATATTTTCATCGTTGATCTGCTTCGCGGTCCATACAACTTCACATAAAAACCAAAACTGTTATGGATCCTCTGATCTAGTTCCTTTGAAAATAGGCAGCTTAATATCATCAACCATATTTCTTCTTGGAGGGGGAGGGGGATGAGTAAGGGGAGGGGGATGGGGGTAGGGGGAGTAGGGGGAGGGGGAAGAGGAGGGGGAGGGGGAGAGCCAAAGATACCATGTATATTACTAGATTCTGGCTTCTGTAAACCCTCAGGCCGAGAAGGTGAATACTGCAAAGTTTCTTGGGGTTTATTAGGGTGGTTATCTTCTCTTTCACTTTCAAATTCACTCAGAAGAGGACTATACTCAGTTTCTACAAAGGTCTTCAGGTCTTGTCCACGAGCTCTTTTTCTGGTATCTACTCTATATCTTTTTCCACTTCGCGTTACTATGATCTCTGGCTCATATTTATTCTCTCTTCTTCCAAACATAAGTAAACTAACAATCTGGCTGCATCTGTAAAACTCCCTTTTCACATAGAAGCATCTTAATCCAAAGTTTCAAAATTTCTAAATACTTACCTCACGGTCCTTTGAAGAATCATCATTCTACTTCATTATAGTACACGATCTGGTCTACTGCGAACTTAGTAATGTATCCTCCAAAGATGTTGTCAATTCAACAATCGAAAACCCTTGAAATATGGTTGCCAGTGCTCTTAAGTCGCTGTATCAATTCAAAAGTCCACGTTGTAGGTTCTCCGCATTTAAAATAGGTATTTATTTTGGTCAACCTTGATATCCACTCATACAGTTCGACAGGAAATTATGAAAAGAAAATTTTGTATTGATTTCTAAAAATATATCTATGTAACCAAGCTTTGGATTTTAGACGAGGGTTTCTGTTCTCTTGATCTTCAAATTATCGCTCCTTCAATTATAGCCAATCTTGAATTTCCTTCTTCAACGAATGCCACATAAGCATATCCCTCAAACATATCACGGTCTTGACAATGGAACCATTTGTTGGTTATGATTTGGGCTGACCTAGGTTCGATTGATACTGCGCACCAACAAACCCTCAATCACTGGCCCTTTCAGCAACGACCTGCAAGTAGATCGCAGTCTCACCCAAAATGACTATGGGAGGATGCAAAACCAAGTTTCTACATCATTGAAGGATGATGTGATATGGTATTTTTATGCTCTTTTATCTTCAACATACATATATTACTTCGCCACATTTATTTAATCACATAAAAATATCATATAAACCCATAATCATCACTACGTTGTAATAAAATGCAAATGTAATAAACTACTACTCTACAACATATAATAAGCAAATATACACATGAAGACACCAATTTTACCGTGGTTCATCCTAATGTGGGACTACGTCCACAATAAATGTTGCTTATAATAATAATTCTTGTACAAAAAATAGTTCTTGGCTTGTGCACTAAGCTGCAGGTCGTCTATGCACTCAACTGCAAACTCAGGCCTCTGTGCACTCAACTGTAGAGCCTCACCTTCTCTTTCAAACCACAGATCACGAGAATACAACCATTCAATTCAATATGTGATTTCTCTCTTCTTTATTATTGATCCCTATATATACTATTACGTTGAGGGATATATTATCAAAATACCATGGTCCATATACCATGAACTCCCTAAAACAATCTACAATGGTATGAAAACCATTCATCTTTTACAACATTACATGCTTTTTACAAAAAGGAGGGGTTCTGACCCACTTTGATGCCCTTATACCACACGGCATATTTCAACTGTTTCGCTGTGTGGTCCACTTCACACTCCGTTGCATTCTCCACTGCGCACTCCGCTCCACAAAATGTGGGGTTTTTGCCAAAACTAGGCCAAGTTGGGTTGTGCCCAACAAGCGTAATAAGGAGTCAAATGGCAAGGAAACATAAAGCAACACCCTCATAGGAGACCTAGTTCTAAGGACAGTCATTTTGGTGACAACCACCCCATTTATGGCACCTTTATGGATATCATCCACCATCCATCACATCATCTTTAAGAAAAAAATCTACGATTCAAGCAATAGAATATCACATCAAGCATCAACAAGAAGTTCTCCAACTCTTAAAGGATAACCTCACTCTGGTGCAGAATCGAATGAAACAATAGGCATATCAACATTGCAGCTAAAGAAGTTTTAATGTATGCAACTAGGTATTTTTACAGCTACAACCATACAAAAAAAATTCCCTCAAGCAAGCCAAGAAGGATAATAAATTATCACCCAAGTACTATGGTCCTTACAAGGTGTTACAAAATATTGGTACTATGGAATACAAATTAGAGTTGTCTGCATCTTCCTGAGTACACCTAGTTTTCCATGTTTCATGCTTAAAGAAGGTTATCAGTGACAAGCTCCCAATTTAAATAATGTTGCCAGAACTTGTCGAAGAAGGAAAAAATCATATTTGAGTCTAAAGCAGTCACAGAAACAAGAACCTAAAAGATATGGAATTGATTAATTTTAGAGCATCTCATTAAGTGGAATAACTTACCTACTGAATATTTCGCATGGGAGGATGAGAATTTTATACAAAATAATCCAGAACTACTCAAGCATTGAGGGAAACACTTTTTTTAAGGAGAGGGCCATGTTAGGTCCCTATAGTACTAGTGTATTACCCTTATTTGTATTGTTAGTGTAGCCCCCTATTGTTATTTTTATGCCCATGTATCACCCATGTTGTTATTGTTGTGCCCCATAAAATCCCACTATTGTTATTGATGTGCCCTTACATTATTATTGTTATGTAGGCTCTGACTATATTTTGACCCCTTAGAATCCTATATATACCAATCAGGTCTTATCATTTGTATCATCCAATAATTTTCATTTATGTAATGTAAAGGAGGTTTCCCCCTCGAAGAAGCTAATTTTTAAGTCGTTGATCTACCTTTTCTTCTATTTTGTGAGCTAGTTGCATAACACGCATACTTCTCCTTCACTCCATGCATACTGGATTTTGAAAGGGACATACCAAGAAGAGATGTTCAATCATCTCTTCATTTTTTTACGTACTATGAACCAGATCGACACTTCCTTTCTTCCTTTTATGATGTTTTCCCATGTTCAAGCCCTATTCTCCAAAAGACACCATAGAAAGATTTTTGCTATGGTGGGAATTTTTTTCTCTAAAGATTTTCCCACCACCAGATTGTATTCTCATTTATGGAAGTAGATTCTAGGTGAACATAGCTCTCCTTTGGAGTATAAACCCTTGAGGATGAGTGTATCCAGGAAAGTGAGTCCTCTTGGTCATGTATCCTAATGTGCGATTTTTCCAAGGCTCTGATGTAATCTTTCCAAAGTGGACTTTGTGCCTCTATCAACTGAAGTTGGTTAGCACCCACCCATCCTTGTTTCTATATGGTAGTATTATTTGAATTTTCCACATAGTTCATAAATATATTACCATTTTGGATTTAAGGCATCTGTGGTTTATATCTTTTGACTCAGTTATCGAAGAATCCACATTACGAACCACATTACAAACCATTTTCTGTCAACATTTCAAATCCCAATCGGGATCCATCATCAGGACTTTATGAATGATGATATTAGAAGAGCTTAATTAAAGGATATATATATATATATATATATATATATATATATATATATATATATACATTACCATTCTCGTTCAAATTCATGACTAGATCTCTTGGAAACTTATATGTTTTTGCACATTTGATCCATAGATCAATTCCAACCCTCAACAGCTCATCGTTACCTAGTTTCCATGTGAGACCACCCCTTGTCGACGGGAAAAAAGCCATCACCGCATTCCAAATCACAAATCAATTTTCTTGTCTCTTATTTCATTTCTTGATCCAACCTTCTATAGTTAAATGAAAAATGTACTTATGGTATACTATAATTGTCTATAGATTGCTTGTATCTAATAGTCGCCACCCCTTTTTGTTGCTAAATCTCTTGAGAATAATTGTAGATTCTTTAGTCCCCAACCTCCCCATGCTTTGGGGGCTGCGATTTTTTCCCACCAGACCCATGGATAGAATAGATCCTCTTTTGTGGCAGACCATAAGAAAAGACTGCATATTTTCCTCATTGCATCCAAAATACATTTAGGGATTCAGGTGAGCAACATCTAGAAAACAAGAATCACTTCCAAAACTAATTTGATAAGAACTAACGTCCCTTCTCTTGACAACTACCTTAAGGTCCACACCTTTAATCATTTTTCTATTTTTTCTAACAGTTATGTCCAATCTCTTTTTTTTACAAATTAGGATTTAATTGAAATCCTATGTATTTAAGCCCTTCCTCTAAATGATTGATTTGAATTGGAAATAATACCCTAAAACTTTTGGTATCGCCTATTGGAACCCCCTGAAAGGACATTGTTGATTTTTGCACATTGACTTTCTTTCCCGTGGATATTTGAAAAATATTCAAAGCTTCTTTTAGGGTCAACATATCTTCCTGAGATCCATTGTCGAATAAAATAATATCGTCAATAAATAGCAGACGGGTGACAACTCATCTTCCACCTCAACACCTTTCAAACCTCCCCTTATTTTTTATTTAATTAATCATTAACTTAACCTCTCTACCACCAAAATAAATACCAAACGTGATAAGGGGAATCCTTGATGCATCTTGTGCTGATCCTGAAAGAAAATAGATGTTAATCCATTGATTAGGACTGCAAAAAAAACCAAAGTAATGCAACTCATTGCCCAATTTATAAGTGGTAATTCAAAACCCAAATGTATTAAAATTAAATGTATAAAGCTCCAATTCACCTTAGAATATACTTTAGTGAAGTCAGTCTTTATTACTATCCCTTTCAATTTTCTAACCTTGAGACTATGCAACCCCTCTTGGGCCACCCAAATGATCTCATGAATTTGTCTCCCATTCAGAAACCTGAAGTGTTCCTTAGATACCTCATTTGACAAGATTAGCCTGATACAGGATGTTATTATCTTGGAAATAATCTTGTAGATATAGTTACATAATGAGATAGTCTTGAAATCCTCGAAAGATCAAGGATTACCAACTTTAGGGATGAGGGCTACAGTTTTTGAATTAAAAGAGTCTAGGAACCTCCCAGAAATCCTAGCATATCCAACAACCTTGAGAAGATCAGCTCCCAAAATATCATATAGGTTGAGAAATAACTCCACCATCCATCCATCTGGGCTCAGACTCTTATCTTTTTTCATTCCTTGAAGCAACCCTTGCATTTTCTAATCTGTGACTGGCTCCATTAGTCTCATGTTGTCCTCCTCCTCCAAGAAGTGAGGAAAGTATTGTGAAACTAGGATCACCTCCACAATGGATGTTTCAGAAGAGGCCTTAAAAAAATTTCCAAAATGAGTTTTGGCGAAATAGGCTAATTCGGTCAAGGAAGTGTCCTTTTCCCCTCCTGTGAATCTAGATCCTAAATGGTGTTATTAATATTCCTTACTTTGGCATAAAAATTTATTGTTTTCGTCACCACTTTGCAACCATATTTATCTGCTCTTCTGTCTCCATGTTTTATCCATGTCTTTTATAAATTTTTTCTTTGTGGCCTCCAACCCAATAATGATTTACTTCTCTTCCTCTATAACAAAACCTCCCGTCTCCCTCTCCTTCCTTTCTAACGAATTCATCCTCCACCCTTTTAAGTTCCTCCTCATCCTTGATTCTCTTCTCATGTGACCACTACTTAGTATCCTATTTAATTCTCTTTATATTCTCAATAAAATGAGGGGAAATTGGCCTATCCTCCTCTTGATTATGCCTTCTCCAAATTTCCACCATCAACTTCCAAAAGTCCCCTTCTTGCTACCATGCTCCGTGAAATTTAAAGGGGTTGACAGTCTTCCAATCCCCTCACTTTCAACTCTAAAAATACAAGATGATGATCAGATACTCCTCCAGATCCAACCCGCTGCCTAAAAATGGGGTTTTTTTTTAGCCTCTCTGAAATAAGGAAGAAGTTCAGAGGTTTGGCCATTAAAGCATCCCCTACCCCTTTATTTCGCTATGTAGGTTGATATTGAGATTCACATCAAGTAACCCATTCTCCACCATAATCGTTGTGAAAAACTTTGACATATTATCAGGATGAGCATGGGTACCCCAAACCTCTACTACCCCCATATAGAAATTTAAACCCCTCCCCCCCGCAACACCCCCCCCCCCCCCCCCCCCCACCCACTATAATATTTAATTTCTTCATGTAAGATTTCGTCATCAGATTCTCCTAGAAAAGTCCACACTCCAGACATAAACCATATACATTAATTATTATTAGGCTTATCCCTAAATCAACATGGAAAAATCTCGCTCCTAAAACAACTAAATCTCCCCAATAATTAATAAGTTTCACAATCTTCAAGTTAAACCTGATCGTCTATCCCCCAGAGCTCTCATTTGCATCCAACCCAAAAAAGGACCAAATCAGAAAAAGTGAGTTCAGAACTTGGAATTTTTTTTCAACATCCCCTAATGTCCCCTATAAAAATATTATATCTGGCCTGCCCACCTAAATAAGTCTCTTGAAGGCTATTTTTTTGGGTGAACTAGCCAACCCTCTATAGTTAAAAGATAGAAAATTCATGGAGTTACCTTCTTAGGGGTGCTCGCACTACTCCAACCACCCCTTCAATAAAAAATTGTCTTTGATCAACAATTTTTATTTGAGCTTTCCATTTTTCATTGGTCATATGTGATTTTTTTCCTCTCGATCCTTTCCCAACCAAGAGTGGAGACATAGATCCCCAACCCCTATACCTTTGCAAATTTATCCTTCACAGGATTTTGATCTTAGATTACAATGGGAGGAGCTCCCTGAATCTATCCTTTGTGCAAACCTCGTTGATGGGCTAGGCAAGAACATTGTATGAGAATCGAAGGACAAGGGAATACCGCAAACATCAGGGGTGGACGAGTATCGACACACAGACTCAGAGATACCCAAGTACTGGAATGACTAGACCCCATATCTAGATTTTTAATATCATTTGTAATACCATAGACAAGAAAAGGAAGTGAACCATTACCCGAAGGTGTCGCATCCACAATTTTCGAACCTTTCCTAGCCTCATGTTATTTTGGTTCTTCTACTTCCACCATACCCATTGGTTTTGTGTCCATCTGCATCTTGTTCTCAAAAGGTTGTGCCTCTCCATCATGCATGACTAGAGAAACTGGCTCTAATTTGAGGGTCTGACTCTCTCTTTGTAGATCTCAACATCACGTCATTCCCTCTCACTTTGTTGAGTCTCTTACCATCGTACAAGAGAGGGAAATCCCTTATAAGATTCCCATTTTTGTGGCATCTTCTGCAATGAAAGGTCATCCCTTCATAATATAGATTTTGTTGATAAGAAACCCCTCGATGACATAGCTCTAGATTTTGAATAACCCCTCTTTTGGGTTCATGCAAACCATAATTCTTGCCATCGTCTGCATGTTTATTTCCTTAAACGACATGTTCCCCTCCAAGAAATCTCCCAATTTTTTCTCAATTACTTTAAAAACATCCAAGGTCCAAAGATGGGCTGGGAGCCCTCGCAATCTTACCCAAATTGGTACCTTTTACAGCTTCTCCCTGCTGGCATTGAAGAGGGGAGACAATATTTTTAGAAATATGGGTGTCAAAGCAATGTTGCAGTTCCTATTGAGGACCCACGAATTCACTTCAGTATTTTCAAACCACATCATAAACCAACCCTTAGCAAGTTTGATCACCTCTATCACCCTCGCTGGAAAATTCCCCCATTCCATCAATATCCATTCCTTCAACATTTCTATCTCAAAATAGCAACCCATGTGCTTTTCTTTGATGAATGTCTCTACCATGGCTAGGGTTTCCTCCACCCACATGGCTTCTCCTAGCATCATCCCTTTTTCTCCTACCCTTGACTTTTTAAATTTTATTTTCCTCTTCCTCTACCCTCCTACTGGATGCCTTTCCGCTCGCAATATCGGGCCATTATATGTATCCCTTTCCTCCTGAGACTTCTCAAGCTTGTCAACTTCTTCACCCATCTCCTCCGCTAACCCTTTTCCTAAAGAAACCCCAAACCCATCACTTTTCAAAATATTCTTCCCCTTGTCCATTACTAAGAGGGTCTGTGCAGTCTCCACCACGATTCCCCCTCGTTTCTTCAAGGACTTATCAATGAACACTTATGTAAGGGTTTTCACAAAACCACCATCCATGTGTCCACCCAAGTGATGATTGATGATGTCCGAAACAAGCCCAGACGAGGGAATGGTTTTTGTAATTGTCAGCGTCGAAGATAGATCCATAATTTTTTGTTCTAAATTTCCATTGAAAGTAACCCCCGCATATGATACAATACCAAACCTCCACACAAGGCCCTGATCCTAAACAACTTGACCCCTAAGTCTAGATCCAAGTAGATCTGGATCATTGAAACAATTTTGAGGCACAAAAAACCTTGTAATTCTCATCAAAAAAGTTTCAATCAAATCCATGTCAGCTCCAAGTGCAAGTTGAGTTGTCACTGACTCCCATGGCGAATGTAAATAATTAGAGGCGTGACCAATACCACATCCTTTATCCATGGTACAACCCTAAGACCACTGGTAAAGCTTTTACCATAGTTAAAAAACCTTCCCATCTGACCAGCGATTCCCGTGACCTGCCTTCCTCGATGTCTCGCCATTATCTCAAACCTTTTGACAAACTTCAATACCACCCGCCACCTATAGTGTCGAGCATTCACCTGCTACCCTGTACCTCCAAACCCTAGAAACCTCTCCAAACTCTCCATCGTTGCTCCATACCAACAATTATGTTAGCTTATAAATATATTACTATAATGTAAACTATTTCTTGCTTGAATGGAAATAACTTTGTGTGAAAAGAAACTATAATATGACCTTGCCACTCAATCACTAAAAGACTCTCAGGTTGTAGTTAAAGGTACTAGACTTCAAACAAAGCATGAAATAATAGGGTGACTCTAGAATCTCACTTTCATGTATTATGTGATCTCAATCTCTATAACAAATAATTCAATTCTACCAAAATCTATTACTTAACTGAACTATAACCAACGTAGCCATATAAATTAAATAGTTGGTAAATGCGGATAGCCATCATACTTTATAAACATAAAATAACTTACTCCATAATACATCTCACATTGCCCAAATTGAAAAAAAAAAAAAGTCATTAAAATTAATTAAATTATAAATTTATTTTAAGTTATTTTTGTTATTAATTACAAAAAGAATTAATATGAGTTAAACATATATACATTTTTAAAAACATGTAGCTAGCACAACCACATGCTAAAATTAAAAAATAATAAATACTAATTATATTATTATTATTATTATTAAAAAATATTAATATATAAGTGAAACATACATACATTTTAATAAATTGTACTTCCACTTTACCTTAGATATTCTTAATCTATAAATAAGCTTTGTATAGTACCATGGAAATATCCATGCCCAAAAAACCATAACTCACTCCATATGACACTTGTTCATATGGCATTAGTTTTAGTTAATAAATTTAATTAAGAGGATAAATAGATCATAACTACTTTGGAGATAAATATCAACCATTGATTTGTGTATACTACTATGAATACTCTAGAATATTTCATGGAGGTTAATACCCTACCATCCACCTATTCGTTATTCATAATTACGTCGTAAGGTGTTCCCCTCTGAAAAGAACTCCCTTTGATGCCACGTGTACCCTCATGTGCCCTCAGATCACTTGTTAGACGATTAAAGAACTGACTATCGTTAGATGATTCCCTTGGTGGTTAGGGTAACCACCTACCCTGTTCGAGTTTCTCCATTTTACTTACGCATACTCTGTCGCATGAGATGCCTGGTACCATATTCAAATTATACATTATCCAAATTTATTTATTTTTCTACTCTGCATTTTATGTCGAGATGTTAGGCACCTTGTACCAAGAACCATATGGCTTGGTTGGGTATGGATGTTCCTTGCTCAAGTTAGTTCTCCGAAGAATTTTCTCATCTTCCATTCAAATAGGTGAGGGTTCCTATAATTCTTGAAGGCTTTGATGCTAGGTGGATTTGATGGCAGGGGTCTTCATAATTTGCAGTAAATTGTGATTCCTTTCTTTCTAGTGAATTTTAGTTTGAGCCTCGAACCACATAAAATAACAAGGTTAAGATGAAAGTTATTCTTCGAAAACCTCAACAAAAGGGATGACCAGTCATGGATGGGGTAGTGCTAAAATGATTATCCCTCAAAGCACACTTTCAAGGAATGTGAACTTCTAATGCTGGTAAGGTTACCCCTACTTTTAGTACATGAAACTTTCACAAAACATTTCTTCTTTAACCTTGCATTCCAAATGGTAACAGTTTTTCTAATGCTTGTAAGGTTACCTTTGTTTTTATTGCAAACAACTTTCACAAAACAAATTTCTTCTTTAAACTTCCATTCCAAATGGTAACAATTTTTAAACTCTTTTCAAGGAGTATTCTGTTAAAGGGTTTTACAAACACTTTTATTTTTTTTTAAGAAAAATATCTCTTTAATATGCACTACAGTAAAGACGGAGGGCTCTTATACTTTTGAGGGAGTATATCTCTGTAATCTGTAGTACAATAAAGAGGCAGGGATCTTATACTTTTAGATAATGTATCTCTGCAATCTGTAGTGCAATAAAGAGGATTTTGATTCACTGCAATACTTTGGAGTTCATTTTGAAAGAGCCCCTTTCAGGGTATTTTCTAGGGTTTATTTATCTATCAAGGTCAAGTATTCAAGATTAAGTTTGGTATGCTCTCTTTATTGTATACCCCACATTAGTAAACTCTTCTATAAACAATCTCTCAAAGCAACCAAAGGAAATAAAGTTTGGAAAATTACCAAACTGCCAACACGACCTCAGGAATTCCTCGTGTTGCGAGGAATAGACAATGTATTTCATGAAGTTCAGTCATTTCATTCTAGGGATAATAGCTCTTGGGTTCCTAGCCCTAATGAAAAATATCAAAACATATTTTTATTTGATGCACCAGTATATTTCATTGCACAGATAAAGTAGTTTGGAGGTTTTAATTGCATATGCATGCTTTCTTAATGGGGGCCAAATATCTTCTTCAACAAACTTCACAAACCATAATGGGTTGCAAAGGATTTGATCTATTTTGTGACTACACTGAATGTAGATTACGATGAGAATGATTGTTTAGTATATTTAAATATGCTATGTTTTGTTCTTTTTTTCAATATTTGTATAACTTGGTAAGTGATTCGTATTACATCTTATAAAAAACTATAACATAGCATTGTCTTACCATGTTTACTAGTTTTCTTACATGGGTAAGTATATTAGTTTCATAGTATTATTGTTTTTGTCCAAGTAAAGATAAAAGATGTAAAACTGATAATAAAACCTATTAACATCAAATATGTTTGTTAAACAAGCAACATCCTTGTCAGTGCCTCCTTGTTTGCACTTGTTTTGCTCATATTAATATTTTCAAATGAAAATTGTGAGTTGATCTGGAGAAAATCTGACAAGCATACCATTCATACAGGTTAGGTTTCCTCTATGGTATGTTTCTTTTCTTTCTCCATATTGTTTTCGATGGGGACAAATGTTTATTTTTCATTATTGTTTTCCATTACATTTGATTAGTGTTACATGAAGAGACAAATATGTCTTCCACCTAGGTTTGATGAATATTAAAAATTTCTATCTACCTTAGCCTTTGATCTATCATAATTAAAAAAATACACCAAAGCCCTGCCCCAGAAAGCAATTAAAAAAAAATTGTAGAGACAACCCCACAAAATAAAATCTAAGAATAATATCATGTCTACCGTGAACATCGTTCCACTATAAGGGAAGGTAGAAGCATGACCAGAAGCCCACTTATATGAACATGAACAAGAACCATGTAGAAGCATCAACATTAGTTCACCGAACAGAATCCAAGTAAAACTTATTTCCATTTGATCTTCCAAAATGTGCAAATAATTTTGTTGGTTGGAATAATGCTACAAGTTATAATAACAGAGAATTTTATGAGATTTATATGCAATATTAATTCAATAACTAATAAAAAAATATAGTCTTAGGCACCCTAAATCAACTTCGATACAGCTTTAGAATTTCATTTTTGCTACATCTCTGCATTTTATTTAGATTTGCCCATTCCGATTGTTCCTCAATTTATGCCTTACGATGTTTCCTTTGCAAAATTTGGTGCAAATGCTAGTTAAATTAAAATTCAGGAAGCCCTATTTAAAAATAGACACACCATATGGAGATTCACCCCCCACTTTAACATGGAAATTATTAACTTGTAAATAGTTTTTGTTACAATACCATGGGCCAATACCATGGCTTATCAATACCACATGTCCAATATGCCACATGTTGATATGACATTTTCTTTAACTGGTTAATTTGAGATAAATTAGTTAAAACAACATTACTAACTTGGAGATAAATCTTTACCATTAATCTGTGAATACTAATATGAATATTATGACATATTCCATGGAGGTTAAATCTCTACCATCCACCTAATAATTAAATTATTAAATTAAAATTGTGGAAGACCTATTTTGAAATAGACATGCCTATCAACATAGAATAACTAGACTAGAGATAAATCTTAACCCTTGATCTATGAATACTGCTATCAATATTTTGGCATAATCCATGGAGGTTAAATCTCTACCATCCATCTAATAATTATTGATAATTAAATTAAAATTAGGGAAGTCCTATTCTAAAATAGACACACCTATTAGTGTAAAAATGTTATTTTTTTTACAAAAGAGAAAGAATAAATGTTTGTAACCACCCCTCCCATATTTACCATCTTTTACATGCTCTCAAGGGTAAACATGAGCTCATAGTTACTATGACATGACCCAACCTCCACATTCCAATTATGGAAGTGGGGCCTCCAAACTAGAAACTTATTAATACCTCTCAGGAACATCAAATCACCCAGATGTCAGCCAACAACTTCTGGTGATCAAACCTTGAGCCAGAAATTATTTTTAACTAAGCTCACAACCCAGCCTCATGCATGCCAAGTTGTGTATGGGACTAGAATGCTCCAGCTGCACGCACAGGCCTTCCTCTGTGCAATTGTAACCGAAAATTCCTAGAATTATGCATACAATTGAGAAATTAGTAACACATTTTCAAGGTTAGCCTATAGGCCACTGCCCAGAATTGCCCAGAACATTCCAGAACCAAGTCTAAGGAAATCACAAGTCTACACGAGCTATATTAGGCTCAGAACATGCCCAAACATACCAAACAAATGATAAACATATGGTAAACATAGTAACTACAAGTCATGAATGCATATCTAATCATTGTCCCATTCTCTTCACCAGAGAATCATCAAGAAGGCTCACTGCCCTCTCAAGCTAGTTGGAACAACACTTGTTAACCCATGCATTCATATGACCATATAATAATTTATCGAATCATGAACAAGATACATAACAATAGGACATCATTTAACCATGCTTATAACTAGCATTCAACCAGAATGAAGCCATGACAAACCAGTCATAAAATCAACACAATAATCAATACATATCTCATTATTCTCGATAAGAATCAATACATAAATGCATATGTAAATGCAAACCAAGTTAGGGACTTCCAAATATAACCTGACCATAGATTGGGTTGAACCAAGTCTTTCTTTCAGTCAATCACCCTCATGCCATATTCCAAGCAAGAATGTGGGATCACATTGGATAAACCAAAACAAAACCAAACAATATTGGATTCCTCTGACTTTCTTCACCATACCTAGAGAAATTTTCTTGTCTCCACCCATCCTTCAAGAGTTCCAAGAGAAAGCCCATCTCCACCCTTGACCCTTGGAATTTTCTTGAGACCACCTCACCGGGATCCAAAGTCGACCGACCATCCAAATATTAATCATAACAAGAAACCCACTACATCATGGCTATCTATGAAATAGCAAGACAAGGATGAAACCATTATCAATCCAGGAAGATCAAATGCCAATGATAGCAAAATAACCAAATTCATGTCCCATGCATTTAAATCCCTACATGGTAAATCACACATGCACATTGTTACCTGCAAATCCACAATTATTTTTTTCCTTTACTTGTTGTTGTCCAAACTTCCTCTTCTCCCTTCCTTTCCTTGCTTGTCTTCTCCCTTTCTTGTTCTCTCTCTCCCTCTTGGAGTTCGATTCCTAAAAGTGATCAAAATTTGTGTCAAAATTACCAATTGTTTCTCAAGTGCATTTTTATCATTGATGCCTCATGTATCTTCCTTTCCTTTTCCTTTTTCTTTCATTTTCCTTTATTTTCTCTCTAATTTCCCTTGCATGCATATTCATATCCCTTCATCTTCCTTTTCTCCTATTTTCCTTTATTCCTTGAATTAATTTCCATTTATTTCCTTTTTACCTTTTCCCAATGCCAATGCCAATTTCCATAACCATTAATTCACCACAAGTGACCCCCAATGTGATGTTTTCCCCCTCATTCAACTTTGAATATATGTCCCATGAACTTGGCCTTATTTTTTCCTTTTTACATGGAAATATAACCCGGTGCTGTTACAAACCCCTCCCCCTTGGGAGAACACCATCCTATGTGCTCTATGACACTTATAACTAGAAAAACTTACTACTTATGGAGATTTATAAACACAACTCGATGTAGTATTTACAATGAAAACTGTTGAAAACATAACAAACATACCACTTATAGACCTTTATAACACAACTTGATATGGTATTTACAATGACAAACACATATAGTCATGCACATTTTCTTTAAATAGAAATAAACATATTGTTTATAGATCTTTATAAACACAACTCAATATAGTATTTACAATAATATACACATATTCATATTTGCTTTAACTAGTAAATAAAAGGATATGATGCCCACATCAGTGACAAGGAAATCCAGAGGCTCACACCTCCACCCTAAAAAGTAGTACCAAGATTCACCTCCTTCCCAAGATGTCCATACTCCACTGTTAATATCAAAGATATGCTACAATGTCCAGTGCTACAATCCTTGCACTACTTGTTCTCTCAATGAACAGTTACTAGCTCATTGTTTACGGACACACTTCCAATGTGTTTATGATCCCAACTACTAATTCTATTGACCAAAAAAAAATTATTCCCCAACCTTCCCTTCTCTGCTTCCCAGTCCCTCAAGAAATCTAGTCATCCCCTTCTGTGTGGTCATTCACCTTCCAAGTGTCGAATTATGTAACTAGGTTCGGTCTTCATAATATCTCATGTACTTTTGATTTCATATATTTGATGTAAAAGAGAAATAAAAATATTATTTTAATTTATAAAGCATGGGTTTTCACGCTGAAAGTTAATTTATTTTAGGTCAAAGCACCCATTGTGTGCCTCTAAGGTTTTTCATACAGTTAAGGATTCAAAAGAGTCATTGTCATATGTAATAGACCCTATTGGGTATCTTGTATCAATTCAAATTATTTATGTTGAGTCAAAATGTATCAAATTGACCCTCCAAGACCAAGTCAACCTACAGAGAAGAATTCGTCCTCATAAAGGGTAACTCATCCTCCCTAGAATCATATACATAAGAAGCAATCGACCTCAATTGGAGGAGATCAGCCAAGGAAGTTTGATCACAAGAAGAAGAATTTGAAAAAGGAAAGTGAAGTTCAAGGAAAGGTTAGAAGACAAAAAATCTAAAGTTTTTGGGTATATTTCTCTCACGTGCGAAAAAGAAGCTAGGGTTAATGAAAATTCAGATTTCTAAAGAAGGTTGAAATCTATGATTAAAAGACAAGACATATCATCCATTTGACTAGGAAAGATAAAGCAAGCCAAGAGAAGAAGAAAGGATGCCTAAACTAGCCTCTTTCTCCCACACGTGCGAAGTTGCAAAAGTTGTTGGGGGTCGAAGTCACTAGGGGTCAAAGTTGTAGAAGTGTTGGAGAAACAAAGTTGCAACAATTGCTGGAGAAATGAAGTTGCAACAATTACTGAAGGGTCGAAATTTGTTGCTGGAAGTTGTTTAAGGAAGGCTCATAAAGAAGGGAGTTGACTTGGACTTAGAGGGGTCTCAGTCTTGGGTCTAAAAGGCTTGGAATTCTTCATTTGAATATTTTATAAGAAGAGAATAATTTCTTATGGGCTTTCCTCTCTAGGAGAGGTTTTGGCCCTAGCTAGAAACCTACATCTTGTGTCCATTTGTTCTATTGATCTTCATGTTTTGGTAGTTGTTTGATGATAAGAACACTATAATAACCAAGAGACGAAAATTTTAATTATAAATCCTACAAGTTGAAGTAAAGAACATCACAAACAGTTGAGGTGACAATGAAAGGCAGCTTTAAGATCACTCAATTGAAAAGGGATACATAAGGAACGAATATAAGAGGAAGAACATCAAGAATATCTAGTCATCACATCACAAGGACCCTACTTCCATCTCAAAGAAAGGACTTTACACATTTGAAGCATATTGGGAAGCCTACCACATTCCACATCATCATCCAAAGGAAGTAAGAAGAGAACTTCATCATCATCAAAGGAATCAAAATAATCTCCCTTTTATTGAAGAAAAGAACATAACTCAAGCATTTTTGAATGAAGAAGAACATCTCTCCTAATATTGAAGAATATGCATTGTCATCCCTCCCTCATTCGAAATGTCACACTCTAGTGGAAGAAATCATCTTCATTTATCAAGTAAGTACTTTATATTCATGTCTCAACCTACAAATAAAATTACTACTTTCTACAAGGAGAATAATAAACTTGTTGGGACATCAAACGACCTTGCATGGAAGAAAATAATAGATTTTGTTCTCATAGAAAATGAATTTTTTTATTATGTCAAGGGCTCCATCACAAATCCGCCTCAAGAAAAATCTCAAGCATTATCAAAATATATGAAAGGAGAAATAAGAGATCAAATAATCTTCATTGAGTCTATCAATGATTCTCTCATTCCCTTTGTAGTAAAATTAAAGACATCAAAAGATATCTATGACAAAATGGTAGAGCTATACTCTGTAAGTACAATTGGGGAAATAATATCCTTATGAAACGAATTATACAAAATGAAAGTATCAAAGGAAGAAGGGATAGCTTCATATCTGATGAAGATATCTCAGATTAAAGATCAACAACAAGAGCTAGGAGAAACAATGTCGGATCCAGAAATGACCGCTTGTGTACTCAATGCACTACCGAATGAATGGGGAAATTTTGTATCAAACATCTATGAAAAGAAGGATGATACATTGTTGAGTGATTTATGGGCATTATGTAAGATTGAAGAGACCAAATTAAAATCAAAATATGGCATTGAATCTAATGAGAAAACTCAAGCATTTGCAACTATGTCAAGGAAGAAAGGAAAGTTTGGGAAGTTTGAGCCTTGTTGACACGTCTAAGATTTAGTGTTATGAATGCAATGAATATGGGCACTACAGGAGGAATTGTCCTAAACTTAAGAAGGGCAACAAGAAAAGGAAAGAAATAAGTGAAACCCATGTGACTGACGAAGTAGAAGAAACGGAAGAGAAGAAAACAAAGAAGGAAGAAGTGAAAGACCTCTACTATTAAGGTCTCTCATACATTAAATTTATTTTCAAGACATCAAGCATTAATGGTAGGATGCATTATAGCAGTATTGGGACGAAATCACATCAGAAGCATGAAAGGATAACAAAATTAGCAATTTGCATGGTTGAAGCATGTCATATAGCAAGATTAGAAAATAAGATCTCATCACACCTCATCATCATTAGAATGAAGTATTTGCATAAAAGGATGATCAAGATCCTCCACAAGGATCTTTGTTAAAATGGTTCATCATTACTTGAAGAAGAAAATGATACATAGATAGTCTACATTCTACCTAGTGTGGAATCCACAACTTGAAAGGATGAAGGTATGAAGAAAGAGAAGTGTAGCATGACAATTTAGTTAAATTATTTTTCCATATTCAAGAAAGGGAAATGAAGTTGTTATTGGGTATCTTGTATCAAGTCAAAAGAATTTATGTTGAGTCAAAATGTGTCAAAATTACCCTTCAATACCAAGTCATCCTAAAAAGATGAAGTTGACCTCATAAAGGTTAACTCGTCCTCCTTAGAAGCCTATATATAAGAAGCAGTCGACCTCATTTGGAGGAGAACATCCAAGGAAGTTCGATCACAAGAAGAAGAAGTCCAAAAGGAAAGTGAATATTAAAGAAAGGCTAGAAGACAACAAATCTGAAGCTTTTGGGTATAATTCTCTCACACATGCAAAGAAGAAGCTAGGGGTTTTGTAGCTATAAGGACAAAAATTCATATCTTTAAAGAAGGCTGAAATCTGTGATCAAAAGGAAAGACATATCATACATTTTACTAAGAAAGATAAATCAAGCCAAGCGAAGAAGAAAGGAGGCCTAAACTCTCCTCTTTCTCCCACACGTGTGAAGTTGTAGATGTTACTAGGGGTCAAAGTTGTTCGGGGTCAAATATGTTGGAGAAACAAAGTTACAACAGTTGTTAGATGGTCAAAATTTGTTGTTTTAAGTTGTTTAAGGAAGGATCATCAAGAAGGGGGTTGAATTGGTCTTGTAGGGGTCTCAATTTTGCGTCTAAAAGTATTGGAATTTGTCATTTGAAGATTCTATAAGAAGAGAAAAATTGCTTGTGGATTTTCCTCTATAAGAGGGGTTTTGGCCATGGCTATCAACCTACATCTTGTGTCCATTTTTTCTATTGATCTTCATGTTTTGGTAGTTGTTTGCTGATAAGAACACTATAATAATCAAGAGAAGAAGAAGCTAATTATAAATCCTACAAGTGGAAGTAAATAACATCACAAGCAGTTATCAAGTTAAGAGAAATCACATCTAATCTAGCTTCCCTAGAATTCTCAACACCGAGTTCCACGACATCCCCTTCTCTGCTTCCCAATCCCTCGAGTGATCCATTCGTTGGCAAGGTTTCCTCGCATCGGAAGGTCCAAATACAAAGGCATATCCCTACCTCAAGACCATCATACCGATCATAGCATGATTATGGAAATCAATGGACACTATTGGGCACCAGTGTCCCACAACAGCCTTTCTCTTGAAGTGCTTTACCAACATATTGTTTCATGTTCCAATTCCTTTTGTTGTTGTTTTTAACTATCTTGCAACCAATTCCCATGATTTCTTGTACCAAGAACATAATTTCCATTAGACTCAAAAGGAATTGTAATAAATTAATGTAATACCTCATTGATAGCTCGTCAATAAGGTGACACTTGCAATTATGTTTGATTCATGTCAAAACAAGTCAAATCAGCGCCATGATCAAATCATCATGTATAAATGTATCACATCTGGTAAGCTCAAAACTCAACCATTATATATCATAATTCTAGATTATACTCATAATTAAAAAAAAAAAAAAAAATACAACCAACAAAATAATATAATGAATATACATGACACAATACAACATGTACACAACAAAACATGTACACAACACAACATGTACACAAAAGTAGTACTACACATCCAGAGATCACACCATCTCTACGAGGAAGTCTTGCCTCTAATGTATTTCCCACGCCTTACTATGTGCATCCACAACCCAAGTCTCGGGTTTGTGGCTCTTTTTACTATCCATGCTTGTCTTAGGATACCGCAAATCACACGACTTTCATTCCATTGGTGTATCCTTTAGCATTTTCATGTCCATAACATAAACATAGGCATAGTTATAATCACACAATATCAAAATCATATCCACGTGATACTAACCCGATAGACCTTTCAACTCTACTAACCCACTTGATTCCTCATAAAACCATGAATCTTTTCATGCCATTCACCTGCATAATGTAATCATTATTCTGCAAGAATAATCTCTGACAACCCTGTCATACAATGGCATACATACATAAATATATATTAGCATAATCATGATCACAACACATTACTAGTGTTCATAAGCTCAAGGTGAAGAGAACTTCCTTTATCCATGCAATGCATGCACAACATTGAGAATAACAATTCCCAACTTTGACAAGGAATCTAATGCCTCAATCCATTTACTTTACCTTTCATGTTACCTTTTTAATGATTATCCCGCTACTGTCCATTTACCCCAATGGATCTGACCAGCCCAACTGGTTGTCATATTCTTGCATTCGGTTGCCCTTTATTCATGCACCAGGCTTCATCAGGGTCATAAATTACCTGTTGGGTTTCACTCAACTCTCCTTGAGCTCCATTAACTTTCCTATTTTCCCAACCAATTCCCAAGACCCTCAAAATATAAAAGGCAAGAACAAGAAGGAAATACAAAGAGAATAAGGAAATCCAAATAACAATACAACACCACAAACAAAGTGGCATGGCCATGCACCAGTCACAGTTAAAACCACAAATCAAGCACAAACAAATCACAAAACACTGAAAGCACAAAACTTTCAACAGACACCATGACTCAACCCCTGTGATTTTCCGGTGCTTCCAAAGGTTCATGAGTGAAATCTCAACCTGATCCTTCTTCAAGCTCTATGGCAGTCTCTTTTGCCATGAAATTCCCTGCATCATACTTCCATAAACAAACAATTGTCAATGCATTAATAAATATAAAAATATGCTAGTTACCTTTCCCTTTTGTACCAAGCACGCTTCCCTGTAACTAAACACCTGTACATATCATTCCTCAAGGGATTACAATTACATTGACAAATTTAGTTGTAACTAGAAACCCACTATTATGCCTGCATCTGATCAACCATCTTCCATGTAGCTTCCTTGGCCCAAAAGTGCCTCCACTACACTTTAACTTGCTCTATTGCTTGGCCCTAGAGCATGATCTTATTATGTTGCATGATGCATTGAGGCTCTGTTGGAACTCTCCCTCTGGTTCCACCTTCCATCTCGATAATGGATGCTTGATGATCTACCTTCTTTTTATCAACTATTGCATAGATATGGGGAATGATCTGACCTACATCCCCAATTGTCTGTGCCTCTTGAGCACTATAGATTTGAATCCTGCTACACTTCCATTGCACCACTATGATACAAAGGGAAATCCTTCCTACAATGATCTCAACCACAAGTTCAACAACGCAATGGTTATTTTCCATTTCCTTTATTCTAGTGCTCCACAAGCTAAGACCCATGTCCTTTCTCAGCTGCATTGAAATTCTTATGAGGTTCCACATTTACCTAAGATCTTCCATGTTTCTCAAACCCTCTTCCTTTAGTCTTCTCATTATCCTTCTAGTCACGCTTGAACTCAATCTTGTGCTTTTATTGTTCATAACAATGCTTCATCTTCCTCATGGATTCCTCCAATGACTGAGGCTCATCATACTCAATCTAATCTTTGAATGCTAATTCAAATCCATCAATGAACCTTTGGACCTTTTTTCTCATCCTTGAGATAGGGTACACTCCTCAACAACTCTAGAAATTTGGTCATGTACTCTTCATCTGTCATGGAACCCATATTGAGCTCATATAATTTCTTGACCTTTCTATCATAACATCTCTCAAACAAGTTCTTCCCGAAGAGTCTTTCAAACTCATCACAAATCAGCTCCTCCTCTCTGATGCCTCTGACATGCTTAACATCTTCCCACTAGATATTTGTTTTTCCCTTGAGACTAAAGGTAGCTATATTGGCTTTCATGTTCTCTGAATAATCATGCACTTAATAACTTCTTCATCCCAAGCAACCATGCTTATACATATTTTGAATTATTCATTTCTCCATAAAAAGTAGGAGGCTTGGATTTCTTGAACTCTTCTGGAATATATCCCCTCTCACTCATCCTATAAGGACGTTGGCGGTGATGACAATGATGTCTCTCGAAATTGGATCTAGAATAAAATCCATGAGTGCTAGCCCTCCTCTCAGGTGTATCTAAGGGCATGCCACTCTTCATTGTATCATAATCATCCATTTTGTACCTTTTCTGAGACCACCTTCCATCAGCACCATTAGTCTTTTCTTCCTATCCATGACTGATCCCCAATTTTCCCTGCTCATACAAATTTTAAAGGCTATGGGGGATGAATGTATTAACCTCGACTTGCTTCTCTTGATCTTGCACAAGCCTTTCATGTGCCTAAATCAACCGCTCATTGTCTGCTTGCAACTCGTGATTTCTCCCTTCAAACTTCTCAATGTATCTACCAAACTAGGAGAATATCCCTCTCCCTACTACTCAACTAATCTCTCCCAGCCTACCAATCTCTCTTCCGACCTATATAGAGAGTCATAAGAATTGTACTCAACTATTATTCTTTTCATCTCTTGGCCTTCTATATCTTGTAATATGCCATTGTTAGCTATGTAAAACATAATCAAAATTGTTCCTGAATGTATTTCAGGGGAGGCTATTTCATCTACACAAGCCAGTCCAGATTAGCGCGATACAACAGCACAAGTATCAACTCATACATGGACACCATAATCATAACAATAAATAATGAACATGCATGCATGATAAACACATGGACAACTGACATGCATGCATAATAATTTACCTTTACTCCAAGGTCCAATGTTGCAACCTTGTTTTGATACCACTCTATAACCACCCCTCCCACATTTACTCACTTTTAAAATCTCTCTAGGGTAAACATGAGCTAAGAGTTATTATGACATGACCCAACCTCCAAGTTCTAGTTATGGAAGTAGTGCCTCCAAACTGGAAATTTACTGATACATCTCATAAACACCATATCACCTAGATGTCAATCAACAACCTTTGATGATCAGACCCTAATATGGAACTTCTATTTAACTGAGATCCTGACCCATTCACATGCATGCTAAGTTGTGCATGTGAGTAGAATTCTCCAGTCGCACATACATGCCTTCCTCCATGCAATTGTAGCTGAAAATACCCAAAACTATGTGTGCGGTCATGAAATTAGTGCCACATTTTCAAGGCTATCCTATAGGCCATTGCCCATAATTTCCCAAAACATTCTGGAATCAATTCTAAGGCAATCACAAGTCTACACAAGCTATATTGGGCTTAGAACTTACCCAAGCATAACAAACACGTGATAAAAATTTCATCAAACATATGGTAAACAAAGTAATTACAGGTCATGAATGCATATATGATCATTGTCTCATTCTCTTCACCAGAGAATCATCAAGAAGGATCACTGCCCTCTAAAGCTAGATGCAACAACACTTGCTAACCCATGCATTCATATAACCATACAATAAATTATTGAATCATGAACAAGATCCATAACAAGAGAACATCAATTAACCATGTCTATAACTAGCATTCAACCATAATGAAGCCATGACAAACCAGTCATAAAATCAACACAATAGCTAATAGATGTGTTCATTATTCTCAATAAGAATCAATACAAAAATACATATGCAAATGCCAACCAAGTTAGGGACTTCCATGTACCACCCGACCATAGATTAGGCTAAACCAATTCTTTCTTTCAGCCAATCACCCCCATGCCATATTCCAAGCATGAATGTGGGATCATGTGCGATAAACCAAAACAAAACCAACTAGGGCTTTGAGAAGCTAAACCACCTTAACCCTAAACGATAATGATTTCACCTAAACTAGTCCAAAAATCATGAAAACCAAACAAAATTGGATGCCTTCTACTTTCTTCACCATACCCAGAGGAATTTTCCTGTCTCCACCCATCCGTCAAGAGTTCTAGGAGAAATTATATATCCACCCTTGGCCCTTGGGAATTTTCCTAAAACCACCTCACCAAGATCCAAAGTCTATTGGCCATCCAAAGCTTAATCACAACAAGGAACCCACTACATCATGGCTTACCAGGAATTGGCAAGGCAAGACTAAAACCATTGTCAATCCAGGAAAATCCCATGCCAATGGCAGCTAAACAACCAAATAACCAAATGCATGTACCATGCATTCAAATCCTTGCATGCTAAGTCACACATGCACATTGTTACCTGCAAATCCACAATTATTGTATGCCCTTTCTTGCTACTGTCCAAACTTCCTCTTGTACTCCCTTGCTTTCCTTGCTTGCTTGTTTCCTTGCTTTTTCTCTCTCTTCCTCTTGCAGTTCAATTCCTGAAACTGATCAAAAGTTGTGACAAAATTGTCAATTGTTTCTCAGGTGCCCTTTTATCATTGATGTCTCATGTCTCTTCCTTTCCTTTTCCTTTTTATTTCATTTTCTCTCTAATTTCCTTTGCATGCATATTCATGTCCATTCATCTTCCTTTTCTCTTATTTTCCTTTATTCCCATAATTAGTTGTCGTTATTGCCTTTTTACCTTTTGCCAATGTCAATGTCAATTTCCATAGCCATTAATTAACCACAAGTGACCCCCATTGTGATGTTTTCCCCCTCATTCATCTTGGAATACGTGTCTTATGACCTTGGTCATATTTTTTCCTTTTTACATGGAAATATAACCCGAGGCTATTATGATGCTAAACCAAGAAAAGTTGTTGAAGCATACTTAAATTCCTAAAATTGTTACTTGAAATTAATATTATTGCACATAACATCAGAAAAACAAAGACTAATAAAAGTAAAAATACTTATTCTAGTAGAATACAATAATACCTTTCCAAAGATGGGACTATGCCTCATTAGATGAAGTACGAGAAGGAATGAATAGGGACTACTTTGATTAAATCTTCATTCACAAAAAAACAGAGGCACAAACCTCATACGAGTTGCTTTATTAATTAGAAACTAAGTTACAACTTGATAACATTACAACATATAATTTCCCTCCTCCTCCTCCTAGAGGGAGGATGGTTTTATACCCTTTTTAACTATATATTCTTAGAAAATATTTAAAGAAAAGTCATGAGAATCTATGATTCTTAGGTTTTTCTAACCTACTTGACTAATTCCATTGTCTAACTTCAACAACCAATCCAAAATAACACATGGCTTTCTTATTATTACAATGTGGCAATGCCAGTTATTGCAACCAAGTGCATATGTAGTAATGGTTCTCAGGTTTCCTTAATCAATCCTCATGTGGTGCTCCAAATCAACATATTCATTATTGCATGTCACATATCAAAAGGGGTAGACAATTGTTCCATTTATTCTTGTAAGGAAAAAGGATGTTACAATTGTGTCGTATCATTCCCTTGGAATCATGGTGTCATGACAAAACAAGGGATGTGCTTAGAGTAGTAGCAACGCTGCAACAAACTAGGAGTAATATCACAGCAACTAGACATGAATAGCAACACCACAACAAGCCAAGAGTAGCAACACTACAACATGTCGGGAGTAGCAACATTGCAACACATCAGGGGTAGCAACATCATAACATGTCGATAGTAGCATCATCACAACATGTATGGATTAACAGCACCATATTAGCATGTCGAGAGTAGCAGCACTAGTAGTGTAACACATTTGACCCCCCAAGTCAACTTAAGGAGGTGCAGTTATAAATTTGTCCTTTCTTTTTCTCATTTTAAATACCCACTTCTATGGCCTTTATTATATTCTTCTTGTCGAGAATTTTCCAAATATGTAAGGTTTCTCCCATTATGAGTCCAAGACTCCAAGATATGGCCATCATATTCTTTTACACCAATTTTTAGGCTAGCATGTTTGTACATTTGACACATGGCATATGACATGGAAACTAGTGCCACATGTCACTTCAAGGGTGTGCCTGGTTGGAACTAGGGCCACATGGCCATGCCATGTGATTCCTTACCTTTCTCATGAATTAATTTTGTTTTATTTATTTACTCAAAAGGCCTTTTACCTTTCTTTCCTAACTTTTAATTCATTTTTACATCATGTCCACTTCGAATAATCAGGTTGAATTCCAAAGAGGATAAATAATTATTTATTATTCATTGACTGTAAACTTTATTATTCATTGTTTATATCCAAGTCAAAATATTTGAACCACTTTTCCAAAATAAATTTTATTTTGAAATTTTTTATTGGCTCCACTTTTGAAATATGTAATATTTTAATCTCCACTTTATGTAGTGAGGAGAGCTCTTTTAAACACTTTTCACCCACATGTCTTAGTCAATTTTATAAAACCTTATGTGGGAACTAAGAGCTCTTTCCAATGCTTTGTACCCACATGATTTATACTTAGTCAGTTTTCCAATGATTAAATGAAGATGAACCTCCCATAGACTTACCCCTGCACTTATGCATCATTTAATTTGCATCACCCATACTTAGCCAATTTTCCCATTATCAAAATTTCATGTAGAAGTTTAACTCTTACACACCCTCTACATTGTCCTACTCTTCTAATTTATTATACTTTAGACTTAGTATAAATTCTACATTGAAGCAGATTTATCACATAGCCTTAAGGCTATAATATGAGGGCATTCCCATCATGAGGAAATCAATTTTGACTACTAGGATAGCAGAAGATAAGAGCTTTTCTGATAAGCATAAATTCCACACAAATATTTACGTGGTAAAAACATGAAATTTACATTTCGACATAATTCCTTCTTTCAGTTAATGATTAATTCTTTCTCACCAAAAATATAGGAGGAAAGAACAAGATTTTCCGCCAAATCAGGAAGAATGTTTTACCATGTACCTTTATGCTTAAATTGGTATAATTAGCACTTAAAATATTTCTACATATTGAAGGAATCATTACAATAAATTTCAACTCATCTTTGCAAACAAGCACAGTGACCAATATAGCAATATTTTCAAAACATTAAATAATAATATTAGTTCATTAAAAACAAAAGCCACATTTATCTATTTCTCTTCAGATTTCTAGAAACTAAAGGAGGGAGAGCTAGTCTCAACAAAACCTTAGGCTTAACTACACTGTAGTCTTTCTTGCAGTTAACCACCCCTGAGCCAGACCTAATGCCTTAAGGGAAAAAAAATTCTAAGGGTTTAGAAAGGTTTAAATTCACTAGATGGACTGAAGGAAAACCTCCTTCACATATAGGATTTAGGATTATGCACTTTAGATTGTGATTCAAAGACTACAAAATAACAAAATATGACAATCCAAGGATTCAAAAACTCAAAAGGGAGCCCTTCCCTGATGTTTATCAGTCCCTCGATTCTGCTCCTTTCTCTTAGTACCCAACATGCCTTAGTTAGACAACTATACAAAAGTTCTCCCGGCTCCCGAATCTCAGGTTGAAATCTTCCTGACTAATTTTTTCCCCAATTCAATTAATATTTCACTTGCACACTAATTGGTTGTGACTCAAAAGAATTTTAGCTCCCTTCTATTCAAAGTCTTGTTTTCATCACCCAAGTGTGGATCGATTATGTTTACATAATTTGTGGGTCACAGGTATACAATCTCTCTGGTTCTCACACACTTCTCTTGGTTTAACTTCTCGTTTTGTCTACTCCACCGCACACACACTTCTCTATCATTTTTCGCCTCTTTAACACGTGCACAATTCCTAACTTGAGAAAATCAAGGGTCTCATCCTTGGGATTCATGGTCAACTTGAACTCTCCAAAATGGGTATGCAAACCATACTCCTAGATAAATCCAATACCACTTCCCCATTCTTCTCATAATTTTTGGTAGTTGTGTAGCTCAACTACCAAATCATGAAATTATAACAAAAAATCAGGAAAGATAGAAAACTTCCCAACCCCCCTTACAATTTCCCTCAAGCAAGCTTCCCTCCCAAGTATCAGACTATGTTTTCACTGCTCTTTTCTTTAGTCTTTGGCAATATATTGAATAAAAGAATATTTACATCAAATAGTGTCCAGTCAAAATATCCATTTTAGCCATCCAATATTATCATTCTCAAGTACAATTAAAATTTTGGGGATTAAAAAGGGATATTAATAGTAGCCTCTTGTATAACAGCATTGAACAATAGCATGTGACCATCCTCTTGAGGAAATGTAACAAAAGGCTTATGTCCCTCAAATACACAAGCATAATTCACTAAATTGACACAAACTGTGGGAGAACATACTTAAAGAAAAAATGCATCATTATGGGAATTGGCAGGCTCAAAATGGCTATGAAAGATGGCCGAAAGTAGTAAAAAAGTAGAAGGTAAACATGGATAGTTTTTCAAAGTTAAAATGAATAGAACTTGTCCTATGAGAATTGATTTGGATGATAGTTATTGATCTGGTTCTCTTCCTAAAAATGATAATATAGGTAAGGTTTCTTTCAATGATGTTACGAATTATACCTTGCATTCTCCTCATCTTATGGTTTAGGAGGTTCCATCCGTAACTATTCCCATAGGGAAAGATGTTTCATTTCAAGAGGCCTTCTAGCATGCTAATGGGTTTTTTTTTACTCAAACAGTTTCTAGCCATCTTTAGTAGGTATGCACAAATGGATTTCAAGTTCCTGGAGACCCGAGTTAAAAGAATAGGCTTTTATTTACCCCTTGTGGAAAGGGTCTCTTCATTTTTGAGTTTGATCTTGTTTAAGATATGGATTTGATTTTAAATTCTAGACCCTAGCTCTAAGGAAACTCTACATTATGTATAAAACTTTAGACTCCTTCCTTCGACCCTCTAACAGATTCTCTTTCCTTAACTTTGTGCGAGTTATACTTCAAAATATTCCTTTGCATTTTACGGTTTTGACTCTCTTCAAGCCATTGGAAACACCCTTGGAAGATATTATGATAGAAGCATTGAAACAAAGAGATAGAGTATCACTACATGTGCTCACATATGTGTGGAAATGGACTTCAGCGAAGGTTTTCTAACAAAAATTATTCTAAAAGGTGAGAGTTATTCCTAAACCTAAAAGATAAATAATGAACATTTTTATTTTCATTGTAGATATTGCTTTGATGTAGGCCATTTAGCAGCAAATTGATAAAAAGGGTCAAGGAAAGTTAAAAAACAACAACGAAAACCTAATGGGTCAAAGCTAAGGAAGAACATCAATTAATTACTAAGGAAGATCCACCTAAGTTGGATCCTCTTAAGGAAGAGTTAAAAATGGATACATAAGAAACTATGGACACATCAATGGATATTGAACAATCAAAGGATACTCAAGGAAAAGAAGGCACTTCATCTCAATGAGAATCCTCACAACAAGGTTTGGTGGAAGAGGAACCTACTTTTCACTCATATCTAAGTCAAGATGCATAACCCCTTAAGACAAATCGGGAAAATTAGCTTGAGGAAGATAAGATACAAGAACAATTAGAACCCCCAGATAAAGAAAAATTAAGAAAGGCATAAATAGCAAGGATCTCATCAAAGACAATGGAAGTTTGGACAGTTGTAGCAAAGGAGAAATATTCTCCTTCAATAGCACAAGCAATAGTGAAAATAAATCAAGCACATAATCTAGCTTAGTCATGCAATATTTTTGTGCTTTATTGTGTCAACAATTTGTTAGAATTTATGCATGTAATAAATATCAAGATGAAGTTTTTGTACACATAATTATTCTATGTATTAGGTAAAAGGAATTAGCAATATTTCCTTGAATCCAAAGCTAGTCATTCTCATAACAATGATGTAATATTCTCCTCCATAATGGGTGCCCAAAAGTGGGATGCAGGCCCACGCTTTCATATGAGAGCCAAGATATTAAATGAAGGGGGTTGTATGCCACCATATTAGAGAAACACATGTAAATCACAACGTATTCAGATGGTTGATTGTGAGGAAAAAGTGTGTGAGGTATGTTTCACGATTAATAGTAGTAGGAAGGTAGCTCCAGAATAGGGAAAAATTTAAGGATAGAAACTCATCTTAACGTTTAGAAACCTTAGTGAATCTCATTAATCCTTAATAACCAAACTATAAATTGTTTACTAATGTCTTTGTAAAAATATTCAAATTTTGAATGGTGGTATATATAGTCTCTATATTATTTTGGTGATTTTTAAGGTAAAATAATTTTATACTATAAAATTTCGACGAATCATTTTTATAAAAAATGGAAATTACTGGATCTTTTTTGTGGAAAAATCATGGAAAATTAGCCCACTTGCAAATATTTTCCCTTAGAATTTTCATTGCTTGGGAAGGGAAACCGAATAAGGAAATGGAATTCAATCCTAGTCTTTGCATAATTGCTTGGGATTTGATGGGAAAATGGAGGAATTATGATAGAGAATGGGATTAAGTCAAGGATGTGGGAGGATAATTTAAATTGGTCTTTATCCAATGGAATTTGTAGCATGGGAGGTTGTCTATGAGTAACTTAGTCTTATGTGGTGTGCTCAAAGATTTTTCTTCTTATTTTTCATTTTTTATTTTTGGAACCACTGGGTTTTATGGTCTAGGTAATCTTCTTGCTTTTAGTGGCCAACTTGAAGGGTTTCTTATAGAAGTAATGTCCATGTTCTCGAGTAGAATCAAGGTCTATGGAGCCTTGTGGATTCAATTTTTAAAGTTCCGCGCTTAGACGTTTGGAGATACAAGACCTTGGTTTCAAGGTAATTCCAGTCTCTATTGGTTTTACATCATTTTTTTCAATATCATAATCAAGTTTCAACTTTGCTTTATAGTATGTTGGTTATTTTTCCAACCTCTTCGTCCTTTTTTGGTCTTTGGTTTTTTCCTCTTTGCATTCCCATATTCCCCCCTCTCCTTTCAAACTTTCATAACACCCCCAACCCTATAGTGTTTACTAGTATGAAAATATTACAAGGCTTTTCAAGCCAAGAAAGACAGCTTAATCCCCCCTTCGAATTTGAATTCTACTCATTTAAGAATTTTTTCCCCTATGTTTATGTTCTTAGCTCTGTTATTTTTATTAGGGGTTGAAATTGTGTTCTTTGGTTCTATCCCATCTATTATCTACACTCCCTCTATGGCTACACGTAGAATATCTACAAGACGCAAAGGTGGAAGAACGACAGAACTACTCCCTCTGTAAGTTCATATGCCCATCCTCCATTCTCCTCGCAACCTCATTCTTAGGCTACAGGTCGGTGATCCATGGCTCGTTATGTGGAAGTCATTCTAGAGTTAGTTTAACGCATGATTGTCAAGGTTGAAGAGGAAGTTCATCAAAAACATAGGTTCATTCCTGACCATCATGTAGAAATAGAAACAAGGGAATGGATCCCAGAAATTGGTAATTCAACTTAGTCTTGCCAGACCTCTTACATGTAGGTCGTTAACTTATATTGACACATCAAAACTCTTATAGGAATAATTCTTATTGAGTGGTCATACAGTTAGCAGGAGACTCTAATCTCCATTGCAAAAATGATGGAGAAAATTGAGAAGCTAGAAAAAAAAAGTATTTGTCCCAGCCAAGAAGAAAACATGCATTACTTTCACCCCCTCTAAAGAAAAAAGTGACTCTCCCCCACCAAGCCAAGTGGACTTTCCCACAACATAGCATGATCAGGCGAGCTAATTTTTTTGTCATAATTTTTTGCAAACACTATTTTGATTTTGGTTTTTAATATTTGGCAATGTATTTCTATTAGTTATCTTTCAAATTTAGGTGACAGACTAGTTGTTTATGCGATAAGTAATGTAAAAATTTTGAAGCTCTGCTACTAGTCTGGTTTCCCAAGTGGCCAACTAGTAGCATGTGAAAAATAACCATATATAACTTTTTTTTAAATGAATATTAACCGCCTAACCTTACAACAAAAAAACCAATGAGATAAGCTTCCAATACATTTTTTATCAATATAAATATCTCTCAATTATTATTTTAAAAAAAATAAAAATAAAAACTTTAATTTCATTCTATTAAACTAAATTATTAATATAAATGTAATTCAAAATATTAATTTCATTCCATAATTTTAATTAGTCAATAATAATTATTATTAAAAATTATTTTATATAGAAATTAATAAAATTGTTACCAAAAGCTTTATATTAATATTTATTGAAATGTAAAAATATCTACATTTAGATTTTATTGTCAACATTCTTATATTGGTAAAAACATTTACAATAATTTCGAAAAAACAAAAAAAAAAATAATAAGTTATGAAGGATATTTTTTTTAATAATTCATTAATGATACCTCCTCAAAATGTTATAGTGTATTTATTAAGAACTTATTTCTTAATATCTCAAAATAATAATAAAAACACATGATCTAACTAATTCATTAAATATTAATAATAAGCCTATTACTTAATAGTTGTCAACTTTGTTTACTTAATATATATTGAATATTCACTTTCATATGAACGCATAACTAAGTTATACACACTCTTTTAGTTTTTTAATTAAAGTTTTAGGAAAATAATTATAACTATTGTTAAATCACACGATTGATTTAAATTTATTTAATTTCCTTCAACATTTTTTCACTCGATGTCGACTTTGAATGTTACTTTTGTTTTCCTTCGACATTTTTGCACTCGATGCCAAGCTCGTAGTGGTGATTTTGCGGTGAAAAAGGTGAGTATTTTATTGACATAAGTTAAATTACGTGTCTACGTTTTAATTTAATTTTTAATGTCAACACTATTATAAGTGTGAGAAAGGGATGTGATGCAGATCTGTCCTGAGATTGGCTTAATTTGGTCCCTTTAGTGAAGGTGCTTAGTATAGTTCTTGGAGGCAAAACTTGTACAATAACCCTCAGAGCCAAAGACTCACTTTAGCCTTTGGATCAACGTTATACACTAAGTGTGTATATGCCAAACGTTGCCACTTAGCATTATACACTATGCATGTATAAGCCAAGCGTTGGCAACATTCACAAGGGGCAAATAAGCAATGGGAGAATTTAAATAACATGTTGTATCTTTTGCATCCATGAAACTTTGTATGGTGCAGAATGTGGCATTCTATCTTACATATTTGTAAAAATCAAATTATCAATACTTCCATTATCAATAATTAATTTGCAACATTTATCTTTTGCCTTGCATGGTGTCCTGAATAAACTTCTTTGCATGAGTTCATCTACATCCATCACTTTCTTCAGCAGCAAAGCTTCTCCTTCTTCTGGCGAGTTGACACATTCTTCCACTACCTTTGGAAGTTCAGGTTCTGGCTCGATTTGTGCTAAATGTGCCCCCTTTTGTTCTCCAATTTTTTCTGGACATTCAAAGGAATAATGTCCCAACTGTCCACAAGTGAAACATCTCACCTTCTCTTTGCCTCTACCTTTGTCTCTTGAAGTATTCCTTTCCTCTAGCATCGTTAGTTTTCTCTGACTGTGTTTGTTGGTTTGAACTACTAGCTTCTCCCTTTTGTTGTTGCTCTTTTGTTCCAACACTTCTTGTTCTCGTCTTTTGACCTTGCTTTCTCATCAACTTTTCCTTAGCGTTCAATGCAACCTGATATGATTCCTCAATAGATCTCAAGGACAATAAACTTAACTCATCTTGAATATCAAACCTCAATCCATTGATATACCTGGAAAGTCTCTCCTGTGTATCTTCTATGTACCTTGATCTAATATTCACTTTATAAAATTCCTCCGTATACTCCCTGGCAACCATCATCTTTTGCTTGAAATTTTGCATCTTTCTAAACAAAATTAATCGATAATATTTTGGAAGGAACTTATTTTCAATTTAGCAGTGATGCTACTCCATCTCTTGATCTTGTCTTTGTTCTTTAAGGCCCTTTTTTCTTGCACTTCGTCCCACCATAAAGTTGCATGTCTTTTCAACTTCGTAACAACAAATATGACTTGCTTGTCTCTCAGCACCTCTACATACTCAAAATGCTTTTTCATGGCATTGATCCAATATATCAATTCTTTTGGATTCAAATTGCAATAGTATGTAGGTACTTCTTCCTTTGACCCAAAACCCGGACCAAAAACCAACTTTATAAATCTAAATTATGGGGGTTCTTCAGCTCTCTCCTCTTCCTCTTCTGCAAGTTCTTCTTCCTCACTAGTATCCCCTGTGTGAGCATGATGTCTGGTAGCCTCCATGGCTTCTAGCCTTCACCTAAGAGTCCTCACTTCATCCCTTAACTCTGTATTTGCAGTTGGTCAACTTCTTCCTCGACCTCTACCTCTTCCAATTCTAAATTCCATTCTTGAAAAATAGACCAGTGACAGAAATAATTGCAATCAATTAAATCAAACTTTATTTATTTCTTCCAGAAAGCTTACCACTCTGATACCACCCGATGAAAATTTTCCCTTAGATTTTCTTAATTTGGCCCTTTAAGAGTTGGTTCCCTTAGCCGAAGGTGCTTAGTATAGCCCCTAGAGTCAAAACTTTGTACAATACCCTTCAGAGACAAAAACTCTTCACTTTAGCCTTCGGACCAGTGCTATATGCTAAGAAGGTATATGCCAAATGTTGCCACTTAGTGTTATACACTATGTGTATAAGCCAAGCGCTGGTAATATTCATAAGTGGAAAATAAACAACAATGGGAGAATTTAAATAACATATCGTTGTGTCCCGACCTTTAACCTCCGGGCCGCTGCTCAATTATAATGCAGAGACTCTGGCACTCTCCCTCTGGGTATTACCATCGGGATGATGTGTCACGGTCCTCCTCTCTACCCGATCGCTTAGAATTGAGTTCTAAATGTTCAGAATGACGTGTCCTGGCCCCTCTCTACTCGGTCGCTTAGAATTGGGTTTTCTAATGGTTCTTCTGGGCTTCTACCTCCAGGATTGACAGCGCCAGCTTATGGAGATTTGTTTGTCTCTCGCTCCCGTCTATTGACGATCTGCTCCCAGCGCTTAAGTTAACCCCGTCAAGACTTTGATTTTCTGGGCCATTGACTAGATCTCAGGTAAGTGACGATCCTGATGCTCTTCAATTAATAGATTTTTCCAAAAATTAAAAATCGGCCTAAGTTTCGGTTTCTAAGTTTTGAAACACTTATTAATTTTTACTTGATAAAATTTATCTCACACAAAAACATTTTAACTATGATATCAATTTATTTAATTTCTATATCCGAAATACTTATTAATTTTTACTATTTTGGATAAATTTTATCTCACTCAAAAGCATTTTAACTATAATATCAATTTACTTGATTTATCTATCTAAAATAGTGATTATTTTTTACCTTGATAAAATTTACTTCACACAAACATGTTTAAACTATGATATCGATTTATATAGTTTTTTTTGTAGGCATCATTTTAGATTTATAACTATTCCAATTTCATGCAACATTTTACATGTAATAAGAGTTGATGTTTGTTTGATCAGTCTCAGGTTTTGGCAAATAATCTTATATGATTTTTTTACATTGAAGGGGAAGCTTAATCTAATCCTTTTTGTTTAATGCTTAATCGAGGATTAAAGCGAAGGAAAATGAGAAATAGGGTGTTAGGTAAGTTTTATAGCTTATTGAATTTGTTGTGCCAATGTGAAGCTAGGCTAAATTTATAGGCAAATAATCTTATTCCATTATTATAGGTTATACAATAATATAGTTTAATATTTTTTTAAGAACAAACATACCTTAATTGAGAATTTTTTTTAAAGCAAACATACCTTAATAAAAGTTTTTGTCATTGATACTCTTTAGCTAAACAAACCTTATTCTTTTTGTTTTCATGAATGTTGTCCTTGCTTAATTTTCTTTTGTGGTCAAAAATATTATTGTATATATATGTCTTTTGTTAAAAAGTTTAATTAAGCTGACATATTCAATATTATTCTTTATTTTTCATGAACAAGTGATCCAGGTGGATATTGGTGGCCACCCACCTATTCCACCTAGACCTCCAAGCGGTTTCATCTGTTTCCTTGTTATCGCAATGTTTACTATTTTTAGCAGTTTTTCGGGTCTTGAACTTTCGAAGCAGTTTTGAGGTCTACATCAAGCTACAACTATCGGTTCGCTGCAAATCTTATAGAACTTGGAGAGCTCTTTCCAACAAGGTATCATACATGCCAAACAAAGATAATATGACCAAGTTACGACCCTGGGAAGTTGGCTACCCAACTAACCCCAACGGGGCTCACAAACTCTTGGCATTTCATCTCCTAGAGTTAGGGTCTTGGTTCTTTATGGTTTTTCCTTGTTGTTCAATAATAAATAGACCCTTGAGCCTCATTGTAATACAATTCATAGGCATGTAGCCGCCACATCTCTTCTCAGAGATAAGCTACCATCACCTGAGTGTTTTTATTTCCATTCTGTTTGTAAGCATATTTGAGTATTTGATATTAATAAAATGAAGTGTTATTTTTGTTGTGTCTTTGTATTTATGGTTATATATGTGATTTGTTGTGTCCCTGTTTAAGTTCAAATCAATAAGCTAACATAAATTTTTTATATTTTTTCAATGTACTGTTATGTGACGCATTTGTTTCATATACTGGGTTGTAGAGTGTCTCTCAACACATTGAATGATTGTGTTGTTTGGGATGTTAAAACATATATAGTATTTAAAATTTAAAATAAATTATTTTTTATTTTTTATTTAAGTTTAAAATATAATTAATATAAATTTATTTTAAGGGCAACAAGGAGCGGGAGGGGTTATTTACTACCCCAAAGAACAAAAAATTTATAGCTTTGCATGGAGCTTAGGAACAACAACAAACAACCAAGCTAAATTTTGGGCACTTTGTAAAGAACTAGACATTGCCACAAACAATGGAATAAAGAACGTAAAAGTCCTAGAAGATTTTATGGTTATTATTAGACAAATCTCCAAGGTGGTATTAGGTAGCTTCTCTAGTCTCCCTTCAATCATTCATAGAATAGCCCTGTAAAGCTCAAAATTTGAAGAAATTACCCTCCAGCATATCCTTAGAAATTTAAATGACAAGGAAAATAAGCTTGCCAAGCTAGGCTCGCAGCTTGAGCAAGGAATTATCGAATTTCAGGATGGAGCAAGGTTTGTGGCTCCAATCCCTTGATTGTAAGATGAATTTAATGAGAAAAATAGTGATTTCACTTCGATCGAAGCTTATGATAATTAGAATAAAAGGAATAAATGACGAGCACAAGGTGGAATTCCACTTCCATGGCTTTGTCTTCTCATACAGACATTTGTGTGGTTGACATGATTTCTACTTGTTACATCTCTTGCACAAGGGTGATAACAACTAGTCTAAAAGGCCTAAAGGGTGGTGGATATTTAATGTGAATTAGACTCTTCACTTGATGTTGAAGATATGTCTGAAATTACTAGATTCCATGAATATTAATGCTTTAGAGCGATCCCAATGCGCGAATATTATCTATATGGATGGGGAGGATGATTGGAGATCTCACTTTAGGGTTGAATTAATGCTCTTTCTCAAGGTTAGTCATCGTCAAGGAGCACATGCAATAATAAGTTAGATGGATATTAGAGCAGTTGTTACATCTGCTTCTTTCCCCCTATGTTCATTTTTCCTGCTAAGGAACTAGACAATGGACAAGGTTGCCATGGGCAACCAAGAAGGAGGAGGGGAATTTCCATGCTGGAAGAAGCATGTGGAGAGGTTGTTTAAAATTATGATGAGGATGTATGAATTAGTCATCAAGAGGTTGGAGTTCATGCAGCGGGAAAGGGACGAGAGGTCCAAACTCATGGACCACAAATTCAAGTGGTTACAAGCATGGATGGAGAGGAAGCCCACTGGTCTAGAGGCGAATATTCACTTATTGAAGACTCAGTCATGTGAAGTTGCCAAGTTCGTTGAGGATGATAACTTGCAAGGCTTCATTGAATTGGAAATGGTCCTACAGAATGTTGGCGTCAAAGGAGCATCACATGGTGAAGAACAAGCTCGTGGTAAACAAGTAGAAGCAGGGAACAAGTCTAAAGCAAGCCTCTCTGAGTACCCTAGTTAAATTTGTATTATGTATTGTAAATTTGAACTAGTTTTTGGTCAATTTTCGAAAGTTTATGGGAGATGTCAGTGCAAAATCGTAAAGCAAAAAACCCATGGAGGCAAAAAAAATTTGCTATAGCTATATTGACATATTGAAGCACTCCACCATTCCAAGTTGCCTCCAGACGATGAGATAAGTCCCCCATCATAACAGACTCCGTTCGCCGTACCCTAGTCACCGTCACAACAGACCCCGGTCACCGATGATTTTGGTCATAAAAGCCAACCCTTTTCTCTCTCTCTCTCACATATATATATATATATAATTTTAATTATAAAAAATTTAACATATATATTATCATTATTTTAATTATAAAAAATTTAACATATAATATAAATATATATATATTATCGTTTTAATTAATAAATAACAAAATATTACTGTAATATATATATATATAATATTTATTTTATAGATTTAAATATAGTTTTCATATAAATCAAGAAAGCTTCACATTACAATTGCCCTGTAATAACATAAAATTTCGTTAATAAAGAGAATAACATTAAAATACTCTTGTACGCGTCTTTTCCCGTGTCAATATTTTATCACTTTAATTAATAGATAACAATATATTACTATAATTTATATAAAATAATTGTTTTTTAAATTAAAATTATAGTTTTCATACAAATCAAGAAAGCTTCACATTACAAGATACAAAGTATGTCATGTAATAACATAAAATTTCTTTAATAAATAGAATAACATTAAAATTTCATTAATAAATATTATATTCAAATAAAAATGATTATCTATAAACGATATGATAAATGATATTATTGTGGAATTTTTTTTTTCAATTGGTAAATGGCTTTAGTGAATTTGATAAGTAAAATCTCTATGATGAGGCATTTTAGATATCAAATATGACTTGAAAAATAATTTTTTTGTCTTTTAAAATGAGCAACTTACCTTTCTAGGTGTAATTTTATGTTTCGAACAAAAAAAATTGAAAGCATCATTATGGGCACTTAATTCATGGAACCTAAATATTAGTGGGACAATGTGTCAACATTAGTGCACATATTGACATATTATCTTGATGATGGTATTTGATGCCACTATTTACTAGGTAATTTTTTTTATCAAAAATCTAGTTGTAAACATAACTCCACTAATATAATATTGTGGCGAGTAAATTATTTCACAAAATTTCAATATTGAAAGATATATTGTTTACAACATTTTTAATTTATATATAAAGACAAATTTATATATAAAGACAAAAATACTGGAAAAATCTAACTTTACATGTAGTTTCTTTTCATTTCCAAACTAATTCCATGGGTAAGTCATTCTAAACATTTGAGTAAATAAGTGTTGTTAGTTGTAATAAATGTGTATTTTAATATTTAAAAAGTATAATTATTGATTCATTTTGATTTTCCTAACTTGTATTAACCATGTATGGATTTGGGTATGGTGGATTAGGTGTATGAGATCTAAATAGATTTAAGGTTTTGGAAGATAAATAAGTATCAGTTAACATTTTGATGGACCTATACATGTGTTCAATATGGTGAGTTCATCACCTATCCACTTTTAAATTGTAGGGACCCAAGATGGTGGCCATGGAAACAAAAATGTATGTAACATTGACTAGTAGAATTTGGGGCACTATGACTATAGTTCTTAAGAACATAACTCTAATCTTATGTTGCCATATTGGTATGTCTTTGATTACTAATTTTAAAGCTAGTTTTCTAGTGTAGTGTTTTTTAAACAATTCAAGTACAACTAAATTTCATAAACTTTTCTTTCTAATTAAATTTGAACTTCACAACAGGCACTAATTTTACATTACAATGAAATGACAAGTAATTTGAGCTAGCTTTAACAATTTTTGAAGCTGAGAAGCATCTTGATCCTAAACAAGACAAAGATAAATGGGAGCTCATTCTCATGGACTTTAGACTTGCACCAAATGGGTAGGAACTACTCCAAGATTGTAATAATCTACCACCCAATGTGGGTTTGAGCCCTTCAATAGCATGAATTATGCTTTAATGTTCTAGCACTTCTTAGTGTGTGTTCTATTTAACTAAACATATATATTTTAATGTGTGTGTGTGAGAGAGAGTATTAAGTCTATGTGGTAAATTTTTTAGCTTGTGAAGGTTCGCTTGCAAGCTTGCCTCTTTTTCATATAAAATTCCCTATGTGTACATATTGTTTCTCTTAATAGTAAAATGAATCATTTTATTGAAAAAATCTTATAATGATAAACCCAAAGCGTTCCAAATACTTGAGTTGTTTGAAACATTTTAGAGCCTTAGTGTCTTACATGCTTTGAGGACCAACATTCTTAAACTCATTGATTCCTTAAACATTTCAAAGACTTCTTTGAAATCCAATTAAGATCTTCATTGAAAAGAAAGAAGTAATATTAGTGTCCACACATGATTAAAATAATTAAATAGATTTTAAAGTATGACCAAAATAAAATAGTGAAATTACTATATTTCATAATTAAGTCTAATAAACTAAAATAGAAGAGAAAATGGTACAACAAAACAATAGGTATGTGACAAAAAAACTAAAAAAAGTGCAACTTACATAAGATTTAATTTAGGAAACCATCTGTATTCGTTCCTATGCATTTTGGAAAACTTCTTAGATTATGGCAATAGTATAGGTCAAGTTTAACAAAGGATTGAGGGAGTGTTTACATTGGATGGTTACTCCTAACAATAAAAGAATTTGAAAAATACATTGAACATGAACTATGTTGTGGCAAAAGTAATCGCATGCTTCCACATATCAGTCCTTGAGGAATCATTAGCAAGCTTCACATTATTGTGATTATAAATGAAGAATATAAGTATGATTATAAGATGTATACTTCTTCCTGCTAGCACACAATCATCAAGAGTAAAGAACCCCATGTCCTGCACCCACTTGAAGGAATGTAGAAAAAACATTAAATTCTAGTGGCTTTAACCTTAACACCCTAAATTGAAGATGAGATGGTGTGTGTTTAATTAAATTTTGGTAGATAAAAATTTGTGTGGTGTTATTAAGAAACTTAGCAACAAATAAGCAAACAATAAGAAAGAGAGGAGAAGAGGGTCAAGTAGAACCTACTTTTGACTTGTGACATCCCCTAGTTAGTATTCCTTCATTGTAAATAATTGTAATTATTTAAAACATTCAGATAAGGGTGACACAGATTCGAGTTGCTTGCAGAGGGAGATTTCTTGAGGAAATGGTTGATTTAAATATATCAGTCATGGGTTGCATGTCTCATAAATTAACTAGAAAAATGATGGGCAGGCCTAGGTGTCCTTTAGCTCTAGCATCAAGCAAGAAGAGGAAAAGTTATTAAATACAAGCATGGGTTATATTGTTCTAGGGAGCGGGACTACATGGACCATTGGGAAAAGCTAGGTGATTAGTCCATTGAAAGGAGGCGCAAGGAAAAAATTAGAAGGGGGGATTCATTGAAGGATACTCGAGAGGCATATGCGCTTGAGCGAGAGGGAGAAAAGACAAAAAATAAATCTCCTCCAGAGAAGTGCAGGTAAGAGAGCAGAGAGCAGGTGAGATCTTTGTAGAGTTAACTAACTGAGGAGCCCTGAGAAGGCTTGTTGGCTGAACATTATAGAGAGAAGTGGCTTTCTTGAAGGTTGAAGAACCCACTGGGAAGCTTGTGGATTGATGAACCTATTGGCTAGGGAAGGGACACTCAGGTATTTTTGAGGGATGATGAACCACTAGAAGCTGACTTGGGGTTGAAACTTTGGTGCTTGAATCACTGACGAAGTATCTGGAGAGGTAGTCTCTTACCTAACAAAATCTTATCTAGTTGATGAACCTTCCCTTGAAGTGGACTCTCTTCTCCTGGCAGTGAGCGATAATCTACGCATTGTAGTATCCTAGCATGAAGGTTAATCATATCTATAAAGTATGGTAACACAAGATGAATGCCTATGTATTTTGTGGATGAATGTAGTGTGGCCTTGTGCATGTATTTTAGTTGTATGTCATTTAAAATTCTTCTCAAGGAACTCCACTTCAAACACTGGAATTTGGCTCAGGGATGACAACTATAAGTAAATATGTAGCTTGTCTAAGGTTAGGTGGAGAGTTAGGGTCCCACTCTCAGTTTACAGATCTCTTATAAGATAAGTATATACCCATGTTTTATGTTTGTGCCTCTTATGTCACTGTTTATTACATTGAAACAATACAATGTTAATGATGGGGGTGTTTTTTTCCTGTATGAACAAGAATGTCACTATTTTATGCATAGGCTTTATGGAATGCTTCATTTTCCTATGGAATTTATGTATAGAAATTCTCTCGAATGTCTTCCTCCATGAATGGTTATTCATGTGATCTTCCTAAGTCTACAGGTTGGTCTATGTGACCTGTGTGTGAAGAGGTGGATGACCTCTGCTACTTAATTAATTGACTACAAGAAAAATGATGAGATCAGTGGTTCCTAGTTTCTAAGTCGCAGTCTTGGTTGAATGATACACACACACAAACATATATATATATATATATATATATATATATGCATGACAGGTTAGGTTGACCATATTCTACTGCCCTATGCACTCTTGATAAGCTTAACCAATGAGTTCATATCCTTGAAAATTATTTATATATATATATATATATATATATATATATGAGATGTTCTAAGTTTGGTGAAGAGGTTATTCACTGAAATGTGATGAAGGATCGAGGGCCAAATGTTGTGTACACTATGAAAATGATGCTTACATTCATTCAAGACTTTAGTTCCATGGTTGTTTGCCTTCGATCACATGACAATCATGTGACCATAAGGGAGGGAGATTGGGGCTAAGCACCAAGCCCCGCCGAATGGTTTAGTGCTTGTGGTTATAATGTGAGGTGTGGAGCAATGGAGCCATTATGGGAGGGGCCCATCCTCCATATAGCATAACACCGATAAGGTGGGTCACCTAGTGCATGTGACCTGAGTCGGAGCACTTTGGAAAATGCACAAATCAACGGTGGATTCAAGACACCAACGGACGGTGGGGATCCAATATGGGACCCCCCTCCCTCTCCATACCAAGACAAGGTAGAGCCCCCACATACTGTAATATATGACAGGTGTAATTCAAACCATCATATCAATCTGGCGGAATTGGTCACAACACTATGAATGTGGGAACCCCCACCTTCTCCGTACCAAGAAAAGTTTAATCCCCTACATACCATAGATCTGGCGAGTGTAATTTTAACTATGGAATCAATCCTATGGAACTGGTATGTGATCCCATCGGAATTTTCGATGATCACAAAGTGTTCTCCATCATTGGATGGCCCTGGGACTTTGACCTTGAAGGTTTCAAAGGGAGCACCAAGGGAAACTCTCGAGATCAAATCCCCATGATGATGCGGTAATGGGGTATGTTACCCAGCACAAACGATAAAGAAATACCCTAGTTAAATGTTGTGGGGAAATTTTGCAGTGGAAGCCATAGTCACGTGGCACATAGCATGGAGGACGTAACAAGGGATGACGTCGCCCCGATGTTTACGACTAGTGATGTCACCCTGAACCCTAGACCCCAAATATTTTTGGTGCAGGGCATAGTAGAGTAAGTTCTAGGGTGTCTTGGTGTTTGGGGCTCGTCCAATGGGATAAGTGTCGCATAGTGAGAATGTGCTTGCATATGAGTAAAGGGGGTGGCAAGCTACAACGTGAGGTGTAACACTACATAGCCCATAAGATTGTCCCTGAAAGTTCAATGAGGAGTAGTGTCAATACCTATTGGGATTTAACTCCTAGGGTCACGTGGCCATAGAGCGCCTGCACCCCATACATCAGATATACACACACACACACACATTAAGTTATAATTTGGGCCAAGAGAGGGATCCTCGTGAGCATGGAAGGTCATGAACGGGTTGGAAACTTCCACTTGGCATGATGTGTCGTATGACTTGGGTAGTCACATAGGTGCCACATGGCAGGTTACATGGTGTGGAACTATTTGATAAGCTAGCTTTAAATGGGCATAGCTTTTGATCTGGATGTTGGATGGGGGAAAATTTTATATCGTTGGGAAGGCCTCGACGAGACGAATGTAATAGCATTATCCATTTTTAGTTTTAAGGAAGTTGGGAAGGGTCAAAAAAATTTGGACCCCATTTCTATAATTATACCTTGGAGATTGGGTCAACATAGGAACTACTTCCTACTAACCCTAGTTAGAGCCAGGGATAATAAGGGGTATGTTACATGACTACATAACCTAAATACATATAATGTATTAAACATATGCAACATTGCTTCAAAGATTATTTCCACTCATCTCAAGCTTCACAATAAAAGCAAACTTGAAATCGAAAAACTTTGCCTTCACCAAAACACCAAACCATGTGTGTTCAATGAGGCACCCAAGTCTCATATTTTTTCCTAAATATAGAATTAAGAACTCAAATCCATTTTATAACACCAAATGAAAGTCTCTACTAGATACCCACATTATTAATACCATTAATCGTTATTTTATTTCCTTATTTGATGCCATTTATTTTTTATTCTGATTTAGAAGTTAAGACATCAAAGGCCTTATAGATGTGGATAGGAATCCTTGGAGTCGTCTCAAGCAATTGTAAGCAATCTCATTTTTTTCCATTTCTTCATATCCCTTGGTAAAAGTCATTCAACCATACCTCTATCTAAATCATTCTTGCTGTAAATTTAAATACTACAAGGACGCCTAGACATAGGAATGTTTAATATTCATTATTGCACAAAGAGTTACAACTCAAGACGAAGGAGATATTTCACCCTTTATGTAATGATGATAAAAATATAATGGAAAACAATATAAAGAAATTAAAGCATTACATAGAGCCATCTTAATCCTAATGTTTTTAATCCCTTTAAGGTTAGTAAAACTTTTAGATTAAAAAACATTAAGTACATACCTACTCAATTTAGACAAAAAGTATGATAAAGGCTTCCACTATCAACTTTGTTATTTTTATTATTATCTCTTTCATCCCTTCCCTTAATTGAGATTGTTGTTCTGATTTAGGTTTTTATCCCTCCTCTTAATTGAGATTGTTGTTGTGATTTAAGTTATTTAACATGTTTTTTAGTCTACAATCTTCTTTAAAAAAAAAGAACATTTGTATTTATTAAATTATAAAAATCTCTTTTAAATTTTTACACTTACATATTAAGTTGGCAATGCTAATTTTGTAAAAAGACATTACTTTAAAAAGTATTTTATTTATTATGATTTAATAGTTTACATGTTTAGTAAGGTCACTTATTTTGTCCAAACATGTTTTGTCTCATCAATCGTTAACTTAATATACAACAGTAAAGGGTTTTATGATTTTTCAACTACATTTAACTCCAATAAAGAGTAAAAAAAATATACCCATTGATCTGCTAACAAATCTCCATCAAAATCAACATGTTTTGTCTCATCAATCGTTAACTTAATATACAACAGTAAAGGGTTTTATGATTTGTCAACTGCATTTAACTCCAATAAACAGTAAAAAAAATATACCCATTTAATAAATGGTTCCAATATAAATTTAATATGCATATTATAATAATGCGGCTCCATTAATTTACATTGACAGAAAACCAATATTATTTTAAGATTCTACTATCTTCAAATTGCTTTAAAATTATTTTAAAATCACGCTGTATTATTTAAATCGGCTAATGTCTCATGACAAGCTCCCTTAAATAGTTAAAAACTAATGCCCATTTAATAAATAGCTCCGATATAAACTTTAACTTTAATATGCATGTTGTGATGTGATTCACTGAGTTGACTTCACATATTTACAGGTGCAGAAAATCAATATTATTTTAACAACCCACTCTCTTCAAATGGCTTTAATATTGAAACTGTAATTTGATTCATTGAGTTGACTTCACATATTTACAGGTGCAGAAAATCAATATCATTTTAACATCCCACTCTCTTCAAATGGCTTTAATATTGAAACTGTAACTTCCAGGTGTTTTGCATGCAGGTTGTCAATGCATGCACTCCAAATGTTTTGAATGCATGTTGTTTGTGCATCCCTTCTTGACCAATTATATTGTTTGATAGGCATTTACTTTCTCTACCTCCCTATCATCTGCGTGATTTTCTTGTATTAATTCCACATTAATCTTGGGCATTTTTTATCAGGTAAGCACAAAATTTGGGCATCCCTTCTTGGACCAGCTATTGTTCGACAAACATTTACTTTCTCTACCTCCCTGTCATCTTCTTCATTTCCCTATATTGAATTAATCGTAGACATTTTCTAGTGTCATGAATTCAGAAGCCAATGTTCATGAATAGCTTATGAAATAGGATATCCCATATGGAATGATAGCTTATGAAATAGGATATCCAATATGGAATGACTTACAACATTTGAAGATCTCATCGATTGCAACTTCTGTAAAATTTGGTCAACTTCTGTAACATTTGGTCAGTTATTGTTAGGAGTTGCACACAAGTCTGGAAAGTCACATAGAAGTTGTAAGTGGAAAGTATCTAGATATGTAGATATTATATGATTTTGTTTATTACTGAGAAGTTATTGTTCATGAATAGCTAATAAAATGGGCTATATAGAATGACGTACATGATTTGAATAGCACAATCGCCTTGCAGATTTTCTTTTTTCTGGTTTTCTTTTTTCTGCAATCGGTGATTGCAGCCTCTGACAGTTCTTTGGTCAGTGGTTGCAGCCCTTGTGAGTCAATGAAACACACTTTTATAACATGTTTTTCAGGTTAAATCTAGTAAGAGAGTTGTTTAGTTCTTTGGTTTATGATTGCATCCCTTAGTCACTGAATGCAACACACTTTTCAGGTTAAATCAACTGGCATATGGAAAAGCTCGCTTCCTATATGATATTGTTTGGCTAAATTTGCTTCATGTATATGATATTTTTTGCTAGATTCACTTCTTGTACCATATTATTCTGGCAGGCAGTGACTAATAAGTGGATCTGAGGCTTGTAAATGTATTATTAAAAAGAAAACTCCATTAACATTAAATGATTAAAGTTCACTCATGTAATTTTAACATGATAACATAAAATTGAACTTCATATTTATTTAATTATAATCTGTGATGATGGATTGATGCAAACTATATAAAAAGAAATTATTATCTAAATAAAAATAGATATACATGATTATGCACCACTTAGGATATTTAATTATAATCTGTGATGATGGATTGATGCAAACTATATAAAAAGAAATTATTATCTAAATAAAAATAGATATACATGATTATGCACCACTTAGGATGCCACATCCTTGATATTATGATTTTTTTGGGATAGATGTAAGTTGGAATCGCTTTACTTTCTCAACCCACATAATAAAACTTAGCATCTCATGTGTTCATGTCCTTCCAAAAATCAACTTAGATGTTTTAGTCAAATCAAAACTATTGTTTACAAAAAAATATAATCAATGTTGAATTTTTATTCTTCAATGGGATAATAGTTTTATAAAGCATTTGAATTTTATAGTTGAAATATTGGATAATAATGTTATAAAGCATTTGAATTTTATAGTTGAAATATTTATTATTAGGAATTTTCAAATATAATTATGTAATTGAAAAATTACTTATCATTGTTACTGCGGTAAATACTCTCCAAAATTTTTGCCTACATCCAAATTTTGGAGCCTCCTTATGGTTATTCGATCTTTCGTTTCAAGTCATCAAGGTAATGCTTAGTCATGTTGTTCAAGTGTTCAAGTTTTCCTTTGAGAATTCTAAGTGTCAAAGTGACTTGCTTTTACATGTTTATCTTATGATGTCTTCATAGAAAACCTTTTCCAAGCAAGCCTCGCAGTCAATGTGTACCTGGGAAAGTCAAGCACCATGAAATCCTTGATGACAGTCATTGCGCAGATCCTGATGGTAGTGACAATGCAATGCCTAATGATAGTCATTGTGCAGATCTTGATGGTAGTGACAGCGCAGTGCCTAATGACAGTCATTGCGCAGTTCCATGCGGATGATGATTGCACAATCCTTGAAGATAGTGCTTGCGCAGTCTCTGGTGATAATGCTTGCACACTTCCTAGAGACAAATATTGCTCAATCCTCAAGGATGGTGAAAGTGTAAAAGTATCTTCTGCAGAAAGTGACTATGCACCCTTTGTGGACATTGAGATTGTACTTCATCAAGTCCATCAATTTACTCTTGGATCCCAGTTCCCAACATGCACTAAGCACACTCATCAATCCTAACCCTCATGGCATGTCTGCTCCCTTGTAAAGAGTCCACCCCAGAGCTCACCTTCACATTCATCCTTCACTTTTGAGCTATATGCATTGGTGGAGTATAAGGAGCATTCTCTCACCCACAGTTGTAAATGTCAATCATCTTTTAAGTGAGTTTCTCAACTATTTATTTCGCTTTTTCTTTCTTTTACTCTTACATGTGTTTTTTTCACTTGTTTTATCTTGTGCAAGTGTCACTTTTCCCTGCTTTCATTCTTGCATGCATCGCTTGTCCTTTCTCTGTGTTTGCATGTATCGCTTGCACTTGTTTTCACACATCTTGAAGAGCACCATGGCACACCTTCTAGAGGCAACTCCAACATGTTCACTTGCACTAGTTGATGTTATTTATCATTAAAACATGTGTTGGACACAATCCTATGGCATAACGAAGCGTTTTGATTACAAACAACACTTAAGTTGTAAAGGTACATATTATGTATCGCACTTACCGATAAGTGTCACTTTATTGTTATTTCATTGTATACATGTTGATTTTGGGTACTAAACATCTTACAACCATGTGTTGGATTGTATAAGTGTGTGTGATCATGTTTACAACTTGTCATATACTCTTACTCTCACTTTCTTGTCTCAATTATCCCACACTTAATCAATTTTGGATTTTTCCTAGTCCTCTCAAATTGCACAATTCATGATTGGTCTCTCAGCCTCCTCCAACTGCGCACGGTGCATTCCTAAGCCACAATGATGAAGCCTTACCTCCTATAACTATGCATTGCGCAATCATAGAGGGCATCCTCCTTCAACAATGCATTGAGCTAGCTCAGAGCTCAATCACTCCATCTTGCTGACTATACTTTCTAAATGTATAGTCATTGACCAACCTAGCCCAGTGTTGCACATTGTGCACTTCTAGTGGATAGTTGAGCCATCCTTGGACCCTTCCCATATTCAACTGTTCACTGCACAATCACAGTACCCAAGCATGTCACTCTTGTATCTTGCAGTGCTCAACTGTGCAATGCCTTGACCAAATCTTGTCTATGTTGTGCACTGCTAATTTATAGTGGACAGTGGGATCATTCCTCAATCCCTGCATTTCTCAACTATGCAATCCCTGACTCATTAGAGAAATTTTGAGGTCTAAAATGGGTCTCCTAATAAATATTATAAAATAATAGTGGAAATAATAAAATAAGATTAGATTATCTCATCAACTTTTGGAGGGCAAAAAGAAAAAACTACTTTTTCAAATGGTATTTTCATCTTGTCTCCCTATAATTTTACTCAAATTTCAAGCAGGGGCACTCATTGGATGTGGAGTTTAATTTTCCATCCAAGGAGTACTCATGTTGCATACTTTCGATGGACCCTACTAAACAAAAAATGTGAAATACATGAAAAAATGTGATTGCACATTTTTCGTGTAGTAGGGTCCATCAAAAGTATGCAACATGGGTACTTCTTGGATGCAAAATTAAATTTTACATCCAATGAGTACTCCTGCTCGAAATTTGAGTAAAATCGTAGGGAGTTAAATTGAGAATATGAGTTCAAAAAGTTATTTTTGTTTTTATTTTTTTATCTTTTTCTCTTTTTACTCCAAAAATGGTGAGTCATCCCCCATGGTTGACATCATCATTTTGAATCCTATTGGTTCTTATAAAGTTGATTTTTGTTGTACATTTTTGTTTTGAGGCCCATTTTTTACCTCAAAATTTCTCTAATGTGGCACTATGCACTGTGGATTCTCAGTCAGCAAGCATGTCGCTCTTACCTCTTTCTCTTGCTCAACTATGCAATTCCCTGGCCAATCTTTCCCTTACTATGCATTGTACAATCTCAGTGGACAATAGGGCCTTCATCCAGTCCTTGCAGTGCTCAACTGCAAAATACATGGATCCTCCCTCTCAAGCATTGTGGATTGCATAGTTACAATGCCTAAGCTTGCTCTCCTTGCATTCTATACATGCCCAATGCTCAATCCACACCTTTCCTCTCTCTTACTATTGCACATTATGCAACCATACTGTTTAGACCCTCACTCTCTACCTCTTTACTCTTTGCACTACATTCCTAGGGTTTTACTTCAGTTCTTATGCATTGTCCCATCACGATTTGTATCACATTAGTAAACAGGATAGAATAGGCTACTTTGGGAATAATGTTGTCTTTGTCTTGAGCGAACTTCATTTGCAGGTCTTATCATCCTAGCATGGTAAGGTGAAGATCAAGGAGGTCAATAAGAGAAGTTACAAGAAGGACACCTATGGAGACAAGTCACAAAGATGTTATCATGCAAGAGCAAAGGAATCTTGGACCACTACAGAGAAATGGAAACTCACATTGACTTAGAAGGTTCCAACACTCATCCAGACCCTTCAGAGGGTGAATATGAAGCACATCCTAGATCAATCACCAAGAGTTGAAGACATAGTAACGGAGAAAGGAACCTCACATCAATACAATGTTATCAATTCTCATGTTACAATCACCAAATCATGGTCATTCAAAGTGCCAACACAAGAGTGTTGTTTGGTCTTATATATTTTTTCCACATTATTGGTGGAACATAATATTGTATTTTCCAAAAATGCAAAAATGTGAAATGTTTGGAAGCCCAATGGTCACACATGGAATTTCAAAAGTCACTAGGAAGTCCTAGAGGCATGTAAGAAGTTCAAGAGTCATAGTAGGAGGTCAAGAGTCACAAGGGAGGTGGAGAGTCACCTCATTTGTTATAAATACACCCTCATAGCTTAAGAAAAGGGAATTTTTCACCTTGGCTTCTCTAGCTTGGCATAGAAAAGAAGATCATTCTTTGGAGGAGCAAGTGGTGACTTAATGTTCCACTATTGGGGCTAGCATTGCATCATTGTAATCATGTATCTTGGAACTTTCACTTAATATATGAAGCTCTTGGAGTCGGCGCACTTTCATGCATATATTTTGAATGATTGTAAGACTATTATTTTATTGTTTGTGATGTATGTTTATGTTTACACATACTAATGAAAATGAACTATTTTGTTGGCTTTGGTATGCATCTTGTTAAATGTGCATTGTTACTTGCTTTTATGGTCATTGTTACCTTGTGAACTACTTTGCATGTTAATCAATATTTTTTTCCATGCTCTTGTGCGTCTCTTTTAGGATAGTGCTATTACTTTTCTTGTAGAGTCTAACTCTCTCTTTTCCCTTCTTTAAACGTACCCCATGTACATTTCAACTGTATGTCTCACAGTGTCAACTTGTTTGTTTCAAAAATTGTTTGCATAATCTCTTATATTTATAATTGCGGCCATGGCAAACCTCTAATAATAATGATGGTCGAGTCTATTATTCATATTGGGCTCCTATTCCAAACGATGTGGGATCTAGTTGGGACTTCATACCGGGGAGAACCCCTTTGTTGGTAGATTTCCAACACCATCAACATTTGCTTTTCTAGAAGTACTTTTTATATCATACAATGAAGCTAAAATTATACTCCAAGTTGAACTAGATTATTTCATTCTATTTACCTATGGTTGAAGGGAGTATGTCGCGTGAAGGATGGACAAAATAAGTGGGGTGAGGAAGAATTTCTCACCTGAAAATGGAGGGTGTAGAAGTAGCTCGTAGAGAGGAAGAATTGTTTACCCTAATCAAGTGCATTCACCGAGATCCAAGAAGTCAGACACAAGAGGATTTTTATAATTCATTGAAAAAGGGTGTTTATGTCATTCAAACCAGCACAGTGTGCTCACCCCCTATTATGAACATGAATGGATTTGGAAAGGAATCCAAAACATCATCTCTGTACAATCATTTCATTAAAAATTAATTAAGCCAATAGAAAACGTGTTGATGTTGATATACATTAATATACTTAGTTGAAGATGGTTCCAATGCTATCATTTAATGGGTAAATTAGTTTCCCAAACAAAATTCATAGACAAAACGTTGTGATTGATATATTCCTCCTAACCATTCAAGATAAACCCAATTGGCAAATATACTTCAATGATTGATTAATTCTTTCACAAAACTTCATTGTTAAATGGCACATTTTTAACACCATTTTGTAACTGAAATATTAAAATCCAAAACCTCAAAAATAATCAACGTGAGAAGTAAATGTATGAAACAAACTCAACATTGTCCTCACAGTTGTAATTCCTTTTCATTTGCGTTATTTGAACTTCATTGTTGAAGGGCACATTTTTCATTAGCATTTGTTGACTAAAATATTAAAATCAAAAACCTCAAAGTTAATCAATGTGATAAGTAAATGTATGAAACACATTCAAAATTGACCTCACACTTATAATTATGTTCTAGCAGCTGCAACACCCTCCAAAATTTTGGCCTGCATACAATTTCGCAGCCTCCCTTGGATTTTTACTTGATGTTTGCAAGCACTCGGGCTCACCCCGTGAGCTCGTGTTAAGTTTTTGCACCTTCCTTGCTTGATTGTTCAACAGACAGCTTTTTGCATGTTGGTCACAAAGTCACGCTTGCAGCCATGTTCCGGTCATGCACAAGGTCTCGGTTCATGTGTACGAGTTGTATTCGCTATGTAAATATCTCTCACACTCACACATGAAGTTGTATGCAATGTCGCGCAAGCGTCGTCGCAGTCGTTCAACGATTTATCACAAGCATTATGTTTGTCGCTCGCACCGTCGATCAGTCATGTCGAGTATATGTCCTCTTGATGGTTTGAGGCGTCCTGTCATTAAGTCATGTTGAGTGTGTGTTCACAAGGTCCCATGTGCACAAATTCACTTGCTCATACACTTAGTCATTTTGTTGAAGTTTTGACCACTGGATCACCCTCTAACAATTGGACCTCCACCCTAGAATCGACTTGACCGACTATCACCCAGAATAGCATAGAAGTGTCCAACAAGCCATTTCAATCTATGTTTCCTGCGAGCTAATTAACCAACCCTCCTCCTAGTCAACCTAAGAGTTTGACGAGGTAGTGACCCCGAGACTCACTCCCCTCAAAATTTACGCAAAAGTTGCAGACCTTGCCCGCTCTACTGACTGAGGAAATTTCACAAACAAGCTGAACAGACACCCAGTGTCTGTCCCTATCTCCCTCAAAAAATTGTACAGTTTTTCCAGCCAGCCACCTAGTCAGCCAACCGGCTGCTCACCCAGAAAACTGTGCAGATTTCATGAGCAAGCTCCTCAGCTACCCAGCATCCTGATCAGCTCAAAAATTGCACAGAGGTGTTCAGCAGGTCAGCCTCCCAGCAATTGCGCATTTTTTGTCACCAGCAACCTTGCAGCTCGCAACTAGCTCCCTGAAAAATGTGCAATTTTTCCCAGCAAGCCTCCCACAGCCCACTGCCAGCTCCCTCCAGGAATTGCACATATTTTGCTGCCAAGCCTCCTACAGCCCGCTGCTTCCTCCCTCCAAGAATTGCACAGTTTTTGCTGGCAAGCCTCTTTGTTGCCCGCATTACTTCCCTCCAGAAATTGCGTAGATTCACCCTCCAACCGAGCCAATCCCACATACAGTCACTATTGTTCCTGATTGTCCATCTCAGTCTCCTAGTGACTTCTATGCAAATTTTCACTAGCAGTGCCTAAAGCCCGCATCCCATCTTAAAGATTGCCTTGCGAAGTTTCAGGGCCTTGTCCTCTCTCCCGGTCACCTGCATCTGAAAACAAATAACAATGCATCATGGTAAACTAGGAGGTTTATGTATTTGATGTCGTCTCGTCATGATTGATTGCAGATACAGGTATATGGATAAGACATGGCGTGACGACGGATGGGATGAAAAATGAGAATACATGCAAGGATATGTGTTCGTGAAGGGAGGAATGGACACTGCATGCGAGGAGAATTTTTCGCAAGCAGACGAACATTTCAAGTATGCCAAAGTACAAACAAAGCAGCAACGTGCACATGCAAAATCAAGCGAACACCAAGGCCATCGAATACTCTGCACACCTTGCCATGCGAAGGTGAAGTTGTGATACACCATGAGTACATCCATCACTCAGCAACACTGCAATTCGACATGGACATACCAGCACTGTCGTGTCGAGTGATGTCGGCCACATCAATATTGTGGGCCATACTGTGTAAATCAATGTAATGTAATGTGGAAGTCCAAGAGACCCACATGTCATACGAAGAGTCATGTAAAGTCGAAGAGTCAAATAAGTCAAACAGTCATGAGGGAAGTTGAATAGTCACAAGGGTCAGTTTTGTCCTTCGCTATAAATACCCCCTCATTTGTACATGCAAAGGACCTTTCACCTTGGCTCCTCCCCACATAGCCTTGAGAGTCTATAGTCTTTCTTTGAGGAGAAAACAGTGGCTTTGACGCCCCTTTAAGGGGTTAGTGATGTATGGTGTACCGATGTGTCTTGGAACTTTCGCTTAATTCAGAAGCCTGATAACATGCCAGCACGTTTTCACACATGTATTGTAATTGTTGTAAGAACTAATCTTAAACACTTTTAATGCATGTTGATTTAACCTATGTTAAAACAATTAAACTCTTTTTGTTTCTCTAATTCATATATTGATGAAAATGTGTTGTATAATTTGTTAACGTTATCCTGTCTGCATGGGTTTCATCACCAGACATCAAACAAAACCTTTCACATAAACTTGTTATAACGACCGCTACACTTGCGTGAGCTGCTCCACTGGGTTTTGTGCATGCTATATTCTCGTGTGTGTTGTGACTGCCGCATCTGTGTGGACTACTCCTCAGGAATTTGTGCATGTCCTGTTGTGTTGTGTGTCTCTGACAGAGTTGGGACTTTTTCCCCATCGACTACAGACTCACTTCCATCCTTTCTCTCTATGGTGAAAGAACCTTGACACAAGTAACACTATCATTCACCAAGCACGTGAACCTTGAAGACAAAGCAGACCACTCTCTCATGCTGACAAGCAAGAGCTAAGGCAAACATTTAAGATAATTGAAACCGAACCATCATACCAGATGGGACTCCTACACCAAACAGTGTGAGGTCTAGTTGGGACTTCATACCGAGGAGATCCCCTAAATCTTGGCGGGTCCAGCACTGTCAACATTTTTGGTGCTAGAAGGAGGCCCACCAGTTGTTTATGGTTGAATGACCTCTCACACCCACTCATCAATCATCTGGTCAAGGCAGTAACTCGCACTCCCTCTCACCTACGCATGACTTTGAAATTGGTTACTCCTCACCTCCCAGACGTGAACACGAAATTTTGTATCAGCACCTTCACTCCATCCGTCCCATAACTAAGAGTTCACTAAAGAAATAGGATTGATCCCAGTAATACAGCATCTTCCATACGCATCAAGAAAGCCAAAAACCACTCCCACGGGGGTTGTTGTATCATCAGTGAAAGAAGCAGTTCTTGCCACACTTTAAGGTCTAGAAAAAGTTGTTGAGAACAGAGAGGAACCTCTGGTCTTCCAACAGGGAGAATGAGACACCCTCGTGATCTTAGGCTCAGACTCTGGTATAGGAGGCAGAGGGGAAGGCAGAGACTAACCAACAGACTCGGAGCTGGAACCGTCAAATTCTGAAGAAGAGGATGAGGACGAAAAGCAAGAAGACATGGCTGACCAAAATCTAGAATGGATGATTCATGGACCATTGGCTCTCCTAGGTGCTTTGCACAAGATGTCGAAGCGGTGGGAGAGAATAATCACAAAGTTTGACTCTGATAGCATAATGAAGGAAAAATATCACTTGGACAACTTCTACCTACAGTTGCAAACCCTTGAGGTACATTACGATGACGTTGCATGTAGATTGTTCCCATGTACCTTGGATGGTCACGCAACAACATGGTATCACAGCCTTCCTATCAACTCCATACATAATTGGGGTGCATTCAAACATATGTTTCTGGAAAATTTTGTTGATGACAAAACCCCAACCGTGTTACTCAAAGAATTGGGAAGCCTGAAGATGCAGTGGAAATAAAAGTTAAAAGATTTCAATCAGAGGTTTCTGCGCATATTGAATAAGTTTGCAGGGGACATGAAATCTCATGACTCCATCATTGTCGATTACTAACGTCCACACTACCGACCAACATTGTGAAATTCGTCAAACAAGTTGCGAAACCAACACTGTTACAAAACTGTGAAGAGGAAATCATTGTTGAAAAGGACCTACGCGCAATTGGAGTCATCAAGGATGACGAACCAACAAAGGACTCCAGAGATGCAAGCAGGAAGCCCCAGGTTGCGATGAGCAAGGGTAAGGATAGGAAAACAAGTGATATTAAAACCCTTACTCATCTAGTCAAAAACTTGACATCAAAAGTGTCTGAGCTCAAACAACGAACAATTGACACATCTGCGAGCAATCGGCTGCCCAGACAAAGACAAGGAAGCATGTCATTAGGCAGCAATCGCTTCCCGACTAAAACTGGCAGAGCTCAGTGTTCCAGCTCGAACAGTGCGCGAACAATGAATTTTGTTCATTTCATGAAGATGATCACTCAAAAGGGTCTTGTTCAAACTGGAAGCGAGTTGCAGGCTCAATATGCAACCGTGCACTTGAAGTAGCAAGCAATGCGCAGGGACAGGAGGGAGATATAGACAATAAAGAAGAGGTTATGGTTGATGAGGCATTAAGCACTGGGTAGGTGGTGAACATGTATTAGTGCTCGCAAGCAGCGCAGAAGACTAACACTAAGAAGCAACCCTAAAAGAAAAATGACCATTACAATCTCAGAAGTAAGGGGGCTCCCCCTACATTTGGGGAAATGAAAAAAAAAACTTGAACTGCTGAGGAAGGTTGATCCACAAGCCGTCCAAAAGCAGAAAACACAAAGCAAGCCCGGGAAGACAGCAGCGGACAAGAGTACGTCCATGAGAAGCAAACTGCAGAACACTCCGTCAGACAACATGAACACCAGTCTTACCCCAAACATCTCGGTGATTCTACCTGTTCTAGATTACAACATTGTGGAAGACATGAAGAAAACTCGCGCAAACATCAGTTTATTCAAGTTGGCTAGGATCCATAGTCAGCATGACATCTTGTTGTGCGCACTGGGGTAGACATCAACGGACAGCGTAGCCTCTACTAGCAAGGGAGCAAGCACACCTCCCGGATCACTGTCAACTATGCTAAACACACTCCGGATGGAAGAAGCAAACTCTATATGCCCTCCATTCCTGCTTTCATTTGAAATATTTAACTGTAATGTTCACAACTGTTTGGTTGATTCTGGTGCACCAACCAACATCATGTCGCTCTCCATTGCAAAAAAGATCAATGCGCAATGGAGCAAGACATCCGTGCAGATCATCCAACTCAATCAGACATCCGTACCATCCATTAGTGAACTTCGAGATGTGATTATCTGACTATCTCATGACGGTTAAGTTCACCAGTGCATAAACATTGTTGTTGTGGACATACCAAAAGCAAATGGCTTATTACTCAGCAAACACTGGTCCAGCAAGTTGAACAGATACTTCACTACAAACTAGTAGCACATGTGGCTTCCGTACAAGGGGAAAAAAATCAAATATGGGTGTTATCCAAGAGATATATGAGGCACAATGTCACTCCCATCAATGGCGAGAATGAACCATTGGCCTTCGCATAGCTCATGTTCGGCAACTGCCTCTTGGAAACAACGTTGGGGTGTTATCCCACACGGCCAACTCCAACCCCACCAGACACACAGTTGGGTCTCCTTCCTTGCCCAACTGATGGAAATGAAACATGTACAGTGCATTGTAACACTAGTAGAAGTAGCAATAGTGATAATAGTAGCAGTAGTGCAAGCGCATCGAACGGTCTGTGTACAGATGAGTTGTGGACCATGTACTTCGACGAATCAAAGACATAGGATGGCTTAGGAGCCAAATGTGTCTTGATTGAACCAAAAAACAAGAATCATTTGATTTCGAGCCGCTTGGAGTTTGAGTGCATAAACAACGTTGTTGAATATGAAGCACTCGTGTTGGGCTTGCAAAAATTCATTAGCCTCAATGTGGTCGCACTCAAAGTGGTAGGTGATTCGGAAATAGTGGTACGGCATGTACATAACACCATTCAATGTTTATCACCTCATCTCAAAAGTTACCAGCAAGAGGTATGGCGACTGATCTCTAACTTCCAAGAATTTAATATCATTGTTGTACCAAGAACGCATAATGCAACTTCCAATGCTTTGGTAAATGCAACTTCTAGAATGTCACCACTTAGTGATAGATTTATTGTTGAAATTTTGTATAGACCATCTATCCTGGTGTTGATGCCTCGAAAATCGCTGCAACAACATTGGGGGATAACCACCCGGTCCGGACCTTAGTACAGCTCCTTTTCCGTTTGGAATGGTGGCTCCAACTGGGGATAATGGGACCAGTTTCCCAGCAATGAATAAACGGGATGAATGGGGAATTGATTGACTAATCTAATGATAGGCGAATAGCTAAATCTATCAGCAAAAATAAAAGAACTATTACTTATCCCGGGAACTATTGTGCTTTGAAGTGTAGCGCTTGATGATCTATGTCTATGAACAGGCATATAGATGACTCCATCTAATAGACATGGACATTAATTCATTCAAAGACTACTTTGCTCAAATAGTTAAGCAAAGCGATTAAAGCAAAATTACTACACTTGTCATTTATATCATCAACACATATATGATTAAAAGCAAAGCATACCATAAACATCCAATAGTGAAAGGAATACAGAACTGTTGTTAAAGCACATACATATATTTGATGATAGCAAAGATAATCAAATAACAATTCATATGAAAAGAATGAATTCAGACATAGATAAAAATACCATATGAGCTGCTAGACACTCCCAATATCAATCGCTACTTGCAATTCTTCCTTCAACGTAGAGATACTTTCAAGCAAAGACAATAGTGCACAATTGCATAAAAGCTGCCTTGTTGAAATTAGAATAACTGGTCCAGTTTCATAAAAGAATATGGCTGAAGCACAATAGTGCGACTTCAGTCTTTAAGTCAAGTACAAAACTTTACGACCCTTTCCAAAACAATGAAAGGGTCTATAAATACTTTAATTAATCTAACTATCTAAGAAACTGAAATCCTACTTAATTGGTATCAATTGATTTCGATCCTATTTTCTTCAGCAATCTGGCAGTCGGCGGCAATGAATCATCAAGTAGGCTGCTTGCCTTTAAATCTGAGCTGACTTATCGCAAGCATTGGCTCCACTTCGGGTGGTCTGTTGAGGCGAGAGCTGAGCTGGGCGGCATAGGTGGCATCCTGAATATCGGGGATAATATACCCGATTGCATCCGTAAGGCATTTGAGGGCGGCTCTCTGTGAGTGTGGTTTTACCAAGAAGAACCAATATGTATCCCAGGTTAAACTGTTAATCCCAGCAATTAATCTTCCTTTCTCCTCTAAATCTGGATAACATGATTGCTCCAATGTTTTCATCGTTGTCAGTTTTCCTGGTGTGCATTGGGAAATCATGTTTGACAAGTAGAGAGTGTTATTGACTAATTCAACTAAATTGCTTGCAGTTGACTTGCATCTTGAAACTGCCCTCTCTGCCTTCATTAACTGGGACTGCCATTCTGTAAAGAGTATATCTTTATGTGACTCTAAGATTCTTGGTAAATTCGCCGCTTGCCCTTGATCAGAATCTTGCCAGTCGAGAAATGCAGCTATCGTTTCTTCAGCTTGGTCTAGTTCCGTTCTAGCCTTGTCTACTTTAGTGCTTATGGATGCTGTTAATTCACATAGTGGCTCTGCCTGGGCAATTTGTTGACATAGAAGCTTAATTTGGGTTATCAATGCAGTATTTATCTGTAGTGCTTCTACTCTAAATTCAGCCACTTGTGGAACGCCCTTTGTCTTTTCAATCTGTGCTGATAATTGAGCGATTTGCTCATCCTTTGTTTTCAGCATTTGCTCATTCGCTGCCTTTAATTGTGCCAATGCCTCTGATAATTCTTTTTGCTTTTGGATTGCACTTTGGTCGATTCTTTGTTTTTCTGCCTGCAATTGTTGAGTCAGTTGACTGTTTAATTGTTGTTGCGTCAACAATTGCTGCTCCGCCTGCTCTGCTTTCTGTTGTGCTTCGGTCAGCTGTGCCTGTAACAAGAAAATATCCTGGTCCTTTGTTTTGAGCAAAAGACTCACCTCCGATGCCTTATCTATTGTCGCTGCTGAATAAGCTCCAGCATATTGTGATAATTTTGTTAGGTCATCGGAGGGGTCAAATTCCTCCTTCCAAACCACATTGCCCGTGACTGTCTGTTCTGGAAAGAGAGAAGGTTGATCAGTCCTTCGTCTCTTCCTTTGTCGCTTTACTACAGCTTTATGTCTTGGGCTGTAGAAGACATCCAAAGGAGGAATCTCTTCTACCTGCAAAATGATTTGGTCAGAGGGATCCTTTGGTATTACCTCTACTTCTTTTGAAATGGGTGGGCCGCTGGTTCCACTTAGAACCTGTGTTGAAGTGATTTCCTGAGTGTCTGTTGCCTTTGAAGTGTCAGTGTCCTTTGAGCATTCCAAGCCACTGATAATAGAATCAAATTGCTGCCATTCCTGGAGCAATTTGGGGTCAATATGAGTATCCACGTTTACTTCAGTGGTGGTCTGTTTCTGCCCTTTTATCTGGGTCTCCTCCTGCACTTTCTCCTGTTCTTTCTTCTGACTTTCCTCCTGTGGCTTCTCCTATTCTACTGTTGTAACCGGAGGCTCCTTTGGTTGTTTCTGTTCAGGCTTGCTTGTAGAAGTTGTTGGGGTTGTTGCTAATAGATCTAGAGGTAGAGTTTGCAACCTCTGTTCTCTAAGTTTGTTAAATTCAACCAACCCTTCATCGTGATATTTTATTCTAGCCAATGTCTTAACCTGCCTTATTGACTCAGCGGAGGAGAACAGGTCATCAAACATATCTTCCTTATGATCAAATTTTGACAATTTGGCCTGCTCTAGTGCATTATAGGCAACTTTGTTTGGATCAAATTGCCTATTAGGGAGAGTTGCTAAAGTTAATGATTTAATCTTTGTAGCTTCCTTTTCTGCATGCTTAAGATCATGCAAGGTATAGACACCGCATCTAAAAGGAAAAGAGGGCCAGCCCTGCTTCTTGTTTTTCTTGAGGGTCTGTGTAACACTCTCAGCCATGATCTGGTAAGCGATTTCCCTTGCCAGCAGTTTATCAGGTATGTATAAAGGGAGGACATGAGGTTCGGCTTGACTACCAAAAATTCTTATATAAGTGAACTTCTCCTCCCCGAACCATCTTCCTATTGAGGTTAAGTCAATTCCGGCTTGATAAGAAATCTTGGGAGCAGGTTTATCAAAAATAGAATAATGAACAGGTAACATAAAACCATTGCAGACTTGGTACAAATGGTGCTTATAAGAGGACTTCCATAATTTCTGATGGTATATGTGAATAGGCATGGGGTCTTGTGGCTTCCACCTCCAGCCGAGCACAGGAAATTCAGAATTAAAACACAAGGTATCTAAGATATAGGCACTGTAATAGAATGGGGGAATTATCCTTTCAGAAATGCGGGTCTTACTCCTAAATTCAAGAAGAGCTGAGGCTAGTTTATCTGAGAGAATAATGCCCCAATCCATTATTACACTGTTGCATGCTGCTTCCATTAGGGGAACCATTTCTATGGTAAAATTAGCAGAGTCGTGCAATCCCCATAATCTACACATCATTATTCCAGCGTAGCAATAAGGAGAAGCCAGAGAATCAATCGAGTACTTACCGGAAGATTCATGCTTGTGCTTTGCCGGATTTTGTCTCCAATCCCGGATGGGTTCGGATTCAACTTCGTTCTCATTTCGGAATTTTTCCAGGAACGCCTTATTGTATTTTTTCTCTGGCTCAGGCAAATGATACATTTGCCTTAAATCATCAACGCTGAATGACCCAAAAATTCTCCCGTCTCTGGTGCTGAAGGTTTTATCCAGGACTGGGATTTCCTCAATTGCCCACCGCACTACATCAGTATATGGGAGAATTTGTTCCCTAGCTGCTATCCGATGAAGGAAAGAGTCAGCCAAGTCCTTTAGAGTGCCATCGGATTTCCGAGTTAAATCCACAGTGGCTTGTACTGTTGTTGCTTCTGGTTCTTCGGCTTCAATCAGGTTGTAGGTGCCTTGCCAAGTTGTTCTGACGAGACCAGAACATGTAGTATCTGATATCAATCCCTTCTTTTTGTTTGAGGGATCAGCGACGGCTTGTCCTGTGGCTGGCGCAACGGAAGGGCCTGTGGTCTTCTTAGATTTCTTCCCCATTTTACTTGAGCTTTCTTCTTTGGATGAATTCTGCACAGGAGCCAAAATACACGTAACACAGAGAATTGGCAATGAAAGCTCCAATAAGGTGAGATATATTGATCAATGCGTAATGAGAGGAAACTTTTATAATGGCCGCGGATACAATCCATGGGAGATTTTAGGACTTATAATTACATTAAATGGCCGTTTAAAACCTGCCAATCCTTAAATGCCCATTATACCATTAACTGGCCGAATGATTCCTTTAAGCGTGCTTAGAGATGTTTTTGGCGGTTGAGCGCAGGTGAATCATTGTTCGACAGATCAAGCTTTAAATATGAATTGATCATTATATCCCTCCATTTTAACGGCTTTTTTGAAATCCGCGCTATATCATAATCGGGCGTTGGGAACACTTAAATCCTTATGTTGACATTTTTGAAACCCCGATCGCCGATAGCGATATCGCATCGCATCGGGAGTATTGGCATTATATAAACATATGGATAGCATACCACCGATCGCCGATAGCGAAATCGCATCGCATCGGGGGTATTGGCATTATATAAACATGTGGATAGCAATACCGCCGATCGCTGATAGCGAAATCGCATCGCATCGGAGGTATTGGCATTATATAAACATATGGATAGCACACCGCCGATCGCCGATAGAGAAATCGCATCGCATCGGGGTGAATGGGCATTACAATGTGCATAGATAGTGTATCGTCGATTTCCGATTGCGATATCGCATCGCATCGGGGGTATGACCTGGGGGCGCTCTTAAAATGTGCATAGAGTATTTCCGATCGCCGATAGCAATATCGCATCGGCGGAAACCAATGTGCCATTTACATATGCTCCTTATGTCATTGTGATATGCGATCTTGCGATCGCTTTATCGCAATGATTAAAGATTGATTTATTTGATCAAAATGGGTTTTTCAAAAAGGTTTTTTATAATGTTTCCTTTGGTTTTCGGACCTTTTTAAATAATACAATATTGATACCAATTAAAATCTAAAGGGACCCATTTCACATGTTATTTTTGTGAATAAAAATAATATGAAATGGGGGGTTGTTGTAGAGCACAACACCTGGCTAACATAACTAATTTACGCATGTTTGATGACGATCAATAGATACTGTATTTCATGCCCAACATTGATACCTTCAAGGATGCAACGATAGACAAAGACAAGCATGAGCGATCTTTGCAAGCTGGGGCGGATATCAACAAAGGCCACCTCATTCCCAAAGGTGTGGTATCTTTGGAAAAACTATATGACTTGGAAGAATGCTTTTAGGGGCCAAGGAACAACAAAACCCATAGCTCTACCATGATGCACGAGCTAATTAACTTGAGAACAGAACAAGATCCGAAGTTCATCAATCTCGGTATGTGTTGCATGCAACAAGAGCGGCAAGCCTTTGTTTGCTTGTTCAAACAATACCAGGATGTGTTATCGTGGACATGTGATGATCTGAAAACTTAAGACATGGGAATAATCCAACACATCATTCTGATCAAAGAAGGGGTTAAGCCATATCAACAGAAGCTAAGGAAAGTACATCTGTCACTTGAACCCCTCATACAAAAAGAGCTCACCAAGTTCTTGGATGCACGGATCATATACAGAGATCGTCATTCTACATTGGTTTCAAACCTTGTTCTTTTACGTAAATAGTATGGGGAAATCTGCTTGTGTGTTGATTTTCAGAACTTGAACCACGCCTCGGACAAAGACAACTACTCCATGTCATCTATGGAGCACATTTTGCAAACAGTATCTGGGGCACAAATGTTTTCCTTACATGATGAGTTTTCAGGATATAATCAGGTTCTGGTAGTAGAACCTAATAGACTCAAAACTGCCTTCCGTACCAAGTGGGGTACGTTCGCATACAAACGAATGTCATTTGGGCTCATAAATGCAGGCGCAACCTTTCAACGTGCCATGGACATCACCTTCCACAGACTCATTGGAAACAGAATAGTGGTTTACCTCGATGACGTGACTCGGTTTTCAAGAAAACGAGAAGACCACATATGCCATTTGAAGAAAATTTTTGAGCGATGTCGAAAATACGGGATTTCCTTGAAAACCAAAAAGAGAATATTTGCAGTGTTTGAGGGGAACCTCCTTGGGCACATCGTTGCGAAAATCAGGATCAAGGTTGATTTGGAACGAGTCCGAACTATTACATAAATCGCTCACCCAACCAACAAGAAAGAAATGCAGTCCTTCTTGGGAAAGATAAACTTCCTCTAGAAGTTCATCTCGGACTATGTGCAGATAGTAAAACCAATGCAAGACATGATCAAGAAGGATGCAGTCTACAGTTGGGGCAAGAGGGAAAAGTACGCATTCACCTGTATAAAGCAGGCTATTGCAGAAGTGCCTGCACTCTATAGCCCAGATTTCAAAAAAGACTTCCTATTATACACCTTCGCCTCCGACAACTCACTCGCTGCAGTACTCACTCAGAAGGATGAACTGAATGACGAACGTCCCATCTCCTTCATGAGCACAAGCATGTAGGGACTCGAACTCAACTACCCCGCCATTGACAAACAAGCATATGCAGTATACAAGGCGGTGAAACACTTCAGACCCTACTTGTTGAAGAACCATTGCATAATCTATGTGCCTCGCCGAGCAGTCTGCTCACTGCTCGTACAGCAAGAGTTGGGTGAATGACGTGCGAAGTAGATGACAGGGTTGCAATAGTATGATTTTGAAATCAGGCCAGTTCACACTATAAATGGTCATGGTCTCTGTAAACTCGCATCTGAGGCAGTACACACACAGGAGGAAGAAGTAGAGCTCGTCGGCTGGGAGCAGGAAATTGAAATGTATGATGTAGTGCGAGCACCACCCACTACATGCAAAAACTCTTGATACAAAGATGTGTGCCAGTACCTTGAGCATGGAACCATACCCTCTCACTTTTCCATCAGACAGAAGAGGGAACTGCGCCTCAAAGCTTTAGCCTATTAGTTGGTGCATAGTGTGCTTTACAGAAAGCACAGTAACAAAATCTTGCTCAGGTGCCTGGAGGCACATGCATAACACATGCATAAGACAAGGTTTTGCAAGATTTGCATGATGGACCCGTCAGGGGTCACTTTGTGGGAAATACCACTGCACACAAAGTTATGCGAGCTAGTTTCTACTGGCCCACATTATTCAAGGATGCACATGATTACGCCCTCAAGTGTCCAGTCTGTCAGCGATGCGCTGGCAGAACACAAAGGTCATCATCCCCACTACACCCTATTGCAGTGACTGAACCATTCCAACAATGGGGCTTGGAAATCATCGGAGAAAATTTTCCACATTCCTCAAAAAAACACCGCTACATTCTAACAGCATTTGATTACTTCACACGGTGGACAAAAGCAGTTTCGCTCAAGCAAGTGAACGACCAAGAGGTCATCAGCTTCCTCCAACATAACATCATCTCACGCTTTGGCATTCCGATATCACTTGTGTTTAATAATGCAATGTACTTTTCATCTTTAAATCTTTATGATTTTGCATTACAAATGGGATTGTGCTGAAACATTCATCTAACTACTACCTGCAGGGAAACGGTCTCGTAGAATCAACAAACAAAAACCTTATCCGTGTAATCAAAATGATTGTTTACTCTGAGCAGCGTAATTGGCACTCTGCCTTGACGAATGCTTTATGGGTTGACCACGTAACACCCAAACCCTCTTTGAATACCTCACCATACTTCTTGGTCTATGGTAAAGAAGTCATCCTACAGCCCAACATCTACTTGTCTACGCTTCAGTTATCTCAAGAATCCAAGGCAAGCCCTGTCTGTTAGTTCAGCATAGGATGGATACACTTCGCAAGCAGCAAGAAGAAAGGATGAAAGCAAAAGAAAATTTTACACTCCACCGGAAGCGTATCAAGAGATGGTTCGACAAGAAGTCTGCGGGGAAAGCTAACTTCGATATTGGTGACTTAGTATTGAAATGGGATAAACCCCATGAAGACAAAGGAAAGCATACGAAGTTCCAATCCCTGTGGATTGGTCCATACACAGTCCATGAGAAGCTTGGCCTTTACACGTACCATCTGCAATCACTTGACGAGAGGATTGACAATCTTCCTGTCAACGACCAAGATCTCAAACATTATTTTCAGTAGGTCGGGCCCAGCGCCATGTACAAAAGTCTCTCTACTGCTTATTGTTTTATTTTTCTCACTTTTCTTACTATTTTTGTTTCGTATTGTTTTGCTTATTTAGTATCCTAATATTTTTGGTCTTTTGTAAACAAGTGTTGCCCTTTACTGAGTTCTGGCTTCTGAATGAGTATGCGACTGAGATCTAAAGAGTCTTATGACACTACAACACTTGGCCAGTCCTATGTTCGTATTCTCTATGCTTGGTTATAACCTTCAGTCGATGAAGTCTTGATGGAAAATATGAGTCATCTGCAAGGGAAGCTTGGGTCCAACCATGAACATGTGTCCACACTGGGAAACCCCATGCTTGTGCTCAGCCTTATTCTCTATGTGATCAAGCTCATCCAACTAGTAGAAAAGGAGAAGGGGAAAATATAAACGAGCAAGCCTATGTCAGAGGGCTTACATGCTTCTCTGAAGGAACAACCTCTTCTGCTCTCAATAAGTTTGGATCCCTCTTCCGCCCCAAAAATAAATAAGTGCCTATGCTCAATTCTCTTAAAATACGAAGGTGAAAGAAGAGAAAGGCTTCCTGTGCAGAGAGGTGAAGCATGCAACTCCACCAGGGCACTGACTAGGCTTGCTGGCAATGGAGAAATGCGTGTGTTCCTACGTGACTCTGGGAGGTACTGTCCATGTCTGCTGGTAGCGGAGCAACACCAGAGATGAAAACTTATACTCTAAAAGTTTTTAACTCGCGAGCCAAACTACCCTTCCTGATTTCGAAACATTGATCAAGGAGAAACTTTTTGTTGTGTTTGACTTAGTTGGTGAAAGGTGAATCATGTTTGTCCATGGGATAAGTGGGGCATCCAAAGTAACCCGCACAACGATTCAATACTCCTAGAAGGACCAAGGCCCTATGTTGTAAATGGACCAAAACAGAGAATCTGGAATTCAACCAGTGTGTCGCCCAGTGTTGTAACGGCTGCAACACCCTCAAAAAATTTGGCCTGCATCCAATTTCGGAGTCTCCCTTAGATTTTTACTTTATGTTTGCAAACACTCGGGCTCACCCCATGAGCTCGTGTTGAGTCTTTTCACCTTCCTTGCTTAACCGTTCAATGTACATCTTTTTGCATGTTGGTCACAAAGTCACACTTGTAGCCATGTTTTGGTCATGCACAAGATCCCGCTTCTTGTGTACAAGTTGTATTTGCTATGTAAACATTCGTCGCACTCACACACAAAGTTGTATGCACTATCGCGCAACATCGTCGCGGTCGTTCAACGATCTATCACAAGCATCGTGTTTGTTATTCGCACCTTCGGTTAGTCATGTTGAGTATATCATCTTGATGGTTTGAGATGTTTTGTCGTCAAGTCATGTTGAGTGTGTGTTCGCAAGGTCGCATATGCACAAATTCACTCACTCACACACTTAGTCATTTTGTTGAAGTTCTGATGACTAGATCACCCTCTAATAGTCGGATCTCCACCCTAGAATCAACTCGACCAACTATCACCCAGAACAACGCAGAAGTGTCCAACAAGCCATTTCAATGTGTGTTTCCCACAAGCTAATCAACCAACCCTCCTACTGGTAAATCGGAGAGTTTGACTAGGCAGTGACCCCAAGACTCACTCCCCTCAAAATTTGCGCAAAAGATGCAAACCTTGCCCACTCTGCTGACTGAGGAAATTGCATAGACAGGTCGGATAGACACCCAATGTCCGTCCCTGTCTCCCTCAAAAAATTGTGTAGTTTTTCCAGTTAGTTGACTAACTGCTCATTCAAAAAATTGCGCAGATTTCATGACCAAGCCCCTCAGCATCCCAACATCCTGCTTAGCTCAAAAACCATGCAGAGGTGTTCATCAGGTCAGTCTCCCAACAATTGCGTAGCTTTTGTCACCAACAACCCTATAGCCCACAACCATCTCCCTGAAGAAAAAAAAAATGAGTAATTTTTCCTGGCAAGCCTCTCACAGCCCGCTGCTAGCTGCCTCCATGAATTGCGCAGTTTTTGCTACCAAGCCTCTTATAGCCCGCTGTGTCCTCCCTCCAAGAATTGTGAAATTTTTACTGCCAAGCCTCTCTACTATCCGCATTGCTTCCCTCCAGAAATTGCACAGATCTGCCCTCCAGCAGAGCTAGATCCCGTGAATAGTCACTGCTGATCCAAATTGTCCATCTCAGTGTCCCAGTGACTTCTGCGCAATTTTCACCAGAAGTGGTCAAAGCCCGCATCCTAGCTTGAAACTTGCCTTGCACAGTTTCGTAGCGTGGTCACCTTCATCTAAAATCTAATAACAATGCATCATGGTAGACTAGGAGGTTATGGATTTGATGTTGTCTTGTCATGAGTGATTGTGGATACATGTATACGGATAAGACATGACGCAACAATCGATGGGATGAACAATGAGAGTAAATTCAAAGAGATGTGATCGTGAACGGATGAAAGGATGATGCATGCGAAGAGAATTTTTCGCGAATGAACGAACATGTCAAACATGCCAAAGTACAAGCAAAGAAGCAACGTGCACATGCAACATCAAGCGAACACCAAGACCATCGAAGACTCTAAACACCTTGTCATGCGAGGTGAAGCTATGATACACCAAGAGCACATCCATCACTCAGTAGCACTACAGCTCGACATGGAAACCACCAGCAGCATGGACATACCAGCACTGACGTGTCGAATCGTCTCATGAGTCATGTCAGTCACATCACTACTTTGGGCTATATTGTGTAAATGAATGTAATGTAACGTGGAAGTCCACGAGACCCATATGTCATACAAAGAGTCATGTAAAGTTGAAGAGTCTAATAAGTCAAACAATCTTGAGGGAAGTTGAACAATCACAAGGGCCAATTTTGCCCTTGGCTATAAATACCCCCTCATTTGTACATGCAAAGGTCTTTTCACCTTGGCTCCTCCCCACATAGCCTTGAGAGTTTTTAGTCATTCTTTGAGGAGCGAACAGTGGCTCCAATGCCCCTTTCACGGGGTTAGTGATGTATGGTGTACCGATGTGTCTTGGAACTTTCGCTTAATTCAGAAGCCTAATAATAGGCTAGCACATTTTCGCACATGTATTATAATTGTTGTAAGAACTAACTTTGAACGCTTGTAATGCATGTTGCTTTAACCTGTGTTAAAACAATTGAACTCTTTCGGTTTCTCTAATGCATATATTGATGAAAATGTGTTGTATAAGTTGTTAACGTTGTCATATCCACATGGGTTGCATCACCAGACATCGGACAGAACCTTTCACATAAACTTGTTATAACGTGGTTGCTCTAATGCATATATTGATGAAAATGTGTTGTATAAGTTGTTAACGTTGTCATATCCACGTGGGTTGCATCACCGGACATCGAACAGAACCTTTCACATAAATTTGTTATAACGATCATTGCACTCACGTGGGCTTCTCCATTGGGTGTTGTATGTGCTATCTTCACGTGTGTGTTGTGACTACCGCATCCGTGTGAATTGGTCCTTCGGAAGTTGTGCATGTTATGTGTTGTGTGTCTTTGACAGAGTTGGTAATTTTTCTCCATGGACTAAAGACTCACTTCCATCCTCTCTCTCTGTGATGAAAGAACTTTGACACAAGTAACACTATCATTCACCAGGCACCCGAACCTCAAAGACAAAGTAGACCACTCTCTCGTGCTGGCAAGCAAGAGTTAAGACAAACATTTAAGATAATGGCAACCGGACCATCATACCAGATGGGACTCGCTATTTGGTCTAGTTGGGACTTCATACCAGGGAGATCCCCTGAATCTTGGTAGGTCCAGCACCGTCAACAAATTCATTTTCATTTGTAATGTTTAACTAATGGAGTTTTAAACTAATACCATTTGTAAGAAGTTAGGAGGAATTTTGAGTATTTTTATGATAAATAAAGTAAACCAATGTTAGCAAATTACAATAGATACTTTATCTTCTCTTTTCTTGTATTTTTAATCATTGAGAAGCATAAGATGAATCCACCTCATTGACTTGTTTGATTCATGTAACTTACACAAATTATTAACATAGATATTGTGAACAAGCCATATGAAATCCACATAAAATTGGACTTATGTTTTAAAGACATTCAATCATCATTGAACAATCTTATGGACCTATACATGTGCTCGAGATGTCAAACTCATCACTTATTTATATTTAAATAACAAAAACCCAAGATGGAAGCCATAGCAACAAAAAAAGTATGCCATGGTGACAAGTAGCATTTGGTACACAATTACTTGGATTATGTAGAGGACAACTCTTAGCTTATGTTTCCATGTCTTCACCAATGTAATCATTTGTAAACCATTCAAGGACAATCAAGTTTCATAAACTTTTCTTTTTAAAATTGAATTCCACAATAGACTAATTTCACATCACAACAAAATGATAATAATTTGATTAACTTTCCCAAATAACTTTAATTAACTTTAATAATTTATAAAATCAAGAAACACTCATAACCTTGAACTTGAATTGCATGACTAGAGCTACTTCTCACATATCAAAATAACCTAAAACCCAATATAGGCTTGGTTTCCTTACTAAATTACATTTTCTTTGACATGTTTTAGATTTTTTAAGCTATTAACATGTTTAGGATCATTTTAGCTTATAGTTTAATGCCGAAATCACATTTACTTTAATCTTTATTAATATCTATATAAAGTATAATATATATATATGGTAAAACACTCAACTTTTAAAAATGTCTCCAAAAACTATTTTTATTAAGTTAAAATATTTTGTATGTATTTGGTATTTTTATGATGTATTAAATATCTCGTGTTTTTTTAAATTAACATTAATAAAAATAAATGTTACACTTGGATGAAAACAAACCGATGTTAAAATCTTTTTTATTTTCCTTCATTTTTCTAAATAACTTTTAATTTTAAATCTTTTAAAAATTTAATATATATTTTTTAAATTATATATATATTAAAAATAAATAAATTTATTATGTAATATATCTTTAATAAATTAAAATAAAGAATAATCCAAATAGAATTCAATGTAATAGTGTAATCAGATTCAATACAATAAAATATATCTAATCAAATTTAATACGATAACGTACATTTTTCAGTTTATGCATTATAAAACAAATAATATTCAATATATTAAATTATGTGTAATTATTTTATGTTTTTTAAATGCCTTTAAAATTGTAGCAACATTCTAAATCAAGTTTAACAAAGTGTAGAATAAGTGCTTAAATACTTCTAGATTATAGAAATACAATAAATTAATTTTGACCAAACAAGATTACACTTTATAATCAATTTTATATTTTTATAAGATTACACTTTATAATCAATTTTATATTTTTAATTTTATTTTTAAATAAGATATTAAACTATGTACTATTCTTAACTTTTTAAAGTTATTTAAAAAGTGACAAAATTAATAATCAATGTTATAGTTTTTAAGATATTATACATAAGATTCTTAACTTTTTAAATAATTTTATATTTTGACAAAATTATATATTAAGTTTAACAAAGTGTCAAAGGGCTCTTATTTTGAAATACTTTTGGATCAAGTTTAATAAAAGCGAATGAGTCATTGCATTTTTTTATCAGATTTAATAAAAGAGAATGAGCCATTGCTTTTTTCAAGTCTAAATTTAATAAAATAAATACTTTTTAGATAGAGTTTAATAAAAGACACGGAGTCATTGCATTTTTTAAGTCTAAATTTAATAATAATAATAAATATTTTTGATCAAATTCAGTAATTGTTTTGATGATAAATTTTTATTGGAATTTTTGATATTATTGTGGGTATTTCTAGATTCAACTTATAATTAAAAAAAAAAAATTATAGTAAAGTTTATTTTCAAAACACTATTCAGTGGTAGAGTTGATACTTCTGTGATCCATATCAAGTTTACAAAAGTTTTTTCGCGGAAGATCACATGAAACACCATTTGTCGACACGTTTGGAACCAACCAGTGTGGTTCATAGTCAGGACAAGTTGAAGAAACAGATCCAGCTTACCAAGTTAAATAGAGTGAGTGGAGCAACTACTTTTGAGTATTGTACCGGGATCAAAAATTTTCTAATAATTTAAGGGAAATAAGTTATCCTGAAGGGACCAATCCCTTAAAATATATAAAAATAATTTATGATAATAGTTAGTTAAAAATTATTAATAAATAATTAAAAATTATAAGTTAAATTAGTATTTAAATGAAATTTAGTTAAAAACAGGATCATTCTTATAGAATAAATTATATGAATATAAAATAAAGAGATGGTTAAAAATAAAAATATGAATAAATAAATAAATGAGAAAATAATATAAGTCAAAAAAAAATTGAAACTAAAAAAAATAGTTATGAAAAAAAAAATAGTTAAGAAAGTAGATGGTCCAAAAAAAAATGAATAAATAAAAATAAAATAAATAAATAGATCAATATATAAAAATAAAAATAAATAAATTAGTTAAGAAAGTAGATGGTAAAAAAAAAGGAGCGGAACAAAGACTAGGAAGAGAGTGTTGGGACCCAACACCGACTGATTTTACAGCCATCTTCTCTATTGAGATTACTCGGCCTCTTTTCAATCTCAAGCACTTCCCTAAATTTCCGATGATGGAAGTGCGAAACCTTAGCAATAACACTAGCCTCCTCTATACAAACATGATGATTGGTTTTCTCAGCATGCTCAGCTAAAGCAGAAGACTTAGATCGCTTATGCTTAAGGTCTACCGCATGCTCACTAATCCTTTGATTAATAGAGCGATCAGTTTCCCCAATGTAGGGGGTCCCACAAGAACAGGGGATCATGTACACACCTTTCATATCTTTAGGGTCGATAGGATCCTTCGTTGATCTGAGGGACATGTGAATGGTGTTCAAGGGCCTAAAGGTCGCAGGGACACTATGCATCCTTAGAATCCTACCAATCTTATCAAAGGGAACCGAAGGAACGAGTTCCAAGTGTCCATCTTCCGTATGTTCAAGGGACTACTGATAAGATTGGTAGGATTCTCAGGATGCATAGTGTCCATGTGACCTTTAGGCCCCTCAACACCATTCGCATGTCCCTCAGATCAGCGAAGAATCCTATCGACCGTAAAGATATGAAAGGTGTGTACATGCTCCCCTATTCTTGTGGGACCCCTTACATTGGGGAAATTGATCACTCCATTAATCAAAGGATTAGTGAGCATGTAGCAGACCTTAAGCATAAGCGATCTATGTCTTCTGCTTTAGCTGAGCATGCTGACCAATCATCATGTTTGTATTGAGGAGGCTAGTGTTATTGCTAAGGTTTCGCACTTCCATCATCAGAAATTTAGGGAAGCGCTTGAGATTGAAAAGAAGCCAAATAATCTCAGAAAAGAAGCCAAATAATCTCAATAGAGAAGATGGCTGGAAAATCAGACGGTGTTGGGCCCCAGCACTCTCTTCCTAGACTTCGTTCCGCTCCCTTTTTTTCTTTTTTCCTTTTTTTATCATCTACTTTCTTAACTAATTTATTTATTTTTATTTTTATTTATTGATGTATTTATTTATTTTATTTTTATTTATTCTTTTTTTTGGACCATCTACTTTCCTAACTAATTTATTTTTATTTTTATTTATTGATCTTTTTTCTTTTTTTTCTCGTTTAATTATTTTTAAGTTGCCTTATATTATTTTTCTCATTTATTTATTTATTCATATTTTTATTATTTTTATTTTTTAACCATTTCTTTCTTTTATATTCATATAATTTATCCTATAAAAATGGACTTGTTTTTAACTAAGTTTCATTTAAATAATTTAACTTATAGTTTTTAATTATTTATTAATAATTTTTAACTAACTATTATCATAAATTATTTTTAAATACTAATTTAACTTATAATTTTTAATTATTTATTAATAAATTTTAACTAACTATTATCATAAATTATTTTTATATATTTTAAGAGATTGGTCTCCTAGGATAACTTATTTGCCTTAAATTATTAAAAAAGTTTTAATCTCCTTATAATAATCAAATGTAGTTGATGGTCTTGTTAGCCATTGGAGGCTCTATTCTGCTCAATCTATTTAACTTGCTAAGCTGACTCTGTTTCTTCAACTTGTCCTGACAATGAAGCACTTGCTAAAGTGGATCTGTTTCTTCAACTTGTCTTGACAATAAACCACACTGGCCCACTTGCTAAGGCGGATCTGTTTCTTCAACTTGTCCTGACAATAAACCACACTGATTGATTTAAAACGCTTCGACAAATGGTGTTTCATGTGATCTTCACCAAAAAATCTTTTGTAAACACTATTCAAATTCATATATGGTTTGGTTTATCTTTTTTATGGTGAAATTTATCTTCAAAACCCTGTTCAGATTCATGGTCCTCATAAAATTTGAACATTTGAACAGTGCAAAATTTGATGATGGTTTAGTTTTTTATAGGGTGAAATGAACATGGTTTTTTAGAGTGAGATGAACATGGTTTAGTTTATGTTTTTTAGGGTGAGATTTATCTTCACGACGTCCAAAGTCCCGATAAGATCAAATTTAAACCTGGCAAAATTTGAACATGGTTGGGTTTATCTTTTTATATTAAGATTTATCTTCACATTCATCGTCCTGATAAGATCAAATTTAAACAGTGGAAAATTTAAATACAGTTTGATTTATCTTTTTATAATAAAATTTATCTTCACAACACTATTCAGATTCAGATTCATAATTCTGATAAAATTTGAAGTGTAAAATTTAAACAGTGCAAATAACATCACATAATGGCCCCTCCATTCAATTTTGTGTCACGTATACCCGGAGGCTAGAGCCTTTATTATATTGCTATTTTTATTTTTCCCAGCATTCTCCCATCCCCGCCGACGTCATCCTTTGCCATATACCTACTCGCCCGCCTGCTTTGTAGCCTAGAGCCTCTATTATATTGCTATCTTTATTTTTCCTCGGCATTATCCCATCCACGCCGACGTCATCCTTTGCCATAAACCTACTCCCTGGCCTGCTTTATATGTGATATGATTCCCACCTGGCCACATCGTTCTCAGCCCCTTTGGAGGCCGGATGTCCCTCCCCGCACTCTCCCCGTTTATAGCCGTTGACTTTTCTTTGCACAGTAATGTGTAAATATTACACACTAGCCTTTGCATGTTACACAATAGTTTTAGTTTAATTTGCAAATACTAGTTTTAATTTAGTATGGAAAAAATGTTGTTTTATCCAATTATGTAAATAAAAATAAAAATAATCATATATTTATTTTTTTATTTGTAATTTTATAATGTATATTTATTAATGGCAAAAATACATATATATTAAAATAAAAGGACATATTCATCTATAGTTTTCATTTATGACATTGATTTATGATATTTATGAGGAATATAGCTTGTTTAGGGGAGAACTCTAACTCTTTAGAGGTAAAGACAAGCCAATATCAATTTTAAATTTAGAACTACCAAGTGTCAAGAGAGCTCAAGAGAGAGCGCAAGAGAGAACTCTAACTCTTTAGAGGTAAAGACAAGCCAATATCAATTTTAAATTTAGAACTACCAAGTGTCAAGAGAGCTCAAGAGAGAGCGCAAGAGATTTGATCCCTTTGGACACTCAAATAGATCTCAAATTAAAATGGATGTGATCTAATTATTTTAATTTGAGCTAATTGTTTTGTCACGTTTCTATTATACTTAAATAAATCTGAAATTAAAATGGATGTGAGCTAATTGTTTTGTCATCTTTTTGAAGTTTTTATATTGTAATAAATTTACATGGAGATGGTTTACCGTGTGTTTTTGTCATGTTTTTGAAGTTTTTATATTGTAATAAATTTACATGGAGATGGTTTACCGTGTGTTATGGCAAGAAATACTCCCATGTGTCAAGTTACAAGCCTGGGAGGAATAGTCATTTGTCTGAGAAAGAAGTACAAGCGTGGGAGGAATACTCGTTGTACGAGTATTAGAAAAACATTCATTAACCAGTTTTGCATTGTTGCGTTTACAAATAAAACTGTTACAGCTATAAGAAGTGTGCCTCCACCTCCCAAAACACAATCATTTGAATCCTTGGTGGCTTTAGCCTTGATGCCCCAATTGAAGATAAAATGATGTGTATTTAAATGGCTTTTGGCAGAATAGCAGTCTCTAGCACTCGTGAGAATTGGATAGGATAGCAGTCCCTTTTTAGGGATAGTGAGAATTGGCCTGGCAAATAGATAAGAGGAGAGGAGTCGCCTACCGATGGAATCCAACGTTGACTCTTAATCACAAAAAGTAATTAAATGATGGAAAACACAGAACTAGTCATAAATAAATAGAATATGGCAATATATGTTATAGATTGTGTCCATATTAAATTTTGGAGTATAACCAAACAGAATGTTCAAGCTGTCATAAATTGATAACAAAGGGCTCAACTCAAACCCCATGCCTTCATAAAATTAATGAAGAAATAATAAACAAAGATTCCTATTAGGGCTTTCCACCCGTGAATTACAGAAAAGGCACTCTTATAAAATTAAGACATCTTAGGAATATCCAACAAAGAATAGTCCAAAACCTCTGTTGCGGCTCATACAAAATATCTACTAACTCGGTGGAACGCAGGCACCTGGCATTGAAAACGCCCCTCGTTAATATTCTTCACAAAATTCTTACTATTGCTGTTTTTAGCCAGACAGACTAGTACCAAGAAATAGAAGAGAAAGATGGACAGACTACAAAGCGTTCAACCAGCGGTTGGACGGTGCAGCCCTAACCAGTGGATTGATATATAGTAGCATTTGACACAACACCTGGAATTATATCAAAATGCCACAAAGAAAAAGACTATAGTGTGGATTAAAATGTTTTGTCGTGCAGCCCTAACCAGTGGATTGATATATTGTAGCATTTGACGCAACACCTGTAATTAGATCAAAATGCCACAAAGAAGAAGTCTATAATGTGGATTACAATGTTTTGTCGACTGTCACGACTCAAATTGGAACAGTGATGAATGGACAATACTCTTTCATGATCAGAGCTTTAAAATTGATCTTGGTAGTTCTATTAAAGATCTCAATGATCTAATATCTTCGGCAAATGTTTCAAACTCAAACAGTGTTCAAAACACCGACGTATACATGAAAGGTTAGTTCCTCTAAACCATTTATTAGATCATCTAGCAAAAAATGTGATCATTCACAGTTTTAACTCCACTAAGTGGATCATTCTCGTACTTGCAAATAGGAAACCATTTATTAGATCATCTAGCAAAAAATGTGATCATTCACAGCTTTAACTCCACTAAGTCGATCATTCTCGTACTTGCAAATAGGCAGCTTCTGGAGCAACAACAAATCATGAGAAAAAAATTCATTCTCGTACTTGCAAATAGGCAGCTTCTGGAGCAACAACAAATCATGAGAAAAAAATTCAAAGACACAGGAAAATAACTTTCCATTAATTCCGAGTGTTCAGGGTTGAAAGGCCTATGCAAATTATACAATATTTATATGCGAAAATCATACACCAACGTATACATGAAAAGTTAGTTCCTCTAAACCATTTATTAGAGCAAAAAATGCGATCATTCACAGCTTTAACTCCACTAAGTGGATCATTCTCGTACTTGAAAATAGGCAACCTCTGGAGCAACAACAAATCATGAAAAAGGAATTCAAAAACACAGGATAATAACTTTCCATTAATTCCGTGTTTTCAGTGTTGGAAAGCCTCTGCAAATTATACAATATCTATATGCGAAAATTATAATCAAATCATCTGAACTCATAAAAAACTGCCCTTTGAAGCTTTGAAATCGATTCTGGTAATTCTTCTAAAACTGCCCTTTGAAGCTTTAAAATTGATTCCGGTAATTCCTCTATTAAAAATCTTAGTGATCCAATATCTCTAGCAATTGTTTCAAACTCGAACAGTGATCTAATTTGAACACCAATGTATATATGAAAGTGTGAGTTCCTCCAAACCATTTATTTGATCACCTAGGTTTGGAAGGCATCTGCAAATTATACAATATTTATTAGTGAAAATCATAATCAAATCATCTGAACTCGTAAAACTGCCCTTTGAAACTTTGAAATTGATCTTGGTAGTTTATCTGTTAAAGATCTTAGTGATCCAATATCTCTGGCAATTGTCTCAAACTCGAACAGTGATCGAACTTGAACACCGCTGTATATTTGAAAGAGAGAGTTCTTGCCAACCATTTACTTGATCACCTCACTATTAACAGTTTCTCAACTCCACAACGACAATCAATTTTGTACTTCCAAAAAGGCAAATTCTAGAGTAACAATGGATCACTAGAGAGGAATTTAAGAACATGAAGAACTAATTTTCCATTAGTTCCGCATGTTCAAGATTGTAACGCACCTGCAAATCATACAATTTATATGTGAGAATCATGATCAAATCATTCGAACTCATAAAACGTGACCAGAAATGGATTCAAATATTTAAATAGAGCAGACAAAATGAACAAGGGACTACATATGTGAAGCAAACTTGCCTCATATTTCAACCCTAGGTCCGTAACCTGAATTAATAAGTAGGTAATAAATGTTCATAACCAAATATTCTAACTCATGACTTTAACTCAAGTGTCTAAACTGCTTTACCTTTTGAGACATTAAATTCAAGTACCTCAACTCCTTAACCTTGTACACATTGGAAAAAAGATAATGCACAGCCATTCGCAAAAAACAACTAAATTCTCAAATGTTTTATTACATATTCCTCTCTTTTATTAAAGTTTCCATGTTAAAGACTTCTCAATAAATTACACATACTTGCAGCATATACAATGGATCGTTAAATTCAATAGACCAAATGCCTTTGATCTATTGAATGCCCTGCATGTAATTACCAAAGTAATCAAATTGAATGAATCAGTCATGAGAAATGAGGTATATCTAACATACACTGTATGAATAAAATCCGGTTTTTTTTTTTTTGAGGTGAACATATTTATTACCTTTTCCCAAAAACAACTTTTCAATTTGACTTGCATTTGTTATTCTGAATCTTATTTCCTAGGCGTCTTGGCAACCGATTTTCATATACCCTTGCAATAATGTTTGTGTTTTTAGTGACAGGTGCTCTGCGTCTTTGGTGACAAGTGCTCTTATTAGCATATCTATATTGGAATCTTCCACAAATAAGCAGATGTCAAGAAATGGATATTTCATTATCTCAAGAAGAAGATAGTAGATGATGAGGTAGTATTCCATTTATTTTCGCTCTATGATAAGCTTTATGTATGTCTTTTTTGCAATGTATAACTGCCGCTGGCATGATGAAAAGTTTTGGAATTCCATCATATATCTTTCCTATCTTGTTCCATTTGACTAGAATCCATGTGTTCATCTATGTCACTTGTCTTATTGTACATTTTATTTTTGATAGAAATCACTGCTTTGGCATAGGGAAGGCATCTTATAGCAAAGGCTTTTGTGTACATTCTGCACCCTTTACGCACATCTCTGTCCCATACAGTGATAGCACCCTCACTTTTCTTGCATTGTGTATATCCCTTGGCAAAAGCTGCTCAAGCGGATTTCTGTGGAAAACATTGCCGATATAAATTTAAATAGGACAAGGAGGTCTACACATGAGGAACAACTGTTTTTTGCTTAAATTTAATGGGACAAAGAGGCCTAGACAGAGGAATTGCAGAGAGAGCTACAGCATAAATACAAAGAGGTCTGGAGAAAGGAATGCAAAGAGAATTACGGCATCCGCTGGAAGAGATGTTTACCTCATATGTAATGTTGTTAAAATAATATGATGCAAGAACAGATATGTCCGACGTGACCATGGTATATCTTCTTTATCTTTTTTATGCTAAATAAATCAAAATTAAAAATTAAGTTAGACATAAGAACTTTTAACATCCATTGCTATAGAAAGAATCAAAACCCTGCTGCCTAAAATGCTAGTAAAATATACTGAAAAGCAATACAAAGAAAAAAACCAATAAAACATACCCTAGATCTATATTAACCTTGTATTTTGTATCCATTTTCATAGATCAGGGTTAAGAAAGATATGTAAGATATGTAAGATTAAATATTGAAACTCACCTGATAAATTTGGGAGAATCAATTTGAGAACAGGCCGTGATAGTGGCTTCCACTATCAACACTGCCGCTCTTATTAGTATATCTTCCATCCCTTCCATCAGTACGGACACCGTTTGAATGCTGGAAGAGGAGCAGGGCATCCTTTGCGTTACAATAGTTGGAACACCAGGGCATCCTTTGCGTTACAATAGTTGGAACACCAGAAGAGAAGGAAGTGGAGGCATGAGGAAGCGATGGAGGGTTTTGGAGGTCATGCGGGATGAGATTGAATTCTAGGGTTTCCACTCTCGGTGAAGCGGTGGTATTGCCATTAGCTTTAGCAATAGCAGAAGAAGACAGCATCTTAACAAGCATTTGCAACAACAAATATACGGGTACTGTCCTCTGAAAAGAGGAAACTGCAGCTACTTCTTTTATTTTCCATGGTTCATGACCGAAAATCTCGAACCTCACTATGGGTGCTGCCTCTCATTGAAAACTTGAACGCACTGTGGATGAAGGGCTGAAATTGCTCGGTGCAACTTCTCACATTAACCTCTTTTATGATAGAACTATTCCATTGTAAGTTTGAAGATTTGGTAATCTCACATCCTAATGAAAGATTTCACGAGTTAGGTCAAATTTCTTTGGGCCACTTGACTGTTAAATCAACCAAGCTTTATTCGCCTCTATTTTATTTAAATATTCTGTATGTCACATCGACATAGCTGTAATGCATGGCAATTCCTATTTCCAACCCCATTGAAACATAAATGCAGCCTGACATGCAAGGGATATAGCAGTTCTCTTGTATTTATGTTTCAATGGGGTTGACTTCGGCATTTTAGCAACAAAGCAACTGTTATTCCCCTTGCATGTCAGGCTGCATTTATGTTTCAATGGGGTTGGAAATAGGAATTGCCTGTAATGCACTCGCTCCATTTTACTTACAGTTTTTACATGTAAAGATTTCAGAAGTTAGGTCAAATTACTTTGGGCCACTTGACTGTTAAATCAACCAAGCTTTATTCACCTCTATTTTATTTAGGAGTTGTCTATAATGCGACTTTTTGAGATTCCGGTGACGGAATCCGGCGGAAGAAATTGAGATGAAATCATGATTTGTTGCAGTTAAAATGGTTTTTTAACTGCATATTCAGATTCAGCACCCTGAAAAACCCCTGGGACGGTTTCATTGTGCAGAAATTAGCTATCAAACTTGGATTCCAATAAATCACTGCCGGATTTTCACCGGAAAAAATCGCCGGAAAGGCTTTCAAAAAGTCGCGTTAAAGACTACGTCTTTTATTTAGATATTCTGTATGTCACATCAACATAGCTGTATTGCACTCGCTCCATTTTACTTACAGATATTTTTTTTACATGTCGGTTCATCACGCCTGCGAGAATACTTCTGGTTAAAGTTACATACCTCCCTCTGGAAGATTCCATATCAGGTTCGATGTCATTTAAAGCAGAGCAATAAGTTCAAATAGGTTCTAATGCTTTTATTTTTTAATTCATTAAATAAGTAAAATTATTATTTAAATAACCTGGATGCGGGTGGCATTCAATGACATTAATGGGACGCCGCACAGAGTTGGCACTTGGCTGGCGGATGGCCCTCATGGCATGCGTCTCGGGCTAGCAAATTCCTTCAAAGGCATGCGAAGTTAATTCGTTGCAGATTGGAATGATGGTCTCGCAGTTTAACATTTATGAGCGCCTGGTTCAAGCGCATTCAGGGCAGTTCTTATGCATGGATCCGTTTTTCATTCATGTCATTGTCAATGGTTTCATTCACCTCTGCGCAGAATTCTTCCCGCACTCCTGTCTGGTCCATCGAATTTGGAAGCTCGCCTGGTCTTTGAATATTATTGGGCTCCTCTGCGCTCAAATTCCCACCCGCTTGCTCCGTCTCAACCCCTTTCTCAGTCAATCTGTTCTCCCAAGCATATCTCGCCGCCGAGGTATCCCGCGCGGAGGAAGCAACACGGGAAATAGAGGTCGAACCTCGTGTCCTATTCCACAGAACGTCATTCCCATTGCCTCAGCCTCCCCTTCTTTTTTGCCCTTGGGTCAAGCTGGGTCTCTTCCGCATAACTCTTTTCAGACTTCTCGGTTTACTTTCCACAGCAGGCTCAATAGGCCTGTATTGACGGCAAGCATCACAATTATTCTCGCGGAGGAGGAGAATAATCATGTCAGCTCGGCTCAAACCACTTCCTCTCACTCTCAGGAAGACAGTGTTCTGCAAGGGGATATGGCTGGGGTGGTGTTTAACGCGGACAATATGCAGGAGGACACCCCTGTCTCTGAAGCGCCTCAGCATCCTGTCGACCCGACTCAGAGCGAGATTCTAGTCTGTGGGCCGTCTCAGCGTGCAGGCTGCATTCTCAATTTGGTGACCACTCCTGAAGGCGACACAAAAGGAAATGATGACAATTGCTTCGTCCCCTGGATAGCTTATTCCAGCCAGGTGGAGAGGGACACGCCTGACTCTCCGCAGCATGCAGACTAAAGCCGGCTCTTCACTGACGGGTGGCATTCTTGCCTATGCGCTGTGCAATTTTGATTTCGTGTCTTCGTTTCCTAGTCTATGGGTCTATGTCTGGTTTATGTTCTTGTTCCAGGGCGTGGCGATAGCCAATCTGTTCTCTGTTTATTGCTGCAACTGTGACTATGTTGGGTACCCTTGTGTTTTTTTGGTCAATGGGTGGCATGACAGTGTGAGTCTTAGCAAAATTTCTCAGTGGGTCATGGCCCAAACAAAATCTTTTGAACGCTGTATTGTGACTTTGGCAGAAAGCATGAATTGTAATATCTCTGAATATCTCGCTGAGGAATGGCTTCGGCCTCCTCTGAGGTCTTGACTTCACTTGTACATATATTTTCTCTTTTTAATAGAATTAGTATTTACGCCAAAAAAAATATTTAAATAAAACTTTGTCGCAAAATGAGGCCATTTATGTGTAACACTAAAGTTGTTCGTGTGCCAAAAAATTATTTTATTTGGTGTCACTAAGAATATATAGATATATATTTTTATTGGGTTGAGCGACGAATATTTTGAAAAAAAAAAAATGAATTTCAAATGAAAAAATAAGCAAATATTTTTATAATACTTTTAATATTAATTTTTAATCAAATTTGTAAAAGATAAAAGGAAATAAATAAATAAAATTTACATTAAAAAGGAGATATAATTCATTGCCACTTCGGTTTTATTTGTTTTGGGAAAACTTTATTTGTATTGGGTCACATTCTTAATATCAATATTTTTGGAAAAATGCAAAGAGATTTATGGTCAAATAAATATTTTTATAATAATTTTAATATTGTTTTTATTTAAATTTATAAATAAAGTTTATATTAAAATATTATTTTTAATATGATATGATTTATATATATAAATTAATATTTTTTAATTTAAAAGTGTAGATTTTTAGAGTTATTCATAAATTGTGTAGTGGATTAAAGGCTTAATCTAATTTATAGATAAAATGATTTTTTTAAAAGCTTTTTTTTTTGGTAATGTTAATTAAAATGAGGGAGAGAGTTTTGAAAACTCGAGTTTAAGTTGTTTACTCTGTAGTGTTTGAGTGCCTTTGAGCTTTTTCAGGGCACACAATCCATTTATGCATTCACAAATGTATTTTAAACAAGAAAAAATCATAATCTTACTTGAAATTGTATCCTCTAATTCTGATGAAAAACCCTTTCGTCTGTAAGTTAGACTACATCCTAGATTAACCCTGTGCAAAACAGGGTTAATCTACTACACATTTTGTATCCTAAAAAATTTGACAAATTTTTAAATTAATTTGAGTGATTAAATACTATAAATTATAAAATCATGGGTCAAGCCTTCATATATTATTAAATTTATTGGATAAATTATTAAATCTTATTAGATATCCACAACATTATTATTGGGGAGGTGCTCTCTAGCACAGTATGGTAGAGATGTTAACATGATTGGATTTTTGCCCACGAAATTTCTAAGTTAACCTTCACTCTATCACAGTTTCTACATATAATCTTCACATTATAGAGTGACTTAACAACACACTCCATCATCAACTATTCTATGCTAGATAAGCCAATTGTTTAATATTTTATTATATAATAATTTTATATTTTAAAATGATTTGAATCTAAATTTTATTTTATTTTTATTTATTTTTTGTTTTTATTTTGATTTTTTTAACCTTGAAAATAAAAATAAAAACCTGAAGGAAATTGATCTTATATAATAAGATTTATTTTTTTTTGTCGTTAAAAGACTAGCTACCTTTTTCTATTATATTTACAAAAAGACTTTACAAACAGTGAGACAGACATTCCAGGGCCAACAGTTGCACCCTGTGAAATTTTAACTGTAAGACAAGAAGCTCCCTCGCAGGGGCAGCACGGACAGACTTTTCAAAATAACCAGCCAAACTGATAGAGTTCCTCTCAAAACAAGTTGCTTCTGGAGGCCTGGAGGAAATAAGAGTCAGCAAACTAATGGGCCTCATTACTCTGAGCATAATCACGACTGCCCACGCAGGGGCGCTCGACATTATCTAACTTGACCTCACACTGAACATAATTTAAACTAGACTCGACATACATAAACCAAACAGATAAATACAGAAAATGCCAACCAGACAGACACAGAGGATGCCAACCGTCCAGCACAGTAGAATCCGAAACCGACATACCCGCAATAGTTTTAGTCCTGAGTTCTGGTGGAGAGAGGTGGCACTGTGTGGAGCTGGGGCTCAGTGTCCTGGTCCTCGCAGAGGCTTGGGTCTTCCACCACATAGCTCCATCCCCTTCCCTCCGGGACTCCTTCCCACATTGCTTTCCATTTGTCCTTATCCATGCCTGGAGGTGCTGGCCCCAAATAGGGTGAGGTGTCTTGCACCGCCTCCTTCCCCAAATTGTCTGGCTCATTCGGTGGCGCCTCCTCCAGACCTTCCTTCTCAGCACTATCCTTTCCCGAATTTCCTGGTGGCTTCGCCATTGCTTCCTTGCCCGAGCCTTCTGGAGGTTTCTCCGGCGTGCCTTCAGGAATTCCAGCCCCGAATTCTTCAGGGATTTTTGTGAAGAGAACGGAAATATGGGCATTGACGCCTGTATTGTCCATTGGACCGCCCAAAGTGAACACCACCGAGCCAAACGCTGGCAGCGATGGCCCTCCCTCGCTCGAGCTGCCAACCTCCAAGAATTGTCCGCAGGGGAGTTGTGTGGCTCGGGCTCTCCTATGACAATAGCAGCAGCAGCAATGGTGGTGTTCGTCTGCTGCAGGAGCTCGAGAGGAGGAACCTCTCCCTGGTCCTCGTCTGCTAGGCTGTCTTTCCCGCAGCTTGGCCATGTTACCCGCGTATGCCCACACCAGTGAAACTTCTGAGCAACCTCCTGCACGCGAATTGACCCTTCTTGCTTCCAATTGGAGCAGTAATTCTTCGAATTTCCTCCCCTGCTTCCAGCCACAGCCTGAATTGCAGCTGCAGACCAGAGCTTGCACTGCAACAGGAGGCTTAGCATCCGTCGACTCACAATTCCTCTGCTCTCACATCCATCTGCTTTGAACTCGCCAATGTATCCACCTCCCATGCTGAAAACGTTTTCTAGACCAGCTCTGCAACAGAGCATTAACTGCTCTTTGCTCCACCATCGAGATTTTCTGCTCTGCATTGAATGCCATCGCATGTCTGCTGAACCCTTATGCTTTGACGGCGTCCGAACCTGCCTAATTTAAATCTCCACGGGGCGGCACATGCTGGGCATGTGTCACGTCCCTCCTTGGCTCGTCATCACCCGCATCCGGGGTATCTTATATAATAAGATTGTTATTATCTTTATTTTAAATTATTATGAATTTATTTTTAAATTTCATTTCAATATTTAATTATTAATTTAGTTTAATGATTTCAAATTATAATGAAAGCTTTTTTTAAATGCCAATTTTAATATCTGATTATTAATATCATCAATCTTATTTTTAATATTTTAATATTTGATTTAATTTAATAACTTAGTGCATAATATGTTTTCATTTATTTTTAGTAAATATAATTATTTACTTATTTTATTTTCAATAAATGTGATTTGAATTTGTTTTTGTTTTTTCACAATAAATACAAGGAATATACATATTTTGTCCATCACATTAAAGTTTATCATGTCACAGAATTGAATTTAGATGGCAAAATCTCAATATTTATCCCAACCACTTAAAAAAATATGATTGAGTTATTATTTATGTTCAATTTTTTTTTTTAAATAAATATAAATTGTTTAATATAAAAATAAATGTAATTGTTTAATATTTTATTCTATAATATTTCTTTTATTTTATTTTTAATAAATTTGATTGAGTTTACTATTTAGTTTTCATTTATTATTTTTTCCTTATGTGGTTTATTACTTCCAAACCACTACATCCGCAGAATATTTGTAGCAGGAAGATTTACCCAAAAGGATCATTTTTTGTGAAGTTGGCCCCTAGAGCGTTTTGGAGGTCATGTGGGATGAGATTGAATTCTAGGGTTTCCACTGTTGGTGGAGCGTTGGTATTGCCATTAGCTTTAGCAATAGCAAAAGAAGACGACATCTTAACAAGCATTTGCAAAAACAAATATACTTGTATTGTCCTGTGAAAAGAGTAATTGTTGTGTTATTCAACAATTCAACCCATTGTGTTCAATAAATGACACCCAACCCATTAAATTCAATAAATAACACCCAACCCATTAAATTTCCAGCCATTGGATCACATCCAAATCAATCCAATAACACATTCAAAATTGATTTTATCATACTATTGTAAAACCATTACATCAAGATCCATCTAGATTCAGCATGAAAATAGCATATCACCACATAGACCAACAGTAGCCTAACGTATCATATCAAAAAGGATTGGGTCCAGTCTCTACAATTAAACTATGTCCACATAAAACAACCAGTGTACCAAAAACAAAATTGGATGAAGAAGCATATAATAGTGAAATATTCATCCAATGCAAAACAAAATAAACCCATACAAAAACTCAAGGAAAAGGCATAAAACTAGTATCAATCGAGCATCCATCCACCTCCAATGTGATATGAAGCTCATCCAAAGTGTCGAGTAGAGCAATCCATGTCAATTTGTGTTACCATTTAAATTCAATGGCAGAAAACTATATAAAAAGTTCAACCCTTGCTAAATTTGCATTTTTAACATTCAAACTATTCACCAACCTTGGAGACATACCATGAGAGGACAATTCATAGTATATTTAGGTTTCTTATTTTAGTTTTTGCACAATATTTATTTCATTTTATTTATTTTAGTTTTTGCACAATATGTATTTCATTTTATTTATTTCAGTTTTCTCAAATTGCTTGATCTTTGTTCAAGTCATTTATTGTTATTGTTCTTATTAATTCTTTTTCCAAGACAACCTATATAGTATAAACTCATTTTAGTATAAGCTCATGCACAAATTGTCACAGGAAACCATGAAATGCACTCAAAACATTGAACTGTACAAAACATATATCTTTGTAGGTTGCAGGTGGGTTTATTCATTTCGTTTTGTTTGGCTTACTTCTTCTGTAGCTTTCATCTTAGCTAGTGCACCAAAAGGTTGAGTCCTTAGTTAGTCTGGCTAACCACGGGGACTAGCACAAATCAATAACTATATAATCTATTGGATTCAGACCACGACAAAAATCCATATCTAGTGTGAAAGAAAATCGATCCAAAGCGAGTCCCTATAGATCGAGTCTCACCACCATAAGCACTACCAAATCATGTCATGACTAATAGGTGTGTACATCCATGGATAGACTAAGCACCTTGCTATTATTTTTCCAAGAAAACCTGTATAAACTCATGGATACCAATACTAAAAATGATTTTATACTAGAAATGGTTGAAATGCACATTCTCATTATCCATGAACACATGCACAAATTGTCACAGGAAACCATGAAAGGCACTCAAAACATTGAACTGTAGAAAACATTTATCCTTGCGGGTTGTAGGTTGCCTTATGCACAAACAACAACAGGAAACCATGAAATCCACACACAACAATGAACAATAAAACATTTATCTTTGCAGGTTGCAAGTTGCTAGTAGTTATGGATCCAGTCTTATCATTCAAAAGTGAATTTAGTTATTCAAGAATATCTAATGCATTTTTTTGGTGATGTATTTTGACCGTGTCTCGGACAAATTTGAGGCATTTTCGTTGGGTTCTAGGAGGATTTACCGTGACAAATTTTGACCATATTATTAATGTGATTCTTGGCCTAGACAAAACTTAGTCATGCCTCTTGGTAAATTCAGTCACATCAGTGGTAGGTATTTAGAGACTTGTAGTTATTATTGAGCACCCATGTGACCTACTCTAAAGACTGATTTTATAAATAAGGGTTTCTTGGGTTATTCTTTGTAGCAGATCTTGTAAATCATTCATTGGCATCAACTTAGCTATTATATGAAAATTCTATGAGACTTGGTTCTAAAACTTTCAATGATATTTTAGGCTAATTTATATTATTCATAATGTTGGACTGATTAGGGGTGGACAAAAATTTCCCATTGAATAATCTATAGATATACACATCAACTCGGTTGGCCAAATTGTGTTTCTCATAGATAGACACATCAACTCCATTATCCGGGTACGAATATCAAATGCAAGTTCTCATAGATAGACATATCAACTCAATTATCCTAGAACCTCAATAGAACATTTACTAAGGAAAGCCTAGAGCCTCCTTCATGCGTGGAGAGTGTTATCTATAGGAATAACAATATTGGCAAACTAAGAACCTTTCCCATAATAGGAGAATCACTAACCATTAGAAAGCAATCGATCGAGTTTTATGTTGGTAAATTTAGTGTTCATGGACATGAGGCTCAACATTTTTAAAGGAAAATAGTAGCTCAATAAAACCTTTACTAAGGCAAGCCTAGAGCTTCCTTCACGCCTGGAGCGTGTTATTTATAGGAATAACAATATTGGCAAACTAAGAACCATTCTCATAATAGGGGAATCACTATCCATTACTAAGGCAAGCCTAGAGCTTCTTTCATGCCTAGAGAGTGTTATTTATAGGAATAACAATAGTGGCAAACTAAGAACCATTCCCACAATAGGAGAATCACTGACCAGTATTAAACAATTGATTGATGGAGTTTGAGGTTGGTAAATTCAATGTTCATGGACATGAGGCTGAAACTTTTTAAAGGTAATTAGCGGCTCAATATAACCTTTACTAAGGAAATCCTAGAACTTCCTTCATGCAAGGAGAGTGTTATCTATAAGAATAACAATATTGGAAAACTAAACATATATTCTGGGCCTTAAAACAGAGTACATCATTTTATTTTAAGTCATAAAACAATTTATCAAAAAGAACTAGACCATATCAACATCTTAACCAGAAAAGAAACTAGGTGTCACTTATTTTATTTGAAATTCCTCCAATGTCTACATCATTTTATTATAACGCATAAAACATTTTATCCAAAACATTTATTGATATAATTGAAGACATACAACCAATTCTAGGTCAATCTCAACACACTAGTAGTAATTTTCCAAGTGCAAATACAATCATAGTATTTTAAGTGGAAAAACAAGTTATCAAAAAACAATTATTGATATATTTGAAGACATACAACAAATTCCTTCTGTAGATTTGATTTTTCAAGGATACTATCAAAAAGGCATATGTATGAAAATTTGTTAAGCTGCTATTATTTTTTATTGTGAATTATGTCTCTATTATAATCCATGTTATTGCAAAATCTTTATTGAAATTTGCTAGAAATTCTGAATAAACTAACTTTGCTATTAATTACCTATAGGAAAGATGAAATACTATTAACATGTACGAAAGCAAAATTTCAATTATTGTTAACTAAATGCATGCAATAAATCTGCAGGCAATTGCATCTATAGCAAGAGTTAGTTATGTTGTTCATACAATGAAAAGTGGTAGGCGAGTGACCAGGGGTGCCTAGATGTGATGCCCTTCATCAGATGAGGACAGGACAGATCATGTGAATTTAACAATGCTCCCAACAATTTTGGTTGAGGATGACCATGCAGTAGAAGTTGATGTTGTCCCACGATCAACCACATTCCAAGGAGCAACTTCAACTAAGAAGATCAACGCTATAAGAGGTTGGGCAAAAGAAGACATGTTAGTTGCAATTGATGATATAGAGTTTAATGGATAATTAGTTTGAGCATCTACAAAAAAGCACACTATTTCTCCCTCATTAATATATTATTGAATAAATGGGCTCACTCATACAAAACGTAGACGACCTCTTACAATTATGACTTAAGAGGTGGAGACCGAGGTGGTTGAGTGGTGTAAGGAGATGGTCCAATTGGGACATGGGTTATAGTTGATACAACTCAAATCCAAAGTTGTTCAAATCTATTAGGGGAGACCAAACTCATTCAAACATGGGCTTCCTGGTAAATCATGGTGGTTTTGGTTTAAGAGAAGGAATCTAGACATTGTATTGCATACAACTAAGGGCCTTGATAGAGACAAAGCTTTAAATATATGCCTTACAATTGTGTCTAATTTTTATGACACTCTTTCTAATGCATACGATAAGCGTTCTTATGTTGCATACCATATATGGAACTACGACAAAACAGGTTTATAGGAAGGAAGGAATTGTTGTATGCGAGCAATTGCCAAGAGAGGGAGTCAAAACGTGCCAAATATTTTTCCTAAGAGCAGCAAGTGGATAACTATTCTATGTTGTGTCATTGCAATTGGCGCTTCAATCCCAAGATTTTATCTATTAAAAGGTAAAAATCAACTGAAAAATAATATCTACAAAATTGTGAATCATGTACATGCATGGTTGCACATCCCCATTCATGGATGACTAAAGAAATTTTTGTAAATTGGCTTTTTCACTTTGTTGCATCTATACCAGGTGGTGTCTCACCTGAGAACGGACAACTATTGATTTTAGAAGGCCATGGAAGCCACATTGTTGTGCAAACAAATGAGGAGGCAAGAAATTTGGGCATCGACTTGTTAACATTGTCTGCTCATACCAGCCATAGATTGCAACCCCTTGATGCAAGTGTGTTTGGCCCTTTCAAGAATTATTTCAAGTCAGAGAAAGCTTCATGGATGGCAAAGAATCCAGGGGTTGAGGTGAAAAGGTTTGAGATAGCAGAGCTTGCAAGTAAAGCCTTTAAAATGGTTATCACACCATCAAATATCAAGGTTGGATTTAGGAGGACTAGAATCTGGCCACTGAATTATGATGCTCTTATGCATGATCCTAGTTGTATCCAGGTGTTTCATGTGGATGGTCAAAAAGAAGGGCATGTCCAAGAAGATGTTGAAGTGCAAGAAGAAGTGGATGAATAGGAAGATGCAGTTGCAGTTGATAATATGATTTCCCTCTCTCAAGGACACTTATATGGTGATGATGATGAACATGTAAGTGAAACACAATATAATCATGAACCAATTAACAATAACATGGAGGTTGTTCTACCAACTAAAGCACATGGAACTTTTGTTGTTGATATTCTTAATGACTTTGTTGATCATGCAATGGACAACGAGAATGTGGTTGAAAAGGACATTGTTGATATGACACTAGGAAGCAACAATGACCAATTGACATTGCCAAGCCAAGTAACCCCACCATCATCACTGGAAAAAGCCATGATGAATATGAACAAACATAGTGTCTCAAGAACTAATGAAGAAAGGATAGACATGTCTTTACAACCAGTAGAATTGAGCAATGATATTGTTTGTTTTTTAATGGACAATTGATCAATGGAAGAAGATAGTGCACATAATAAAGAGAACAATATATTTTAATCAGTTGTCCCAAATATTGAAAGGCAAGTGTCAATCAATGACATGTAGGTGGCAAGGAAGGAGAATTTACTTGGTCGGTTCCTAAAACTATCAGTAGAGAGAGTGTCAATGAAAAAAAAGAAAGGAACACCAGGTAGTCTTCATTTGGGCTGAAGTTCACAGTTACTTACCTCAAAAGATTATATAAACCTATTAGTTGAGTCTGAACAAAAGAAACTTGAAATTCTAGAATTAAAATAGAAAAAAGAAGTATTTAGCCAAGGAAAAGAAGGCAGCAAGGATTATTGCAGCACAACGTCGAGTAGAGGAAAGGCTTGAAAGAGAGAAAGTAAGGCAAGAGAAGGACCATCAAAAACAATTGGCAAGGCAGGAAAAGGAAGCAAGAAAGGCTCAACAAATGCTTCAAAAAGAACAAGGGATGACAAATATGGTTGATAATGATGCAAGCATAGTTAATGAAACCAAGATGATGTCAAACACATTGGACCATATTGCAGATAATACACCATTATTCCAAGACCTCATAAACATTCAAGTCCCTTGCTATCAAAATGGGGGTTTACCCACTTGTTATATTCCTACCAATGCAGGTGTCAATCATATGTATGCTTATCAAACACCTCCACTTAATGTGGGGGTTAGTAGCGCAAGTGTAAGTTATGGGTACTCAATTCCTCCATGGCTACAAGGGGAAAATTAGACTCAATCATATGGCAGCAACCCAATACATCCTAATCATTTATTATTAGGTAGGCCAACCTACTTAGCTCAAGCAGAGAACTCAACAAGTTTGGGCACTGAAGATTTTGGAGGCCATTAAGAATAGGAGTGTTATATGTTTTTTGTTGTAACCACATTATCATGTGGATTTTGGATGGATTTCCTCTTTTTCTTGTCACTTGAGGATTTTCGCTTATAATATAGGTCATTTTATTCCATATTGTTTGTGGCATTGTAATCAAAATCCATTTTAGAAATAACATTCGTGGTCTATTAAAATGGAGAAATCTTATTTGAGAATGCAAATGGAATTTTTGTTCCGCCTTTACATACCAAATGATTTACAACAACACATTTTCTCTGAGTTGTTAAATAAATGAAAAATGAGGGAATAATGAAATCTTGAACAACTCACTTTTTATAATTTGAAAACTCCATAAAATAGTGAACAGTAACAATAAACAATTTTGGTCAATGCAAACATCATGACTCCATTTATTTTGGTGGTCATTTTCAACCTCCTAATTTCTCCCTCACTATTACAAATTGAAAATGCATTCAATTCCAATTGACTATGCTTACAGGGGATAGCTCTGCTTCCATTGCAATTGGATTAATTAGAACTTATTCCAAGCACATATATATTCCAAGCACAAACCCTCATTTCTACAAACAAACACAACAAACCAATTATGGTTTGTGGAATTCAGTATACTTATTTTCGAAATACAGTCTTGTTATGACCAGAGAAGAAACTATGAGGGCACAATGGATGACAAGAAAGAATACCACAAAATCTATTAAAAAGTTAATCTGTCATAACTCCATTGAATCAAACAAATTCACAATTTTCTTGTTATGATTAGAGAAGAAAATGCAAGCAACACGCAGTGGATGGCAAGAAAGAATACCACACAATCAATTTAAAAAGTTGATTTGTCATGACTCCATTGAATCAAACAAATTCAAAAAAAATTAATCAAACAAATCACGAATGTCTTGTTATGACCAAAGAAGAGAATGCGAGCAAAACACAATGGATGACAAGAAAGAATACTACACAATCAATAAAAAAAGTTGATTTGTCATGATTCCATTGAATCAAACAAATTCAAAACCTTTTATTTAAACAAATTCACAATTGTCTTGTTATGGCTAGAGAAGAAAATGTGAGAAAAACGCAGTCGATGACAAGAAATAATCCTAGAAGCATTTGGGCATGTTGAAAAGTCACAAACTCAAAATGGAACTCATCCTCAACTTCCTTAGTATTACAAATTCTGCAAATTTGTTTATCCCAAGGTGTTTTTAACTCCACAACTCATGTCAATACTTAATAGTTAACTAAAATGTATATCAAGATTCAAAATAGAAACAAACAATAGACATCAAAATAGTTTAAATACTCCAAAAATTATATAGAAAAAATAAAATAAATCTATAAAGTCCTAATGTTATGGAAGATACATTATGGCTTACATGATGAATCATGGAGTGGAATCCCCTGAAAGGCTAAAATCACTCTCAAGCTCATTCAAAGTAACCCACTTGCCTCTGTTAGTGCTATTGAGCCTATATTCAAGACTGTCTATTCAACTATTGGCACTAAACAGTGATAACAGGTTCACAAATTGGCACACAATAGTTGTACTCTAGATTTATCCTAAGTGGACATTGACATTTTTACCATCCAAAGGATGGAATCTCAACCAAGTTACTAAGGAAGAAAAATGATGCTAGTAATTGGAAAATATTAGGGACAAGAAGAAATTATAGAGGTTTAGAGTTATTGTGAGAGTATCGTGACCTATTTCCAAGCATTTCATATTAATGAAGATTGAATTAAAACATGACACAAAACCTTCAAGAAGAGAATGTTCTGCTTGAACCTAAGGTAGAAGGGGAAAGTATAGCAAGAGTTGGACACAATATCGAATGCAAGCCTTGTAATTCCAGTGGAAAATTTAGAAGAGTTCAGTGTTAATTCACAAAAATAAACTAGATGTTTAAGGATATGTGTAGATTCACACTTTGAATGAAGCTCGTGTAATTGATCATTTCCCAACATTAAATATTGTTGTTGGAAGACAGGTGTACAAAACTTTTTCCTTATTAGAATAAACGGGTAATGCAGGGTGCAGGTTTAGTGACTTATGATGAACACGTAGGGGTGTGGGTTTAGTGACTCGGGATGAATAGGTAGGGGTGCAGGTCTAGTGATTTATTGGTTTGCAAATTGATTTCCTAGCTACCATCTACCATCAAGTGAAAGAGAGGCAGGGGGTGAGCTCAACCTCCTATTTAACCTTGCGAACCCTATGATCCAAAAAGATTATGGGAAAACTAGAAATGGCTTGTCTCTGAAAATAATGAAGGCTTGAATTCATAAGAAGGGACAATACTAACACAATAGATCCTTGAAATCTACTCACTAAAGCAAAAATGTGACAACATTGTGTGGAGTTGACAAAAGGAAGGCTTAATGTCTTAAAGAGAAAATCAATTAAGGGATGTGTAGATGAATATTGATTAATTATTTTCAATCCTGATGATAAATCTCATCCAAGGTTCAAAGTAAGCAAATTTACAAAGAAAATCCCTAATTTTTTACTGTCTAGAACACCAATTTCCAAAAACCCTGTTAATTTATAATAACAGTAAGAAAATTTACAAAAACCCATAATTTTTTACTGTCCAGAACACCAATTTCCAAGAACCTTGAGTTAATTTACAATATCAGTTAGCAAATTTACAAAAAACCCTAATTTCTAACTATCCAAAACACCAATTTCTAAAAACCCTGTTAATTTACAATAACATTAAGCAAATTTACAAAAAAACCCTAATTTTTTACTAACCAGAATGTTGGGTGTGGAGACTGATTATCTTCTTTATTCAGAGGTATCGTCACGTTGGACCCCATTTCGTAATGTGGCAGCAACGCCACCTATATATGTACACCACTAGGGGGATCTGGGGGGAATGATTATTATTTGGAGCTCCAACCTGGTGGGGGATCGGGGGCAGCGCCCCTGAAGCTAAAAATAGATGTAAAATTACCTTGTAAAATGTTGTAATTTTGTATTCAATCTAGATCGTTCATTAGGCGGAGATTTGATGGTAGAAGTTATGTTTAATTTCGGGTTTTTTTCCCCAGAAGGCAACCCCTCGCTATATATGAAGGAATTGTATTGCATCTATGTAGATCAATATTCTGAGCACAAAAGAGAGAGGAGATTGTGTGAGAGCGAAGAGAGAATTATATCAGATCTGTTGTAGGTTGTATCTCTTCATTTTGTTGGATAATATAAAAGGAAGGACTGGTTATTTCTCCATGGATGTAGCCCAAATTGGGTGAACCATGTATATCTGTGTCTCTCTTGTTTTATATGTTTTCTGTGTTTATATTTCTGCAATATTTTATGTGTTCCATTGCTCTATAATATATATCTTACACAGAACGCCAATTTCCGAAAACCTTGTTAATTTACAATAATCGTAAGAAAAATTTACAAAAACTATATGCAAATTTACAAAAAACCCTATCTTTTTATTGTCCACAAACAAGAAATTATAGAAAGAGCACAGACTCATAAAAACACCAAAGAGCACAAACTTCCCATGGTTTGAATGTATTTACAAACACATGTTTTTCAGCTGGTAGGATTGAAAATCCTACTGAACAACCATCATTGAAGCCACAGAGCCGCACAAACCTCATTGCATCAGTGTTGAATACCCCACCACCTTGCTATTCCTAACCTGCAAACCCAACCGAGCTTACCTGCAACACAAAGGAGTCAAAAAACTGCAAAAAACCCATCAACCAAAGTGAAAATGCATGAAAAAAAGACTGGAAAGAGAACTTTCCCTCCTAAACACCCACTAGAGCATGAAACCTCCATGTCTACTGTTGAACCGACTAAAATATGGTAGAGGATTGAAATAAGACAATTCTACCAAGCGTTGGTGAATCACGGGCATGGAGCAACATTCCATGAAAAACTAAACCCTTAACCACAACACCCTAACCCCTAAACCCCCCACAAACTAGTTCTCACAATAAAGAAACCAATGTAGTGCAATGACCAAGCTACAGGTGACTAACATCAAAGCTACCAGTGACTAACATTAGGGCATTGGGAAAACAACAGTTGGGGCGGCAGAACGCCCACACATCAGCCCCAAACAAAATAACATTGCATTCCTCGCAAACCTAAGGAAAAACCCTAATCGAAGACCAAAAACACTCAAATCGAGACGAGAGTTAATTCCTAATCTACCACAACAGGTGGGAGGGTGAGTCAAACATGTTTCATACAAGCTATGTGGCATTTTGGTGGATGTTTGCAAATGTGGCAGGGAGGGCACGCAAAAATTGGCATCCCTCCCCTAAAAGAAACGAATTGATCCAAAATCAAAATAACACACAAGTATTACAGCTTTAGCCAAGTAACAGCGTGGACACCTATGCATATCAAGCATTGTGGATGTGCGGAGCTTTTCTTGTGCAAAAATCTCCGCACATGCAAGTCAAGTAAAATGTGAATGACCTAACACACCTCACGTTGTTTTCTGTCAAATCCAATGCAATGCTAGTTGGTGGAAGGCGAAAGGAAGGCGGCAGGCAGAACATCGGAAAAAGAGAATAAAGGAGGATCGAATGATATTAGTGAAGAGACTAAATATCCTCTCTCATTCATGCAGCCAGAGCATATTTGGCCAACAGGAAGAGCAATACCTCATCCAAGTGTGCCTCAAGTGGGTTCTGGATTGCCCTGGAAAATAATTGCTTCCCAATTTGATGCATCCAATACTGACATCTTGATAAAAATGGCAATGTTTGTATTAATGAAAATAAAACCCACTGGTCAGCTCTATGAAAGAGATTCTGAACCATGAGAGTCTGGCTCTGTAGAACACTCTACATTGTTCATCAACATTACACATTAAATAGAATACATAGTTTTAGGGAAGTTAGAACAACATCCTAAGAAATAGAAACTAATTCCTATCTTGAGGCTACGTGAACCAACTCTACCTATTCTAGGATATTCTCCATTATCTTCAACACTCCCCCTTAATGGAGAATGGGTTCACATATATGCCTAACATCTCCCTAAACATTTGAAATTTTACTTTTCCAAGGGGCTTAGTGAAAATGTCCGCAACATTATCACATGTATTACAATATTCTAGATGAATTTCTTTAGATTGCACTTTCTCCCTTACAAAATGGAATTGAGTATCAATATGTTTCGTGTTTTTGTGAAACACTGGATTGTTGGCCAGCTTGATTGAACTTTGATTGTCGCATCTGATTATTGTTGCGACTGTCTGTTCTTCCCCAACATCCTGGAGAAGTCTCCGCAACCAAACCGCCTCGCACGTTGCTGCACACATGGCTTGATACTTTGCTTCTGTTGAGGACAAGGAGACTGTGTTCTGCTTCTTGCTGCTCCAAGTGATCACCCCGGATCCAAGACTGAATGCATAACCTGTTATAGATCTGTGATCATCTACATTTCCTGCCCAATCTGAATCTGCAAATCCTGCCAGTCTAACATCAGAAGAGTCAGTGTAAATAATTCCATAATCTACAGTACCTTGTAGATACCTCAAAACATTCTTCGCTGCATTCCAATGGCTTTCAAGTGGCTTAGACATAAATTGGCTTAACATGTTGACTGCATAAGCCAAATTAGGTCTAGTGGTGGTTAGGTAGATCAGACTCCCAACCAATTGTCTGTAAAGTGTTGCATCTGCCACTTTTGAGCCATCCTCACACTGCAATTTGATATTCTGCTGCAATGGTACCGGTGCAGACTTACACTAATCCATTCTAAACTTTTCTAACAGGCCTTTAACATACTTTGCTTGAGACGGATGACCTAAATCTCTCCAGATCTCGAGATCTAAACAATATCTGAGTTCATCGAGATGCTTCATCTCAAACATATGTGACATCTGCTACTTGATTTCATCAATTAGATATATAGCATCACTTGTAATTATCAAATCATTTACATATAATGAAATCGGCACTACGCACCCTTGTTCATCTTTCATGGTGTAAATATTAGGGTCATTCTCACTTCTATGATAGCCAACTTGTAGAAAAAATGAATTAATTTTCTCATACCACGACTTGGGAGCTTGTTTTAGTCCATAGAGTGCTTTCTTCAACCTACAGACTAAATGTTCTTTTCCCTTTTGGACAAACCCTTCTGGTTGCTCTAAATAAACCTCTTCTTTCAGTTCCCCATTCAGAAATGCAAACTTTACATCTAGTTGGTGCATCATCCAATGTTTCTTAGTAGCTAAAGCAATTAACATTCTGATGGTGTTCAATTTAGCTACAGGGGCGAAGGTTTCTTCATAATCTATCCCTTCTTTTTGTGTGTACCCCTTTGCAACCAACCTAGCTTTCAGTTTTTCTATAGTTCCATCTGCATTAATTTTCGGTTTATATAACCATTTGCAACCTATGACCTGTTTTCCTCTAGGGAGTTCTACCAATTCCCAAGTGTTGTTTCTGATTATTGAATCATATTCCTGTTCCATGGCTATTTTCCATTCATTATTTTCATTTGCTTCTTTATAACTAGACGGTTCAACAACATTCATCATACTAGTTATAAATGCATTTTCCCTATATCTTGCAGGCATTTGAGCTTTCCTACCTGATCTCCTGAGTGGTGGGGTAGTGGTTTCAAACCTTATTTCTTCCTGTTGCTGTTGTTGTTGTTGCTGTTGTTGTTATAGTTCATCCTCTGCCTTTGTTTGTTGTTGATCCTGATTGTTCTCTACATCCTCTTCTTCAAAGTACGGAATGTCCCATCCATCATAGTGCTCATCAGTTTCTTCACTATCTTGCTCATGGAATTTAACATCTCTACTAACAAAGATCTTGTGAGTAGAGGGATTAAATAATCTGTATGCTTTCTATGACGAACAATACCCTATAAAATTGCATTTGATGGCTTTTGAATATAGTCTCTTTCTATCTTCCTTGGGTATGTGGGCAAATGATTGACATCCAAATATTCTTAAGTGTTTTACTGCAGGCTTATATCCATACAAAGCTTCAAAAGGAGTTTTAAACTCAAGACTTCTTGCAGGACTCCTATTTTTTAAATAAACCGCAGTACTCACTGCTTTAGCCCAAAAACATTTGAAATATTCTTACCTTTCAGCATACTTTTCGCACATTCCACTAGAGTTCTATTCTTCCTTTCTGTTACTCCATTCTGCTGTCGAGTATGGGGTACTGTAAACTGCTGCAAAATTCCATGATCTTTACAATATCTGATTAGCTCATCTTTCCTATATTCTCCCCCTTGATTAGAACGGAGAATTTTTATCTGTTTCCTTGTTTGTCTTTCAATCATATTTTTAAACTGCTTAAAATATTCGAATGTATGACTATTTTTACTTAAGAAATACACTCAAGAAAACTTCGTACAGTCATCAATAAACAATAGGAAATACACTGCACCTCCTAATGATTTTGTTTGCATGGGACCACAAAGATCTGTGTGCACTATCTCCAATATATCCCTCTATTTCTTTTCTACTCTAACAGGGAATTCTTCTCTATGCATTTTTCCTAAAGTACATGCGTCACAATTATTATGTACTTGCTTTAGCATAGGAAGATCGCTTACCATTTCTTTCCTCTGTAGTAACAGCAAATCATTGTAATTGATGTGGCCGAATCTCTAGTGCCAAAGCTCTTCTGTAGTCAAGCTCGCTGTTGTCAATGCTCGAACTGGTGCAGGTCTCACATCCAACTTGTACAGTCCTCCTGTTCGGATTCCTGTAGAAATTGTCTTCATTCCATCTAACAGATCCTTAATGTAACAGTTAGATTTTAAAAATTCAACTTTCAAATCTTGATCTGTAATCATTGATACAGAAATCAAGTTCTTTGTTATGCCAGGCACATACATTACATTATAAATTTGTTTGATATTACCATCAGGTAGAATGACAGAAACTTTCACACATCCTTTGATTTGATGCCTTTTGTCACCTCCTAGGTAAATCTGTACGCCTCATTGATCTCTTTAAAATCCTCCAGCCAGTGCTTGTTCCCTGTCATGTGTGTTGACGCTCCTGAATCTACATACCAAATGTCTGCATCAACATTTTCATCACGATCTGCCATGAACAATCTCAAATTCTGCACCTGATCACCATTCGCAAGATGACCTGCATGTCTCTTCGGCTTTTGCTGTTCTTCATGATATTCCTTTTTCCTACATTCCCTGGCAATATGACCCAATTTTCCGTAATAAAAACATTTAGTTTCAGAGTATTTTTTATTCGGATGCATACCTTGGGTCAGATTTGGCTGTTTTTGTGAACTTGCTCCGTTTTGTTGTTGTGGACCTCCTTTCCCTTTATAGAAGTTTTTCCTTGCCACCAATGCAAGATCGGCACTTTGGGGCTTCATAGTCAATCTCCTCTCTTCTTCCTGCATCAGTATACCCGTTAGCTCTTCAAAATGCGGGATCTTTTTTCTGGCATTAATACCAGTGATGAACATCTGATAATCATCAATGACACCATTCATTGTAATGGTCACAAGATCTGTATCGTCCATTGTATAACCAATATCTGATAATTTGGTTTTCAGATCCTTGATCCTTGCTACAAATGAAGCAATCATTTCATTCTCCTCCATCTTCATGGACAGGATCTTACTCTTGAGGAACAAAAAACGATTTGAATTTCTGATCTCGTACAGTTCCTTCAGAATTCCCCAAATCCCATTAGCTAACTTACCTTCTCTGATGTGCGGTATAATGCAGTCTTTCACTGACATCTTTAACATTGTCCTTGCTCTGCTTTCTCGTTTCTCCCAATCTGGGACTATTGCTGATCCAGCCACGGGCCTCAGCTCATCCCCATTCACAATCGTCCAAGCACTCTGCGCTTCTAGCAGAGTCTGCATCTTAAACTTCCAATTTGCATAATTGGAACCATCGAGCTTGTTATGCTCGTTCATGCATGCTTCAAAAATATTGTTATTCTTCCTGGCGATTTAAAAAAAAAAAAATCGACAAGTAAAAGATGTTAAATTTACCCCAGATCTGTGACAAAGATAGATCACTGTTGCTTGATCTCACAACACACACGCAGATCACCATGGCTTTCTTCTCAGCCTCCAGACAACCTCCTGTTGTCAGCTACAACCTTGTTCTTGGCTTCCCCACTCAGCGTCTTTGACAGCTACAACCTTGTTCTTGGCTCCCCTTGCAATTTCTTTGATTTACACAATCGTTGTAGATATACGCCCAATATCCGAGACCGTTGCAGAAATACTCCAATTTTCTGAGACTAGTCACAGATATACGCCCAATATCCGAGACGGTCGCAGAAATACACCAATTTTCTGAGACTGTCGCAGTTGTACATTGAAAAACTGCGACGATCGAAAGATAAAAATTCTGAGAAGTGTAGTAGTGCTATTGTCGCGACTATCCACTCAAAGCCTACGACGATACGATACTAATTTGTTGTATTTTGCATAAAACCTGAAATGTCAAAATCTTGATAACAAGGCTTTCTTTGGCATAAAATTTCAAAATTCTTCACCAAATGTGTTGCAGATCTCTCCACCCAGTGTACTAATTTGTTGTATTTGCATGAAACCAAAGTGGCAGAATCTTGATAACAGGGTTTTCTTTTGGCATAAAATTAAGAGGCATAAAACTTTCATGGAAGTTCCAGATATTAACACCAAGATTGAAGATAGAAGCTCTCGATCCATGGTTCAATTTTTAATGTTCTTGATATCGAAGAACTAAGCTATGCATCAGGTCAATAAAATGTGCATCTTGATCCCAAGCTATTTGCTAGTTTTCATAGCTTGACATACAATTTTCTTTGATAATTTACCGTTTAAATAATATGATGCACAAGATTGAAATCAATAGGGCTACCAACTAAGTTATGTATCATGACGAGGATGGAAATTAACTGAGTCATTTTTTTCGATTATTGTTAATTGTTGTGATATTCTTGAACACTAGCCATTGGGATTGCTTCATCTACAACAGTCACAAGTGTATCTTCCATTTTTTTCTCAACCATATTCTACTATTCCACATGTCCCATGTGCCTTGTAATGTTTAACAATGAAAACCATATCAACTATGTATGTTGGTGGGAATCGATGTTATGAGTTTTCATTTTGTCCATAAGTTTTGAGATTCTTGTTGTAGTGTCGGTGATAGATCATGGGTGGAGAGGCGGTGTAGCAATTTTCAAGTCTCTTTTGTATGAATCGGTAGGATGATAAATTCACTCTTTGGATCAATTGAAGTTCTTTGCTTGGGGACTGGGCAATGTGTATGTAGGGTGAGGTGGAGAGCATCTTGGCAATTGGAGACCCTAGACCATCCCTATGGAAGCTATGGCTAGCTGCAAGCTTCATAGACCAATGAAGACCATACACAAATCAAGGGCTTCTCGCATTCAAAATATAAACAAAATGAAGGCAAGCATGGACGTGTTAGCGATCATATCGAATCGAGCAACAAATCTAATTATTGAGGAGATGTAGCAAACATGTTACAAAATATAGTAGAGAATATTGAATTTGATCAGAGGTACTAGATAAATAGCCAATGTTTTTGACAGCTCGGGAAACACGAAGAATTCACTACAGGTGATCAAGCACAGAGGCAATATTGCCATGATCTCAATAATTTCAAAACTAGTGAAACTAAAACCCCTTGTAACGCAGTGGAGCTTAAGCTTATGCTGAGTTCTAAAGTCCCTTTTGGGCGTACTCCTGATAAAGTATCATCTAGCAAGTGGCCACACTCCCATTGTCGCCCATAGCTCCTATTCCTTCATGGATTCCATGCCCAAGAGCACCACGTTCTTCTAGAGATGGTGGATGTTGATGAATTTTGATTGATTATGAAGCGTTGTGCGGAGGTGTGGAAAGTGCAGATGTCTCTTTCGCATGTTTCTCCTTAGGCACACATATATGACAATGGATATAGTTGATCAGGAGCTCAAAATTTGTCAAAATTTTGAAGTGTCAGAATTTTGATAGGTTTAGCTTCAAATCGAAGAGCTCATCATTCTGAATCCAACAGTGTGAACGAAACTCAAATCCAAGCTCGTATGCAGGAGTTAGAGCAAGTCAAAGTTCAAGGTTGACTTGATGACATGGCCGGATTGGATGACATGGCATAGCCCTTCAAAGAATGAGGAGGCGCCAAGTGGCAGCCCTCCATTGGCCCTCGCATATCGCACATCGCAGCGGCAGGTGGATCGCATTATAGAATCAACCCTGGCAAGGATTCGGTTGCGATGTGATATTGGTCGGAGTTGTGATTGTGATTTGGAGTTGCGATTGTGATGGATCACAATCACATATCGGTGAAAGGTGGATGAGTATGAAGAATTGGTCTCGGCTTAGAGTAGGTTGCGATGCGATCGCAATTGAAAATCGTGTAAAGAAATGGTAATCAGCCCCCGGTCCAAGCACGGTTGCGATGAGTTCCGATAAGTGATAGACTTTCAGATGCGATGTTTTATGCATTGTAGTTTATAACTTGGCAGGTCTGCAGACTGCTTGATGTAAGGGTTTGTACACTGATGCGAAATGTGATGGGATGTTCCAGATGCGATATGTTCAGAGCTGCAATTTATAACTCATCGAGTCCGCCTTATTTCTAGATCGTGTGTTGCAATTCATTAAGTCTTATGTGTAAGGATTACCCCTGACAAAGTCGATTTTGATATCCGACAGACTGCGGAACCGTCGCATTAACTGCCGGACCTCCACTCCGCATGTGATCACTCACCCTTAACCGCGAGATAGGTGGGAATGATGGCAGAACCACCGATTTCAACGGAACTGCTAGTTTAGACTGCAGATAATGAATCTAACTGGCAGTAAGCCAGATTTGGAGGAGAAAATTGTGGGGAGATTGGCAGAAGTCATAACTAAGGCAATTTTCGACCAAATTGGATGCAAAAAAGGCTAGATAACCATTTTTGGGCATTCTGAACTGATTGGAATAGGTTTGAGGATCAAAGGAACACTTCTAAATAGGATTTTTGTAAAGTGAAGCCTATGGGTGCCCTGGTCAACCAGAGTGTTGATTCAATTTATGGATGAGTTTCAAGATGGAGATGACCTTGTAAGGGTATTCCAGCCTCCATATGTTTTTTGCAGTAGCCGTTACAACAGGGTTGTAGCTGTACTTCTTCTTTGCTCTATATGTGTATGGAGAAAGAGACTTGTTTAAGTGCTTTAAGTAGATTGTTGTACTTGTTTATGCTCTTAGAAGTTGGAGTATGGGGTCTTGATTTGAGAGCCCTTAGCTCGTTGATTGTTCCATGACTAACTGTAGGTTGTCATATGTTTAGAGTGAGAATTATTTGCAGAAGAATGTTTCCTTGAAGGGAAAACAAGCCACTCTTTTTGTCAACACATTTATGTACTCTTTATTTGAATAATTTTGAGCATAATGAGAAGGTGTCAAGTCTTTAGAGTTGATCCAGGGAGATGTAGCCCAGGAGGGGTGAACTCCTTTATCAATGGCTGGTGTATTATTGTTTGATGCATGCTTCCATTTAGTGTTTTGGTTTTATGTTTTAAGTTTTTCTTCATTATCTTAAGCAAAAACACATAAAATTCATGTTTTTACTTGCTATTTTTGAGTTCAACCTCAAGCACATTTTTATATTCTGATGAGGGGAATTAGGATAACATTACTAATCTGCCCCAATTTAGATCAGGTTGGTATCAGAGCTATGGTTTTGCTTTGTGCAAGGAGGAACTGGTTGTTTCTTGCAAGTAAATGTGTTTTGAAGCTCATTGAGGAGAAGGTTTTGGAAAGGAGAGTAACATTGTTTCAATCTCTACCACCAAGTTCTACCTCAAATTGCAGTAGAAGCTTAAAAAAGACGCATGTCCCCAGGAGGAGAGCTTGCAAGAATGTAAGAGAATGTGAAGACTTTTAGAAAGGCTTTCTTAGACATGGCAAAAATGGTGAAAGTCCTCTATGAAGAGAGGAATACCAATTTGCAAGGTGAAGGATCTAGACCTCAAAGAGGAGAATATTCTCCAAGGGAAGAAAGTAACAAGAATGGTGATAAGCCACCGTCTTCTCCACAATCTTCATGTTTTTCTACAACTTTTATGCAAGATGCTAGTGTAGAAATTCCTTCAAAGAAGGTAGATGGACAAGTTTGTACCTTTTATCCACATGATGTGGAAGATGAGGTTCTATCAGTGCCCAAATCTGAGGAGCTGAAAGAAGAGATTCCAAGAATCCAAGAGGACACATCTCAAATTAAAAGGGAATTCGAAAGCATCTTCGTATGCCAATCAAAGGATGCAGCAAATGGTAAGAATTTACATGCTTCTTCCTTGTGTGAAAGTATTAATGTAAATTCATTAGTGGCCTTTGAAAAACACAGTAAAGGCATTGGATCCAAACTTTTGACCAAGATGGGTTACAAGGGAGGAGGCCTTGGCATAAACCAGCAGGGCATTAAAAATCCAATTGCAACCAAAGAGAGGCCTAAATACGAAGGCTTAGGCTATGTCGCCAAAGAAGAATGGTCTTCTAGTGAAGGTTCATGGGTCACGTGCCCCTATTTCCATAAGGGAGGACACGAGGAGGCAAGTTGTTGGAGCCTGCACCCAAAACTGGTCCCTGTGTGGTTCCTCAAACATAAGGAGGATTCGAAAGGGAAAACGACTCCAAAGAGAGATGAAAGCGTCGAAGAAGAGGGGAAGCACATTTCTTCCAGCCACGTGAGTTCCTCACGCAGGAAACGTAAGGCAAAGGACAACAGAAAGAGGTATAACCGTTCTGTTAATTCGAATGTTGTTAAATCAAATTTTTTTCATGGTGGGAAACAAAATGCAGATTTGAATAACGTGTTAAGAAAAATGTTTCCATGCACATTTTGCCTTTCATCTAACCATTGTGTAGATAAGTGCGATAAGAGGAAAGCAATCATTGAGAAGATGTCTATGTCTATTGGAATTGAGACCGAAAGGAGAAAATCTCATCCAAAGATAAAGGCAAGTGAGCTGAGAGGAGCTCAAAAGAATTTATGTACTCACTGCAATATCAGTGGGAATTGGGTCGAGAAGTGTTGGAAATTGTTTCCACATCTTCATCCTGGTAAGGGCAAGCAGATCATGCAAGAACCAGAAGAGGAAGTGACAACATAAAAAGTGGTGCAAGATGCGACCATTCATAAAGCAGCTTCAGAAGAAGAGAAAGTTCAAATAGAGGGTTCATTCACCTAGTTGGGTAAGAAATGGGTGGACTATTTGTCCAACTGAAGTATATAAGTTTCTGTTTTGCACTAGTTGCATATCCCCATAGTTGGGTAATTTGTAAAAGTGATGTTCATAAATAAATCATTGATATTCAATAGTGTTTTTCTTTAAGCATTACAATGCTAGTTTGTCTGTTGATAGTCAATTTGAATGGAGAAATTTGGGAGTCAAGTTCATTCCATTTTGTAAAATACTTTCTTGAACACATTTTTTAAAAAGCATTTTAACATTGTTGTATGAGTAGTTGCAACACATTTAGGATGTTCCAAATGTGTGTAGCGCTCGATTTTTACGAGCATTCACTATGTGAAGCTTGTTTTGGGTTCATTTGACAAAGTATTTAAGAATCTTATCCTTGATAAGGATTTTGCAGATAATCTTCTTGGAATCCTTCTTGGGAAGGATGTTGTTGTGGATGGGCATAGTGACATGGATAGGTCGAGAAGAACATGAGACTTGAATCTTTTGTCGCATAGCAAAACATGTAATTTGAAAGATATTGTACTACATGTTTGCAGGGGATGCATCTATTATCTCATCACTTATGGCTCCGAAGAACAAAGGTGAAGGAGAAGGAAGGATGACACGTAGGATACTTGTGGTGCAGACAAAGTACAGAGTAGTTGCAGATTATTTAATACTTTTGAAGACCAAAAGATTTTTAGTGGGGGAGAGTGATCAGGGGCTCAAAATTTGTCAAAATTTCAAAGTGTCAGAATTTTGATAAGTTTAGCTTCAGATCGAAGAGCTCATCATTCTGAATCCAACAGTGCAAACAAAACTCAAATTCGAGCTCGTATGCAGAAGTTAGAGCAAGTCAAAGTTCATGGTTGACTTGATGACATGGTAGGATTGGATAACATGGGATAGCCCTTCAGCAAATAAGGAGGCACCAAGTGGAAGCCCACCATTGGTCCTCACATATTGCACATCGCAGCAGCAGGTGGATCACATTACAAAATCGGCCTCGATAAGGATTGGATTGCGATGTGATATCAGCTGGAGTTGTGAATGCGATGGATCGCAATCGCATATTGGTGAAAGGTGGACGAGTACGAAGAATCGGCCCCGGCACAGAGCAGGTTGCGATGTGATAACAATTTCACATCGCGTAAAGACATGGTAATCAGCCCCCGGTTCAAGCACGATTGTGATGAGTTCCGATAAGCGATAGACTTTCGAATGCGATGTTTTATGCATTACAGTTTATAACCCAACGAATCTGTAGAGTGCCTGATGTAAGGGTCTATACGCCAATACGAAATGTGATGGGATGTTTCGGACGCGATATGTTTAGAGCTACAGTTTATAACTCATCGGGTCCGCCTTATTTCCAGATCGCGTGTTGCAATGTGTGAAGTCTTGTGTATAAGGATTACCCCTGGCAAAGCCAATTGTGATTCCGACAGATTGTGGAATCGTCGCCTTAACCGCAGGACCTCCACTTCGCATGTGATCACTCACCCTTGGCTGTGAGATAGGTGGGAATGATGGCGGAACCACCTGTTATCACTCAGGTTGTTCCCTTTGACTCCTAAGGGAATACGGCCGAGGTAACCACAGACCAATCTTTTAGATGCAGGTCCTAGCCTACCTGCATCCAGAGAGGGCTCTCTCTTTATGATTTAGCTTTGTTTGGGGAGATTTTAGGCTAGTTATGAAGTACGGAGTTTGTTTTAAGTTTGGTTGGATGGATGGTGTCATTCAATGGAACAGGGTGCAAATCTAAGAAGTTCAGTCCATTGGGCAATGGAGTCCATGAGGATGAGCTGGATATGGTTTCTTTGACAAAAAGAGGTGCTACAGAGCAGGGAATCAGTCATGGAACAATCTGCAAGCTGAAGTCAGATGGAATGGGGTCAGAGGTGAAGGGCAACTAAGAATCCTTCATCTGACAGAGGGAAAGTGAATGATTAAGACCAAGAAGCAATTAAGGATTTCTTAGCCTGCAATCAAGATGTGATAACTAGGGAAACAAGAGCAATTAAGTATTCACTGTTTGTGCTAATTATGAAGAAAACATAGAAAATAACAGAGATTGAACACAGATTACAGTTACGTAAATTCTGGGCTATTCCTTTTCCCTGATATTTAGATTATGAAACATGTATGATATAGAAAGACAGAAATTGAAGACACAAGTAAGAGAAAGACTTATTGATCCACAAAATGATTCAAGAATTCTGTAACATAGCTCCCTGTCATCAATCCCACATCCAGAGTTTAGCAACAATGCATTCCAGCGGCCTTTTATTCAGAATATTCACAGAGTTACAGTGCAGTTCAGAAATGAATTACAAACCAACAACAACCAACCCTCAATACATCGCTTGGGGAGGTATTTATAAGCAAAATATCTACAAACAAGATCTTGGAGAAGATCTGAGGAAAAAATATCTAGATTAACCTAACTTCTACTGCAAGTAATGTAAAATATCTAGCTACTGCTGCGCTGGCGGTAGCCGCATCAAAATTTGGCTCGAAAGGCGTCCTTGGTGGCTCTGCGTCGACTGTGAGCAATAACTGCTCTTTAATCTCTGATCTGCTGCTCTTATTTGGCTCTGCTTTCATTAACTGTGATCTGATTTGGCTTTTATGGGCTTTTAACTCTGGTACTGATACTCTTGACTTTGCTGGATCCTCTTAAATGCTCCTTTGATGTGGCTTAACTGCTCCACTGATACTCTTTAATGATTCGCTTGAACCGATACTCTTTAACTGGACTGATACACTTTAATGTTGCATCTGATATTCCTTTTCTGCTAAATCGCCCTTGCTTTATCACTTTATGGCGAGATGTGACTGTTAATGCCTTCTTTATTACTTTCTGCGGGCTTTAGAAGTGTTTCGGCGCTGGCCGATCAAAATATTATCAAAAAAGAAGGAATACTCATAATGGCTGAGGATTTGCAAAATGATGACTGTGCTGAGGCCGTGCTCGTTATCCGGAGCAAATTTGGGCCGAGGCGATCAAAAATGACTGAAGAAATTATCATGATTCCTTTGAACTGGAAGCGCGCGCGGGCGCAGACTGAAAATATGCAGAAAAATAGCCTTTTTACCTTTATAAGGCAAAAAACACTTTACACAGGAAAAAACATGACTTTACAGGCGGGAGCGATCACTGTAGCAGAGATTAAATCCGGGCCATTGGATCGCGCGAAGGCAGATCCAACGGCTGAGAGGAGATCGACGATATCGCATCGGCGGGGGACCGGGGTTGGAGTCTTTATATATATATATATATGACTGCGATATAGCGACCGCCGATATCGCATCGGCGATCGCATATCGGGGGTGGCATGGGCGAAGGCTTAAACAAATAGCGATGAGCGAAGCGATATGGGCAAGCGATGTAATATGGAGCGTTGGATAGGCGGGTTAATCGGACGGCGGAGGCGCAATCGGCATATCGCGTCGGCGGAGGGCTATGGACATGGGCCTTTATACAAGCGCGACAGCGATATTGCGATAGCGATGAGTTTTGCGATATAATAGAAAAATTGCGGAAATATGGAGTTTTGTTGTAAAGCGGGGTTTTAATAAAATATGGAGAATTGTGATAAAACGAAATATTAACGATAAAGGGGAGAAATAAAGGGGCGATTTTTGATGACTTGTGATATCGCTTCGGATGCGATAGCAATATCGCATCAGAGGAATGCATTGGGAGATAGTAGAAGGGGGCCAACACTTGACTGCTACCTCCGACAGCGATATCGCGTCGGAGGGGGGTCTAATGGATTGGAAGAAAATTTTATACATTGGAAAAGGGTTATTGAAATCAGAAGAGGGTTTATATGATCGGAAGAGGGGTTTATTTATGGTTATATTTCAACTAGAGAGCGGGGATATGTATATAAAAGGGAATTTTATTATATTTTTAGTATGGGAAGGGAAAATAAAGAGGGATTTACATAATAAAGTTAGAAATTAGTATGAAATTGAGAAGAAAGCGCTAAGTATGAGAAACTTAGGCTTTTAAAGGGAAAAAAGGAGTTTAATGGAGAAATCTAGGAATATTGAGCAGATCTCAATATCCTTGGGGAAATTAGTGAATGATTTGGGGAAAAGGATGAAGGGGAAGTTAGTCATGCCTCGCTTGAGCTGCTCCAAGGGAAAACTGCCTTGCATTTGTGACCTGAAGTAGATTGAACACTTTGAAACACAAAATTGATCACAATCCTTCATTCTGCAACCTCAAAACTGCCTACCCAGCCTACTTACCTAACATTTTGTCTTCTTTTTGGATGGGTGCACTTGGACTAGCAAACCCAGCTTTTCTCTTTTTCTTTTAGCTATCCTTCTATCTAAATCTACCCTTATTTCTTCCAGGGGCTCAGATTAAACTGTTGAGCACCCTAGCTTCTCTACCTATCTAACAATCTGCCAAGATTAAACAGTTCGGACAGATATTTATTCTCTATCTCTAAAACAAGCAATTTAAACCTAGGGAGGCCAAGATTAAGCTTTTTGGCCTTCCCTTAACTATGAAATCCTTCAAAAATGGAACTTTTGCAGCATGGAAAAGATGAACATTTTTTGCACTTCCACTGTCAATCATGAAAAATGACACTTATTGGAATAGGAGGCTAACACCACCGATTTAGGCAGAACTACTAGTTTAGACTACAGATAATGAATCTAACTGGCGATAAGCCAAATTTGGAGGAGAAAATTATGGGGAGACTAGCAGAAGTGATAACTAAGGCAATTTTCGACCAAATTGGATGCAAAAAGAAGCTAGATAGCCATTTTTTTGCATTCTGAACTTATTGAAATAGGTTTCAGGATCAAATGAGCACTTCTGAATATGATTTTTGTAAAGTGAAGCCTATGGGTGCCTTGGTCAACTAGAGTGTTGATTCAGTATATGGAGGAGTTCCAAGATGGAGATGACCTTGTAGGGGCATTCCAGCTTCCATATGTTTTATGCAGCAGCCATTACAGTAGTGTTGTAGTTGTATTTCTTCTTTGCTCTATATATGTATGGAGAAAGAGACTTGTTTAAGTGCTTCAAGTAGATTGTTGTACTTGTTTATTCTCATAGAAGTTAGAGTATGGGGTCTTGATTTTAGAGCCCTTAGCTTGTTGATTATTCCATGAATAACTGTAGGTTGTCATATGTTTAGAGTGAGAATTCTTTGCAGAAGAATGTTTCCTTGAAGGGGAAACAAGCCACTCTTTTTGTCATCACATTTATGTACTCTTTATTTGAAGAATTGTGAGCATAATGAGAATGGGTCAAGCCTTTAGAGTTGATCCACGCAGATGTAGCCCAGGAGGGGTGAACTCCTATATCAATGGTTGATGTATTACTGTTTGATGCATGCTTCTATTCAGTGTTTTGATTTCATGTTTTAAGTTTTTCTTCATAAAACTATCTTAAGCAAAAACACATAAAATTCATGCTTTTACTTGTTATTTTGCAGTTCAACCTCAAGCACATTTTTATACTCTAATGAGGGGAATTATCATAGCATTACTAATCTACCTGTTGGGTCCCTATAATACTAGTGATTACCCCATTAATATTGTAGTTATACCCCTTATTTATATTGTTGTGCCCCTATTACCCCCATATTATTATTTATGTGCCCCATAGAATCCCTCTATTGTTATTTTTGTGGCTTTATATTATTATTGTTAGGTCAGCTGGATTATATTGTGACTCCTTAGACTCCTATATATAGAAAGGAGGTTTTGTCATTTATATCATCCAAGAATTGTTCATTTATGTAATGTAAAGGAGGTTTCCCCCTCGAAGAGGCTGAATTCTAAGGCGTTGATCTATCTTTTCTATCTTTTCTTGAGCTGGTTTCATAACATTTGGTATCAGAGCTTTGGATTCTAGGGTTTCGCTGCTCCAAACAGGTCATCGTGGAATTTTCGCTATAACTTTTTTTCTGTGACGTTTCAGAAGTCGCAAAAAAAACCCATTTGAGAAGAATTGGCGCTGAACCTTGGGTCCGAATTTCAGAGCTTTTCGCGCGATATTTTCGGAGATATGATCTGAGGAAGTTGGTCTTTTTGCAGACTCCTGAATTACATTCAAAACAGGTGACCTGGGGAAAATCGTCATAACTTTCTCTCTGAGGATCGGATTGAAATTTCGTAAAAAGGTACAGAAAGAGGACAGACTGTAGTTTCTTGTGGGTGTTTTTTAGATCCAAAGGTCGAAACAGTGACTCGTGGCACGTCGTACAAGTTCGCTCTACTGAACTAGTCTATAATCAAGTCACTGTGGGAGATTTCGCATAACTCTTCCTTGGAGAATCCAATTTGGGTCAGACTTGTGGCATTGGAAAGAGGACACAGAGAGCTACTACAGGTCATAATTTCAGAACTAGATGACTGGAAAGTACAGAGATACATCAGAGGCAATATCGAGCTCCTACAAAGTGAAAAAAGGTGTGTAGATTTTTTAAATTTTTGCTTAAGCTTGGTTTGAAAATTTATTTTGAAGGAATTCAAAGGGCATAGTAGAGCATTATTATCGGTAACTGATGCCCCGAGGAAAGAAAATGCAAACACCTAGTAAGGAACCTGAAAGCTCTAGCATGACTCATGAAGAAGAGGAAGAAATGCTACATGATATATCAAAATTACAAGAACAAGTGCAACAAATGTCACGCTCACAAAAGTTAACAGATGCTAAGATAAATGGCGTGGAAGCTAAGATAATGGCGTGGAAGCTAAGATGAATGGCATGGAAGCTAAGATGGACAATTTGAAGATAGATTTGAACACAAATTTGAAGATAGGCATGGCAGATTTGAAGACAGATTTGACTAATTTTCTACAAGAAATACTTACTAATGGTGAAAAGGTAGTAAAGGAAACTCATGATGAGAACAAAAGAAATGTTAATCATGATTCCATAGATGCTAATGTTGGATCGAAGAATCACCATATTCCAAAAATCGATATGAGGAAGTTTGATGGCAAGGATCCCGCCACATGGATATTACAGATGGAGCAATTCTTCGATCTCAATAATGTGCAAAACACACAAAAGGTACGTATGGCAACTTTATATTTGGAACCAAATCAGTTTGTATGGTATCAATGGCTTTGTTCTCGTAAACAATTTATCACTTGGGCAATTTTTACGGAAGAATTGATAGCACATTATGAGGATACAAAAAGCAACACTTTTTTTAGCCAATTGATAAGTCTCAAACAAAAGGGTTCAATAATGGAGCACATTGAGGAGTTCCAAAAATTGAACATAAGGGTAAAAGATATTCCAGAGGAGCATAGGATTGATGTGTTCATAGGGTCTTTAAAGGATAATATCCAACATGATGTGCGCCTTTGGGAACCTGATTCATTAGAGAAGGCATTCAGGTTAGCAAGAAAAATGGAAAGCAAAATTATGGCAACTAGGAAGCATACCATTCACAACTATAAAGACGGAAGTGTTGTTGCCCATAGTCTTCCACAACCTACAAGGTTGACACCACAACAATTGGAAGAAAAAAGAGCAAAAGGGCTTTGTTACAATTGTGATAGCAAATACACAAAAGGTCATAAGTGTGCTGAGAAGAAATTATTCTACATAGATTGTGAAGAGGAAGAAGAAAAGGAGCAAGAAAGGTCAAAAGAAGAGGATATATTCCAGGAACAAAGCCTAGATGAAGAACAAATAAATCCGACCATATCTTGTAATGCATTGGCGGGAATTACCACTCCTCAAACCATCAAGATAGAAGGACAAATCAAGAAGAAAAAGGTAATAGTGTTGATTGATTCAGGAAGCACCCACAATTTTATTCATTGTAGGGTAGCAAAAGAATTGAATTGCTTCCTATATCCAGCACCAGAGTGTCAAGTGATGATTGCAAATGGAGGAACAATAAATTGTTCTGGAAAGTGCCATAATATCAAGCTATCCATGGGAGAATATGTATTGACTAGCCCAATGCTTTCCATTCCAATGGGAGGTGCTGATGTTGTACTAGGAGTCCAATGGCTACAATCCTTGGGTACAATAGCTTTTAATTTTCAAGAACTTTTCATGAAATTTTCTGTGGAAGGAAAGGAAGTTGAATTAAGGGGTATTGCAGGGAAACCAGGAAAGATAATCAACTCTAACTCCAGATCTCCAAAAAGTCTTGGACAATCATTCCAAGGTATTTGAGACTCCCAAAGGTCTCCCACCTATGCGTGATCATGATCATGCTATTCATCTGATTCCAGGAAGTGTTCCTCCAAACATCAGGCCGTACAGATATCCATATGTCCAAAAAAGTGAAATTGAACGTATGGTTGCAGAAATGCTAGAGGCTGGTATAATTCAACCGAGTCAAAGTTCTTTCTCAGCTCCAGTAGTATTGGTGCACAAGAAGGATGGATCATGGCGCATGTGTCCAGATTATAGGGAGCTCAACAAGCTCACTATTAAAGATAAGTTCCCCATTCCTGTCATTGATGAATTACTGGATGAATTGCATGGATCAATTTACTTCACCAAGTTGGATCTTCGTTCGGGATATCATCAAATCAGAATGAAGATTGAAGACATTCCGAAAACGGCATTTAGAACTCATGAGGGTCATTATGAATTTTTGGTCATGCCTTTTGGCCTTACCAATGCACCTTCAACATTTCAAGGTTTGATGAATTCAATTTTCAAACCATTCCTTAGAAAATTTGTGTTAGTATTTTTTGATGATATACTAATCTACAGCAAGTCTTGGAAGGATCATGTTGAACATGTTGACAAGGTGCTACAACTATTGGAGGAGAAACAATTATATGCAAAAAGATCCAAATGTTTCTTTGGAGTCCAGGAGGTGGAATATTTGGGTCATATTGTATCTCATGAAGGAGTTAAGGTAGACCCTAGCAAAATTAAAGCCATTAAGGAATGGAAAATCCCCACATCCATAAAGCATCTGCGAGGATTTCTTGGGTTGACAGGGTATTATCGCAAGTTTGTTAAGAATTATGGGAGAATAGCAGCACCTCTAACAACATTATTGAAGAAAGATTCATTTTCATGGACTCCGAAAGCAACAAAGGCCTTTGAACATCTTAAAGAGGCAATGTGCCAAGCACCGGTCTTAGCTACACCGGACTTCACAAAAACCTTTATTGTGGAATGTGATGCTTCAGGAAATGGAATTGGTGTTGTTCTAATGCAAGATGAAAGACCCATTGCTTTTGAAAGTCGTCCAATCAAGGGAAAGTTTTTAAGCAAAGCTATTTATGAGAAGGAAATGTTGGCAATACTCCATGCACTTAAGAAATGGCGACCCTACCTAATGGGAAGACACTTCAAGGTAAAAACGGATCATGATAGCCTTAAATACTTTTTAGAACAAAGATTATCCTCTGAAGAGCAACAAAAGTGGGTCACAAAGATGTTGGGTTATGACTTTGAAATCATCTACAAAAAAGGGAAGCAAAATGTGGTGGCAGATGCACTCTCAAGAAAGGATGAGGATGTGGAAGCATTGTTGTGTGCCATTTCTATTATCCAACCAGATTGGATAAACGAAGCAAAGGAGGAATGGAAGAATGACGAAGAAGTGTGGGCACTTATTCGAAAGCTACAACAAGATTCCAGTACTTCTGATACATTTAGCTGGCAAAATGATTCGTTATGGTACAAAGATCGCTTATACCTCTGTAAGAATTCCCAGCTAAAACAAAAGATTCTTATGGAATTGCACACTTCTCCCTTAGGAGGGCACTCAGGATTTTTAAAAACTTACCACAGGGTTAAGAAGGAATTTTTTTGGGATGGCCTTAAATCAGATATTCAAAAGTTTGTGGCGGAATGTTTGGTTTGCCAACAAAATAAAGTTGAAACAATTAAGACACCGGGTCTATTACAACCTTTATCCATTCCAAGCCAACGTTGGGAGGAGGTTTCAATGGATTTTATCACAGGTTTACCCAAGTCTGAGGGAAAGAGTGTCATCATGGTGGTAGTTGACAGACTTACCAAGTATGCACACTTTTGTGCATTATCACATCCATTTAAAGCCAGTACAGTTTCTACTGCATTTATGGAAACAGTTCAAAAGCTACATGGAAACCCAAAGATTATTGTAAGTGACAGAGATCCCATTTTCACTGGAAATTTTTGGACAGAATTATTTTCTTGTCTTGGTACTCAGTTAGCTCATAGCTCATCTTATCATCCTCAATCTGATGGGCAAACTGAGATAGTAAACAAATGTTTGGAAGGATATCTTCGTTGCTTTGTATCTGATAAACAGACACAATGGGTCAAATGGTTGCCTCTGGCTGAATGGTGGTATAACACTTCCTTCCATACAGCAACAAAAATGACCCCATTTATGGCACTTTATGGGTATCAACCACCATCCATCACATCATATTTAAGAGAAAATTCTAAGGTTCAGGCAGTGGAACATCACATCGAACATCAACAACAAGTCCTCCAACTCTTAAAGGATAACCTCGTGTTGGCACAAAATAGAATGAAACAACAGGCAGATCAACATCGCAGTGAAAGAAGTTTTGATGTAGGTGATTGGGTATTCCTACGGCTACAACCATATAAGCAAATGTCCCTAAAGCAAGCTAAGAAGGATAATAAATTATCACCAAAGTATTATGGTCCGTACAAGGTGTTGCAAAAGATTGGTACTATGGCATACAAATTGGAGCTTCCTGCAGCTTCTCGATTGCACCCAGTTTTCCATGTTTCATGTTTAAAGAAGGTTATAGGCGACAAGCTCCCAGTTCAAACAATATTGCCAGAACTTGACGAGGAAGGAAAAATTATATTGGAACCGGAAGCAGTCACAGAAACAAGAACTCGACAGCTACGAAATCGATCAATTTCAGAGTATCTTATCAAGTGGAAGAACTTATCCGCTGAAGATTCCACATGGGAGGATGAGAATTTTATGCAGAAGTATCCAGAACTACTCAAGCGTTGAGGACAACACTTTTTTGAAGGAGAGGGGCATGTTGGGTCCCTATAATACTAGTGATTACCCCATTACTATTGTAGTTATACCCCTTATTTATATTGTTGTGCCCCTATTACCCCCATATTGTTATTTATGTGCCCCATAGAATCCCTCTATTGTTATTTTTGTGGCTTTATATTATTATTGTTAGGTCGGCTGGATTATATTGTGACTCCTTAGACTCCTATATATAGAAAGGAGGTTTTGTCATTTGTATCATCCAAGAATTGTTCATTTATGTAATGTAAAGGAGGTTGCCCCCTCGAAGAGGCTGAATTCTAAGGCGTTGATCTATCTTTTCTATCTTTTCTTGAGCTGGTTTCATAACACTACCCCAATTCAGATCAATATCTTATAAATTTATGTAAGTTTTATTTATTTATTTCTCATGTAAATTTTTCTCGGAACATGTGCCAAAATGGAACTTCATTTCAGTGCGAAGAGTGAGTGTAGAGAAGTTGTTGTGCGAGAGTGTGGAGAAAACACATTTTCTCCGCACTCTCACACAATCAACTTCTTTGTACTCATTCTCCACACTCAAACGAACATAACTCAAAATATTCATTTATTTGTTATATATAAGAGATACAAGTGTTGGTAGGTACATGCTTTATTATGCATTGAAATGATGTTTCTCCACTGTAGTTGTTTATTTCATTATTTTTATGCATTATACACATCTCTCTTTCAACACAATGCAAACTAAGCATTGAAGTGAATCCTAGTAGCATTAGCGAGAAAGACGATAATAAAGTGAGCAAGTTGGGCACCTACATTAAGAGTCAAAACATCATCTACATTGTTTTTTATAGGACTAATTGTTATGCATGATGTGTGAACACCAAATGCACAATTATGTATAGTCATGATAAAACTACACGCTAAGAGGGAAGTATACCAAAGCAAAGGCTAATGTGCATTGAAAGCATGTGGTAGCTCTAGTAGCGAAACTGATGTACTAAATTTAATTGTTTTAAATTTCGAGTTGTCACAATTATAGAATAATCTAACAAAATGCTAGAAAAAAACTTAAGTTTAGACAGTGACAACAAGACTTTGTTTTCTAGAATGGAGTTGTAAGTGGCTTAAATATGAATTCGGCAATGTCAAAACAAACATAAATGAGAAAAATACCTATGAACAGGGCAAGAACAGAGGATAGTTTTACGTGTGTGAGGCTTTCGCTCATTGCGAAAATTTCCCCATTGTTGCCTCTTGTAGTCCCAGTGTGGATAATCATCCTCTCTACGAAGAGCTTTGATTGTGTGAAGGGCTTTCATTGTGCAAAGTTTTCTCCACACACAATCTTTAATCAGTTAATTAGAAAAAGCAGTCTATGTAGGGACTATGTTGCATTGCAATGATTGCCCTTATTTTTTTTACTTGGAATGAACCCCAAATCACTTCCCCACATTTAGTGAATGGTAAATTGGGTGAGAGGGACTATGTTGCATTGCAGGGATTACCCTTGTTTTTTTTACTTGGAATGAACCCCAAATCACTTCCCCACATATAGTGAATGGTAAATTGGGTGAGAGTCAAACCTGTGATCAAGCATAACTAGCAACAATATCAAAAAATTCACATCTAAGTCTAAACCACTTGAATTAACCCTTAAGGCTTAAGTATAAATTTAATAAAAATAAAATTATTTTCAATTTTTTTTTGAAATATTTAATTATCTATTTAATTTAATAATTTATTATTTTAATATTTAATTTAATAATTTATTGTGTAATATTTTTATTTACATCAAATAAATATGATTGAATTTATTATCTAGTTTTTTAAATATCCATATATTTTGATAGAAATATATTTATCTTTAATAACAATTAATTTAACATTATTGATTTAAATTAATCTTTCTTTCTTAATGAATGAGAATTTTTGAACTCTCCTTCTTAAAGCCATCCATAAAATATCATATAGGTTGTCAGGTGGGGAAATGTGCACACACTAGTTCCATCAATTAAATGTAAAAGACTATAAACGTAGAAGTCTTAGTAAGTAATTTACCGTCCTACGATAGAGGAATGTAATCCTTTTTCTTTTATTATAAATTATTATTAAGGAAAAATATAATTTTAGAATCTAAATATTATAGATTAAAATTTTTATGAATGTTTTTAGTATTTTATGTCGTTAAAGGTATTTATTTTAAAATAGCATATTTGGTTTTTTTTTTTTTTTTTTTAAACCAAGAAGGTATTTTCTTCTTTATTTTCATGTATATAAGGATGAGATTAAATTTTAATACTAGTGTTAATAGTTAATCAATTGTTCATATATTACTTTATTCAACAATATGACATTGTGTTTCATAATTATCCAGGTAGAAATAAGTAAGGTTAAAGAAAGTAGAATCAAGAAATAAAATTAAAGTGCAAAGGGATTGTTATAAAAAAAATTAAGATTAAAGAAAATTCACTTAATTAGAGGAGAATATAATTTAATTTTAATAATACATATTAATTAATCATTTAACTTATATAGTTATGTTATTATTAATGAATTTTATCTTTAATTTTATTAATAAAAATTAAATAACATATGGTGAAAAAAAAACTTAACAAAATACAATTCACTATAAATACATAATCAACAAAATACATTTCTTAACTCAACTTTCCTATACTTTTATTTAAATTAACTAATACATAAAATATAATATTTCAATAACAAAACCCTGATGTGGACATTATGTGATGGGACAAGGGTTCATGGGTCATTAATCCCTGCGCAAGTGGCAATTGATGAATTGGCATGTTGGAGAAGCTTTCGCTGGATGGTGGGTTACGAACATTTTGGAGGCAGTGATGGCTATTTAGTTACTTTGGTGGGCAAAGGTTCTTCTTAATCGGTTACAAGGAATGGGAGGCCATTCGTCAGAGCTGAGTAAAGTACGTGGAGACTAAGAGGGGCTACCCAGTGGCAGCTTTTCTCGGCACTCTAGGTCGAGAGATTGAGAGTGAACGACACCTCTAGATGCAATGTTGGAGTTTTAATTAATAAGGAGACTTTTTCCATAATTGTATGGGATCCTGGTCTGTGGGGGGAAACGTTGGATGAGAGGAAGTTTCTAATGCCTATACTTATGGAGCTCGATGACGTCAGGGTGTTCTTCATGCAGTTTAGGGCATCAGCTTTGTCTTCTTTGATTCAAATAGTTTATTTTTGTGTTTTTATTTTCTTGATGGTCATGGTTTGGTGGGGGTTTTGTGGATGTGTTTAGTGAGTCCACAGGCCTGGTTGGGGGCACCATTGAAATTGGGGATGATGCGAAATTTGGTCGTGTTTCTTCTCCTGTTTGTAATTAAACACTTAAGTGGCAGTGGGTTTCTCTACTGGGTGCTCGTGGTTGTTTAGCCTCAATAGTGAATATTGGGGGGCAAGTGATGGATGAAGGGTTATGTAGGAGAGCTTACTAGTGATGATGGTGCAAGTGGGTCAGTTTTGTTAAGCAAGTTATCTGAATTAGGGTGGTAGAGTGGTCATTATAGGGGGGCTTTTGTGTGCAGAATTATTTGGCAATTCGAGTGGCTGGTAAGGCGCCTCGGGCTCATTGGCGGGGAAGCCAAGGATCTAGTGTACAATGGAGTAGGGGGGCTAGAGAACAACCCGCGACAACAGGTGGGGTGCCATGGAAAGGTAGTGAGGAAGATCCCAGAGAAGTGAGGGCCCCCATGGTCAAGGGGCAGTGCACAAGGTCGAGAAACAAGACGACAAGGAGGGGGTCAAACATCCGCAGTTGCCTCACCTGGCAACGTGGACCTCCCCCCGCCCTTTGATTCAACAGAGGCACAGATACGCCAAGTCTCGGAAATAATAGAGGAGTTGGCCCGTGACAAGCACGATGATCGCAATGAGGTCATTGTATTTCTAAATGACCTCCAACATAACCAGTGGCACATGATGGATAGGTTAGTCTCCTTTCAATGTGGTCAGAAGCAACTTCAAGTGTAGTTAAACAACTTGGAGGGTAGGTTGGTTCATAAGGGAGCCCACGCCCATGAAGGCTTTCAACCACCATGTGGCATTGATCTTGATGACCCGACTCCGAGTAATTTAGCTGGTTAAGAATCTTAGTGAGATGTGTTTTGATACTTGGTAGGTTTTGGTTATCTTGGGCGATCTGTATGTGAATTATATGTTTTGTGTTGTTATTATCAGTACATTTTTTTCTATGCCATCTGGCCAACAAGTTCGGTAGGAATGAGGCCATTGGTTTTTTGAACTCAAGCATGTCACGATGTAATTGCATTTTGAATTAATAGAACGCGTCAACTTACAAAACAATAACAAAAACATATGCTAACTATTGTTACTATTACAATAACAAAGTAAACTATCAAACATGAACTGTAAACTCAAAATGAGAACTCTAGCAAAAAAAAAATGAAAAAACAACCCAAAAACTAAAAGTGTTGATGTTGCATCAACAGTGTTTTTTTTCGGGGCAAATTTTCAAATTTTTTTAAAAATGATAGTGAAAACCAATTTTTTTATGCAAAAAAAAACAACCTGAAAACGAAAAGTGTTGATGTTGAAATAACGTCTTTTTCTTCTTCTTTTTTAGGGTAAATTTCAACATTTTTTCATAATGGCGTTAAAGATAAAATATCATGACTCCGAAAAACCATAAAATTCCAATAATTTTTAAGCATGGCATTAAAGATAAAATATCACATCTCTGAAAAGCCTTAAAATTCCAACAATTTCCAGCCATGGTGTTAAAGAAAAAATGTTTATAACTATTTTCAACCTTAGCATTAAAGATAAAATATCATGACTTGAAAAAACCTTAAAATTTTGACAATTTTTCAACCATAGAATTAAAACCAAATATCATGACTACAAAAAACTTAAGTTTTCAACATATTTCAACCATGGCATTATGGAAAAAAATTATGACTAAAAAAACTTTAAAAATGAACACCTGAATGAAAGATCCATTATACCAAGGGTAATTTACTTTTGAAATGCTAAAAGTATAATGATTTTAAAATCTTAGCCTAAGACAACTTGACACATTGCAACAAAAATTTAAAAATCGACTATCAAATTGACACATAGTGTAGGCGAACTCGACCCATTGTAATGAAAACTTAAAGACCAATTATGAAATTGACACATTGTGGGAGCAAACTCAATCCATTATAACGAAAACTTTAAAATCAACTATCAAATTGACAAATAATAGGATCGGGTTGTTAGTCGAAGATCGACATAGACCATATAGAAAAAAATAAAACAAAACAAAATAATAAATAAATATATAAATAAATACAAATGAAAAGTACAAAAGAAAAAAAAAATTAAAACATTGAAAAAAATAAAACCTAAAACAAAAAACACAAAAAGTTAAAAAAATAATAATAAGTAAATAAAAACATCTATTTAAACATAAATAAATTAAAAAACATGGCAAAAAGAAAACACACACACACACATATATATAAGACAAAAAATAAATCAAACATAAAATATGTAAAAAAACAAAATTAACTTATAAAAAGATAAAAAAAAAAAAAATAATAATAATAAAAATAAAAATAAATAAATAAACGTGAAAATATTTCCAAAACAACATAATTTAAGGAAAAAATTAAAAAAATAACAAAAAAATAAATAATACATGATTGGATCCCTGATGGGAGTGTACTTCATGATGGCCACTTGGCAATTGAACTGCCATAGAAGCCCATCTGGCCTCCACACGCGCCTTTACCTCACCATGACAAACCAGACCAACTCTAAATGTCGTAAGTGGAGACCTTGCTCGCACATTTAGTCGATAAATACAGGACTTGTAGTGGTAGTTCCTTCAGTTTGTTGTTTCGAGAGATGAATTTGGGTTGTGCAAAGAACAGTGGAGTTGAGTCCCAGGATGCCTCGTCGGGGTCAAGACCTTGGGTGAGAAGAGAGGCAGTCGCCTGGGATTGTTGGGGGTGGTGTGATACTAAAGTCTGGGATTGTCCATGGGACCCTGGAACGCGAATCATTAGGGTGCCTTTTCACCTTCCCGCCTACAATTTCTGCTCAAGGGATGAAAAGTCTGTGGAGGCGAGCTTGTGTATGTTGTTCGGGGTAAGGTCATTCCCATATACTTCTATTTTCGCTCTCAAAATTGGGGTGCCCAGCTGACTTATAATTGGGCTCGCCCTGGTTTATGGGTCCTTCTAGTCCATGATTTTTACTACAATTGGAGGGAGGGGGTTGTCCTAGGATGCAATACACTCCTCTGGGGGCCTGAAGGCTGGCCTCAGCGAAAGGTGAAAATTCGGTGTGTGGGACCTCTGACACCTAGGGGCAGACACCTTTTCATTTTCCATTCCAAGGGGTGGAGGAAGGCGCCTCGAACAGTCATGCCCTGGGACTAGTTCTACACAAACTTTATATGTGTTTTCGTGCATGGTATTGGGTTGTTGTTTTACACTCCTCAGAGGTTGATTTTCTACAGGTTTGGCTATTGTGTTTCTTACAGGTTTTGTGAATTGATATCTTCTACCTTCCCTCTCCTTTGGCAGTTTCGTCTTATCTATCTCAATATGCCTCATCAAAGGGGACGAGCTCGTCGTGGGGGAGGCAACCACCTTTGTGTCGAGCAGCCCGAATCGGGTATTAATTCGCCCTCGAACACTTCTGATAGCTGAGAGACAGAAGAGGCTTCTGCCATCTCTCCAGCTCGCTCCCCAGGCCATGTGGTAGCCCCTGCCACACTAGAGTCCATTGTTGAACAACTATGAAATGTCCAGTTGAACATGGATATTCTCCAAGAACATCGATATGATGATCACAATGAGATGGTGGCGTAAATCGATGACATCCAATACAACCATAATGAAATACTAGAACAATTGGACAACCTTCGACACCAACATCGTCGCACCAATGAACACCTCCACAACCTAGAAGCAAGGGTGGAGCACATTGATTTTCATATGCATGAACATGTCAGTTATTTCGTAGCTCCTCCTATAATACCCCCCAACCCCCCTCCTTAATATGTTGCCATCATTTTTGGTTAACTTTTTGTTTTCGTTAAGCATGCTAAGGCTATAAGGCCTATCAGAAAGAATGTATGCTATATGCGTTTTATGGTTTCCTCCAGGTCCCAATCTCAACAAGTTTGGCCAGAATGAGAAATAGGGGCATGTTGAGATGAATTTTGTACCCAATGTTTTTTTCTGAAAATCTAATGAAAGTACTTTGATTGTCAAAAAAATAATAATAATACCTGAATGGATAATTTAAAAAAAATAAATTGTTTTTGAATTGAATGACTATAACAAATCTTTGGGTATCAAAGCCTTTCAAAAGGCAAGCAAAGGTCCTAAGATTAATAAATAACTTAGACAATTTGCTTCAAATATTCAACTTCCCTTTATTGAAGGAACTACTGATAAGATTGCTAGGGTTCTTAGAAGCACATTGTTTCTTCCACATTCCGACCCTTGAACATGATTGTAGTTCCCTAAGATCAGTGAAAGACCTAGTGAATCCCAAAGACAAGAAAGGTGTGTATTTGATCCCATGTTCTTGTGGGACTCCCTATGTTGGGGAAATTAGTCGTTCCATTAATCAAAGGATTCATGAACATGCAACTGACATAAAGCACTATAGGGCTCGCTCCTCAGCTCTGGCTAAGCATGTAGAGAAGACTAAGCACCACATTAGTATTAAGGATTCTCAGGTCATTGCGAATATTGATTACTTCCATCACCATAAGTATAGGGAAGCAATCGAGATTGAAAAAAGTCCAAGATGCTAAATAGGGATGATGGTTGGAAGGTTAGTCGTTATCAAATCCCCTCGTTTTCTTTTTTTTTTACTAGCGGAATCAGCAACAACAGTGGTATCGTACTCGCGTTACACGGGGTCGAATCCCGCCAGCTGCCAATATAACCACTAGGAGGAACCGCCCAGCCCGCAAGAACGACCCCTCAGTTAAGACAAGACTTGAACTCGTGACCTGCACAGTGGCACGAACGACTTAGCAGACCGTCCGCTGGCCACTAGACCAAACCCCTGCGGGCTGTAGGATCCCTTCGCTTTATTCCTAGTTAACATTTTCATTTATTTACTTATTTTTATTTTTTTTATTCTTAATAAATTTCCTTCTTTATTGACTCTTTTTTTTATTTAGTATTTTTTCTAAGTTTTATTTATTTATTTATTTCTCTTTTCATATTACATTACATTTTTATGTTTAAAATTAGTTAACTAATATATTTAGAATTAATAATAATAATCAATAGCTTCGAGATAATGGAACTCAAAACTTGAACACTTTCTATTATTGAAAAGCTTTGAAAACCTCTACTTCGCGCGTGCAGCATCCCTTAGTGCGATCTGAGTACTCCCTTCATCGCCATGGCCCCGAGAGGGGGCCCTGAGGCCCCTCCTCCTCCACCAGAGATCCTTGCATTCAGGAAGCTAATCTGCAATAGTAGTAAATGACTAGCAAGGGAAACGCAGCGCAAGATTGTAAAGAAACTTGACAGCATCCCACAGTCGACCTGCCCGTTGAAGATTCTTGTAGATCTGCTATGAACTTAGCTAAAAGAGGGCTCATCAGTCAATTTACAAGGCTATGGCCTTCCCCCAAGGCTGTCGAGGCATGGGTTCAGAGGAACTAGTGACCACTAGTAAAGGAACGCATCAAAATTTTTCTGGTTGGTAAGGGCATTTTTGTCTTTGTTTTTTATTCAATAGAAGACAGAAATCTCATCTTTAGGAATGGACCATATTTCATGGGACCTCAGGGTCTGTATCTAAACTCATGGTCACCAGATTTCAATCCGACACAAGATGTGTCGTTAGTTCCAATGTGGGTGCGCCACCCTCATCTTCCACTTCACTGCTGGAACCTGAAGTCATTAAACATGATTGGTAACACCCTGGGAAAATACATAGACAGAGCAGAGTGAAGGGATCAGTATTCATGTGCAAAAATGTGTGTCGAAGTTGACTTGGAAATAGGGTTACCTGAAGCCATAAAGTTAATAATAGCAGACTGGTCTTATATCCAAGAGTTAGACTACGAGCAGCTACCATTCAAATGTAGAAATTGCCATGAATATGGGCATTTCGCAAGATACTGCAAAAAAAAGGAGGAAGATCTAGAGAAGTCGAAAGGAGAAAAATGGATCCAGGTGCGGAAAGCAGTCCAGGCCAAGGAGAGTAACAGGAAAAAAGGGAAAGAGGTACCGATGGAGTCTGGAACGCCCTTAATAGGATTGGTTCAAATGGAAGGAAGAGGAGAACAACCAAATACAACAACCTCAATAAACCCGTTCGAAACCCTCAGCACTTCAATCGAAATTCCAGAAATAGAGATAAAGGAGATTGAATTCCAAGTTCCCTCACTCGAAGCAGAAAATAAGAACATAGAAGTAACCCAACTTGACTCCCCAGCAGGAACCTCCTCCTCACCTACATATGCATAAATGAGAAGGAAAAAACCCCCGAAAACCTCTACGTCATCGAAATATGAGACATTCGAGAGACCCTCTAAAAGAGTTGGAAGGAAATATCATAAGGAAGCCAGGGAAGAAGAGGCAGAGAGGCAAAAAATGCAAGGCATCCAATCCACCATTGAAATGTCTATCGGGAGAAACGCCAGAACAAGGTCCTCTAAGGGGGGGATCAAATCACTCCAATCCTGTTAAATAATGAAACTAGTCTCTTGGAATTGCAGAGGCTTGGGGAACCCTTCAAACACTGGAGCAGTCAAAGATATTTTGTAAATAGAAACTCCCGAGATCCTCATGCTCCAAGAGACTAAGATTGAAGGGGAAACCCTTCTTGAGATCAACAAATTAAAATGGGGAAAAATGCGGGAAAGGCCATTAGTGCAATAGGTTCCTCTGGTGGCCTAGAAACATTGTGGTCAGAGGACAAGTATCAACTAGAAAGCTCCTTTGAGACCCAACATTGGATATTCACCGAACTTCGGCACCTTTCTAGTAAGCTCTCCATCTCTCTCTTCAACCTTTATGTTCCAATCCACCTTACATAGAAGAAAGAATGTTGGCAGACCTTGTCTGATTTCTTAGACATTTACTCCCCTTAGAATATAATAGTGGTTGGAGATCTCAACCTCATCATTGATCCAAAATAAAAGAGAGGTGGCAATAGTGGCAGGGACCAAATGCTTCCATTAGTAGAGGAGCTAATACTTCATTGGGATCTTCTTGACTTCAAACCATAAAAGGTCTTTACAACTGGACAAACAATAGACGGGCATAACACATCTCTGCTCGCCTAGATCGTTTCCTAACGTAGATGTCTTTGTTGCTAGGAAAAAGACTGATCTCCTCGAAAATTCTCCCAACGCTGGCCTTAGATCACAAACCTATTCTCTTACAGCTGGAAGAGGAAGAAAATTTGGGCCCTATCCCCTTTAGATTCAACCCGCTTTCGTTAGGGAAAGAAGGGGTCATGGAAACTTTTCATGGGCATGGTCCATACCCATGACAGGATCTCCCAGCTTCGTGTGGGAGCAGAAACTAAAAATAACCAAGAGAGCTATGAAAAAATGGATTAAAGAACCCTCAAATTCTCCTACCAGCAACAAAAAGGAGACAGTTCATTTTTTATCAGATCTGCAAATGGATTTGGAAAGTAAGGAGATCTCTGCTTCAGATTTAGAAAAAGAACAAGCTACCCAAATCAAATCATTTCACGCTTTCTGCCATGAAGAAGAGACTTGGAGGCTTAAGTCTCATAGCCTGTGGCTTAAAGTTGGAGATCAAAATACCTCTTTCTTCCATAGGCAATATAGAGCCCGGCTATCTCGAAATCATATCTTTGAAATCACTTGCTCAAATGGGACTGTGCTCAAAGGTCAAGAACAACTAAAAAAGGCAACAAAAGATCATTTCTGGAATTTGTATAAAGAGGATGGGAATGGAAGTGAAGAAGTCATCTCTGAATTTCTCTCCCACATTCCATATTTGGTAAGTAAGGAGGACAACACTAGTCTTACAGAACCTTTCTCTGAGGAAGAAATCTGTAAAGTAATATGGTCCATAGAACCAGACAAGGCATCAGGATCTTACGACTTCTCAATTCATTTTTATAGAATATGCTGGGAAATAATAAAAACTAATCTTATGAGGATGATTAAAGATTTTCATCAAAAAGCCAAAGTGGGAGGCAGTACTAACTCTACCTTCCCTGCATTAAAACCAAAAGAAGTGAATCTGGGCACTTTTGATAGGTTTAGGCCAATCTCGCTCTGCAATGCATCATACAAAATCTCGACAAAATTGTTGGCAAACAGAATCAAGCCATTGCTTTGGAAACTCATTTCTCCCACCCAAGGCGGCTTTGTCAAAGGGAGACATATATTGGACAATGTAATACAAGTGCAAGAAGTCATACATTCCAGTTATCTTCGGTAGGAGCAAGGTATGCTCAAAAAGTTAGACATGGGAAACACATTTGACCGGGTAAATCTTTCTTTCCTATACAAAGTCCTCCTTTCCTTTGGTTTCATCTCTAACTTTGTCAATTTGATTAAAGCTTGTACTAAAAATCCATGGATAGCTCCTTTATTTAATGGCAGGCCAACAAACTATTTCCAAGCCTCGAGGGGAATAAGGCGAGGTTGCCCCCTATCCCCTTTCTTGTTCATTCTGATGGAAGACTCGTTAAGTAAAAAACTGACAGCTGAAAAGAAAGCAGGGACAGCTCCAGGAGTCAGGTTGACGAAAGGGCTAGAGCCTCTCAATCATGCACTATTTGCAGATGATACTCTTCTTTTGGGCAAAGCCTCAATCAAGATAGCCAAAGTTTATAATGGAATTCTTCAAAAATTCTGCAACATATCAGGAGCTCTTATAAATAAAAGGAAAAGTGCAATATACGGGCGGAATGTGGATCGACAAGCCATTCAGAGAATATCCCTCTCATAAGAAGAATTTCAACGTAAATCACATGTAGAAAACCTTTGTTGACGCATTTCGAACCAACCAGTGTGGTTCATCGTCAGGACAAGTTGAATGAACAGATCTCGTTGGTTGGTTCGAGATCTGTTCATTCAACTTGTCCTGACGATGAACCACACTGGTTGGTTCGAAATGCATCGACAAAGGTTTTCTACATGTGATTTAAGTCGAAATTCTTCTTATAATATCCCTCTCCTTAGGTTTTTTGGGATTTGCTTCTTGGGATAAAACCAAATATCTTGGGTTACCAATAACCCTAGGCCCTAACAAATTATCGTTGTGGAAAGAGATAATAACCAAAACTAAGTCCAAGATTACAACTTGGGGAGGTCAATGGCTCACCAATGCTAGCAAACTCATCCTTATAAAATCTGTTTTGTCCTCCCTACCTATATATCAGGCTTCCTTTCTTCTAGCTCCAAAGAAGATCACAAAACAGATCTCCAGACTTATCAGGGATTTTCTGTGGAGAGGAGGAAGAGGAAATCAAAGAAATTCCACCTTGTGAATTGGGATACAGTTAAACACCCCATCTCTAAAGGAAGCCTGCAACTAAGAGACCCAGGCGTTGAAAATCTGGCTCTTGGAGGTAAAATACTTTGGACCCTCTTCTCGAACAGCAAACACCCTATCAGTCATGTCATAAAGAAAAAATATCTAAAAGGCTCAACGCTAAGGAACATTCAGATAGATAACAACATCAAAGGGATGTTGATATGGCATCTCTGCCGCCATGGGATAGAGTTCTTCCAAAAGCACTTGTATCGCATTCCTAGCAATGGAAAAAACACGATGTTGTGGCAAGACAACATAATGGGGAATTTCCTTTGAGCAAAAATGAAGCAATCAAAGAAATCAGGAACTGGCTCATTCAACAAGGATTCCTCACCCTCGCAGATATCTCGACATGGGACGACTCCGGAAAATGGCGAACTTGGGAAATCCCACAAGTTCTAGATCAAATGCGCAATCAAAAGACCCTCCTGGAAGAAGCGTTAATAGAACTGGCATCGGTTCATATGTGTTTAATGGACAAATGAGGATGGGGAAAGACTGGAATCTACAATGCAAGGCATGGATTTGCCTCTCTTCAACCACAGCAAGCTTCGATCCACACTGCATCTATGTGGAAACAAGTCTAGAACCCTCTCAGTCTCCCCAAAATAAATCTCTTCACCTGGGTATTAATGCATGGGAAAGTGCTAGCTGGAGACAATATGAGTAAAAGAGGTATTCACGGGCCACATCGGTGTTCTCTTTGCTGCAAAGCCCAGGAAACCATGGAGCATGTGTTTGTGGATTCTCTTTCACTCAAGAAGTCTAGGCCTCAATGTCTCTGGCCCATCGCAAGTCAAAGTAGCTAACCTTTTTAGCACCTGGAGAATGTGTTATCCTCACATGACCCAAAGAAAGATATCATGGAACAAAATCTAGAAAGTAGTACCTAAATATGTTTGCTGGAAAATATGGCTCACCAGAAACAACCAGATCTTCAACAACATTCTGAACTCCCCTTTGAAGGTGGCAGCAAAAGCAAAAGCAATTACTCCTCGAGATTGTGGCCAATCATCCCCTTAAAAACGATAACATGCTTCTCCCGGAAGAAAAAAATGGATGGGAACTTATATATTTCGAGACAGGATAAACAACACCACTTGCCCCGGTAAACTCTTGTATGGAGACTACGAGAAGTGGACGCATATTTTCAAGCTTGGTGGAGGAAACAGGGTAAAACAACAATCTTTTTTTATAGTGCCTCCAAAGGCAATCCAGGGACAGCAGGAGCAAGCGGAGTGATCTACTCCCCGGAGGGTATTCGTGAAGATAGCTTCAACCGGGGACTTGGACAGAGAACCAACAACTAGGCATAAATCCTTGGGCTGCTAAAAGCATGTCACATAGCACATGAAAAAGGCATTAAGGAAATACAAGTCTTCCGGGGGACATAAATTTTGATAAAGATATTAAATTCGGAGGACCACTTCAGCGATCCGACGCTCAACAAGACACTTCAAAGGATGAGATATGTGCTCCAAGACTTCTCTTCCTATCTCCTTTTCCATATTCTATGTGGCTCAAATAAGGAAGCAAACGCAAAATCAAACCTGGCATGCCTCCTGCCACAAGGAGCCTTAAGCAAGAATGATGAAGAACCTACATGGAACCCGATCCCGTAATCTAGAGTAAATCTACACCTATTTAAGGAAAAGGAGAGCTACAACTAAAAGGAATTTTGAACATTGTAATGATGGTTGTTTTGGTTTCGGCCCAACCGGTTTTAAATAATTAATATAACCGTTATAGTTATAAAAAAAAAAACAATAATCAATAGTTTCTAATTTTTCTTTTGACATTTTTAATTTTAATCTTTAGTATTATTCCTTATTTTTAGGGCTTTTTATGTTCTAATTTTGACCTTATTATTTTATCTAACGTTCATTTTTATTATAATATTCTTTTAATTTTTTCATTATTGGGATTAATCTGTTACATCTATGTTATTTATTGTTTCTATAGTTCAACTATCCATCCATGTCTCGATGATGAACCATAGTAAATGGTTCGAAACACGTCGACTTTAACATCTACATGTGATTACTTCCGAAAAATTCTAGGTATAAATCAAGAATCACAGAAGACTGCATTCTGACATTAAAATTAAATTAAAAAACATTAAAATAATAAAATAAAAATAAAAACATTAAAATAATATAATTAAAAATAAATAAACAAAAAATTAAAACATTAAAAAAATTAAATTAAAAAGCATTATTAAAAAAAAACATTAAAAATAATTTTTTTTAAACTGTAAAAAAAACATTTAAAATTAAAAATTAAAAATTAAAAAAAAAAAGTGCGGCCCTAGACAGGGCAAGGTGGATTCCGGGAATCGTCCTTGCCCCACCCAAGGCCCTTGGAGCCACGAACCTGAGCAGCAAGGGGGGTTGTGTGGCCATTAGCCTTGCCCCGCTCAGGGCCCGTGGGGTCACACGGGGAGCTGCATGGCCATCAGTCGTGCAGCTCCCCTCGTCTAGGCCTGCAGCCCCACAAGCCCCTGGTGGGGCTTGGCTATCGGCCTTGTCTTGCACGGGGCCCGTAGGGTCGCAGGCTTGGGCGAGGGAGAGTATGCACTCCCCCCCACTCGAGCTCATGGCCCCACGGGCCCTGGGTGGGGCTTGGAGATCGACCTTGTCCCTCCTAGGGCCCAAGGGACCTCAATTTTTACTTCTTTTTTATTTTAAATTTTTTTAAATGTTTTTAATTTAATTTTAATTATTTAAAAAATATAATATTTGTTTAAATGGTTTTTAATGTGTTTTTTTAATATTTTTATTTTTATTATACCGAGTATATTGTAATTAGTTTCAGTCAAAATACTTTGACTCTTAATTAATTTGCATTTTTTTAGAAACTATTTCCAAAATTTATTAAAGTTTTTTTTAATTAAATATTAAACTTATTTTTTAGAAATTGAAAATTATTTTTTGAATTTTTAAAATTTGAATTTCTAATCTATTATTGGTAGATGACTAATTTTATGTGGTTTAAAATCAAAAGTTCATAATTAAAAATTGTCTGCACATGACGTGCATGATGTAATGGTTGGGGCGGATGGTTTTCACACTGCCCAGCCAAGTTCGAATCCTGTGGAGGTTGTAAAATGAGAGGTTGTAAAAAGAGAGGGTCCCGCCAAAGCTTACAAAAAAAAAATAAATGTCTAAAAAAATAAAAATAAGAAAAAACTTCCAATTGCCAAATGTCCTCATAAATTAGTTTTCAAGCAAAACAAAAAACAAATCTATGGATTTTTGTATAATTAATATTTTCTTTTCAAAAAAAATTAGTTGTCAGTATATTTACTAACCATGGAAACTTAGTGATCTAAAAAACAAAAGCAACGACGATATATTACACTAATTTTTCCTTTATTGATTATTCATTTTTTTCTCTCGCTGATTTTTATTATTAAATGGACTCAGTTCAATCATTTTCCTCAATAAACCTTACATATATTATATATTTTTGCAATTCAATTTTAAATCATGATGCAATATAAAAAAAAAAATCTAATTCAACACTATAATAAATAAGATTTTATCTTTTGTCTTCATAATTTTAATCATTATTTAAAAATATAAAATAAAAGAAAAAATTTAGGAATCTTTTGCACTCACACTTAAGTCTCTGTGTAACTAAATTTTTTATTTTAATATACTAGATATTGTAATTTTTTATATTAGATATTTTGTTACATATGAATTATTTGTCACAAGATTAAGATATCAATTTAATTTTTTCTACATAGAAATTATACCATAGATTATTTATTTGCTATGAATTAAGATGAGTATAAATTTAACGTTAAATAAACAGTTTGCTACAATAATTACTTTTTTAATAAATTAATTATCTATTCGGCTATCTCTATTTTGCTCCAAGATTATTTAGTCCATTAATTACTTTTTTTACTTTCCTTCGTCATATTCAAATGTGTCTCATTATTAGATTTATGAATTTGTTCATGCATTCAATAATTGTTATCAATTACTTTTTGCATAAGAGGCGGGTATTAAGTAGTGCCATTGCATATTACTTTTTTTTTGGTCAAGTAAGAGTGGAGCCTTCTATTAACCGCAAGAAAAATTACATATATTACATGTCTTTACAGGTTGAGCTAGTTTTATTCTTGAAAATCTTGCCATTGTGTTCTTTCCAGACATCCCAGATTAAAAAACCTAGAACCAGAGTCCAAGCTTTGTTGTTGATTTCATTGCCTGAGAAGTCTTTTCTCCAATTCTTCAAAGTGTTGGTAATACTGAGTCTGTGCCTGTCAGTCTGCTTGAAGATTGAGGCCACCCAATCCCACAAGGTAGAGGTGAAAGGGAAGAAATTGATTAAGTGTTCCATCGCCTCCTCTTGTGAACCATATAGATGGAATTTGGATGGGCCAACAAAACCCCTTTTCAAAAGATTTTCCCAAGTTAGAATTTTCTTTTGTTGAACCAACCACATAGACAACTTTATTTTCATCCAATGTTGATGCTGCCAAAGGTCCTTCCATACCTTATCAGGGTTTTGATAATCAAACCCTAGGGCTATACGTTTAGCTTCTTTGAGGTTAAATTTACCTTCTGTGTTTCTTCCCCATCTTAGTTGGTCAGACAAGGATGATACCAAAATCTTCCTCTGCTCCAAGTCCCGAGCAAGAGAGCCTGCCTGAGCTTTCAAAGGGCTCTCTTCACTGTATCCCAGATCCTTCCATATTCTCCATTTACCATTGTTCCTTGCCTAATCCCAAAAGTCACTTACCATGCATAAGCCTTTGTTGTCAGTGTCATTCTTGAGACCGGTTAGTTCTTCCCTAAATAAGTTCGGTTCCTGCTGCCAGTTGTCCTCCCAAAACCTTGCCAGGTTCCCAGCTCAGATCTCCCAGAAGTTGTGCTGCTGGACAATGGCTCTGTTTTCCCAAGAAAGATTCCAAATGTGGGAGCCCTTGATAAGCCCAGACATTCGGATATGATCCCTCTCCTGCCAATTATTTGCATATTTCTGTTTCCAAAGCTTGGCCCAAGGGGTTGCCGATTCCTTAAGCCACCTCCACCAAAGTTTTGCACCTGAAACTCTGTTGAGGGTTTTAGGGTCATGAAGCCCCAAACCACCATGGGCCTTAGGTTTGCAGATCTTGTCCCAAGCTACCAAAGCCCATTTCTTTTTCTCTTCCCCTTTGCCCCAAAGAAAATCTCTTTGAATGTTCCTGATCTGTTGCATAACTCCTATAGGAGTAGGAAGAGCTGGAATCACAAAAATGGGTATGGCCTGCAAGACAGCCTTTAAACACAAGGCGCCCTGCCAAATTCAAAGATCTACATGTCCATTTCCTGATCCTATCCTGAAGTTTGTTAACTACTGGCTCCCACACTCCCCTACTTAGAGGTTTGTTCGTAAGATGGATTCCAAGGTACTTAGAAGGTAACTGATCCCTTCGAAACCCTAGAATTCTGGTGAGGTTTCTCTGAATAGCAATGTCAGTGTTAGAAAACAAAACTTTTGATTTTTTAAGGCTTACCTCTGTACCAGTGGCCATAGAAAAGTTGTTCATCTTTTGTTTAAAATCTTTGGCTTCCTTGACCGTGGGAATGCCCTGCAGCATAGTATCATCCACAAATTGTTGGTGAGTTGAAGCAGCTCCATCTATGGTAAGTTTCAGTCCCTGGATTCTTCCTTCAGCACTTGCACTTTTTATCGCTCTGCCTAGCCCTTCCATCATGAGCACAAAGAGGAAGGGGGAGAGTAGATCTCCTTGTCTGAGACCCCTAGAAGGCATAAAGGTTCTTGAGGGTGAGCCATTAAGCAGGATTGAAAAACTAGCCATGGATACCAGGGCCATAACCCATCTAATCCAGTTGTGGTCGAAACCATAAGCTCTCAGCACTGCCCTGATGTAAGACCAGCTTAGCTTGTCATAAGCTTTCGCTAGGTCAAGTTGTATGATCATACCAACTTGCTTATTGCTCTTAAGAGAGTGTACCACCTCATGAGCTTGTATGATGTTATTGAGAATCTGTCTTCCTTCCACATAACCAGTTTGCTCCTCTGAGACAAGAGCTGGAAGAAGGGGCTTGAGTCTGTTAGCGATCACTTTGGAAATAATCTTGTACACCACATTACATAAAGCTATGGGTCTGAATAAAAGCTATGAAAGAGGCATTGAGAGCCTTCAAAACCGTTCTGGATCTTCTGGAGTCTTCCACTACATCAGGGATGTCTTGTTTGATTGTTTTCTAGCATGCTTTGAAGAAGTCTACATTGAATCCGTCCGGGCCAGGAGCTTTCCCATTTTGCATCTCATTAATAACTTCACTGACTTCATCTTCAGACACTGGCCTGTTAAGATTGTGATTGTCTTCCCTTGTTACAAGCTTGGGAATGTACTTTGTGAGATTATTAATGAACCATGACCTGTCTAAGAGAGGATCCTTTGCAATGCTAAGGAAGTGTTGTACTAGGATATATTCCATTTCTTTGTGGGAGACAAGCTCTTTCCCTTGAAAATCTCTAAGTTTTGAAATTTTGTTATGTGACATGTGATCCAAAGTTGATTTATGAAAAAACTGTGTGTTTCTTTCCCCTTCTCTAATCCACTGCACTCTTGATTTCTGCCTCCAGAATATCTCCTCTTGGATGCACCTATCTTCCCATTCCTTCTAAAGAGAATCAACTTGAGTTTTCCTTTCCTCAGTAAAACCATCAGTGATGATTTGATTAATCCCCTGGAGTTTTTGTTCAACTTCTCTCTTGGCTTTAAAAATATTACCAAACTTTTTCTTGTTCCAATCTTTGAGTTTGGATTTGATGTGTTTAAGTCTTTGTTGCAGCATGAACATTTTAGTGCCTTGAATGGGCAAATCTTCCATCCACCATTTGTCAATATTGTTGGTGAAATCAGGGTGAGAGAGCCAGATATTTTCAAACCTAAAAGGTTTGTTCCTCGATGTACCCATAAAAGCAGCTTCAAGCTAGATAGGCCAGTGGTCCGAGCCTCCAAAGGGAAGGATTAGAGCTGACATGTCAAGGCCTGTGAGAAGGAGGTCCTCTGAGATTATGAATCTATCTAGTTTAGAGGCAACTTGAGAAGCCTCTCCTCTCTTATTGTTCCAGGTGAAAGTGCCATATATTGTTTCAGCATCCACTAGTCTCATTTTATTTATGAAGTTTTGGAAGGCAATGGAGTCTCTACCTAGTGTTCTGGTGCCACCTTTTTTCTCTATAAGAGATTTGATCATATTGAAATCCCTTGCCAGAATATAGGACATATCAGGATATCTCACTCTCAGCTCCTCAAGTCAGCTCCTCAAGGGAGGTGAGAAGCTTGAGTTTGTCTTCTAGTTTTTGAGGACCATAGACATTTGTAATCATGTAAGTCTCCCTATCACCCAAAGGTTGAATCACCAGCGATAGATAGTTCCTAGACACTTCCGCATCCAGGATTCCAAGTTTCTGGGGATCCCAAAGCGTAAGAATCCCTCCTGCTGAGTTATCTGCCTTAGCCTCTAGATACTCATACTTGCTTAACCATTTGCTATGTATTTCTTTAATCTTGTCCATCGAACACTTAGTTTCCTAAATAAAAACCATATCTAGTTTTTCTTCTTTTATTCTACTGCTAAGATTTCTTTGTTTCCTTTTACTTCCTAGGCCCCTAATGTTCGAGGTTGTAAGCTTCATTAAGAAAGGTTTGTAAAGGAGTAGCTGGTGAGATCTCTCATCTTACCTGAGTTAATCACGAGTTTTCCACATTTAGTCAGCAACTCATTCTGTCTTTTTCTTCCTCTTTTCCTACCCAGATTCTTGGAAGAGTGCCCCGGTGTTTCCTCCAATGTTTTCATCTCTTTATTCTCCTGGTTGTCATGGTTTCTTTTGACTCTAGAGCCCTTCGATTGGGATCTCTAGAGGAAGAGATGTTGAGGCCTATCAAACTCCCCCTTTGGCAGGGAGTCAACCCCTTTGGCAATACCCTGCTCCAAAAACTTTTCTAGATCTAAGTTCTCCCTCTCAAGAATCTCCTGCAGTTCATGGTCCTCCGTTCCCACGTCACTTGGGGTCATCTCATGGTCCTTACTGAGCTCCAAAATGCTCGGTAGATCATCCTTTTGCTGGTTGTTCTTTGGTATATCCTCCATGCTAGCATTCTTATCCTTCTCATTGGTATTAGTCTCTTATTCCTGGTTTGCCCAATTGTTTTTAACTTCTTCTTCTAAGATTTTGAAACTATTGTGGCTCGGTTGCATGTCCTCATTGATTTTATTTTGGTACCACTTTCCTCCTTTCCCTTTGCCCCCCACCTTAGTGAAACCCTCGAGATCTTTGCTTGTGGTGGTTTTTGTGTTGCTCTCTAGTTTGTTTGATGGGCAGTCTCTGTATAGGTGCACGTGTTCATGGCACTTACGGCACCTGAATGAGACATGTTCATAGTCCACCGCCTGCACCCATTCTTCATCATACACTTTTAAAATGATCTCGTCCGAAAGTGCCCTAGATAAGTCCATTTCCACACAAATCAGGGCGAATGAAGTGTATTTACCTCTTAGAGTCGCATATGATATTTTTATAAAATGCCTAATTTATTGCGGATAGATTTTAGAGACTTCGACAACCAATAGTCTAAAAGAAGGGAGTATAGTCTTATCCATACAGGTACTGAAGTGAGTGTTTCTCGTTCTAGGACAAAATTCATCACCCATGGTCACATGTAAAGGCCTATAGCAGCGTAAAAATAGGGTCCTCCCTTGAACACTCTGTCTTTGTATTCTAAGCTCGTGAACACCATTGTAAAGAAGCCCTTGGATCCAAGGTGAAGGTTTATTTCCCCCTTTGGTTTCCAGTGGTTCCTTATCCATGCGTGTAAAGCCTTCTCTGTCGACCAAATCCCCATAAATTTGCATATAACTATGTGTTCCGCCATGTGTTCTCTGTGCACCTGTAGCACTGGGTCACTTAAAATGACCCAAGGAATAATGGTCGACTTGGGTTTACAGACCCCTATCACACTCATAGGTGCAGCTTTCTCACTACTACCCTCTTTCCTCTTTTCCCTGCTATCTTCCTCATGATTTTATTTTTGTCCGTGAGGTTTGATATTTCCTGTGTTAATATCCTCAGTTATCACCTCCGGTGGTTTCTTGAAGCAATGCAGACCAATTCCCTTGCTTCTGTTCACGACTATTTGAATGTAGGAAGGAGCAGAACTCCCTCCTCCATGACCTGCCATAGTTACTAGTGCCAAACCCTAACTCAAACCCTAGTTCAGATTGCAGAGCCACCAGTCCAGCTACAACAACCATAAATTAGAGTGAAATCCTTCATTAACATGCGACGAGAGTATTCTTTCTCATTCCAATAAAGCCTATCATCAACGCCATTGCTTATTACACTTGTTTTATTTTATTTTAGTGTAATTTTGTTAATGTTTTTTTTTTTTTTCAAAAAAACATGTTTTAATGTTTTTTTTTCAATATATTTCTTTAATTTTTTTAATGTTTTTTTAATTATATATATATATATATATATATATATATATATATATATATTTATTTATTTATTTATTTTTTAACTTTAAAAAATTATCTAAATCATTTATTTGGATTAAAAAAAAGTCAAATTTCATCATCTTTGAATATAAAATTCATAAAATTTGTTATTTATCAAGCTTTTTTTATTCAATTTTTTCATCTAAAAAATTTATTTAACATCTCATTTTTAGCGAAATGTCCTAATATACATAATTTTTTAATTATATCTATATGCAAAATGCGTATTTTTTGTCGCATGTTTAAAATTATTATTTTTTAGTGACAAATATTTTATGTGTATTGAAGTATTAATTAACAATATATAAATATATACAAAATCTTAACCTCAAAATATTAATGTTATTTTTTTTTAAAACTTTGCAAAAAAAAAATAATATTATAAAAAACATTGCAAAAAAAACAAAAAACACATGTTTGGAAAACCTTTAAAAGACAAACATCTTACAACGAAAAACAAAAAGATGAATAAGACAGCTTGAAAAATGGTTAAATAATCAACATTTCAAAAAAAATGTGCACACTTAGGACATAAGAAAATTTGAAGGGTCAAAAATATGTCTTCAAATTTTTTTTTATTTATTTTTTATTTATTTTTTATTTTTTATATTTTTCAAAATAACCAGCATTTAAAATATATATATATATATATATATATATATATATATACACTTAATATATTAGAAAATTTAAACTGTCAAAAATAAGCCCTCTAAAAAAATGGGTTGATGTTACATCAACACTTTTCAAAATAAGCATAAAAATCATTACTATTTAATACAAAAAAGTTCATACCTAATACATAAGAAAATTTGAAATGTCAAAAATATATTACAAAAAAAAATGTGTTTTGAATCAGCACTTCTCAAAATAAGATGATTTTTTGTTACCTAAAAAAATGAAAAACTTACTATGATTCATATTTGATAATTTACTTTCTTCACTAATATATTTGATATGAATAAAAATACATAAATAAAATGTGATTTTGCATAAACGAATATAGTTATTTGTTAGATGTCAGATATTCAATAGAGAGTTTCAATTAAATCCCATTCAAAGAAATATATTAAATACTCTCCTTCATACCTTATGTAATGTCACTAGGGTACATATAATCGGTTAGTTTTTGTTAGGCCCCTATACTACTAGTGTAACCCCTTATTGTTATTAGTACAACCCACTTATTATATTGATGTACCCATGTAGTGCCCATATTGTTACTAATGTGCCCCATAGAAGCCCACTATTGTTATTATTGTGCCCTTACATTATTATTGTTATGTCGGCTCTGGTTATGTTATGACCCCTTAGACTCCTATATATAAAAAGGAGGTCTTTTCATTTGTATCATCGAAGAATTGTTCATTTATGTAATGTAAAGGAGGTTTCCCCCTCGAAGAGGCTGAATTCTAAGGCGTTGATCTATCTTTTCTATCTTTTCTTGAGCTGGTTTCATAACATTTGGTATCAGAGCTTTTGGATTCTAGGGTTTCGCTGCTCCAAACAGGTCATCGTGGCATTTTCGCTATAACTTTTTTTATGTGACGTTTCAGAAGTCACAAAAGAAACCCATTTGAGAAGAATTCACGCTGAACCTTGGATCTGAATTTCAACACTTTTCACGCGATATTTGGGGAGATATGATCTGAGGAAGTTGGTCTTTTTGCAGACTCTTGAATTACATTCAAAATAGGTGACCTGGGGAAAATAGTCATAACTTTCTCTCTGAGCATTGGATTGAAATTTCATAAGAAGGTACAGAAAGAGGACAGACTGTAGTTTCTTGTATGCATTTTTCAGATCCATAGGTCGAAAAATTGACACGTGGCACTTCATACAAGTTCGCTCTTCTGGAAAGGTCTATAATCAGGTCATCTTGGGAGATTGTGCATAACTTGTTTTTGGGGAATCCAATTTGGATCAGACTGGTGGCATTGGAAAGAGGACACAGAGGGCTACTACAGGTAGCAATTTCAGAACTTAAATATCCGCAAGTACAGAGTTACAGTCGTTTCAAGTTCGAGGTCCTAAAATCAAGAAAAAGCAAGATGAGGAAGTTTGATGGCAAGGATCCGGTAAATTGGATACTTCAGATGGAGCAATATTTTGATCTACATGGTGTACCACTGTTACAAAAGGTATGTATTGCATCTTCATATTTAGAACCGGATCAATTTTTATGGTATAAAGGGCTTTGTTCTCGTAAAAAACTTGTTACGTGGTCAATTCTCATGGAGGAAATGATAGCACATTATGAGGATACAAAGAGCAACACCTTCTTTAGAGCAACACCACAACAATTGGAAAGAGTAAAAGGGATTTGTGACATATTTGAAAGTAAAATTATGGCAACAAGGAAGTCTACCCCTCACAACTATAAAGATGGACGAGTTGTTCCTCCAAGCCTTCCACAACCTACAAGGGTTACACCACAACAATTGGAAGAAAAAAGAGAAAAAGGGCTTTGTTACAATTGTGATAGCAAATGCACTAAAGGTCATAAGTGTGCTGAGAAGAAATTATTTTACATAGAGCATGAAGAGGAGGAAGAAAAGGATCAAGAAACATCAAAAGAAGAGGATATATGCCAGGACCCGACCCCAGAGAAAGAAGAAATGAATCAGAACATATCTTGTAAACTATTGGCAAGAATGACCACTCCTCAAACTCTAAAGATAGAAGGAAATATCAAGAAGAAAAAGGTGCAAGAAGTGAAATATCACATCAAGAAAGAAGAAATGAATCCAACCATATCTTGTAATTCACTGGTCGGAATTACCACTCCTCAAACTAGCGAGACAGAAGGACATATCAAGAAGAAAAATGTTCAAGAAGTGAAAGATCACATCAAGCGTCAAGAAATGAATCCGACCATATCTTGTAAAGGATTGGAAGAAATTACTACTCCTCAAAATTTAAAGATAGAAGGACATATCAAGAAGAAAAAGGTTCAAGCAGTGAAAGATCACATCGAGCACCAACAACAAGTTCTCCAACTTTTAAAGGATAGCGCCACTTCGGTGCAAAATCAAATGAAACAACAAGTAGATCAACATCATAGTGAAATTTTTTTGACGTAGGCGATTTGGTATTTTTACTGCTACATCTAAAGCAAGCTATTTATGAGAAGGAAACGTTGGCAATACTACATGCACTTAAAAAATGGCGACCTTACCGAATGGGAAGACTCTTCAAGGATGAGGATGTGGAAGCATTGTTTTGTGCTATTTATATTATCCAACCAGATTGGATAAACGAAGCAAGGGATGAATGGAAGAAGGACAAAGAAGTATGGCCACTTATTCAAAACTTGCAAAAGATCCCAATTCAAACAATATTGCCAGATATTGAAAAGGAAGTAAAAATCATATTGGAACCTGGAGCAGTCATAGAAACAAGAACCCGACAGCTACGAAATCGATCAATTTCAGAGTATCTCATCAAGTGGAAGAACTTACCCGCTGAAGATTCCACATGGGAGGACAAGAATTTTATACAGAAGCATCAAGAACTACTCAAGCGTTGAGGACAACGCTTTTTGAAGGAGATGGGCATGTTAGGCCCCTATACTACTAGTGTAACCCCTTATTGTTATTAGTACAACCCACTTATTATATTGATGTACCCATGTAGTGCCCATATTGTTACTAATGTGCCCCATTGAAGCCCACTATTGTTATTATTGTGCCCTTACATTATTATTGTTATGTCGGCTCTGGTTATGTTATAACCCCTTAGACTCCTATATATAGAAAGGAGGTCTTTTCATTTGTATCATCGAAGAATTGTTCATTTATGTAATGTAAAGGAGGTTGCCCCCTCGAAGAGGCTGAATTCTAAGGCGTTGATCTATCTTTTCTATCTTTTCTTGAGCTGGTTTCATAACAGTTTTGCTTGACCCTCAAGTCATTGGGTTATTATAAAAATTAAGATATTCTGACATACGTTTGTTTGTTTTTTTTTTCCTTCCCATGTCGATGGATGTAATTATGAACAAATATATTTGTTAGATGTCAAATATTTAATAAAAACTTTCAATTAAATCCAATTCAAAGAATATAGTAAATACTATTATTTATACTTTATATAATGTCACTAGGGTACATATAATTAAGATTATATTTGTTACATGTCAAATATTTAATAAAAAACTTTCAATTAAATCCAATTCAAAAATATATATTAAATACTCTCCTTTAGACCTTATATAATGTCACTAGGGTACATATAATTAAGATAGTGTACTCTCAAGTCATTGGGTTATTATAAAAATTAAGATATTATACACTACATTGTTTTCTTCTTTTTCTTTTTTTTCTTTCACGTTGATCGATATAATTATGACATAATAAAGGATATTGAAAATAATGAACTTCATGGGTTTGAGGGTAAAATCTTAACTGTGGGTTTGTGTATTTGCGAGCAATCTTCGTTGTTTTTTGTGATTTCTTTCGCCTATTCTAATAATAGCTTTCTATTTTGGTTTTCTTCTCTTTTCGCAAGTGGTTTTTATGCATGGAGTGGGGGGGGCGGTGGGGCGACTGGATCCCTAGCCACCTTTACCCCTTGGTCTAATGCTTCATAGTTTTTGCGAGTTGATGTATCTCCATCTTCTCTAGTGGGTGTCCTTGTATTCGAAGGTTTTCTTTAGCAGTGTGGCTACTGGATTTTGGGTTGACAAGGGATTTGGCTCGATGTCGTCCACATTATTGCTTTGCTTTAATCCTGTGCTGCAGATTCGCTTGCATATTCGTTTGTGTAAGATTTCAACTCCATGTATTAGGCCCTGCGGCCTTTTCTTCTACCACTGACAATTTGCAAATCTGGTAAAGCAAGTTCTCTTTCTTCTTGATGACATCTTCTTCATGCCTGGCAGTTTGACTCAGAAACATTGGTTGTCGCGAGTCTCTTTTGGGCTTTACAACCCTTTATATTTGTTTTTTTATGACCAGTGACTTCTCTCTGGTGTTGTTGATGGGGTTCACCAACCTTTTCTATGGAGCTGCCACATTTTTCTTTGAAGCCTATCATTGCTCCCTTCAGGGTTTTCAGCTTGGTCTGTTATCAACCCATATTTGCAAGATATGTGCCATCCTTGTTGGGTTTTGTTGATAGGTTTTGATTGTATTGGCTGCCTATTGTTGGGCATTTTTCTTAGGGTTATTCAACAGGCCTACATGCCCTATATCTTGCATATATCTTGTATTTTCAATCGAACACGTTTCGGATCAGGATTGCATACACATGGTGTGTTTACAGAATATATATTTTTTTCTTTAATAAAACTTACGATTTTTTCTCTGGAAAAATAATTATAACAAAATGAAACTTATGTTGGAAAATAGAAATATTATAAAGTAGACGTTCGAGAATTTAAGAAGAGTTGGTAACATTAGTAAACATCACTATAGCATTGAATGTTGAATATGTGTTATATTGTTTGCATAATTAGTTCTATGTTCAAGTAGAATGCATCGAGCACAACTAGAGAGTTAGAAGGGAGTGGAGCCTCCGAAAAAAGAAAAGAAAAAAGGAAAGAAATAATGAGTGGCTTTTTGCATCTATTTTTGAAGGTTTTTGACACATGGTTTTCACATTTAGTGGATTTGTGATGCGTGGTGGTTTAGCCCATTGTTTTATAATTACAATTAAGAAATTATGGTTGTAATCTAATTTGGGGCATTAGGGGATTTGGATGTTTTGGGACCATATATAATGTATTATAAACAATAAAGTTGATTGATGATAAAAAGTAGACGTGCAGCTTTAAACTTTTAGTTGGTTTTCCCAGTTTGGGTTTCTAGGGTAAATCTTTGTGTAATATGTGATTGGCATTGTTTTATTAAGAATTTGTGTATGCATTGCATTACTTTATAAGGTTTAGAACTTACATTAATGCACAAGCAACATCATTAGACACCACAATTTTCTATTTATTGGGAATTTGTGTATGCATTGCATTGTTTTATAAGGTCTAAAAGTTACACTAAAGCACAAGTAACATCATAAGACACCACAAAATTGAGTGTATAATATACCACTTTAAGAGATCATCTGTACAAAAATTGAATCTTTCATTGTTTTCCTTATAACCAAGTGGTTATGGTCAACATAGATCATCCAAGTTAGACCTAAAGCAGTTAGATAAAACCATATTCATGACCACCTTTTATGTTGATTTTGTTACTTCACTTAGTCCAGACAATTTTAGTGGGTCCAATCCAACTAGTTGAAACTATCTTAGTCAACTAGTCAACCACGCATTGGACTATCAACTCAATCTAATTCACGCTCACTAACTCCAAAATTGGCTTTAACCTTGAGTTTTAACACCCCATTGTTAACAAAACTCTTTAAAAATTCAAATGGTGTCGTTATTGTTGCTCACCCTCCCCGCCATAATGATTGTGTCTTGAATACCAAGCAGCAACCAAAGTTCACAAATTTGGATTCAACCAAATGCTTTTTATATAAGTCCAATTATTTGTTCTACAGTAAATGAGACACCACATGATCCTAAATCTCTAATAGAGTGAGCATGAAATTTTGCATGCTTCATTTCGCTATGAACAACATGTTAATAGCCACTTGTATTACACTTTGATTGTCGTAGTACTCTATAGTGGATCCAATAAAAGGAAATTTAAGCTCACTCATTAGGTTGTGAATCTAATACAAAGTCAACTCCAACATTCATCACACTTTTGTATTCAACTTCAGCGATTGATAGAGAAACAACCTTATGTTCTTTACATGACCCAACAATTATACTAGATCCAAGATAAAAGCACACAACCTAAGGTTGAATACCAATAATCTCCATCACTTACATAATCAAAATCTATATATCCAAATCAGTGTTCCAAGTCCTCGTGCTTTTATCCTTATTAGTCATTTTTTTAGGGATAATGCATTGTTTTCCTTTGTTGATTGGAACATCATGATTTAAATCACAATCTTCTACGGGGCTTCCTTTTGTATTTCCATGTCAGCCTCTTTCATTATAATTATGTCAACCATTTCCCCTGATGGAATTTGCATGTGGCTATCATGCTTATCTTCATCAAGCAACTTTTCTTGTGCCTGAATCAACAAATTATAGAGAGAAACAAGAATGTAGTCCTTGGAATCCAATTTGCATGGAATGTGGCACAAAAAACATCATAGATTGCTTTCAAGTTCATGTCATCATTTTGTTGATGGTGCTGAAAATCCGTCAACCAAGGGGATATCCTCAATGTGAAGTCCCAATTAGACCTCACACTGTTTGGAGTAGAAGCCCCATCCAGAGTATTGGCTCGACCACCATAACTCAAAGGTTTGCCTTAGCTTCAATGGATAACATAAGAGAGTATGCAAATAACCTTTGAAATCAACAAGTTGACACTGTGAAACATCAATTGCAATGTGTGAAAGGAGACTTTCACAAGAGGGAAGTATCTCCTTTCACAATAGGGAAGTAAAGAGCGAGTCTCTAGAAGGAAAGTAATAGTATTATCCTAAGAAGGGCACATGAGAACAAGGAAAGATTTGTTAGTTATCTAGCAACATAGTTCACATAGACACAACGCAAACTAAATCAAATACAACACACATTCAACAAGATAAGTACCAAAGCCACCAAAATAGTTCAATTTCCTTAGTACATGTGAATGAAACACATACCGCAAACATACAAAGAATAGCCTTACTACATTCACGATACATGCATGAAAATGTGTTGGCTCATCAAGCTTCTAATTATTAGGTGAAAGATCCAAGTACATAGTTACAATGGTGAGCCACTAGCTCCAATAGTGGAACATTAAGTCACTTCTTGCTTCTCTTAAGAATGAACTCCTCTCCTACGCTAAGCTAGTGAAGCCAAGGCTAGCTCTCCAAAGGTTAAGCCTCCAAAATCCATTTGCTTGAGTTATGAGGGTGTATTTATAACAAGAGGGATGACCTTTCATATCCCCATGACTCTTGAGCTTCCTTCATGACTCTTAAACTTCTAATGTGACCTTTGGCCTTCTATATGATTTTTGGAATTTTCCTAAAAACTCTTTTGTCCACATATGAATCTTGGACTTCCACACATTACATTTTGTCATTTCCTTTTGATAATAACATCATTACTTCCACAAATGATGTGGCCAGAAATATGGACACACATGAAATTGTGATGGCACTGGTACAAGTCACAACTTGACAACGATGACATGGACTCCATGATGAAATGGCAATCTCAAGTTATTTCTCTTGTTGCTTTGTCTTCAATCTTCATGAGAGGTATGTTTTGTTCTTCATCTTCACCCTCCAAGGGGTTGAATGGTATGAAGTCTTCATGTGGTCCTGATATTTGGTATTCTGTTGCAAATTGGTGTCCCTTCATCTTCTTGCTCAATGATCATATTATCTTCACAGCATCCCAAGTGTCTTCTAGCATAGTCTCCTCCTCTTTTTTGAGCATCACCCTATCATGTCAAGATGTAATACCTACAAGTGAAATCCACTCATGACAAGATGACATCAGTGTGAAAACATCCTAGTCTAACTTGCATCATGAAAATTGTTGATTGAGTTAGAACTGGGTATTTTACATGGAGGAAGACTCGGGGATTGTGCATTGCGCAGTTTAGGAGGACAAGTGTGAGGGACTGAGGCTTACAACTGCACAATGCCCAATTGTGGAGGCCTGAGAGACACTGTGCAGTTCTGGAGCACAATGGGGCAAGCTTGAGCATTGAGACTATGCAATGCGCAGTTCAGAAGGGAGACTGGACAACAAGATTGCGCAGTTTAGGAGGGAGGCTAGACAACGAGATTGCACAGTTCAAGGAAACAAGGAGACATCTTGATGAATGAGACTGTGTAATGTGCAACAAGAGTTTGGCTAGGAGAGCTAATTATGTAGTTTTCGAGGGCAGGAGGTCAGGCTTGGACGCAGAGACTATGTATTGCGTAGTTCCAGGAGGCAAGGGTGCATGCTTGAGGCTTGCAACTGCACAATGCGCAATTCCGGAGGGCAAAGTGAGCTCAAGTTGGTCAGGCATGAAACTTTCTAGAATTTGCCCCAATGTGGGATCAATGAGGCAGAGATGAAACCAAGGTAGGACTTGAACATGATCACACACTGAGAACCATCGATGACACAAAATAGAACACTCGGCATTAAAAAACAACATGATACCATTAACGTGACGACAAAACAACAATCTCCTCCAAGTGTGACACTCAAGATACACTCTGTGACGATAGTGATGACACTAGTACAATAGTGCATAAAACTTTAAGAATGACTCTAATACATGGCTACATGATAGATAAGACCCATTGGTACCAAAATTGACTCTTGAAATGAACCATAACTTTGATTTTTCAACGTGTGACACTTCCCATGCCAAAATACGACACATGCAAAAGTAAGAGAAAAGTGTGAACGACACTTGCAAAGGCTTAAAGAAAGTGAAAGTGACACATGTCAGAATGAGGATAACATGAAAATGGCACTTGTTAAAATGAAAGCAAGCCAAAACGATAGTCGTGAAAGTGAAAATGACACTCGCGAAAACAAAGGTGTGCCAGAGCGACAATTGATAAAACTCACCAAAATAGAAGTACAATTACAATCAGAGTGAGAGATACTGCCAATGGGGATTGTGCACTAACTATTGACATGTGTTGTGCAGTACAGTGTGCTTATGGATTGCACAGCCATTGTCACCGGTGATTGCGCAAGCCTTACCTTTAAGAGTTGCGCAGTGCCTATGTAAGCTTGCATCAAAAGAAGTGCATTGGTGAACTCTTCGAGAACTTAGCATACATAAGCAAGTGACTTTTCACTTTAGATCTAAGGGAACACCAACTGGCCATGGATAAAATATGAACAATTAAGGAATGCCAGATCCTCATTCACAAATAGGCTCCAAAATTCAAGTGTAATCAAAATTTTGGAGGTTGTTTGTTGCAGTGACAACAACTTCTTTGGGAAATCTAATCCACATTTACTCAATTTTAATTACAGATCCTTCATATGAGCCAAATAATCCTTATTTATATAAAAAAGATTCAAAATAATCAATTGTTTCTCATGTTTCATAACCTAGGTTTCACCAACCTTGTCAAAAAAATTAATAAAAAGAAAGGATTTTATTCACAAAATCTAGCCCATTAGTATGGAATAAAATCTCCCTTCAAATGTAGCTTCTCATGACATCTAATTCTTCATCCTTTTTTTCATTGAGAAAAAACTTCTCATGATCATCTTTGTAATCAAGAACAATAATCTTTGTAAAATATCATAATGCTTTTCCCTTCAATAAGCTCTATATATCTTAAGCCCACATGCCATAGTTGCGCCCATTAAACACCACTAGTACTTGCAAGAACTCAGCTCACACTTGCAAACCTGATCTAGAACCCACAAGTCCAAGCAAGTCAATTCCTTCATAAATATGATTTCTCGTAAGCACATAAGCATCCACAACCTTCCATGTGATTCAACAACTTCCAAGTGCTTTATAACAACGAAGAACCAGGCTCAATTCTTTAAAGCCTAGAGCTTTGATATCATGTTGGAATGCAGAAGTGTTGCAAATGTAAATAACTAATAATCCAAGAAAAGTTAATGGTTTTAACACCATTATAAGATTTAAGCACAAGTAACATCTTAAAGGAATCACAAAACTAAGTGTATAATAAACCAATCTAAGAGATCACTTATATACTTGAATGTGTAACCAATTTCGCTAAAACCAAGTTGACATGGTCAACTTCGATCAACCATGTTAGCTCCAATGCAGTTAGATAAATCCATCTTTTGGGTCTTTTCGGCCTTCTTCTATCCCCAGTAAGTTACTTGACTTGGTTAAGATCATTGAAACCCTAGTAATTTACTTGACTTAGTTAAGATCATTGAAACTTGTTATTTGACTTGGTTAAGATCAATGAATCCCCTACTAAGTTTTAAGATCATTGAAACCCTTACTAAGTTACTTGACTTGGTCAAGACCACTTTATTTAGTCCAATTCAATTGATCAAAATTGCCATAGTCAACTAGTCGACCACATAGTGGACTATTGACACATTATCTAAGTCATGACCACTAAGTCCAAAGTTGGGTTTAACCATAGGTTCTAACAACTGAAACAACAAACTAGCGCATTTAACTTCTTATTCTCAATTATATCCACAAATCAAGGGAGTGCATAACATCCTATTGAAACACTTGATATGGGTTGAACACTATCTAAGCCTAAACATTTGCAATGTCCTAGAGAATGATGGGTTGAACATTGGCTCTAATGTAGGGATTTGGGAGCATAGTGAAGAACTAAGTTGTTAAAATCTAGTAATGACATTGGAAGCTTAAGCATCAAGGTTGAATGAATAAATTGAACTTTATATTGGAACTATTAGAATTCGATGTTGAAGAGATGAACTGAGTGGTCCTAATGAACTAAAAATGAATCCATCAAGACTGGACACAAACGAGTTGAACTAAACATTGCAAACGTTGATGCAATCAAAATTGGAAGTAAAAGAGAGAGATGGAATGTCACTTCATTGGTAATTGCAACATTGATGTGGATCTTTTATTATCGAGCTCTATTTTCATTGATTCACAACTTTTGCATGTTGTGTTATTTAAATTCTACAATGCATAAGCAATGACTATGGTGTAGGACAAGCAAGCAATTCCTACATATCTAGTCAAAATCTATCTTTATTAGGCTTCTAATAATTGAGTGATATAATATTTATCTTCAAAACATGTCATTAATTTGTTCAACTAACTTCCACTGGGGATGAACCTTGCAAGAGTAAATCGGTAGCCTATATTTTGTGAATAACCTCAAACAGTTAGAAGCCATGGGAACTATTTAAACCTCATTTAAACAATTTATTAAATTTTCATGACAGCACAATGAGAGATAAATTATTGGAACAATATTTCATACCATAATTCATTATCAAAATAATAATTGTGCATCAACAAATTGGGAGGATGGTACTCTTGAATGAGTCCAATGTACTAGATCTTACGCTTCTTTTCACATGTTGATGTATCTCAATGAGCAAGCTAAATGCTAGTTCCTTCTCCTCTAATAGACCATAAGTCTTGTAAGTTTACGTTGAAAATGTGACTAGTGTCAGTCTTCATAATGTAATATAAATGTATCTTTGATGTATTTATTATATTCATTTATAATCATTATCATATTCATTTTTGTTCAAAGCATGTTCTTCATGCTCATAGAGTCAAAAGAGTCAAAAAGAAAATTATTTTAGTCATTTCCTATTTGGACATTTATAAGAAAAAGAATTTTGAATTTAGTATTGAGTCAAAGTCCACCAAAATGGTCAAAGTCGGCTTGGGCCTCCAAGAGCCACCTATTCGCCTCCTGAAATAGCTATATATACAAATTCAGTTCGACTTATTGAAGCTCATCTATTCAACTTACAAGAAGACATCTAAAATCAACAAGAAAGAGGAGTCAAGGCAAGTCAAAAGAGAGAAAATCGAAGTCAAAGACAAGAAGAAATTCCAAAGTTTGACAGAAGTTTGACCAAGAAGCTCGCATGTGTGGACAATAATTTTGTGCACAAGGCTGAAATTCTGAGGTTGCTATAGGGCCGAATTTTGGCCTCCCACTGCAAGTCTGTAATTTCAGTACGTTGGCCAAAATTTGGACAATCTGACTTTTGTTGACATTGATTAGAGTTGACCAATTTTGGAGGAGACTTGGAGGAGGGTTGGACTTGACATTTTGGTGGTAGTTTTGGGTCTTAGTCTTGGTCTTGAAGTCTCATTTTGATCTGATTCTATAAGAGAACGACTAGTTGGGTTTTCCCCCTTGTGGGGTTTTGCCCTGGCTTGGAGCCTAATTTCTTATGTCTCTTGTCTCTTGTGAATTATGTTCTCTATATTTCGCTAATGTGTAATTGCTTGATGACATAACCAAGAAAACATGAAGTAAAGAATGCATATTAGTCACAAGTAATTACCATGACAAGAAATTATATCATCTATTTGAATTTCAACAGTTTAAATATTTTTGCTAGAGGTAGAAGTAAGCACAATTTCTTCTTATACAACCCCATCTATTCTATGCCATCTGTCACAAGTAATTACCATCACAAGAAATTATATCATCTATCTGAATTTCAGCAGTTTAAACAATTCTGTTAGAGGTAGAAGTAGGCACAATTGCTTCTTGAACAGCCCCATCTATTCTATGCCAGCGTTATTTTATATTTGGCATAAGGAAAGATAAAGCCATTGGAACACTATTTCATCCCATAATTCATTGTCAAAACAATAATTATGCATCAACAAATTGGGAGAAGGATGGCACTCCTAAATGAGTCCAATGTGATTCAACTAAATCATAGGCTTCTTTTCACATGCTAATGTATCTCAATGAGCAAGCTAAATATTGATTCCCTTATCCTTTAATAGACCACATATTCTTATAGGTTTAAACATTTTTGCTTGAGGTAGAAATAGGCATATTTGCTTCTTATACAACCCCATCTATTCTATGCCAACCTTATTTAATATCAAATAATCAATATATTTAATTATTTTTGTTCTAGCTAATGTAGACATTGTCACATTGCTTTTCCTAACACTAGACTTGTGTTATGGTGGTGTATCATCATGGCGAATATGATGTTCTTTATATTATACATGCATCTCAAGATAACATGCCCATCTAACAATCACATCAAACCTATGAATGCAAGGAGCCTAAGACACAAGCATAAGATTGATAAAGCAAGACTACTATTAGTTTAGTGAAGTCATATGTTTAAGCTTTCTTTGCAAATATCAATACCAAAAATGTTCAAGCTTTCTTACTACTTTTGTAAAAGTAATAATTACCTATCTTACTGCTTTTGCGAAAAGGAATTTTAGGACCTTGCATAAAAGTTCCTTTAATATTTATGATGTTGGTCCATGCCCACATGTAGAGACTAATATTAGCTCAACGAAGTCATATGTTTAAGCTTTCTTTGCAAATATCAATACCAAAAAAGTTCAAGTTTTCTTGCTACTTTTGTAAAAATAATGATTAGCTTTCTTACTACTTTTGTCAATAGCAATTTTAGGACCTTGCATAAAGGTTCTTTTAATATTTATGAATGTTGGTCCATGCCCACATGTAGAGACTTTAGCCTTGTAAAAAGAAAAAGAAAGAGGCTTTAATGCCATTAAAACCCATTTAAACACTCGACTATAACAAGTGTCAGACCAGGAGGTAACTCCTCAAAACAAATCATGAAATTCATTCAGGTTGTTCATTATTATATACAGGAGGGAGAGACTATTCATTTCATCTCCTGGTGACTCTTCATCTTTTCTATTATTTATTTACATTAATTTCAGTTGTTCACCCAATCCCTATGATTAGGTGTCAACATTCCCCCCGTTAATCTGAAGGGATGTTGGTGAGTCCAAGCATCGTTCTGAATCTTTCAAGATTTTCTCTTCCAAGCACTTTGGTGAAGATGACTGCAATTTGCTCATTAGTGGAACAATGGCGGAGATGAATTGTTTTGGCCTCAACATGATGTCGAATCAGATGATATTTAGTATTGATGTGCTTCGTTCGATCATGGAACTTTGGGTTCTTGGCCAACTTTATTGCCGAGGTATTGTCAATCATGAGTGGAGTTGATTGTACTTGTTTTACTTGCAAATCTTCAAGAATTTTCCTGATCCACACAAATTCTTTTGTTGCCTCAGCTGCTGCCACATATTCTGCCTCTGTTGTGGAATCTGTTGGAACTGATTGTTTGCGTGATCTCCAGGAGACAACTCCTGATCCAAGACTCATAGCATAACCTGAAGTAGATACCCCAATTTCTTTGTCTACATCGAAGTCCGAATCAGAGCATCTAATCAAGCTGAACTCGCCCACCTGTGTATACTTGATTCTAAAGTCTTTAGTTCCCTTCAAGTACTTTAGAACTCTTTTTGCAACAAACCAATGTCTCTCACAAGGCTTTTGCATAAACCTGGAGAGGATTCCAACAACAAACGAAATGTATGGTCTGGTAGTAGTTAGGTAGTTGAGACTTCCTACAAGCTGTCTTAACTTTGTTGCATCCTCTAATTCTTTTCCTTCAATGGATGTGAGCTTTAAGTTTTGTTCCATTGGAGTAGTCACAGGATTGCATTCTGTCATGCCAAACATGTTCAACAGATCTCCAATCTACCTCTTTTGAGAAAGGAATATTGATCCAGGTGGATGTTGGTGGCCACCCACCTATCCCATTTGGACACCCACAACTGTCTCTTTTAGCCTTTTCAGTTTCCTAAATTGCAGCACAGTTTACTATTTTTAGCAGTGTTTCGGGTCCTGAACTTCCGAAGCCGTTTTGAGGCCCTAAATGACGTTTTTTTGGGAATCTGGGGCAACAGGGGTCCATGGACCAGTGTTGTCTCCCAAAGTGGTAGTACTCGGATAGATCTTTCTAATGAGCTATCGTACGCATCAAACGGAGATCGTATGCCAAAGTTACGACCCCGGGAAATTGATGTACCAATTTACCCAAACGAGGCCCACAATTTGGTGTTTCATCTTCTAGGGTTAGATTTCGGAATGTTAAGGGTTTTCCATTGTTTCTCAACAAGAAATAGGCCTTCGAGCCTCATTGTAAGAGAGTTCAGAACAGTTCAGAGGCATGTAGCCACACATCTCTTCTCAGAGATAAGCTACCATCGCCCTAGCTGGTTTATTTCCATTTCTGGTTGTAAGCATATTTCAGTATTTTACAGTAATGAAATGAAGTATTATTTCCGCTGCATCTTTGTGTTTATGGTTATCTCTGTATTTTATTGCGTTCCTGTTTAAATCTGGATCAGTGGTATCAGAGCGGTCTGCTTTTTCTCTGTTTTTCTTTGCATGTCCCCAACGAGGTCGGGATATAAGGAGTTAGGGCTTGAACTGGTCGAACCTTTGCAAGACCAGCCTCACAAATCTCGACGGCCTCCCATGGCGGATGAGAAGAAAGACGAGGGGGTAGGAGATCCTATCAAAATCTTGCTCGAAGAAGCGCTCGAGCGGCAAAGGAACGCAATGATGGATAGCTTTGCGCATATCCTTCAGCGGCTACCCAGAGGCGACGCATCGGCTTCCAACAGCGACTCTGGAAACGCCACACCGTTTAAGGTACAAGTTAATTTTGAAATCCCCATCTTCGAGGGTCAAATAGACGCAGATGCCGTAGATAAATGGTTAAATCTGCTAGATGGGTATTTTTCTGTTCACGAATTTTCATGTCGGGAAAAGATTGTTTTTGCTCTTCTCAAAGCAACCCCCCACGTCAAGGACTGGTGGGAAACATACTGCGAGCAGAAGGATGAAAGTACAGGCTCACTATTTTCAGCCTCACCCACTTGGAATGACTTCCGGATGCCATCAAGGAGCAGTGCTACCCTGTCGGAAGCTATGAGGACAAATACATCAAATGGACCACACTGCGGCAAGTACGAGACCAAGATGTGCCGGAGTTCACAAACATTTTTCATACCCTTGGCACACAGTTGGGTATCAAAGATTCTGAGCTGCATCTGGTACTCAAATACCGTGGCTGCCTACACCGATACATCCAGGAAGAGATGGGGTTCTTGAACATCTCCTCACTCGGCACAGCATACCGATACGCTGTCAAAATCGAGCAAAAGTTCAAACAGAAGAAGCGAGAATTTGGATCTGCAAATCTGAAGCCCAAAGGACAAAGCCAAGGCGGGGTGACCCAAGGCAACCCGTCGAAGCCGCAAGAAAAGAACAATACCACGAAGCCGAAGAAGGACACAGGAAAGTGGTGTGAGTTCCACAAGAGTCCCACTCATAACACAAGTGAGTGTCGGACCAAGCAGTCGTTGGTGGCCGAGTTGAAGGCTTCTGAATCAGATGCATGTTCTGACCTTGAGCCAGAACCTGACAAGGGGAATGGCAAAGGGAAGTAGATTATTGATGCAGATCCCAACGCCACTGTTGCCACTGCCAAGATCCAGAAGAATGAACCTACCAATCCAGAAGAGGGGGAGCATCTTTTCCACTCACAGATGTGGGTGAAGGGTTCGCCGCTGCAATTCATTGTCGACAGTGGCAGCCAAAAGAACCTCATTTCAGCAGAGGTCGTGAAGCGGTTGGGCCTACCGACTACACCGCACCCGCAGCCGTACAATATCGGGTGGCTTCATGAAGGACGAGATCTGAAAGTTCGCCAGCAGTGTCACCTTCCCTACAGCATCAAACCCTTCACAGACGAGGTATTGTGTGATGTTACACCTCTGGATGTTTGTGATGTATTATTAGGCCAGCCATACTTGTGGAGGCGACATGCTGTGTATGAGTCCAGGCCTCGTGTTGTCATTATTTCTTTGAATAATTCATTATACAGGATACCGGAGGTAGCCCCACCTACCGCCACATCTTTGATCACTACCAAGAAAGGCAGCAAGCTCATATCACAGACCAGGAAATTCATCTGTCTGGTTCACTCCCAAAGTAAGGGGAAGATCGTTGCTACATCCATGACCCCTGCAAAGGGTTCCTCCACGCAGCAGCAGCAGCAAAGGGATACGGTCATGACAAAACACAGGAACAACTTCTCCTCACCCACATGGGTACCACACAAGTTTCAGGTGGGCAACAAAGTCTGGTTGCATCGACAGAAAGAACGCCTTACCAGAACCCATCAGAAGCTCAGACCACTCCGACATGGTCCTTACAGCAGTACCAAGGCTATGGGGAACAATGTTGTGGAGCACATCATTCCTCCATTCCTTCGCCTGCACCAAATGTTCAATGTGGACCATCGTCGACCATGCTTCCCACCATCACTGGACACATCGGAGATTGCAGGACAAGTTCAGCAGATGGAGGAACTCAACGCAATGGGGACCATTGCTTCCTAAGGGGGGAGGAATGATCCAGGTGGATGTTGGTGGCCACCCACCTATCCCATTTGGACACCCACAACTGTCTCTTTTAGTCTTTTCAGTTTCCTAAATTACAGCACAATTTACTATTTTTAGCAGTGTTTCGGGTCCTGAACTTCCGGAGCCGTTTTGAGGCCTTAAATGACGTTTTTTTGGGAATCTTGGGCAACATGGGTCCATGGACCGATGTTGTCTCCCAAAGTGGTAGTACTCGGATAGATCTTTCTAATGAGCTATCGTACGCATCAAACGGAGATCGTATGCCAAAGTTACAACCCCGGGAAATTGATGTACCAATTTACCCAAACGGGGCCCACAATTTGGCGTTTCATCTTCTAGGGTTAGATTTCGGAATGTTAAGGGTTTTCCATTGTTTCTCAACAAGAAATAGGCCTTCAAGCCTCATTGTAAGAGAGTTCAGAACAGTTTAGAGGCATGTAGCCGCACATCTCTTCTCAGAGATAAGCTACCATCGCCCTAGCTGGTTTATTTCCATTTCTGGTTGTAAGCATATTTCAGTAATTTATAGTAATGAAATGAAGTATTATTTCCGCTGCATCTTTGTGTTTATGGTTATCTCTGTATTTTATTGCGTTCCTGTTTAAATCCGGATCAAATATGGATTTCGGGTGTTGAGTTACTTCAATACCAAGATAGTAGTGAACATAGTCCAAATCAGTCATTTCAAAACCTTTCCTCAATTCCTTCTTTATGGATGCAATGTAGTTCTCATTGTTCCCTGTCATCAAAAGATCATCTACATATACAACAAGATATACAGCTGTTTTGCCAACTTTCTTGACAAACAAAGTTGCATCATCAAGATCATAATGTTTGAAATTGAGTTTCAGAAGATGCTCAATTAGTTTTTCGTACCAGGCTCGCGGTGCTTGTTTGAGGCCATACAAGGATTTCACAAGTTTGCATACTTTATGTTCATGTCCTTTCACAGCAAATCCTTCAGGCTGGGACATAAAAACACTCTTTTAGATCTCCATTCAAGAAAGCAGTGTTTACATCCATTTGATGGACTTTCCAAACGTTCTAAGTTTCTAAGGCAAAGAGTATCCAGATGGTAGCCCATTTTGTTATGGGGGCAAAAGTCTCCTCATAATCGACCCCTTCCTTCTGTGCAAAACCTTTTTCCACAAGCTTGGCTTTGTGCTTGTCAAGTGAGCCATCCGCTTTGTATTTATTCTTGTAGACCCACTTGCAGCCAATTCGTTTGGTTCCTGATGGAGGATCAACCAATTTCCAAGTGCCATTCTTTATCAGGGCATCATAGTCCTTTTGCATCGCTTCTTTCCATTCATTATGAGAAACAGCTTCTTTGAAGGAAGTTGGTTCAAAATCTGTAGACAAATTCAATTCACAATCATAAGAAACATCCATATCAATAGGTGAATCAAAGTCATCTACATCACCTCCATTTTTCCGGTTTGAATTTATAGTTCTTGTCTTTTCAACCTCATCAGGATGAACACTTTCAAGTGTCTTTGTCAGCCACTTTGGGGGACCTTTCTCAGATGGTCCAAGCTGCTCCGTTGATTGAGTTGGGACTGAATCAAGTTTGAGTCTCCCAATTCTATCAATCACATCACTTAAAGTATCATCCGTTGTTGGATTTTCATGCAAGGGAGAGAGTGCTTCAGAAGAAGATTCCACAGGTTGATCTAGTATAGGAATCCCCCCTTTAAGATGTGGAATCTAATTATCAAATTCTTGAAATGATTTTTCATTTGCAAATTTATCCAAGTGATCAAGTTGCCGCTCAACAACATTGTCAGTTTTGGATGATTTAAGAAAGATTACATTTCTAAATACAACAAACTTTTTATTGACTTCATCATAGAGACAGTATGCTTTGGAGGTGTTTGAATACCCCAGGAAGATACACTTACAACTTCTTGCACCAAGTTTGTTTCTATGTACCTTTGGTATCAAGGCATAATAGGTGGAACCAAAGACCCTGAGATGCTTTACCGAAGGAATGTGCCCATACCACATTTCATAGGGAGTCTTGTTTCTGATAGCATTAGATGGACATCTATTCTTTATATATACAGCGCATAGAACTACATCAGCCCAAAACATCAATTTTACATTTTTGAAAAACATCATGGAGCGCACCATATTTAAGATTGTCTTATTCATTCTTTCAGCGACACCATTCTATTGGGGATTATAAGGCACAGTTGTTTAATGTTTGATCCCATGTTGGCGAAGATAGTTTTCAAATTCATTTGAAGTGTATTCTTTTCCATTATCTGTGCAAATAGAGCCAATATGAGATTGTGCATCATTTTCAATCCATGTATGAAAGTTCTTGAATGTTTGAAAAGCATGAGATTTGTTATTCAATAAATAAATCCAACACATTCTGGTGTAGTCATCAATAAATGTCATCATATATGTATTTCCATTTGCAGAAGGAACAGGCATTGGACCACACAAATCTAAATGAATGAGTTCAAGTTTTTTATGTGCTCGTGAATGTGAATCATGAAAAGATTGTTCGCTATGCTTTCCTAGAATGCAAGCATCACATTGTTTAAGTTTCCTAGGCATTGTAGGCAAACCAGTAACACCATTTTTCTTCAACAAGCAGAGGTTGTCATAGTTCATATGTCCAAATCTAGCATGAGATAATAAACTTGATGGAAGTGTACCCTCTTCATAATGAGAATTATATGAGAAATGTTGTGCACGAGCAGAGGTACCCTACAGCTTGAAAATCCTTTCTTCTTCTATCCCTCTCATGACAAGTGAGTGGTCAGATGCTTTTCTCACCTCAAGGTTGCCATCAAACATATGAATGGAGTGACCTTGCTGGCGGATGTGGACCAAGGACAACAAGTTTCTCTTCAGTTGTGGGAGATATAGAACATGATGTAGAAAGAAGTCTAAAAGACCAGGCAATTTAAGCCTAATTGTGCCAAGCCCTGATGGCTTGAGTTTTGATTAGTTTGCAAAGTATACTGCTCCATCAACATTGTCAATAAATTCTTCAAAAAAATCTTTTCTATGAGTCATGTGGCAGTTGATCTTGAATCAAGCAACCAATCATTTTTTCAAGAAGCAAGTGAAGCATTAAATAAATCTTCATTTACTCCAATATTACATTGTGCCACAACATAATGAGCAGATTCAGGCGCTTTACCTTTGTCTGTGTCATTAGTTTTACCTTTGGGTTCGTTTCTTTGCTGCTCAATTTTATCCCAAGGTAACTTGCATGTGAAGGCATCATGTGATCCATTTCTTTTGCAGTGTATGTAGTGCAAATCTGACTTTTCTCCTTGAGAGTGTCTGCCCCTCCTGCATCTGAAATATCTTCCTCTTCCTCTTCGACCACCTCTTCCTCTGGAAGAATCTTGGGCAAGATTATTTTCTTTATGAGCAAGGCACACAGCCTCTTCAGAGGATTCGGGGGTTGTCTTCTTTCCAAAAGCTCTCTTTCAGCAAATTTTTTCACAAGAGAGTCAAAGGTAATATCTTTGAGATTTCCATTTGCTTGCAATGACTCAAGACAATTAGAGTAAGTAGGATAAAGTGCCTTGAGAAAATCGATCAGAGGAATATCCAATTCAACCTTAGTGGCTTTGATATCATGCATCATAGATTTTACTTCGGATGCAAGAGCAAGAGGATCATTATTTTGTAATTCAAGAGTGGAGTTTAATCATGAGTTGAACAACTTCAAGTGCAGAGTGTGAGTCATTGAGTTCCTTCAGTTTTTGTAAAGCTTCGAAAGCATTTGAAAATGGCAAAATATGGCGACTCACCTCTTCACTTACAGATGTTTCAATTAATGCATAGGATTTGTTGTTCTTATTTTCCCAAATGGTGAACTCCTTGTCTGAGATAGGTTGTTCTGGCTCTTTGTCTCCGTCTCCAACACACACTCCTTTCCACAACTCATTGAAAATAAGGGTGTGTTTTATCTTCCGAGGCCACTTAGGATAGTTCTCCTCGCCAGTAAGAACTACTCCCACAATAGATATAATTGAATGCATTATAAAATCTGAGTGCTATAAAAATACTTCTGCTGGCAAAAAATGTGCTTTTGTGGAGAGAAAAAAAACTTATGCTGCTAAAAAAAAAATTGATTCTAATAGAGGTATTAGAGCGGATATCAAAGTGGGTTCGAGCCCCACGGCGGTATTTACAAACATTATATTAAACACAGTGAATATACCACCCGTGTTGCGAACATAGTAGTATGGGGAGACAGAGGTGTGAGGGGACTATATGGTCCGAGCGGTGGTGGCCACACATCATTATATCCCACGTATATGCAGAGGCGGAGGTGTGAGGGGACTGGTGTGTACAAGAGTGTAACCAGAGCGGTGGTAGCCACGCAACGTTATATTAACAAAGCGTTATATCAACAGAGCGATATTTATGGAGAGCGTTCAACAGTTTTTAACTTACCCACAGCGTATCAATTGGAGCAAAAACGCAGTGTGGAGGGCCAAGGGTGGAGCAGTGAGAGACAGTATCGAACTCGCGAGGTAAGGAGAGGGCCAGTCCTAAAACTGTTGCCCAATACGTTGCTCTGCCGACAGCTTGTGCGCTGGAGATGGTTCACATCATAATTGCATCCTCCGACGCAGCATACAAACCACCGGAGCTTCAAAACGCTTCATTTACTTCCCAAGTTATTACTCTTGGCAGTGTTCAATCCAGCATGGAGGCAGAGGGACAGAGTCAGACCACCAGGAAAATTGGCAGGAAAATGCAGGACAAACTTCTGAAGAAATGGCAGAAGGGAGTTACAAAATGGAGCTGGAAGCCAAAAATGGTGCTGGCTCTGATACCATGTCAGACCAGGAGGTAACTCCTCAAAACAAATCATGAAATTCATTCAGGTTGTTCATTATTATATACAAGAGAGAGAGACTGTTCATTTCATCTCCCGGTGACTCTTCATCTTTTCTATTATTTATTTACATTAATTTCAGTTGTTCAGCCAATCCCTATGATTAGGTGTCAACAATAAGAAATGGCCAAGAAGCTATATAAAAGCTCAAAACAAAAAAAAGACTTTAATCCCATTAAAACCCATGTCATACGAAACAAATATAGTGGTTTTTTAATAACAGATGCAAAAAATATGCCAACAAATCTTGTTCTTTCTCATATATTAACAAGTTATTTGTTAAACCCATGAGATGTAGAATAGTTGACGACAAGGTGTTTCATTGAGGCGCTCCTTATGTGAAGGTCGTCAGTTTGAAACCCCATGGGTACAGAAAAATCCAACCATGTTAAAGGTTGGTGTGGCCTATGTTGGGTGGAATCCCTAAGTGATTTTTATGGCTTAGATTCCCTTGGGTCACAACTTGTTAGGCAAAGGCTAGCCCTGCAAATCATGAACAAACTAGCAAACAAAAAAAGCAAGTTATTTGTTAAATAATAAGTACACAGTTATGTTTGTTGAAGCTCGAAATGCATCCACTTCACAAACATACAATTCTAATTACAAACCTAAGTGTTAAGATTGAATTTAGGGGTGTGGTTAAGAAAATTGCGTTTCAAATTTTTGTCGCCTTAAAATGTATAATTGCAAATGGTCTAGAGGAGTAATCTCGTCCACAATCAATACATATCTTTTATTTGTACTCAAGGTTTTGGCAACATTACTATCATGTCTCAACTTTTAATCAAATTGTGAACACAAAATTTAAATAAAATAGCTGGAGGTATGGAATGAAGTCATAATCCATTTGAATGTTGTAACTTCTCTCAACGGATTGTGTCCCTCTAAAGCTTAAATAAGCATGGATTGATAAGCCCTCATAATCACCAAATGAAATGTGACAATATTTCTGAAGTGCTTTAGCCAGTGACCTAGTAGGGATCAACTTCACTAATGAACTCATCATTAGAATGTTAAAAATTGGCAGCTAAGGGAGCAATTCCCTCCTTGGAGAAGCCCAAAAAACCCTAAGGAGACCCCACTTACACTTGGAAAAATATTATTTTTAATGTGGGTCCAAGTCATCTTCAAAAGTACAAGTCGGCCTGAAGGAGAAATTTGACCCCCAAGACCACATATAAATACACCCAAGATGGCATCCACTTGCAGGCATCACATCACACATCAATCTTCTTCATTTGGTTCGATCTGATCTAAAATTTGCAAGGTCTTAGTTCACACGTGCAAAGGAGAAAGAGGACATTCTTGTTGACTGCATTGACTTTCTGTTTTGGCGTCTTTGACCAATATTGACTTTGGTGATTTGTCTTGGTTTGGCTGAGTTTTTGGATCTATTATGGAAGGTTGGATTTAGGGAGAAGAAGACCGAATCTTTCTAGGAACTTTGACCATAGGCATGAGGCTTGGGTTGATTGCAAGTCAACTATTGACTTTAATAGAATTGTGGAGGGAAATTTGGATTTGTTTTCACTGAGTTTGACTAAGCAAAAGGGGTCCCATTCTTTGACTAGTTAACCAAACTTTTTTGGTGATGTTTTAACCAATGAATTTGACTAGTTAGGGTTGCATTAACTGTTGTTGACAGTAACTTTGACTGGGACGGAAAAATTGCATAATTTATGTTTGACTAGATTTTAACTTTGCCTCATCTTTTATTGGATATTGGATTGGCTAACTTTAAAGTCAAGGCATTTGACATTTGACTAGTTGTTCGATGTACTCGGACTTTGTATCTATGTTGAACATTTGATGAACATCTAATAAAAGAAGAATTTGGTTGGGTTTTCCCCTTGTGGGGATTTTCCCTAGTGTTTGACCTAAATCTCTATGTCTCATTGATCTTGGTTGTCTTCTATTATGCTTATTGTTTATTGCTCCATCTACAACTATTTATTCTTATTGGGTGATTGAAATTGAAATTAGAAAAGTGATTGCTATTGAAAGAAGGAATGGTTAAAGTGATTGTTACAATATAGAACATTGAAAAATTAACATGGTATTAGGGCTGAGGTGACGATAAGCCCAAACAAATAAGAAAAATCACCCCTTTGAAGAGATCTTATGTGTTTTTGAAGTTTAGTTTGATTTGGCCAAGATGTCTACCTCATACTTCAAGATTGAGAAGAAGTTGAATGACTCGTCAAACTTTGCTCCATGGAGGGCTAGGTTGGATATGACTTTGGAAGAGAATGATGTTATGGAATATGTTGAAATCAAGGTACCTGAACCTCCAAAGAGTGCAACTACTATTGCCAAGTCCAAGTACAAGAAAGGTGAGGTCAAATCTAAGAAAATTATTATTAATTCTTTGAAAGATCATTTGATCACTTATGTTTTGAAGTTGAAGAACTCTAAGGAAATGTATGATAAGCTAGTTGGGATGTATGAAGTCAACAACTTGATCCAAATTCTTTCTTTGAAATGTCAACTCAAGGACGTCAAGATGAACAAGGGAGAGACCATTCAAGCATACTTCAAGAGGATATACCAACTCAATGATCAATTTTTTACCGTTGGAGGGATTATTTCTAATAGAGGGCTGGTGATGATCGTCCTTAGAGCTCTTCCTATGATTTGGGAGACATTTATCACAACCATTAGCAACAATGACAAGTTTCCCACTTGTGATGAGTTATTGGGCAAGTGCACTCAAGAGGGGACAAGGATGATTTCTAAAGGAAGAATTCAAAAGCATGAAGAAGGAGAACCCACTACATTTGTTGCTCAAGGCAAGAAGAAGAAAGAAAGAGGACGACCATCTAATTCAAGAAAGTCTGCTCTATCACCCAATAACTCTAATAAAAGATTTAGAAAAGGCATGTCAAAAATACAATGCTCCAATTGCAATAAGCATGGTCATTATTCCCGAGACTGTCCGAAAAAATGTAAATGCTCGAAGGTCCAACAATAACAGCCATGGCTACAACAACAATAGATCTAACAATAGAAGAAGAAAAGAAGCTTATGTTGCTCATGAAGTTCACCGTCCTCAAAAGAGATCAAGAAATCCAAGGTATGATAATAATGCAGTTGAAACTCAATCTGAGTAATTTCTTGTTTATGTTCTTTCTAGTTTCTCTCCTCTGGATTTTTTTGATAGCTAGTTGGTAGATAGTGGGGCTTCTAGACATTTCACTGGCTATAGATAAGTCCTCCCAAACATGGTTGAGGGGGAGTCTGATTTGAATATAATACTTGGGGACAATTCTATATATCCTGTGATGGGGTTTGGATCTGTTTCTTTTCATTTGAACTATGGTCAAATCATACATCTGCATGATGTCCTATATGTGACGGGATTGAAGAAGAACCTTGTCACATTTTTTTCCAAGGAAGACAAGGGTTTCAAGGTTGTATTCATTAATGGAAACATCATTGTTTGGCCAAGGAGAACTAGTATGAGAGATATCTTCACACTTGGGAATAGAAATGAAGTCATATATAAAGTTTGTGGGAGCCTTATACAAGTCTTGGTTCATGATGCTTCTCATCAATGTGAGCTATGTCGCCGAAAATTCGCTCACCTTCACCATGAAGTCTTGCCTAAGGTGAGAAAGATGGATTTTGGAATGTTTGAGCTTTCAGTAAATCATGATGGAGTTTGCTAGGAATGTGCAAGTTGAAAGAATGTGTGTTATGCAACTAGCTCACAAAAAGATAGATCAACGACTTAAATAGTATCTTCTTCGAGGGGGAACATCATTTACATTACATAAATGAACAATTCTCGGATGATACAAATGACAAGACCTCCATTGTATATATAGGAGTGTAATGGGTCACAATATAATGAGAGCCTACGTAACAATAATAATGTAAGGGCACAACAATAACAATAGTGGGCTTCTATGGGGCACAACAATAACAATATGAGAGCTACATGGGCACAACAATAACAATAAGGGGGCTACACTAGTATTATAGCAACCTAACATGCCCCACTCCTTCAAAAAAGTGTTGTCTTCAACGCCTGAGTAGTTCTGGATGCTTTTGTATAAAATTCACATCCTCCCATGTGGAATCTTCAATGGGTAAGTTCTTCCACTTAATGAAATACTCTGAAATTGATCAATTCTGTAGTTGTCGGGTTCTTGTTTCCGTGACTACTTTAGGATCAAATGTGATATTTCCTTCTTCGTCAAGTTATGGCAACATTGTTTGAACTGGAAGCTTGTCACCGATAACTTTCTTTAAGCATGAAACATGGAATATTGGGTGTACTTGGGAAGATGCAGGGAACTCCAATTTGTATGCCATAGTACCAATATTTTGTAACACCTTGTAAGGACCGTATTACTTGGGTGATAATTTATTATCCTTCTTAGCTTGCTTGAGAGACATTTGTTTGTATGCTTGTAGCCGTAAAAATACCCAATGACCTAGATCAAAAAAAAATTCACTGCGATGTTGATTTGCATGTTGTTTCTTTTGATTATGCGCCATGGTGAGGTTAACTTTTAATACTTGGAGAACTTGTTGTTGATGCTCGATGTGATCTTCCACTGTTTGAACCTTAGAATTTTCTCTTAAAGGTTATGTAATGGATGGTGGATGATATCCATAAAGTGCCATAAAGGGGGTCATTTTTGCTGCAGTATGGAAGTAAGTGTTATACCACCATTCAACTAGAGGTAACCACTTGACCCGTTGTGTTTGTTTATCAGATACACAGCAACGAAGATATCCTTCCAAAAATTTGTCCACTATCTCAGTTTTCCCATCAAATTAAGGATGATAAGATGAGCTATGAGCTAATTGAGTACCAAGACAAGAAAATACTTTTATCCAAAAATTTCCAGTGAAAATGGGATCTTTGTCACTTACTATAATCTTTGGGTTTCCATGAAGCTTTTAATTTTTTCAATAAATGCAGTAGCAATTGTACTGGCTTTAAATGGATGAGATAATGCACAAAAGTGTGCATACTTCGTAAGTCTATCAACTACCACCATGATGACACTCTTTCCTTCAAACTTGGGTAAACCTGTGATAAAATCCATTGAGACCTCCTCTGAACGTTGAATTGGAATGGCTAATGGTGTAACAAACCCAGGGTTTTAATTGTCTCAACTATATTTTGTTGGCAAACCAAACATTCTGCCACAAACTTTTGGATATCATATTTAAGGACATCCCAAAAAATTCTTTATTTACCCTATGGTAAGTTTTTAAAAATCTCGAGTACCCTCTTAAGGGAGAGATGTGCAATTCCAAAAGAATCTTTTGTTTGAGTTGGGAATTCTTACAAAGATATAAGTGATCATTGTAATATAATGAATCATTTTTACAGCTAAATGTATCAGATGTATTGGGATCTGGCTGCAACTTTTGAATGAGTGGACCCACCTCTTCATCATTCTTCCATTCATCTATTGCTTTGATTATCCACTCAATTTGGATAATAGAAATGGCACAAACCAATGCTTCGACATCTTCATCCTTTCTTTAGAGTGCATCTGCAACAAATTTTGCAGCAATGCTTACATTTTTGGTAGATGATTTCAAAGTCATAACCCAACATCTTTGTCACCCATTTTTGTTGCTCTTTTGAAGATAATTTGTGTTCCAAAAAGTATTTAAGACTATCATGATCTGTTTTTACCTTGAAGTGTCTTCCCATTAGGTAAGCTTGTCATTGCTTTAGTGCATGTAGTATTGCCAACATTTCTTTCTCATAAATAGGTTTGTGTAAATATTTTCCATTGATTGGACGACTTTCAAAAGCATTGGGTCTTCCTTATTGCATTAATATAGCAACAATTCCATTTCTTGAGGCATCACATTCCACAATAAAAGTTTTTGTAAAGTCTAATGTAGCTAAGACCGGTGCTACATGAACCTATGTCAATGGCTTCTCTTGGTAGCTATTCGTATTATATAATCTTTGTGGATGACTTCTCCTGCAAAACATGGATTTTTTTCTTGAAGAACAAAGGCCAAGCATTTGACATGTTCAGGGACTTCAACGCTCTGGTGGAAAATCAAACCGAAAATAAGATCAAAGTTTTCAAGTCTGACAATGGAGGAGAATTCACTTTAAATGAATTCATTGACTTTTGCAAGAAAGTTGGAATCAGGAAGGAAACCACCGTACCATACAACCCTGAACAAAATGGTGCAGGTGAAAGGAAGAACATGAATACCATGGAAGTAATCAAAGCCATGTTGTATGATCAGAATTTGTCGAAGTTCCTATCGGGAGAAGTTGCTAGCATTGTTGTCTATGTTCAAAATAGAACTCCTCATCAAGCCTTGGGTAACAAGGCTCCCGAAGAACTTTCATAGGTGTAAAGCTCGAAGTTGGACACTTGAGGATCTTTGGTTGCCTAGTGTACTTTCATGTGTTGAAGGAGAAGAGGACCAAGTTCGAAGTTGTAGGAAAGAAATGTACTTTTGTTGGTTATTATAAAAATTCTATGTACCTGGTCAAAGGAATATAGAGTTTAGCAAGTATGTGACATCTGATGAAGATGTTGCTCTTAGGAGAGTAATGGACACTCCTCCCCCTCTCGATGTTGAGAGAAAGGATGATGCCATGGATATACAAAAATAGCCTCCTATCCCTGAGCCTGATCTTGCTAATGATCCCATGGAACCTATGGTCCCTTGGATCCCCCTCCATGTGATCCTCCCCCCAGGAAGAGACCATTATTGCTTCGTGACACTTTACAGGATGTTAAGAAACATGTTGCAAGAGGAACCTTCAGGGAAAGCAATAATCCATGATGATATCAAGGATATAAGTAACATTATATGGGTTGAACCACGCACTTTTGAAGAGTCAGTCAAAGAACGGGTGTGGAAGGATGTTATGACTGAAGAATATGAGTCCACCATGAAGAACGACATGTGGGAAGTGGTTCTAAGACCCGAAGGGAAATCTATTGTGACTTCAAAGTGGAACTATAAAAGCAAAAATGGTGTTGATGGAGGTGCTGAAAAGTACAAGGCAAAGTTTGTGGCTAGAGGATTCTCCCAAAAAGAGGGAAAGGATTGTGACGAGATTTTTGCACCTGTTGCCCAATATACTACCAACTGATCTATTGTTGCTCTTGTTGCTAGACATCGATGGACACTTCATTAAATGGATGTGAAGATCACATTTCTACATGGCATACTCAAGGAAGATGTATATTTGGAACAACCATAAGGGTTTGAGGAGCAAGACAAGAAGACTCATGTGTGCAAGCTGAAGAAAGCACTTTATGGATTAAAGTAAGCCCCTAGGGCTTGGTATGCCCGCATTGATAGTTATCTATTAAAGCTTGGATTTTCAAGAAGCAATGTCGATCCAAATCTCTACTTCAAAGTCGTCCAAGGTATGCCCTTGAATTTGGTATTATATGTTGATGAGATATTCTTGATAGGTGGAGAGCCTCTTATTCTCCAGTGTAAGAGGGAGTTAGCATTTGAGATTGAGATTAATAAACTTGGTTTGATGCACTACTTCCTGGGCTTAGAGGTGTGGCGGAGACCTGATGAGATTTTCAACATAGTTTCCAATCAAACGAGAACTCTAGCTAAAAAACCCCAAAAAAAACATGGAAAAACAACCTGAAAATGAAAGTGTTGATGTTGCATCAACACTTTTTCTTGGGTAAATTTCCAACATTTTTTAAAAATAGTAGTAAAAACCAATTTTTTTTGTGCAAAAAACACCCTAAAAATGAAAAGTGTTGATATTGGAAAAACATCTTCTTCTTTTTTTAGATAAATTTTCAACAATTTTTAGCAATTGTCTTAAAAATCAAATATCGTGACTCTGAAAAACCTTAAAATTCTAATGATTTTCAAGCATTACATTAAAAATAAATATCACGTCTCTGAAAAGTCTTAAAATTCCACAAATTTTCAGCCATGTTGTTAAAAATAAAATACTTATAATTGTTTTCAACCATAACATTAAAAATAAAATATCATGACTCGGAAATAACCTTAAAATTTTGAAACCATGGAATTAAAACCAAAAATCATGACTACAGAAAACCTTACATTTTCAATATATTTCAACCATGACATTATGAAAAAATTATATGATTAAAAAAACTTTAAAAATGAACACTTGAATGAAAATCATTATACCAAGAGTAATTTCTTTTTTAAATGTTAAAAGTTTAGCTATTTTAAAATCTTAGCCCACGACAACTTGACACATTACAACAAAAATTTAAAAACACAATTTTTGTTTTTCTTCTAGTATCTATTTTAAAATCTTAGCATAAGACAACTTGATACATTACAACAAAAATTTAAAAACACAATTTTTGTTTTTCTTCTAGTAGCTATTTTAAAATTTCAGCATAAGACAACTTGACACATTAAAACAAAAATTTAAAAATCACCCATCAAATTGACACACGGTGTAAGCGAACTCGACCCATTGTAATGAAAACTTAAAAATCAACCATGAAATTAACACATTGTGAGGGTAAACTCAATCCATTATAACGAAAGCTTTAATATCAACTATCAAATTGATACATAATAGGGTCAAGTTCCTAGTTGAAAATCAACATGGACTTCGCTAAAAAAAATACAAAAAAAAATTAATAAGTAAAGTAAAAATATATATATCAAAACATTAAAAAAGTAAAAATAAAAATAAAAGAAAAAAAAAAAACATTAAAAAAAACAAAAAAACAAAATAAAAACGTTAAAAAAATAAAAATAAACAAACATAAAACATGTGAAAATAAATAAAATTAACTCATCAAAAACAAAAATTATATATATACTCGAAAGAAAACAAAATTTAAAATTAGAAAAATTAAAACATTAACACCCAAAAAAAAATAAACAAAATGAAATGGGATAATTAAAAAAAAAAAAAAACAAAATAAATAAACATTTAAGAACATAAATAAATAAATAAACTATATTAAAAAGGAAAATCATTAAGATAAAAAAACTTGAAAATAATACTAATAATTAAAAATATAATAATAAAAAGAATTCTAAATTACAATAAAATTAAATTAAATATTAAATTCTAAATTTTTTTAAAAAAATTACTATTAACAAAACATTTAAATATTAAATTCTACTCTCTTTTTTTAAATTATTATTAAAAAACATTTTAATTTTTTTTAAAAACACAATTAAAAAAAATTAAACAAGGCCTAGCCCTTTTTATTTTTTAAAATTTTATTGCTTTTTCTAATTATACATTTAAAAAAACATTATTGATATTTTACTTAAAATTTTATTAAAAACAAAAAACAAAAAAGCAAAAAATCATCTTTTTTTATATAAAATTTCTAAAAATATCATAAAATTTGTTATTTTTCCAATTTTTTTATTCAATTTGTTCATAAAAATATTTTATTTAACATGCCATTTTTAGCTAAATTTCTCAAAATGTGTGTTTTTTTAGTTATATCTATATGCAAAATGTGTATTTTTTGTAATGTTCAAATTTTTAATTTTTTTTGGCAATTATTTTATGTGTGTTGAAATATTGGTTAATGATATATAAATATATATAAAATCTTAACCTCAAAATATTAATTTCATTATTTTTTTAACCTTTGCAAAAAAATTAAAAATTTCAATATAAAAAAACCATTGCAAAGAAAAATAGAGAACACAAGTTTGGAAAACTTTTAAAAAACAAACATCTTAGGATGAAAAACAATATAAGAAACTTAAAAAAATGGTTAAATAATCAACATTTTAAAAAAATGTGCATACTTGAGACATAAAAAAATTTGAAGTGTCAAAAATATGCCTACAAAAAAAAAAGGTTGATGTTTTTCAATGTCCGCATGAAAATCACAAGCATTTAAAAAAAATTATCCATACTTCATATATCAAAAAATTAAGAGTGTCAAAGATAAGCCCAAAAAAAGGGTTGATGTTGCTTCAAAACTTTTCAAACTGACATGAAAATCACTAACATTTAAAAAAAAGAAAGTGCATACGAAAATTTAAAGTCTGAAAAATAAGCTCCAAGAAAAATGTATTCTGAACCAACACTTTTCAAAATCGGATGATTTTTTGCTATCTCTAAAAAGTGAGAACTTGGTTCAGTACCTGTTTGATAGGAAATTTTGTTTTTCCTTTCTCAAGGTAAATATGTTGTCAAGTTGTTGGAATGGTGGAATGCAAGTCCATGGCCACACTAATGGATTTGAATATTAAGAAGTTATGTCGTAAAGTTGCGGGACCCGATTTGGCAAATCCTTCTGAGTACTGGCAGCAGATTTGGGCACTGATGTTCTTGGTGAACACTAGACCAAACATATGTTTTGTTGTCAACACTCTGGGTCAATTTATGGTGGAGCCACTACATGCACATTGGGTTGTTGCTAAACATGTGTTGAGATACCTACACGGGACTATCAATCTTGGATTGAGATATGTTGTCGAAGACGTGAAACTTCATGGATGCAATGATGTTGATTGGGTCGGAAATGTAGTTGATAGGAAGAGCACATCAAGGTGTTGTTTTAGCCTAGAGTCTGCCATGATATCTCCGATGAGCAGGAAGCAAAAGTTTGTTGCCCTTTACACAGCTCAGGTTGAGTACATTGTTGCTAGCATGGCCAGCTCTGAGGCAGTATGGTTGAGGAAGCTCTTTGGAGAGTTGTTTGAGCAGGTACTGGATACAATTGTGATATATTGCGACCACAAGACTAGAATCTGACTTTCAGATAATCGCGTGTTCCACAATAGGTCCAAGCACATTGAGATCAGATATCACTATATCTAGGATATGGTGCAAAGAGGAGCTGTAAGACTCTATCACATTTCGACTGATGAGCAGAGTTGACATTCTTACCAAGCCTTTGTCAAAAGGGAAGTTCTTGGTCTTCAAATAGAAGCTTGGGACAGATGGAGGTGACCCTTCCATCTAATCGAGAACACTTAGTTATTCTCTTCCCCCTTTTCTTTTGGTTGCCATTAATTTTTTTTGGGGGGGTGGATGGAGGCAGGGAGCTCTTAGGGTTGAGGGAACTCATAAACGATAAGATGTGTCTGATCCTTACCAAAAATGGTAAGTGGTATATCCCCTTTTGTCACAATAAGATGTGTTTGATCCTTACCAAAAATGGTAAGTGGTATCTCCCCTACTATTGGGTATACCCTAGCATGCATCCTACCCACAAGCTGGGCTTGTTGGGATTTCCACCCATCTGGCCAATGGGTGAGGAGACTTAGGATGTGCCTAATCCTTACCTCTCATGGTAAGTTGTATCTTCCCCAAGGTAAAGGATGCAGGTGTTCTACCACTTGATTATTAAAGATCAAGGTGGGAAGATCAATGAACAATAGGATGTGCATGATGCTTACCTTTTCTGGTAAGTGGTATTTCCCATATTGTCATTGGATATAGAGTGGCAAATTAATCTCCCCTATGATGATTCTTCTTCTTTAGATTGAGACATCATTGTTCATCAGATGAGTAGAGTTGAGCATAAACGAGATATGATATGATGCAGTAATGATGATGATGATGACACTTATGATGCAGTCGGAAATTTCTCCCTAACTAAGAGGAAGTGTTAAAAATTGGCAGCTAAGGAAGCAATTCCCTCCTTGGAGAAGCCTAGCAAACCCTAAGGAGACCCCACTTGCACTTGGAAAAAATAATTTTTGCACATGGAAAAATATTATTTTTAATGTGGGTCCAAGTCATCTTCAAAAGTACAAGTCAGCCTAGAGGAGAAATTCGAACCCCAAGACCACATATAAATACACCTAAGATGGCATCACTTGGAGGCATCACATCACACATTAATCTTCTTCATTTGGTTCGATCTAATTTGAAATTACAAGGTCTAAGTTCACACATGTGAAGGAGAGAGGACATTTCTATTCACTGTGTTGACTTTCTGTTTTGGCATCTTTGACCAATGTTGACTTTGGGTGATTTGTCTTGGTTTAACTGAGTTTTGGATCTGTTCTGGAAAGCCGAATTCAGTGAGAAGAAGACCGAACATTTTTTAGCACTTTGACCATTTTTTACCACAACCCTGAGGCTTGGGTTGTTCGCAAGTCAACTGTTGACTTTGATCGAATTGTGGAGAGAAATTAGATCTGTTTTGATCAAGTTTGACTAAGCAAAAGAGGTTGCATTCTTTGATTGGTTTATCTAACTTTTTTGGAGTTGTTTTGACCATTGACTTTGACTAGTGCGGGTTATGTTGATTGTTGTTGTCTCTGACTTTGACTAGGCTAGGAAAATTGTAGAATTGATATTTGACCAAATTTGACTTTTGTCTCATCTTTGATTGGATATTGGATTAGTTGACTTGAAAGTCCAAGCCTTAACCTTTGACTAGTTGTTGGATGTATTTGGACTATGTACCTCTGTTGAACATTTGATGAACATCTAATAGAAGAAGAATATGGTTGGGTTTTCCCACTTGTGTGATTTTTCCCTAGTCTTCGACCTATATTTTTGTCTCAATGATCTTGGTTGTCTTCTATTGTACATATTGTTTATCGTTCTATCTATAATTGCTTATTGTTATTGGGTGATTGAAATTGAAATTGGAAAGGTGATTGTTACTGAAAGAAGAAATTGTTAAAGTGATTGTTACAACATAGAACATTGAAAATTAACATAGAAGATATATTATACAGAATCCAATATCTCACTTATATTGAACTTCACTGGCTAAAGTAGAAAGTAGAAATAAGCAAGGCTTGATTAAGCAAAATCGAGGAGTTCAAACCTTAGATATTCAAGTAGAGCACAAATGTACGAGTGGAGTTGTGAGAATCATGACAAAATATAAGAGATTGATTAAAAAACGAATTAGAAAGCTCATAAACAAATTATAACACGTAAAAACACAACACGTTTTTACACCAAAGGTGTTCCCTCTATGAAGTTGGTTGGGGAGTTAGTTGGGGAAACACTGCTCACCCCAGCCAATTATTTGATATTTGATATATAATTTTATTTATAAAAAATTGAAATTTTCAAAAATATAATTTTTATATAAAAATAAACATTAATTTATTTTATTAGTGTCACCGATTGATTTTAATCGGGTTGTTTACCTTGTATAAGTGAATATGTGTTTTTATTTTATTTTATTAGTGTCACCGATTGATGTTAATCGGGTTGTTTAACTTGTATCAGTGAATATGCGTTTTTATACCGTAGAGGAGCGGCCACTACAAGGAAGGTATTGTAACATGTAGGACTCTAGTGGCCATCACTATTAACAAATGCCATAGAATATGCTAAATAGTGTGGCATGTTCTAATGAGTTAGCCAACCCTCTACCCATGGCGATATGTTGTTGCAATTCATTATAATTAGGGAGTGGACTATTTGAACACGAAGAGTTATTTACCTTTCCCTGTGGGAACACCTTTCTGAGAGGATAGGACCATTCTTGATGGGAAGACCTAGACCAAGGGCGTCGTTAAGGACCCAAAATTAGGCATGCTAACCATGGGCCAGATTTTGAATCAACCAATCCCCTGACGGGTCGATCTTTCGACAACAAAATGAAATCAATTTTTGATGGCGAATCTTAGTTTTACAACACTGTATTATGCATGAAAAGAGAGGAAGTACTAGAAAGGCATTGGCCTAAGGATCCCTCCCTAAACGTTGCATGCCAACATAAGATTATACCTACACTCAATACACATATATATAGTCGGGTAAGATTATATATATATATATGCTTTCTTTAAAACCTTTCAATTGTATTTCCTATTATTTTTAGTCCAAAGTTCATATGAATTATATAACTTTATTTATAGACTTATATAAATAAAATATAAGCTTAGATACAATTTTCAACATTTTAAATTTATGTAAGATCAATATTAAATTTAAAAAAAATACATATTAATTAAAAAAAATTAATATAGTGTGATTAATAGTATTATATATATATATATATATATATCTTATTTTTTTTAAATAATTATATAATTTTTGGTTAAATTATAATTTTATATTATAAATTTTATAAAATAAATTTTATGTTAATTATAAAATATCTAACATTTTTTACTCAATTTATTATCACAATTAAAAAATAAAATAAAATTATAATATTAGTTTTTCATCTTTAAAATTGTAATTTTAATTATTTATAGAAAATTAATTATAAAAACTATAATTGCAAAAAATATATAAATATATAATCAAATTTCAAACTAATGGATAAAAGCGAGGTTGGGCTAGACAAACAAGGCTCATCCATCAATTCCTATCTTCCTACAGCAAACCATTTTTTACCACGTGGCACTATGAACAGTGCAATACATCAACCTTACCTCCAACAACTCTTAACACTCTAGAACAGTGCAAGTCGTCAACCTCACCGCCAACAACTCTTGGTACTCTTAAAATTTTGACAATATTGATACTTTCAAAATATATTTCCAAAATTTTTAAAATATATTTTATTGTATTATAAATAAGAATTTTCATATTTAATATTTTTGTTTTTCAAGATGATCTTCTCAAAATTTCCTTGGGTGTATCTTTGCACATTTAGGGGCAATTGCTAGTTTATAAATTATTTCAAACATTTCACATATCAGTTAGATAACTGTATACCCATGATCAATCATACAATGATACCGCAAGCTCAACCGCAGTATGGTCCAAACATTTCCAACCTAAAAATATAGACAAAAACGTGGAAGCAGTTACGTTGCAGTTGTTCTCACCTCTATAATATTTGTTTTTTGATCTAACTTTTTTTCCTGCCAGCCAAAAAATACAAATCCCAACTGAAAGCCTGTGAAAACTTCAGTTGAAAGCCTTACCACCAAAGCACCGAAAATAGATTTATTTCAAGATTAACTGCATCATACAAGATTGAATTTATATCCATTTCGTACCTGAAAGCATCCAAAAATAGACATAAGGAAAGTCCTCCCTCCCAATAATTGAACATTATCATAGTTTCTATTAATGAATATGCCTGAAAAATTTAAGGACCAATTGCTTCTACTATAGTGACTGCCAGACCTACAGATAAAATATGCCACTCACCTGTCTGACCTTTACTTGTAGCAGCGACAGTTGAACAGTAAAAAAAAAGCCTTGAAGCAGACAAAATACTTTTATGGAAATTTCTTTTTCAGATCATTGATTTTTTGGTTGCTTTGCTCTGAAACTCTTGAATGATTTTAATGAGGTGTGTTCTTCCAAGACCAGATGATATAAAAGATCCATCACTTTGTGGATTCTCACTTTTATCAGAACTCCCATTATTTTCCCTACTATTTATGACCAAAGAATCACGCATCCTGCAGCAACATCCAAAGTAATTTGTATCATTGTAAAAATCAAGTCAGGTATAAGCAATCATAAACCATTATAGGTAGGATCAATACAGGCACTAGTGCTGCGGTTCATTTATGTACTTGACTCTTTTCTCTTTTACTTTTCTGAAAAAGGAAGCAAGGATAATGTTGAAAAAGAAATAACAAAGCTAAAGGCACACCATCTTCTTTTGATGTTCGACGACACATATGCAACTTAGTTATGGATGAAACATATATAGTGCAATCTCCCATAGAGCAAAGACAAAATCGGAAATTCCTGTCATGTTTATATGGTCCAGCAAAATCAATTGTTGCTAATGCTTTTAAACTTAGATTTAGATCTCTAATTGATAGAAACGGAACATGCTTCCCTTTCCACACCATACAAAGGAAATAAGAATACCTCCACACAGAATTTGAAATTAGAATTTTAAGTGGTTGGCCATAAAAATGCCCATTTTATTGTCAAAATAACAATATCAATATAAACCAGGAAAGAGGCAACAATATAAACAAGGGCTGTGAGCAGCTTAGTCCCTTCCATTTGGATAATTTTAAAAATGAAAAAGTGCATTTTGCCTTCAGGGCATTTGACTGTTTATACAAATGCAATGTGATATTATATAAACAGATGCTTTTCCTTTTTGTCCAATATACTGAGTTTGGATCTTGATAGTACACACTAAATAGAGTCCACTTGCACATTATGTTGGACACCTAATCTGTTAGAGTTGGCGTGGAGGAATTCCAACAGTCATTGAAGTCCAAGCAACATCTTGGAAAATGAAAACCCAGGGTCAATGAAAAATGTCTTTATATGTACATCTTGTGAATAGAATGCAATCACACAATTATCTAATCTACTGTCTATTATTTTGTGTGTGTTTAACATGGTAGCAAAGCAGACAAATTCCTACCCTGCTCAAGTTTGAGCCACAGTTGTATGGCCTTTTTAGAAATCAAATTGCTTGTAAGCCACAAGTGTGTGGCCTTTCCTCAACCACAGGTTTGTGGTCTGATCAACCTGAGCACTCTGCCACTCTGAGCATATCCCTTTGTCTGTCAGATTGCAGACCTACCTGTCCTCTGAGAAACACCAAGCTGTTTCATTTACCTCCTTTCCGGCCCTATCGCTTGAGTGGCTACGCCCCTACTCACTGTACATTTACTGGGCTATTGGTATGCATCCAATGTTATCCATTCTTGTAATAATTAAATGGAATTTTTCTGCTGTGCATTGCTTAAAAGCAGTGTTACCAGACTCAGCGAGGACTTGTGAGTCCAAGTCAGCTCGGCATGCAAAAGACCTGATTTGAATTTGGGTGAGTCAAACTCGCGTTGACTGAGTTCTATGTCACAGGTTTCACCGCATTCGAAAGTTGAGGTCCGAAATTCAGTGAAATTCAAAAGAATTTGTTCAAAATCATTGTGGTTCGTTCAGTTTCGTGTAGACTAAACTGTCGTTTTCTAAATTTCACTCCTGCAGTAGAAATATGCGCACATTCGCATAGGAGCCACATAAATTCGGCAAATTGCAACTAGTAAATCCACCAATCAACCTAGCTGTTGAAATTGTAACTATCACCGGTCTTCATAATGTATAATTTGTCATTGATGTATTTATTTAAGAATGACCTTAATGCCAAGAGTCAAAAAAAATATATTATGTCCCATTTGGCCATCTAAAAGAGAAGAAAAAATTTGAATTTTTATAGTATATTTAGGTCTCTCAAAAATGCCTAAGCTAGCCCTACAAGAAGTCATGTCAGTCTGCCTATGGACACACCCATTCGCTCTTGATGAAGACTGTTAGAAAATCAGAAAGGCAAAAAGATTTTCTTATATTTGATAATTACTTGTGATGTTCTTGATTTCTTATTAGAGTTCTTTATATCTTCTTTCTTTTAGTTCATCAAGCAATTACCAACGCAATAGCACACAAATCAATGGACACCAGAGATAGGCTCACAGCCAGGGCAAAACCCCTCTCTAGGGGAAAACCCAGACAATAATTCTTCCTTCAATAGTTTTCCTGAGATATTCCTAGACTCTACGTTTACACAAGCTTTCCTCCACACCAAGTCAACCTTCTTCTATTCTTGCAAATGAATCTACTTGACCTGGCAATAGCAACAGCAGTACCAACACTTTCTTCGACTCAGAAACTTCGACCTTGCTTTGGAGACTTCGATCTTCACTGAAAAACATCGATCTTCACTTAGAAACTTCGATCTTGGCCCAATACAGCTTCTTGAGGCAACAGTGTCCCATACCAGCAACTTCGACCTATAGCAGTAGTAACTAGCTACGACATCAACAAGAGAACTTCGATCTTCCAAACTAGGGCACAAGAGAGAGAGATAGATGCACCAAGACTTCGATTTTCCTTCCTTCCCTTTCCTAGACCAAACTCGCACTTTTTTTGTTTCCTTCCTCTATTTTGCACTTTTTCCCATCTTCAAGAGATAACGAACTTGCTTGTGTTGAATGACCTCCAAATGGAATTCGACCTGCTTCATTTATAGTCCTTTGGTGAGGTCGAATAGCCTTCTTTGAGGCCGACTTGATGTGGAGGTAACATAATTCATATTTGACTTAATACAATATTTTTACATATTTCAAAAGCCAAAGAAGGGTCTCTTTAAAAGTACAACGATCCAAATTAGATCATTATATTGTTTGTCATCCATCCCAATACATTTGGAGTGGAAAAAGTGTAGGAATCAGCTCACGGGACTGTTTTTACCGGCGAGACCCAATTTGGAGAAACGGGGTCTGAAACCTTCCGGGAGCGTTTTGAGGCATCAAACAACATATTTTGGGGGTAAAAATTTGTCGCTTAAACACCTTACCTTTTCATGTTGTTCTACACACAAAAAGTTTTCCAACTGCGCAAGATTTGCATCAATCAGAGTCCGTATGCAAAAGTTGAGCCACTCCAAAGTTGACCTTCTTATCTTCACACCTATAGTTCAAGAGGATGCCGCGTGAGCCCCCATTATTCATGGAAAAGGGGCTAGCCATGTGTTTTTGATGTAGATGACTTTAGAAGAGTCTATTTTGTAACTCTAGTTAAGAGTTATGTAGTCAAACTTAACTACTAGTAGGGCTATCGGGCTATGTTATAATCGGGCCACTAGGAGGAAGAGGCATTCCATTCTTTCAAGAGCATTTTGTTCCATAGTTGAGCAAAGATAGCCAGGAGAGATAGGAGGCAAAGCACACAAAGGGGATTTGTGCATTGTAGCAGCCCACGGGCCACAGACATTACTTCTTTATATCTGTAGCCATATTTCCGGACAAAGAAAGAGAGCGAAGTTGCCTCACCTTCTAGCTGGGTTTTCTCCCGAAAGAGTTTCCCAAAGAGAATATCTTGTGTCTTGTGTGTGTATGAGCTTATTTTGTCGTTCTCTTCTTTTCTACATAATTTACTTTTACATGCATAAACTAATTATAGTAAGATCTACAGATCTAAAAATTAAATAAAACTGTAAGTGTAGAATCTCAAATTTTTAATATAATATTCTCAGATCTATTGTGACAAACTATCCAATGGAATATCCACAGCAGTTTACGGATCATACAATGACTCTAGTAACTCAAAATAAATCCTATAAGTCCTCATTGGGGACTTTGACCTAAAACATGATGACCCAAGCATGAAACCCATGCTTTAATAAGTCATAATAATAATAATTATCTTCTTTATTCTTTTGACAAGTACATTACATGATGACTCACATACAATTAATGAAGACCCAACCTAGTTACATTTTCCTACAAACTATATATAGATCACGTGTCTCCTTCGAAGAGACATTTCACTTGAAGAAGTTATATCTGTGGAAGCATACAAAAATCTGAGGCTACAAATCTCTGTTGTAGATAGCAAAGTCTGTGATAGCATCTCCGTTGAACGATACGAAGTTCTGAAGCTCTCATTCTGAAGTATAACTTGTGACATGAGCTTATGAAGGAAAGCTAATTCAGCCCTTATAGAAGATTAAAGCAGAATTCTTTGCAGGCCTAATTGAAGACAATTTGAGGCACCTTATTCTGAGAGCCTAGGATGGTTGACTTAGCATTTGGAGAGTAATCATCTAGTTACTACTGGTTAGTTTGTTTATGGCTTGGATTTCTCTTATTGACAAAGATTCTATAAAGAAAGGATTGTTGGGTTTTCCCCTTGTGGGTTTTGCCCTGGCCACTGGCCTAACCTCTGGTGTCTGTTGTCCCTTATGCACTATGATCTCTATTTTCTTGTATTTGAATGGTTAAATTGATAATTGTTTGATGAATAATAAAGAAAGGCTAAAAAGAACACTCAACATATTCACATGTAATTATCATGATTAGAAATTCAATCTTGCAATCGAATTTCAACATGGTATCAGCGCTAGTTTTGAAGAACAGTCAGTGAAGAAAATTATATATGTGAAGGGCCAAGCTCTTTATGGTTTATCTCTGTGGAATAATGTCTAGTGGAACTAGACCAGAAATCCGAGATCTGTATCTATCTGAAGTTTGAAGGATCCCAAAACTCTAAGCATAACTCTGAGGTCTGTACTAGTCCGAGTTCTGTGGCTACTGACAAAGAAGTTCCGAGGTCTACTACTCCTATGGAAGAGATCTGAAAGTATGTTTTTTGTCCGAGTTTGATACCCATTCGAAGTCTGGTTATTAGGCGGAGTTTTGGAGGAATATACCAAGCTCTGTCTCTAATCCAAAGTCCATGTTTTCTGAATTGAGTAATCTCCTTATGCCAATGACCTGTGATGATTTGAATTTCTTAATGTTGAGACAAGTACAAATTCTGTCCAAAGGTATAACCAAAAGTCCGAGCTCTATCAAGTCTGCAATTGAGCCGAGTTCTGTGCATACCAAGGTCTGTAGAATCAAGTCATCTCTGTCCGAGTTCTCTCTGTGGTACATTGCATCCGAATCAAAGTTGTGATATCTCTTATCAAGCGCAAATTTCCTCAGTCTGAGGTTCGATGCATACTGTAAGTTCCGCGCATTGTAAAGGAGCCCCAAATGAAGGATGGTCTGTGTCATAAACAATCTCGAGTTTGTAGCCTTGTGTAAGACATAGCTCGAGCCTGAGAAAGGAGTCAAGATCGATTCTTTTTATCTCTATGGAAAGAAGACAAGTATGAGTACTATATAATGATCCAAATATTGGTAATGCAAACTCCTTATCACCAAAATCTGAATCTGTGGCATCCAAATTATTCTTTGTGGTATCTTAGTAGTACCCGAGTTGAAGGTATTATATCCTAGTCTTCTCATAGAAAACAAAAAGGTCCTAGATTGGTGTTTAAGTTTGAATAATGAAAGAAGCAGTCCAAGCATATATGAAGTCTACAATAGATCTGAAATATGTGGACAAGAACCATCATCACTGACTACATTGTTGTATAGTAATTCAAGCCCATAATATTACGAGTTTTGCTAAAGACAAATCTGAAGACAAGCCCGAGTATAGTTCAAGCATTGCAAGGACATTTCTTTGAAGCAGCTAGAAGAAATTGAGATTTGCCATCGTATTCAAGAAATACAGGTAAAGTTTGAAATAATACTTCTCAAGAGGTACGTATAAACTTCTGTTTTATATCTCAAGAGCTAGGATCTAACTTGTAAGTCCATTTCTACGTTCCCTTGACTACTAAGTTCATCAAAAGAATGATCTCAGTAATCAGCAATGAAATGCTAGATCCTCAAAAAAACGGGTGCGCGAAGCTTTTATTAATTGAAAAATAAGATTACAGAGCAAGCATAAAGCCTATATGGCCATAAACACACATACACAGATTACAAAGGCTTGAGCAACTCTTAATATCTCTAAGAGTAGAGAAGCACTCAATGATCCGATGTGGGCTTCTTCTTCTCTTATCCTTTTATAGCTCTAAGACCTGAGATTCGATCCTATCTAAAATCCGAAATTATTGACAGTCCTGTCGGATATCTCAAATCTAGATGGTGTCTACTCAATATTCCAATACAATAATGCAACAACCTTTTAGTACAATAATTGAAACCTAAGAACTATTACAGGGAATCAAAAAACTATTACCACGGCCTTTTCAGACTACGGTCCGAATCATAGTCGTCTGAGATTCGATCCTATCAAAAATCCGAAATTATTGAGGGTCCTGTCGGATATCTCAAATCTAGACGATGTCTACTCAATATTCCAATACAATAATGCAACAATCTTTTAGTACAATAATTGAAAACTAAGAACTATTACAGGGAATCAAAAAACTATTACCACGGCCTTTTTAGACTACGGTCCGAATCATAGTCGTCTGAAGAGATGTCTTTTGTAAATAAGATTCTTCAAGATATTTCAGATAATCATACTCTTGCTCAGTGGGGTCTTGGGCATCTTGGTATACATCCAAAAATAAAGTGGCTTTTTCTTCTGTTTCTTTTTCTTTTCCTTTGCAAGATGCCTTTGCTGTAGCTGAAGCTTTTGATGACTGTCATATTTCCAATTTTATGTTGTCCTTGAAAGCATGATGACACTGATAAGGCAATTTGAAGGGATCCTCTTCCTTTCTCCACCTATTGGTGTAAGCAGTAGGGTTCACTTCAATGTCTAGAAAGGAATCTTTATGAACTGTTGCAAATGTTGGTGCTGGTTGTACTGACAACTCGATCCCATCCAATAATTCCCACTTAAAAATCTGGAACATGTTGGTGGTTGTTTCAATTGTATGTTGTACCCATATTCTGCAATTATCGTTGATGATATCTTTTTCTTGCCAACCCAACTCAAAATTGAATGTTGTACAAATTCTTGTGGATAACAACAAACTGATTAAACATATTGTATCTTCAGTCCAATTTCCTGACATTATCCCAATGGTGATTAATGCTTTTTGATTAACGGAAAATTTTAAAACCTTCTTTTCACCTTGCAATTCATTCAGCTTTTTGAGGATGTGTATTTTTTCAGTTAATTTGCTTTTGCTGAAGTCTTTCAACCAATTTGTTATCCTTTGTATCTCTTCCTTATTATCTGCAATCACAGCTGTTTCTGAAGACTCTTTTTCAAATACCTGTGCAAAAGGATTTGGGACAATGGCACTTTTGAATTCCATACTCTGATAATCCCAAGGTGATGAGAATATCCTGATATACTGAAAAGTCCTTTCGATGCATTGGAATGTTCTGATCATCTTTTTCTTTGTGCACAAACCTTTTTTTATTTCCCAGTCTGCAAAAGGTTCAAAAAGTTCATACTGAGGGAAAGTATAAGTATTTTCATAGTGTTTAGTCAACTTTTGCAAGAATGAAGCTTCCATTTCTTCAAACAAATATGGAATTCTTAATGTTCGCAGGAATTTTTCAACATCATCCTTTATATTAATTTCTTCAAGATCCATCATCTTTGCACTAGTAAAGATTTCTAATGCAAAATCAATGCTGCCAATTATTTGATAATAATTCAAAATCTAAATATCCATATCATTGGCTATGTATACCGGATGGACCATAAATCGTCAAGAGTTCTAAAATATACTTTCACCTTCATGTTTGGTAAAGAATAGATTTTTACCAACTCTGGATCAAGTACTAGAAGAGTACCAATATTTTTTGATTGCCATGCCTGGCATCTTTGTATCCATTGGTTTCTTCTTAGTCTAAACCCAACTATCTTCTTGATTTCTGTATAGAGATATTCACAAACTTTTTCTAACATCTTAAATCTATATACAAAGGTAGAAAAATCATCTTGTTTACCAGGTAGTTCAAAAATGTCGTGCTTGACTTCTCCTTTGTTGTTGATCCTGTGACCTTTGTTCATGTCTCTTGTAAGAGCATCTGTAATATAGTTAGAATTTCCAGGAATCCATTCTACACCAAAATCATATTGCTGAAACCATATTTGCCAAGATAATAATCGGCCTCTTACCATCTACCTTGATATTTTTGCTGCCAAAAAATATTTGAAATTCATTGAATCAGTTCAAATTAAGAACTTTTTTGGAGCAAGATAGAGTTCAAACCTTTGGATACCATTAAATATTTCTTTTTCAGCAATGAAGTAAATTTTCTGATTGGCCAAAAATTCTACTGAGGCATATGCACATAGCTCTTCTTCTTGATTATCTTGTTTTCTTTCAAAAAGAATTGAAGCCCAAAATTCATCTGAGGCATCTGTTTGCAAAATCAGTAAAGCTTCACCTCGGGGCTGTAATTTAGGAAGATTTTTGCATTCTTCTTTCAGCTTCTTGACTGTTTCTGTTGCCTAGCTTGACCATTCTGATTTCAGATGTTTTCTAATAGGGGCAGTCTTTTCAGATAATCTAGGAATGTACTTATGAATGTAATTTAACACTCCTAGGAAGCGTTGAATCATTTTGGTGTCTTTCAACTCATTAGGAAAATCAACAAGTTTAGTGAGTACATGAGGTTGCATCTGAATGTGGCCTTCTACCACATGAATTCCAAGAAAATCAATATTCTCTTGAAACAGAACCATTTTCTTTTCTGATAGGACTATCCCATGGTTCTGAACTTCTTTAAAAAAGATTTCTAAATGTGCTAAATGAGTAGCAAGATCAGGACTATGAATCAAGATGTCATCAATGTAAGTAATGATAAATTCATACTTACCAAATATGAAATCCATTCTTTTCTGAAAGAAAGCAGGGGCATTCTTTAAACCAAAAGGAACAACCTTCCATTGATAAAATCTTGCTGGACATGTAAAGGTTGTCTTATGTCGATCTGCTTCTTCGATTTGAATTTGATAGTACCCAGACTTCATGTCAAATTTGCTGAAGATTTTGCTTTTCTGAATCTTTTGCATTATGACTTCTTGACGGGGCAGAGGATAGTTGAAACTTTGGGTGATGGCATTTAATGGCTTGTAATTTATTACCATCCTCGCTTTTCCTCTTACTATCTCTGAATGATTTCTTACTAGGAATGCAGAACATGAATAATGAGAAACACTAGGTTCAATCAACTTTAGATTCAATAATTCTGCAATTTGTTTCTTGATTTCTTGTTCGTCACCAGGAGTACAAGGAATAAGCTTACCTTTTACTCCATTATCATGCAGAGTGATAATTTCTTGTTTTGGACTCTCTTTTTCCCAAAACTTCTGTGGATCTTCTGAGCAACTTCTAAGCAGTCTTTCATATATGTCTCTCTGTTCTTTAGACCATTGAGGGTCTACAACTGCTTTTTGTTGTTTTGAGAGTCTCTTTTTCTGCATATTTTTGCAAGACCTCTTGCCAATTTCGAGAATCATTCTTCGGCTTTCTGATACCTGTTTTTCTTTGACTGTTTTCTTTTCTTGCTTCAGAGTCTGCAATTTGTAATCTTGGCACAGAGATTGCTTTTTTCTTCAAATTGATGATTACTTTGTCTTCACTGATTGTTACTAGTAAAACTGAATTAATGAATGGCATACCAAGAAATAGACTAGCTGAGGGATCATAATGCTGAATGGCTGAAATCTTTACAATACTCCCTCCTACTTTCATAGAGATATTATCAACATAGTGAGTGAGATTTACTGTACCTCCAATAGTTTCTGAGACAAGTATGTTCTGTAATGGCTTCCACATTCCTTTGAACAAAGAGGGTCTGGCTAGATTGTTGGAGCCTCCAGTGTCAATAAAAGCATCAACATCTATCCAACTATTCTTTACTTGTACAAAGACTGGTATATACAACAAATTGTTAGCTTTCACCATTTTCTTTAAAAAACTTTGTTCAGCTTCTGAATCAAAATCTCCATGGAGGAAGATGAAGCAGCAATTTTCTTCTCATAAGGACAAAAAGGGTTAAGCTTTGGTAAGGAAGATATAGATTGCTTACCTTTGTCCTTAGTTCTTTCAAGCGACCAACATAATGACACAAATTCAACTGTTTCTGAACTTTCTGAATCTGTTTCATCACTATAATGTAGTTCATTTTCTTCTGAGAAATCTTCTTCTGAACAATATGTACAGATGTTCATTTTCTGAACAAATTCTGAGCTTTCATTTTCTTCTTTTGTCAAGGAGGCATCAGTTAAAATATATACATCTGATAATTCCTCCTGTGATTCAACAACTGACCAATCATCAAGAAATTCTTCAATATCAACACAAGCTTTCAATTTATTGGAAGAACTGTTAGGGCATTTCCTGGCAAAATGTCCTTCTTGTTTGCAAATGAAACAACAATTATTGTTTTTTCTTGGTTGTCTCCTCTTTTTTAAGAAACGAAAATTTTTGAAAGGTCTTCAGGGATTGGCTACCTTCTTGGGCTTAAATCTACCATATCTTCTGATTTTCTTCTTTTTTCTAAAAGGTGTCCAAGGAAGAGTAGCACAACAAACATTAGCACTGGGAGTGATATCATGTGCTTGTTTCTGCCAACAAAGATATTTGACTTTTTCCTGGCACCTAAACAGTAGATCTATCCAATAGATCTGATCAATAGATTTGCCCTGGATTTCAAGGTCTTTGGAGATCAGATCTCCGAGATTTCCTGGTAGCTTTGATAAGAATGCAACTTTTTGAGTTGAGTCGTTTGAAAGATTGGCTTTATAAACTTTAGCCATAAAATCTTGGCCAAATGTTTCAAGAAACTTTAAATCTTTCAACTCCATCCTAGTGAGATCTGTAATGATTTGTTTCTTTTCATCTATGGGTTCAGGCACAAATTGTGTTTTCAGCAGTACTTCTAAAGTAGATAAACCTGCGGCCACTACTGCTTGTCGTTCTGCTTCTAGCGGTCCTGTCCACCAGTCATATACAATGCCTGCCATCCTTTTCTCTGCTAGGACAAATATGGATACATTATCTAGCCTTGTAGTAATTTGCATTTGATATAAGGCTCCTATCCATATTCTTATCGACTCTCCTGGATTTGTAGATTTATCAAGATCTAAGATATATCCGCTAGAATTAGAAGCAAAAAGATCTTCTTCTATTCTAGGATACTTGTGGACATCTTTGACAAAATTAGCTTTCTGGATTGACGGTAAAATAAAAGATGGGAATTTTGAAGCAGCATTTTCTAATGTAACTATTTCTGCTTTTGATTTTCTGATTTTCTCTGAAAGAGGTTTTTGATGTGTTGGCTTTTGTTTCTTCTTGGTCCCAAAAATTGGGGGTAGACATATCAATTGTAAACTTTGAACTCTGGGATGCTTTTGCTTTTCTTCTTCTTTCTTTCTTTTGCATCCTGGCTTCTTTTTCAGCTCTTTCTTCTTGTTGTTCATTGTGCAAGAGTTTTAGATTAGCCAAAATGAGTTCGTTTTGTTTGCCTAGATCATCTATGGCTTCTTCTGCATAAGAACACCATGTAGTCAGATAGTTGCCTATCTGGTAGACTTGATCTAGATCATTTGGATTCGAGGAATTATGTTCAATAAGGGGTGCACAATCAGCACGAGTAGGAGGTTGCCTAGATAAGGATGATGTAGTACAAAACTTGGTCTTTGGAGGCCATTTTCCTCCTTTTACATATCTGCGATTTGCAAATTGCCACTCCTCGACAGGAGAAATTTGAGAACTAGAAATTTTAAACATTTTATTGACTGCAAAAAAGGGTTTAACTTCTGGTATGTACAACTCGTTAGGAGATAGGTTTGGTTGACTGGAGGTACTAGCTGCTTGTGATGAGGTTTCTTCAAGACTTGGAATTGGTAACGCATGTCTTCTTGGATGGATTATAGGACGTGGAACAGAAGGTTTTTCTTGTAGAATTCTGACTTGTCCATCTTGTACAGACACACGTCTTGGTTTAATGTCTTGTTTTTTATCATCAGCCAAGGACTTATACTGGAAATACCAGTCATTGGGAAGACCTATAGAATCATAGGATACACCTTCAACTTGAGCATTATTTAATCCGACCGACACACAATCTCTATGAACTGGCTGCCTGAGTTTTGGGTGGACTGTATTTGTTAACTGAAAAGATGTTTGAACCAATACAGACAAAAACTCACTGTCATCTACCATCTTTAATCCTTGAACACCCACCATTAATTTCCAACATTCTTTTATATGGGCGTCTATAAGACTGATAGCATAGTCTGGGAAAACAGTTCCATACTGACAACCTGTAGATAGATTTCCAACAATGGTTCCTATACGGGCATGATCATAGTTTTGATGTCTGCTATCAAATACTTCTGCTATGCATGGACTATTCAAACCATGTCTGAACAATGCCAATCCTATTCGGATTCCTCCAAAATGCAGATACGAATATTTTTTGTCTTTTGCATATTGTCTGAACTTTTTTATTTCTTCATTAGTAAACAAAGAAAAAAACACTATCTGAACTATTGGACCAGAGATTTTAATCTTCATCTCGACTTCTTTTAAAAGCATTTTATTTTGAAAGATATTTGAAAAAGGGATTTTATAGACTTCTTTTGCATTTAAAGTTGGTGGATTCCAACTCTCTGGACTATCTACAACTTCTATCTCTTTCTCTTCATCTATTTCTTTCTCGACAGAACGAGATTCTACTTTTGAGACAATTCTTCTATCTATAGTAGAAAAAGATCTAAGTAAACTGGCCATTTTATGATGCTAGCAGAGTAATCAAGATAAGAACAAGCTTCTTACTTGTTTTAAAAGATTGTATCTTGGGCCTGCAAATCAATTTCTCTTGAAAGCACTTGCTGCGTGCATCTACTGCAACAAGGCCTCTCCTCGGCACTTCTTTTAGCAACTTTACAAATGCCTCCTGCAGCCTTACTGATACTTTTAAACAGGAACTGGTCTTAGTAGCTTTATAAATGCCTCCTGCAGCCTTACTGATACTTTTAAACAGAAACAGGTTCCAGGCTCTGAAGTGCCAAGGAGAGGCCCTGTTGCAGTAGATGCGCGCAGCAAGTACTTTCAAGAGAAATTGATTTGCAGGCCCAAGATACAATCTTTTAAAACAAGTAAGAAGCTTGTTCTTATTTTGATTACTCTGATAGCATCATAAAATGGCCAGTTTACTTAGATCTTTTTCTACTATAGATAGAAGAATTGTCTCAGAAGTAGAATCTCGTTCTGTCGAGAAAGAAATAGATGAAGAGAAAGAGATCGAAGTTGTAGATAATCAAGGGAGTTAGAATCCACCAACTTTAAATGCAACAAAAGTCTATAAAATCCTTATCTCAGATATCTTTCAAAAGAAAATGCTTCTAAGAAGTCCAGATGAAGATTAAAATCTCTGGTCCGACAGTTCAGATAGTGTCTCTTTCTTTGTTTACTAATGAAGAGATAAAAAAGTTCAGACAATATGCAAAAGACAAAAAATATTCGTATCTGCATTTTGGAGGAATCAGAATAGGATTAGCACCTCTGTTCAGACATGGTTTGAATACTCTATGCATAACAGAAGTATTTGATACCAGACACCAAAACTATAATCATGCCTGTATAGGAACCATTGTTGGAAATCTATTACATGTTGTCAGTATGGAACTATTTTCCCAGACTATGCTATCAGTCTTACAGACGCCCATATAAAAGAATGTTGAAAATTAATGGTGGATATTCAAGGATTAAAGATGGTTGATGGTAGTGAGTTTTTGTCTGTATTTGTTCAAACATCTTTTCAGTTAACAAATACAGTCCACCCAAAACTCAGGCAACGAGTTCTTAGAGATTGTGTATCGGTCGGATTAAATAATGCTCAAGTTGAAGGTGTATCCTATGATTCTATAGGTCTTCCCAGTGACTGGTATTTCCAGTATAAGTCCGTGGTTGATGACAAAAAACAAGACATTAAACCAAGACATGTGTCTGTACAAAATGGACAAATCAGAATTCTACAAGAAAAACCTTCTGTTCCACGTCCTATCATCCATCCAAGAAGACATGTTTTACCAATTCCATGTCTTGAAGAAACCTCATCACAAGCAGCCAGTACCTCTAGTCAACCAGACCTATCTCCTAATGAGTTGTACATACCAGAAGTTAAACCCTTTTTTGCAGTTAATAAAATGTTTAGGATTTCTAGTTCTCAAAGTTCCCCTATCGAAAAGTGGCAATTTGCAAATCGCAGATATGTAAAAGGAGGAAAATGGCCTCCAAAGACCAAGTTTTGTACTACATCATCCTTATCCAGGCAACCTCCCACTCGTGCTAATTGTGCACCCCTTATTGAACATAATTCCTTGAATCCAAATTATCTAGATCCAGTCTACCAGATAGGCAACTATTTGGCTACATGGTGTTCGTATACAGAAGAATCCATAGATGATCTAGGCAAACAAAACGAACTCATTTTGGCTAATCTAAAACTCTTTCATGATGAACAACAAGAAGAAAGAGCTGAAAAAGGAGCCAGGATGCAAAAAAAAGAAAGAAGAAGAAAAGCAAAAGCATCCCAGAGTTTGAAGTTTACAATTGATATGTCTACCCCCAATTTTTGGGACCAAGAAGAAACAGAAGCCAACACATCTGAAACATCTTTCAAGCCTTTGAAAGAAGAACAGGTTTCAGAAAAAATCAGAAAATCAAAAGCAGAAATAGTTACATTACAAAATGTTGCTTCAAAATTCCCATATTTTATTTTACCGTCAATCCAGAAAGCTAATTTTGTCAAAGATGTCCACAAGTATCCTAGAATTGAAGAAGATCTTTTTGCTTCTAATTCTAGTGGATATATCTTAGATCTTGATAAATCTACAAATCCAGGAGAGTCGATAAGAATATGGATAGGAGCCTTATATCAAATGCAAATTACTACATGGCTAGATAATGTATCCATATTTGCGCTAGCAGAGAAAAGGATGGCAAACATTGTATATCACTAGTGGACAGGACCACCATAAGCAGAACGATAAGCAGTGGTAATCGCAGGTTTACCTACTTTAGAGGTACAGCTGAAAACACAATTTGTGCTTGAATCCATAAATGAAAAAAAACAAATAATTATAGACTTCACTAGGATGGAGTTGAAAGATTTAAAGTTTCTTGAAACATTTGGCCAGGATTTCATGGCTAAAGTTTATAAAGCCAATCTTTCAAACGACTCAACTCAAAAGGTTGCATTCTTATCAAAGCTACCAGGAAATCTCTGAGATCTAATCTCCAAAGACCTTGAAATCAAGAGCAAATCTATTGATCAGATCTATTGGATAGATCTACTATTTAGGTGCCAGGAAAATGTCAAATATCTCTGTTGGCAGAAACAAGCACATGATATCACTTCCAGTGCTAATGTTTGTCGTGCTGCTCTTCCTTGGACACCTTTAAGAAAAAAGAAGAAAATCAGAAGGTATGGTAGATTTAAACCCAAGAAGGTAGCCAATCCCCGAAGACCTTTCAAAAAATTTCATTTCTTAAAAAAGAGGAAACAACCAAGAAAAAACAATAATTGTTGTTTCATTTGCAAACAAGAAGGACATTTTGCAAGGAAATGCCCTAACAATTCTTCCAATAAATTGAAAGCTTGTGTTAACTGATGCCTCCTTGACAGAAGAAGAAAATGAAAACTCAGAATTTGTTCAAAAAATGAATATTTGTACATATTGTTCAGAAGAAGATTTCTCAGAAGAAAATGAACTACATTATAGTGATGAAATAGATTCAGAAAGTTCAGAAACAGATGAATCTATGTCATTATGTTGGTCACCTGAAAGAAATAAGGACAAAGGTAAGCAATCTATATCTTCCTTACCAAAGCTTAACTCTTTTTGTCCTTATGAGAAGAAGATTGTTGCTTCATCTTCCTCCATGCCCATTCCAGATTTTGATCCAGAAGCTGAACAAAGTTTTTTAAAGAAAATGGTGAAAACTAACAATTTGTTGTATATACCAGTCTTTGTACAAGTAAAGAATAGTTGAATAGATGTTGATGCTTTTATTGACACTGGAGGCTCCAACAATCTAGCTAGACCCTCTTTGTTCAAAGGAATGTGGAAGCCATTACAGAACATACTTGTCTCAGAAACTATTGGAGGTACAATAAATCTCACTCACTATGTTGATAATATCTCTATGAAAGTAGGAGGGAGTATTGTAAAGATTTCAGTGATTCAACATTATGATCCTTCAGCTAGTCTATTTCTTGGTATGCCATTCATTAATTCAGTTTTACCAATAACAATCAGTGAAGACAAAGTAATCATCACTTTGAAGAAAAAAGCAATCTTTGTGCCAAGACTACAAATTGCAGACTCTGAAGCAAGAAAAGAAAACAGTCAAAGAAAATCAGGTATCAGAAAGCCGAAGACTGATTCTAGAAATTGGCAAGAGGTCTTGCAAAAATATGCAGAAAAAGAGACTCAAGACAAAACAAAAAGTAGTTGTATACGCTCAATGGTCTAACGAACAGAGAGACATATATGAAAGACTGCTTAGAAATTGCTCAGAAGATCTATAGAAGTTTTGGGAAAAGGAGAGTCCAAAACAAGAAATTATCACTCTACATGATAATGGAGTAAAAGGTAAGCTTATTCCTTGTACTCCTGGTGACAAACAAGAAATCAAGAAACAAATTGTAGAATTATTGAATCTAAAGTTGATTGAACCTAGTGTTTCTCATTATTCATGTTCTGCATTCCTAGTAAGAAATCATTCAGAGATAGTAAGAGAAAAAGCAAGCATGGTAATAAATTACAAGCCATTAAATGCTATCACTCAGAATTTCAACTATCCTCTTCCCCGTCAAAATGTCATAATGCAAAAGATCCAGAAAAGCGATATCTTCAACAAATTTGACATGGAATCTGGGTACTATCAAATTCAAAACGAAGAAGCAGATGGACATAAGACAGCCTTTACATGTCCAACAGGATTCTATCAATGCAAGGTTATTCCTTTTGGTTAAAAGAACGCCTCTGCTTTCTTCCAGAAAAGAATGGATTTCATATTTGGTAAGTATGAATTTATCATTACTTACATTGATGACATTGTGGTTCATAGTCTTGATCTTGCTACTCATTTAGCACATTTAGAAATCCTTTTCAAAGAAGTTCAGAACCGTGGGATAGTCCTATCAGAAAAGAAAATGGTTATGTTTCAAGAGAATATTGATTTCCTTGGAATACATGTGGTAGAAGGCCACATTCAGATGCAACCACATGTACTCACTAAACTTGTTGATTTTCCTAATGAGTTGAAAGACACCAAAATGATTCAATGCTTCCTAGGAGTGTTAAATTACATTCATAAGTACATTCCTAGATTATCTGAAAAGACTGCCCCTATTAGAAAACATCTGAAATCAGGATGGTCAAGCCAGGCAACAGAAGCAGTCAAGAAGTTGAAAGAAGAATGCAAAAATCTTCCTAAATTACAGCCCCCAGGTGAAGGTTTACTTATTTTGCAAACAGATGCCTCAGATGAATTTTGGGCTGCAGTTCTTTTTGAAAGAAAAGAAGATAATCAAGAAGAAGAGCTATGTGCATATGCCTCAGGAGAATTTTTGCCGAATCAGAAAAATTACTTCATTGCTGAAAAAGAAACTCTTGCAATATTTAATGGTATCCAAAGGTTTGAACTCTATCTTGCTCCAAAGAAGTTCTTAATTAGAACTGATTCAATGAATTTCAAATATTTTTTGGCAGCAAAAATATCAAGGCAAATGGCAAGAGGCAGATTATTATCTTAGCAAATATGGTTTCAGCAATATGATTTTGATGTAGAATGGATTCCTGGAAATTCTAACTATATTGCAGATGCTCTTACAAGAGACATGAACAAAGCTCACAGGATCAGCAACAAAGGAGAAGTCAAGCACAACATTTTTGAACTACCTAGTAAACAAGATGATTTTTCTACCTTTGTATATAGATTTAAGATGTTAGAAAAGGTTTATGAATATCTCTGTACATAAATCAAGAAGATATAGTTGGGTTTAGACTAAGAAGAAACCAATGGATACAAAGATGCCAGGCATGGCAATCAAAAAATATTGGTACTCTTCTAGTACTTGATCCAGAGTTGGTAAAAATTTATTCTTTACCAAACATGAAGGTGAAAGTATATTTTAGAACTCTTGATGATTTATGGTCCATCCAATATACACAGCCAATGATATGGATTTTGCAGATTTTGAATTATTATCAAATAATTGGCAGCATTGATTTTGCATTAGAAATCTTTACTAGTGCAAAGATGATGGATCTTGAAGAAATTAACATAAAAGATGATGTTGAAAAATTCTTGCTAACATTAAGAATTCCATATTTGTTTGAAGAAATGGAAGCCTCATTCTTGCAAAGGTTGACTGAACACTATGAAAATACTGATACTTTCCCTCAGTATGAACTTTTCGAACCTTTGCAGACTGGGAAATAAAAGAAGGTTTGTGCACAAAGAAAAAGATGATCAGAACATCCCAAAGCATCGAAAGGACTTTTCAGTATATCATGATATTCTCATCACCTTGGGATTATCAGAGTATGGAATTCAAAAATGCCATTGTCCAAATCCCTTTGCACAGGTATTTGAAAAAGAGTCTTCAGAAACAGCGGTGATTGCAAATAATAAGGAAGAGATACAAAGGATAACAAGTTGGTTAAAAGACTTCAACAAAAGCAAATTAACTGAAAAAATACACATCCTCAAAAAGTTGAATGAATTGCAAAGAGAAAAGAAGGTTTTAAAATTTTTTGTTAATCAAAAAGCATTAATCACGATCGGGATAATGTCAGGAAATTGGACTGAAGATACAATATGTTTAATCAGTTTGTTGTTATCCACAAGAATTTGTACAACATTCAATTTTGAGTTGGGTTGGCAAGAACAACATATCATTAGCGATAATTGCAGAATATGGGTACAGCATACAATTGAAACCATAGTTTTAAAAAACCGATTACCGGTCTAATCGGCCGGTTAGCAAGCCCGCCGGTCTAAACCGGCCAAAAACCCGGTTCATTAGCCCATTTCTCCTTTCTTTTGCCCTAACCGGTGCTAACAAACCGGTTTAGGACGGAACCGGCCAGTTTTGTATCAAACCAACCGGTTCCTTCCTAAACCGGCCGGTTAGAGGCACGCCCACCGCAAAGTTAAAAAAGCGGAAATCTGACTGTGTTTTAGGGGTTTGGGGGGGAAACTAAAGGTGTTTTCCCTCCAAAAACACCCTCTCCAAGCTTTTAAGAGGCCCATCTCACTCTCATTTGTCTCAAACAACTGATTTGGAGTGTTTGTGAACTTGGAGACTGTTGAGTTTTTGCTGAAGTAGTCATCTTGGAGTTGGAGTTGGAGCTATTTTGGACATAGTGTGTAGCTGTCAGTGGAGTTGCCATCTTCAAGAGGAGGCTAAGGAAGCTAGTTTGCATCAATGTTTTACAACTCGGACTCGGACTCGGACTCGGCCGAGGATCGACTCCGACTCGGTAATGACTCGGCCGGCTCGATTTCAATGACTCGGTCGTTGTAAAAAATACATTAAATATTTATTTTTTTTATAAAAAAACATAATTTTAAAGATTTTCATTCATGTTTCCAAACACACAGCATTATAATATAGATGGAAGACAACTTTGTATCCATCTGGCCCACATTTGCCAAAAGAAACCTAGCTGCAGGCACCGAGGGTATCAAACCCTATTACAAGCTTTAAAGGGGACATTTACCCTTGACGCTGGGGTTTAATAGATTTATTGTTGTTAATCATATATACTGATATTTTATTTACAGGCCTAGAGATGAATTTTTGAGGGATTGGTGTGAGTTTACATTGAGAATTTGTCATTTGTGACTATCCCTGTTGATTTACAGGCCTGATTATCTTTCCTTACCCTGGCCACTGGCTTATTGGGCATTATCACAGGTCTAAAAGGCTTATTTCTCTTTTCTGCAGCCTTGTCTCGACTCTCCCTCAGCCACCAGCATCTACAGGGTCTCTTCCTTAATGTATACAGTACAGGGCCAATAAATTTGTAATTGCAGGCTCAGCGTTGCATTCTGAAGGGGTCACATTGCCAAATTGGAGTCCAACATTCATATCCAGGCTGATTCAATGTTCAAATTTCATACTGAGACAGAGTATACCAAGAGTGTATTGTGGAATCACTGTTATGTCGAGAAATATTGAATTCAAGCTGAGATTGGAAGGATTCATTTAATAATTATAATATTTTCTGCCAGAGTATGTTGAGACTCGAGAGTGTATTACCTCTTTAATATTATAATTATCTGCAGAAATATTGAATTCAAGCTGAGATTGGAAGGATTCATTTAATAAGCAGTACTGTTGAGAATCAAGTCAGATTATTATGATGTGGTAACAACTGTGATATGATGAGAGTGTATTGCAATACTCTGTTGTCTGACAGAGTATGTTGAAACTTGAGAGTGTATTACCTCTTTAAATATACCGAGATCATGACTGGATGCCGAGACAGAGAGATGTGCTTCCTTATCATTCTTGCTATGCTGAGATGAGACAAAGATTGCGTTTAGACTCCAAAGGCCTGGGGAGTGACTCGGCCAGCTACCCGGCCGGGTTGACCGAGTCACATATGACTCGGCCGAGTCATTGGATGACTCGGCCGAGTCATATGTGACTCGGTCAACCCGGCCGGGTAGCTGGCCGAGTCACTCCCCAGGCCTTTGACTCGGTTCGACTCGGCCGAGTCGGAGTCGATTCGGCCGTTTTGTAAAACAATGGTTTGCATTTCCAGGTAGTCATCATGCCTCGAAAAGCCAGAGATACTACATGGGCTCATTGTGATATGATTGATGGCAAAATGATCTGCAAATATTGCCAAAAATCCATTCAAGGAGGGGGTATTAACAAGTTCAAGCAACATTTGGCTGGGATAGGAGGCCATGTCAAGCCATGTGGAGCACCAAATGAAATAGTAGGGCATATTAGGGCAGAATACCTTCAGAAGTTTGAGACTCAAGTCACTGAACCAATAGAGAAGTTTGTGACTGCAAAGTTTGGGAGTCGAGACTCAACCAACTGAGTTTGATCATGATGACTCATGAGAAGTTTCAAGTGATAATGTTGATCACTATTATAGTATTATCATATATGTAGACTGGTGTCTTGTAGTAGGCCACTGGCCCCATAGTTTGTAGGCTTTTCTTTTGCACTCTAGAGGCCATTTAGAGCCTCATTGCTTATGTATTTTGTCGATGATATGTATTCCACTCAATGCCATTTTGATATATTCACCTTTACATGGTATATAAATGAGCAATCTTTGCATATTTTGTCTCTATTGGCTTGGAATCATGGTTTTAAGTCTTAAAAATAGTTTTTCATTAAAAAATAATTATTTAATGTATTTTTCTAAAACCGGTTCGTTTAGAACAAACCAGTCCCAATTAAACCGATTCCGATCAGTAAACCGGTTCATTAGGTGGATCGTCCGGTCACCGATTCCGGTTTTAAAAACATTGATTGAAACAGCCACCAACATGTTCCAGATTTTTAAGTGGGAATTATTGGATGGGATCGAGTTGTCAGTACAACCAACACCAGCGTTTGCAACAATTCATAAAGATTCCTTTCTAGACATTGAAGTGAACCCTACTGCTTACATCAATAGGTGGAGAAAGAAAGAGGATCCTTTCAAATTGACTTATCAAAGTCATCATGCTTTCAAGGACAGCATAAAGTTGGAAATAGGACAGTCATCAAAAGCTTCAGCTACAACAAAGGCATCTCGCAAAGGAAAAGAAAAAGAGACAGAAGAAAAAACTACTTTATTTTTGGATGTATACCAAGATGCCCAAGACCCCACCGAGCAAGAGTATGATTATCTGAAATATCTTGAAGAATCTTATTTACAAAAAGATATCTCTTCAGACGACTATGATTCGGACCGTAGTCCGAAAGGGCCGTGGTAATAGTTTTTTGATTCCTTGTAATAGTTGTTAGTTCTAAATTATTGTACTAAAAGGTTGCTGCATTATTGTACTAGAATATTGAGTAGACACTGTCTGGATCTGAGATATCCGACAGGACCCTCAATAATTTCAGATTTTAGATAGGATATAATCTCAGGTCTTAGAGATATAAAGGGATAAGAGAAGAAGAAGCCCACATCGGATCATTGAGTGCTTCTCTACTCTTAGAGATATTAAGAATTGCTCTAGCCTTTGTAATCTGTGTATGTGTGTTTATGGGCATATAGGCTTTATGCTTGCTCTGTAATCTTATTTTCAATTAATAAAAGCTTTGCACACCCGTTTTTTAAGATTATGAAGAAATCTCATATAGGAAATAACATGAATTATAAGCTAACAAGTTCCATTGAAAGATATTATTGCAATCTGTTGTATTATAGGGCCTATTGTATAAGACGATGTGTCCTCTCTCTCTTGAGGATAAAAACACATTCAATACGATATGTAATATCTTGAATGCAATGTTCCACCAAGACTCCGGTGCGGGGAGACGCGGGTGCAGGGAGACGCACAAGGGGGACGTGTGGGAGTACCCTCAAATTTTAGGGAAATTTCGGGGGTGCAGGTAGTCGTCGAGGTATATATATCTATATATATATAATTCAAGTTCATATTCATTGTTCATTGTTCAATAATGAAAGCATAAAAATATTAAATAGACAATTGAAATTTGAATCATTGATCCATCCTCATCATTCATTATTCAATGGTTCATCATTCTACAATCTACATTGATTTAAAAACTAAATTCATCATTCATCATTCTAGAATCTAAATTGAAAGCAAAACATACTAGTATATTTTCAAAGTTTGAACACTAAATTTATATAACTCAAATTCAAAGTTCAAACTCAAAAATAGTTAAGAGTGAAATGGAAATGACTTTGGGTTGAAATGAAATGAGCTTTTAACTTTACGGTTTAGGCTTTTTAAGTTTTAGTTATTTAGTTTTAATTTTAAAAAAAAAATTTGACTTTTAAGTTTTAGTTATTTAGTTTTAATTTTAGTTTGAAAAAAAAATAATAAATAAATAAAAATAAAAATTTAATGGTTTTGATTTTTGAATTTTTGATTTTTAATTTTTAATTTTTAAATTTTATTAGACAAATTTAAAGGGGGACGCCCAGGCGCACCCTTTTTGGGGAGTCTAGACTCCCACACTGAAGGGGGACGCCCAGAAGCACCCTTTTTGGGGAGTCTTGGGGAGTCTAGACTCCCACATTGGGGAAACGCACCCCCTTGCGTCTCCTCGAGACTCCCCAAAAAGGGTGCGTGGGGAAACGCACCCCCAAGAGACTCCCCGTCCCGGGTGCGTGGGGTGCGAGGGGTGCGCGCACCCGACCCTGGGGGACGCGTCCCCGTGGAACACTGCAATGGGAAAACTGGATAGATTTTCATAATTTCAACTCACAAATGCCTCAGAGAAAATTTTATTCAATTAACAAAAGATTGCCATGTAAAATATAACCAATAAAGTTCAACGACACAACAACATGACAAGCAGAAAATGATCTGAGCTTTCATTATAATAAATAATTTGGGGTTACATGCATATACAACCAAAATAGCTAAGATAAGAAGTTGGCCTCCAAGATAATCTGCTCTACCACTGCATGGGCCCTCCACCAAACTGACATGAATTGCACTGTTCAGCTCTCCTGTGAATTCTAGATCAATTCACCAAGGAGGGATTGGTACTCGCCCAATCTCACTAAATCACCTGAGGGTTTCCGTCCTGGGGCTACAATGAAGTAGAGAACTAGGATCTCAAACCTCTCATACAAGGCTCTATTTTATTATTATTTTAATCATTGAGCACATTTCCCTTAATTAAAATACTCTTTTTAATGTGGGAAAATGGTAAATTGGCCACCATGCCTCCTCAAGCCTCCGAAAATCACTTCTATCCATCCCATCCTATAGATCTTCTCGTTCTGGTTCCAACGAGATATTACACTAAGGTGTTCTGCCAAGTATTCCTCCTGAAATGCCACCTTAAGCATAATTAATTGAGTCAGGGCCATTAATAACTCAGTTTTTTGAAAGTTGTCGAAATGCAACAGAACGAAAGGCAAATTGTGCGGATGATGGAATATACCTAGCAAATGCCATTGAACCTCATAAAAGCTCCCCAAAACCCCATGAAACACCTCCATAAGCCTCTAGGCCCGCTGATGAAGTGAACTTGTACCTGTGACCTATCTACCCCAGCCCTAAAAGTCCATCCTAACCGTGTCGTGAGGAACACCAGAAAAGGGAACATTACACAATAGTTGCTTGGATCCTTCCTTGCACACAAAGAGGTAGTTTCTATGGTATAATCAAAGTTAGACAATCAAAGAGCTCCATCTCAAGTACAGAAGACATGCATATGACAATTCTAGGGTTTGTAGCTAACACTTGTTTACAAATCTAAAATTTGGCAGGTTTTGGAGATTTTGGATAATGAAGCATCTATGGTTTGTAAACCCTAGCTAAGGTGTGAATAAGAAAAACCAAAAGGATAAAACCCTACGGCTAATCATTTCCACAGAAAGAAGAAACCTTAGCTTTTGCAAGAAGGATATGACATCATGTTGATTTTGAGGACAAGGATAATGAAGTTGCAAGATAAATTACGAGAAGTTCAAGAGTAAGAGGGAGCTAACTTTTGTCAAAGGATTCTATTTATTCTCTCTTTGATTACTTCTATTGTTATTGTCTCCACCTTTGGATAGTCGCTTGTATATGTACTTTGTTTATTTGTATTTGTTCTTCCATAGCCTCCTAATAAAGTTTGCAGGTCAATGATAAGAGCAGCCTTGAATTTGACAATAGATGAAAGAATTGAAGAACGTAGGAAAGCAAGAGGATATTCCTGAATACAGGAGGAGCAGGCAGTTTGAAATATGCATTTATTGAGAGGTCAAGCATGAACTAGATGGCAGCATGGAAGCAAGAAGGTTCTCCCAGTAAGAGGGAGAGGATCATGATAAAACGTTTGTCTCAGTTGGAAGAGTTACCCATGGATTTTGAGAGCACCTCATGATTGAAGAAGACCTCGTATCTAGAGATTGATTGATTAACAACAAGAACAATCTTAATAATTTGTTTTCTGACGTTAAAAGGACTCTTGAGTCAGAGGAAAAGATGTTTCCTTCAGAGGGAGATGAAAGTAGAACTCAACATAAAGAATCTTGGATTGATACACAACTACTTGAGACTTGAGACTTGAGGTTTGGTAGAAACTTGGTAAAAACTTTCTTAGTCAAGGGAAGCATGCCATCAAGATCCTCCTGGAATTTGAATGATGGAAGCTTATTGGTTCTCTGATGTATTTGATTTGATTACTTGGATGGTAGTGATAATGATGAAAGAAGTACTATTGATGGTTGTTTTTGCTTGAGATCTGGTATAGTTTCTTGGAAAGAGCATGAAGCAGGACTCTATTGCACTAAGCACTATAGAGGAGGAAGATATGATAGTTTGTGCAGTTAGCTGTGAAGTAGTTTGGCTCCGAAAAATGTTTGATGGATTGTTTGACGACGTGCTAGATTCGACCATGATACTCTATAAAGATTGTCAGAGAACCTAGTTTTTCATGGAAGGTTGAAGCGCTTTATGATTCAAGAGTATGGTGCAGATAAGAGCTGAGAAGCTACAACAGATTTCCACAAATGAACAAGTGGCTGATGTAAGGGAAGTATGAGTACTTTTGAGGCAAGCTTGGGCTTGTAGATTACTCCACACAGGTTGAGAGGGAGTGAGCATGGACACCTAGTTCTCCATGTGTCATGTACTGTGGCTAAGAATAACAGTCGTAACTCAAGTACATGGACACAGATAAGGACATTGGTGAATTGGATAAGCATCTTGGACTGACATTCTTTTTTCATGTACTCTGGTTGATTAGGATTAACACTCTAAGTCAAGTACATGGACACTGTTAAAGAATGGTCTGGTGTACTGACATTTCCTTGTTACAAGTAGGAAATGGTCCTATGGAGGACATACTTTGGTGAACCTAGGTGGAGTAAGTGCCTCAGAGAGGCAATATGGTTTCCTATTAAATGCCTCCCAACATTGTGCTTTGATCTACTGGAGAGGTAGAGCTTACTTGTCAAGGCCTTGGTATTTTGACAATGTTGGTTATGATGTTGTTATCATCAATGATGCTTATCAATCTAGATCCTTTTTTATAGAAGTCTTCAATTTGAGAATATCCCGATGAGTCATTATGAATACCTCCCTAGTTAAGAGGGAGTGTTGAAATTGTAATTATAGTCAGTGTTCATAATGAATAATTTGTCATTGATGTATTTATTTAAGCATGATCTTCATGCTAGGAGTCAAAATAATTCATTTGAGTCAAAAAGAAAAGGAATTATTATCATGTCCCATTTGGACATCTAAACGAGAAGAAAAAAATTGAATTTTTATAGTATATTTAGGTCTCTCCAAAAAGCCTAAGTCAGCCCTACAAGAAATCATTTCAGCCTACATATGGACACACCCATTCACTCTTGATGAAGACTATATATAGATCATTCGTCTTCCTCCAAAACGCCTCTCAGTTATATTTGTGGAAGCATATGAAAATCAAAGCCTATGTATCTCTATTGTAGACAACGAAGTCTGAGGCAACGTCTTTCTTGAACCATATGAAGTTCCGAAGCTCTCATTCTGAAGTATAACATGTGACATGATCTGATGAAGAAAAATGAAATCTGGTCCTTATAGAAGACTGAAGTAGAAATGTTTGCAAACCTAATTGAAGGCAATTTGAGGCACCTTACTCTGGAAGTCTTGGAGGGTTGGCTTGGCATTTGGATAGTAATCATCTAGTTACTACTGGCTAATTTATTTTGTTAAAAAATGTGTAACTAGGTTCGGTCTTCATAAATATTAAGTGTACTTTTGATTCTTGTAAATTGTAAAATGAAAGAAAATTATTATTATTATTTTTGGAGCATGGGTTTCATGCTCAAGGTCTTTTACTTTATAGGTCAAGCACCCATTAAGTGCTTCTAGGGTTAGTCCTAGGTCAAGTCAAAATAGTCATTGTCATAAGTTGAAGAGTCAAAAGAGCCATTGTCATAAATTGAAGACCCCATCAGGCACATTGTAATTTGTAAAGAAAAAAAATTTGTCCTTAAAAGTGTCAAAATACCCTTCAAGACCAACTCGGCCTGGCAATTGGCAAGTCGCCCTAATTTGAGGAGCAATGTCCACCTTGAGAAGCCTATATAAAGTAGGAAACTTGACCTCCTTGGATCACATTCATCACACTCATTCAAGCAAAGGAGGAAGAAGAGAAAGGCAGCAAAGAAGGAAGAGATCGAAGGAGAATTGTGTATAAGCTATTTCTCTCTCACATGTGCGAAGGAAGGCTAGGGTTTCTACATCAAATCTAGGGTTTTCTTCTACAGGTTCGATCTTGAAGAAGGAAAGGAAAGAAGGTCAAGCGAAGGTCACAAGAAGCCATCCTCAAGCTTTAGAAGGAAGAGAAAGTCAAGCACAGGTCTAAGGAAGCCTTGGGAGACTAAAAGAAGCTCACACGAGTGGCAACAACAACTGCAGGAGGGCCTAAAATTTTAAGTCTGCAATGAAGGCTGAAATTCTGCAACTGGGGGTCGAACTTGTGCTACTGGAAGAGATTTGGTTCGGTTTGACTTGGACAAGGAAAACACATCATCCAGAAGGGTTGGACTTGGTCTTGGAGGGTATTGGTCTTGGTCTAGAGGTCTTGAAATTTGTTAATTGAGGAATCTATAAGGAAGAGAAGAGATTTGAGGGTTTTCCTCTCAAGTGGAGAGGTTTTGGCCTTGGCTTGCAGCGTAGATTTTGTGTTCTTGTTCATCTTGTTTTTCGTAGTTGTTTGAGGATATGTACACATAATAATAAGTAAAGAAGCTAAAAGTAAGAAAAAGTAGAAAGACATCACAAATGGTTATCAAGAAAAGAGAAATCACTCTAAGAGTCTAATCATTGCCCTATAGATTTCTCAACATGGTATCAGAGCTAAGGTTGGCAAAGGGCTTTATGAAGATCTCTACTACATTGAAAAAGTTTCTGAAGAAGTGTTCAAAGGTAGCAAGCCATCTCAAGAAGGGTATCAAACAAGCATGGAATCTCCTATTTACTCCAATGAAAAAAATAACCAAGACAAAGAACAAAAGACTCTTCTTAGCACTCACTAGCACATTTCAAGATGAGAACAATTGGGTAATCGATAGTGGAGCATCAAGGCACATGATCGGGCATCACAAGCAACTAAAAACATTGTCAAAATGAAAGTCTTCTTACTCCGTAGAGCTTGGAGATAATGAAAGCTATCCTGTGAAAGGAATTAGATCAACCTCAGTAGAGATGGAGAATGGAGGCAATATTCATCTCAACAACATCCTATTTGTTCCAAGTTTGCATAAGAACCTACATTCCGTATCAAGTTTAGAAGATAAAGATTCATTGAAGGAAAAGTTGTACTATGGGGTAAAAACTCATGCAAAGGAAATGCTAGAGTAATTCGGATTCATGAAGGAAGACCTTACAAGTTGTTATCCCCTCTTGCTCAAGCTTTAGTTCACATTGAAATCAGCCCATGTGAACTTTGGCATAGAGGATTTGGTCATCTCCATTTCAAAATTCTTCCAACTCTAAGTTCTATAGTAGATGGAATCCTCGAGCTGATAAAAGATCACGAAGAAGTATGCAAGGGATGTGCATTGGAAAAGAACACCAAGAGACCATTTGGAAGCAGTGCTTCATGGTCAAAAGAAATCTTGGATCTTATTCATTCTGATGTTTGTGGTCCTATGACTCCTAAATCACTTCGAGATCATCTATATTATGTCACATTTATAGATGATCATTCAAGGAAGACTTGGGTTTACTTAATGAAATCCAAGGATGAAGTATTTACTAAATTTCAAGAATCCAAAGCTGAAGTAGAGAATCTTACAGAAAGAAGAATCAAGATATTAAGATCTGATAATGGAGGAGAATATACATCCAAGGAAATCATAACCTTCTGTAAGGAGTCTGCAATTAAGAGGGAGTTGATAGTCCCATATAATCCCGAACAAAATGGAGTTGTAGAACAAAAGAATCGATCTATTGAAGAAAGTGTAAAAGAATTGTTACATGATCAAGATTTACCGAAATTTTTGTGGCATGAAGCTACAAAGACGATTGTATACATAAAAAATTGAAGTCCCCACAGGTCTCTAGATAACACGACTCCTCGAAGAGCTGTTCACTAGGAAGAAACCAAACGTAGATCATCTCTAAATTTTTGGTTATCTTGTCTCTATACATATACCTAAGGACAAAAGAAAGAAGCTGGATCCATTTGGCATGAAGGGAACATTTATGGGCTATAGTAACTCTTCTAAGGCCTATAGGATCTACATAAAGGAAGGACACTGAATAGAATTCAGTGAAGATGTGATATTTGAAGAAATCAAAGGACCTCCCTATGGACTCTGATGATGAAGAACTTTCGGTATTCAAAGAAGAAGTTACTAGGGAAAAAGATTAATTAAACCATGAAGATGAAGGTCCCTGTGAACCAATACAATCTGTGGTAATTCCTGAAACTAGAAAAAAACCTAAGTGGTTGAAGTCTACACTTCTAGATGCAAAAGTTCATGGAGCAGTTCAAGGTACATTCAAGGAAAGCAAAAAGCCCAAACAATATTCTGGGTATGCAGCCTACATGACAAAACTAATTGAAGTAGAACCATCCACTTTTGAAGAAGTTGTCAATCACCAAGAATGGAAGGATGCCATCTATAATGAAGAATGGAGTTTGGGAGATCGTACCTAAGCCTGAAGACAAATCTTTGGTAACTTTCAAGTGGCTCTACGAGATCAAACATGCAGCTGATGGAAGTCTTGATAAAGATAAGGCAAGATTTGTGGCAGGGGCTTCTCTCAACAAGGCGGCATCGATTATGAAGAGACATTTGCTCCAACAGCAAGGTATACAACTATTTGTTTGTTGGTCTCTTTGGAAGCATCAATGGGATGGAACATCCACCAAATGGATGTCAAGACTGCATTCCTAAATGGCACAATTGATGAGCAAGTCTATATAGAGCAACCCTTAAGATTTGAAGTTAAAGACAGAAAGGCATATGTTTGCAGATTGAAGAAGGCATTATACGGCCTCAAGCAAACACCAAGGGCATGGTATGCTAGGATGCATGCATACCTACAAAGATTAAGCTTTTCAAAGAGTTTTGTTGATCCAAACCTTTATATTAAGGTTGCAAAGGGAGAGTCGGTAATCATTCTTCTGTATGTGGATGATCTTCTCTTGGCAGGTGTGGAAGGTCAAATTCAAGAATGTAAGAAGTAACTACCAACAGAATTTGACATGAAGGATCTAGGGCTGATGCACTACTATTTGGGATTGGAAGACTACAAGGACCTGATGAGAACTATCTAGGTCAAGGAAAGTATGCGATCAAGATGTTTAAGAGATTAGACATGATGGATTGCAAACCAATGACAACCCCGATGATCACAAACTTGAAAAGACTTAGTTCTGAATCAAGCCATGTGTATGCTTCTAGGTATAGGCAATTGATTGGCTCACTGATGTACTTGGTGAATACTCGACCAGACATTTGTTTTGTAGTAAATATTCTCAGTCAATTCCAAGTGGAGCTGAAGCATGATCATTGGATAGCAGCAAAGCATATACTGAGATATCTGCAAGGAACAATCAACTATTGCCTAAAATATGATAGGAGGAATGATGTCCACTTGATTGGATATACAGATTCTGATTGGGGAGGCAGTGAGCAGGATGGAAGGAGCACTACAAGAAGATGATTTAGTTTGGGATCCTCCATGATCTCATGGATGAGCAGAAAGCAAGATACAATTGCTTTGAGTGGTGTTGAGGTTGAGTACATTGTAGTATGTGAAATAAGGAAATAAGTTGTCTAGTTAAGGAAGTTGCTATCGGACCCATTTGAAAGACCAATGGACCCTATAGTGATACATTGTGATAACACCAATTGTATATGATTGTCTGAAGAACTAGTATTTCACGGAAAGACAAAGCATATCTACAACAAGTATCACTACATTCAAAAGCTAGTACAAGATGGTGTGCTGCAACTACAGTATATCTCCATCGATGAGCAGGTAGCTGACATATTGACAAAATATCTTCCTAATAAGAAGCTTGTATATCTGAGAGACAAGCTTGGTTTGGTTGATGTATCCTCCCTGATTGAGATGGAGAGATAAGCACATCATTCTTGTCTTCACTTGGGAAGACAAAATGGAGGATTGGGTAAACATCTGGCATATGATACTCTTTAAGGATGTGGTAGGGCATCCAAGACGAGAGTAGTAATGGACAGATATTCTTTGAAGACTAACTATCCAAGACAAGAATAGTCAAAAGAAGGTCATACTCAGTGAACACCAGGGTGGGGTATGTACCTTGAGAGACAATGATGTTGGTGTCCATAATTCATTGGTCTCGCCAGCATTGTGCTCTGATCTTGTAGAGAGATAGAGTTGTTAGTCAAGGCCTTTCCATATGACAATGCTAGTTGTTATGATGTTAAACAGATGGGTTACCAAGCTGACTCTTCTTATGAGATCTCTTTAGATTGAGAATGTTCATGTACCATTTATGAATACCTCCCTAGTTAAGAGGGAGAGTTGAAAAATGTGTAACTAGGTTTGGTCTTCATAAACATGAAATGTACTTTTGATTCTTGTAAATTGTAAAATGAAAGAAAATTATTATTACTATTTTTGGACCATCGGTTTCATGCTCAAGGTCTTTTTTTTTAGGTCAAGCACCCATTGAATGCTTCTAGGGTTGGTCCTAGGTCAAGAAGTCAAAAGAGTCATTGTCATAAGTTGAAGACCTCATCGAGCACATTGTAACTTGTAAAGAAAATTATTTTTGCCCTTAAAAGTGTCAAAATACCCTTCAAGACCAAGTCAGCCTGACAGCTGGCAAGTCGACCTAATTTGAGGAGCAACGTCCACCTTGAGAAGCCTATATAAAAGAGGAAACTTGACCTACTTGGATCACATTCATCACTCACTCATTCAAGCAAAGGAGGAAGAAGAAGAAGGCAGCAAAGAAGGACGAGAACGAAGGAGAATTGTCTTTGGGCTATTTCTCCTTCACACATGTGAAGGAAGGCTAGGGTTTTTGCCGCAGACCTAGGGTTTTCTTCTATAGGTTCGATCTTGAAGAAGGAAAGGAAAGAAGGTCAAGCGAAGGTCACAAGAAGCCATCCTCAAGCTCTAGAAGGAAGAGAAAGCCAAGCGAAGGTCTGAGTAAGATTTGGGAGACTAAAAGAATCTCACACGTGTGGCAGCAGCAACTGCATGAGGGTCAAAAATTTCAGGTCTACAGTGAAGGCCAAAATTCTGCAGCTAGGGGTTGAAGTTGTGCTATTGGAAGAGATTTGACTTGGTTTGACTTGGGCAAGGAAAGCACATCATCAGGAAGGGTTGGACTTGGTCTTGGGGAGTATTGGTATTGGTCTAGAGGTCTTGGAATTCGTCAATTGAAGAATCTATAAGGAAGAGAAGAGATTTGCGGGTTTTCCTCTCAAGTGGAGAGGTTTGGCCTTGGCTTGCAGCCTATATTTTGTATTCTTGTTCTTCTTGTTTTTGGTAGCTGTTTGATGATATACAAACATAATAATCAGTAAAGAAACTAATAAGTAAGAAAAAGTAAAAAGACATCACAAGCAGTTATGAAGAAAAGTGAAATCACTCTATCATTGCCCTATACATTCCTCAACATGTTTATGACTTGGATTTCTCTTGTTGACAAAGATTCTATCAGGAAGGGATTGTTGGGTTTTCCCCTTGTGTGTTTTTCCCCATCCACTGGCCTAATCTCTGGTGTCTCTTGTCTCTTGTGCACTATGATCTCTATTTTATTGTATTTGAATGGTTAAATTGATAATTGCTTCATGAATAATAAATAAAGGCTAAAAAGAACACTAAACATCTTCACAATTAATTATCATGATTAAAAATTCAATCTTGCAATCGAATTTCGACACTAGCTACCATTTAAAATTGTCGTTCAATCTGTGTTTCAGTCACTGCAAAAGGAGACTTTGAGAAATGTGTAAAAGCAGTCAGTAGCTTGAATGGTTTGTTTCTAGTCGCATTGTCAGAAGCCCTTCCAATTGCATATGGTGAATGTGTCGCATAGTTGGTGCCCTGTATTTGCATATATGGTCGTTGAATAATCCACTAGTGGTGGCATGGTACGAACCCTTTGTTTACATATATCGTAGTCCTACTATTAACAGACATACCCTTCGGTAGAGGAATGACTTAGCATTTATTGAGGTCGAAGTGTTAACAGGTATGCCCTTCAGTGGAGGAATGGCATAGCAGTTTCATGTTTTATTATACACATGCACTAAGTTGTTAATTTAATACAGTAACTTTTAGTTTTGTTGTATAATTAATTAAATATATAACATATATTTATATAAATGTTTATCTAATATGACTTTAGATATTGTTTTATAAACATAATATTTTCCATATAAGAAATTTTACACAGCAAAAATATATTCGAATTAGAAAATTTATAAATTAATTTATATAAAAGCTATACATACTCAATTAATATATAAGAAATTTTATAGAGTAAAAATAATATTTGAATTTAGAAATTTATAAATTAATATATATAGTCAAATTTAACGATACGTATATATATTAGTATAGTCAAATTTAATGACGAACCTAATTTGAATTTCATTGGAAAATTCGAAGTCGAATCGAACTTAATTGCCGTTGAACTCAAACTTGAACCCCAACCATGTGACATAGACCAAGTTTCATTGATTCATATGTAGTGTTTTGTAAACTTTTAGAAGCAGATGCTTCAAGTTATATGTAATCATTGGTTAAGAGTCAAGACTCAGTATTTTGGATCATGTTGTATCAATAGATGTCCAAAATATCATGCATAACATATATGAAATACTTATTCATTTATGGTATTTTGGAGTCTGGAAATCTATTGATATTATGCATTGTTTGGAAATGGCTTTATTGAATATCAATGAAAAATGTTTTTTCAGTTCAATATATGTGTATATCTTTATTTATTGTATTCACGGATTTTTTCCCGATCTGACTAAAACTCTTTGCTCTTTTGCCTCATCAATTTAATGTCGATTCATATATTTTGGCAGTCTACACTACATCATTTTGCTAGTTATAGAAATCATACTTGTATTTAGAAGGGGAGACATTGTTCACTCTTCGCCTTTGATTTTCTTTTTTCACGGTGATCTCAAGGTTTTTGGAAGGAGAATTCCTATAGTCTATGGTTGATTCCTGAAATAAACTCCCAATTTCCTCAAAAGGGACCTTGGCAACAACATCGGAAAAAGGGAGCATATTATAGCCAATCTGCTTCCCATGAAAGGCTCACCCTCTTAGTACGTTCACATTATTTTTGCAAAAGAATAAGAGGATCATCGTCGGCCTGAATGCAACCTAGGATTTTCATGATAATGTAGCGGACGTCATCGCTTTCAGAGACAAGGCAGTTACTGATCTCTTTGTCACAATCCGTGATGAGGCTAACGAGCCTAAGGGAGGAGCTTTTGTAACAACTGCAATAACAACTTGCTTAACAAAACAAGCACCCATCAACTTTTTGATAGAAAATCAGAAAGATAGAAAGATTTTCTTATTCTTGATAATTACTTGTGATGTTTCTTGTTATTACGAATTTACTATTCTTTATATCTTCTTTCTTTTAGTTCATCAAGTAATTACCAAAGCAGCAATAAAACAATAGACACCAAATGTAGGCACTATGCCAGGGCAAAACCCCCTCGAGGGGAAAACCCAGTCAAAAAATTCTTCCTTTCAATAATATTCTTTGAGACTCTTCACCCTAGACAAAGACCAGACCTTCCCTCCACACCAAGTCAACCTCTCGAACTTTTGACCTCCTTTCCAGCAACTTCGACTAGAAAGCAACTTCCGGCATCAGTGAAACTTGGAAGACTTCGATCTCCCAATCTAGGGCACGATACAGAGAGAGATAGGCATCAAAATTCGATTTTTCTTTTCTCCTTAGACTCCACCCAACTCGCACTCCTTTTGGCTTCCCGACTTCAGACTTCGCACTTCCCAACTTCCTTAGAGATATTGAACTTGTGTGTGAAGTAGTGCTCCAAATGAATTCGACTTGCTTGTATTTGTAGGCTTCATGTGAGATCGAATTAATGTCCTTAGGCCGACTTGCTGTGGAGGATACATAAATTATATTTGACTCAATACTTAACCTTTTTACATGATTCAAAAGCCCAAGAAGGGTCTCTTTAGAAGTACAATGATTCTATTGACCCAGAAAAAATCCTAGAAGTCCTCAATGGGGACTTTAACCTAAACCAAGGTGACCCAAGCATGAAATCCATGCTTTAATAAGTCACAATAATAATAATTATTATTATTTCTTTATTCTTTTGACAAGTACATTACATGATGACTCAAATACATTAAATGGAGACTGAACCTAGTTACATTTTCCAACACTCCCTCTTAACTAGGGAGTTATTCATCATATACAAGTACAAGGAAGATCTCAACTATATTAACCATGAAAAACTTTAGGCACCGCAATGCCATGAACTAGATTCCTGGCCAAGGCAATCTATCCATTGGTCTCTCAATAATTTAAGCACTGCAATGCCACGTACTAGATTCCTGACCAGGGCAATCTATCCAAGTAGGTATAAGGAGGACTCAAGCTTTCAGACCCTGTAAGTACCATCAAGCTTACTTGCTAACCACCAACCCAAAAATCTAGGTGTGTACCCAAAAACAGAGCTCTATAATCAACACCACCCTTTTCCAACTTTGGGACCTAGACATCAACTTAATGTGTCGGCCAGATGCCCTCCCACGAAATGCTTCACTCACCAAAGCCTCAACACTCCTAGATCCAGCAGATCAAGGATAACCAATCTCTCCCAATCAAACTGATTGGTAACCAGCATGCAATCAACACCTTCAAGAGATTCACCTGTACAAACACAACCCCAATCAATAATATACTTTCACATGTACATAATCAAATACAAACCTCTGGGATCTTCTAGACAACTTGATGTTGCTTCTCAACTTTTCACAGTAGGACTATCCACTGAATCTCTGACAAAAGATTCCTCAATCATACACTTTCCTTTCATAATTCTCATGCAGCAACATATCCTCCAAAATTCATTCTTCAATCAAAACCAAGCTATGCCCTCCCTCTCAAACAGGGAGCATCTCTTTATCCAGACTACCTCTTAATGTTAGGGAGATCTCTTCTACTTAGCTTCTTCTTTTCATCATCGGAGAAGCTTTCATGGCTTCCAACTATTACATTAGAGTTATCAGCATGCTCATCATGCTTATCACATCAACGAGCATCTTCACCATATTGAATATTGTGTACCTGCACAAATTCAATAGCAAGTACAACCAAATCTATAGAAGCATGAAGTTAGCCTATGAAAATCAGCATTTCAACTTTATACATATCAAATACCCAAACTTAATTACAAATGAGAGATATATACTCTTCAACATCTTGCTAGGGACTTTGTCATAAACCCTAGACTACTTCATAACAACTTTCATTCCATCTAGGGTTTCAATGTTTCTTTCAAAGGTATGACATTCCCTACTACAACATATAGCAAACCCTAGAAACAATTCAAACAAATATATATCTACAAGGCATCTAACAACTTTCAGAATGCATATGTCAGACTCTCCACTAAGGATTCATACAAATCCTAGATTTCTTACAAAAGAATCAATCAAAACCAATCACAGCTTAGTCATTAACATGACCAGCTTCCACTAGGGTTAAGTTGCAAACCCTAGATTTTCAGTCATCAATCACAACTAAAACTCAGATTTCAACAATCTTACACCAATCTCAAATCATCATATTGTCATTATCCATCAGAGATTTTTATTTCTACTAACGTTTAAACTCCAAAACCCTAGAATTTCATTTTCACAATCTCAACAATCATTATATAAATAGATCTCAGATTGTTATATCACATATACTACAGATTTAAACTACTACTAGGGTTTGGCTGCAAAACCCTAGATTTCCAAATATCATCCTAGAATCTCAGACAATGATTTATATTAAATCCTAAGACTTATGACCATCAATAACTAGGTCAACACATATATCTACGAAATCATTAGTATATCATAAGCACATCATATGCCAGACATCACTAATACATTAGACATATACTGACCTAGACCAAGCTAGGGTTTCGACCAAAAGAACATATCTATATATACTAAGGGTTTCATCATCATGCAAATGCATTTTATATCATGTGTTAGTCAAACTCAACATCACAAAATATCAATAAGAGATAACAAACTTGATTAGACTAGGGTTTGATTAGGCAAACACACACATACCAAGGAAATCATTTCTAAGACATTATAAGCGTCTTGCTTACACATTCCACCAAACCCTAATGATTTAGAGTTTCAATATAGGAACATAGCAACCCCAAAATCACTAATGCTTCAAAGGTTAAAAATATTAGACCTTATCATTCAACCCTAACAAGTTAGGTTTTCCTGATCATACCAAAATCCCGAACATGACATCATCAAAAACTTCAAAATATCATTTCACAATATCCTTAAGTAGTTTAGGATTTCAGACATTCATCTTAACATACCCTTAGGTTAGGGTTTTCCAGAGAACCAGTATAAGGTTCTATAAAATCAGTTAAGAATAGGAGTGGGGTAGATTTATCAAGTGATGAATCACCCAAAATAAGAATCAATATGGTTAGTAATAGATTTTTCAAATGAGTAAACATTTATTATAAAGAAAAATGTTTAATAGTTTAGGCATACCCTTATTTCTTGAGAAACCTTATCTTGGGTTGCTTTCTTCCACACTCCTCGAGGATATAATAGATCTTTGGGATTTTTTGGGGGCTTCCTCCAAAGTTTGAGGGATAACTACAAACTTATAAAAACATTAAAAATGTATTTTCCAAAAATATGTTAAAAACCTATAAATTCTAAAACATCAAAAATATAAAACAAGATATCTAAAGCTACAAGCAAAGGACTTAGTAGTGTAATTCCCTAATGTCAGATTCTACGAGATTGACTTTCTTTGGGTCTCTTTCTTCAACAATGTTGGCTTGATCTCTTTCTCTCTTCTTGTTTCTTGGATTGTTGGGACAATCACTCCTATAGTGACCCTTCTTATGACATTGATAGCATTCTACCTTAGACATGTCAACTTTCTTCCTTGGTCCTTTCGATTTCTTTCCTTTATGTTGAGCAATGTAGGCATTTGACACTCCTTCAGGATTGGCAACTAATGAGATCCTTAATTCTTCCTGACTGCAAGCAATCCATAGTTCTTCAAAGGTGGGAGCTACCTTCCAACTGTTAAGTTCTGCAGCAAATGCACCCCAAGTAGGTGGCAATCCTAATAGGGCAGTGATCATGAGTTCTTTGTCTGGAACAATTTCATCAATGGCCAAAAGCTTATCGTTGGTTCTTGTTATCTTCACAAAGAAGGAGGCCACTGTGTCTTCTTTAGTCATCTTTGTGGTCCTTAGCTCTTTATTCAAACTTGCTACTTGACCAATGTTTTTAATAGTGAATAATTTTGACAAGGCTTCATACATTTCTTGAGCATGATCGATGTTGGCTATGAATGGGACAAGGTTGTCCTTTATTCCTTCTACCATTAGAGTCATGGCCACCAATTCTAGTTCCCTGAATTTCACTTTGCCAGCATCACTGGAGTCTTTTGTAGGCCTCTTTACTTTTCCTTTGACCAAGTCTAGAACCTTGTTCTTTTCAAGGATTAGGTCGATCTTCTTTTTCCAAGATCTATAATTTGAGGCTCCTTCAAGTTTGTTCTCTCCCTTGATTGTGTTGGACATCTTCCTTGAATGTAGTAGATTCCTTCCCTAAGATAATCCCTTTGAATGGTTCCCTGATCAAGTGCTTGAGACTGCCTTTTTCTTCTTTCTTCACCAAAGCTTTGATACCATGTTAGAAAATCAGAAAGGCTGAAAGATTTTCTTATTCTTGATAATCACTTGTGATGTTTCTTGTTATTACGAATCTTTATATATTCTTTCTTTTAGTTCATCAAGCAATTACCAAAGCAACAGTAAAACAATAGACACCAGATGTAGGCATTATGCCATAGCAAAACCCCCCTCGGGGGGAAAACCCAGTCAAAAAATGATTCCTTTCAATAGTATTCTTTGAGACTCTTCACCCTAAACAAAGACCAGACCTTCCCTCCACACCAAGTCAGCCTCTCAGAATTTCAACTTCCTTTCCAACAACTTCAACTAGCCAACAACTTCCGGCATCAGTGAAACATGGAAGACTTTGATCTCCCAATCTAGGGCATGATATAGAGAGAGAGAGGCATCAAAATTTCGATTTTTCTTTTCTCCTTAGACTCCACCCAACTCGCACCCCTTTTGGCTTCCCGGCTTCAGACTTCGCACTTCCCAGCTTCCTTAGAGATATCAAACTTGTGTGTGAAGTAGTGTTCCAAATAAATTCAACTTGCTTGTATTTATAGTCTTCATGTGAGGTCGAATTAGTTTCCTTAGGCCGACTTGGTGTGTAGGATACAGAAATTATATTTGGCTCAATACTTAACCTTTTTACATGATTCAAAAGCCCAAGAAGGGTCTCTTGAAAAATACAATGACTCTATTGACTCAGAATAAATCCTAGAAGTCCTGAATGGGAACTTTGACCTAAAATAAGGTGACTCAAGCATGGAACCCATGCTTTAATAAGTCACAATAATAATAATAATTATTATTTTCTTTATTCTTTTGACAAGTACATTACATGATGACTCAAATACATTAAATGAAGACCAAACCTAGTTACATTTTCCAACACTATTGACTCAATTAATAATTCCCAATTCCTAAAATTGACAAAGATGCTAGTTTTTTGAATAGTGTAGTGGTTGGTGATGTGCTTCTTTCATAGAGATTGTCACATGCCTCCATAGAACTCCAACTTATTTTCGGTTCGCAAGTTTTATGAGTTATTCTGCAAAATAGTGGTAAAATTGTGAAATAGATTGAAGCTTGGCTTAGTAGATCTATTGAGGAGATTTATAGAAGGAAATCTCCATTGTAGAGCAGAATCACCCAAAAATCATTGTGCACATTTTAGTTCAATTGTGGGTGGTTGTACTAGACAAAGCATTAAAAATTGAAAACTTGAAGGGAATCTTTTGCTCATTATCTTCTGATTTTCTTCTTTTTGCTCATTATTTCATGAAAAATCTTTAACAAAATAGCACTTACAAGGGGGTATCTTTTCCTCATTATCTTATCATTTGTTGAGCTTGAAAAAAGGTCGAACTTGATGGATTATTAGAGTTACTGAACACTCTAATCATGTCTACAACTGACAACATTGTCCATATCAATAAAGCCACTCTTGTTGAGATTAAAATCTATCTACAACATGCACAAGAGAAGATTGAGCTTCTTCAACTTGAGTCACAACTACAACAAGATGAGCTACAACAGAAGAGTAATCATTCTAAACTAGATTTTGTTCAACGGCCATAAATTGATCAAATCAATGAGGCCACTTCAAGAGCAGATTTACATGAAGATGCAGAGGTTCAGCTTGCACTTCCCAAGCCCATCATCATACCTTGGGAAGAACTTATTGGAAACAAGAACAAAACTGGTCTCAAATATGAAAATTATGTATCTTTTCACATTCTAGACTACTCTAAACCTATCAAGTTTCAGAGTGTTGGGTCTCTTTAAGACAGTTCATCTTCACCTGCTCCGCATCCTTCTCCAATTCCATAGCCACATATTTTCATATGCCAACATTGTGATTGAGTTGGCCATGTGAAAAATCAATGTTTTTATCTTCACCCTTGTGAGAATTGTGGAAACATAGGCATCATTCAAACAGATGTTCCAGAACCAAGACTCCTACAAGAACGAAGATTTACCTTGGATGGATCGCTTCTTGGAAATGGTCTTCAACAACCAAGAAGATACATCAATTATGCTTCAAAGTTCATTCTCGAGTATTGACACATCTTGCACTAGACATATCTTCGTCTTCTCACCCTATATTTTCCAGGGGAATTGATGATCATTGACCAACTTCAAAGAAATATCAAGTGAACCTGAGCCACAACCTAAACTAGAGCCCCCTGTTAGAGCCTAGAGATAGAATCATCCATAACCAGATTCAAGGTTATAGCTAGAGACAAATTCATGCTCCATGAGCATGTTTTGTTTGGTCGCCTGCCTTAAACCACCATCATCTTCTTGTTGAGAAATCCATTAGGGCAGCATTATGGCTTTTATTAATTTGATTGCTCTTAAATTGACAATTTTTTGACATGTTTTTATTGCTTCTTCTTCTTTGTTATTGTTTTCTTATCATCAAGACAATTACCAAACAATGAAAATCACAACCATACAAAGATGAACACATCATATATATTCCAAGCCAGGGAAAAACAACTACAAGGGGAAACCCTAAAGACTTCTCTTCTTATAGAATCAATTCAAAGCAGACTTCCAAGACCAAAACCGAGACTAGGGTTGGGCAACTTAACTTAGGCCCAAACCCACCAGAGGATAATATTGACATTTGTAGGGTATGTGTTGAGAGCCATGGGACTCCATCATGTGTATTAGCATCATTCAATGCCATGGGCACCCTCAGCACCTTCAACAACTTGTTCATTGCCTTGCATTATTCGCAAGATGATGCATTTGGACCAACATGACCTAGTCGGCTTAGCATGATCAGGGCAGCCGATCCAAGGCCCAAAGGAGGTTTATCTCACTCGTGAGACATAAGAGGGCAGGCACCATCATCAAAGCCCTCATTTGGAGCAATCTACAGGCTTATCTTTCATTAGGAGACCCATGCGACCAGCATTTGAGCCCCAAATCCACTATCGGACACCACATGATAACTTACATTGAGATTAAGGGGCCAATTCCCTTGTCCATCATTCATGAAGTTGTCTCTCTCATCATGGCACCTAGAGGACTCAACGAGGCCCTCCAACGGCCCTTCTACATCATCACATTATCATTTCAGCTCACTTATGGATGGCTTCTTCATAACTTTTGATGGCTACTAGGTGGGCTTATCACCAAGACTTGTATCTAGCACATTATTTTATAATTAAATAGAATTAGGAGAGACTCGTATAAATAGATATGAGTCTCATTTGTGAGAACTCATCATCACCACTTGAATCTTTCTCTTGTAAAAAGACTTCGCACTTTTCCTTGGACGTTAGTGGAGACTCTTTGTCGCATTTCAATATCTTTAAAAGCTAGAATTTCGTTCTTCTTTAGAGCTACATCTTGGTTTACGGTCGGATATATCTCATTGTCATCTTGGAAGTGCTATTTTGTTAAAGATTTTTCATGAAATAATGTCTAATGTGTGGAATTGTTGCAACGAGTTAATGCTCTTGTGCCCTAATTTGTTGAATATCGTTGTAGAAGGTTATTTGGTTGGCAATTGCACATGTTACTCATTGTATGCCAATAAACAAATGTTCCTGGTGGATGGGATTTTATTTTTCTTCCATGAAAATCCATAAATCTTTAGTAAGTAAAGGTTCAAGATTGGTTGTTAGGGCATCATTCTTTGGCCTCCTTGAAGAAAGTTTTGGCAAACTTTGAATCATCTTAGACTCCATAGCCCAGGGATTAAGCACTGGCCCGAGAAAATTGGTGATCAACCTTTCCTTTCTCTCTTTTATTCTCTCAAAAAAAAATTCAACCCCTTTCTTTAGACGGCTCGTAGGGCATTCACCGAAATCCATTGGAGAAGGAATTTCCAGATTTTGCTCAGATAGGACTCTTCCTTAGCTTTTCCTCTTGGAAACCTCAAATTTTGGTGGAATTCTCATGGTTAATTCTCCGGAAATCCTTGTGCCCTAGGAGAGAACATAGCTTGTTTCCTTTGGAAAGGTTGCTTCCTTGAGGGTCATATGAGCCTTGTAGCCAATAAAATAAATCATAAGAGAGCCTTTCCTCTTTCTTACCTTGATCTAAAGAATACCTTGGAGGAATTTCTTCCCGCGAATATCCTAAAAACCGAAGGACTTACTAGGTCTCTCAAGACAAGTGAAGAGCCTATTTGAGGTGTCAAAACATCTTACAAAGCTTCTTGAGAGGTCCTATCTCACTATTAGAATCTTGACTCTAGGTATATCTATCACCATTGCAAATTTTAAGCCCTAGGTCTTGATCATCACCCTATGTCTTTCTTGGAGAGCCCTCAAGATTCCTTGAAGTATTGAGCCTTATATTGTGTCTCTCTTTAAATGGGCCTTATAAAATCACTTCAACCCTAATTGCTAGAATATCTATTTCAAGTGATTTCCTCATACCAGGACTCCTCCCATCAGTGAAAGTCTATAAATAGCAGGGGACATTAACTGAGGTGAGAGTGGGTCTTTATCCCATTGTTTTCACTTGGTCTACTAGTTGTCCCATAGGTTCCCCTCCAAGGACCCTATTAGATTGTGTGGTAACAGGCCCATTAAGCCAGTGGACCCACTTGGGGTGGTCGTTCTAGAATCCAAGAGGTCGGCATGGCTTCGAAGTACATCGCAGGATACAGGGGCATGAAGCTGCCTGTGCCAACTTTCAAGGAAAGAAAACATCCTAAGAAGTACTTGGGATATGGAACACTGGTGAGTCACATCGTTGATTCTGAGCCATCCAACTATAAGGAGGCAGCATGCTAGCAAGTTTGGAAGGATGCCATGATGGAGGAATATCAGTCCAACATGAAGAATGATGTGTGGGAAATTGTGCCAAGACCTGAGAGGAAGTCAGTTGTGACTTCCAAGTGGATCTACAAGATCAAGCATGAGGTAGATGGTGTTGGAATTTCTAAGTCTGACACATTAGAAACCCTTCATGCACTTTACTGATTTATTCCTACCTACTAGTTCTGTTAATTAACAAGTTACTTACCATGTAAATACTAGAAATAAATACAAGTGCATGCTCAACACATTACAGATCATCAACTAAAGAAAATAGAAACAAGCACACAAGTAACACTGTTGTTTTTGGACTAATATCCTCAAAAAAAACCCAATGCGAGAAAACTGGTGCAGCGATCTGAGGGTTTGATTTATTAAGCAGTTTCATAATACAATCTGGGTGCCAAATCCAGCTCACCCAACAGAGAAAAATCTCGGCAGTAGTACCTCTCTACTCGAAAGCAGATATTCCGGCTGAAACCCCGGATAAACACTCCGGCAGCTCCACAGCACCAATATGGCCCACAAAGCCCCAACGTTAACCTCTCTTTGGCCGAGGATTAGCCCAGTGTCACTCTGACTTGGCCAGCGTCAACCTCTCGAGGCACTGCGTCAACCCTCTGGCCCTCTGCGTCACCCACGTTGGCCCTCTGAGGCACTGCGCAGCTCCTAGCTGCCTTTGCGTGAGCCCTGGCTGGCTCTGCATGAACCCTTGGTTGCTTCTGCGTCCCTCTCTCCGGCTACTGCATTGATCCTCCAAGTGCTATCTCTGCCTCTTAGCTTCTGTATCCACTGCCCCTCAGCTGCAACTTTGATCTCTCTCAAATTTCTCAGCAAAGCTAGCCCCAGAAAGTCGAAATCTTGATCTCTTGGTGTATTCTCCAAGTGACCCTCAAGCCTCCTCTTATACTTTTCTCGTTGACAAATCAACGGCCAAGATTAAGCCCTAATAAATGGCTAAGATTAGATCTGGCCTGATCCATGACTTTTGGACCATTCTAACACAATTTTATATTAATTAACATTAACATTTTATTTTCCCTAAGTTTAGACTTAGGGACTTCATTCAAAATATTAATTATTTTAATATCTCCCAAACTATTCAGAATCTGCCCAAACCCTTTCTGGGTATTGGAGACCTCATCTGCTTAGCCTCTCCACCAATTTTTGTGGCTAGAGCACATCCGATGCTACCCCAAATCAACAGATGGCAGCATAGAGAAGTACAAAGCAAGATTTGTGGCAAGAGGGTTCGCCTACAAAGAGGGAGAGGACTATGAAGAGACATTTGCTCCAATCGCCAAACACACTTCTATTTGAACTATTATTTCTATTGCTTCTATTATGGGTTGGAATTTGCATCAAATGGATATGAAAACCGCATTTCTCAGTGGAGTGATTGAGAAGAAGTATACATAGAAAAACCTTAAGGCTTTGAGGTACATGAGAAGGACTCTCATGTCTGCAGACTGAAGAAGACTTTGTATGGACTCAAACAAGCACCTCAAGCTAGATATTCTCGGATTGATGGATACCTGATGAGTCTTGATTTCACCAAAAGTGATGGCAATCCTAATGTTTACTACAAGGTTGTTAAAGGTAAGCCTGTGATTTGTTGTTATATGTTGATGACTTATTTTTGACAAAAGCAGAAAAATTCATTGATCAGTGTAAGAGGGAGTTGACCTATGAGTTCAAGAGGAAGTATCTAGGATGCAATACTTCTTGGGATTAGATGTGTGGCAGAAGCCGAGTGAAATCTTCCTTGGTCAAGGGAAGTATCTTATTACGATCCTTCAGAGATCTGGGATGATGGATTGCAAGTCCATGGCCACTCCCATGGTGACCAATTTAAAGACGCTGAGAGGCCCTGACTCAGAGTTGGTGGATCCCTCTATGTATCGATAGTTGATCGAATCCTTGATGTATCTAGTTAATACCAGACCAGATATTTGCATTGCATTGAACACTCTGAGCTAATTCATGGTGGAACCTAAGCACGAACATTGGATTGCGGCAAAACATGTGTTGAGATATCTATGTAGTATAGTCAATTATGGATTGAGATGTCTCAAATGGTGAAGTACAACTGCAAGGATACATAGATTATGATTGGGCAGAAGTATCGAGGACAAGAAGAGCACATTAAGATGTTGCTTCAGTTTGGGTTATGCTACGATATCCTCGATGAGTAGGAAGCAGACATCTGTCGCACTCAACACTAAATAGGCTGAGTATATTGTAGCTAGTTTGGGAAGTTGTGAAGCAATGTGGCTTCGGAAGCTACTCGCGGGATTGTTTAATCAGTTGTTGGAGATGACCATGGTGACAGGTCAAAGCACATTGAGATGAAGTACCACTACATCTGAAACATGGTACAGAAAAGAGTATTGAGGCTCCAATACATGTCTACAAACGAGCAGGTTGTTGAAATTCTCACAAAGCCTCTATCTCAGATGAAGTTTGTATACTTTAGAGACAAGCTTGTAATGGTTGAGAATGCCTCCCTCATTGAGAGGGAGTGTTGATGTTGTAGAGTCAGGGTAGACATTCTCCCTAGGTCGAGGGTATTGACTAGGTGCCATGTAATGCGGCTAGGGAGAATGGCCCAGATAGCATCATGGCTCGGAGTGCTCACCCATTCAGAAGGTTTTGACCATATTGGCAAGGGTTACTTGGCTAGTGGGTAGAGTGAGTGCCTCAAAGCATCGGGCAAGTATTTTTACCATTCAAGTGCCATATGATAACATGGGTGAAGGGTAAATGGGTAGAAGGTTTCAGCATTGGTCAAGAAAAATTGACCTAGTTCCAAGTGACGACTTGGTTAGCTGGTGACCTAGGACTAGTTTTGTTTTTACCCCAGACAAGGGGTACCTGACCATATCGCCAAAAGGTATTTGGCTAGTGGGTGACTAGATCCTTTGCATGATGTTGATGCATGACGCTGATGCAGGATTCTTTCCACGTGGTTCCGGAATGGAACATGAAGTAGATGGATACGTTAACATAGCAGGCTCATTCAATATTTTCTTGGGATGGAAAAAGTTTTCAGCAAAATGGACATCTTGAGGAAATCAAGGTGAAAACCTCCCTAGCTAAGAGAGAGTGTTGATTTTTTGGGTAGTTGTGGGAGGTATTCCCCAACTACACAAGTTAAAATAAAGAAATATTAAATTTTAAACTATAAGAAAGAAAACATTATTTTATTTTATATTTATTTTGCAAAGAGACGTGCCTCTTTGGCCACCCTAATATCACTATAAAAATACACTTGAAATTCTCATTTACAAACTCAATCATCACTCTCATTTTTTTCTCTCTCACACGCGAGAAGTAATCTAAGGAAGAGGCTAAAGTTTCTAAGGAGTCGAATTTCTGAGATAGTCAATGTTTGACTATTTGAATTTTCTGAGTGTAATTACTTAATGATGTTCTGGAGTGTGTAAAAGTAATAGCATATATCATTAGAAGTAACTATCAGTTGCAAAAACTTGTGCTTATCTAAATAGCACTAGGAAATCAAAAAGATCAACCAAGGAGGATTTGATCAACTGGATCAGATCCAATTGTTGTATGTATTTCCTCATTTGGCATTGTTACCACTCAAACTAGCAAGGGCCTAGGAGGGGATCCTATAGGGCAACTACTAGGTCAAGTGACAACAATGGAGCAATAGCCCACTATCACCTCAGCTAAAGCACCCTACTCTTTACAGAATTTCACTGATGCAAGGAGTCTCGGTATTAAGGAAATCACTAGGAGAAATATATCAATGGTGTAAAGGTAGTGATTCCAAAAGCCTATTCAAAGGAGAGTCTCTAATGATAGGGATTGGTTGCTTTAGAAGCAAGATGAATGGCTCTCCAAGAAGGGCCAGAAGGAATTTTAGACCTAGGCTTGAGGGGTATTTCTTGATAAGAAGCCCTAGACCAAAGCAATCCTAGAAGAATAGGGTTTCTAAGCAATCCTTGTAAAATTGGAGTGTCAAGGTTGTGAGACCACAAAGAAGCCCTAGTGGACCCAAACAAGGTCAAGGATTTGGAGTGAAACTTCAAACAAAGGGGCTTGACCAAGTGAGGGAGAAGAAAAGGATCAAGGTGATAAAATTTGACTTTAATGTTTAATGTTATGATCCTTGATGAAGCCACTAACCAAATGTAAACTAGGGAAACGGTTTCCGAGCTAGCGCTTGGGATATCTCGAGCTTCCACCATCTGAATAGCCTCAAATTTGGAGGACCTCTTGAAGACTCACCAGTGCAGTTATAGACCAAGATTCGTCAACTTTTGATGGCTATAATAGAATTCATATGATGCCCTAGGGAGACTACTAGGGTTAGGGCTTAGAAACAAAAGAAAGGAGTGAGAATGATGTTTTGTTAAGTTAATGTGATCACCAAGGATCTAGGACCAGTGCCTAGTTTATTGAGAGAATGGAGTCAAGAATGAGATTGATTTAGGTTTTTGTTCTATCAAGGAGCCTAATTGTAGCTTTGCATGCCTTATTGAAGCAACCACCCAGCTACAACAAGGATTTATCCTTCGACTTGTCAAATGGAGTTTTAGGGTTAGGTTTTCAAAGACAAACCCTAGGAACATTCGCTCTTTCTTGCCTAATGAATAATGCATGCAATAGATCAAAACTACCAAAGTGATTTAAGCTTATCGCATCATTTAGATGCACAAGCACCATTATGATGCAATATTCCATACATTAAACATATAATGAAAATTTCACATAAAAGAGAAACTTATATGGCAGAAAAAGTATATCCATCCATCATATTTGCAAGAGAGAAACTCCAAAATAGAATAGCATTAACCCAAACATCAAAATGCATTACATAATCTCCAATTCGTCCTTCAATAGCTATAAGCAAATTCCAGAAGAAACAATGATCCAAATCTAAGTGATGATGAGTTACAAATGAGGCCTCACTCGTGTTTATATGAGCCTCTAATAGTTAAATGGGTCTAATTAGCCTAACAAACCACTAAAAGTGTCTCTTATGTGCAAAATAACACCCTAATTGGTGACAAGCCCACCAAATAGCTCCATAACATGAAAAATAAGCCTCTCGGGAGGGCCAAAATGATAATACAATAGCTAGGAGGGTCGTTGGAAGGCCTAGTGAAGTCCAACATGTGCCAAAATGGATGGAAGGGCTCCAAAAATAGTGATGAAGGAGGTGGCCCCTTGATCTCCAAGCAAATGACCTGTGGTGCTCCCAAGTGGTTGTGGGGGCACAAAAACATCCTCATGGGTCTCCAAGTGGATCGAACAAGCATGTATCTCATATGTAAGAGTTGGAACAATGATGCAAGCCCTCCCCTTGTCTCCCGTGGTGAGACATGTCTTCATTTTGGCCCTAGAACAACTACCAAGTGTGTGGTGCAAGTATGTAGCCAGCTGGGCAAGGTGGTCCAGGTACATCATCATCGTCAAATAAATGGAACACGAGTAAGGAGTAGAGCCAAAGGATCCCATGATGTAGCTCTTTGTTCTTTGCTATAGTGAAGACCCATGGCTCTCTACGCTCACCCTACAAATGTCAATATGGCCCTCTCGAGGGCTTGGACCCCATATAGGGAGAGCAAACCCCAAGACGAAGACCCACCTACAATCCTATATAAGATCCAATGCATCTCCTCACCTTCCAGTACACCAAATCATCAATGAAATTGGGTAAATGAGCTCACAAATCATAGAACCAAGTGGACACTTCATGGTGGCATGCCCTTCCATAACAGGCTTTAGAACGTACAAGTGTCTCCAAATTGAAGAAGAATGCTAACCGAGGACCCTATTAGATGGTTTTAGCCTCTAAGTGGGTGACATGTCCATGGTACATCCATCAAATGGCAGGTGACGAACAAAGTGGGGCATCAGGCGAAGGCTCCAAGCCACATGCCATAGTACAAGGGTAGCTATAATAAAGGAAGCCCACACTTGGGCATATGAATGTAGGTGAGAGCAATCATGGTACATGAGTTGCCCCGACCATTGTTTTTCCACCCTTCTTCATATGCCTTTTGCCTTTTTATTGATTTTTCTTTTATAACTTCCCGAGGCTCCAAGGGATGAAAGCATGATGTGTAAGATATAGCAATGGATACCCCTAAGGTGGGGTAGTTAATCGTCCACCAAGGATTGGGACAATCATGGGTTCCTTAATAATGAAAGGGGTCAATATGAGGGACCCTAGGAACCATGGTGATGGCCATAATGATAGGGGTAGAGCTCATGTTTAGTTTTTTTCCACATCCTAAATTTGTATGTCCCGACCATCTTTTGCATTTTATGGTACATTTCTTATTGAGACTGACCAAATTATGCATTTTCTTTTCCTTTTAGCTGCATCAACCTCTAGGGCATCGTTCCAGGCCCAACCCAAGGTGTAGACAAGGGGCGAGGGAGGCTAACTCCTTATGGACCCAATGGACAAATGTGGACCTACATGGGAAATATGGTGAATGGGGTTATAATGAGTGGAGGGGGTTGATGCATATGGTGTCAGGAAGCGGACCACAACCAAAATCGAGGTTTCCCATGTAGTGCCACCCCTAAAGCTAGTAGCCAATAAAGGAGATCCCACGAGACTAGGATACAAGGCTAGCCATCAAATTGGACAGAGGAGACATGAGTACAAACCAAGCCTACACTTTCCGACAAATCCCCCACTAATCCATGCCTAAAGTTGTCCATGATAAGTAAACAAAAATACCCAACTACACAATGAAAAGCCATACCTTCGGGTTTCGAAAGCCCATCTTCAAACATATGACCATAACAGATGGGTGAGGGATCATATGGTTAGCTCAAGTGGCGGAGATAGTGGCACATCATGCTATTTGGTGGCTACAAGGGGATGTTGGCTGTCGACTAAGGACCATATGGGAGAAAACGTTTCTCCTATGAATACTGCCCATGGGTGGTGGGTAACATCGGGCTCCAATTAGGACATGATCTCTTAGAAGAGTGCACGAACGTACTCCAATGGGGAGGTCATGAGAACACCAGCAATCTCTTGGGACTGTAGACTTGTTACCTGCACATGTCAAAAACCAAGCACACAGGGCATCATGTGTTTGTGGTATCTTATGATCACGCATGCTTAAAATTAGGCCATAAAATCAACCAGAAAGAAAATTTATTCTAAATGCAATTTTAATCTAAATGCAGCTAATCTAGCATGATAATACCATATGATGTTAGTTCTAATGCGAAGCACACAGGGCAGCATGTGTTTGTGGTGTTTTATGATCACCCATGCTTAATATTAGGCCATAAAATCAACCAGAAATAAAATTTATTCTAAATGCAATTTTAATCTAAATGTAGCTAATCTAGCATGATAATATCATATGATGATAGTTCCAATGCGAAAAATCAACATGCAATGCATCCTATTCTAACATGCATATTACATTATACAACTACTACGTGTAATCATAGAGCCAATGCAACCAGGACATCACCAAATCAATATAAAAACATTTTGCCCAATGATTACTTATGCAACAAATCCAAGAGCAAAGATAGGAACAATCATATGGAGGGTCACCAGGGCGGGAGGTGGGAAAATAAAATGCCCACACATGGAGGATCATGGGAGAAGAGGTAACAAAGGGATGTAATCCACTCCACAAGATCCTTTCTTCTAACCAAAAGAGAGAGATATCAACAATCAGGCTCATAAACTTTTGATAGATGACAATCTCAGGCATGTCACCTCCATCATGGTCCTTATCATTTATGTCATGCTTTATGGCCACCATAGGGTCATGATTAGTAGGAAAGGGAGACTGGTGATCACACTTTCGAGAGATGGAGGATTCCTCATTATTAGTGATAATGTAAGAAGGGTTGAGTAAAGGGTCCCCATGGGGCTCAACTACAACCCCAGGATTGTGAAGAAAGACAAGGGTATTATCGATATCATCATCATCGGTGTCATTGATAGGGTTCTTGTCAAAATGATTCCCACAAACCTCCCATTTTCCTTCTTTAATATGTAAGTGATTGTTGATATCAATGTTTGAAGGGGCTATGGCATAACCTTCTCCAAGGTCTTCAAAGGGTGGATCATCAGAGATATCCTTGGAAAAAGCAGGGTTAACCTTAACTTCACCCTCTACAGACTCACCCTCCCTATCACATGTGCTATTAGAACTATCATCATCCCTTTTTTCGTCATGTGGACCCAGCAAGGACCTTCCTTCCTACTCATCATCCAGATTCCCAAGGTCATGATGATGCTCAATGAAGGCCTCCTCTTGAATGTTTAATGCAGCATACTTGAAAATGTCTAAGAAAGCCATCAAAAACTCCTCAACAGATGAGATGCTCTTAGGTTCATGATTATGCAACCATGAATTATGACCACGGAAAGAGCTCGTGAACAATAATATAAGGACATCCTGGTGGACCACTTTCTCCTTTGAAGCATGTGCAATAAATCTTTCTACATGATCAATTGCGAAGAGTGGATCACCATCAAACATGGGCACCCTAAGTACCATCCTTCTTATGACATGATTAGGGTGCCCAAGGATGCTAGAGATGTCCAAGGTAGGAAAATCATAAAAGAATGACATCCTACTGAGATATACATGTATATTATGTAGGAGTCATCAGGGTAAATTTAAAGACGCTTAAAGAAATGCTTGCTCCACCCTATAAGCATTGACCTTAAAGTTCAATGAGGAACTAGGGCTTCGTTCTTCCAATGCAGTCGCCAAGAATGATATATCAATGATGTCATCAAGGAAACAAGGCACACGTCTCATGTCCTCTGCAACGACACCAAAAATGCTACCGCTCAAACTAGAAGGGGTCCTAGGAGGGATTCTTATAGGGCGGCTACTAGGTCAAGTGACAACAATGGAGCAATAGCCCACTATCACCTCAGCTAAAGCTCACTGCTCTTTAAAAACTTTCACCGCTGGGAGGAATCTCGATATTAAAGAAATCACTAGGAGAAATATATCAATGGTGTAAAGGTAGTGATTCCAAAAGCCTATTCAAAGGAGACTCTCTAATGATAGGGATTCCTTGCTTTAGAAGCAAGATGAATGGCTCTACAAGAAGGGCTAGAAGGAATTTTGAACCTAGGGTTAAGGGGTATTTCTTGATAACAAACCCTCGACCAAAGAAATCCTACAAGAATAGGGTTTCTAAGCAATCCTTGTAAAATTGGAGTGTCAAGGTTGCGAGACCACAAAGAAGCCCTAGTGGACCCAAACAAGGTCATGGATTTGGAGTGAAACTAAAAACAAAGGGGCTTGACCAGGTCAGGGGGAAGAAAAGGATCAAGGTGATAAAATTATACTTTAATGTTTAATGTTATGATCCTTGATGAAGCCACTAACCAAAGGCAAACTAGGGCAATGGTTTACGAGCTAGGGCTTGGGATATCTCGAGATTCAACCATCAGCATATCCTGAAATTTGGAGGCCCTCTTGAGGAATCACCAGCGCAGGTCTAGACCAAGATTCATCAAATTTTGATGGCTACAATAGAATTCGTATGATGCCCTAGGGAGCCTACTAGGGCTAGCGATTAGAAAGGAAATAAAGGAGGTGAGAATGATATTTTGTTAAGTTAATGTGATCACCAAGGATCTAGGACCAATGCCTAGTCTATTGGGAGAATGGTGTCAAGAATGAGATTGATTTAGCGTTTTTTTCTATCAAGGAACCTAATTGTAGCTTCACATACCCTAATGAAGCAGCTACCCAGCAACAACAAGGAATTATACTTTGACTTGTCAAATAATGGAGTTTTAGGGTTAGGTTTTCAAAGACAACCCTAAGGAACATTTGCTTTTTCTTGTCCGATGAATAATGCATGCAATAGATCAAGACTAGCAAAGTGATTCAAGATTTTTTGCATAATTTAGAGCACAGGCAGCATCAGGATGTAGTATTCCATACATTAAACATATAATGAAAATTTCGCATAAATCAGAAACTTACATGGCAGAAAAAGTATATCCATCCATCATATTTGCAAGAGAGAAGCTCCAAAATAGAATAGCAATAACCCAAACATCAAAATGCATTAAAGAATCTCCAATTTGTCCTTCAATAATTATAGCAAAATTCCAAAAGGAACAATGATCCAAATCCAAGTGATGATGAGTTACAAAAGAGGCCTCACTTATATTTATATGAGCCTCTAATAGTTCAATGGATCTAATTAGCCTAACAAATCCCTAAAAGTGTCTCTAATGTGCAAAATAACACCCTAATTGGTGACAAGCTCACCAAATAACTCCATAACATGAAAAATAAGCCTCTCAAGAGGACCGAAATGATAATACAATAGCTAGGAGGGTCGTTGGAAGGCCTAGTTAGGTCCAACATGTGCCAAAATGGAAGAAAGGGCTCCAAAAATAGTGATGAAGAAGGTGGTGCCTTGATCTCCCAACGAATGACTTGTGGTGCTCCCAAGTGGCTCTGGGGGCACAAAAACATCTTCATGGGTCTCCAAGTGGATGGAACAAGCATGTATCCCATCTGTAAGGGTTAGAACAATAATGCAAGCCCTCCCTTTGTCTCCCATGGTGAGACACATCCTCATCTGGGCCCTGGAACAACTGGCAAGTGTATGGTGCAAGTGTGTAGCTGGCTGGGCAAGGTGGTCCAAGTACATTATCATCGTCAAATAAATGGAACACGAGTGAGCATTGAGTGGAGCTGAAGCATCCCATTACATGGCTATCTGCTCTCTATTATAGTGGAGGCCCATGGCTCTCTATGCTCACCCTAAAAATGCCAATATGACCCTCTAGAGGGCTTAGACCCCATAAAGGGAGACCAAGCCCCAAGACGAAGACCCAGCTACAATCCTGTATAAGATCCAATGTGTCTCCTCCTCTTCCAGTACAACAAATCATCAGTGTAATTGAGTAAATGAGCTTACAAATCATTGAACCAAGTGGGCACTTCATGGTGCCATGCCCTTCCATAATGGACTTTAAAACGTACAAGTGTTTCCAAGTTTAAGAAGAAGGTTAACCAAGGACCCTATTAGGTGGTTTTAGCCTTTGAGGGGTGACATGTCCATAGTACATCCATCAAATGGCAAGTGGGGAACAGAGTGGGGCATCAAGGGAAGGCTCCAAGCCACATGCCATAGTACAAGGGTAGCTATAATAAGGGAAGCCCACACTTGGGTATATGAATGTAGGTGGCAACAATCGTGGTACATGAGTTGCCCCATCCTTTGCTTTTCCAACCTTCTTCATATGCCTTTTTCCTTTCTATTGATTTTTCTTTTATAAATGCTCAGGGAACCATGGGATGAGAGATGATGTGTAAGATATAGCAGTAGATACCCCTTTAAGGTGGGGTAGTTCATCACCCACCAGGGGTTGGGACAATCATGGGTTCCTTAATGATGAAAGGGGTAGAGATGAGGGAGGGTGATGGCCATAATGACAAGGGTAGAGCTAAAATTAAGCTTTTTCCCACGTGCTAAATTTGTATCTATGGGCCATCTTTTGCATTTTATGGTACATTCCCTGTTGACACTGGCCAAATTATGCTTTTTCTTTTCATTTTCGCTGCATCAACCTCTGGGGCATCGTTTCAAGCCCAACCCAAGGTGTGGACAAGGGGAGGGGGAGGCTAACTCCTTGTGGACCCAATGGACAAATGTGGACACGGATGGGTGGGAGTATATTCACTGGAACAAATTTTCGAAAGCATTCTCAGTTACCAGTGCGAGTTGCAGGTAAAAGGTGTGAATTTGCTGGAGGAAGTCGAGTTGATTTTTGCAAAGGAAACTTAGATTTTTTAGTTCAATTTGTCAGTTGGAGTACTGGAGAAAAATGTTTGGAGATTTTCCAGTGTCATGCAAGCTAATTGATGTACTCTCAAATTGCTGAAGAATCTTAATAATAAAACCCACATCTGCAAATTGGTTTTCCCTTTGGGGTTTTCCAGGGACATTTGTCCGAAAATATTGGTTTCTATATTTGTGTGTGTGTGCATTATTTTCTCAATTCCCATGATGTTTATTTTCCATGAAGTTGCAATTATGTTTTATTCAGTATTTTCTGCAAGTTAATTGTAGTTGACAAATAACGTGAAAAGATAGGAGAATAATAACCAGTAATTGCAATGGTTAATCAAAATTTCACATGGTATCAGAGCATATCTGAGGGGCAAAAGAAGGGAACTGCACAAAATGTAGAGGGTTTGAAGAAACCAACGCAAACATGGAGAGAGAAGCACACAAGTGTTAAAAGTTAAAACCCAGTTCGATTTATACCTAGTTCGAATTCTTCAATTTATTTCTCTAGTTATTTGAGTTCACAAATTTTCCAGAGTTGGTCACAGCAAGATTGAGAGATCAAGATAAGTTGGATGGAGCCTCAAACTTTGGAGTCTGGAAGGCCATAATGTTGTGTCTATTGGACGAGCATGGCATGAAGGAGTTTGCTACAATAGTTTGCTACCTACCAATCGCATCCAATTTCATGAGTACAAGAGCAACAATGTCAAAGCAAAGAGGATGATTCTTGATAGAGTCAGGGATCATATTGTACCAAATATTGCTAAGAAGGGGACACCAAAGGAAATGTGGCATGCCATCGTGAAACTATAGCAGGATCCTTCAAAAACAAGAAATCGATCCTCAAAGAGAAGTTGAGGACCATCAAACAGGAGAAGGAAGAAGACATGACTTCCTATCTCACTAGAGTTTGGTCTATCAAAGATGAATTAGCTACAGTTCAAGAGAAACCTAGTGATGATGAGCTAGTACATATAGCACTCAACGGGTTCTCCAAGGAATTGTGAATGTTCGTCCAAGTGATTTTAGGATGAGACAAGCTTCCAGATTGGGATTGGCTATGGAGTGATTTCACTCAGGAGGAGCTTACGATCAGCTTAGTCGATGGTACCACTAGCAGCAGCAAGGTACCGAAGGTTGAGAAGGAGCAAGAGAATGTTGCCTTAGCAGGGAAAGGAAAAGCGAAGAAGGGGTCCAGCAAGGGACCTAGCTCGAAAGGAGAGAAGAGAAGGAAGAAGGACCTATCCGAGTTCAAGTGCTATGGTTGTCACAAGTTTGTCCACTATGTCAGTGATTGCTCGTTGAGAAAGACGAAGGGCAAGAAGCAAGTTGCAGCGTCAGTAGAGGCAGATAAGGTCTCTAGCAAGATGACGAAAGATCTCACTTTTATCGCTTGCCTAACTAGCTTGACTTCATAGGGTGTCTGGTATGTAGATAGTGAAGCATCATTTCATATGGCAAGAAGGAGTTGGGGAGTATTTCTCCAGTTACAATGAGAAGGCAAGCAGATACCTATCTGTGACGTGTTACATGTGCAAGGCTTGGGAATGAATTTGATCTTTGTATTAGTTCTTGAGGAAAAAGGGTACGATGTTCTCTTTGGAGGGGCGAAGGTGTTGTTGAAGCATAAAGATTGGAGGTCACCTATAGCAGTGGAGGTGAGGAGTGGTCGATTATATAGGTTGCAGATGCATACACCCAAGGCACTAGTTGGCAACAACAATTTGAGAGATCAAAGGGAGTTATGGCATAGGCGGATGGGCAATATTCATCATGAAGCACTAAGATTGCTTCGTGAGACAATGACAGGTGTTTCGGAGGTGAGCGCAGAGCATGATGATTTATGCCAATGCATCTTTTCCAAGGAGTGACAGTAGATCGTAGGGTATCTTAGACCTTGTACATTTATACATATGTGGGTTGATGTCTACGAGATCTCTCACAGGGTACAAGTACTTTTGTATTTTTATCAATGATTTCACCAGGAAGACCTGGATCTATTTCTTGAAGACCAACGATGAGGTCTTCAATCGCTTTCAGGGGTATAAGTCTCTAGTGGAGAATGCGACAAATAAAAATATCTAGACTCCTCGGTGACATAACGGTGGGGAATATACCATTCGGGAGTTCCAAACGTTTTGTACCAAGGCAAGAATCAAAAGAGAGTGGACAGTTCCTTACAACACGCAGCAAAATGGGGTTGCTCAGAGGAAGAACCTAGATTTCAGAGGCAATGAGAGTGATGTTGTATGACCAGGACCTCCCATGCTATCTATGGGTAGAGGCATATAATATGGCAGTTTATATTCAAAACAGGGTCCCACATGTTGAAGAACGTAACTAGTGTCGGTCTTCATAATTGTATTTGTCAAAAGAAAGAAAAAGATATTTTTATTGACTTATGAAAGCCAACGTTTCATGCTTGGTTCATTGGTAATTAGGTCAAAGCACTCATTGTGTGCTCTAGGATTTTTGTATTGAGTCAAAATCACAACCATTGTGTAAAAGCCCCTTTTTCAGCTTCTTATGTCAAAGAGAAAAATATGCTTTTGAGTCAAACTATATAACATACCTCCATCCTTCAAGTCGGCTCCAGCTCCATCTTCTATAGGTCGGCCTACCTATCGTTCACGTCAGCCTAAAAGTAAAATGACAAACCACTATATATACCCTAGCATTCGACCTGGTTTGACAAAGCAAAAGACAAGCAATTCGACCAACAATTTTCTAGTGAAGCAGAGGATGCAATATAGCTTAAAAGAAGAAGGTATAGCAAAAAGGAATAGACTACCATCTAAAGGGAAGCCGAAAATCTCAGAATTGCAAAGAGAACTGAAAAATTTCAAGATTGCAGAAAGAACCAAAAATTTCAAGACTATAATGAGGACCGAAAATCTTAGGATTGCAGAAGAAATGATCTTTGTTGACTTGAAGATTTGACTTCAGTTTGATTTGTCTACAAGGGAGGTTGACTTGAAGGATTGGAGGGTGTCAATGTTTTGGTCAAAGGCCTTGGATTATCTCATCATGATTTGAATCTACTAAAGGAAGAGTTTGACTGGGTTTCCCCTCCTTGGGGGTTTTGCCTTGACTGAGTGCCTACATCTTGTGTTCTTTTCTTGTGCTTGTGATCTTCATTTGTTTGGCAATTATCTTGATGATGAAGGAACGTAATAATGTCAAAAAGAAGTAATATAATCTCACAAGAACTTGTCGAAGTAAGAGAAATCAAGTCATAAGAAGACCTAATCAAGTTGCCATATATTTCTCAACATGGTATCAGAGCTTGTTTTATTGACATAAGGGGAGTTGGAAGATCAAGCAAGTAATACAAGGCTTTAAGACATTATGAAGAAGACGGATCCCTGCGACTGAGCACCTAGGAGGAAAAAGACAGTTCTAGCTTCACACAACGACTAAGACCGGAGACTTGTACATAAAGAGTGAACTTTTTTGAAGAGCATTAAAGCTTTGTACACAAGGATCGAGGCGCTACATCAACTGCCTATACAAGGCCGAGCGTCTAGAAGAAAATAGTGCATTTTTGGGCATAATATTTAAGGTCTGAAATAACTATTAAAGGGGTCTAAATTCTCTATGTCACCTCAGAGATCCTAGTCTCAGTATCATATATACTTTTGTGTATAACTCAGAACATCTTGTGAAGCCTTAATAACCAACAAAAGGATAATTTATTGAGAATCCAAATCAAAGAATGTTTGATGCATTGTAAGCCTAATAGGTAGGCCTATCCAGAAACTATAAGGAGGAGTTGAGACTCCCTCAAAGTTCTTAGCATAAGTATGTTTGGAAGGCTTGAATTGAAGCCTTTATCATCTAAAGGAGCCAAATACATGTACACAGAAGAGGTCGCAAGACCGAATCTACAAAATTGGCTCATCAGCTATACACAGTCACCATGTTTGGAGTAAATTTGCAGTCCTATACAGTGGCAAAGAAGCCGAGACATCTAAGGCAAATGTTGGCAGTCTTGTAAACATATATACATATAGAATGCAAGCTTATACAATCACATTAGAAGACGATTTTGTGATCCATATATATATATATATATATATATATATATATATATGAAGTGTGGACAATGGAGTTAGAATCTGATTTTGAAGCCTCCTCAATGTTTGACAGACTCCTCACCTACAAAATTGAGGCAAAAGGCATCCAACATTTGAGAGACCAACTCAAAGAAATCAAGTATTGTTACTATTCTTTATCTAATAAATGTGTATGCAGTTTGCAAGAAATAGCAACAAGTCCAATGGAACATCAATCTTTCAAATAAAAGGTATGTAAACTTGAGGTATGTTAGGATATTCTGACACATAGGATATAGTTAAGTTCAACTTGGTCTAGCATAGAGTTAGGTTAGAGTTAGGTAAAGTGTGTTTCTTTACCGTTGTACATTTTGTAACTTACAATCCGACGGTCACGATATGTAGTGATCCGACGGTTCACTCTCACCTCGGTATTACCGACACTTGATCCGTGGCTTGACACCCGATTGGTCCATGAGTTCTATTTAAAGCGCATGGAGGGTCATTGTTCGGGTAATCCGTGCATGAGAGAAGCTTATGTAAATTTTCATTCTTTGATTAATAAATTGTCTGTACCCACGTTGGGACAGGCCGTGGACTGTTTCCCTCCTTGCACTCTGAGGGTTTTAACCACGTCAAAAATACTGGTGTATTGATTTGAGATCTGGTTGTGAGCGGTGTCCTTTTGGTATTCTTTCTGAGGAACTTACCCTGTAAATTCCTACATGGTATCGGAGCTATTTGAGGGCCGCGTCCGTTGGTGATCCAAATCTGAAGCCGGTAGAACTGCATGCGGTTGTCGTTTCCTAGATCTGCTGTTTCTGACTGCTTTCGGGCCGAGAGGACTGCTCTGTTGCGTTCGGAGCATCTGTTTCAGTGAGGAACCCCTTTCGTTTCACGCGAAAAGGTTTCCGGTAGCCCTAGCTGCGTCATTTTTCAGATCGGGAGGTATACAGTGTTTTTTTTTGCAGTTTACTGTCATTTTCTCTCTGCTTATTTCGGTTTCGGTTTATTTAGCCTTTTTTTTTCCCGGATCTATACCTTTCATTTCTGCGTATGCTCTTTGCCCTGCGACTCTGTGCGATCTGGGCAAATCAGAAACAGAAAGAAAGGATTTTTCTCATGCGTATGCTCTTTTCCCTGCACCTTAGTGTGATCTTGGAAAATCAGAAACATTGAGAAAAATATTTAGTTTTTCGGTTAAAAGCTAACTTTGAGATTTTTTTTAAAAATTCTAGTTTTTTGGCTAAAGCTAACTTTGAGCCGTAAGGTTCGTTTTTCTTTGCATATTCGTGTTGGGTTTTGTGTTTTGTGTTTTGTAGGGGAAAAGAGCCTTCCCAAGGCAAGCACGCAAATCGAGCCCCCCCCCCCCCTCTCTCTCTCTCTCTCTCTCTCTCTCTCAAATATTTTGTATAGATCAATTGGTTCAAAGACTTTTTAAGAGAGTAGAGGTCTTGGGTTCAAGTCTCCATTTTGTGGGGGCAGATTTTTTCATTCCCGCACATTCGCGCACTTTGCCGGCAACGTCAACAATTTTTTTTCAAAAAGCCATAACTTCTTCATCCGGAAGCCTTTTTCAGAGCCGTTTTTTTTAAAACCGCCTATTTTTTCGAGATCTATCCATTGGACCACTTACTTTCAGCATCTTCAGCTTCAGGATTTTTTTCAAAAAATGGAAAGTCCATGCCAAGTCATTCTTGACAGCACTAACTACTTCCAATGGGTAGCCTACATGGGAGATTTACTTAGAAGTAAAGGTCTCTTCAGAATAGCCACAGACCAAGAGAAGAAACCCAAAGATGAAGACAAGGCCGAAAAATGGGAAAATAGACAAGATCAAGCACGTGGTTTGATAGGAATGTCTGTTTCTCCTGATCTTAGATTCCACATTGCAGAAATTGAAACTCCTCATGAAGCATTAGAAAAACTTGCTAAAGTTTTTGGGATTAAAAATGAAATTAGAGCCCATCAACTTGAGAATGAGTTGCTTACTTTGGATCCTAATAATTTTTCTTGCATTGAAGATTTCTTGTCCAAATTCAAGACCCTTAGATATCTCTTGGAAGGTGTTAAAGTTAAGAAAGAAGATGGTAACCTTATTTATTCCATCCTTACTAAGTTGGGACCAGCCTACTCTGTATTTGTTTCCACTTTCCATTCTACAAGGGAAGCTTTCATTTGTCAAGGCAAAGACTACAAACCCCCTTCCTTTGACTCCTTTTGTGATTCCTTAATAAGAGAACAAGAAAAACTCTTACACCTTGGTCTTCTTAATCTTGGAAACTCTTCCTCGAAAGCGTTAGCCGCCCAGCAGCAACCAAATTCAAAGAATCCTAAGAAGTCTTATCCTCAAAGGAATGGTCCTAAACCAACTCAGCCTCAAGATGAAAGATCATTTCAGCAAAATGACAAGACCAATAAAAACAAATGGAAGAGGACTGACAGACATTGTAACTTTTGTAATCGAGATGGCCACTTAGAATCTAAATGCTTTAAGAAGATGGAAGCCTTGGAAGCCGCAATGAAGAAACATAACATCCATCTGGAGCCTACTTCAACTTCAACTTCCGGAACGGCACTTTCTGCATGTCATCGTCAATCATCTCAGTCTGGTTATGCATTAAATGTATCTTCTTCTTCTTCTCATTCTCATGAGTGGCTCATTGATTCTGGAGCCTCTTGTCACATGGCCAAAAACCAAGCCATGTTTTCTTCTTTAAATGATTGTAACACCAAAAATATATATGTTGGTGATGATAGATCTCTTAATGTTGTAGGGACTGGAACTGTTCATCTAGACAATGGTCAGTTCAATGATGTATTATGTGTTCCAAACTTATCCTGCAACCTTCTATCTGTCTATCAGATAACTCATTCAGGTGAAGGTAAAATTGTTGAATTTTCACCTCATGATGTTGTAATCAAGGATCTAAAAGATCCTAAACAGATTCTAGCTACTGGTCTTGCTGATGATTCCAAAAGGTTGTATAAGTTTCACAACTTTGGGTCATCCCATCTTCCCTCAGTGTTTGTTGCTCATAATGATGAAGTGAGCAAACTTTGGCATGAGCGGTTTGGTCACTTAAACTATCGCTCCCTTCAGCATCTATGTAAAGAAAATATGGTGACAGGTCTTCCTATGGTATCTTGCAAAGATGGTGTTTGTTCCGGATGTGTACTCGGAAAACATCATCGGGACAGTTTTGACAAACGTGCCTCTTGGCACGCCTCAGCCCCTTTACAGCTTGTGCACAGTGATTTATGTGGTCCTCTTCCTGTTGCTTCATTCTCTGGCTGCAAGTACTTCTTAACTTTCATTGATGATTTCTCTAGACGCACTTGGGTATACTTCTTAAAACTCAAGAGCGAAGTATTTAGCACTTTTTTGGCCTTCAAAGCATTTGTTGAAAAACAATCTGGACATCAAATTCTTAAGCTAAGAACTGATAATGGTGGAGAATATGTTAAAAACGCATTCATCAACTTTTGCACCGAAAATGGAATTCAAATGCAACATACTGTTCCATACACTCCACAACAAAATGGTGTAGCTGAAAGGAAAAATCGCACCTTAAAGGAAATGGCTAATTGTATGCTGCAATCTAAAGGACTCAGTCTTAGTTTTTGGGCCGAAGCAATTAATTGTGCAAATTATATAATCAATCGCACTCCTACTAAGGTTCTAGAGAATATCACTCCAGAAGAAGCTTGGAGTTCCATTAAACCAGATGTAAGTCACTTTCGTGTGTTTGGAAGTGAAGCATGGGCCCATATTCCAGATGAAAAGCATAAAGCTTTAGAACCTAAGAGTGAGAAATGTACTTTTGTTGGATATTCTGAAGATGTAAAAGGTTATAGACTTATTCCATTTAAGTCCAAAAATGTTATCATTAGAAGAGATGTAAAATTTGATGAAAATAAATCGGCCTGCGAGCCTAGTCCGGCGGATGTGCCACCTCTTCCTATCTCTTCTATCTTTGAAAACATTTCTTCTTCTGATGATGAAAGCGAGGATGATAATCCTCCCCCACCTTCTCAGGATCCTCAACTTCCAAGATGGGTCCGTGCTACTCGGGATGCAGCAGGTGATCTTGCCGGTGATCCTACAGATCAGCGACGTACACGTTCTCAGTTTGAAAGAGCCTCTTCTTTACTGGCTCAAGCTCCAGTAAATCATGATCCTGACACTTTTGCAGAAGCTTCAGGCCATCCACATTGGGAAGCAGCTATGAATGAAGAATATCATTCATTGATGACAAATGATACATGGGATCTTGTTCCTCTACCAAAGGGACGCAAACTTGTTAGATGCAAATGGGTTTACAGAACCAAGTATGGACCAGATGGGAAAGTTGATAAACATAAGGCTCGTCTAGTTGCTAAGGGCTTTTCACAGGTTGAAGGCATTGACTACACTGAAACCTTCTCTCCAGTTGCCAAAATGAACTCTATCCGCCTTGTTCTTTCCCTTGCTGCCTCTTTAAAATGGGAAGTCCATCAAATGGATGTTAAATCTGCCTTCTTGCATGGGGACTTGCAGGAAGAAATCTATATGGAACAACCCATTGGCTTCATACAAACAGACTCCAGCCTCGTTTGTCGACTTAAGAAATCCCTTTATGGCCTCAAGCAAGCTCCTCGGGCTTGGTATGCCAAAATGGATAGCTTTCTTTTAGAATCTGGCTTTTCTAGGTGTCATTCTGACAATACTGTCTACACCAAGAAAGTGGGCAACTCTCTTATCATCCTTGTTCTTTATGTTGATGATCTTATTCTTACTGGTAGTGATCCCAACCTTATAAACCATGTGAAGTCCAGCCTTAAAAAGAAATTTGAAATGACAGACTTAGGACACTTACACTATTTTCTCGGTCTTCAAGTCTTGCAATCCCAAGAAGGTATTTTCCTTTCCCAGTCCAAGTATGCTTGTGATATTCTTCGTCATTTTCACATGGAAGACTGTAAGCCAGCCCCTTCTCCCTTTCAGTCTGGAGTCAAACTTTCAGTCTCTTGTACTTCTCCTGAAGTTGATGCTACCTTATACCGTCAACTTGTCGGAAAACTCTTGTATTTAACCCATACTCGTCCTGATCTTTCCTTTGCTGTTGGCCTTGTTGCTCGTTTTATGCAAAACCCCCGTGAAAGTCATTGGAAAGCAGCTAAAAGAATACTTCGTTATGTTCGAGGTACAGTACAGTTTGGGATTCATTACAGTGCCAAAGCAGCTCCTCTGTTAGTTGGTTTCACTGATTCTGATTGGGCTGGTGACCTTGATGATCGGAAGTCTACTGCCGGTTATGTCTTCACTCTTGGTTCAGGACCTATTACATGGGCTTGTAAGAAACAGGCTGCCATTTCTCTTTCGTCAGCAGAAGCAGAGTATCGTGGTGCCGTGGAAGCTAGTAAGGAAGCCTTGTGGCTTCGTCAGATCCTATCAGAATTTGGCTTTGAGCAGCAGCATCCAACCACACTTTGGTGTGATAATCAAAGTGCCATTCAGCTATGCAAAGATCCAGTCCAGCATCAGCGCAGCAAACACATTGAACTACACATGCACTTCATCAGAAAGCTCATTCATGACCATGTTCTTGAAGTGCAATATTGTCCAACGGATGATCAGGTTGCAGACATCTTCACAAAGGCTCTCACAGAGGCGAAGTTCACTAAACTTCGATATATGCTTGGAGTTCAGGAAGTTGTCACTAAGGGGGGATAGGCTCTAGTGCCTCCTTCCTTCTCCTATTGTGTCATATTTGTAAATCCTTCAATCCTATCCCAAGTTGTTCTTAAGGGGGGATGTTAGGATATTCCGACACACATAGGATATAGTTAAGTTCAACTTGGTCTAGCATAGAGTTAGGTTAGAGTTAGGTAAAGTGTGTTTCTTTACCGTTGTACATTTTGTAACTTACAATCCGACGGTCACGATATGTAGTGATCCGACGGTTCACTCTCACCTCGGTATTACCGACACTTGATCCGTGGCTTGACACCCGATTGGTCCATGAGTTCTATTTAAAGCGCATGGAGGGTCATTGTTCGGGTAATCCGTGCATGAGAGAAGCTTATGTAAATTTTCATTCTTTGATTAATAAATTGTCTGTACCCACGTTGGGACAGGCCGTGGACTGTTTCCCTCCTTGCACTCTGAGGGTTTTAACCACGTCAAAAATACTGGTGTATTGATTTGAGATCTGGTTGTGAGCGGTGTCCTTTTGGTATTCTTTCTGAGGAACTTACCCTGTAAATTCCTACATGTATAGGATGCTCATTTATTAAAATTGTTCAGTTTCTTATAAGATTCTAGGACTTGAAAGTTTTCAATGTATCTAGGGATTGTAAAACCCTAGATAGTTCATATTGAAACACTTGTTCCCTCATAAGAAACTCTATCATATTCCATATAGAAACCCTAGCTTTTGGGTTTATAGTTAGTCTAGGGTAAAATTGGAAACCCTAGTAAGAATTGGAATTGAACTTAAGGTTTGAACTTGAAATCCCGAACTTGCAATTATACTTGTATACTATTAGTAGTACTTGTCAGTGATTGTTGCAAATACATAAAGAAATAAGGATGGTATTAATTCACAAAACTAAGCTTGCAGGAAGAAATAAGGAATCTTCAAAGAAAGGCTTATAAGGAGCTTTGTTGCTAAAGGAACCCTTCAACTAAAATCCTACAAGGTTTGTAAAGGAAGAATCTCAAGGTATGTATAAAGATTTGTAGCAAAATCTTTTTCATATTAAAAGGTATGGTTATTTTGAAATTTGTTTTATATCACTAACTTTTTCATGTTTCAGTCTTTTGAATCTTCCCTTGATATATTATCTTTTGCCATTTGTTTATTTTGGTAAAATCCCAATCTTTAGGGTTCGCCACAAAACCATAGCCTTTTGGTGTTTAGGGTATGTTAATAATGAAACCCTAGTCCGCTTGGGGTTTGTTGATAAAATCTAGATCACATGATAAAATCCTAAAATTTAGGGTTTTGGTATTATCTAACCCTAGTCTTTTAGGGTTTGTTAGTGGTGTTTAGAATATATAACGAAACCCTAGATTCTTAGGGTTTAGTAAATTAGGGCTTATAAACAAAACCCTTGTGATAGTTAAATATAAGGTCCTAGGAATGAAACCCTAGATGGATGAGCTTTTGCATAATTGAAATCCTAGTTTGGTCAAAATTGTTGGAGTTTGATGTCTATATCTAGGGTTTACAATAAAATCTTAGTAAGAGACTGATATAAGGAAATGATAATGAAACCCTAGACATTAAATGATAGAATGATTACTTGATTATTATTCATGTTTTAGTTTGATGAAATCTAGGGTTTGTAACATAACCCTAGTAGTATATGTCATGAAATCTAGAGCATAATGTTAGATGTAAAAAGCTATGACTGGATTGCTAACTTCATTTAGTTGTTGATATCTAAGGTTTTTAAGTCGCGATGACGGGATCTAGGGTTTGTGACAAAACCCTAGCAAAGTTGTTGAAATCTAGGATGTAAAAGGTACAACTCTTGTTGATTGTTAACCTAACCAAGTTTAGGTTTTACATGTCTAAAAGTTTTAAGTATTAAATGCTCACATTATAATAACTTGCTTGCTAACCCTATTTTGATATAGTTGACTTCATGCTTTTGTATATTTGTACTTAGTTGTACTCATTGTTGATGATTTACAAGTACATAATCTTCAAGACATTAAAGATGTTTGCTTACTAATAATTATGTTGAGCATGATGGAAAGAGGGAGATTCAAGAATCCTGATAACATTGAAATTCGTATTGATGACTCAAAGATGACCTTGATACTAGATGAAGGAAAGATGTCCCTGAAGAAATGGTGCTCTGAAGGTTGAAGTTTTTTGATGATATGATGATAAAGAAAGAACCTGTAAGGCGGAATTGTTGATATACTTGTCTCCCAACATAGAAGAAGCTTAGAAAAAGAAAGTTGTTAATCTCCCTAAGTTAAGAGGGAGCTTGGATGGAGGAAATTGTATAACCTCCATAGTTAAGAAAGAGAACATAATCTTGAAAATATGAAGAATATCAATAAGGCAAGAATAAAATCGGAGAATGACTAAAAGCACTACAAATGATTATTTGTGACTGATGAAGTTATGAACAAGAATTGGATGTTTTGGAAAGGTTGAGTTTGATGTTGTTGTAGAAGTTAAAGAAGAAAGCTTTCAACGAAGATGTGATGATGACCTAAGTAGCTTCAATATATTTGAAGAACCTCGGAGGTTTGTATAGATATAATTGAGAGTTTGTTACTAATTGGGGTTGTGATTGTTGTTGGGCTAATTTATTGACTAAATTAACACAAGTATTTAATTATCAATCCGGGTTTGTAAAACTTGGAGGCAAATCCACTGTATATGGACATCAGATATAATCAAGTTTAGAAGATAAAATTTGAAGAATTAAGGAAGTACATATTACAAATATAAACCTATTTTAACAATTTCTACTTCATTTATGTAATATATGAGGGAAGAGGCTCCTAACTTAGGAGAACCAGGTTGTTCTTCCCTACAATACTACTTTCATGAAGATAAATCTAAGAGCACTAATTAATAATGGCTTATGATGCAGAAGATGTAAAAGAAGATGCTCCTAACTAAGGAGGTCTAGATTGTCCTTCTTCACAATCCTACTATATCACAATCACCATTGCTTCAAACCAGAAATGCATAAATAACTTCAAATGAGAAATGGAGAATGAAATTTAGTTTTAGTTCAAGATCAAATAGAAGGGGAATTTAACTTAAATTCCTTTGTGTCCCTTCATATGTAGATTAGAATTAAACCAATATTCATTCAACAATCATCAGACATCTAAATACATTTGAAACAAAAACTAGTCTATGAAAACTATGAAAATTGAACTAAGAAGTGTACTTAGTTTGGTGTGGGGGCCCTCCACCCTTGCCTTGCACACTTGAAGAAATCTCAGCTACAACAACTTCAGTAGATCAACCAAGCATGAACAACAAATAGGAATGAAACAAGTTCTTCAATTTAGCTCCCAACTCAAATTATACAGAAGTTACATACAAATTCCATTACAAAAGCCATCAAAGTCTTGGCTTTAAATAGAGGTTTAATGAAACAAACTGATCTATATTATCTCTAACACTCATATCTACTCATATCCACCTATCTAAGTCGAACTCATCCAATCCATCCCAAGAAATATGGTCAATCCCATAAAATCTCAAAACTGCCCTATTTCCTAGGGATTTTCTGGTGACTAATCATGTTTGACCAGCTTTGACCGGGCCTAATAAAGCTTGTTCTGGCCGAACCAAGTGGAGTTAGCTTAGTCCTAATTCCCAAGCTGTCCATCCATGCATCAAACTCGAGCCCAAGTGTCCTGCAAATAGGTCATCCACATAGCTATTACGGGAATTTCTGATTCAGTCCAAAATTGCACTTGAAACTCAATTTTCATAAAAACTTCTAGAAATTGCAAAATTAAAATTAAACACCTGAATATGCATAAAATACATCAAAATGAGATGGATGTGATGGAAAATGGATGGAAAATATAAGGTTTAAGTAGGTTTCCCTAAGCAAAAATAGACCAAAACTGAGGCCCAACAATTGTACTGGTAGCTCTCCCCATAAGAAGGGTGAACATTTTGAAGCATGCTTGGACTGAAGGATATATCTGATAGGGAGGGAAGAAGCATCTTGGTGCGACAAGATGCTTGGGAGGACATCTGGTCGGCATGTGATGATGTCTAGATCCCAAAGTAGGGAGGGTATCGTTGGTCTTGTGGAGCTCCGACCTTGGATACAATACCTAGATCCCTGGGTTGGTGTTAGAGCTGAAGCTTGATGGTACCTATAGTGGCTAAAGCTTGGAACACACCTTAGTCCCAACTGTTAGATACCTTGGTCATGTATCTAATCTATAGCATTGTGTGTACTGTGTCTCTTAGTAGAAACATCATTTTGAGTTCATCCATGCACCTATGTATATATGTAATTATGAATACCTCCCTAGTTAAGAGGGAGTGTTGAAGAATATAACAAGTGTCAGTCCTCATAATTGTATTTGTCAAAAGAAAGAAAAAAGAATTTTTTATTGACTTATTAAAGCACGGGTTTCATGTTTGGGTCATTGGTCATTAGGTCAAAGAACCCATTGTGCGCTCTAGGATTTTTGTATTGAGTCAAAATCAAAATCATTGTGTAAAAGCCCCTTTTTGGGCTTCTTATGTCAAAGAAGAAAAATATGCTTTTGAGTCAAAGTATATATCATACCCCCATCCTTCAAGTTGGCTCCAGCTCCATCTTCTATAAGTCGGTCTGCCTACTATTCATGTCGGCCTAAAGGTACAGTGACAAACCATTATATATACCCTAGCATTCAACCTAGTTTGACGAAACAGAAGACAAGTAATTCGACTTGCAATTTTCCAGTGAAGAAGAGGATGCGAGATAGCTTAAATGAAGAAGAAGGTATAACGAAGAGGAATAGACTACCATCTAAAGGGAAGCTGAAAATCTTTGAATTGCGAAGAGAACCAAAAAATTTCAAGATTGCAGAAAGAACCGAATTTTCAAGACTACAGTGAGGATCAAAAATCTCAAGATTGCAAAAGAACTGATCTTTGTTGACTTGAAGATTTGACTTCAGTTTGATTTATCTACAAGGGAGGCTAACTTGAAGGATTTGAGGGTGTCAATGTTTTGGTCAAAGGTCTTGGATTGTCTCATCATGATTTGAATCTACTAAAGGAAGAGTTTGACTAGGTTTTCCCCTCCTTAGGGGATTTTCCCTAGCAGAGTACCTACATCTTGTGTTCTTTTCTTGTGCTTGTGAGCGTCATTTGTTTGGCAATTATCTTGATGATGAAGGAACATAATAATATCAAAAAGAAGTAATATAATCTCACAAGAACTTGTCAAATAAATAGAAATCAAGTTATAAGAAGACCTAATCAAGCTACCCTAGATTTCTCAACACCACATAGAGCACTTGGAAAGATGATTCCCAAGGAGGCTTTCACTGGGAAGAGGCTAGATGTCGGTCACTTTAGGACATTTGGTGTCCTAGTGTACTAATATATTCTAGGCGAGACACATTTAAAGTTAGATCAAACTGCAAAGTGAGGTTATTTCGTTGGGTGTAGTGAAACCTCGAAGCCGTACAGGATCTTCATCCTAAGGGCGAGGAGGATTATTGTTAGTAGGGATGTCAAGTTCATGGAGGACAAAGCGTATAGAAGGTCTAGAGAGTTGCCCACCACTGAAGATCAGAGTGAGCAGCTAGCAGTGGCTCCCACAGTTGCACGACAGAATCAGGGGCAACAGCAACCTAATCAAGCTACCCTAGATTTCTCAACACCACATAGAGCACTTGGCAAGATGATTCCCAAGGAGGCTTTCACCAGGAAGAGGCTAGATGTCGGTCACTTTAGGACATTTAGTGTCCTAGCGTACTATTATATTCTACGCGAGACACATTTAAAGCTAGATCAAACTACAAAGTGAGGTTATTTCGTTGGGTATAGTGAAACCTCGAAGGCATACAGGATCTTCATCCTAGGGGCGAGGAGGATTATTGCTAGTAGGGATGTCAAGTTCATGGAGGACAAAGCATATAGAAGGTCTAGAGAGTTGCCCACCATTGAAGATCAGAGTGAGCAGCCATTAGTGGCTCCCACAGTTGCACAACAGAATCAGGGGCAGCAGCAAAGCACGAGTATAGTCGCTAGTATGAGCACTAGCTCAAGAGCAGGTGTTACTAAGGCTTCACAAAGTATGGAGCAGCAGATGTTGTAGATCAAGGAGATGCACCAGGAGGACATGGAGGTGGATATTTCTAACTCCACTCCACTATTGGCAGAAGGAATTGAGAGGTTCAGGCTACACGCAAAGATGCTCGGAGTTTGTGGGGGCTCCTAGGACAAGCAAGAGAGAGCGGAGACAACCAAAGAGGTACACTGGCTACATGGCGTTGGTCAATAAGTTAGTTGATAGAGAGCCTTCCAGCTATCAGGAGGCTGCACGGCAGCAGGTGTGGCAGGATGCGATGGTCGAGGAGTATTTTTCAATCATGTAGAACAATGTTTGGGAGGTTGTACTGAGACCGACAAACATGGTGGTAGTTGGATCACATTGAATCTATAAGATCAAGCACGATGTAGATTGCGGCATTGAGAAGTACAAGGCTAAGTTTGTGGCCAAGGGGTTCTCTCAGAAGGAGGGAACAGACTATGAGGAGACATTTGCTCCTACGGCCAGGTACACTTCTATACAAGCTGTGATCTCATTAGCAGCACAATTGGGATGGCAGATCCATGAGATGGATGTTAAGACGATGTTCCTGAATGGTGAACTAGAGGAGGAAATGTATATAGAACAACCAGAGGGATTTGTGGCATACAACAAAGACCAACGTGTGCAAGTTGAAGACAGCGTTGTACAGGCTCAAGCAGGCTCCTAGGGTGTAGTATGAGCGCATCGATAGATACTTGCAGGTTGTGTGCTTTGTGAAGAGTGAGGTGAGCAGTAACCTCTACTACTTGGTGGTTGGGGGATATGTTCTCATTCTTGTCCTATATGTGGACGACTTGTTTTTGATAGGTTCACTGGGGCTCATCGAGAAGTGCAAGAGGGACCTTGTAACAGAGCCTGAGATGAAGAACTTAGGGTTAATGCACTATTTTCTAGGCATGGAGGTATGGAAAATAGATGGCAAGATCTTCCTTGGCCAATGGAGATATTGCATAGAGGTCCTGAGGAGATTTGGGATGGAGGATTGCAGGGCCATGTCTACAACCATGACTAGTAATTGGAGGAAGATAGATGCATCCAACAAGAAGGATGTGGACCCCACCTTGTACAGACAGTTGATAAGCTCTCTCATGTATCTAGTCAACACCAGACCAAACATATCCTATTAACTCTCTGAGTCAGCTCATGGTGGAGTCGAAGAGAGCGCATTGGATAGAAGGGAAACATGTGCTAAGATATTTATGTGGCACAGTCAAGTATGAGATCAAGTATGCTCGAGGTGACAGTGTCAGATTGGTGGGCTATACTGATGCGGACTAGGTAGGGAACACAGTAGATCGGAAAATCACTTCAAGGTGTTGCTTCAACATAGGATCAAGACTTGTTTCTTGGTACAACAGGAAGGAAAAGTTTGTGGCACTGAGTTCATCCAAGGAAGAGTACATAGCAGCAAGAATGGCTACATGGGAGGCCATTTGGCTTCAGAAGCTACTTGTAGCCTTGTTTGGTCAGAGGATAGAGACGACGATGATACACTACAACAATCAAAGTTGCATCAGGTTGTTAGAGAATCTAGTGTTTCATGACATGTCCAAACATATGGACATCAAGTACCACTTCATCAGGGATTGTGTGTAGCGCAAAATAGTCTAGCGAAAATATATACCTAAAGATGAGCAGGTAGTAGACATTTTGACGAAAGCTTTGGGGAAGGCGAGGTTCATCTTCTTTAGAGACAAGTGTTGAGAAATCTAGGGCAACATGTTAGGGCTTCTCATTAATTTGATTTCTCTTTTCTTTGACAAGTTCTTGTGATACCTTTTAGTTCTTCTTATTTATTATTATGTTTTTCATCATCAAAATAAATGCCAAACAAGAAGATCACAATGCAAACAATAGAGACACCAAAGATAGGCTCCAAGCCACGGCAAAACCCACAAGGGGAAACCCAGAGAACTTCCTCTTCTTATAGAATTTATTTCAATGAAGACTTGTAAGACAAGACACAAGACTACTCACCAAAAGACCAAACCAGCCACCCAAACAAGACAAAATTTGCTACTCCTTTCTTCACAAATTCGAATTTGTGGAAACCCTAGTCTTCCAAAGAAAATTCAGCTTTTGTTGCTCCTTCATAAATTCAAACTTTGTTCCTTCACTGCCTTCGTCCTCTTCCTCGCCTCAAATGTTCTTCTATCTATATCAAACTCCATCTCTTCAAAAGAGGTTGAATCCTCTTTCTTTTATAGGCCTTTCAATGGGTGCACAAGCTTTTTTTCTGGGCCAACTTGTAGGGATGACCGACCTGATCATTTTGGTGACTTCTAGACATTTTATTACATAAAATATATTTGATTGCTTTGATACATGAGCCCTTCAAGGGACTTAACATTATGACTTTGACTTTTGACTCAAGACATAGACCTAAAGCACACAATGGGTGTTTGACCTAACAACCATTGACCCAAGCATGAAACCCATGCTTTAATAAGTCAATTTCTAATAAATGTTCTTTTTCTAAGTACAATAATAATGTCATGAGACAAATACAATTATGAATACTAAAACTAGTTACACTCTTCAACACTCTCTCTTAACTAGGAAGGTATTCATAATTGACCACAAGTACAAGGGCAGTACTTATATTGAAAAGTTATCGTAAGCAGAGTCGAATTGGTAAGCCATCTCATAAGCTATCTTTTCAACTTATCATCATATCGACCAGCATTGTCATATAGCAAGGCCTTGACTAACAACTGTAACTCTCCACTAGATTATAGCACAATGTTGGTGTAACAGTACAAAGTAAATATAAAGTTAATTTCCTAATTAAAATCATAAACAAACAAATAAGCTCATACCTATATTACCTGTGATCGAAGTCTGCCAGATGACAACAAGGTTTTGGGGATGACTCTCGACCCAACCGTAGGCTCAATTGTGCAAGGATCTGCTACAACTGGCCACCCCTGAGCCCTCAATCAACATACTACCATTGTTTTAAAAAACAGCCGTTTCGATACCGAAACGGCCGAGTTGATCCAAGCCAATACCCTCAGCCATGACTCGGGCCTTTGAACCGGTACGTTTGGCCGAGTCAGCCATGACTCGGCCGAGTCATTGAATGACTCGGCCAAGTCATGGCTGACTCAGCCAACTTGGCCGTTTCTGTTATGACTCGGCCGAGTCACAAAAAGCCGGCCCAGAACACGTTAAACAGCAATTTAATATTTTTTTAATGGATTTTTAAGGTGATTTCTGATTGGTTTGGACTCCAAGGTGTTATATGAATTTGCTAAATGTCATTTGGGGTCCATTCCCCCTCCCAAACCCTATTTAACACACTCAAATGCTCTCTACTATTGATATGCTATTCAAATTTCATGGTAATGTTAAATTCTTAAAGTAAAAGTGACATTCTCCTTAATCTTCATTTTCATCCTTTTACTTAAATTTTTAACATTACCATGAAATGACTCAGGATGTTTGAGAGTGGTTTCGGCCTCATTGGATTTCATATGGAGAAAGTAGAATTTTAGATTTCATTCAAAATCCAGCAGACTTATTAGTTTTTCAGGATTTCAGGATTGGAGGATTGCAATGTTTCCATTGAATTTTGTCATGTATTAGGGTATGGAACTCGTATTTAATCAAGAGCACCAATCCCTCTATGTACCTTGATGTTAGTGACATTGATTGTCGAACTCCTCTGGGATTCGCTCCCAAACCAGGAGCTTCTGAAAATGTCGCTCCCGCTCCCATTTTCGCTCCTGCTCCCAAGTAACACAAAGAAGAGAAACTGTTTGGATCAAAAACAGTTAAATGATCTAGTTTATGTCCAATACAACCTCCGGCTCAGACGAAACCATTTGTTGAACAAAAGACCTGATTCAGATCCCATTGTGTTGGAAGACATTGATCCAACATCAGATTGGGTAGTGGAGAGTCGTCCAGCAGAGTTTGATCTTGATGAGGATCTTAAATTAGATTTAGATATCAAGACATCAATTGAACTTGAACATGTTGTTCAGTTGAATGCAAATCCCAATCCACCATCCTCAGTCTCACAGCCAGCAAGGACTCCAGTTGTAGGTGCTTCCTCTGCTCAGCCACGACAGAAGCACAGCCGCATATCTACTCTATCTTAGCTTGCATCTGCTGCAGTTGCACAGCCTGCTAGTGGTACCACTTCTACAGCTGCAGTTGGAGATGATGATGAGGAGGAGGAGCCATGGACCCCCTGTCTGACTCTGATGATGATCCAGAGATTGATCGACATGATCTTGGCTCCTCTGGCAGTAGCTACTAGCCAGTAGCTGTAGTACTAGTACTGGAGTCTGGTCACAGTTTACTTTTGTTGTAGAGGCCATTTCTAGCCTCCTTGGTTATGTGTTTTTTGTTTTGAGTCTTTGATCATGTATGACAGTTGACTATGTATTGCCATTGGGTACCATTTTGATATAATGGATTGGTTCATGAGCCTACTTTGATCATATGTTGTCTTCCATCTATATTATAATGTTGTGTGTTTGAAAACATGAATGAAAATCTCTAAAATTATGTTTAAAATCTTTAAAATTATGTTTTTTTATAAAAAAAATAAATAAATATTTAATGTATTTTTTACAACGACCGAGTCACTGAAATCGAGCCGGCCGAGTCATTACCGTTTCGGAGTCGGAGTCGGAGTCGATCCTCGGCCGAGTCGGAGTCGGAGTCGGAGTCTTAAAACATTGCGTACTACTGCCAGTGACTCCTAAGTCTTAGAACACCATTCTCCCAAGAGAATGAAAGATAGAAACTCGGAAAGATGGAATGCCTCCCATCCTCCTCACTCTAATAAATAGAGCAAATATTGGATGGGGAACCACATGCACACACTCCATGTGTCTACATGCAACTTTGATTTTTAGCTTTCTTTACTTTTCTTTTGATTTTTTTAGTTTTCTTGTTTTATTTCTTTTCTTTACTTTAGCTTTCTTCTTTTATTTTCTTCTTTTTCCAGTTTTTCTTGTTTTATTTCTATTTATTCTTATTTAGAGAATAACCGTTTTTATTTTTATTATTTTTATTTATTTTCTTGTATATATTTTAAATATCATTTATTTATGATTTATTAGTTTTATTATTTATTATTAAGTGATTTGTTATTTATTATTTATATTATTATTTATTATTTTGTATTAAGTATTATTTTTATTATTTATTATTTATTATTAAGGGGAGGGATATTACAGTTGGGGAGAAAATGATTTATAGACACCTTCATCATTGTCCCTCAAGGCACATACCCCATCCGAATGTTCGCAAGATATGTCCATTTAGGACAATTCCTATCTTGGATTTACACATCCTCAAGTAATCTCCCCTTCGACTACTCATGCCTAGTCGATGCCCTACCTCATCTTCAAAGAGTATCGGTATTGATCTCAAATGCTTACCCAATCCTCCATTCTTTCTTCACAATGTAAAGACAGGAATGGTGTGTTTATCTCTCCCTCTTAACCAGTGAGGATCTACTCATTCCTTTACACATGAAAGGAATATATCCGAGCTCCCTCTTAACCAAGGACTTGTTTCCAATATCAGTTGTCTATTCTTTTGTATGCTTACTTCTTCTATGTCATCAACTTTCATGCACATTGTGGAGCCATCTTTTTTTTACAACTTCTTGTAGGGACAAGTCATCACTTTCCATATCATCAATCTTTATCTGTTGCATATTCACATACTAGTCACTATGGAGCTTGAACATGGCTCCCTCTAAGCATCGGGAAAGTGATCTACCAAGACATGATCATCGAATCATCTGCAACTTGTTACCTTTCCTTGTCAGTGATATATATATCCTTTGGGCTTAGACTGCCAAAGTTGTCTTACTCAATTCTTGTAATTGGATCTCAATCATATCATATATGTTTGTCACTAGATCTTTCAATAGCAGAACTATATCGAACCATCAGAGTCATTGATTATAATAGCTTCTTTTCAACATGGCATGCCTTGACTTCATCAATATCCTTCATCATACATCCAATCATCAGGAAGAGTCATCCTCACATCAGGTCATATTGCTAGGGATTATGTATCTCCCTCTGAAGTTAATAGTCTTTCATATCATATCAGATGTTGATCACTACCAACATGTCTTCAACCGAAAGATCCCAAACAAGTTCAAAACATGTTAATGCAAAAAGGCATATTTCTGTAATTTGCTCTTCCTGCACACTGAAATAAGTAAGTTAACTAAATCAGAGAAGAGTTTTAAAAACACTCATACCTCTTGGTCATTTAGCTTTCTTCAAATTGCTCCCTATTCTAAGGATGGGATTTCATCATGCTACAACTTGTATTAGCAAACTTCTAGGAAGCTTGCCTCAAAAATGTTTGTAATATCATGATGGTCCTTCTTCTACCAGGCGAAGAAATCTTTCCATGAATTCATCTAATGGAGGATACTTGAATGGCCCTCTCTAATTATTTGTTGCACAAGTTTCTCTACTATCATGTGTTAGACCCCTGTTATCAATGCAATAGATTCTTCTAGACGATCTTCTTCACTTTACATGAATCTTTATATCAGGGTGCCCAATGATCCAACTTGATTACCAAGTTTACCACTTACACGGTCCTTTCAGTTCCCTCCTCACATCTTGCTTAACAGAGGATCTTCCTTTTCTTTCTTTATGACGCACCTACAACACTTATTGACAAGCACAACCAAGCAAAATATATGATAACAAAAGCATGATGTCAATTTGTCTATCTAGGGTTTCTATGCAACAATGGAGGATGGAATCCTAGGGTTTCTAACTACAAAATCTAGATTTCATAAAATTGAATCATCATCCTCATCAATCACTAGGGTTTATGGTATATGCCATAGCAATTGACATATAGGGTTTCTATGAGGGAACAAGCAACTTAGGATTAGAGTTTTCTCATCACTAGGATTTCTCATGAGCCATCTAGGGATTACAATCAACTTTCAATAATGAAAATAGCATACCCTAGAACCACATAAGCAGTTAACCCTAAATCATCTTTCGATAGACCCTTAACAAATAAATATGCTATATGTAACTCATGATTGCTTACCTCTATACTTCATGGTCAAAGAAACCATTATAAAGTACCTGCTACAGGATGCCATTACAAGTCTGTTGATTTCACAAGATCTCGTTCTTGAAGTGTTTATTCCATTCTTTGACATCCTACTTGTCTGGTTTTGCAACTTTGTTTGATGACATTGATGATTTTTCTACAAGTTGGTGCAGAATCGTTTTACAACTCCAAGCTCCTTTCTTTCTTGTAACTTTTCTTTTGAAGAGCAAAGAATCTTAAAAGATGACCACTCTGTCTTTTTCTTGTGAAGACCCTATAAATAAGGCTTTTCCAAAAGCATTGAAGTATATGTAGTTCAGGGACTTCCACTATATACTCAATGAACACACAAGAGGTTCTAAAAAATGTGATAATTCTTGTCCCACTGTCCAAACTTCACAAGATCGGCTTCCTATGTGACTGTGTAGACTACTCCTATATATATATATATATATATATATATATATATATATATATATACCCAAAATTGCTTCTTTCTAATGCAAGAATTCAGTTTTTATACCTTTGCAAGATGAAGGCACACGATTGTAATTTGATGAAGTGTTCAATATAGACATAGAGTGTCTTCAAACACTTTTAGATGCAGGTCTATAGAGTAGATCTTGGCTCCTTTTGAGTATCATTGTGGATGTACTTTATCCAAAACACTTATGCTCAGAATTTACGAAGATATATATATACCCAGAATTGCTTCATTCTAATGCAAGAATTTGGCTTTTATACCTCTGTAAGATGAAGGTACACGATTGTAATTTGATGTAGTGTTCAAGATAGAACTAGAGTGTCTTCAAACACTTTTAGGTGCACAGATATATATATATATATATATATATATATACCTAGAATTGCTTCTTTCTAATGCAAGAATTTGGCTTTTATACCTCTGTAAGATGAAGGTACACAACTGTAATTTGATGAAGTGTTCAAGATAGAACTAGAGTGTCTTCAAACACTTTTAGATGCACAGGTCTATAAAGTAGATCTTGGCTCCTTTTGACTATCACTGTGGATGTACTTTATCCAAAACACCTATGCTCAGAATTTTGGACTCTTCCTCTTAGATAAATAATTCGATTTGCAATGTTTCAAGATTAGAAAGGGTCTCGGTCCTCTCACAAGATGACTGTGGCTATACACTCGTGCTTTATGAGGAGTCTCAACTTGCTCTCCAAGTCATTGAAGTTTTAAAAACAAGCATTCTTAAATATATTTATGCAGAAAGCTTTAGTATAAGAGAATCAGCTCCTCTTTAGGATAGTTGTAGCTTCTCTTCAAGCCTTTCAACTAGGCTTATAGAGTCTTCAAAAAACTCAAACTGCTTGCTTCTTTTGCTAATGATAGAAACTATGCCTAGCCTTTCAAGAGAAACCTCAAACAATGATTCAATCAACCATATATATGCATAGTGCTTATGAAGTTCGGATCTTTGAGGAAGCTCAAAGAATTCAGACTCTTTCAATGATGATTACAAGCCTTTTATACTGTGCCCAAAATTGAGTTTTTTTCCTTCAAAGTGCTCGGCCTTCTATAGGCTATCAGATTAGCCTTTCAGTGCTCCAGAATAGGGATTATGAGCCTCTTAAAAACTTCACTCTTTTCTCCTCAGGCCTGCTGCCTTAACATAATGACTTGGGTTTCTAGATTCTAGATGTGCCCAAAACTTTGATTTGATGACTCTAGGAGCTCGATCCTAGGTATGTAGGTTCTTCTTGATGCCTTGAAGCCTTTGGTGACCTTCTTCCTGCCCTTACACAAACAAACCAAGCTCGGATATCATGTTGAGAAATCAAGGGCAACATGTTAGGGCTTCTCATGTTTGATTTCTCTTTTCTTTGACAAGTTCTTGTGATACCTTTTAGTTCTTATTAGTATGTTTTTTATCATCAAGATAAATGCCTAACAAGAAGATCACAATGAAAACAATAGAGACACCAGAGATAGGCTAGAAGTCAGGTCAAAACCTAAAAGGCGAAAACCTAGAGAACTTTCTCTTCTTATAGAATTTCTTTCAATGAAGACTTCCAAGACCAAGACACAAGACTACTCACCAAAAGACTAGACCAACCACCCAAACAAGACAAAATATGTTGCTCCTTCACAAATTCAGATCTGTGGAAACCCTAGTCTTCCACAAAAAATTTGGCTTTCGTTGCTCCTTCATAAATTCAGACTTTGTTCCTTCATTGCCCTTGTCCTCTTCCTTGCCTCAGATCTTCTTCTATATAAATCGAACTCCATCTCTTCAAAAGAGGATGAATCCTCTTTCTTTCATAGGCCTTTCAATGGGTGCACAAGCTTTTTCTGGGTCGACTTGTAGGGTTGGCCGACCTAATCATTTTGGTGACTTCTAGACATTTTATTACATAAAATATATTTGATTGCTTTGATACATGAGCCCTTTAAGGGACTTCACATTATGACTTTGATTTTTGAATCGGGACATAGACCTAGAGCACACAATGGGTGCTTGACCTATTGACCATTGACCCAAGCATGAAACCCATGCTTTAATAAGCCAATTTCTAATCAAATTTATTTTTCTTAAGTACAATAATAATGTCATGAGACAAATACAATTATGAAGACCGAAACTAGTTACATTCTTCAACAACAAGTTGGGTGTTATGCACAACACCTTCCTCACTAAGAGGGAGTGTTTGTTGGTGTAGCTCAGAGAAATGTTCTAGTCTTAGATTATGTCTATGAGGCTAGGGAACACATTTTCTCCAATACCCAGAAAAAATTTCGTGAGAAAAGGCACTGATTAGATTTAATTAAGCAGTTAATTAAATTTTCCTAAGTCTAACTTAGGGAAATAACTTAATTAATTAGTATTAATTGGGGTAAATCAATTTTCCTTTTAGAGACATCTGGACAAATCACTTGATGGAGTCAAGATGATCTTAGCCATCCACTGTGATTAGATCACGGTCGTTGATTCGTCGACGAGAGATTAAAAGAGGAGATCGAGGGTCATTTGGAGAGTACAAAGGAGACATGAATTGCAGTGACAGCCAATGTTTTAAAACTCCGACTACGACACCGACTTGGCCGAGGGCCGACTCCGACTCGGTATCGACTCGGCCGGCTCGATTTCAATGACTCGGTCATTGTAAAAAATACGTTAAATACTTATTCTTTTATAAAAAAATAAAAAAAAAATAATAATAATAATAAAATACACAATTTTATAGATTTTCATTCATGTTTCCAAACACACAGCATTAGAATATAGATAGAAGACAACATATGATCAAAGTAGGCTCATGTATATATCCATTATATCAAAATGGCACCCAGTGCACTATCCAGTACATACATGATGATGATATAGAGATCAAAACAAAAACACATAACCAAGGAGGCTAGAAATGGCCTCTACAACAAAAGTAAACTATGACCAGATCTACTAGCTAGTGGCGTCATTGGCTACTGCTAGAGGAGCCAAGATCATCTGGATCAACGCCTAGATCAGAGTCAAACAAGGGGCCCCATGGCTCCTCATCATCGTCTCCAATTGCAACTGTAGAAGTGGTAGCACTAGCAGGCTGTGCAGCAGCTGCAAGCTGAGATAGATGAGATATGCGCTTCTGTCGTGGCTCCACAGAAGAAGCGCCTGCAACTGGAGGACTTGGGGTTGGCCCTAAGGCTGGTACAAGTGGATCAAGATCTGCATTCAACTGAACATTATGTTCAAGTGTTGCCTCCACTTGTAAATCCAAATCAAGCTCCTCATCAGTATCAAACTCTACTAGATGACTCTCCACTACCCAATTAGATGTTGGATCAATGTCTTCCAACACAGTGGGATCTGAATCAAGTCTTTTGTTCAGCAATTGGTTGCGTCTGAGCCAGAGGTTATATTGGACATAGACTAGATCATTTAACCGTTTTTTATCCAAACGATTTCTCTTCTATGTGTGAATCCTTTTAAAGACATACCAATTGCGCTCACACCCAGTAGCGCTACAAGTTTGACTCAAAATACGAATTGCAAACCTCTGCAATTTAGGACAATAGCTACCAAAAGCCTCCCACCATTGTGCTGCAAAAAACACATAGGAGTGTAATGAGTTAGCTCAACAAAATTACAAATTATATCCAACTTTCAAATTATAAACAATTTAACAAAATAAGTATTAAGAATTTGAAAATTGGAATCTTTGTTTACTTGGCTCATCTACTTCTCTTGCAATCTTTGCTAGGTTCTTCCCAAAGGTACTTGAGGCACTGCTGAAGGTTGTGGCCTGTCGGTGTATCTCCAGCTTATCACACTCCAACGGGATCATAAGATCAATGCAGTCAATCAATCCATCTCTAACCTCCCCCTTCAAAGCTCCTGTCCCCTTAGCTTTATAATGATACTATGGATTCAAAAAATACTCAGCTGCATGTATAGGGCGATCGAGTTGATTGTTCCATCTTTCATCAATGATTGCCCAAATGGGCCCATACTTAGCCACTTTATCCTTGTGTGCCCTCTTTATTTGCTCCTTTTCTTGATCCATAGCCTCATAAATGAAGCCCATAGCCAATCTTTCCCCATCCACCAACCGCAACACCTTAACCAGTGGCTCAGCAAGCTTCACAATCTCTGTTGTCTTTCTCTAAAATATTTCTTCATTAACTTTTTTTTTCAATTCTTTGCCTACTAGTTTGTGAGAACACTGGCTTTAATTCCATTCTACACTAGAAAAAATCTTTTGCAAGTTTATATTCTGAAAGCATAGATTGCAATGTCAAAAAATGAGTAGCAAATCTAGTGATGGCAGGCCTAATAATATCCCTACCCCCTGTGTGTTTCCTCATTAGGCTCAAAATCCATGAATGATTGTAGATAAATTTTGTTATGCTTTTGGCATGATCTATAGTGTTTTTGACCCAATCTAATTTGCCAATATCCTCAGACATGAGGTCTATGCAATGTGCAGCACATGGGGTCCAAAAGATGGTTTTGTGCTTTTCCTCTAATAGTTTACCAGCAAGAACATAGTTAGAGGCATTATTTGTGATGACTTGAACAACATTAGCCACCCCCACCTCCTCAACAACCTCATCCAATTGCTAAAACAACAATTTTCCATCTTTTATCTTATCAGATGCATCAACTGATTTTAGAAACATGGTTCCCTGTGGGCAGAAGATAAGAAAGTTTATGATGGTATGGTTTCTTTGATCAATGCATCCATCCGACATGATGGTACATCTTGTTCTTGCTCATGAGTCCTTGAAATCTTTCAAATACTCATTAATGGAGGCAATTTCTTTCTGCAAACGATACCCCCTTAGCTCATGCATAGTAGGGCCTTTGAAGCCTTTTCCAACAGCATGTATGGCATCAAACATAGGCTCATAATATGGTGAACGGGAAGCATTGAAGGGGATATCAACATCATACCACCATCTATCTATGTAGTCACAAGCAATCTCCCTCAATTCTTTCTTCCAATGGTCATCTAAAGTGTGCTGCAAATGACTTCTACTAGGATCAGGACCATGTGCATCTGATGGAGAGGAGGGAGTGAAATAACTTTTGATATTCATATCACCCTTTTTCATTTTACCCTTTCCCTTTTCTTGAATAGACTCAAAAGAGGGAGGAACATATCAGAAAGGGTTGGATCCATCAGTACAAGGGATAGAGGAAGAACCCTCAAAATCAAAATGGCGGTTGGTAGCCAGCATTTTTTGTATATTCCTCTTCCTCCCAATTTCAGCCTCTAACTCTTTTTGCCTAGCCTTATCTTCTTTAAACTTCTCAAAGCTGGCTAACAAATCGTTCCTAATCTCCCCAATTTCTGGTGAGGTACATCGAGTAATTTGAAATCTAATCCCTGCCAAGTGTCATTTTAGCCTATTAATGCCCCCAGGACCTTCCTTAATTTTCCTATGGCAAAATTTGCAATGCATTTGAATCTCAACCATTTCAACATATGCCCAAGCAGCGTCTTTCACTCTAGGTGCCATTTTTTGACTTGGAAATGAAAGCAAACAATCTGAAAATGAAAACAAAAAAAACATTGATTCAATATTCATTTCTTTCACAAAAAACACTCTTTAGGATTTCCAGATTTGCACATAAAATTTAATAAGCAAAAACAGATTTTTACAAGTCAAAAAAAATACTACCTCCAGATACAAACTGCCTCCTCAAGCTTGCTCCAAAAAACCAACTCCTCAATGGCAAATGTTGCTCCAAATGGCTGCCCAAGAAGCTCCTCACTCCAACTACAATGCTTGCCCAAGACTCCTCACTGCTACTCCAAAAACAAACTCAACAACTCCTCACAAACTCTCACTGAAATTCTCACTCAAATGCATGAGATGGCTGTGAGAAAATGAGAGGGGTTGGGTGGGTTAAATAGGGTTTAGAAGAGGGGAATGGACCCCAAAGACAAAATAGAGAAAACACATTCAGGTTTGGAGTCCCCCAAAAAAACAAAATTAAAAAAAAATGACTAAGTTACAGGTTTCTGGGCCGCTGTCTCTAACCCGGTCAGGTAAATGCGGGCTCGGCTGAGCTGGCTAGGTTAATACCAAGCCTGCCGAACCGAATCCAAGGCCGGGTCACTATTTTTTGGTCTGGCTCGAACCAACTTGGCCGAGTCAATTCCGAGCCGGTCGGTTTTGAAAACAAAGGTGACAGCAAGGGCGCAAAGGGAGCGCAAGAACACTAGCAAAAGGGTTACATCAGGAAGAATTTGGGAGAAGATTTCTAGAGGAGATTTCCATAGAGATTTCCAGTATTCTCAGTGTCAGAGAAAGGGTGAGGTTCTCTGCAGAAGATAGGGTCGAGCAAGCAGTCTGAATAGACAATTTACCCAGTGTGAATTGTTGGAGTAGTAACTTCCATTTCTAGTTGCCAGAATAGTTCTCGGAGGAAGTGTGAGTAGCTTCAGAGGATAGAGGGAGGCAGTATATTCACTAGAACGAATTTCCAGAAGCATTCTCATTTACCAATGCAAGTCGCATGATCCAATGGAGTTGCAGGCAGAGGGTGAGAATTCGTTGGAGGCGATCGAGTTGATTTTTGCAAAGGAAACCTAAAGTTTCCAGTTCGATTTACCAATTGTAGTGGATAAAATTCTCTGGAGATTTGCCAGTGTCAAGCAAACAAATTGATGTACTCTCAAATCGCTAAAGAATTTTAATAATAAAACCCTCATCTACAGACTAGTTTTCCCTTCAAGGTTTTTCCAAGGACATTTGTCAGAAAATATTGGTGTTCTATATTTGTGTGCGCGCATTATTTTCTCAATTTCTATGATGTTTATGTTCTGTGAAGTTGCAATTGTATTTTATTCAGTATTTGCCGCAAGTTAATTGCGGTTGAAAAATAATTTGAAAAGATAGGAGAATAATAACAAATAATTGCAACAGTTAATCAAAATTTCACACTAGGCAGCAGGGACGAGTTTCTAGGCCGATTCTGGGAGGCCAAATTTTGGCCTAGGCAAATCAAAAAGGACCAAGTTTGTTGGGCAGAAGATTGACTTGACAAGAGGGCAGTTTGCCCAGGTTTGACCATTGTATCATTGATCAGTTTGACCATCATAGTTGACTAGAAAATTAGGTGTATGTCTTGTTGAACTAAAGAATTTTTCCAAGGAAAAGGTTGTTGGGTTTTCCCCCAAGTGGGTTTTCCCAAGATAAATCTTGTGTTATCCTTGTGCACTGTGATCTCTACTATCCTTGTGCATTTATGGTTGAATTTATGAAGTGTAATTGCTTAATGATAAACAAGAAGTGCTAAAAGAATATCTACATCAATAGAAGTGATTATCAATTTTTCATAAATTAGTGCTTGTATATATTACACTTGAAAAATCAACAGTGGTCGCAAGCATAGCCGCCAGCCAAACAACCCAACCATCGCAGTCGTAAAATGTTGGACACACAACCCCCTACGCAAGTGTGCAGCGGACAAGGCCAACAGACTATGGTGCCAAGCTTGTAGCTACCAACACGAGAACCTGAGCCACCAAGGAAATTGATGTGGAGGCAAAGCACAACGAAAGCAAGGTTGGGCATCAATTCGAGCTAAGAGACCAAGGTGTCAAGTCGGCAACCAATTAGGAGTAGTCTGAGTGGCCATACAAGTTGTGTGCAAAGGGGATAGACAAAGGAAACCAAAGCAACAGTAGTGTCCTATCCATTGTCGATGGAAAAGTGAAACCTAAGTCGCCACCATAAAGGAAATTCAAGGGGATCTGGAGGTGGAAAAAGCAGCAATAATCGAAATAGAGAGGACGGGTCGACAAAATCCAACCAGAGGGATTCAACTTGAAACGATCGGGCAACCGCCAACCGAGATAAGGGAGAAGCCACAATCACTACAGAAGTGTCGTGGCGTGATGAGAGGAGATTCACTACGAGTAACAGTCATCACAAAATAGTGTTAGGTTCATGGAGAATGAGTAGAGGCCACGACCATTATGGAGACCTGCAGGGAGTGGTTGGTCATAGGCAAAAAGGTCCACCAATCGGGCTAGTAATGGGTCAGCAAGGTAAAGCCACGAGCACACGGAGAAGGGTTAACAAAACAGGAATTGTCACAAGGACATGTGAACTGTGTGGGTTGCACAGGGAACAGATTGTGCAATTGGCGGAGGTCATCTCTCAGAGGGAGAAAGGGAGACCATACCAATAAGGGCATGATAATCAGTTAATTTTTCGATTTTGGGATGGAATCAATTGGTCTAAGGTACGAGGGAAGGTTGGATGGGGCTTACAACTTCAATCCATGGAAGGAGAAGACATCATTGGTCATCAAGGAGAACAATCTATGGGAGTTTGCAAACACCCAGGTTACAACTCCTTCATATACTACAACTTTGGAAGCCCACAAATTGAAAGATGTTAAGGCCAAATGTATCATCATGGATGGGGTGAAGGACCACGTGATCCCTCACATATCAGGGAAATAGTACCCATGAGATGTGGACCGCTCTAATGAGTCTATATCAAAGTGACAATTCAGAATTGGAAAATGGTGTTGAGGGAGAACCTCAAGAACACCAAGATGATTGACTCAAATATAGTGGCATCGTACCTCACAAGGATTCAACAAGTTCAAGATGAGATTGGAGCTATTGGGGTGACCTTCCCAAACGATGATCTTGTAAGGACGACCCTGAGTGGGTTCTCAAAAACTTGGGCTACTTTTGTGACAAGCGTTCTGGCACAAGAAAATCTACCAAATTGGAACAGACTGTGGGATGACTTCACCCAAAAGGAGATCTAGGAGAAATCATTGTCTAGAGGACAACAGAAGAGTGGGGATGATGAGAGTCTTGCTCTTGCTAGTCAGGCTATGAGGCGCTGAGGTTTGAGTAGTAGGGGTGAGGAGTCAACCTCATAACCCAAGAAGGACTTGACTAAGGTCAAGTGTTTTGCTTATCATAAGACGGGACACTATGCTTCACAGTGTCTAGAGAGGAAGAAAAGGAGAAGGACATGCAACCAACAGTAGCTATATCAGCAGAAGCTCAGGAGGAGTTTGCCAAGAGGTTTGAAACAAAAATCATACATGTTTCATATCTTACCTCAGTGACATTCCTAGTAGGTGTGGTTGCTAGACAATGAACACACAAGGCATATGACAACAGCATGGGAACAGTGTTTTACAACCTAATTGAGTGGGACTCAAAACTGCACATAGAGTTTGTTAATGATGCCAAACATGCAGTAAAATGGGTTGTGTTCGAAAAGAAACTAGGTTTAGTCTTCATATTAATTTGTATTTTATAAATATAAATAAATAGAAAAGAATTTTATTTGTTCAAGCATGGGATTCATGCTCAAGTTTAGGTTGCGCATGTTCTTCATGCTTTTAGGGATTGTTGAGTCAAGAAGAATATTTGTCATTCATTAAAGTCCCATTTGAACTATTTGTAACAAAATAAAAATATTGATTTTAGAGTGATTGTGTCCTCCAAACACTAGGTCGGCCCTGCCATGATAAGTTGGCTCTGTTGGGGCACATTTTCACTCTCATGGATGACTATATATAGGGCAGACTTCATCGCCATTTGGAAGAGAACAAGCAAGTCTGATATGTGCATATGACAAGAAGAAGAGTAGAGTGAAGGCCTAAAAGAGAAGTGAAACTTGAGGAATAAGGAAGAGACTTGAATTGTTGACTTGTTTTGCTCACATGTGGGAAAAGGCTAGGATTTTTGTCGCTGCTGCAGGGCCGAAGATTGAAGGACGAGTTGCAGACCTATCGTTGCAGGGCCGAAGATTGACGAACGGGTTGTAGGCCTATAGTTACAAGACCGAAACCTTGATTGTAGAAATTTTAAATGATCTGCACCTTTATCCCAATTTACAAGTTTGCATGTGTTTGTTTACGCCCAACCCAAATGTTTTGACATGCTGATATAAATTTCAGTGTGCATTTATTGCAAACATTAAAGAGTGCTTCTACTAATTTTTCATTCCCCTATCAGCTGATAATTAATGGAAAGATTATGGAGGCACTCAACACTTATGAGACGCTAATTTTTGGTCAATCTGACCCTAGAAAACCCTCACAGCCTCTTGGGGAAAATTAGTCTTCAAGGCAGGATTTTATTGCTTGAAAATTTTAGAATAAGTACATAAAACAAACACAGTACTTATCTCTCTTTTCTGCTATAGCATTAAATGTTCATTTCTGGAAATTTGTGCCCACTGAAAAATCCAGATTTTCACAAAATGACATGCCCATAATTTCTGCATTAAATTCTCTGCCCAGCTCCTCAAATTTTATGCCCAAATTTTGCCTCTAAAATTGTGCAACTGTTGCTTCAATTTCTACGCTAAAGGGTGACTATTCTGCCTCGATTTTTGTGCCAAACAGTTGTTGAAATCCTCCTCGATATTTATGCTGGCTGTGGCTAACTGTCCCGAAATTTGTGCCTCGAATTTCGGGCATGAACTGAGTTGCTTCCTCCTTGAAATCTGTGCTTAGAACCTCCTCAAAAATTGTGCCCAACTCCTCGAATTTCATGTTGTTTCTCGAAATTCATGCTACCTCTTTCTCTTAGAAAACTGTGCCTCTAGTTCAGTGTTCCCTCCTAGAAATTCGAGCCATCCTTCTACTGTAATTTATCCTCCTTAATGAAAATTTCTCCTCTCCTCTCTTCTCCTCATGCTCTCTCAAGTGTGAAGTGACGAATGATTTCCCTTTTCCCTCTTTTGTCTCCGTGGAAAAACTAAACCTAGGATCCAATGGTTGAGATTTCATCCTCAAATCTCAAGATGTGTGGTTGAGATCAATTTTCCCAAATGGCCCCCCTCAGACATTGGCCCCATCATTTAAAAGTCTCCTAGTACTTTTTCAAATTGTGTACCTTTTCTATTTTTTCTCTTAAAGTGATTTTTCACCTCACTTTAATATTAAAAAAGTACACTTTAGTATTTTACACATAAAGTCACTTTATAAAGTACAAGTGACTTTAATATTAGAAAAAAGTATATAGTACAACACTTCTAAGTACCTTTTCCACCCATGACATTGATATAACTCATAAATATCATTGAGACAAAAGTTATTAATGTACTCACTGGGCTAAAGGGTTAAAAGCCTAGTAACACCTCTCCTTGCTACTATTTCAAAATTGAGTTGGAGCAGATTGACCATCTTTGACTTGGTGAACATTGACTTGATTGAAGAAAGTTTTGGAAGGGTTGACTTGGTGCTTGGAGGAAGTCTAGGTCTTAGGGTCTTGGAGGTCTCATTTTGATCTAATTCTATAAGAAGAGGATTGTTCGGATTTTTTCCCAGTTGTGTGTAATACCCTGAATGGGAAAACTAGATAGATTTTCGGAATTTCAACACAAAAATGCTTCAAACAAAATTTTATTCAATTAACAGAAGATTGCCATGTAAAATATAACCAATAAAGTTCAGCAATACAACAACATGACAAGAAAAAATTGATCTCAGATTTTATTATAATAGATAATCTGGTGTTACATGTATATACAACCAAAATCGTTGAAATAAGAAGTTGGCCTCCAAGATAATCTACTCTACTGCTACATGGGCCCTCCACCAAATTGACATGAACTGCATTGTTAAGCTCTCCTGTGAATTCGCCAAGGGGAGATGGGTGCTCGCCCAATCGCACTAAATCACTTGAGGGTTTTCGTCATGGGGCTACAATGAAATAGAGAACCGAGTTCTCAAACCTCTCATACAAGACAATGCTCAAATCCAAGATGCCCTCTAATGGCCTCCTCCTCCTCTTTTAAGAGATCTAATGGACCCCTTTAGAAGCTCTAGTTTATTATTATTTTAATCATTGAGCACATTTACCTTAATTAAAATATTCTTTTAATGTGGGAAAATGATAAATTGGCCTCCATGCCTCCGAAAATCACTTCTATCCATCCCATCCTATAGATCTTCTCGTTCTAGTTTCAACGAGCTATTACACAAAGGTGTCTTGCCTCCCTAAATGCCACCTTAAGCGTAATTACTTGAGTCAGGCCCATTAATAACTCAGTTTTTTAAAAGTTGTCAGAATGCAACGAAACGAAAAGCAAACTGTGCAGATGATGGAATATACCAAGCAAATGCCATCGAACCTCATAAAAGCTCCCCAAAACCCCATGAAACACTTCCAAAAGCCTTTGGGCCCGCTAATGAAGTGAACCTGTACCTGTGACATGTCTGCCCCAGCCCTAAAAGTCCGTCCTAACCATGTCGTGAGGAACACCAGAAAAAGGAACATTACATTGTGGGGTTTTGCCCTGGCTTGGAGTCTATATCTTGTGTCCTTCGTGTCTCTGTGATCTTCATGTTTTGGTAATTACTTGATGAAGAAGTAAAACTAAATATAATGCCAACAAGTATCACAAGTAATTATCATGAGAGAAGAACCAACTTTAATCTATAAATATCTTGATTTTCCAACATGGGATCAGAGCTAAGGTCAATAAAAAGAGAACTAAAGATCACTTTTTGTTGGTAGCTATGTTTGAAGTCTTCTTTGAAATCCTTGTGGAGTTCGAGTTCATATCACTTACTGTCGGCTTAGTCTTGGAAGTTTGAAGGCATCCATCAAGGAGATCAATGTTTGTTAAATGAAGTTTTGTGGCTTATCTAAAGACTACTAATTCAAAGGTTTGTTAAATGAAGTTTTGTGAATTCAAGAGGGTACCCAATGTTCTAAAAGAAAAGCATCCATACAAAGCACTGTGACTTTTGCTCCTCAGCAGATATAATAGAAAGATCAAAATATATTTTTCTATGGAAAACTTTCTTCATCACATGACAACAAATGCAAAAGTCTTTCAAGTCACCTCCTCCAAGATACAACTGAAATACGATACGATATGCTGGATCAACTATTCGAAGTTCTGATTTACATCCTAAGATCTGTGGCATACCTCGCTCTTCTTGCAGTATGATAAAATGAGAACTATTCTTCATTGGAACTAGACTTCACTAGAGAACTATTCTTCATTGGACTACTAGACCAAAGGCATCAAGACACTTTTATCATCCAACCCTTCTTCTTCAAACATGATCCGAATTGCAAAGAACTCCTGTAGTGATCTATGACAATATGACTGCAACCTGACAAGAAGTGAATTCCCTTGAGCTACTAGATTAAGGATGGAAGTGAGTTTCTTGGTGATACAAGTTGACTTCTGGACAGAGATACGAACAAAAATTACAAGATGAGAATGCTTGAAGATCCGAGCTATGACACTATGATGATCCAAGTTACAATGCGAAGTTGAAGGTCTTTTGCCATACTACTGTAATATGAAGATTCAGTGATACAAACTAATTCCTGAAGTCTGATGCAAAGTTAAAACAGTAATATGTGTTGTCTCTAAGGCAATGCATGTCTATGCTACTTCAAATTGGAATATCCAAATTACTTTCTCTGAGCCAGACCATAACAGTGATCTGTGGGTTAAGCTTGAAGAGACGGGCTACTACAGAGAATACAATCTAATCCCTCAACCAAGTGCAAATCATCATAGAGAAGAACATCTGAAGTAGCCCAGCTGAAGGAGGACAAGGACGAAGAAGTTTGTGGAATAGTTTTGGGTCTGTTTTTGTTGTCTATTGCAGGTTTGAGCATGAGTAGAAGGGTAGCCGCATGAGATAAGGTCAGATATGGGCACATTGGTAATCTTCCTTGAAGAACAGGGCCGAAATTCTTCTGATTTGTCACAAGTAGGGTAGAGCCTTATTTTGGTTATTGAACAGTGGTTTTGATAGTTGGAAAGGCGGTTGAGTACACCTAGAAGGACAGTGAAGGTGGACTGTGCTTGTAGAAGCGAAAGCGCAGTAATTTGAGGGTTGGTTGAGGGTTGGTCTGTTGCCCTAACGAGGCCGAAAATTTCTGACCTAAAGTGTGCACCGGACAGTGAGTAGCAGAAGAAGAAAGTGGCTTCAAATCAGAAGTATGTGTTCTTCTAAGTTGGTGTTTTGCTAGGTGGTTGAAGTGTCCTAGTGTAGGACAAACTGTGGAGCAAAGGGCAGCAAGAAGGTCTCTCTGTTTTGCCTTAGGGATTTCCTAAACTTTGTGAACAAGTGCATTGAATGAGAGGCTGAGACCCTAATGAAGAGACATATGACCACACAGTTTTAAGGGAATTTGATCTTCAAGTGGGCCATATTCAGCCTCAGAGAATGTGCTGTAGTAAGAGCAGATGGGCAACAAGGTAGAACTTGCTTAGTGAAGGAAGAAAGATATGATTTTGGACAAGCAGCCTATGTACAATGGTTGGAGGACTGTAAGTGGCTGATTGGTAAGGCCTAAGTGTTGTGGACAAGTGGCAGACTTGTCACAACAAGTGGGCTATATGTTAATTAACTTTTGGAGAAGCCCTAAGAAGCTCTTTGTACAGTGAGTGCAAGAGTTGGTTATTGTGTGGACAGATTTGTGAAAACTCTAAGGACAAGTGAAGCAGTGGACATTCACTGTCAAGTGGGTTGTGTTTGGAAGACCTTATGATAGAAATCTTGGAGATATTGGAAGGCAGTTTGATTGGTGCCCTAAGGACTGTCAATTTGAGGGTTGTGTATAGAAACCCTGAGGACAGTCATCCTAGAGGCAGGACTGACTAGAAGGTTTATTTGAAGACCCTAAGAGTTGGCTATTTTAGGGTTGTGTTTGGAAGACCTTATCATAGAAATCTTGGACATATTGGAAGGCAGTTTGATTGGTGCCCAAAGGACTGTCAATTTGAGGGTTGTGTATAGAAACCCTGAGGACAGTCATCCTACTGGCAGGACTGACTAGAAGTTTTATTTGAAGACCTTAAGAGTTGCAGACAGAATTGTTTGAGACTATAGAGTTACGTTGCGTAATAAAGACTGATTGTAAAGGTTGGCCAAGTTGATTGAATAATGGATTGGTTGACCTAGTATTGTGATAATCAGAACTGTGTGATGTATTATCTTCAAGGCAAAAAGCAGTGCAGGAAGTAGTGTTGGACACAGTTCTGGATGCAATTGGTGAAGACCTCAAGTACAAGATCATGGACTGTTAGGAGGCAAATTTGGAGCACTAGTTCAAGAAGTTGCAAGATGAGCAATCTCAGTGATAAGCGGGTTGGTTAAAGAAGCTACAATTATAACAGATAACTGATGTAAGGGAAGTATGAGTACTTCCGACGCAAGTTGAGGCTTGTTGATGAATTCTCCTTGTTTGAGAGGGAGTTGTTACCGCTCAAACTAACAGGGGGTCCTAGAGGGGCACTTGTTAGGTCAAAAGTAACAATGAAGCTAAAGCCCACTATCACCACAGTTAAAGCTTCCTAACGGACTTTCACTGATGGGAGGAGACCTGATATATAGAGAATCACTTATAAAGGATAGATCAACTTAGATGGATGTGAAGTGGTCTCATTGACCCTTTCCTAGGAGGGACTCAAGAGTGGGACTGACTTGCTTTTTAAGCAAGGTACAAAGTTCTCTAGGAGAGGGGAATAAGGATTTGAGAGCTTGGCTTAGGGAATGTGACTTGTAAAGGAGGTTCATAAACCCTAAAATGATTGTGGAACTTGGTTTCCTAAGTGGCTTTTGAAGAGTTGACTTTGATAAGATATGGGACCACACTGGACCAAGTGGGCCGAGGCTAGGGAAAGAGGAGGGAGTTTAGCAACCAATAATGATTTTGACCTAAAACGGGAAACGAAGGGGATCAAAGAAAGAATCTTTACTTAAAAGTACTAAATGATCCCTCTGAGGTACTAGCCTAACAGAAACCAAGGGCAAGAATTGGTTTTCGAGCTAGGGCTTGCGATATCTCAAGATCCCACAATAGGAATCTAATGAAATTTGGAGAGCTTCTTGAGGACACACCAACGCAGTTGTGGACCAAAAGTCGAAGTATTTGGATGGTTATATCGTGAGATAATTGATGCCCTAAGTGGCCTAGAGAACTAGACCTAGAGAAGAGGAAAGGGGAGATGAAAAATAGGTTTAAGGTGATCACCTTTGGGTGGAACGGTGCCTAATCCTCTGGGGAGATTGGAGTCAGGTCGAATTATGACTATGGACCTTTGAATTTTCTAGGTCAAGGAGGCCTTAAAAACAACTTCGCTTGGCATTAGGGCAGTAGCAAACGCAGTTTCAAAGACTTTATACTTCATTTTGCAAGATAAGTGGCTTGTCAAAATGAATTTCAGTAATGAAACATCTCTAGGAAATTCATTCATTATACATGGCCCATACATGAAGGATTCACTATCCAAAACCAAAATTTCCACAACTTCGCATAAGAGACGCAACAAATAAACCCTAGTATAGCGAAATCCCAACAACAATGTATATGAAAAAACTAGAAAGAAAGAATAGCAATAAAATGTACTGACATGTATAACAATATATCAAACCATCCAAAAAAACTTGCCATCAAGAAGCTCCAAGACATATGAAAATTATGCAAACATCAAAATTCATTCCATGCTCCAAAATTCGTCCTCCAAGAAGGATAGCCCTAGGCCACATGCTCGGTTAGAAGGGTAGTTAATAAAAGGAAGTCCGCACTTGGGTATATAATGTATAGGAGGGAACAATCATGGTACATGAGGTGCCCCGACCTTGATTTTTCCACCCTTCTTTATATGTTTTTTTGCCTTTTATGATTTTTCTTTAATTGATTGCTCGAGCTCAAGGGATAAGAGCATGATATGTGAGATATAGCAGTGGATACCTCCTTTAAGGTAGAGTGGTTCATTGCCCACCAAGGGTTGGGACAATCATGGGTTCCTGAATGATTAAGGAGGCTCATCTAGGGCCTGTAGGAACCAGGGTGATGGCCATAATAATGGAGCAGAGCTCATGTATTAGCTCTTCCCCACATGCTAAATGTGTTTGTCCCGTCCATCTTTTTCATTTTGTGGTACATCTCCCTTTTGAATGTGGCATCATTCCAAGCCCGACCTAAGGGGTGTGGGCAAGGGGAAGGGAAGGCTAACCCTATGTAGACCCAATGGAGGAATGTGAACACAAGTGGGAGAAATGATGAATGGGGTTATAATGATTGGAAGGGGAGTAATATATGTGGATGAGGGAGCTGGACCACGCAACCAAAATCAGGGTTTCCCATGTAGTACCATCCCTATAGCCCAAAGGTCAACAAAAGAGATATCATGGGACTAGGGTCCAAGGTTAACATCCAAAAGAGGTATAGAGGACAAGAGCACAGACTTAGCCCACTCTTTCTACCAAATCCCCCCATTAATCCGCCCAGAAGTGTCCATGATAAGCAAACTACAATACTCAATTACTAAATGACAAGGCATACCTTTAAGTTCGGGAGGCCCACCTTCAAACATACAATCATGACAGATGGGTGAGGGAACACATGGCTGGCTCAGGTGGCAGAGAAATGGCACAACGAGCTAGTTGGTGGCTACAAGGGGCTGCTGGCTGTGGGATGAGGACCATCTTGGAGAAAAAATTTCTCCAAGGATATCGCCCACAAAATGGTGGGTAACAGAAGTGACCATGGATTTCTCCTCTCAGGTTGAGAGGGAGTAAGGTTGGACATTGCTTCTCCTTGTGTCATGTACTAGGCCAGGACAAACTGTCGTAAGTCTAGTGCATGCATCAAAAATAGGGAGAACGATGGTTTGAATTAGTATGGTTCTCCTTATGTCAGGTACTGTGACAGATTAGGACTAATATCATAAGTTAAGCACATAGACATGGATAAGGAGAATGGTGGATTGCATAAGCATCTTGGACAGAAATTCTTGAGTCATGTACTATGATGGATTAGGATGAAGATCCTAAGTCAATTACATGGACTTGGAAAAGAATGTTCCGATGGACAGACATTTCCTTGAGGAAAATGGTCTCATGAAAGATATGCTTTGAGTATCTTAGGTGGAGGGGTACCTCGGTGAGGCAAAGTGTTGTCCCATGGAATGCCTCCTGGCATTGTGCTCTGATGTTGTGAGAGATAGAGTGTACATGTCAAGGCCTTGGTAATGTGACAATGTTGGCTATGATGATACTTTGATGCTTATCAATCTGGATCCCTTCTTATGAAAATATTTCAAGTTGAGATAGACCTCTTGAGTCATTATGAATACCTCCCTAGTTAAGAGGGAGTGTTCGAAAAGTAACTAGGTTCGGTCTTCATATTAATTTGTATTTTGTAAATTAGAAAGAAAAAAAAAATAATATATATATATATATATATATAGTTGTTCAAGCAGGGGTTTCATGCTCAAGCATAGTTGCGGGGGAGCGCCCCCCCCCCTCGCACCCGCTCCCAATCCGCGCTCCGGGCGGGAGCGACTCGGGAGCGGGTCGGGAGCGCGCTCCCTAAAAAAAAATCGCTCCCTGCCTTTTCGGGAGCGTTTTGCCTTTTTTGCATTTTTTTTGTAGTAATGTTCGAAATGCAATTTTGTTTGAAAGAAACAAATAGTTTTTGAGTGGGGCAGCTTAATGATCAAGTCTAGGCCCTAGTATTGATATGCTATTCATGGTAATGTTAAATTCTTAAAGTAAAAGTGACATTTTCTTTAATTTTCATTTTCATCCTTTTACTTAAATTTTTAACAGTACCATGAAATGACTCAGGATGTTTGAGAGTGGTTTCGTCCTCATTGGATTTCATATGGAGAAAGTAGAATTTTAGATTTCACTCAAAATCCAGCAGACTTATCAGTTTTTCAGGATTTCAGGATTGGGGGATTGCAATGTTTCCATTGAATTTTGTCATGTATTAGGGTATGGAACTCGTATTTAATCAAGAGTACCAATCCCTCTATGTACCTTGATGTTAGTGACATTGGTTGTCGAACTCCTCTATCATGACCCTTCTAAAAATGTACGCATCACTCAAACAAAATCTTGACTTGACATGCTATGCTTTTTCTATCTTATGTTAATGCTTAGAGGGTGATATTAATGACAAAGATCCCCATACAGATACAAATGTAATGACAAAGATACCTCTGGATATTAATGCTTGGAGGGTGATATTAATGACAAAGATCCTGATTTTGCAACAAGACTAAAAAATTAGACATTTCTCGTGGTGGCAAGAGGCCCAAGCATAAGAAATAGATAATAGATTTACTTCTCTTTTCTAGTTTCTAGTAGCTTTTATAACTATTGACTCTTTCATATTTATTATGATATTTTTTTAAACAATATATGACAATTTAAGTTTGAAGTTGGCAATTATAACTCATCAGTAATGAATTATGAATATGATGCTTCATGAAAGTTGAAAGTTGTTTCATTTTATAACATTTCATTTCATGTTAGATATTATTTGTTGTAATGGTTACACTTAGCTTACAAGTACAACTTTGGTGATCAATGATGATAAATGTTATATATTGAATTTTGAAAGCTTGAAACTTTAAGATTGATGAATCATGAGACTCAATATGTTGTATGTTACTATGTTACTAACTTGCGGACGTGGTTGATGAAGATTATAACTTCTAGATGATTGTTGTTATATGGTTCAATCTATACTTTTTTATGTTTTTTATATCTAATTCATCATTCTACATGTTTTTGTTGACATATATGTATCAAAAATTAAAAAATATAAAAATATATATATATTTTTAAAAAATCGCTCCGGGATTCGCTCCCGCTCCGCGCTCCCCCCGCTCCCAAGTAACATGGTGCTCAAGTCTAGGTTAAGCATGTTCTTCATTCTTTTAGGGATTGTTGAGTCAAGAAGAATATTTGTCATTCATTAAAGTCCCATTTGGACTTTTTGTAACAAAATAAAAATATTGATTCTTGAGTCATTGTGTCCTCCAAACACCAAGTCGGCTCTGTTGAGGTAAATTTTCACTCTACTGGATTACTATATATAGGCCAGACTTCGTCCTCATTTGGAAGAGAACAAACAAGTTTGATTTGTGCATATGAAAAGAAGAAAAGTAGAGCGAAGGCCTAGAATAGAACCAAAACTTGAGGAAGAAGGAAGAGATTTGAATTGTTGACTTGTTTTGCTCACACGTGGGAAAAGGCTAGGGTTTTTGCAGTTGTTGTAGTGCCGAAAATTGAAAGACAAGTTGTAGACCTGTAGTTGCAGGGCTGAAGATTGGAGGACAAATTGCAGACTTATAGTTGCGGGACCGAAATCTTGACTGGGAGCAAATTGACCATCTTGGACTTGGTGAACATTGACTTGATTGAAGAAATTTTTGGAAGGGTTGACTTGATGCTTGGAGGAAGTCTAGGAATTTGGGTCTTGGAGATCTCATTTTGATCTGATTCTATAAGAAGAGGATTGTTTGGGTTTTTTTTCCCAGTTGTGGGGTTTTTTTGTGGCTTGGAACCTATATCTTGTGTTCTTTGTGTCTTTGTGATCTTCATGTTTTGGTAAATTGCTTGAGAAAGAAGTAAAGCTAAATAATATAATGCCAACAAATATCACAAGTAATTATCATGAGAGAAGAATCAACTTTAATCTACAAATATCTTGATTTTCCAATAGGTTGGACCAGTGATATTCCCACTCAAGTCAAGAGGCAAGATGGAAGTAAAGGATGTGTTATGAGTGCCAAAACCCAAGTGGAGTTTGCTCTTAAGTCTCTAATGATGGAGAAGAAGAGGTTTTGTGTAGCATTCTAGGATGGGAAGGTATTGATCAAACATAACGGATCCAGCGCTGATGAGGGACATGACATAGGAGTTAGAGAGAGCAACATGTATAAGCTAAAGGCCAAACCTATTCAACCGATGGCATGAAGCAAAGCTATTACAGAGAACAAGGAGCAAGTAGCTCTGAAGGTTGATCAACTCAGAGGGAGCCAACCTTTAAGTTTAGGAGGGGAGGAGCAATAGGCAGATTCTTCCAAATTTGTTAAGAAGGTCTCTTGGTCCAAGATGACCTTATAGGATGTTCAAGAACAGGGGGCTTAGAGGAACTAAGCCAAGGACAGCATGATTTCGAGGATGTTTCTGAACCAGATGAGAGGGAAGGTTTCTAGTTCAAAGGAAGTAGCCATGCAATGAAGGGAGTTCCAGGATTAAACTCAATTCCACGTGGCAGAAGTACCTCCCTCGCTAAAAGGGAGCGTTGATGTTTGTAGTTCGAGCAAGTACTTCTGCACAGGCCTAAGTTTCTAGGCATGCAGAAGTCACCCAAGATCTCCTAAGAACATTTATAACTTAGCCTAAGTCAAACTTAGGAAAAGCACATAATTATTATGTTGGCTTATTGAGCTCAAGTAAACTTAGGAAAAGTAAATTATTTACTTTAGTGATTATGTTTTAAATTCAGCCCTTGATCTTGAGTGAGGCAAGATCTAATCTCAACTATCAATCACTTAGGAGATTAAGGTTAGCGATTTAGCTCAAAGTAAAACTAAAAAAGCAAGGCTAAGGAGAAGGAGAAGACACACCATACAATAGCACAATATCGAAAGAGGCATATCAGTGAGTGTGTTGGGTCCGAGAAAAAGGGCAACAAGGAGATCCAAATCAGCCAAGGAAGCCTTGATTAACTGGATCAGATCCAGTTTTTGTATGCATTGCCTTTGTTGGGCCATTATCCTAGGACAGGAGCCCAAGTAAGTTTAGAATGTTAATGAAGAATTGTGATTGGGTTGAATTTATTGTGTCATCTATTTCATGATTACGAATGGTATCTATTGTTTCTACTAAATTTATGTTAGGAACCTAATTATGCAATTAATCAATAGATCTATAATCTGGTAGGAATTGAGTGTCGGGTGCTAGGTTTGCAAGAAATATAACAAAGGAAAACCCAAGGGATGTTGTTGCACATTCATAGATCACATCCCTACAAAACACATCCATAGGTTGGATCATTACATTGTTTGTCATCGATCTCGATGCATTTGGAGTGGAAAGAGTGAAGGAATCAGCTCATGGGACCGCTTTTACCGGCAGCACCCAGTTTGGCGAAACAGGGTCTGAAACCTTCCGAAAGCGTTTTGAGGCATCAAACGACGTTTTTTTTGGGGGTAAAACTTTGTCGTTTTAGTGCAGCACCTTTTCATGTTATTCTAGACAAAGAGACGTTTCCAACAGCGCAAGAAGTGCATCAATCAAACTCTATATTCAAAATTTACGCCACTCAGAAGTTGACCTTATTTTCACACCTATAGTTCGGGATGATGTCGCGCCAGCACCCATTATTCCTAGAAAATGGGCTAGCCATGTATTTGTGATGTAAAAGACTCTAGAAGAGTCTATTTCATAACTCTAGTTAAGAGTTGATGTTTTCAAGCTTAACCACTAGTAGTTTATCGAGTTGTGTTATAACTGGGCCACTAAGAGGAAGAGGCATTCCATTCTTTGGAGAGCATTTTGTTCCATAGTTGAGCAAATAAAGTGAGGAGAGATAGGAGGTAAAGCACACAAAGAGGATTTGTGCACTGTAGCAACCCACAAGCCATAGGGATTATTAGAATAATGCTATTTTAGTGTTTAATGCTCATATGTGATCTTAATTAGCAATTTCTTATTAGAAACTTGTTGTTTCTATTTTCTTAGTAGAAACTTGTTGGTACTGTAAATACAGTTGTATTATTTATTGAGCTTCACTGCTCATTGTAAATCAATTCAATTCATTCATTAATTATGGTATCGGAGCTCGAGTATTTTTCTCGAAATAATTTTTCATTGTTTGGAAAATTTTGTGCTTCATTTCGAAATTGCTCTCTTGGAGTCTAAAAAAAAATTTTTGGGCATCGTGGTCCACCATTGCAGGTTCCCGACGAATAGCACCACGTTGTTGTTTACTTTGCGCTTGTGGGTTCTGACTACTTCGAGGGTTTCTTCATTGCTGGAATATACTTTGGCACGCGATTTACTCGAAGAAAACTCGTCTTTTTTTCGCGGCGATGAGTTTCTGAGCGATTGTGTAGAGGGACTACTTTTGGCTCATGGGAATTTCCTGCTTCAAGGGTTTCCTGACGGAGAAAATCACAATACAGGGTTTCGGGCGCGTATTTCTGCCACCACGGAGGTTTTCCAAGGTTCAATTTCGCTTTCCATGGTAGACAGTTTGGAGGTGAGCACTAGGTTACTGAGGTCGTATGATGCAATTGCAATGTTGAGGGTTTTCTGAGCGGATCGATAGTCGGGACTATTTTCTCTCCTACGATACACATCCTTTCGCTTTGCAACCATTGTTTTAAGATCCGGCCGGCTTTAAACCAACTCGACTAAGTTGGTCCAAGCCAGAACGAAAAATAAAATAAAAATATAAAATATAAAATAATAATAATAATAATAAATAAATAAATAAATAAATAAAAAATAAAATAAATAAATAAATAAATAAATAAATAAATAAAAATAAATAAAAAATAAAAATAAAAATTAAAAAATAAAAAATTCAACCCGGCAGAAAATTCGGTTTTGTCGGCCGAGTCAATCATAACTCGACCGACTCAAACGGATCTGTAACTACTCGGCCAGGTAGCTGACAGTGGCCAGTGAACCATAAAAACACACCTTTTTTTTATTTTTTTTATTTTCCTAAGTGTGGGGGACTCCAAAGGGGTTTATGAATTAGTTTGCTGGTCTTTGGGGTCCATTCCCCTCTCCCAAACCCTAGTATTTGATCATATTGCCCTACTAAGGCTATGCTATTCATGGTAATGTTAAATTCTTAAAGTAAAAGTGACATTCTCCTTAATCTTCATTTTCATCCTTTTACTTAAATTTTTAACATTACCATGAAATGACTCAGGATGTTTGAGAGTGGTTCCGGCCTCATTGGATTTCATATGGAGAAAGTAGAATTTTATATTTCATTCAAAATCCTACAGACTTATTGGTTTTTCAGGATTTCAGGATTGGGGGATTGCAATGTTTCCATTGAATTTTGTCATGTAATAGGGTATGGAACTCGTATTTAATCAAGAGCACCAATCCCTCTATGTACCTTGATGTTAGTGACATTGGTTGTCGAACTCCTCTGGGATTCGCTCCCAAACCGGGAGCTTCCAAAAATGTCGCTCCCACTCCTGTTTTCGCTCTCGCTCCCAAGTAACACTGAGCCAGATGATGTTGGCAACTCTAGCCGTAGCCAATAGTACTGGTCACAGACGTTTGTTGTAGAGGCCATTTCTAGCCTCCTTGGTTATGTGTTTTTGTTTTGATCTCTATATCATCATCGTGTATGTATTGGACAGTGCACTGGGTGCCATTTTAATATAATGGATATATTCATGAGACTACTTTGATCATATGTTGTCTTCTATCTATATTCTAATGCTGTGTTTGGAAACATGAATGAAAATCTTTAAAATTATGTGTTTCTATGAAAAATAAATATTTAATGTATTTTTTACAACGACCGAGTCATTGAAATCGAGTCGGCCAAGTCGATACCAAGTCGGAGTTGGAGTCGACCCTCGGCCGAGTCGGAGTTTTAAAACATTGTTTGCAACAACATCGCTTCGTTTGCGGCCATTTTTGCGGCTAAAAAAAGAGAATATATTGACTTATTGACGTACCTGGACGAAGATCGGGTCGAGAGAAATTTTCCTTCTCGATTTCGGTTTCTCAGTTTCGTTTGTTCTTCGCATGTCTGGACTCTCCGATAAACTAGGGCATGCGCATTTATCTACTCAGTCTGGTGTTTGTATCAATCTGCGTTGAGCATGTTTGAGTCAGATTCCTTCCTAGTCGCCTCACAATTTCTTCCTAACCCGATGTCTTGCCCGCATGCGTCTATGAAAAACGTGTCCACCTTCATCACATATCTTTCTTCCCGCGACTTATTATGTATTCTGTTTTCGTTTGTATTGTCTTTCAAAATTTCCACTCGGGTGTAATCCACAGTGATGATGTTCTTAATTGTACACGTTTTCCATTTGTAAAGCGACAAGTGTACATGCAGCTACTTGGGTCTCATTAGTTCTATGACTGCGTGCTTCCGCAGTGCGTTTTTTTCAATGAGAAGGCAGTGCGCGTCATTTGCCAGGTTGAAAAAAAAAAAGCAATCGTTGAGCGAACCGAGGGGGGGCCGCACATCCGAAGCCGTGGGCTTTTCTGTTTTTTGTTTGGCATGATCCAGGTATCATCTGTCCATAAAAATTATGATTTTTGGTTCTATTTCATATTGCACCAGCACCTGTCAGATTTTGTCCGAATCAGCCGGCATCTGCATTGAAATCCGTGTGGGACTCCTTTGTTGTTTTCTGTGTCTTGGGAAACGTGCAGATGGCCTCGCTAACCAACCTAATGTTGGAAGGCAGTCAGCGCTTTAATGGCACCAATAATAACATATGGAAACAGAGAATGTTGACCATTTTTTAATATAGGCATCTTGACCAGCTTGTTTTGGGCAAAGAGCTCAGTCCTGGTACACCTGGTGCAGATCAAGATAAGTTTGATGATCGAAATCGAGAGGCTGTTATGCTTCTCAAATTCTTTGTGACTGATGATCAATTACCACAGATTCCTTCCGGCAAGACAGCTGCCGAAATCTGGCAACATTTGAAGGAATTGCACGAGACATCCGACAAGAGCAGAGCTTTCTTTCTAAAGAATCAGTTGTTCTCCATCATGATGGACGAACGTATGTCTTTACAGGAACATCTTAACAAGATTAAAGACATTCGAGATCAGATCGAAGCAATTGGTCGGACCATGGAGGAAGAAGATATGGTCGTCATCACTCTGAAAAGTCTACCAAAACCTTATGAGCACTTCATAGAAACACTCAACATTACCTCCACTAATGTTGATCTGAAGTTTCCGGAGTTATGCACCAAACTCTTGCAGCAAGATCGTTGGAAACAACAGTTTGGTAGTGGTGCTTCATCAGCCTCCTCAAAAAATGCTTTTGCTACCAAATATCAGTCCTCTCACTCCTTTCAGCAGAAAGGTTATTCTCAGCGTTCTGATCCTACTAAGAAGAAAAATGTGCAGTGTAATTACTGTCACAAGTTCGGCCGCATGAAGAAAGATTATCGACAGAGGATTGCTTCTAAACAGAAGAAGCAGGGAGGGTCTCATCAGAAAGCGAATGTTGCAGAACATTCCAAGCAAAAGGAATCTGCCTTTTACACCTTTATGGCAAAGAGGTCCTCAGATCATGCCCCGTCTTCTGCCTGGTACATTGACTCTGGTGCATCACGTCATTTCTCTCACAGGTGTGACTGGTTTACTGACTTCTCATCTTTCAGTGATTCCGTGGTATTCGGCGGAGGTGAAGAGTACACAGTGGTTGGTAGAGGTACAGTTCAGATCCAGTCTGATGGGCGCACACTCATCTTCCTGAATGTGTACAATGTTCCTAGTATGGAAATTAATCTACTGTCTGTCAGCCAGATTATGAGGAACTCTCCTCAGCTCGATGTGGTGTTCAGTGCGCACAAGTGCTCCATTATTGACAGGGAAACCCGTCTTACGGTCGTTGTTGGCCTAGAGGATCATGGCCTATAGAAGCTTCTTGACACTGGTGATTCTCCAGAAGTGGCTCTAGCAGCTCGTGTTTCTCCCATCAGCACTCTATGGCATCAGAGATATGGGCATCTAAACATTCAGTATCTCTCTCAGCTATCTCGGGAGGGACTTGTGTCAGGGTTACTGGATATTCAGACTCAACAGTTGGGAGTGTGCAGCGCCTGTCACGCTGGCAAGCAACATCGGTCTTCATTCAAGGATGGAAAATCTTGGCACGCATCTAAGGTACTCCAGTTAATTCATGATGATATTTGTGGTCCTATGAATACATCTTCCGTTACTGGTTGCAAATATTTTTTGCTTATTGTAGATGATTTCAGTAGAAAAAAGTGGGTATACTTTCTAAAACATAAATCTGATGTATTTAGTATATTTCAGAAGTTTAATTCCTTAGTTGAAAAAGAGTCTGGCTGTAATATCATAACTCTTAGGACAAATAACGGGGGAGAATTTTGTTCTTCTGCTTTCTCCAACTTCTGTGATACCCATGGCATCAAATGCCAGTTAACTACACACTACACTCAACAAAACAGTGTTTTCGAACGTCGCAACCGTACGATTGTTGAAATGGCTCGTTCCATGTTACAACATAGGAGTGTTACGAACAAATTTTGGGCTGAAGGAGATAGACAGCAGTAAACACTGCTTCAGCCTATAATTTGTTCGGAACACTCCTGTGTTGTAACATGGAACGAGCCATTTCAACAACCGTATGGTTGCGACGTTCAACAACACTGTTCTGTTGAGGAGTGTAGGGTGTAGTTAACTGGCGTTTGATGCCATGGGCATCACAAAAGTTGGAGAAAGCAGAAAAACAAAATTCCCCCTCGTTATCTGTCTTAAGAGTTATGATATTACAGCTAGACTCTTTTTCAACTAAGGACTTAAACTTCTGAAAGATACTAAATACATCATATTTATGTTTTAGAAAGTACACCCACATCTTTCTACTGAAATCATCTACAATAAGCAAAAAATATTTGCAACCAATAACTGAAGATGTATTCGTAGGACCACAAATATCAGCATGAATTAACTGGAGTACCTTAGATGCGCGCTAAGATTCTCCATCCTTGAATGAAGACCGATGTTGCTTGCCAGCTTGACAGGCATCGCACACTTCCAACTGCTGAGTCTGAATATCAAGTAACCCTGACACAAGTCTCTCCCGAGATAGCTGAGAGAGATACTGAATGTTTAGATGCCCATATCTCTGATGCCACAGAGTGCTGATGGGAGAAACACGAGCTGCTAGAGCCACTTCTGGAGAATCACTAGTGTTAAGAAGCCTGCATAGACCATGATCCTCTAGGCCAACAACAACCGTAAGATGAGTTTCCCTGTCAATAATGGAGCACTTGTGTGCACTAAACACCACATCAAGTTGAGGAGAGTTCCTCATAATCTGGCTAACAGACAGCAGATTAATTTCCATACCAGGAACATTGTACACATTCAGGAAATGAGTGTGCGCCCATCAGACTGGATCTGAACTGTACCTCTACCAACCACTGTGTACTCTTCACCTCTGCCGAATACCACGGAATCACTGAAAGATGAGAAGTCAATAAACCAGTTGCGCCTGTGAGAAAAATGACGTGATGCACCAGAGTCAATGTACCAGGCAAAAGACGGGACATGATTTGAGGACCTCTTAGCCATAAAGGCGTAAAAGGTAGATTCCTTTTGCTCGGAATGTTCTGCATCATTCGCTCGCTGATGAGAATCTCCCTGCTTCTATTCAGAAGCAATCCTTTGTCGGCAATCTTTCTTCATGTGGTCGAACTTGCGACAGTAATTACACTGCACATTTTTCTTCTTAGCAAGATCAAAAGGTTGAGAAGAACCTTTCTACTGAAAGCACAGAGAGGACTGATATTTGGCAGCAAAAGCATTTTCTAAGGAAGTTGATGAAGCACCACTACCAAACTGTTGTTTCCAACGATCCTGTTGCAAGAGTTTGGTGCATAACTCCGGAAACTTCAGATCAACACCAGTGGAGGTAATGTTAAGTGTTTCTATGAAGTGCTCATAAGGTTTTGGTAGACTTTTCAGAGTGATGACTACAACATCTTCTTCCTCCATGGTCCGACCAATGGCTTCGAGTTGATCTCGAATGTCTTTAATCTTGTTACGATGTTCCTGTAAAGACATTCGTTCGTCCATCATGATGGAGAACAACTGATTCTTTAGAAAGAAAGCTCTGCTCTTATCGGATGTCTCGTGCAATTCCTTCAAATGTTGCTAGATTTCGGCAGTTGTCTTGCCGGAAGGAATCTGCGGTAACTGATCATCAGTCACAGAGAGTTTGAGAAGCATAACAACGTCTCAATTTCGATCATCAAACTTATCTTAATCTGCACCAGGCGTACCAAGACTGAGTTCTTTGCCTAGAACGAACTGGTCAAGACGCCTATATTCAAAAATGGTCAACATTGTTTGTTTCCAGATGTTATAATTGTTGCCATTAAAGCGTTGATTGCCTTCCAACATCAGATTGGTTAGCGAGGCCAATTGCACGTTTCCCAAGACATGGAAAACAGCAAAGGAGTCTAGCACGAACTTCAATGCAGATACCGACTGATCCGGACAAAATCTAACAAGTGCTGGAAACAAAATTCAAATCCGCTGACTCGAAAAATCAAGGCACGGAAAACGATGCACCCAGAAAATTCTGACGACTACCGAGTTGAGATATCACAATATCCACATCAAATCTGTAATCGGAAAAAAAATTTGACAAATGAACAAACAAAAAATACCTTGGTCGAAAAAACGAGCCACGAAAAAAAATCACCGCAATAATGGACGGATTCTCAAGCTAGAGCCACCAGAATTAGAATTTTGGTTTCAATTGACAGAAGCACAGTGATCTGTGAAGATTTTTCGCTGAAGCTTTACACAGATAAGTCGGGGACTGGATTCTTACAAATTGGTGTGATCTGGGGTTTTATGTTCTGTTGTTATGGCGGTTACTTCTCGAGGTAGTTCTGCTCTGAATCCCAACGCACATCTGGTGTCTCTTGTCTTGGCTTGTTTTCCGAGAAAGTTAGGAAACGTTTGAAGACACAGAATCCTTTGCCAATCTGTTCCCGGAAACCCTGGAAGACACAAATGAGGTCAATGAGTTCTCAGAACTCGAGTCACAGTTTGAAGAAGCGCTTCTGCAATGCTCTACGATTGTCGAGGGTAGTGTATGCGCAGAAACGAACGTAACACAGCACTTTACAGATGCAAATGTGAGAGAGAGAGAAGAAAGTCATGTTGCTAAAGTCTCTGAACGGGAAGTCGTGTTGCTAAATTCGACCTTTGCATTCGCTCTGCGTCTGAGCATCACAAAAAAATCGCAATGCTTAAAAAAATTGCGGCTAAAGAAATCGTGACGCCCAGTAAACAACCACGATTTTTCAGACTCCACGAAATTTTTCAAACAAAAAAAAAAATTCCAAAAACAATATATATATATATATATATATATATACCTAACTCTAATACCATAAAACATTGCGAAAACACGCATATGGATTTCAAAAAATGAATTAATTTACAATGAGCAATGAAGCTCAATAAATAGTACAACTGTATTTACAGAAACAACAAGTTTCTAATAAGAAAATAGAAACAGCAAGTTTCTACTAAGAAAATAGAAACAGCAAGTTTCTAATAAGAAACTGCTAAATAAGATCACAGATGAGCATTAAACACTAAAATAGTATTATTCTAATAAAGTTCCCACAACGGAGCAGCCAGCAGACATCTTCACCAAGCCTCTTGGTCCTGATAAGTTTGTAAAATTCAGAGGGTCTATAGGTGTTGTAAATAGATTGAGCATTAAGGGAGGGTATTAGAATAATGTTATTTTAGTGTTTAATGCTCATCTGTGATCTTAATTAGCAGTTTCTAATTAGATATTTCTTGTTTCTATTTTCTTAGTAGAAACTTGCTGTTTTTGTAAATACAGTTGTATTATTTATTGAGCTTCACTACTCATCGTAAATCAATTCACTTCATTCACTGATTAGGGATTACTTCTTTTGTACCTGCAGCCATATTTCCAAACAAAGAAAGAGAGCGAAGAGGCCTCACCTTCCAGCTGGGTTTTCTCCCAAAAGGGTTTTCCACAAAGCATATCTTGTGTCTTATGTGTGTGTGTGCTTATTTTGTCGTTCTCTACTTTTCTACATAATTTTCATTCACATGCATGCACTAATTACAGTAAAATCCACAAATCTTAAAGTTTAATAAACTATAATAGTGTAAAATTTTCAAAGTTTTAGTATAATATTATTAGATTTGTTGTGACGAACTGTCCAGTGGAATATTTGCAGCGATTTACAGATCATTTGATATCAAAGCGGGTTTCTTTGGGTATTTTGTGGATATTGCAAGGATCTAGATTAGCAAGGCTGAAAATCATAAAACCCTAATCATGGGCGACGACACTGTAAACGAACCTTGTTATCTTGCAGAGGTGAGGTTTTCGCAGGTTGAACAATAAGTCGCAGAAATAAACCGCAATGTAAAGCAATAAATCAGGGATATTTGGAGAAGATGGGGGTTCGAATGTAGAGGAAAAATCAAAGGGGATAGGGAGATCGTGAAGACACAGAGAACCAGATGAAGAAAGAACTCAGAAAAGATCAACCTAATTCGAGTGTCATGAACCAATCCATGTTCAAAATGGAAGCAAAAGTCAATATCAAGTTGAACCAAAGTGAGATCGACGCTCTGAAGCTAAACCATTGGTTGCAACAATTGGAAGTTTATTTCAGCGTCCATCAGATCGAGGAAGGGCAAAAGATCTCATTCGCGCGTGTTGGGATGGGGTCCGCCAGGGTCAATTTTGGGGCAAAAGCCCAAGTTTTATATAAAAAGATGTAAAGTCTCCGCAAATTGTGGTTGCAAAGTGCATAGATAATTAAAGAGTTAAAAAGGATTTTACCCTTCTTTATGTAAGTTAAGTCAGCTTGTAAGATCTACCCATGGTCCGCGGACCATCGGATTGTATAAATAGGTGTGTCTTAGAGAGTCTAAGGCATGGGAAAAAGAAACAAACAAAGTTTTGTCTATGGGAAAAGTCTAGAGAGTTAGAAGAGAAGAGTAGGAAGGAAGGCTCTGCAGCTGTGTGCACAGAAGCCTAGAGTAGAGTCTACAGCTGAGTGCATGGACCCCTGCAGCTGAGTGTGCAGGGAAGTCTTGAGTCTGTAAATTGAACTGAATATTAATGAAGAATATTGTTGCAGAAATGCACGTGTTTATCTCTTTACTTCTGTTTATATGAATGTGCTTTATGTTGTGATGGGTATATGAAATAATGATGTATTGATGCGCGACTTTACACGATTTATATTGTTATATGAACACAATTGACGTCCACTGTTTACGCAAAGATTATCTTGTTGTACGTTAAAGTTATCGAACACTTAGGCATCTTGTTGTATGTTAAAGTTATCGTACACTTGTGTTGATCTGAGTAATTATTGGATTAAGAGTAATCTTTGAAGCACGTAAGTAGCGGATTAGCCTGCTCAAGGTTCGCGAAAGACAGTCACAGACCTTCGCCGAGGTTTAGAAGTTGATTAAAGGGAGTTATATCGATAAGCCTTTAAGGCTTATCGATCTGCGTGAAGGCGTATTTAGGGCATAAAACGATATCACACTGATCTTCGGGTGCGGAAACTTGGTTCGAGCATCCCCCCATACTGCTTCGAGTGAGACTTGATGCCGAAAGGGCCAGTGGTGTAGGGATTTGTTTGGCGTAACTAACTCTGAACCTAGGTCAGGACCCACTAAGCCAACAGCACGGGTGAAATTAGAGGACCATGCACTAACTTGGTGGGAGAGCCACACAAAAACCCTAAGGTTGGAGGGAGAACATCCAATGACTAAGTGGAAGAATTTCAAAACCCTCATTAAGTGACAGTTTTATCCCATTGAGTACGTGGAGGCCAATGGATCCGGATGCATTACTTCTAGCAAAAGTCGAGCCAAAGCGTGCAGGAGTACACCACAGAATTCAGAAAGATAGCTATAATGTTGGGTATCTCTCCAAAAAACCCAGATGTACTCCTCAAATTATTAGGGGGTCTGCACCGCCATCTGCCTGAGCAAGTGATTTTGTTCAAGCCCAAATTGGTGGACGAGGCTTGTGTACAGACACAATACCTGGAGAACATAGGCCTAAAAAGAGCACAATCAAATGGATCAACGCAAAAAGAGCAACAAGAAGCTTCTAAGGAGGGAAAGAAGAAGCAAAAAGGGGGAAAAGATAAAAAGACGGCAGCCACAGCACACCAGTGCAAAGATCCTAGCAACCATTGCAACCACTGCAACAATGATGACCATACAAAGGAGAAGTGTTGGAAGTTGGCATCTAGAGCTAAACCTGAATAACAAGAAGAAAGATAATAAGAAGAAGAATTCGATGTGGATGAGAAGATCACCAAGTTGAAAGCAGATTGGATGTGGATGAGAAGATCGCTTATACATTAGTGTAGAAGAAGGTGAATCTTAGTAGCTTTTAGCGACAAGAAGAGAAAGAAATGACCAAACTCTTCCACATAAAGATATAGGTCAAGAAGACAAAGATTGATGCTTTGTTTGACTCAGAATCGCAAGTGAATCTTATTGCAGCAGAGCTAGTCAAGAAGTTGGGGCTGGAAGTTCGTGATCATCCAAACCCATATCCACTGGTATGGGTAAATAAGGATGTAGAGCTGAAGGTAACAAAATAGTGCAAATTAGATTTGCCATCAGTGTTGATTTTATTGATGCAGTAGATCTGGATGTGGTTCCCCTTGATGTATGTGGATTTGTGTTTGGGAGTCCATACATGTACATGACTGATGCAATATTCATGAGGAGAGCTACCCAATACTAGCTCATCAAGGATGGAAAATCGTTCATCATCAACGCGCATAAAGGCAAGTCAAAAATTTCACTAGTAAGTGCCAACCAAGCCAAGAAATTGATCAGTTCCAGTAAGAAGTATGTTTTATTGTTTTTAAGAGAATGTCAATCTAAAGAGAAGTCAATAAGAGGTGAGGCATCCCTGGAGGGGTGTACTAAGAAACAAAAACAACAATTGGAGGAGTTGTTACAGGCATACAAGGATGTGTTCCAAGAGCTAAAAGGGTTAGCACCTAAGAGAGAAGTGGAGCACAAGACACAGCAATTGCCAGACTCCCCATTGCCAAATATTGGGTTGTACAGGCAATCTATTATAGAAGCAAGTGAGGTGAAGAAACAATTTGCAGCAGTTGCCAGAACAAGGTGTCATTCGACCAAGTACATCACCATGTGGGTCACCCATCATCATTGTGCCAAAGAAAGATGGCACCTGGCGGATGTGTATAGATTACAGGGCATTGAATAAAATCACACTCAAAAACAGATACCCCCTGCCTAGGATAGACGATCTGGTAGATCAGTTGCAACAAGCAAAGTATTTCACCAAGTTGGACTTGAAGTCTGGATATCACCAGGTTCGAATCAAAGAAGAAGATACATGGAAGACTGCCTTCAAAACAAGGCAAAGTTTGTATGAGTGGTTAGTTATGCCATTTGGCCTATGTAATGCACCAACTACATTTATGAGATTAATGAATAATATACTACGGCCTTTTATAGATTCATTTATTATTGTCTATCTGGATGATATATTGGTATATAATGCTACCAAGGAGGAGCATATTTCAAATTTGGCGCAGGTGCTGGAAACATTGAAGAAGCACCAACTGCTAGCAAATATGTAAAAATGTGAGTTTGCGCAACAATCTTTGGTGTATCTAGGGCATGTGATCGATGGAGGAGAATTGAAGATAAATCCTTCCAAGATGGAAGCCATCATGAAATGACCTGTGCCTACTAATGTTTTTGAAGTGAGGAGTTTCATTGGGGTAGAACAGTGCCTGAGGAAATTCATAGCCTCATCTTCAGCAATAGCAACACCGCTCCACGCCATAACAGCAAGTGGCACGAATATGCAGTCAGGAAAGGTCAGTAGAGGGCTTTCGAGGAGTTGAAGAAGATTAGTCAAGCACCAGTTCTGGCATTACCAAACTTGCAGTGACCCTTTGAAGTGGAGACAGATGTGAGTGGGTATGTTATCGGAGTTGTCTTAATGCACGAAAGAAGGCCTGTATGCTACCATTTTGAAGTATTTCATGGGGCAATCCTTAACTACCCTACCTACGACGAGGAGCTCTATGCCATGGTGCAAGCTATGAATAAGTTAAAGCACTATCTGAGAGGAAAGGAGACAGTGATCCACACAGATCACCAGTTATTACAGTACTTGCAAGCCTAGAATAAGCTACAGCAGACCAAGCATTACAAGTACATGGGATTTTTACAACAGTTTCATTTGGTGATCAAGTATAAGAAGGGCAGCGCAAACAAGTTGGTCGATATGCTTTCAAGGCCACCCACATCAAAGATTATAGTTTTGGGGACTCTTATGCACATGGAGCCATTCACCCATGATGCATATAGAGAGGCATATTCAGAAGATGAGGACTTCAAGGAAGTGTATCAGCAGTTGCAGAGTCGGAGTCATGTGCACAATGGCGACAACACCATTGACGGTAATGGATTACTCTACAGGCTGGATAAGCTATGTGTTCCTAAAGGTGAGCATTTGTAACTGATTAGAGAGGCTCACACCTCCAAGGTTGCAGGGCACTTTGGTGTAGGGAAGATCGTCGCTAACTTGCAGAGGCATGTGTATTGGCCCAAGATGCAAGAGCAAGTAGCTAGGTTCATAAGAGGGTGCATGCTTTGTTGTACCAGCAAGCCTAGCATCACAAAACAGGGTTTGTATTATCCCTTACCTGTACCTACTTGTCCTTGGGAAAGCATTTCCATGCACTTTGTGGGAGATTCACAGACAACCAAGAAGGGACATGACTACCTGTTCGTGGTAGTTGACAGGTTCAGCAAGATGTGTGTTATGATGCCCTGTAAAAAGACCATCAATGGACAAGAAGCAGCAAACTTGTTCTTTGGACAGGTCTGGGTACACTTTGGGATACCAAGGAGCATCATTTCAAACAAGGACACAAGATTTCTCAATGCATTCTAGACTACATTGTGGGAGAAGATGGACACAAAGTTGAAGAGATCTACAACATTCCATCCACAGACAGATGGGCAGACAGAAGTAGTTAATAGGACTTTGGTGCAGCTTCTGAGGGGATACAACCAGAAGCATCTGAAGACCTGGGATGAAAATATGGTATATATACAAAATTCTTATAACAGAGCAGTCCACACTTCTACAGGAAAGTCCCCATTTGAGACTTGTTTTGGATATTTGCCACCTTCACCTTTGGATATTGCATATGGGCAGCAAGGAGGAGCGAGGGAAGATCTTACAGAAGATGCTTTGAGGGCTGAAAATTTTATAAAGAAGATCAAACAAATCCATATACAGGTACAAGAAACATTGGCGAAATCACAAGAGAAGTATAAGGCCCAAACATGATCAACACAGAACAAAGAAATCATTCAAGGTGAGAGACAGAGTATGGCTACAGTTGAACAAGGAGAGGCTAGAGGGACCTGGTAAGAAAATCAAGGCTCTAAGGTATGGTCCCTTTAAGGTACTGGAAAAGGTGGGTGATAATGCCTATCGACCCAGTTTACTACCATATACACGCATTTACTCGGTTGTGAATGTAGTGAATTTGAAACTCTATGAGCCTTCCATGCTAGATCAGGAAGAAGAACACATCCTACCTTCTGTGGAGGATTTCGCACTAGACGCTCAGGGAGAGTTGACAGAAGATACAGTTTTGCAGAAGAGATCCAGAACTACAAGATAGGGGCAACTTGACCTTTGGCAGATTGGCTTGAGGGACAACTTCCAGGCAAAGCTAAATGGTACACCAAAGAGAAGGTGGAGGAAAAACTTCCTCACTTCATTTAGTAAAAGCTTTTGGGGACCAAAAGCCTCCCAAAATTGGGGGGGTGATCCAAATTGAATCATTATATTATTTTTCATCCATCTCGATGCATTTGGAGTGGAAAAAGTGGAGGAATCAACTCACATGACTATTTGTACTGGCAGGACCCAATTTGGTGAAACGAGGTCTGAAACCTTCCATGAGTGTTTTGAGGCATCAAACGATGTTTTTTTGGAGGTAAAACTTTGTCGCTTTAGCACAGCAACTTTCATGCTATTCTACACACAAAGACATTTCCAATAGCACAAGAAGCACATCAATCAAAGTCTGTATGCAAAAGTTATGCCACTTAGAAGTTGACCTTCCTATTTTCACACCTATAGTTCGGGAGGATGTCGCGTCAACCCCCATTATTCCTAGAAACGTGTTTGGGATGTAAAAGACTCTTCAGTTTATTTTTTAACTCTAGTTGAGAGTTGATATAGTCAAACTTAACCACTAGTAGGCTATCGAGTTGTGTTATAACTGGGCCACTAGGAGGAAAAGGAATTCCATTCTTTGGAAAGAGCATTTTGTTCCATAACTGAGCAAAGATAGACAAGAGAGATAAGAGGTAGAACACACACAGAGGATTTGTGCACTGTAGCATCCCATGGGCCACAAGCATTACTTCTTTGTATCTGTAGCCATATTTCCAGACGGAGAAAGAGAGGGAAGTGGCCTCACCTTCTAGCTGGGTTTTCTCCCGAAAAGGTTTCCCAAAGAGCATATATTGTGTCTTGTGTGTGTGTGTGCTTATTTTGTCGTTCTCCAATTTTTTGCATAATTTCCATTCACATGCATGCACTAATTACAGTTAAATCCACAGATCTTAAAGTTTAATAAACTGTAATAGTGTAGAATTTTCAGAGTTTTAGTATAATATTATTAGATCTATTGTGACGAACTATCCAGTGGAATATCCACGACAGTTTACGGATCAATAGACTACCAAGGGGATTTGGACCAAGCACCTGCTAGCACGAAATTATCCAAATGCCCAACAACATTGTCAAGCACTTGATAGCTAAACCTTGGGCTTTTCCTAGGAAAATCCAAGGGATGCTTCCCCACATTTGTGGATGGCATCCTTAGTAAACCTATTAGTGTAGACTAGTATGCCTAACCCATGTGGATTCGAATCAGACAACTATTGGCCTAGAACTAGAAAAATACCCAACATAATTGGTGACCTAAGCCACATGACACGAAGACACGAGACACAGAGGACACGTAAATACGAGTATTCAATACGAAATGCAACGACCCAGAAATAGGACACGAGGGACAAGTTTTATATATATTTATTAAAATATATATATATATAGTTTTTGATCCATATTAAATTGTACACTGCAGCTTATCTAATCAAATTAAAATATAATTACTTCAAAGTTCATAGTTCATTGAAAAAAAATAGAATCAGAATTTAGAAATTAGAATGTGATATGCTTGGTCTTAATTCAAATCTAACTGTGTTTTTGGGGGTCAATAATGAAACAAAGATTATAAATTTATAGATATGTACTTTGATATTAAACTGTTGAACAGTAGGTACACTGCATGCTAGCTCTTTTGATATAATCGTAACCAAAACAAATTTGATTTCAAAAACCAAAGAAAATTAATAGCTCGAATGAAAACCTAGTGGGTTGAAAATCATCTGACATAATCATTATTATATTATCGTAACATTTGATTAGATGACAGTGTGTCTGAGTAGATTTATTTATATTTGTATACCGGCCCCAGAATTCGACAATGTATGCTACACACGGAATGGTATTAAGACACCATAATAGTTAAGGTATTTTAAATAGAGAAAGAAATAGTCTAGTAATCAAGCAGGTGATACGTAGCCATATAGTATGCAATCTCGGATGTTTCCTTTTATGTTTACATAATTTATGAGAACACCTTCTCGGCCAAACCCTGCCTTGTGGAGAACCCTTTGGGAAGCCACATTTTCTGGCAGAACCAAATATACAGTTTCCCTTAACTGTATATATATATATATTGTTTAACTAGAACTGGTTTGCTAGATACGAAAGAAGAGGGAAAATCCTGGGTGTAGAGAACAGTGACAATGGACATCTTATTTTATCATAGCCTCAGGCCCTCGGCTAGTCATTGTTACGAATCAAACGCATTTTTAACGGGCTTGCCGCCTAAGTTTTAATTGCGCCTATGCCATATGGTCTACGACTTACCTGAACCTCACACACGTTGCCAAGTTGCCAAACTTTCTAGCGACCAAACAGCTCCAAGGAGATGACTCGGCTCCACACGATGATTATACAGTGACGGAGAGCGACGACATCGGAGGAAAATAGCAAAAGAACCCCGAAAAAATAATTACATGGGCTTTAAAGCTATTGATTTCGTGGGGTACGTATTCAACTAAAGAAAAAAGTTAGGGCAACGTTTTTTAGACTCAGAAAACTCGTTTTCCATTACTAGGACACAAAGAAAATGACAAAGTACGTTTTATGTTTTCCAGGACATGTTCAAAAACGTTTTCGGCATGTTTTAGGGCGTTTTTCGTATTTGGCACGTTAAATACGGGACACAAGACCTTGGAGGACGTGTCCTGTGACTTGGTGACAAATGGTTGATATGACCCATTGGGATTAATGCTAAAGATAAGCTTGTTATGAAACAAGCTCACAAAAATATAGAAAAGAAAGAACAATGCCTTAAAAATAAGCCTTTTCGAGGGGGCAACCTCCTTTACATTACACAAATGAACAATTCTTGGATGATACAAATGACAAGACCTCCTTTCTATATATAGGAGTCTAAGGAGTCATAATATAATCAGAGCCGACATAACAATAATAATGTAAGGGCACAATAATACCAATAGTGGTCTTCTATGGGGCACAATAATAACAATATGGGGACTACATGGGCACAACAATATAATAAGGGGGTTGTACTAATAACAATAAGGGGTTACACTAATAGTATAGGGACCTAACATGCCCCTCTCCTTCAAAAAGTGTTGTCCTCAACGCTTGAGTAGTTCTTGATGCTTCTATATAAAATTCTTGTCTTCCCATGTGGAATGTTCAGCGGGTATCTTGAATCCAGGGGGGTTGAAGTGGAGTGCGCGAGACGCCGCAGAGGCTAGGGTTTTCACCGTCGACGTTGCAGAGCATCCACCATCCATGACTCGCAGGCTAAGGACTAGCTAGGTTGCGATGCAGGTGCGGAAATATTTCGGTTCTGGTCTTTAGTTTTTTACTCTGCGCAGAGGCGAGGTGGCTGCTCTTGCCGCCTCTGCCCCCCGTCTCGCCTCTGCTCTGGTTGGTGCTTTAACTTTGCAGCGGCAATTGGTGTTGTTTTGGTCGCACGCGGGCTTTACCATTTGGAGCATTGAGGGAACAGGGGTGTGGAGGTTCTAACTCTGCATTGTTTCATGCCGCATCAAATGGCTAGTTTCGCTGGAGTTTCTGCAGGTTGTTGTGGATGTTTGGGGCAATTTGATCTTCCTCTGGTTTCGTCTGCTTATGGAGGAGACTTTTGAGGGGGCAGGGAAGTAGTGGCTACCCTGGCTGCTCTCTTCCTCATTTCGTGTCTCTCCTTCTTGTCTGGGCAACCTGATATAGAGCCTACAGTTTCTCTTTTTCCCTCCACAGGAGCTTTTAACCGCATATGGTGCATTGATGTCGGATCATCTTTCTGGGTGCTGCACCTCTGCTCTTTTTTGTTGTTTTTTTGTATTTGGTTTGGGTATCCTCTTCAGGTCTGTATTCAGGGGCACAATATTGGCCATTTGGGGTTAATTTTTTGGGCACTGTTGTTGCAAATTTGCTGGGGTTTACATACCCTTTTGTTTGCTGCCCTGATTGAGGGCTTTTCTAGATACTTCATATGGAGTATTGTTTTGTAAGTGGCTCTACCCACATTTTTGCATATGCTTCAAGCATCTACAATATGTAATCTTTTGATTAATGAAAATTATGAATTTTCTCCACGGGAAAAAAAAAAAAGAATGTTCAATGGGTAAGTTCTTCCACTTGATGAGATACTCTGAAATTGATCGATTTCGTAGTTATCGGATTATTGTCTTTGTGACTGCTCCAGGCTCCAATATGATTTTTCCTTCCTCGTCAAGTTCTGGCAATATTGTTTGAATTGGGACCTTCCGCAACTTTTGAATGAGTGGCCACACTTCTTCATCCTTCTTCCATTCATCCCTTGCTTCGTTTATCCAATCTGGTTGGATAATAAAAATAACACAAAACAATGCTTCCACATCCTCATCTTTTCTTGAGAGTGCATCTGCAACAACATTTTGCTTTCCTTTTTTTAGATGATTTCAAAGTCATAACCCAACATATTTGTGACCCATTTTTTCTGTTCTTCTAAAGATAATCTTTGTTCTAAAAATTATTTAAGGCTATCATGATCCATTTTTACCTTGAAGTGTCTTCCCATTAGGTAAGGTCGTCATTTCTTAAGTGCATGTAGTATTGCCAACATTTCATTCTCATAAATAGCTTGCTTGAGATGTAGTCGTAAAAATATCCAATCGCCTACATCAAAATTTCTTTCACTGCGATATTGATATGCCCGTTGTTTTATTCGATTTTGCACCAAAGTGGCGTTATCCTTTAAAAGTTGGAGAACTTGTTGTTGATGCTTGATGTGATCTTTCACTGCTTGAATATTTTTCTTCTTGATATGTCCTTTTATCTTGAGAGTTTGAAGAGTCGTAATTTCTTCCAATGCATTACAAGATATGGTTGGATTCATTTCTTGATGCCCGATGTGATCTTTAACTTCTTGAACATTTTTCTTCTTGATATCTCCTTCTATCTCGATAGTTTGAGGAGTGGTAATTCTGGCCAATGCATTACAAGATATGGTCGGATTCATTTCTTCTTTCTCGATGTGATCTTTCACTTCTTGAACCTTTTTCTTCTTGATATGTCCTTCTATCTTGCGAGTTTGAGGAGTGGTAATTCTTGCCAATGCTTTACAAGATATGGTCGGATTCATTTCTTCTTTCTTGATGTGATATTTCCTAGTGTATATCCTCTTCTTTTGATGTTTCTTGATCCTTTTCTTCCTCCTCTTCATAATCTATGTAAAATAATTTCTTCTCAGCACACTTATGACCTTTAGTGTATTTGCTATCACAATTGTAACAAAGCCCTTTTTCTCTTTTTTCTTCCAATTGTTGTCGTGTAAACCTTGTAGGTTGTGGAAGCCTAGGAGAAAAAACACTTTCATAATTATAGTTGTGAGTGGTGGAATTCTTTGTTTCCATAACTTCGCTTTCAATTTTTCTTGCCAACCTGAATCCCTTCTCCAATGAATCAGGTTCCCAAAGACGAACCTCATGTTGAATGTTATCTTTTAAAGTCCCTATGAAGACATCAATCCTTTGCTTCTCTGGAACCCTTATATTCAACTTTTGAAATTCCTCAATGTGCTCTGCCATTGAACCCTTTTGTTAGAGATTTATCAATTGGCTAAAGAAGGTGTTACTCTTTGTATCCTCATAATGTGCTATCATTTCTTCCATGAAAATTGACCAAGTAAAAATTGATTTGGTTCTAAATATAAAGATGCAATATGTACCTTTTGTAACAATTGAACCTCATGTAGATTAAAATATTGCTCATCTGTAGTATCCAATTTACCGAATCCTTGCCATCAAACTTCCTCATATCGCCTTTTCTTGATTTTAGGAGCTTGATTTTGAAACGACTGTAACTCGCTAATTTCAAATCTTCTAGTTTTGAAATTGCGTCCCACAGTAACGCTCTGAGTCCTCTTTCTAACCCCGCAAGTCTGATCAAGATTGGATTCTCCAAGGAAGAGTTATGCCAAATCTCCCACGGTGACCTGATTATAGACTAGCTCAGCACAGCGAACTTGTACGAAGTTCCACGTGTCACTTTTTCGACCTTAGTACCTAGAACTTATATACAGAAAACTAAAGGTCGTCCTCTTTCTGAAACTTCTTACAAAATTTCAGTCTGATTCTCAGAACAAAAGTTATGAGGATTTTCCCCAGGTCACCTGTTTGGAATGTAATTCGGGAGTCTGCAAAAACCCTAACTTTCTCATATCATATCTCCACAAATATAGCGAGACAAGCTCTAAAATTCGGACCCGAAGTTCAGAACAATTTCGGCTCAAATGGGTTTTTTTTAGCTTCTGAAACGTCGAAAAAAAACATTATAGCGAAAATTCCATGATGATCTGTTTGGAGCAGCGAAACCCTAGAATCCAAAGCTCTGATACCAAATGTTATAAAACTAGCTCACAATAAAATAGAAAAAAAAAAGATCAATGCCTTAGAAATAAGCCTCTTCGATGGGGACAACCTCCTTTACATTACACAAATGAACAATTCTTGGATGATACAAATGAACAATTCTTGGATGATACAAATGACAAGACCTCCTTTCTATATATAGGAGTCTAAGGGGTCATAATATAATCATAGCCGACATAACAATAATAATGTAAGGGCACAATAATATCAATAGTGGTCTTCTATGGGGCACAATAATAACAATATTGGGACTACATGGGCACAACAATATAGTAAGGGGGTTGTACTAATAACAATAAGGGGTTACACTAGTAGTATAGGGACCTAACAAAGATCAAATGAGATGAAATATTTTTATTAATGTCCACATATGACCGAAAAGTTGGTCAATGGGCTCAAATACACAATTTAATAGATACATACAGAACGAGTGTAAAAGACATGAAAGTTGAAGCATAAAAACATGAAAAGGAAGAAGTTAAACTATTGTATGAGAACAATAACCAAAATCAAAATTGTACCCTTAGAAAGGACAAGTTAAAAGGTTGCATAACATCAAGAGTAAAAGCATAATAGGAGGGGGGCAAGAACTCCCAACACCAACATCATAAGAGGAGAACGAAAAAACCCTTGTTGAACCATCAACCAAAGAAGAGTCTGTTATCCACTAGCTTGCACAAAGCAGAACCTAAAGACCCCATGGCCCAATGAACAGAGCACTCATTATTTTTTTTCAAAACACTAGAAGTCAACAAGCACCTATTGACCTTTTCTCTCTCTTCTCTTTGCTTTCTTCTCTCTCAAATTTTGCAACCCTGTGGAGAATTGTATTAAATGTTGTAGAAAATCCACAAAATTCTACAACTACTAATATGAACATTCTGAAACTAATTTCTTCTCATATAGACACAAAATTTCTCTACTTATTTTGCAGCGGGATAAGAACATAAATAAATACACAATCACACAATTCAACAACAATATTTCTAGGTAGTCCAACTGGGAAAACCCTCCACTTGATTGAGAATTTTAGTGAAAGAAAATAAGCAACAAATCTCTTATAATACAACTTTGTTTCATTGGAAACCAATTTGGTTTTCTCTACTTGTCCTAAGCTTGAAACAACTGCAAGACCCCTGATCTGCTTCCCTCAATCTATGTGCATATGCTACTCCTATTAAGTAGGAAATACCTCCTAATTGCTAGCACAATTCCTGAGGGAAAAATAGCCTCTACCTATCTATGCACAAGCTCCTCTGGCACACTCTTCCTCTCATAAGCTCTCACACACACAAACTTGTGCTCTTTATTGCTTTGTCTCACCAATCCGTGCTCACAAAACAATGAATACAATTGTGCCTTTCAATCTCCTTATAAGCTTTTCGAACAACTAAAACTGGCAAGTTATTGTTTCTGTAAATCAAATTGATGATCGATTGAGTTAATTTGAATTAATTGACTCATGTAACTCGTACTGCCTAAACTTAGGACTTGAAACTCACTCGCTTGTATTTTTCCAAAGATAACTCGCACTAGGAGACACTAAATTGAGCCTCCCACTCCAACACATCAGTCGAACTGCTTCATGAACTATCCTAACTTATAGGAATTCACCCTGATTTTTAGGAATTCGTCCAAAATTTTAGGAACTCATCCTAACTTTTAAGAACTCGTGCATGCTAAGGAAAACTGCTTCTTGGTCTCTTTGACTAAGGCACAAGTCAAAGAAGGACCTTTCTCGCTACTAATTTTCAACAAATGTCGATAATATAATGACCTTATGTAAAAGTCTTAGGCGAGTTAGGACTCAGTCATCGAGTGAATCCACTCTAGAGTGTTTTTTCACTTAACTAATTATTCTTGCTTTTCAACGTTGAATAACTAGCTGAGTATTTTCACTCACCTACCTCCAAAGCTGGAGTGATAGCTTGATGATGGGGCCCTAAGTCCATCCTAATGCCTAGTGTCACGAAATTTGATTAGGTTTTGATAGGATTTTTCAAAAAATTGTAAATAAGTGAGCCTAGAAGATGTTGGGGGCGTATGCGTACTCAAAAATCATGCTCTTCACCCCAACATTCCTCTAAGGACCACTTTGAGAGTCAAAAAGTGACTTCTAACCCCTCAAAACCCACTTTTCCTATGTTAGTGGCATAAAGTGGAGAAAAACTTAAAGAAATTAAATAAGTGGTGAAAATAATAAATATTTCCACAAGTTAATGATGAGTTGGAGGCCACCTTTGAGGTTCGAATTCCAAGCCAAATGTGAGGTCAAGTCAACTGCCAGTTATGGCCCACAAATTTATTTAATCAACAGGTCCTTTCCTCCTTAATGCCTCACGAATTTGGCAACACATTGGGAAGTTGATTTAGCAGGAGTTGGTCAGCAAACTTTGTGGAGAATCAACTCCCCTTGCCTCAACGTATCTCCACTCCAATCCACACACCAATTCAGTTAACAAATCTAATGTCAACGCTGCCAATCACCTAGAGCAAGTACGTACAACGGTCAATTAACAAGTTTTAGGTGGCATTTAACTGAGGTAATAGGAAAAGCTTTGAGGGAGTTTGTCTCCCACACATTTCAATTGTGTCCACATGTGGTAGCCTCAAGGAACCAGCACAGATCACAGGGAATATGCATAGCTAGTACACTGCCACCTAACAGATTTGCTTGGCCACGTAGAATACACTTGTGGCAACTGAATTTCTCATGGAGCTTGCCCTCATACACTTGGAGGAATTCGATCTCCTTGGGGTCTTCACCACTTTGCCACTTGTTGGTTCAGTTTTCATTGGGATTCACTCCCAAATTTGTATAAATAAACCAACAAAGCTCTCATTTTTCATGGTTGGGAAGGTCATGCTTGGGTATATGTTATTGAAATTTCTTATGCTAATAAAGAAAAGTCTTTGGAAGTTTTGTCTTGGCTTGATATTGGTGACTCTTCTTTGAATGCAAGGTATACTTGTGTTGTTTTGAATTGATTTTATTGCATTTCTTTTGGTAGATCGAGGCCCAAATAGGGGAAGTATTTCCTAGGGGGAGGTAGACAAGTATTTGTATACATTCTAATGGTTGTTAAAATAGGGCTACTGGTTGTAGGTGCACTTAATTGTTGAATATTTGTTTATCTATGTCTAATGTATGGAATAATTGTGCCTTTCTTGAAGAACTCCTGGTGAGGTCATCTTACATAAGAACATTAGAATACCGATTAGTTGACCTTCTCACATACTAGGACTCCTCCCATTGGTGAAAATTCGTAAAGAGCAAGGGGTTTTGGCTATGGTGATAGTGGGCCATTACCCCATTGTTGTCTCTTGGTCTAGTTTATGCCTTGTAGTGTTTCCCTCTCCAAAGTCTGCTAGATTTTGCAGCAACACAGCCAATAGCGGTATATAATCCAATGTCAGCTTGTGATCCATACTAGAATATCTCAAACATTAAATGAAATCACTTGAATGCAAAAATGGTTAAAGTACCTCACAATAGATGACCCACCTTCATCGGATGAATAGGCTAGATCAATAAGTGCAATGAATGGAGAATAGATGAGAGGCATATGAGGTTGGCTACCTGTGAGTTAAAATAGGGCTACTAATTGGTAAGCTAGAATGCAAAAAAATCTCCTAGGGTTACCCATGTATAAGGATGGGTGACAATCCTAAATGCTAGAAAATCTAAGGACAAAATCCATGGAACCTTCTAGAAAGAAGGTGAAATTTCAATTTTGCATAAATTCCCCAAGTTCGTGAAATTTCCACAATTAGGATATCACCACAACCTACAACCTGTATGGTTGAATTGTCACCAATAACCACTTTCTCTCCATTGTGTTGATGTCTATAATTAGAAAGAAGGTGATCATGTTTGGCCATGTGTCAGGTGGCTCCAAAGTGCAAATTGTCTTGCCAAATGTGGGATATGAGAAGATCCAACATTCTCATCAAAGAGGTCTTTAATGCCTACTATAGATATTGCAAGCTCTTAATTTTCTAAAGACAAGCAAGGCAAGACTTGAAAGAATGGTCCTCCTTATCATAACAGCCACATATGCTTGCCTCTTTTCTTCTTGGAGGATTTTCAGTATTCCCCTTTACTCTAAACGAACTTGGATTCAAGATAGGTTGAGACAACCTTGGGACAAGCTTGTTCTCAAATGAGTAATTCACCCATATTCCTCAAAGTAGCTTGAAGTTGAATGAGATTAGAGAAAACCTCCTCAAGAGTACATGTTACAAGATCCTTAACACATCATTATCAAAGATAACAGAATATAGGAGAAAAAGATTTGATGTTGGTGAGAGATTATTTCATACAGTATTTATTAGTTTTGAAATTTTGAATATGAATTTGTCTCTTCCTCTTACTTCAATAATGTCAACCTTCAAGCTTTTGAACCTTGCAATATACTCTTTACTTGTGTCCACGACATACATCTAGCAATTGGAGAGTTCAGTTTTAAGTTAGTTGACCTGAGTAACATTCATAATCTCAAAGAGAGTTTTGAAGGTATCCCAAATTTCCTATGGGCCTTTGTTATCCTGGGTGCGCAATCTTCAATATGAGGTCATAATTCTCATCATCTTCAACAAGACATGACCTACCCAAGTACATCCATATCCTTTGTTTTGAAGTATCACAGTGATTTGATCAACTCAAGAATAATAGTTGGCCCTATTCAAACAAAGAAACAAACATTTTGAACCCATAGGCTCAATGACAACAAGATGAAGGCTCCTTATAAAAAAGAAGACTTCATAAATTTGCTTTTACCAATCCAAATGGTAGAAAACTCAAGGTAACCCTAGGAATAAAGGCGATAGCCTTAAATTAGGGCGAAAAGTGCCAACGAACACCCTAAAAGAAATGCATAGCCTTAAATTTGGGTTTATATCTCTAGAAGCCCTAAAGAAAATGATTTAAGAAAACGTTAGTTCCACATTATAAAAAGATGCAACTAGCCAATAGTTTTTGGATCAGCGAAAAGAATTGAGAGAATAAGGTTCATGCCTGCCCTGATCCCATATGTTGAGATTTATAAGGGTCGACAAAAGAACCAATGTAACCAAATTAACCCAAATTCTAAAATAGCCTCCTCACAAGTGCACTGGAGAGAGAGGGTACAAAAGCCAAACACAAGTGTTGAAAAATAGAAATACACAAATGCAGCCAACACAAATATGCCAATCATAGGAGAAAAACGCCAAAATTAAGTACCCTTAGGCCTAAAACACTTGGTATTTTGGCCCCGAGGGTTATCTCAATTGGTTGAGTCCTCGTTGTTAAAGCATCTTTGATATTAAGAGGTCATGGGTTCAATTCTCTTGACACTCTCGGGGTCAAGCTCCGTAGTTGAGCCGACAGGAAGTGATCCCTTCAGTTGGATCTGCCTGGTACAAATATTCCATGGATGTAGCTGATCCAAAATAGATCTTGTATCAAACCTCTAAGTCTAAGTCTTCATATACATATACTATCAGAAAACACTATCGCAGAAGAAAAACAGTAAGAATGGTGGAAAACAGAGTGAATCTAAGCATAAAGTCTCGTTGCACAGGAGCCGTCGGATCGTCCAAATCAACAGCCCAAATCAAATCAGCGATATCGCATCGGGAGAGGCCAGCGAAGCGTATCGGAGGCAACCTTATGGGAATTGCGATCACAATCCAGCGACTTAACGTGGACCATTGATCAAGCGTGCAGATCAACGGCGGAGATGACGTTTATCGCATCGCAGATTCCAAAGGGGAGGATTTAACCCACAGGCCCGAAGACCATGCGATATGCGATTTGTGACTTATCGCATTGCAACACAACAAAGGGAAATGACCCGAAGCAATGCGGCGGACATGAAGGAGTTACAAATTAAACAGCGAAGGATTTGAGTTCTGTGGTAAACGATATTTCGGGCAGGCTTCAGGCAGTAAGTGGTATTGGAAGGGCTTCACCTTATTCCATACACTGGTCGACACGTAGCACGCTGCAGGAGAGAGAAAACCGCTTTTTCGGGAGGGTAATCTTCGTACAAGTAGGCCACTCGAAATGTCTAACAGTCGTTGGATTGGAGATCGTGGATCAACGGTGGAGATTGAAGCGGACTACTCGATGTTTCGAGTTGGATGCGGACTGTCGAATTGAAGGCAGATCATCGATGAATCAAACACAAAGGGCCAATGCGACATGCGATAAAGCCGAACCCGAAAGGGTTTATAGATGCAGCCTTATATAATTTGAGTTCCGATAATAAGCTTTTTGTCAGGGTTTTCTATGTTTTTCAATGTATTTCCGTTATTCCCACATATGAATGAAAAGTGTATTTTCGGGGATTTTCACCTGCGCCCAAAGAACCTTCCATTTGTAAACAGTTGCCCTGTGCCTTAAGCGTTTTGCAATGATTGTTTAAACGCTCAATAGGCAAATGAAGGGACAGCGCTGGGAGCCAGAGAGCCCAAGAAGGGGATTTAACCGACAGCACCGATAGGCTTAAAAGCCATTCAATGGTAGCACAGAGAGGAGGTGAGAGACAGAGGGTGAAGACAGAGGGGAGACAGAAAGTCAGAGAAAACGCACAACTGCGAACAGTTGATCAGAGGCACTAAGAGGGAGAGTCTGTGCACTCTTTAGACTCGAGGTTTTCAACTGAAATCCCTATGTAATATCATTGTTGTTATGTTATGGCTCTGATCGAGCTCACACCTGTAAACTTTGTTCTTGAAGACATAATATAGAGGTCGATACTGATAGCTGGACCAGGAGACATAGCCAGGAAGTCTGGTGAACTCCTTTATTACTTTGGCTATGTTGAAGTGTGTGTCTGTTATGTTTTTTTACTGTTAATTGTCTATATTATTCGCAATCTTTTCGATCCGTTGCACTAAGTAATATAGGCATTCCTGCACATGAGTCTGTAATACCTTTTCTTCTTGTTTTAATATCCATTTCGGATCAAGTGGTATCAGAGCATTTGGTTTTGGTTTTATTAAGGTTAGACAAGCTTGTGCTGGATTTTGAATGCTAACTAGATTAAAGCTTAGACTAGGAGAAGGAGAACTTGTTGAGGCTAATCCAGAGATTGGAAGAGCCTATTCTCAAAAGAGAATGGCAAAAGAAGCTCTATTAGGTCAAAATCTCAATTTATAGAAAGTTTTATGGCAATCTGAGCCATGGTGGAAGAGATGTATCTGGAGTTTAAGAAGGGTCAAGGTGAAAGCATTGCAACACCCAAACCAGACAAAGGAGCAGAGGAAACTTTTCTAGTTACCCCTCCAAAAGGCAAAGGGAAAGGGGAAATGCCTACTCCACCATCTCCTCCATCATCACCTTCATCATCCTCATCTTCTTCGCATAACACTAGCTCTTCTAAGAAGAAGAAGAAAACTTCCTTAATCAAATTAGATGTGAAGTTTGATTTGCCAATTTATGATGGAGAACTCAATGCAGAAAAGCTAAATAATTGGATAAGACAAATTGATGTATATTGCAGGGTACAAAACGTTGATTCAGAAAGGAAGAAGATTCAGCTGGCTAGCCTTCGACTTGGAGGAACTGCACAAGTATGTGGGAAGGCAAGACACAAGCTGATCTGCAAAAACATGGTAAAATCATTTCTACCTGGAATGAATTTGTTTCTGTTATCAAAAAGCAATTCTATCCTTTAGCTTACATGCAGCAGGAGGCAATGATGAGATGGCAAACTCTTCGCCAGTTGAAAATGTACAAAGTTATACTCAGGAATTCATAAAGAGAGCTTTAACTCTAGGTATATCATTAGACTCACTTGAGACTCTATTGAAGTATATAGGTGGTCTTCATAGCTATTTAAAGCATACTATTCTCATGTTTAATCCCACTAGCTTAGATAATGTATCAGTTCAAGCCACACATCTAGAAGCTAGAGGTAAGAATGTAAACCCAAAGGTCGGGGGATCATCTAAATATTATGTAAGCAAGAACAAGGAAAAGAAGAAACTGAAGTGGAAGGAGAGGAAAGCAAACACTGTAAAGAAGGATAAACCTTCATGCACTCACTGTCAGAAAGAAGGACACAATGAGGAACATTGCTGGTCTTTGCATCCAGAACGGAAACCTAAGAAGTTCGGTGGAAAGAAGAAAAAGAATGTTGCTGCTATTCAGCAAGACTTGGGATCAAAGTCAGGCGATGAAACAACAGTTACAGCCACAGGTATTAAAGGTAAAGATTCTAAAGCATCCACAAGTAATTCTACACAATCTGTTGATAATGAAAATAATGATAGGGAAAGAAATGAGCTTTTACGTATTAGAGTAATTTCCAAGCACAATAAGATTGATACTTTGTTTGATAATGGATCACAGGTAAATTTGATTTCTGACACAATTGTAAAGAAGTTGGGATTACAAACAAAACCTCATAAGAAGCCATATCCATTAGGTTGGGTGTGTGATAAAACAAAGCTACAAGTAACGAGACAATGTAAACTTAAGTTTGGTATTGGATCAACATTTGTAGATGAGGTTGAGTTAGATATAGTTCCACTGGATATATGTGGTATTGTTTTGGGAAGTCCATACTTGTATGATAGAAAAGTTATTTTCTATAGAGCTGAAAATAAATATCAACTCACTAAAAATGGAATATAATACATTGTAAGAGCTCATAGACTCAAAGATAATTATTCTCTCATAAACTCAGGGCAGATGAAAAGAATTGTGAATTCAAGTAAGCAATTTTTACTAATGGTTGTAAAGGCAAAGGATCCTGAAAAATCCGATGCATTTGAAGGCTATGATTCTAAACAGAACGTTGATTTAATTAAAGTTGTTTCAGAGTATGATGTTCTATTTCAAGAACCAAAAGGTCTACCACCCAAGCGAGAAATAGTACATGATATTTATTTGCAGCAAGATACTCCATTACCTAACATTGGAATGTACAGGTTGTCAGCTTTAGAGAATGCAGAGATAAAGAAGCAGATACAGGAATTGCTCGATAAAGGGTTTGTACGACCAAGCACATCACCATGTGGATCTCCAATCGTGCTGGTGAAAAAGAAAGATGGTTCATGGAGAATGTGCATTGATTACAAAGCACTAAATAAAATAACGATCAAAAATAGTTATCCTCTTCCTCGTATTGATAATTTATTAGATCAATTGAAAGAAGCAGTTTACTTTTTTAAGTTAGACTTGTGAAGTGGTTATCATCAAGTCAGAGTTGCAGAACAGGATGCATGGAAGACTGCTTTCAAGACAAAGCAAGGACTGTATGAATGGTTGGTTATGCCTTTTGGCTTAACTAATACTCCTGCTACATTTATCAGAGTCATGAATGATGTACTCAGACCATTTATTGATGATTTTGTAATTGTTTATTTAGATGACATTCTTGTTTTTAGTAAGACATGGGAAGACCATGTAAAGCAGACTCTAGATGTTTTAAAAAGAGAAAATCTCTATGTAAAACTGTTAAAACATGAATTTGGCAGAACATCTTTCAATTATTTGGGTTATATTGTAGGGGGTGGTGAATTGAAGATAGATCCCTCTAAGGTTGAAGTCATTGTGAACTGGCCTAAACCCAAATCTGTTACAGAGGTTAGGAGTTTCCTAGGGGCAGCACAATACTAGAGAAAGTTTATTGCTAACTTTTCTTTGATTGCAGTTCCATTACATGCTTTAACAGGATTGAAACAGGTGTTTAAGTGGGGAGGGAAATAGCAGAAAGCCTTCGACACCTTAAAAGAAAAAATCAGTACAGCGCCAGTACTAGCACTGCCAGATCTTCAACATCCATTTGAGATTGAGACAGATGCTAGTGACTATGCCATGGGAGCAATGTTGATGCAACACGGAAAACCCATACGCTATCATTCTGAGACATTTACTTCTGCAGTAGTTAATTATCCCACATATGATAAAAAATTGCATGCATTAGTACAAAGTGTGAAAAAGTGGAAACATTACCTAATGGGTAAAGAAACAATCATACATATAAATCATCAACCACTTCAATATTTGCACTCACAAACTAAATTGCAGCAATCAAGACATTATAGGTGGATGGGTTTTCTACAGCAATTTCATCTTGTCATTAGATATAAAAAGAGCATACACAATAAGGTTGCAGACATGTTATCAAGACCAATCATAAATGCATCTACTATACTTAAGCATAACTCAGTAATGCATAAAAGTTACATTCAACAATATGCTCAAGATGTAGATTTTAAAGATGTATATGCAAGTTTAAGTCATAGCAAACAAGTAGAAGAATTGGATTATTATGTAAAGGACCAACTCTTATATCATTTGGGAAAGTTATGCATTCCACAAACTGAAAGAGTTAACATAATTCGAGAAGCACATACTTCTCTCATATCAGGTCATTTTGGTGTAAGTAAAACAGTTGCACAATTGCAAAGGTTTTGTTATTGGCCAAGAATGCATGACACAATTTCTAGATATATCAAAGGGTGTACTATGTGTGCTACAAGCAAGCCCAATAATCGAAAATTAGGCTTGTACACTCCACTTCCAATTCCTTCTCGTCCTTGGGAAAGTGTTGGGGGATTGCCAAAATCTAGGAAAGGTCATGATTATTTGTATGTTGTTGTGGATAGGTTCAGTAAAATGTGTAATTTGATACCATGTAACAAGCAGGTTACAACTGAACAAACAGCAAAGTTGTTCTTTCAAAATGTATGGGTTCATTTTGGGTTACCCACTTCTATTGTATCTAATCAAGATTCTCGATTTGTTGGGAAGTTTTGGTCAAATCAATGGGAGTTGATGGACACCAGGTTGAAGAAAGCACAGCATTTCATCCACAAACAGATGGTCAGGCAGAAGTGGTCAACAGGACAGTGATCCAGTTGCTCAGAGGCTATTGCAGCAAGCATCCCAAGCTTTGGGATGAGCATTTGTGTTATGTGTAGCATGCTTACAACCGTGCCAAGCACATTTCTACTCAGAGATCTCCTTTTGAGACTTGTTTTGGTTATATACCAAAGTCTCCCTTGGATTTTGTCTTTGGTAAAGACATAGCAGTTGATGGACACAGTGATGTGGACAAAGCAACCAAGTTCATTGAACAAATCCAAGAAATTCACCAGGCAGTACAGGAACAGCTGGAGAGAAGTCAAGCCAAGTACAAAGCAAGACATGACAAGCATCGAGTTGAGCATAGTTTTCAAGTTGGTGATCAAGTCTGGCTATACATCAGCAAAGACAGAATGCAAGGTGAAGGTAAGAAGCTAAAACCAATAAGGTATGGACCTTTCAAGATACTTGATAAGATTGGTGAAATGCTTTTCGCCGTGATTTGCCAACTTACATGCAAATCTATTCAGTCGTTAATGCAGAAAACTTGAGATTGTATGAACCTTCATTGATTGAAGATCCTGAAGAGCAAAGTCAGTTGCCTTCTATTGGGGATTTGTTGCCTGAGTATCTCAATGAGTTACAGGAGGACACAGTGCTGGACAGAAAGGTAAGAACTATGCATCAAGGGGTGTGAAGTACCTGAAAGTGGGACTCATAGGCTCAAATCCAGGCAAAGCACGTTGGATAGAAGTTAGACAGGTGAAGGAGCAGTATCCTCACTTGCTCGAATGCTAAAACCAACTTTTAGTGGTCCAAAAGCTTTTCAGTGGGAAGGCGTGATCCAAAATGGATCTTGTATCAAACCTCTAAGTCTAAGTCTTCATATACATATACTATCGGAAAACACTATCGCAGAAGAAAAACACTAAGAATGGCAGAAAACAGAGTGAAGCGGAGCGTAAAGTCTCGTTGCACAGGAGCCATCGGATCGGCCAAATCAACGACCCAAATCAAATCAGCGATATCGCATCGGGAGAGGCCAGCGGAGCGTATCGGAGGCAGCCTTATGGGAATTGCGATTGTGATCCAGCGACTTAACGTGGACCGTTGATCGAGCGCGCAGATCAACGGCGGAGATGACGTTTATCGCATCGCAGATTCCAAAGGGGAGGACTTAACCCGCAGGCCCGAAGACCATGCAATATGCGATTTGCGACTTATTGCATCGCAACACAACAAAGGGAAATGACCCAAAGTAATGCGGCGGATCCGAAGGAGTTATGAATTAAACAGCGAAGGATTTGAGTTCCGTGATAATCGATATTTCGGGCGGGCTTCAAGCAGTAAGTGGTATTGAAAGGGCTTCACCCGATTCCATACACTGGCCGACACGTAGCACGCCGCAGGAGAGAGAAAGTCTCTGTGCAAGTGGGCCATCCGAAATGGCTGACAACCGTTGGATTGGAGATTGTGGATCAACGGTGGAGATTGAAGCGGACTACTCGATGTTTCGAGTTGGATGCAAACCGTCGGATTGCACGCAGATCATCGGTGAATCAAATACAAAGGGCCAATGCGACATGCGATAAAGCCGAACCCGAAAAGGTTTATAGATGTAGATGTGGCCTTATATAATTTGAGTTCTGGTAACAAGCTTTTTGTCGAGGTTTTCTATGTTTTTCAATGTATTTCCGTTATTCTCGCATATGAACAAAAAGTGTATTTTCGGAGATTTTCACCCACGCCCAAAGAACCTTCCGTTTGTAAACAGATGCCCTATGCCTTAAGTTTGCAATGCTTGTTTAAACGCTCAACAGAGAGATGAAATGACAGTGCCGAGAGCCAAAGAGCCCAAGAAGGGGATTTAACCGACAGCACCGATAGGCTTAAAAGCCATTCAATGGTAGCACAGAGAGGAGGTGAGAGACAGAGGGTGAAGACAGAGGGGAGACAGAAAGTCAGAGAAAACGCACAACTGCGAACAGTTGATCAGAGGGACTAAGAGGGAGAGTCTGTGCACTCTTTAGACTCGAGGTTTTCAACTGAAATCCCTATGTAATATCATTGTTGTTGTGTTATGGCTCTGATTGAGCTCACACCTGTAAACTTTGTTCTTGAAGACATAATATAGAGGTCGACATTGATAGCTGGACCAGGAGACATAACCAGGAAGTCTGGTGAACTCCTTTATTACTTTGGTTGTGTTGATGTGTGTGTCTGCTATGTTTTCTGACTGTTAATTGTCTATATTATTCACAATCTTTTCGATTCATTGCACTAAGTAATCTAGGCATTCCTGCGCATGAGTTTGTAATACCTTTTCTTCTTGTTTTAATATCCATTTTGGATCAGTAGCAATCACCGATCTCTGAGGTCTTTGAACTAGTATTGCAAACATCTTGATAACATCCCGATTTTATCTTGAAATCATGATCTTTTGGCCTAGACAATGTTTGTCAATTTTTACCGATATTTTGATGCTATCTTGATTTTGCCTGTGTTTGCGAATTTTTACCAATATTTTCGCGATTTTTACATTTTTTTGGTTGTCCGGACCCTTGCCGATTTTATCCAATGTCGATGTTCGCAACGTTGCTTTGAACCACATCGAAGAAACAAAAACACTTGGTATTTCAGATCAAAAATCACAAGCTGATACAAATCAGAACTTGAATTGTGTATTTATAAAACTCAAGTGAAACATCCCTTCCAGAGGTGTGATAAGCCCACTTAACAAGGGCACACACACAAGAGGGTTATTTGACCTACATATAAAAAATGACTAAGTCAGCCTTGAACATAAACCTAACACAATAAATGAAATAAAATATGGCCTTAACCATGATTACAAGTACATAATGACACATACGAATGGATCGTGGCCACATGTACAAATTACACCAATAATTTCAATAGAAGTTTGGAACATAATTGGGTTATGAATCTACCAATGGGACCAAAATACATTATCATATAGAGAAAGACCAAACTTCTGACAAAACAAATAATGGATGTTGAATACCAAAGAAAACCAAGCTCACAAAATGATATTCTTCAAATTCAAAAAGATAGCCAAGTGGCAAAAATATTAGCAGGATCATCAAGCCATAAAGCCTTTGCTGATAAAACATATTCCAAGGCAACATGATCTGTCTAAGTCCTATAACTATGTTTGCCAAACTTCAACCTTAAGTTCGAAATTTGGTGAACCAAAAAAAAATCTTGAGGTTTGGCAAACCTTATCAAACCTCATAGTCATTGACCAAGTCCAAAATCAAAACTCATAACTCACATCACAACTCAAGTTTGTAATCTATCCTTGCAGTTTCCAAGTTCATTAAAGTAGTTTCTATGTTTATTGATGTTGATTTCATACTTTTTTATGTGATATTTCATATTAAAAGTTAATATATGTATATATAGAGAAAATGCATATAGACGAACCAAATGGCAAACCTCATCAAAAAATTTGAACTCGAATAGAACATAATCATTGCGAACTTGAACTCTAATCCAGACCATGTGACTTAATCCTGTAATACAATCAACCAACCAAATGTAATCCACATATAAGAGAAGAAGCAGAAAGGACAGCAGTACACAAATAGATACGAATAGTTCCTGACTTAGAAGAGAGTTCTTATGTGTGTGGTCACCACATTCAATGTCTTATAAAGATGTTATACCCGAGAAATATATTTATGCCTCGAGAGACTCTGGCATATGTTGCCATTTCGACTCTGGCATATGTTGCCATTTCGAATAAACATTTCCCAATCTAGTATGGAAACATTCAATTAATATCAACATATTTAGAAGACAATGAGTATACCTAGTTGCTTTATCGCAATGCCAAGCTGCTGACCTACGCATCCTTCTTGTTATGCAGGTCTCTGAATAGCTTATTCACCGAACATCACCAATAATCCCCACATGAACACCATCCATCCTTGAAATGATGGTACCGGTGGGCATCCCTCACCACAATCTCTCGTCCAACCATCTTAGAAATGAATTTGGTAGCAGAGTGGCAATCCCCACACACTCGAAGATTCTTGATAATCCGGATCGTTGTCCCAGGAGGTGTGTTTATAAGCCCAAATGCAATTGCCACCTTCTCGCTATGGTGGCAAAGAATCTGTTCTTTTTGCTCCTCCTCCACATCATGCAGCACGAATCTTGTGTCCGGCACATACCCTGCTGCCTTCATCTACCTAGATAATCTATCCAACTCTGCATAAACGTCCTGTGTTTGTGGATGTGATTTATCCCCTACGAGGAAAACATGAACATGTTTGTTGACCTCAATCCAGCTGCAACCCGGTGTGTTTTTTACCCTTGTATCTTTCATCTTCCTCCTCACATTCTCAGTGTCATCCCACCTATTAGCTGCAGCATATATGTTTGATAGCAACACATAAGGCCCAACATTTTCAGGATCTAACTCAAAAAGATGTGCAGCAACACGTTCTGCTAGGTCTACATTATGATGTACCCTGCAGGCAGAGAGCAAACACCTCCACACAGTTGCATCAGGGCATATTGGCATGTTGTTGATGAAATATTCTGCCTCATCGAGGCACCCAGCACGGCCAAGAAGGTCAACCATGCAAGCATAATGCTCCATCACAGGTTTTATGTGGTAATGGCTCATGCACTCGAAATAGTGTCGGCCCTCGTTCAATAGGCCCGTATGGCAGCACGCAGACAAAACACAAATAAAGGTAACATGGTTTGGGCTTATGCCCAAACATTCCATCTGTTGAAAGAGCCTAATGGCATCCTTGCCAAGGCCGTGCATGGCATATCCTGCAATCATTGTATTCCAGGATACCACATCTCGCTGACGCATATTGTCAAACAAATTGCGTGCCTTCACTATCTTCCCACATTTAGCATACATGTCTACAAGGGCACTATCCAAAACAGCTGATTCACACCCACTTCTATTAATCTCCTCATGAAGTTCTTCTCCCTGCTCTAGGGCTGCCAAGTTGGCGCAGGCGGGAAGCACGCTAGCAAAGGCTTTGGGATCTGGCTTCACGCCTGAAGCTCGCATTTCTCGAAAAAGCTCCAGAGCTTCCACACTGCGCCCACTCTGTGCAAATTCTGCAATCATCACCGTCCAGGAGGCCACGTCTCTCTCAGGCATTTCCCTAAAGAACTCCAGAGCCTCGTCAACACACCCATTCTGCAAACACCCTGCAATCATAACAGACCACGACATCGTGTCGCGGTGAGGCATAGCCCTGAACAGCTCGACCGCCTTAACAATATGCCCGTTCTGTGCATATCCAGCTAGCATAGCAGTCCATGTCACCGCATTTCGTTCAGACATTTTGTCAAACACTTTGCGCGCATCCTCCAAACTCCCACATTTCGAATACATATCAACCAGAGCATTCTCTATGATCACATCAAAACCATACCCACCTGTAATTATATCTTCATGAATCTCCATTCCCTCTTCCAGAGCCCCCAATTTGGCACAGGCTGAAACCGCGCCCGCAAAAGTGAACTCGTTGGGTTGAATTCTTGATCGCCGCATTTGACGAAACAGCGCCAAACCCTCTAGAGCATTCCCGTTCTTGGCATATGCCGCAATCATCATGCTCCAAGAGCAGGCATCTCGTTCTATCATTTCGTCGAAGACTCTGCGAGCTTCCGCCACGGTTCCGCGCTTAGCATACATGTTCACTAATCCGTTTGAGAGAAATCTATGGGATTTTAAACCCCTCTGGATCATGTGGGCATGGAGTAATTTGCCCACTGAGGGTGTATCCTTGCTGTTTATGCACCCCTGCAACAGATGTGCATATGTAGACGAATCTATAGGCTGATGTAAAGTATGTAGAATACTCAATGCCTTCTTTAATTGCCCCTGTTTACAGAGGCTTCTTACACAGAAACTGTCAGCCACGTCTGCTGCTGTGAAATCATCCTTCATGGGCTTAACTGTGTATTTTCTGCGCTGGAGATTCTGAAACAATGCCAACTTCTTTCTCTTCCTCATGGTAATGCCGTTAGTTTGTTAAATGTCATGATCCACAGGTATACTCGTACTCGCACCGCAGTACAATGTTAACACAGACAGACCTCGTTCTGCTGTAGCCCGCTGCATTCCGAAGTAACTCGGTATTCGGTCGAATAGTAAATATGCATGCCACAAATTTTCAAATGAATCCATTTCGAAGTTATTTTCGATTGAATTTGACTCTCTTCCAATCCTCGTCAAAAATGGCGGGTTTGGTAGATTTTCTTGAATTTGAATTTACGCAGAGATATCATGAATGGTCCATAAATGAATTCAAGTTAATTTGTTTTTTTTATTCTTATGGTTTTTTTAATTGATAATTTTGTTTTATAAATATTTTAAGGATGACACAATTTTATGGTTTTTTTAATTGATAATTTTGTTTTATAAATATTCTAAGGATGACACAATTTTATGGTTTTTTTAATTGATAATTTTGTTTTATAAATATTTTAAGGATGAAACAATTTCAATTTGCAGAGAAATTTTTACTTTCCCTGAATTTGATTAAAATTTAGCCGAAATTTTGGAAAATTTCTACTTACAGTTAATTAAGCTTTTAGATATTGAGTTTTTGATGATATAAACTCCATTTCCACCATTAAAAAAAATGGATGTTAGAGTTTTTTTGTTTAAATGATTTTTCATATATAATTTCAAAATTTTAGACTCGCATACTGTTTAATCTGGTAAATGGGAATGTCTAAATAATGAAGGGTGGTTTACATAATAATGGAGAGAAGAATAAATGCAAATTTTGTTTTTGTTTTACATAATTTTATAAAAAGTAGGTGGCCTTTCTTTATAGATATAAATAGTATATAATTTTTTTTTAGTATTTTGGTATCTAAATGGAATAAACATATTATTTTTAGGTTTTGAATTAATAAGAAATATTGTAAAAATGCAACATAATATATTTAAGTACATTTAAAGATGGAATATGTAGGTATGGTATTATATTTTCAAGAAGTTTATTAATTTGAAAAGAGTTATAAAAGATTATAACCGGGGATGGTGTGTTAGCTAAATCCTCTCTTGAAGATTATCGAGAGGCAGAGTAAAATGTTGAAAAGCAACTTGTTTCCGCTGAAGAGCATCAGAAGGAACCCTCACCTTAAATGTAAAACAACAAATCAAAGAATGTGTGAAATTCTGGAGGAAACAGAAGTTACTAAAGGCACTGCGCAGAAATGTCTGAGAAGGTCGAGCGACAGAGATCCCCAGCAGGCTCACCATGCAAATGACTCGCAAACCCCACGGAAAAACCAGGTACAACTGAACCATAGGATCAGAACCTTATCTAACCGACGGTGATGCCGCTCCACATGTTAAACCAAAGTACATCGAGAAGGATCCAACAGCTGTTGAACCACCGCATGCACCAGCTGCCAATGCACAACCTTGTTATAACCTTACGAAACCCTGCAACCTTAGCATATACATATACCTGTTTACGAAATAAGGAATTAATGCTAGCATTAACACTAGACCGTTGACGGTCAGGCATAATGAAACTGGGCGTAATTTTCAACTTAACCTATGTTCGGGCCTCTTCCGCCTCGGGAAGAGGCCAAATAAGATGGGAAAGCTTCAGCGGGGAAGCAGACATAGGTTATCTGGGCAGAACACCGCACAGACCTTATTCTAACCGCCGTATAACAGACAAGGAAAACGGTAAACTAATGCTAAGTCGGGTCATAACGATTACTATAGTCCCTGCCGGATGCCAGATGGCAGGGACTAATAATAAGTGTGCTTTTTTTTTTCTTTTTAAGGTTAACAAATGGATTATTTTTGGTTTTTGCATAACATTCAAAAGAGAATAAGGGCAAGATGCACAAACTTGCAAACTTTTTGACATGTGATATCATTATGAAGATTAAGTTTTGTTGTTCGACCGTTCCAATGTCAATAGTTGTCTTCAATATATTCACACTTTGGGATTTATGTTATTCAAGGCCCCTTTCGTTTTTAGTGAAATTTATGTTTTGTTGCCACGCTTTATGGGTGGGATTGTTACTTTTTACTACTTGATATGGTCACATGGTGGAACAATATATGTATCAAATTCCACAAAAAACATATGCTAGCGAGTTTGGAGAGCCAAATCCATGTGTGTAAGCAATTTGGGTTACCATTCTCAATGCTCTATTAACCAATCATGTTTGGATCCATAAATTACATGTTAACATAATATGTTGGCTAATGCATAACAAGCTTTTTTGTTCTAGTTAGTGAGCATCTTATTCCTTAGAGACATAAGAACTAAGACATTCAACAATGCCACATGTTATTGGCTTGTCAACAACCTTAATATTTGTCTATTGTATTGGGAGACCAAAATATTTTTGCGAATAGGTGTATTGTGGTATCAAAGTCTTTGCATTTTGTTGTAGAAAATGATGTATTTGTTCGACACTAAAGGAGCTCCCAATAATTTTGTAACATAGTCACATTCTTGTTGTTTGTTAAGAGATGACAAAAATGGGTATGTTCTACATCCTAACACTCTTGGTGAAAGTTTGTTCCTAAGGTTACAACAAGAATGGTTTAAAAGCAAACATGGAAGGCTTCAAGGAAGGTTTGACAAGGTTGCTACAAGAAATGCTTCCTAATGGCGAAAAGGCATTAGATGAAACTCGTGATGAGAACAAAATAAATGTTAATCATGATTTCATAAATGCTAACATTGGATTGAAGACCCACCATGTTCCAAAGATCGATATGAGGAAGTTTGAAGGCAAGGATCCCATAACATGGATACTATAGATGGAACAATATTTCGATCTCCATAATGTGCAAAACACACAAAAGGTACGCATTGCAACTTTATATTTGGAACCCAATCAGTTTGTATGGTATCGATGGCTTTGCTCTCGTAAAAAAATTGTCACTTGGTCAATTTTTACGGAGGAAATGATAACACATTATGAGGATACAAAGAGCAACACCTTCTTTAGTCAATTGATAAATCTCAAACAAAAGGGTTCAATGGTGGAGCACATTGATGACTTCCAAAAATTGAATATAAGGGTAAATGATGTTCCAGAGGAGCATGGGATTGATGTGTTCATAGGGACTTTAAATGATAACATCCAACATGAGGTTCACCTTTGGGAACGTGATTCATTGGAAAAGGCATTCGGGTTGGCAAGAAAAATTGAAAGCAAAATTATGGCAACAAGGAAGCCTACCACTCACAATTATAAAAATGGAAGTGTTGTTGCCCCTAGCCTTCCACAACCTACAAGGTTGACACCACAACAATGTTGCCAAAACTTGACAAGGAAGGAAAAATCATATTGGAACCTTAAGCAGTCACAAAAACAAGAACTCAAAAGCTACGAAATCGATCAATTTCAGAGTATCTCATCAAGTGGAAAAACTTATCCGTTGAAGATTCCACATGGGAGGATGATAATTTTATACAAAAACATCCATAACTACTCAAGCGTTGAGGAAAACACTTTTTTGAAGGAGAGGGCCTATTAGGTCCCTATAATACTACTATATTCCCCCATTATTATTGTCATTATAGCCCTTATTGTTATTGTTGTGCCCATGTTGTCCCCATATTGTTATTATTGTGCCCCATAGAAGCCCATTATTGTTATTGTTGTTCATTTACAGTATTATTGTTATGCCGGCTCTAAATATATTGTGACTCCTTAGACTCCTATATATAGAAAGGAGGTTTTGTCATTTGAATCGTCCAAGAATTGTTCATTTGTGTAATGTAAAGGAGGTTGCCCCCTCAGAGAGGTTGAGTTGGAAGTCGTTGATCTATCTTTTCTATCTTTTTGTGGGCTAGTTACATAACATGATTGTTGTAGTATAATATTGAATGCCTAACATTGATTGTGTGACAAGGTATTGGCACTTGGAACAAGATGTTGGTTTGATTGTAACACATTGATGCAAGCTTGTTTGGTTTCAATAAAATGAGATGTAGAAGTAAGAATTCTTCTATAATTTTTGGGCTATCCCAACAATAGTTGATGTCAAAGTCCTAAATGCCAAGGATGACAAACTCAATGAAGTCTACATTACTAGCAAGGATCATTCTTGATAACAATTTTCAATCGTTTATATGTCAAGATGAATTTGTGCATCATTGTCTTCAACTTCATCTACTATTGTTTCTTCAATGACTATAAGGGCATAATCCACATGCCATGTATGGTAGGTTCCTTTTTCTTCTCCAATTTTTGTATGATTGTATATTTTGGGAGACTTATGTCAATTGTGAAGCTATAGAATGATTTGTATAGTAGTAACTCACTCTTATATAAGTCTTCAATGGCATTGGAATCTGGATCAGGAGTGATTGTAAAGTGTGGCCAAACAAAGACAATTACTAGTGACCTTCTTCTACGTCATGGTTTGATTCTTCGATGGCAACTATATCACCAATTTTTGTCTTACAATGTGAGGGAGGGAATGAAGACATGGACAGTGATTGACATGGGCATCAATGAAGCTAGATCTATATAATAAATCATGTCTATTTTTGGAAACTCGACAAAATATCTAGCGGCCAACATTTAGTATCATGAACAAACAACTACATGTGATAAGGGATAGATTTTGTAGCATTTGGTAGGTTTATTGGGTATCTGTATCTCGGTTGACAATAACCTTTGTATGCAAGTGCTTATAGGCAGATGAAATCATTTAGATTCAATGTATTTGTTATTCTAGTCAACATATGATGATAGATCTTTGACCTTTCCTCTGGTTTAGAGGCATGTTTGGAAATGTATTTCAAAATTTCTTGATGGGATAGGATAGGATGGAAATCCATATTTTCTCCCCATATCATATGTCATTTTTATGGATGTTTACATTGTCAATGTTGCGTGCAAGTCCATTTTTTTACCAGCATCATCAATAAAGAGCAATGACTCAATATATAAGTTCCATGGGCAATTATACCTGCATTCAAGCTTTGAGCCTTTCTTATGGAGGCATGTATCCTCAACACATTTTATATGGCACTAAACCTTATTAAGTAGCTATTTGTAGTCCTCAAATGGGTTTGAACCAAGGATTTTTATTGTGTTTCTTGAACAAGGGTCATCCTCAATGGAGCAATGCATGTGAAATTTTGTAGCATGCGCGTTAATTGGATTCCAAGTTGTTGCATATTTATCAAAGAAAGCCTTAGTATAACCTATTTCCATGAAGTCTTCCCTGTTGAAGATTGTAACTAGTGTCAGTCTTCATAATTGTATTTAAGTCATGATGTAATGTATTTGTCAAAAGAAAGAAATAAAAAATATTATTAAATAAATTGACTTATTAAAGATCGGGTTTCATGATTGGGTCAATTGTTTTAGGTCATAGCCTCCATTGGAAGCTTCGAGGGTTTATGTCAAGTATTATTGTCCATGTCATAATGTAAAAGTCCCTACTCGGGCTCTATTTGTCAAGAAAGAAATGTTTTTAATGTAAATTAGGTCTTTTAGGCCTCCTCCACCAAGTCGGCCTCAAACTGGACAAGTCAGACTAACTAAACGGCATAATCACCTATATATAGGCAACAAATCAACCTCATTTGGAGCATCAACTAATTTAGTTAGATTTGCAACTCCTAGGCAAGAAAAAGGTTTGAAATTCAAGGGACAAGAAGGAAAATTCTAGCGAAGAAGAAGGAGGTCATTATCATGCAAAAGAAGCCAAAATTTCTCTCTCCTATCACACACATGCGAAGTTCTAGAGTATTGCAAGGTGCCAAAATTTTGCAGAAGCTAGGAGGACGAAAATCTGAAGTTGGGTTGAAATTCTGGTGAAGCTAGGGTCAAAATTTCTAGGTTTATGTTGGGTTGTAGTTGTTGGACAAGGAGAGACTATTGAAGGTTGTTGTATCTTATTAGAAGGCTGACTTGGTGGAGGAGGAAGGTATTTGCTCTAAGGTCTTGGTCTAACTCATTTTGAATCTACTGAAGGAAAAATTTTGGCTAGACTTTCCCCTATATAAGGGTTTTAGCCCTAGATGAGTGCCTACATCTGGTGTCTTTGACCTTCATGTTTTGCTTTTGGTAGTTACTTGATGAAACTAAGATAAAAGAAGAGCATAAGAAAGATAACAAGAACTCAAAGATATCACATGTAATTATCAACAAGAGAAATTATTTATGCCTTTCTGATTTTCTAGCATGGTACCAGATCTAAGGTTAGGAAGAAGGAAAAAGGCAGACAGGAGATCTATTGAAAGGAGAGATATAAGAAAATGGATTTCAAGGAAAGTCACAAGGAGTAGAAGATAACAACATGTTAAACTCAATGAAGGGAGAAAACAAACGAGAAGGAGCCTTCAACTACAGGGCATGGGAAAAGAGGATAGGTCGCATCCTCAAAAAAGAACAAAGTTTTAGATCTTGTTCAAGGAAGAATCAAGAAGCCTACAAATGAAGTTGGGAAAGCAAAGTTCAGATAAACCAAAATATTTAATATGAACTTAACAGTGGATGGAGTTAAGGACAACAAATTCAACAAAGATTCCGCTCAAGAAATGTATGAGGCTCTCTCCAAATTATTCACCATCAAGAACATTAGCCAAATAGAAAGCATCAAGAATGAATTAAGAACTATTAAGATGACAAAAGACGATACCATATCATCCTACTTTATAAGGATATCTAGAATTAGAGATGAGCTCCAAGAAATAGATGAAGTTGTCACAGAAAAAGAGCTCTTAATTACTACTCTTCTAAGACTGCCAAAATCTTAGGGTACTTTTGCATCATGACGTAATAGTTGAAAGGATACTTAAACATTTGAACGAATGTGGAATACATGTAGTCAAGCAGAAGCTTGAATATCATTAATAATCAACAAGGAGGAGTATGAATAAGAAAACACCTCCAATTCTTATTCAGTTGCTCACGAGAAGAAAGGAACTTTCAAGAAGTTCAGAGGTCTAAAGAAGAAAATCGACCTATCCAAGATTGAATGTTATAATTGTCATAAGATGGGTCATTACAAGAATCAATGTCTTGAGAATCTAAAAATAATAAGAGAGATACGGATCAAGCAAATGTTACCGATGAAGCTTCACCTAAGAAGAACAAGATTGAAGAATCAAAAGTCAAGGACTTATACTACTAAGTCATCTCTCTCACATATCTCTCTTAATCTTCTATTTTAAGTTTTGAATTGTTTTCCTTTATGGTTTTTTTAGGGTTTGTAGGTCTAACATGTCATGTTAGAACATTTTTTGAAATATTTTGATAATTTATACACTAGACATTAGATTAAGAGGGAGCCCTCATCATCTTACCAAAGATAAGTATCTTACTCCTTGTCTCCTCTTTTACGTTTGATTTCTCTCTCATATCAAGATGTGTTTGTATTGTATGCTAATAACCTCTTCCCTATATATTTTCCTTATTTAGGAGAGCATCCTGAATGCTCAAGACTATTGAGGAAATTTCAAAGGATAGACTTGAAGCATGGAAGAAGTTCTGAAGTCTTTCAAGAATTGATGTCCTACAGGGTTTGGTAAAGAAAATTTCAAGGTATGTCTTAAACTGCAAGTTTTAGGTTCTCTTCATAGAAAAGGTATCTTCATTCTCTGTTGAAATTCACTTTATATTATTGACATTGTTATGTCTAGGGTTTTGAATCTTAAATATTCATGTTAGGGTGATTAATCATTAGATTAAATCTACCCTCGCCATTCTATCATTTTGATCAATCTTGTGAAACCCTAACCTCTAAGGGTTCACTATAAAACCATAGCCTCTTGTTACTAAGGGTATGTGAATGTTGATTATGAAACCCTAGTCTACTTAGTGTTGTTGATGAAGTCTAGAAATCCTATTCTTTTTTGTGTTTAGGATTTTGGTATTGTTATGATAGAAACCCTAGTTCTTTAGGGTTTGTTGTTAATGTCTAAGTTAAATATTGAAACCCTAGATCTTTAGGAATCAGAGTCTATGAACAAAACCTTTAGGTGTGTTAAGATCTTAGGAATGAAACCCTAGGTGTATATTCATATGTTTAATCAAAACCCTAGCCTGGTAAAAATTGTTGTATATCTAACTTCGATATATTAATGTTTGTGTCTTGGGTTTACCTAGTAGATATTGACGTAAAATGCATCCTAGATATGTAGATGTGAGTATGCTAACTTAATTGTTGATGCTCATGTTTTAGTTTATCTAGGGTTTGTAACAAAACTCTAGTAGAAATTAATATTATAGGATATGATGATGTTTTTTTCGATATGATTTAGTTTTGATGATAAAATATAAGGTTTGCAACAAACCTTAGTAGAGTCTCACATGTAATTCTAAAAGTATATTGTTGAAACCTTAGATAAATTATACTATAAGTGGATTATATAAAGGCTTTATGTCTCGAAGATGGAGTGGTGTCTAAAGTTTGAATGTTTGAATGCTTCCATTATAGTAATATGATTTAGTTAACTTCATGCTTCCGTACATACTTGCTATTAAGGTTTTACATGTACATAATCTTCAAGACAATGAAGATGTTTGTATGGCAATAATAAGCATGATGAAAGAAGTTACATGAATGTGTTGAAAATAGCAACAAGAAATTGTTAAAAATAGCATGTAGAATTTCTAATTTAATTTGTCCTTTAATTGAACTGTAATTCTTTTATCATAGCAACTTGTAATAGTTAACTAAGTTAAGTTGACGATGATGAAAGTGGATTTTCGGAGAGCGCTCGGGAGGTTTTAGGGTTTAACAAAGAGAGCGACAATGGGTAACAGGCAACCATGGAGGCACAGGGGGGAGGGAACTCCACTCTCTCCTACAGTAATGTGGTTTCAAACAGAGGAAGAGCAGGGAATAAGAACAAGCCTCCACAATCCTTGGAGGGCAAGGCAAAAAACTCTGAAACTCAGAAGGCGAAAGGCAGCAAAACTCATGCAGAATAAGGGACCCACGAGGAAGACTGACATGAGGAGAAAGCAAAGGATAGAGATCAGGGACCAGAGAATAGAACCAAGTTGGGGCCCTGCAAACCCAAAACCGTCACTAAACCATGGGTTATATTGAATGATCCAGCTCTGCAAGAGCACAAGGATCACATGGCAAACTATGCCATTATATGCAAGTTTATGGGAATCTGGCCGTCAGAGAAAGTGTTGTACACTTGGATAAAATACAACTGGAAACCAAAGGGGGAGTTAAATATACATCTTGGATCCAAAGGTTTTTTTACAGTGGTGTTCACGAACATGGAGGATAGAGACAGGATTTTTGAAGGAGGACCATACTTCTTTGCAGCTGCTGGTCTCTATATGCGGCCATGGACGATGAACTTTGTGCCAGAATGAGAAACCTTCACTTCAGTACCAGTATGGATTAGACTCTACTCCTTACCTTTAGATTACTGGATGCCAGAGTCTTTAAAATCTATAGGCAATAAATTAGGTCATTTCTTAAAGATTTCATAGGCAACTCTAAGAGGAAAATATACCTCCTATGCCTGTATTTGTGTGGAGATGGACCTATCAGGAGCCCTTCCAGATGAGGTCATTCTAGAAGTCTATGACGAATAATGGGTTCAAACAGTTGATTATGAGCACATCCCGTTCAGATGTCACAAATGTCATGAGCATGGGCACCTATCTAGAGATTATCCTCTTAATAAAAGGGAAGAATACCTAAACACCAACAAAGGGAAAGAATAGACAGGTTTCACCAAAGTAGGAGGAAAAGGAAAAGGAGGATGAAGTAAGACACAAAAGAACCCTACTGAGAATGATAACAAAATAAGAAGTTACAACAGTTTTGAGATCTTAGGAGAAAAAGAAGTAGATGGAGGTGACCAAAAAAGTACAGAGAATCAGGCAGTAAGGGGGAAAGGAAAAGAGACCAGCATGGAGTTCACACAGGAATAGAATGAACACATGACGGACCCTTTGAGTACCATGGAGATAGAGAAAGACCATGAAATGACTCAAAGTGAAAGTGGCACAGAGGACCAAGACTTACAGGAGATCCTGGGAAGGGAGAACCTAGAGTTGGAAAAGTTTCTAGAACAAGGAGGAAACCTGGGAATAAACTCCATACCTTGGGAGGATGTTGAGAAGGTACAATAGATATTCCTTAACAAGTCACATCAAATAGCTACAAGAGTCAAAAGAGGACATGATAACTAGGAAAATAAAGGGACTTCATCAATTGGGTTAATAACAGGAAAATTAAACCCAGGCAAGAGGAGGGGAAGAAAAAGATAGAAAGAACTACTGCTGGAGTGTGGCAAACTCATGATTAACTCAGGAAGGATGAAAGATCTTTCCAGTTACTCCTTCAAAACCCCACCTCAATGAAAATCACAACCTGGAACATTAGAGGACTAGGGAGTAGAAGAAAACATAGGAATCTAGGTAATAGGATCAGAGAGGAAAAACTTGACATAGTGTACATACAGGCAACAAAATGCTCAGTGGAGAATATCAGAGAAAAACACAACAAATGGTTAAATAGATATGAATATCTTGAGGTTAAGGCTAATAAATCTGCTCGGGGAATTCTCACTCTATGGGATCCACAGAAATTTGGTGTAATTGATGCGAAGGCGTCCATACACCATCTCTCTTTGATTATCCAACCGGTGGGTGACAGGCAATGTTACATGATCACCAATGTTTATGGGCCTCAGCCAATGGAGGACAAACTTCGACTCCTCACAACACTGGAGGATTTGAAGAAGAGATACCCAGCTCTACCCTAGATTCTATGAGGCAATTTTAACATGCCAAAATCACTAATGGAGAAGAAAGGAGGAACAAGAACACTTGGTAGGGATTTTGTTACCTTCCAGAACTTCCTCACCAACATGAAACTGGTAGATATGGAAACTAGCAATGGGATCTTCACTTGGAATAACAAAAGGGGGGGCTCTACCCAAGTAGCCTCAAAATTAGACAGATTCATTATCTCATAGGAACTTCTTCTCATGGGAAGTAGCTTGACTGCGCTCATCCTACCTTTTGGAGGTTCAGATCACTGGGCCATTCGATTGGAAGCTTCTATACGTGGTAAACGGAGGAACAACCCCTTTAGGTTTGAGAATGCTTGGCTCACACATTCAGATTTCCTCACAAACAACAAAAAATGGTGGAAGGAATAGCTATACTTTCAAGGTACAAAGATGTTCCTTCTACACTGCAGGCTCAAACACATTTAAAATAGACTCAAAGAGTGGAATTAAAAGGAATTTGGCAATATCTTCTAAGCTAAAGGAGAAGTGGAAAAGAAACTAAAGGAAATAAACCAAATTCTCATCACAGAAGGCTATACAAATGAAAGGAAAGAGATGGCAGAGTCACTGCAATATGAATGAGAAAATAGATGTCTACAAGAAGAAATATTCTAGAGACTAAAATCAAGAGTACAATGGATTAAGGAAGGCGAGAGAAATACCAAATTCTTTCACAGATCCACCATAGCTCACAAAAACAATAACAGTATTATGAAACTTATAGATCAACAGGGAATAGAAAGAAACACTCGTGAAGAGATGGAAGAGGTTCTAGTCCAGCATTTTCAGAGAATTGCTGAGGAAACCACGGTAGATAGACATCAGTTTACGAAAATATTTACTCAGTACATACCCAAATTGGTATCTAGAGAAGACAATTACAATCTCAACAGGCCAGTAATAGAGGAAGAGATTAAGAAAGTCATTACAGAGATGCACAACGAGAAAGCACCAGGCCCAGATGGCTTCAATGTCGACTTTTTCAAAACATGTTGGAGGATAGTAAAACAAGATATTTTGGAGGTAGTGGAAGACTCCCGAAGATTTAAAACAGTCTTGAAGGCGCTCAATGAATCTTTCATAACCTTAATCCCCAAACAGGAAAAAGCCACCTCTCCAGATAGATTCAGACCTATAACATTATGCAATGTGGTGTACAAAATAATATCCAAAGTAATTTCTAATCGTATCAAACCTCTCCCCCCTTCCCTAGTGTCAGAGGAGCAAACGGGATATGTGGAAGGAAGACAAATTCTTAATAACATCATCAAGCACATGAAGTGGTTCATTCACTCATTACCAATAAATAGGCAGGTATGATAATTCAGCTAGACATAGCAAAGGCCTATGATAAACTTAGCTGGTCATACATAAGAGCTGTTCTAAAAGCCTATGGCTTTGATTACAATTAGATTAAGTGGGTCATGGTGCTAGTTACCACTGCTAGCTGTTCAATTCTTCTCAATGGCTCTCCCTCCAAAAGCTTCAAGCCTACCAGAGGTCTTAGGCAAGGTGATCCTCTTTCTCCTTTCCTTTTCATTCTAATGATGGAAGGGTTAGGGAGAGAAATTAGTGCTGCTAAGGAGGAACGGAGAATTCAGGGTCTGACACTCACTCAAGGTGGGGACACAATGACTCATCAACAATTTGTAGATGATACTATGCTTCAAGGCACACCCACAGTCAAGGAATCCAAAGCATTTAAGCAGATTCTGAGTGAGTTTGCTATGGCAGCAGGCACAGAGGTAAGTCTTACTAAATCAAAGATTTTCTTTTTCAATACGGATATTTCAATTCAAAGAAATATTTCTAGAATTTTGGGCTTTCAAAGAGAGTCATTGCCCTCGAAGTACCTGGGAGTTCCCCTCACTGACAAACCGTTACACAAGGAAATCTGGGAGCCTGTTCTAAATAAGCTAAGAGATAAGATCAAAAAATGGACAAATAGAGCCCTAAATCTAGCAGGGAGGTTGATTCTAACTAAGGCTATCCTCCAATCCATCCCTATCTATATGCTATCAGCCATTCTGACACCAGCTGGTGTAATTATTAAAATAAGAAACATTCAGAGAGACTTTCTCTGGGGGAAAGGTGAAGAAAAGAAGAAATGGGCCCTAGTGGCATGGGACAGGGTATGCAAACCTAAATCCCATGGTGGCCTGGGTCTTCATGACCCAGGAATTCTTAACAGAGTTCTAGGAGCCAAAGTCTGGTGGAGATGGCTAAAGGAAATACAAGCCCCCTGGGCAAAATTGTGGAAGCAAAAGCATGCTAGGGATTGGCAAGAGAAGAACCTCATAAGAATGACAAGACAAGTAAAAGGTTCACCAATTTGGAATAGGGCATGGGAGAACAGGGCTCTAGTCCAAAATCATAGTTTCTGGGAGATCAGGAATGGAAATTTGACCTAGTACTGGGAGGATAATTGGCGACAGGAGGACAATATTTGTAGTGAAGAATTAGCAGACATTCACACAGATACCATCAACAAAGGATTAAGGATGGTAAGCGACTGTTGGGATCAATTTAGGAACAATGGTAAATGGCGAATATGGAAACTTCCTGATTACAGGGAAATGGGCATGTTGAATACTCAAGCTATAGCCCTTAATGGTCTTTTGGAAAAGAGACAAATCTTAAGCTCTGCCTTGGACGATCAATTAAGATGGGGAAAGAACAAAGCAGGTCTCTTCACCATTAAAGGGGCCAAAAGGATAGACACAAGGCTTAACTTTTCAAACACTAATAAGATGTGGAAAGAACTCTCAGATAATCCTCATTAGATTAAAGTCAAACTGTTCAAGTGGCTGGTTCAATAGGGCAAGATTCTGACATGGGATAACGTAAAGAAAAGAGGGTTTTTTGGCCCCTCAAGATGTCACCTGTGTTGACATCAGGAAGAAACCACGAATCATATCCTGAATAGATGCTCATTCAGTACAACACTTGGAACTGGGTTGAAGATGTCTTTGAGCAGACAAATAGACATCTAAACGACATCATTGCTACACTAAAAAACTGGTGGCTTTTTTTTATTTTTTATTTTTTATTTTTTATTTTATTTTATTTTATTTTTATTTTTATTTATTTATTTATTTTTTTTTTTTTTTTTTTTTTCGGATAATGAGATTTTAAACTCCGCCTGGGTGTTGACCCTAGGGTTCTTAATCTGGAATGTTTGGAAGGAGCACAATAACAGGATTTTCAAGGGTAAGGTGAACCCGGTGAACAACATCCTAAAGCTAATCCTTAAGCAACTCAAAGAGACTGTTCATATCCTGGGAGGTGTCGCTACTGGAAAACCCATAGGACAAAGAGAGGCCAGAATCCTGGAGAAGTTAGAGCTTAAGGTTAATCTCCCATGGGGTTCTATGCAGATCAACAAGAATACCTCAGCAAAAAAGACTTTTTGGCAACCTCCTTCACAAGGTTTTGTAAAATTTAACATAGATGGTGCCTCAAAAGGAAATCCGGGAGAAGCAGGTTATGGAGGGGTCATGAGGGATGAGGAAGGAAACATACAGGTAATCTTCCATAGTTATCTAGGAAAAGCAACCTACAATATGGCTGAGCTCATGGCAATGGAATTATGCTTGGAAACATTGCTCAAGTACAACATTCATAATGTCATCATTGGGGTTGACTCGGAATTAGTCATTAATTCGGTGAAGAGGATAAACGCTGGCACAACACCAGAGAAAATCTCAGGACATTGGCGGCTTCTGCAAGTCTACCAAAGAATCCAATCACACCTAAGAGTGCTAAGAAATCTTAGGTTGATGCATGTTCGTAGAGAAGCCAACAAAGTAGCAGACTAACTTGTCGATGAGGGGGTTCGAAACAAGCATATCGACTTGTGTTGCTGGTGGGAGGAGGTAATGGATGACAGGTTGAAGGAGGAATGCTCATCTCGGGCCCTCATTGATAGACAACAGTACCATAACAGATCAAGAGACAAAATTTTACTCCATGTCAATGAAGATTAAATTCACATCAAAAAGTTTATCTGAGGATATGCACTGTTGGTTCTCCAAGGGTGCCTCTAAAGGCAGGAACAAAGGCAGAAATCGTGACAGGAGAAGAGATGAAAGAATATGCTACCAAGACGATCGCCTCAGAGCACCAACACCATGCATAAGGCATTCCACTAAGGAGACCTCCCTTCTGGATATGTCTTCCTTGTGCAATGCGTTAGAGGTCAAAGGAAAAGAAAACAAGGATCAAAAACTGCTCGAGATTTACCACTTGCATCGGGCGCCCTGTGACCCAGGAGTGGTTTTCTCGGAGGACAAGCGATTCCATTCAACAAGCGACGCGTGGTGGTGGGAGAAAAGTGATTACCACCTTCATCGTTGGGTAATCCACGAGCGGATGTGTGGTCCAATTTGGTTTGTGGTTGTCAGATCCGGAGAGGGAAGATCAACAACCACCTTTTGGCGTGAAAGTTGGTGGGCCCAAAAGGATAAAACTACTAATGGTTTACCACCTTCATCGGGTGCCATCCAAACCAAAGACAGTTTTTCTGAAAAGCCAACGATTCCACTCAGGAAGCAACACATGGTGGAGGACGGTAAAAGCAAACCGCCTTCATCACGTGGTATTTAGCGGGCTTGTAAGCCGCACGATATGGACACCAGCCATTGGATCAGTCGGAAAAGACCAACGATCAGTGATGATCGAGCAGATTAAGGGTTTTTCTGCGCATGTTTGTCTTTTGACCGCTGGATAGGAAGGAGACAGATCAACGGTGAGTTTTGAGGCACAGACTTTGGTTCCACTTGCCCGCTTACGGTTCCAGGGTAGTCTAGGCATTGTTTTTGTTTGACTTTTGGAGGATTTTATGGGTACTTTGGGTCTCTTCCCTCTCCCTTTTTGGGAGTTTGCACTTCTGTGCGTCTGTTGTAACCTGTGTAAATCATTTTTTACCTAAGTTAATAGAAGGACCGTCTCTTGCTTTAGCAAAAAAAATAACTAAGTTAAGTTGACTTAATTAACTTAGGAATTTCTAGTTGGAAGTCTATCTGAAGTCATGTAAGTGTGATCCCTAAGTTTTATGGGTCCAGGATGAGTTTAATTGAGTTGTAATTAGATAACTCAGTTTGATTGAGTTGTAGACTGTTAAACTAGTTCTAACTATTGGTGGAACTAGTAGAGGTCTTGTACTGCATTGGTGCATCCTCAGTGCTACTCCAACTAACTGAAGATCCACTGATGAGAAACTCATGCATGTTAGTTCAGAGGAAGACCGAGTTGATATTAGAGTACAGGGGCAGTGTAATATCAGTTGTATAATTTTCTGAGTTGTACAGATGGTGCATGCAATGAGTTGAGGACCTATGTTTGGATTGCACAGTTATGGAGTGAAGATTTCCCTTTAAATACAGGCTAATTCTCTTAGGAATTTGGCAACGAATCAAAAGCTTGGAGGCTTGGAGATTTGTCTAAGTATTGGCCAAAGGAATTCAGTCAGACAGAGGATAGAAAATACTTGTGCAGATAGAGCTCAAGGTTGAGCAGAGCATATTGTATTCATCTAGATTCTTTGATTAAGTGCAAGGAAGTAGGGGCTTGGACAAAAACATAGAAGGCTAAGTGTTGGCTTGAGCTAGCTTGTGAGTAGAGATTTGATTAAACTTGTGCATGAATTGTTCTAGTGAGAACAAGCCTTCTATTTTATTCTCAGATCTTCTGATTAATGCAATATAGATAGTAGGGTTTTGAGAAGTGGCTTTCCCCGTATAAATATTGTGTTATGTGCCATTGATTATCTTCCTCTTATTGATTATTGTTTTCATCGATCTTTATGGGCTTCCATTGTAAAGAGTAGAGTAGATTCTTGTCTTGTGTTTTAGGAAATTGCATGAGCTGCTGAATCTACAGGAAAATCTACATGGTATCAGAGCTAAAGATAATATAGAAGATAAGAATTCAAAATTTTCCTTGCATATTGATGGAGCTCTAGATCAGGGTAGATCTAGAAGACCCTATGTGAAAACTTCTTAATGGAGCTAGAAGGTTGTTAGTGGGCAGATTGAGGAGCAGGAATTTTTTGGGCGACGAGTTTGAAGAGAAGACTTGAATTGAAAATTGAAAATTTTCAAAAACAAATAGAAATTATGGATTCCTTGCAAGAAAAATACCCAAATTCAAAACAAAAAGAATCATATGAGTCAGAGCTCAAGCAAGGGAGATATCGTTGATTTAAAATCAACTATTTTTCCATAAAATTTCGTGATAGTAGGACAAATGAAATATATTTGTGTGTGAGCCAAGAACCTGTATGCACTTGAGATATAAGATGCATGAAAAGCCTTGAGGAGAAAGGCAGAGGTTAGAGACTTGATGGTTGAGAGGGAGAGCGAATTACCTCTCAACATGCAGCCCCAGAAGAATCCTCAGAAGCAATCTTAGACAATCGTGGAGCAGCCACAATTGGAGAAGAAGAGAGGAAACGAAATGGAGGCATCCACTCATGCAGAGACCTCCATTAGGGGGGAATTTTGAGCCAAGTGGCTAGAGGGAGAACATGCAACCATACCTCCAGGTGTGAGGTGGGGCGATGTGAAGTGATAGCCCCAAGAGAGCTTAAACTGGGTAGGGTCCATCGAGAGGTCTTATCTCATGGATTGTACCTTGATATGGGATCTCAAAGTACATAGTAGCAGGAGGAATTAATAGCAGTTGATGCAGTCAGAGATCAGAGTGATAAAGGCTAGAGCAGTCAGATACTGAAGAGCGTAGAGAAGAGTTAACAATAGTGCAGAAAGGCAGAGTCAGCAGAAGCACTGAGTTTTCAGTCAACAACGGTAGAGCTAGTAGTAGTCAGATACTTTGGTGATAGATGCATCATACTGATTCAGGTTGGATGCTTTGTCAATTTCAAGAGTTTTTGTAGTGACAACACTAGAGAGAAGTGTTGCATGCAGAACATTCCAAAGGTTCAAGATCATAATAGAGTTGATTTCCTTTATTATTGAGAGAGAATGTTGAAAATAACAACAAGAAATGTTAAAAATAACATCTAGAAATTCTAATTTAATTTGTCCTTGAATTAAATTGTAATTATTTTCTCATAGAAACTTGTAATAATTAACTAAGTTAAGTTGACTTATTTAACTTAGGAATTTCGAGTTGGAAGTCCATCTAAAGTCATGTAAGTGTAATCCCTAAGTTTTAGGGTTTGAGGATGAGTTTATTTGAGTTGTAATTAGATAACTCAATTTGACTGAGTTATAGACAGTTAAACTAGTTCTAACTATTGGTGGAACTAGTAGAGGCCTTGTACTGAGTTGGTGCACTTGTGCATCCTCAGTGCTACTCCAGCTAACTGAAGATTCACTCATGAGAAACTCACGCATGTCAGTTCAGAGGAAGACCTAGTTGAGATTAGAGTGCAGGAACAATGTACTATTAATTTTATAATTCCGAGTTGTACAGATGGTGCATGCAATTAGTTGAGGACCTATGTTTGGATTGCGCACTTATGGAGTGAGGATTTCCCTTTAAATACGACCTAATTCTCTCAGGAATTCGATAAGGAATCAAAATCTTGGAGGCTTGGAGATTTGGCTAAGTATTGGCCAAAGGAAGTCAGTCAGGTAGAGGATAGAAAATACTTGTGCAGGTAGAACTCAAGGTTGGGCAAAGCATATTGTATTCATCTAGACTTTTTGACTAAGCGCAAGGAAGTAGGGGCTTGGAGAGCAACATAATAGGCTAAGTGTTGGCTTGAGCTAGCTTGTGAGTAGAGAGTTGATTATACTTGTGCAGTAATTGTTCTGGTAAGAACAAGCTTTACATTTTCTTCTCAGATCTTATGATTAATGCAATATAGATAGTTGGGGTTTTAAGGAGTGGCTTTCCCTGGATAAATATTGTGTTATGTGCCATTGATTATCTTCCTCTTGCTAATTATTGTTTTGGCCGATCTTTATGGGCTTCCGCTATAAAGAGTAGAGTAGACTCTTGTCTTGTGTTTTAGGAAATTACATGAGTCGTTGAATTTACAGGAAAATCTACAGAATTTTGATAATCAAGATGACCTTAATGCCATAAGAAAGAATGAAGCCATGAAAGGTTATTCGATGTTATAGAAGAAGGAAGTGGTTGATCTCCATAAGTTAATAGGGAGCCTAAATAGAAGAAAGGGTATATCTCCCTAGTTGAGATGGAGGGCATATTATGACAGTGAATACCTTGAAGTAAGAATAAATGAAAGTACTACAAGATAAATGTTTGTGATTCATGAAGTTGTAATCAAAATAATTTGGAAGTAATAAGGTTGTATCAGGAGTTGTTAAAAAAAAAAAAAAACTAAACTTTTGACAAGATGTATATGGATAACTTGATGATGATATAAGTGGCATCATGATGATTAAGGAGCCCAAAGGTTTGTGTTTACTTGTATATATATTTGAAAGTTTATTACTGGTTAGGGTTGTGTTTGTACAAGTAAATCACTCCATAAAAAGGTTTAACACTCTGGAAGCATACTTGGACAAATGGATATATCTAACTTAGTGGATAGGGAGAGATGAAGCATCTTATGGAAATATTCTTAGGAGGACATCTAGTTGGAATATGTGTTGATGTCTAGATCCTGAAGAGGGAGGGTGGTGTTGCTCATGGAGCTCTGAACTTGGATATGCACCTAGATCCCTAGGTTGGTGGTAGAGCTTAAAAGCTTGGTGGAACCTAGAGTGGCTAAAGCTTCAGTTCCCTTAGTCCCACCTTGATCGAATACCCTGGTCAGGTATCTAGTTACAACACTGATTCTGCTAGAACTCTTCATAGTTCATTTTGAAATCTTCCATGTACCTCTATATATATGTAATTATGAATACCTCCCTAGTTAATAGGGAACGTTGAAGAATGTAACTAGTGTCGGTCTTAATAATTGTATTTAAATCATGGTGTAATGTATTTGTGAAAAAAAAGAAAATAAATTTTATTATTAAAGAAATTGACTTATTAAAGCATGGGTTTCATGCATGGGCTAATTGTTTTAGGTCATAACATCCATTGAAGGCTTCTAGGGTTTATGTTAAGTATTTGTGTCCATGTCACTATGTAAAAGACCCTTCTTGGGTTATATTTGTCAAGAAAGAAATTTATTTTAATGTAAATTAGGTATTATAGGCCTCCTCCACCAAGTCGACCTAAAATTGGACAAGTCGGCCTAACTAAGGGGCATGATATAATCACCTATATAAAGGCAGCAAGTCAACCTCATTTAGAGCATCAACTCATCTAGTTCGATTTGCAACTTTTGGGCAAGAAAATGTGTGAAATTCAAGGGACAAGAAAGAAAAGTCTAGCGAAGAAGAAGGAGATCATTATCTTGCAAAAAGAACCAAAATTTATCTCTCCTATCCCACACATGCGAATTTTTAGACTGTTGCAGGGTGTTGAAACTAGAACGACGAAAATCAGAAGCTGAACCAAAATTCTAGTGAAGTTGGGGCCGAAATTTTTGGGATGATGTTGGATTGTAACTGTTGGACAAGAAATGACTATTGAAGTTTGTTGTATCTTATTGGAAGGATGACTTGGTGGAGAAGGAAGGTCTTTCATCTAAGGTCTTGGTCTATCTCATTTTAAATCTACTGAAGGAAGAGTTTTGACTGGGTTTTCCCCTATAGATGGGTTTTAGTCCTAGTTGAGTGCCTACATCTGGTGTCTTTGATCTTCATGTTTTTCTTTTGGTAATTGCTTGGTGAAACTAAGATAAAATAATAACATATGAAAGATAATAAGAACTCAGATATATCACAAGTAATTATCAACAAGAGAAGATTTTTCTACCTTTAGATTTCCTGACATTCCCAACCCAAATTTTCCATGTTTAGAGCTTCCTGTAGCCATGAAAAGTTATGAACATGTGTTGAGCCCCTTTGTTGTCTTTCATTTATGTAATAAAGACATGAATAGAGTGTTATAGATGTGTTTTGATTTTATAATTTTCATAGAATTCAGGGGAGTAAAGGTAGATTGTGACATATGTATACCAAAAGTCCTTTACATTCAAGTATTTTTGTAAAATCTATTCATTGAAGATTTCAAACCTTTTGTGCATGTATAGAGTGACAATATGGGGTCGTTGAATGATATTACGAGTTTGTCATAGTTGTTGCATCGACAAGTTAGAAGTGGTGTCTTTCCCATCAAAGCATGCAAGTTTGACCATTTTGTGTTTGTTGCACTAAGCGTGAAGAACAATGTGGGGCACCCTATTTGTGCAATCATTTTTGTTAGTTCTCTTCTGCAAGAAATCGAATGTGTGCAAGTCCCTTGTAGATTTCTCAAATCACATAATATGCTCTAGAAACTTGTTAGTGGGAAAAGTCAAAGGTGGTTTCGAAGGTATTCAATAGTGATTAGCATGTTTGCTTGGTTCTTCTTTACAGACACTTTAACACTTGTCTAATTGTGGTGATACATGATGAGGTTGTATAGGAAGTAACAAAACCTTGAATGGAAACCGAATTTATTGTCATGATAACTCATTAAATGGAATGCATATTGGTCAATACAAATGGTTCTTTGTTGTGGTTGGTTGTGTACTACATGGCCATTTGGAAAAAGTGATGGGGATGTCATATGAAATAAACCCTCTGTATTATACTCATTGATTGTTGCTACTCCAATTTGTTGCCATTCAACCATTTTCATTAGAAGGCTAACTCTACTTTAATCAAATTTATTGATTTCCATCATTTCCCTATGCATATTAAGTAGATGGAAGGTAAAAGAAGTTTGGTTTTTAATAAAGCTTGGATCGTTGTAGCATGTATTTGAAACATAAGAAAAATGTTGTGTAGTCGAGAAGAGATGTTTGTAGTTACAGTAGGAAGTGCAACAATTGAGGCATGGTCAAGATGGACATCCTTGTAATATCTATCATGTCGTATCTTGTAAAGAAGAACATTCATGACATGAGATTTGGTAACAAAGCAATCATAAGATTTTCCTTCTATTATGTGCCTTCTAACTACCAAAATATCCAAATATTCAAGGTGGCATGGGAGGTAATTAGCAATTGTGTGAATGTTTTTTGGGAAACTAATAGTATGACCATTATATTTGTATTGGACACTTGAGCATGGGTGACCTGCAACAGTGGGCTCGCTTGAGTGATGACCATTTCTTCTACTTGGTTGAGAATTGACAAGACAAGGGGTTGGTCTCCAAGATCCATATTATTCCATTTGGAGAAGAGATGGCCATTATTTTTTGCATGGTAATGAGAACAAATAAAATCATCAAGCAATATGGTTGTACGAATTCCAAGGTAGGACTCCATATAAGCTTGACAAGTATATATGTTAGATAAGGCATCAATTTGAGTGCAAAATGCTTTAGCAGTATGGGAAAGGCCCTAGACTTGAGTAGGATTAACTAGGAGTTGTATGAAAAGGTTGCATTTCCTTTGATCTTGTAGTCTAACTACACTTATTTAATTCATCTCTGCATTTTGCGTATTGTTTGTGATGTTTTACATTTTTCAAGGCATTTGGTGTAGATGCAATACGTTTGAATTGGTTGATAACATTGAAATTAAGGTTGGAAAATGTATGGGAGTTGTTGAATAAAGAGATGTTCTCTGTATTTGCTGCTATAAATGGTAAACTTGGGTTTGTTGTTGTAGTTGGTGGAATAATTTTTGGTTGCATAATGGACATTACTAGATGAACATGGATTTATTTTAAACGAGGTAAAATTGAAGAGACTATATTTTGCAACTTATCGATTCCATGGATTAGTTACTTAATGGGCACAACTATGTAGGATATGGTAGCAATATGGGGAAGGACTTATTGTTGAGTATAATTGACTGGGACTTCTATGGAAAGGTGATATTCCTTGGATCTTGTAGCACATCTATGCTTCTTTATCTTATATTTGCATTGTGCATATTGTCTATGTTACTTCTCTTTTTTTAGATCACTTGGTGAAGATGTAATATTGATGATTTGGTTGTTGACGGAATATTATTTGGTTCCAAAATGTTTTTTGTTTTGTTTTGTTGTCTAAACATGATTTCTTTTAGGCGAGGTAAAATTGGAGTGAGAATATTTTCCATTTGGATGGCCCCATGAACTTGTTGTCCAATGGTGTAACTTTCTCAAGGTATTTGTTATGGAGCTCATGATATGGATCAAATTGAAGCAATGTTTCTTTGAGCTTTTCTATACTGTGAGTTGCGATTTAACAATGCCTGTGTACAAATAGAACAATTAATTTACAAAACGTATTTAAATTTATTTGCAAAACAAATTGAATACTTGAAAATATACATGTTCAAATACATAGCTCGACATTAATAAAGGAAATATTATAATGATTGAATTAAATTTAAGAATTATAAAGAGATCCACAAAAGATAAATGTAGGTACACGGACCAAGGAAAAAATGTATAAACATAGTACATAGTAATATTATTATACATTTTACACAAGATATACAAATATACTATAATAAAATATAAGAATACACTATAATACTTGTGTAAAGTAAGGCATTATTTTAATTACTTTTAGAACAAAAGATGTACAAGTTGCAAAAAGTGATGCCTTAGACATGATGTACCATGTTTTAAGTCCTTTCGAAACATAAAACATATTAAAGTTGTTTACGTTGTATAAAGATTTGTAGTTAATTTTGTCTATGCGATAACAATGGATTGGACTTTTTGGGCATTGCCAAATGTGTCATGTATCAATAGTTTAAACATGTATTTACTAAATAACAAGTTGCCGAAAAACTTTGTAGTCTTAATTTTGTTTTCCTCTGTAGTTGTCCAGTAAGCATTTTGATAAAGTTTTTTTTTGTTGCTTCTTGGAATGTGATAACATTGGTTGTTCTTATATGGTCTTTTATTTTTGAAGAGGAACATGTTCCTGTAATCACATTCATCCAGAGTATGCTTGCATTTTTTACAATTCTAGTTTATCTCTTTAGTACTAGACACAGTTTTCTTACATTGGTGATATTATAAATGAGAGGGCAAGCAACATACCAACAATCTTCTATATTTATAGAAGCAATAATTGCTTTTCGACGCCAACCACATTCCTTTAAATAGAGGACAACCACCAATCGTAGTAATGTGGATAAGCAGTAAAATTTAAGGGTTGCAAGTTATAAAGAGATGAGATTCTTCAAGGTCGATATAGATAGAAATTTGGGATGTAAAGCTTGAATTAATCAATTTCCTATTAAAATTACTTGTTCTTATAACCTCTATGACAATGAATGGAAAGGAATTAGAGGTATAATTATATTGTATGCCATATTTACTATAGAGCACACTCCATAATGTAAGCTCAACACTACATCTTGACAATCCTTCCACTCACGGGTCCACTTTTAAGTCTCAGTGTCATTCTTCCTCGGTATGGTGGTTGGCTCGCTAACATATAACAACACCAAGGATATTAACAATAGAGTTATTAGCTAGGATTGTTAGCTCATTTACATGAGTAAATTTCAAGTCGTGGTTTACAATCAAATGTCAATCATTGAGATAAGGTTTTATTACTGAGGTATTATCTAGAGTTATTTCCCAACCATTTTCTAAGTGGTTGTAGTCTTTGTTTACATGTTTGATCAACCATTTAGAGACTATGTAAACTTTATCAATTTGTATCGAATGATGAAATTTTATTACGTGCATGTAACACCCTCCTCCCACACTTACCCAAGCTAATTGGTCCACCAGGGTAAATATGTGACAAAGAGTTACTATGATATGATTCAACTCCCTAAGTGCAGTTAAGGAAGTGGAATGGATGAAACAAAACTTTACATACCTCCCTCAGGTGCTACAGGACCCCCAGGAGCTAACCAATCATCCCAGGTGCCCAACCCCTAAGTTAACTTACTATTTAATTGAACTAAACCCACAACCACTCCCATGATAAGCCCTCCATTCGACTACAAACTTTTTCACCCACTTTTGTGCTAGTGACTGTGAGATTTAAGCCACTTTTTCAGGCTAGTCTCCAGACCACTGCCCAGAACTTCATGAAACTTTATAGAACAATGAATGACACTAGGATAAAGCCTTTCACACAAAACTTAGACAAGAACTTGACCTAACAAGGCCTACCCATGACATTCATTCGGTCAAACACATCATGAACATGTAATGTACGGGTCATAAGTACACAACTAAACATAGGGAGCTCATACTTATCTGATAATCATCAATAAGGTATGATGTCCTCTCACAATAGTTGCATTATCATCTATTAGGTCATTCATTCATCAAACATGTCAAGAGCCATAAACATTATACATCATTTAACCAACATATCACCAGCAAATAATTAACATATAAACCATGGAAACTCAGCCATAATATCAACAAGAGAAAATACCTCTTATTAAAATATGAAAATGCCAACCAAGTCAGGGACTTCCACGTACCACCCAAATATAGATTGGGTTGAACCAAATCTTTCTTTCAACCAATCACCCTCGTGCCATATTTCAAGCATGAATGTGGGATCTCGTGGAATAACCAAACCAGGGCTTCTAGAGGCCAAACCACCTCAACCCTTAACAATTGTTTCCACCTCACAGTCAGATATCAGTAACCATCATTAGATCAGTCTCTACCCAAGCTGTCTAGGACTCTAGAGCATTTGTTCCAACCCAACTCCACGACTAGTAACTCAACCCACAACTTTCACTAAGCTCCAAAGTGTTTGTCCAAATAAGGATTAGAAGACTAGTAACTCAACCCACTAAGGGCTCTAGATCATTTATCCAACCAAGGCTTTAGGATTAGTAACTCAACCGAAGTTGCTATAACGCTTCTAGAGCAATTGTCCAACCAAGGTTCCACAAACTAATAACTCAACCCACAACCATAAGGAACACGAGCACCAATCGGAAAACAAAAAGGTAAAACCCACAACACCATGGCTATCCAAGAAATGGAAAGGATAGGAAAAACCATTGTCAATCCAAGCAATCCTCCATGCCAATTACAACTCACAACCAAGAAAGCACATGCGTGTACCATGCATGCCAAAACTAGCAAGCAACCCATACATGCAACTCGATACTTGCAAAGCAATACAATTGTAGTTGTTGATCCAGTTGTTCCCTTGCACTTTCCTTCTTTCCTTTGCCTTCCATTTCCAAATCTAATGAAAACTACAGTTCTCTAAGCATGCTCCAGGGTTCTTTAAGTGTGCAAGAGTATGAGAGAGATAATTGAATGAGAGAGAGCTTCAAGGTAAAACTGAAAAAAAAAACCATGAACTGATCCTTAGAAGCCTTTTTATCATTTAGGCCTCTATTTTCTTCATTTTCCTCCTCACATGCAACCTGTGACCTTTCGCCTTCCTTTTCTCCCAATTTCCATTATTTTCATAAATAAAATGTCAATAAATGCCTCATGCCTTTCCAAAGTCTTTGCCATTGCCTTTGCCAATTTCCATAGCCATTAGTTATTCCCAAGTGATCCCCATAACCATGTTTTTGCCCAACATTCAACTTGGAATATGTGTCCCATGACCTTGGTTATTATTTGCCTTTATTAACTTTATTACATGGCTTTTTAACCCGGGGTTGTTATATTGCATATTGAAACATGTAATATGTATCTCACTATCTCACTAATTTCTTTGTCAATGACATCAAAGACAAAGACATGTTCAACTCCCATGGAATTCGTAAAACTACATAGTCATGCTTTGAAATGATTCTAACTTTGATTGTCCGTGAAAGAATGTATGCATTCAAATATTTTTTGGGAATTATTTTTATGGGTATCTCATTTATTTGTAATGGTTGTATGACAAAATGACATGCATTGTTATGTTGTTGTGGACCACCAATAATGCTTACTTTTAGAGTCAACACTTAGAGATCAATGATTATAAAAATCTTGCAAAATAGACCAAATCATGGTAGTTAATAAGAAGGAGTTCGTAAAATTTTGGTAAAGTAAATCATTTCAATTTTAAGATGTGAGAATGCATACTTCTTATATTGAGTAGATCCACAAGAAAAGTTGTTTATTTTAATCAATGCTACATTTTCAACTATGTCTATAGTGAAATAACGTGCAAAGGTCAAAACAAAATCTCCTTTGTACAATATTACTTCCATAAAAGAGCAGAACAAAATATTTGTTTGATGAACTTTGTTTGAAGTCTAAAATTTGTTGGATAGTCATGAAGTCTTCTTCACCATTCTCAATCCTTGTAATCGTCATTTCTATTAATATTGATGATATTATATCAAAATGTTTCTTTATATAAAAGGTTATATGATTAGATTACGGATGAACGGGAGAGCGATGGCGGCGAAGTTTGGATCTAGGGTTTCAGGAGGTTCTCTTTGCGCCGACGCGACCTCAACAGAACTGCTCCGCTATGGTCCTGCAAGTCGGCAGGCCACTGAATGCTATGGAACTGACGCCACCCCTGGGTACTGGTTCGGATCTGAAGTGGGAAAGGACCTCAACGCAACAACACTCAGGAAAATACGAAGGTTATGCCTCCCCTCTCACAGGGTGCAGAAAAGTCTTCTCACGGCGGCAATAGAAGGTGGTTTTTACCCAACTCAATCGGTTCTAGCCAGTCGCAATGTTCCCCCATCAACCGAGATCGTATTGCAGGGTCAAAAATCTGTCTGCGATTATGAAGGAGAGAGGCGTATTTCGCTGCCTCTTTCCAGTGCGCCGTGGTGTGGATCGGCCGTCCCAGGGCGTATTTTAAAGAGAAAAGTTGTAGATCTAGATGAAACCCCTATTTTCTCGGCAGTGCAACAAATTTTCATCAGATCAACAGAAGGCAGACATTTGTGTTTGCAGATCTGGGGAAGCATGAGGGTTCTGGAGCTTAAACAAAAAATCCAGGACAAACTGGGAATCCCAGCTGCATTTCAAATCTTAATATCTTCTGGGAAATGCATGCAGGAACATCACACCCTCCAGCATTACAGGGTTGCAAAAGATTCAACTGTTATTCTCAATCACCGGCTGCGAGGTGGATCAAAGGGATCTACATCAAAATCTACAGGATCCTACAGAGATGCAGCAAAGGGGACAGAAAATCAAAAGGGGAAAGAACATGCAAATGTAAATACCCCTCCAGGGCAGTATATCATAGATGAAGCACCAGAGAGTCCCTCCATTCGTTTGGACATCCCAGAGGTAAAGGGCATTTTCACAGATCTACAAAAAAATGCAGTCATTTGTAGATTTAACGGCTTCTGGCCTAGATCGGATGCTTTGTACCAATGGATACACATGACATGGACAAAAAACTGCCGGATTCACCTATGCTCGAAAGGATTCTTCATTGTAGTCTTTCGCGTCGAAGAAGAGAGGGATAAAGCTCTTACCGAAGGACCATGGTTCTGGGGCAGTGCGGGATTATTTGTCACCCCCTGGTTCCCGGAGTTTGATCCAAACACCATGGTGGTATCAAAAATGCCAGTATGGGTAAGGCTACATAATCTTCTGATGCATTTTTGGCACTTTTCATCCTTAGCAGTCATAGGAAATACCCTCGGAAGAATGTTGAAGATTGATACAGAGAGACATCTAAAAGGGATCTTTACCTTTGCTAGAATTTGCATCGAGGTTGATCTCAGCCAGGGGTTACCAGAAAGCATCATCCTGAACTGCAACAATACTCAATGGAAACAATCTTTGGACTATGAGAACACAGCATTCAGATGCAGGGGATGTCAACAAACAGGTCATCTGTTCAATGCATGCAAAAGCCACAACAAGAACAAGCCACAACAAAGGAAGCACAAAGGATGGCAGAACATCGACAATGTCATAAAGAAGAGAACCGAGGAAAAGAAAGCCCCCACAGTATCAGAAGATGCAGAAACAGAAGCAGAGGAGGACGATATAAATATAGAGGAGGTTGATCTAGAGACCCAAAAGGAAAATATAGCAGTCAACAAAGAGCTACAACCACATCCTCTCCAGGCAGAGACACAGCAACAGATGACAAGCGTGGATCAAAGCATGGGAGGCATCAAACGGCAGCATCATTCAGATACATCAGACTCAGATAAAGAAATAGGAAAACAAGATGAAACAACCCAGTTAGTCATTGCCTCGACCGAGCCCACTGTGGGAGAATGGCGCAAGGTTGAAAAGAAAAAGGGGCGAAAAACCTGAGAACACAGGTTTTTTCCCTTTTTTTCGTTCGTTTTTCTCTCCTTTTTCTTCTTATTCTTTGTGCACGTTAGTTCACTAACGCTGCGAGCCCAGGTGGCAATATACTGAATGCTTCATTGCATTTGATAGTGTAACTTTTCATTAAATTTTTAATAAAAGGTTACCGTTTTTTCCTTGGAAAAAAAGGTTATATGATTTATATGATTAAAGAAATTGATTTCCTACACATAATATTCCTACATCAATATATTAGGACAAGTATATAAAATGGATATGAATGGAAGGAAAGAAAGAACTCATTGTGCCTGTTATTGCTATTATAAAACTCTCTTGGAGTTAGCTAGTTATAATATATTGGAAAGAGAGAAAACATGGGAGGAATTTTTGTTCAACAAATCTAAAAAGAAAGAAATTTTGTAGTAACAAAAAAAATTTGATGTTGGGGGTTGGGGGGATCATCTCTCTACACGAAGTCGATGGCACGGATAGGGATATAATAGGCACGAATAAGCTATCGTTGTTTGGCTTTTTCTTGTCGATCAAAATGTAGATAGGGTCCTAATGGCTGTGAGGTTTGTGATGGTTGTGGATACAACCTATATCTACAACAATGATAAAGGTTTCCTTGGATGAGAGATCACTCGACTCATTTCTCTCTCTTGAAGGTTGGTCGCCCGATGCATATGGATCCAAGACTTAGAGATCTTACAAGCTTTTTAGATATATGCCTGCAAATTGGGATGTGGTTAGGATGCGAATCATCCCGTGGCTCAAGAAGGATTCAAACAACGCCACACACGACCTTAATCAATGCTTTTCTGTAAGCAGAGTTTTGTTTTATAAAGTTTGGTGTTTCATTACAGGAGCATCATTTAGTAGATCTAAGTTACAATATGGACCCACCCTCTTTTAGGGTTCCACTCATTATTTTAACCCAGTATCTAGATAAAAGTTTGATGGAGAAAGGAAAACACCAGATCATCCTAAAAGAAAAATTAAATGGGAAGACGTTTATCTTTTGGATTCGGGGCTTAGATCAAGTGGTTAATCTGAAGCAAAGTATTTAGAAAAACCCGAGAATACCATAAATGCTTCAATGTTTGATACATGAGGAGAAAGTGCTCCGCGTATCTATATTTTCAGCTTCAAATATGGCCCTGATAAGGTCTGGGATCCTACCAGGCATTGCAAACAAATATTTCCTCAAATAAGTTGTATTATGTGGGTCTCTTGCCTTATAAAGAAGATCTTGCATTGCACAAAAGGACTTAGGAAGTTATTTTATATCACAAAGTCTTTGGCTCATGAGCATATATGCATAATGATGGCCATCAACCTTAATTTATCCATAAAACTCATGGAGGACTACCTTGACAAGTTCAGTGACTGGCTTATCACTATTCATAATATTGAACTTGTCAGATTCATGCATTCTAGACCACCATAATTATAAGTTACCTTGGAAACCCCAAGTCATCCTTAAAGCTAATTCTGACCATGAGACTTTGTTTCTATGAATGGACTTTTGAGTTCTTGCCCATGCACTGCAAGTATGGATTGCCATGAGGATTTCATTTTTAGATTTACAGTTCAAATTTGTCAATGGAGTTGATCTATGTTAGCTCTACTAAGAGTAGGGAACTCATCAGTGTTTGAAGGATCATATGGAGCTTTGCCAAGAGAACCGTACTTAGCATTACACCACTTTTCCCATGCATATTCAAAATATTGGTTTGGTCTATCGCTATATGCACTTCTGGGTCTTTTACTGGATCCTTCTCCCTCTTCTTTTACCATTTTTGTTACTGATTTGTTCTGTGGTGGCATATCAAAGATTGGGATTTGTGATTGGACTAGAGCCAATTTTTCTCTAACAAATGAAATAACATTTTCTAATTGAAAAAATATGGGAATACGTACAGAGAATTGTTTAAGCAACAATGGAGTATTTTTCTTTTCAGGGTTCTTTTCTTCTAGCTGGAATGTCTAGCTATAAACTTCTATTGCAGTAAGTGCTTCTTCTAACTTGGGATTTTCTTTCTCCAAACTCAACTTTAAATCTACTACTACTTTCATAATTTTCTTTAACTTCATATTTACATCTTTTAACATATCAAAATGCTCATAAGATTTTTGACTCAAATCATCTAAACTATAATGGAGTCCTGACACATGGGACTATACTTTCAACACTTCTTGTGATAGGTCATCTAAATTTTGTACTACACATGTGAGCTGATAATTGTTGTAGTTCTGAAGCCTTACAATCTCTTTGGGCTTCTCATCTATCACTTTCCTATAATATATGAAATCAACATCAACTACAACATTCCCATCTTTGTTTTTTTGTACAGAATTTCCAGGAGCAAGCCTCCTTTTTGAAAGTAGAAGCTTTTCTAAATCTTCCCTTGTCTTTTCTCTAAGCAGTGTGTATCTCATTAACTTAATATCTCTCAGAGAGGCAATCTGTAAACATTCCTAACATTTTGTATGTTGGCCCAAATGTTCCTCTTTCAAGGTGGACTGAGCTCCGTGAAAAACTTGAATTTTTTTTATGTGAACTTGGACTTCTAGAGGCAGTATAGAATTTGCATTAAGAGGATGATTCATACTTATCTTTTTCCAGATGCCTACTGAGGTCTAAAGTATTATGCCTTTTGAGAGAGTGACTTCTAATAGAGCTTTTGGGTTATGTGGTTTCATTCCTTAGTCTAATGACTGGTCCTCTACTCGACTCAGAAATAGACAATCTTTTAGGTTATGGAGTCGGAAAATACCTTTGAGACAATGGATGGTATTCTGCAATCCACTCATCAGGGATTTTTAATTGAGAAAACCCTATTGTGATAGGAGTGACATTACCAAGTCCAACCACCACTCCTTCTGTTGTGGCTCTCTGAGTAAGCTAAGGATTGAGTGTTGGCAAAGTTGTAGAGACAAATCGTAAACAAATAGTGGAATGTAACTGGGCAATATCAGACTGCTCAGTCATATTAAAGCCAGAAAAATGGATGTAAGCTTGAAATAGTTCATTAATATGGGGATCGGTTAATGAGACTTAGTATCGTGGGATGATGGATGATCAAACATGACCATTGTGCAAGGGGCCTCAAAACCACTTAGTAGGGCATCAATAAATTGATTATGGCATGAATAATCACACAAGCTAAGAAAGACACATTCAAACCAGGTTCGACAAGAGGGTTAATGCCAAATTATATTAGTCCAAGATGCACATACTTATAACCTTGTTCTAGTCCCCATTGGACATCTTCTGGTTTTATGGGAGTTCTTTGATACATAGGCTAGGTAAGATTGATAGGCACATTTACAGAGGCATATCGAATGAGATTGGCTGCACAAAAATTAAACCTTAGAAGTTCATAAATCTTATTAAGAGATATATGAGGAAGCTATCAATTAGGAGTAGGGGTAAATTCTTGAATTACTACCCTGGTATCATACAAGGGCTTAGATTTGTTTAATATCCTTCCAATCCACTTGGTTTTCTTTGAAGCTTTCATATCAGTGGAGAAGTCAAAACTACTTGAGGCCATTTCTTACTACAATTCACTACTTAGTGTTGCGCAAGCAGGTAAGGAAAAGAAATACGTGAAGGTAAAATACTGTGCACCTGAGGAATGGGATTCCCTCAGAACTATAATGTCTTCCTTTGGCTTCAATTATCTAGAGACACGATCCATCAACAATCTTTGCTGCAACAAGCTTTCGTATAACGTCTTCACGCTACTAACCACATATCGCTTGCTATATTGATAGTTAATATGGCTCAGAATGCTTACTCAAATAATAAATACAAATCACAGAATGAAAAGGCACAACTTTTATGAAAAAAAGAAAAAAGAGGTTTGGTTAAAGAAATTTTAACTAGTATGAGAGTTGACCAAAAGGAATTGGTTGAAAAACAGAAACAGCTTGCAGAACTGAAAGATTCAATGATGATAAAAGAATTTGAAGATATGCTCAAAGAAGGAGAAGATCATAACAGGGAGAAACAAGCATTACAATGCATACCAGAAGACCACCAGCCAGAACCAGGTGCTTCTATTCTCCAGATGAAGGGATTTGAAGATAGGATTGTTATTAGAGTAGATGTCAAAGTAAGTGGTTATAAAAAATAGTCTTTGGATGCACAACTAGACACGAGAGCTATGAATTCCTATGCAAAACAGAGTGCCATTCCTGAATATTATTAGCAACCCACAAACTTGTAGATCAGAGCTGTAAATAAGATGTTAAAGACTATCAGAGCTATGGCTCCCGATTTCCCGATTATTCTTAATGGAATTCCTACTTCTGTAAATTTGTATAGTTTTGATACATGTAGTGATATTTTGTTGGGACAAGATTTTGTAAGGAGAAATCTTCCTCTTGTTGTAGAAGAAAGCCATATTTCCCTCAGCATCCAAGGAAGAATTGTAAAAATCCAGAGCAATTCGAGCTATGTAAATAGAATTGTAGACCCTATACTAGATATAGTTGAATGCTCTCTTGAAAAGATAGCAAAGATCAACAAAGTAATCAGAAATTCTGAGATCCAAGGGCCAGAATACATCAGAGAAATAAAAGAGAAAATTGAAGCAGAAAATACAACAGATGCACCCAATGCATTTTGGCAAAGACAACAATACTTTGTGGATCTTTCCTACAAAGAAAATTATTTTGGAACACCTTAGAAATCATCAGCAAACTAGATGTCCCCACCAGAGCTCGAACTTTGTAAAAAGGAGATTGTTGAACTATTAGAAAGAAAGTTGTTCAAACCAAGCAGAAGCCCTTGAGCTTGCCCAACATTCCATGTCAACAAGCATGCAAAGAAAAAGAGAGGTAAACCTCATATGGTGATTAACTACATAGAATTAAACGATGCTTTGTTGCCTATCAGGTATCCTCTGCCATCTAAAGAAGCTTTATTTTAGAAAATCAGTAATAATAACGTGTTTAGCAAATTTGACCTTAAGAGCGGATTTTGGAAGATAGGGATCAAACCATATGACAGATACAAGATTGGTTTTGTGGTACCGCATGGGCAGTTCCAATGGTGAGCATTGCCCTTTGGATCGAAGAATGCACCCTCTAAATTCCAGAAAAGAATGGAAGATATTTTTGGGGACTTGAGATTTGTTATTCTTTATATTGATGACTTATTAATCTATTCTTATGACTTAAAAGAACATAGAAAGCACTTGGAGATAGTTCACCACGAGAGTTTTAAGCATGGGTTAGTCCTCAACAAGCCTAAGCTTGCAGAAAGTACAACAGATGCACCCAATGCATTTTGGCAAAGAGAGCAATACTTTGTGGATCTTTCCTACAAAGAAAATTATTCTGGAACACCTCAGAAATCATCAGCAAACTAGATGTCCCCACCAGAGCTCGAACTCTGTAAAAAGGAGATTGTTGAACTATCAGAAAGAAAATTGTTTGGACCAAGCAGAAGCCCTTGGGCTTGCCCAACATTCTATGTCAACAAGCATGCAGAGAAAAAGAGAGGTAAACCTCAGATGGTGATTAACTATAGAGAATTAAACAATGATTTGTTGCCTATCAGGTATCCTTTGCCATCTAGAGAAGCTTTATTTCAGAAAATCAGTAATAATAATGTGTTTAGCAAATTTGTGATCTTAAGAGCGGATTTTGGGAGATAGGGATCAAACCATTTGACATATACAAGATAGGTTTTATGGTACCACACGGGCATTTCCAATGGTGAGTGGTGCCCTTTGGATTGAAGAATGCACCCAAAAATGTAAACTTTGAAACGGGAACTATAAACTCAAAATGGGAACTCTGGCCAAAAAACCCCGAAAAAACATAAAAAACAATGCTAAAAACGAAAAGTGTGTATACTGGAACGATGATTTTATTCTTTAGTTGTCAATTTTGAACACGTTTTAAAAATGGCAGTGACTACGAAATTTTCGTGCAAAATATAGCTTAAAAATGAAAGTGATGATACTGGAACAATGCTTTTTTTTTTTAGGGTCAATTTTCAAACTTTTTAAAAAATGCTAGTAAAACCAAATTTTTATGTGTCAAACAAAGTTGTTTATGAGGAAAAAAACACATTAATGTTTTTGGTAGGATATCATTTTTCTTTTCTAAGTATAAATTCAACATGTTTTCAACCATAACATGCTAGATACAAAAGAAATTGAAAATTTTTCAACTATAAAATTAAAAAACCATGACATTATGAACAAATTACATCACTAAATGAATTCAAAAGTCATTATTTGTATATTGAATAAAACATACATTATATCTCTAATTTGATATTGCATTGTAGATATTTTAAACAATAAAAATTATCATAATTAAGACACATAATCGAACAACATAAAAATGCCTCACAACTTCTCATTTAACACCATATGGAAATCATTAATTTTATTTCAAGATACGATGCATACATCAGTCATATAAACTATCTTAAACAGTTATTCAAAAGCACTCATACTTTCTTGCACACCATAAGGATTCACATCTTCAGATGAGTGACTGGATGCTGACGAAGATGTTCCATATTCTTCTCTTTCATCAACTAGTGCCCCATCTGAGTCCACATGCATGCCCAACATTTCAGGTTTCAAAATTCTTCTAGATCTACGACTGGTTTCAGCAGACTCCCATCTCAACATTTTTCCTTCTGGTAACAACCTTTTCAAAATCTCTATCGTCTTGAAGCGAAGAGTTCTTTCTTTGTTAATTGAAGTCATAAACAAGTATGTCAACATCCTCCAATTTTAATGTGTCTGTGTGGTGGCAATTTATATTTGTACCCTTTCTTTTTCTCTTTCCGCCATTTTTTTTGTCAACTACCATCTCTGGCTTATACACACCATTGAATGGGTGTGTATTTGTGGCATGCCAATGTACTTCAACACTTGTAACATCCTCATTTTTTATAAAGACCTTAATAACTTTAGCAACCCAGAATGGATAGCCATTGGGATCTCCATCTGGTAGCACTGCAATCATGCAACCCTCCTTAATATCCTATACTGAACCCCTGTAAAGGTCTTCCATGGCTTCATGTTGTGCACGAGATCTTCTGGAACCAATATACATCTCTCTTTCCTTTGCCTGTGAAGAATTAATAACTTGTTGTTCAACAATGTTTATTTCGTCATGTTCTTTCGACACATTTTGTGGCCAAATAAATGGATTTTTCAAAGGTATATCTTCATTTGTTGTTGTTGAAATGATATCACTTTGAGTATTGAAAAATGACTCCCACCAAACTGAATCAACAATGTGAAAGTACTCATATGTATATCTAATACATTTTTTAATTTCTTCCAGGCAATCAGAATAATTTATATCTCTATTTTTTTTGCATGCATTCTGAACTTCACCAACTGATTGTAATAACAATATTTTTGATGCAAATATTGGATGATCTGGAATGAACTTCAAAAATTGCAAACCTGATGATGGTGCCCATTCTGCAGTAGTTGAATACTTCTTGCCCCATATTAGTGTTTTCCCATCAATTTTTTTGATACGAAATTGATGTTGGAAGCTAATGTCACTAAGTTGTTCAATGCATTTCCCCTCACCATATGATCCCAGAATAAACCTTCGCATGTCAACGGTTTCTTCCAACACATCAAAAGTAGACTCTGGCATGTATGATTTCTTAATACATTCAATTAGTGATGGAAAGCTCCCAACTTCCTTCCTCCTCAATGTGACTGAAAAACGACTAAACATCTGATCAATATGGTCATGAGTGTGCTCAACAAGAAGGAAACCAACCTTTACCTTTTGAAAAATTCTCAATTCAACAAGCATGTTTAGATATCCAAAAACAACCTGATTTTTGTTTTCATGGCAAGTGTTGTCCAATTGTAGATACAAAACTTCAGAAAGATTACCAAACCAATGAGAAATCACATCATGAATTATGGTTATGGTCAGATTTGCATCATTATGAATATTTGAAGCTGTGAAGTACACCCTTGGCAACATTTTCCCATTGAAGACCATACGACCGACCAAGTGAAACTGAATAAAATTTTTCTCCTGTAAATTTTTGGGTGTGCAAACAAAATGTGGTAAAATTGTTTTCTTCTGGTCCATACCATCAATTATCAAACCCAAATATTTATTTGGATTATCATAACACTTCTTTCTATGCTTGTACAACTTCTTCCTTTTGTTTGTTTGTTGTTCACGATGCTCCTAAAGTTCTTTGAAAATTAAATCTACACAACATAAAAGAAATTCATTAAGAAATATGTTTTCATAGTTGATGACTATACAATTTTAAAAGTTAAAGTTATGAATGCTTACCTCTTTTTGACCCTTCACATTTGTCCCTTTTTTATTTAAGATAAGCACATGTACTGTAAATCCCCATCGTTGTCTTCTTAGGAATACGGACATTGTTGAATTCTTTCTTCCATACCTTCACAAAATATTGATATGTAATAAACCGGCCATGTCCCTCAACACCTTATGCATATTCTTTGTATAAGTTGTAGATTTCTCGTCTTGAAAAATTATCTGGAATATGTATGTTCTCTCTATCTGGCATACAATCTCCATGCTTTGAAAAGAAATCTTTCATCCATGACATTGCAGTATTTGATAATGGCCCAAATTGTCTTTTATGACGTACTTCTGAGTAAAATGTGGAGTCCTTTTCCAAATTTTATTGAATTCTTGAGAGACAAAAATTCCCAATCAAATGAAACATTTTGAAAGCTTTTCTATAGATAAATAAAGTCCAAATATGATAATCATTACCTGACAATGTAGATTGCAAGCACCCAACTAAATATGAATTTTGCATGCTTTTATTCATTGACAAATATCTCTTCCTGCTTTCTAATGCAAATTTGAAATCCATATGTTTCAAGCAATATTTTTGGCAACATTCACTTGAAATGAGAGCATTGATAGAACTTCTTCTCGTTAGATATTATGCTCTACCCCTTGTATAACTAGAACAACTTGCATTGATACGAAAAGGTCTGCTCCTACTCCTCAATACAATATTTCTTGGCAACATTTCCATCATTGGATCATCATTTGTATAAGGATTTTCATCATCATTAAGAGGAATGTTATCCACACTATGATCAACTATGCTTTTCAAATATTGACTTGGAGGATATTCTTCATCTTCCCCTTCTTCAGTGCTACTGTTGTAGTCCTTAGAATTCAGACTGAATGGAAAATTTAACTCGATGTTTAATGGATATTCTTCCTCATGTGCATTGTCAGTGCTACTCTCGTAGTCCATAGAATTAGGACTACATCGAAAATGTGACTGTTTACTTATTGAAAATGCTACATCCTGTCCTTTGTCACTGCTATCTTTATACTCATTAGAATTAGGACTAAGTGCATTAGCCTGTCCTTCATCACTGCTGCTCTCATAGTCCTTAGAATTAGGACTAAGAGGACACTGTGACACTCCATTCTTTTGAAATTCATCATCACGATCTTCATAACTGTTTCTCTCATAGTCCTTAGAATTAGGGCTAAGTGAACACCAAGACACTCTAATCTTTTGAAATTCATCATCCTGCTCTTCATCACTGCTGCTCTTATAATCATTAGAATTAGGGCTAACTGGACACCGTGACACTCCATACTTTTGAAATTCATCATCATGCTCTTCATCACTACTGCTCTCATAATCCTTAGAATTAGGACTAAGTGGACACTTTGACACTCTATTCTTTTGAAATTCGTTATCACGCTCTTCATCACTGCTGCTCTCACAGTCCTTAGAATTAGGACTAAGTGGACACTGTGACACTCCATTCTTTTGAAATTCTCCATCATGCTCTTCAAAACTGCTGCTCTCATAGTCCTCGGAATTAGGACTAAGTGGACACTGTGACACTCCATTCTTTTGAACTTCACCATCATGCTCTTCGAAACTGTTGCTCTCATAGGCCTTAGAATTAGGACTAAGTGGACACCATGACACTCCATTCTTTTGAACTTCACCATCATGCTCTTCATCATTGTTGCTCTCATAGTCCTTAGAATTAGGACTAAGTGGACACCGTGAAAATCCATTCTTTTGAAATTTGTCATCAAGCTCATCATCACCGCTGCGTTCATAGTCCTTAGAATTAGGACTAAGTGGGATCTGTGACTCTCTATTTATTTGAAATTCTCCATCCCCTCTTTCATCAATGCTGCTCTCATAGTCCTTAGAATCAAGAAAAGTGGAAGAATTGACTTTCTATTCATAGTGGAAGAATTCTCGCTATATTCATCAATATGAATAGAGTTGTTACGCGATGAAGATGTTGATGGTGTATAAATCGAAACTTCATTATAGGAACAATCCATCCCTTTCAAATAGAAGATGCTTAATGATACAAATGGAGAGTCTCCTAAAAATATTATATAGCTTAGAGAATGAAATTTTCCTTCCAAAAAATTTCGCGCAAATATTTCCCTCCAAAAAGTTTGTTAGATTTATTTACCTTCATTATTTTATTCTACAATTTATTGAAAAATGTAAACTAATATTTATTAAATAAATCATTAAAATTAAAATTGTGACTACAACTTCTACATTAATTATTTTAATAGTTAAAGTATATAATATTTACTAAACAATTGAATATATATATATATATATATATATATATTTTATTTTTTATAATATATTCTTAAACAAATTAATCCCACATTCAACATGTTGTAAAACAATTCTACAATATTTGCTTTATAATATTTTAAAACAAATTATCCCACATTTTAAAACAAATTTTCTGAAGTTCGTTGAAAGACTTGTGAATTTGTAGAGCAACTACATTGCTATCAACAACATATTCAACGAAGAATTTTCGCAATTGAAAGGTAAGTTAATTATCACTATTACTCACATTACATCCAGGTTTTCTGAAGTTCGTTGAAAGACTTGTGAATTTGTAGAGCAGCTACATTGCTATCAGCAACATATTCAACGAAGAATTCTCGCAATTGAAAGGTAAGTTAATTTATTTATTTATTTTATTTTTTATTTTTATTTTTTATTTTTATTTTTATTTTTTTTTCGCGAATTGCCCAGCCACCAGCTGGGCGGGTGGGGGGCGGCCCACCAGGGTGGCGCGGCCAGGGCTGGCGGGCGGCCCGACGAGGTGGCGTGCCCCAGGTGTGGGCAGGTGAGGGGGTGGGGCGGGCGAGGGCGGGTGAAGGTGTGGGGCGAGCGTGGGTGTGGGCGAGGGCGGCTGAGGGGGTGGGTGGGTGTGTGAGGGGGTGGGCGCAGGTGAGGGCGGCTGAGGGGGTGGACGAGGGAGAGGGCGGGTGAGGGGGTGGGTGGGTGTGTGTGTGGGGGGGGGGGGGGGGGGCGGAGAAGGGGGGCAGGCTGGGTGGGTGTGAAGGGGGGAAGGGTGGGTGCGTGTGAAGGGGGGGAGCGAGGGCGAGGGGGATGGGGAGAGGGAGGGCGAGGGGGGGAGAGGGGGGGTGTGGGCGCATGTGAAGGGGGGGAGGGAGGGCGAGGGCGGGTGACGGGGGGTGTGGGCGCGTGTGAAGGGGGGGAGGGAGGGCAAGGGCAGGTGAGGGGGGACGGTGCATGTGAGGGGGGGTGTGGGGGGATGGGCGAGAGGGGGGAGAGAGGGTGAGAGGGGGTGGGGGTGGGCGGGAGGAGGGGAGTGAGGGCGGTGCGTGTTGGGGGGTGGGTGTGATGGGGGAGGGGGCCGGGAGGGTGTGGGGGGGCAGGTGGGCCGGTGGCACCCCTGCCCGCCATGGGGGTTGGGCGATTCTGTGGGGGGCGAGAGGGGGGGTGGAGAGTGCATGTGAGGAGGGGAGGGGGTGGAGTGAGGGGGGTGCGTCTTGGGGCGGGGGTGGTGTGAGGGGGGATGGGGCCGGGGTGAGACTGTGGGCGGCGGGCGGGGGTGCCGTGTGAGGGGGGTGGGTGTGAGGGGGCAGGGGGTCAGGGTGAGGGTGTGGGGGGGAGGGCGAGTGGGCTTACGGCCTTCCCACCCGCCGCGGGGGCTGAACAATTCATGGTTATGTTTTTATGGTTTTTAAGCATTGTAACTCATGTCAATTCCGAAGCATCTATAAGTTTAAAAAATCCTGGATCAAGTGGTATCAAAGCAGGGCTTAAGTGATGCTAATTGCATGAGTGCGCTAACTAGAGATAGGCTTCAGAGGACGAGCCTCTTAAAAAGGAAGCATGGTAGAGGTTGAAACTCGAGCATGGATGACTGAGTGTGGATTGTCGAGTTCTGTGGCGTGGCCGTGCGATAAAGCCATGTAGAGAGGGATCAACAACCATGCAGAGTGATAAAGAGATGCAAATGTCCAAAATGTTGGACATTATGTATGGTGCATATGAGAAGGGAAGAAATGAGGAGATAGAGGAATCGAAAATCGATGTGTCATCCACATCTACCAACGCCTGTGCATCTCATTCCTCACCTTCGTCGAATGAGGATATTGGTGAGCAGTTTCAAGAAGAGAACACTGAGTTAAGAAGGCTCAAGTGAGAAGAGAAAGAGGAGAAGCATTGATCATAGCTCCAGCTGCAAACCGCAGAGGCAACCTTGGAAGAATTAAAGCACAACGATCAGAGTCTTCAAGCAGAGCTTGTTGGGTTACGGAAGCTTCTATAGGAAGAGGAAGAGGAGAAACAGAGGCTGCTACACCAGTTGAAAGCTAAGAACAAGGCCTTGGAAAAGCTGAAACGTAACTCCTGTGAGGGAAAGAGCAGCTCTCCAATTTCATGTAATTTTCCTGATAACGAATTTGCTATTTTGAAAATCATAGCACAGGAATTGGCTCCAAACTGCAGAAGGGAATCGGGTATGAAGGAAAGGCTTGGGCATTAACGGCCAAGGCATTGCCAATCTCATCAAAGTAGAAGAATTACCTTGTTGAACATGACTTGGGTATGTCAGGAGGGAAGCTGAGAAATGTGTTATTACAGCCAGCGAACCATCAATGACAGATGATGAGAAGCCCTCATTAGATTTTTCCAAATCGATGGTGGAGGTAAAAGATGTTGAAATCCCTTCAGTTTCATCTTCACATAGTTTAATTTTTGTTGGAAATGTGGAGATACCAATTTCAGGGACAAATATGAGACTCCTTACCAGGACGAGGTATAAGGAAGAAGAACTTGGTGTTAGAATCCAAGGGATAACTCAGCCATTGGAGGTTGAGCAAAGACCTCGATTCGCAAGGTTGGGGTGCACTGAAGGACAGTGCTCAAAGATGTTAGAAGCTTCCATGACATTGTTAAGACCATCGAGGAAAGAGGATGATGGGGACACATCACCATCAACCTATGGAAGTATGCATAGAAGAGACAGAGTTGAGGCAAGCTCTTGTTCCCATGATCATACCAGAGACCGAAAAAAAAGGTATAACCAGTCTCAGTATTTTAATGTTCATTTTGATTACAATCGCATTGTTAATAATGGATGTAGATCATGACATAGAAGGACTTGCAATTTTTCTTGATTGCATAAGCATTTGTTTGTTGAGTGTTCGAAGAGAAACATAACACAAAAAAAGATAAGGCGTAGAAGACCCTCTAAACAACAGGCAAAGAATAAGAAGATCAAGTAGATCTAGAAGGTGAAGTCTCATTGTAGTCATTGCGATAGCGGTGGTCATCAGAAAGCCACATGTTGGAGGCTCGATCTAGAGCAGCGTCGCAAGGACAAGAGCATCCGAGCATGAACCAGGCGAAACAGTTGTTCGACCAGCGAACACGTCACATGGAGAAGAACCATTCACTTTGATAAGTGAGATATGGTTCTTCTAGGTGTGGTAGAATGTCAAGGCTTTATGATGTGTCATATGTTGCATTTTAAATTGTAAAAGTGATGATGTGTTTTCCATCACTTGTTGTAGCAACAATGATGCTTCGCCTTATTTTGTGTTGCTTTTTGAACTGTGGAAGTGAGGATGTGTTTTCCATCACTTGTTGAAGCAACAATAGTGTTTGGCCTTGTTTGTGTAAATCATGTGTTGCAGTGATGATGTGTTTTCCATCACGTGTTGAAGCAACAAGGATGTTTGGCCTTGTCTTAATAGATGGAGTATTGTTTCCATTTTTATGTAAACTTGACCACAAAGTATGTGTTATAAACTCGTGGCAAGTATGGGATGCTTGGCTCATTTCTTGGTCATAGAGATAAACATGTAGTTTGCAATCTATTGTACTACAGGCTTGTAGGGGATGCAGGTGTCGGCTCATCGTTTATGGCTCAAAAGGATAGAGGTGAAGGAAAAGGAAGGATGACCTACTGGGACACTTTCGGTGCAAACATAGTATAGAGTAATTGTATATTAATTAACACTCTTGGAGGACCAAAATATTCTCTTAATGGGGAGGATTAATCTAGGAGGATCTAGGTGGATCTTCAGAAAAGTACAAGTGGCATGATAACAGGCTCAAAAATCAAAGTAACAGAATCTAGATAATCTTAGCATATGATTGACATGCTCGTCATCCTGATTCCAACAGTGTGAATGACACTTAAATACGAGTCCAGATGACAAAGTTAGGGCAAGTCAAAGTTTTAGTTTGACTTGTTCAGGTAGTAGGGAGAAGATGACATGGCATAATTTTAGCGAATAAGGGAGCGTCACGTGGCAGATGTGGCAGAGCGCTAGATCAGTGCACCGAGGGTTTCACGCCGATTGCGATATTGTGATAGGGGCCCGAACCTAAAATACCATATATTATGCTTAATAAACTTGATGGGTCCGCAGATGTGGCAGAGCGCTAGATTAGTGCGTCGAGGGTTTAACGCCGATTACGATAATGCAATGGGCGTGCCAGACGTGAGACATTATGACATACGGTGAATACTCTTGTCAGATCCATTATTATCATGGGATGATGTGTCTGGGCATTAGACTATCCGCTGATAAGTTGGAAGCACTGATAAACCCATCGCCAAGACTCATGCATTGTTGTAGTGGTTTGCTTGATTAGATATTGGCTTTTTTATTGCAGAAGGGTTGTTGCCATGAATCCTTTCTCCTGCTAACCTTGGGTTTTATGTTAAGAACTACCCCGATTTTGAGGGATGTCACCATGCCATTATATATATATGACTGTCGTGTCAGGAGAAAGGGGGAGAACTAGTCGAATACACATATTTTAATGCATACAACAGACCCTGACCCTGGCAGCAGGCCGAAACCTTGCCTTGAATAGCATAGAGGTTTCGAGAAGGTTGCAGAAGGCCTGATTATCCGAATGGGGTGTTCAGATAGGCATTTTTGCACTATTTTTCGCCAGGAAGTCAATGGTGTTGTCTATTTCTAGAGCTGGGCTCTTCATTTTCTAGCTATCTTCCAGATTTGAGGTATTAGGATGTTTACGTAGAAATCTACTTGTACTTATCCCTTTTCATGCGACTTAATTAAAGAAGGCATCCCCACTATTGAGTTGGGCCCGGAGATGTAGTCCAAATTGGACGAACTCTGTAATCAAATATCTGTGTCATTGTCTTTTGTGATGATGTTTCTTTGTCTTCATTTTCCATGCTTATGGTTTTATGGTTTTTAAGCGCTGTAACTCATGTCAATTCGGATGCATCTATAAGCGAAGAAAATCCTACATCAACTAGAATGGTGCATTGGGTAGGAATCGATTTACACAATCCACCTCTCTTTGATGAGCTGTTTGAGGTAGATATTTTTGTACATGAGTTGGAGGACCACATACCGAAGTGTCAGAGGATTTTTGCGCTAGATGTTGCATTGCACGCAACCCCAACCAGATGGTAGGTCGTGGATAAAGAATAAATTGCAGGATGGCGACGATGTAAGCAGTTGATCATTATTAGATTTAGGACCAGTTACAAGGTAACTAGGGACACGTACTCATGCCTGAAATGCCCAAGAACGCACCTAAAGCAGTGTGTCATAGCATGGACAAAGGGGTGTGTGCCACAACAGGAGTGGGTACGATGATTTATACACACCATGGACACCATTCCTGCCAATTGGTACGTTGAGCTAGAAGTACACAGAGGAACGTAGGACTGGGACGAGATGGCATAGAGTTTCAAGGCCACGTTTAGCCTTGAAGTAGAGGAGCTAGCACTTGACAAGGCATTGAAGGTGTTGCAATAAAATATTTTTGCTATAAGGGAAATGAGAGTGTTGGAGAGCAAACCATTGTGTTATGTGGCATAAACATTTACAGTGGGTGTAAGAGTTTCTAAACTACTATAACATGGGAGAGCAGGTAGAAGAGGAGGATGATCCCCAGAACATCCAATATCTAGAGATCGAAGGGGAACTGTTTAGTCAATTTAGTGTTCCTAAATTGATGTCATTAATTGTCAACCCGGGGCTCGTAAGCTGATGAAGTGAGGGTGTACTATATGTACTTAAGCAACCTCTTTAGAGTTTTTGTCGTTTGGGGGGTGTTGTTTATGGTTAACTTATCTTCCTAAGATGGAGTAATGATTATAGACAGATGAGTGCAAGTGTGTGAAAAGTGAGTTCTAGATGAGTGAAAGTGTGTGATTGGTGATTTCTAATTACTTGCTGAATTTGTAAAGGAAAAGAACTTGAAAGAAATGAATAAATTGAAATGACTTGAAAGTAAATGACCACGTTCTAATGGCATTAGTCTCTATCCATGTTGCTGCAAATAAAAGAAACAAGAAAATCACTTCAAGGATTGATGATAATGGTTATCTCCTCCTAACTCCCTGCTTCTACCACATAGTACTGCGTAAAACACGATTAGGAGGTAGCTGAAGACAAATCCAAGAATTGATAAAAACTCTAATTGACAAATTGTAACACTACTAAGCCTTTTCCATCATACTGCTTCCTACATATGTGATTATGTGTAACAAGTGGAAAAAAATATTAGTGTCACAAGCCAAGACTACTCAAAGACAAGCTGCAATTAATTAGTGTTCTGTTCTCTTGAAAGATAAGCCATTCATGATAAAGAGAGCATAAATTAGTTAGCATCCAACTTGTAAAACTAAGCTAAAACTAATCTAGAAAACAGAGTAAAAAGGGCAGCATTATGAACAAGACAACTGCAACTACCATCAGATATCAAAGCAAATACAACACACTCAATCCCGGGTAAAAACCTGCAAAGAAGCAAATCTGATCAGTGAAAATAAAGGCTGCAGCAATGAAAAGAAATCAAGCTGTACATAACTCAAGAAAGGAAATTCTGTATGTAAAATAAAGAAATTGCGGAAGTATAAGCATGAAATACTTTACAAGGGCTAATACGAACAGGGGCCCTCCATTCATATCATCCCATAGAAAACTCAGATGCTCTAAAACTTCAAAACAACACTATTTCCATTACTTCATGTGCAGAAATACATAGTCAAAAGTGCTGAAACAGCTCTATAAAAACAGAGTTCAAAAACGTGCTAAAATTCTCACAAGTTCATAAACTACAGCATCTAAAAGTTAACATAAGCGTACGCAGACGCAAGTATATATAGGCATCTGCAAGATGGCCTAATACGTAAAGCATAAAACAAAAAATAACTGAATATCATGCGTATTAAAGGTGCAGTTAACACGTCATAGGCTTCATGGTCGAGCTGGAGGTCCTGGTCGATATGGGCAATGAATCCAGCATTAGATCATGTCCCCCACGGCTTTCAAAACACGGACAAGTCACCTTTTCCACCGACGTGATCAAACAACTTACGTATCAACGTTAAGTTGCCTTTATTTGACCGTAACTTGACCCCCTTTGACCGGAGGTACAGATGACGTGGCCGGCTGAACTGATGGCACAAGAACCTCGAGCACGTATATTCCAACATGCCCATGTGGCTCGTTCTGCAAAATAGCACGTGGAACCTTGAAATCAACAAAATGGCTGCGGGATCATCAGATGGCTGCGGAATCAGCAGATGGCTGCGGAATCAGCAGAAGGCTGCTGAATGCCTGCAAATACGTCAAAAACTAAACAAAACAATCACCCATTAGCAAAGCTCACTTGATCATGTTTAATGACAACTAATGTAATGATCTGGGTGGAAAATGAGGCAAAAGAGAGAGGAAAGTGATGAAAACAGTAGGTAATGATGGATGATAAGGTGTAAAGTAGAGACTCTACATACCCCCACTACGAGGGCATTGCATGTCCTCATGCAAAAACACTGATCAATCAACCTGTTGTGATGCCTCTGCCAAGACATCCAATCTCCTCTTCTTTCTTTGTGTAGACACATTGACCCTTGGCTTCTTTACTAAGCATGTGAACTTTAGGTTGATCAAGGCTTTGTTTAGCTTTTGGCATTTCTTCCTTAGCTTCTTGTTACTTCTTTGCCACAGGCCCAAATGTAACATGGTGTTATCATGAATCATCTTATCCAGTTTGGCTTGCTCTTTCAACTTTTCATTTTCTTGCATGATATGTCGATTTAGAACCTCAATCTCAAAAATTTCCTGTTTTAAGGAATGGACTTGTTGTTCTAAAGGTTGAACATTGCTTGGGCCAGCAGCTGCTTGCTCCAATGTTTCCAGATAATTATACACTTTTTGCTGCTCCGGGTCCACTTCAGGTGACTTTTTGGGACTTGGTTCATAATCAAATTCAGATCCATGTTCATGCTCAAGTTCATGTTCAAACGGACTTTCCTCACGTGGAGGACTAGTCTCAATATGCTCAGCGTGTGAAGGACTTTTCTCTAAGTCAGGACTTGTAGCACCTTTTTGAGGTGAGCTTAAGTCAAAGAAGAATGACTGTTTACCCTTTGTGGCCCCTACTTTTCTGTTTTGTAATCTGCTGCTCCTTCTTACAGACGTGGTACTCTGTTTTTCTTTTGGTACTTTTTGCTTTGGTTTTTCCTCCTTTTTGGAAAGGGCAGTTTTGTGAAGTTTGGCCATTCTTTGAGCTAAGGGTTGAGTGTCTTCCTCACTAGTATCCTCAGGAGTGAGGTGAGTTTCTTGGACTACAGATTTACCTTTATCTTGCTTTCGTTTCTTCTTCCCTTCTTTTCTTTTCTGAGCAATTTCTTGAGCAAGTTCTGAAAGAGTTTCAGTGATAATTCCTTGGGCTGCTTGGTCATCATCTTCAGTAAATCCAGGATCAATTTCCTGTTCAGGATGCTGTATATCAGTTTCCTCATCAAACTGTTCTTGAACAGTTTCCTCTTGGGCAGTTGTTTCAGGCATAGTGGTATTAGGAACAATAGTTTCTATTTGGGCAGTAGTTTCTTGGTTAACCCCCTCTCCTCTTTTTCTTCTACTTCTTTTTGGCACTTGAGGGGACCCTCCAGAAGTTTCTCCTAATTCTTGAAAATGATTTCTTATGAGAAACCTCTCCCATGTGTCTCTTTTTTATTTTAATTGTTCCTCAACCAACAATTTCACAAGACCGTGATGACATAAATGTGCTTCAATATTTCTGGGGTTCTTTTGGACCATTGCACACATTTTCTTAAGACTTGAAAATAGAAAGTATGGGAGGTTAATATCATCTCCTAGAAAATGCATCATAACCTTTGCATGATAAACATATAAGACCCCAAATCTTCCTTCACAAGTGAAAAAATTTTGCACTAACAAGAGTAAAGTGGTCCACTCCTCCTTAACATAAGAAACAAGAATCCCTTTGGTAAAGATACTGGTGTCCATACCTGGGTTTTTTAGGATTCATTTCCACTGCTGATCTTGGACTGACCGGTTCTTAAGATTAGGCTGATGGAGGAGAAGAATCCTTCTCCACCAGCCTGATTGCAGAATCTTCCTTGAACAATTTGACAAACTCTTCCTTTGAGAATGGCTTCTGGTAGATTTTCAAGCGGTGGCCATTCACAATAAGAGGAGTATGAAATTCATCGATAGTTTTTACTCGAACTGCTCCATTGCTAAAGACTTCATCATTCTCATATGGCCCAAGCCAATGAGTTTGAAACTTTCCTTTGAAGTCTTTGAATTTTGAATCAAACAATAGAGCCCAATCTCCTTTCTGAAACTTTCTTTCTTTGATATGACGATCATGCCATTTAGATCTTTGGTGCTGAAATAGATCGGTCCTTAGAATTGCATCTTGTCTTATTTCATCTAGCTCATTTAGCTGGTCCATTCTGTGTCTTTGAGCTTCTGAGAGGCTCATTCCCAATTGGACTGCCATCTTGAAGGTCTTGATTTGGAATTCAATAGGAAGCAGGACTTCCTTCCCATAAACAAGTTCATAGGGAGAATGTCCTGTTGTGTTCTTCCATGTAGTCCTATAGGCCCATAAGGCTTCAGGGAGCCTTTCCGCCCAATCTCTTCTATGAAGATGAACAGTCTTGGTGATAATGCCTTCAAGAACTTTATTGGTAGATTCCACTTGGCCATTGGATTGCGGATGGTAGGGAGTAGATGTTCTGTGCTTGATCTTATATTCCTCCATCAGCTTCTCCATCAAATTAGATGTAAACTGGCTGCCTTGATCTGTCACAATTTCCCTTGGGACACCAAAACGAGTGAAAATATCCTCAAAAAGAAATTGAACAACTGAATTTTCAGTGGCAGAAGGCAATGCTTTTGCTTCTACCCACTTAGTAACATAATCAGTACAAACCAGTATATACTTCTTTTGCTTTGATGGTGGATTAATTGGTCCAACGAAATCTAGAGCCCATTTCTCAAAGGGTTCGATGCATACATGAGGCTGTAGAGGCATTTCATTTGAAGGAGTTGGTTTCCCAACTCTTTGGCAGCTGTCACACCTTTTAACATACTGCTTCGCATCTTTAAAGAGAGAAGGCCAATAATATCCTAGAGAAAGGATTTTATAGGCTGTCCTCTTGTCCGCAAAGTGCCCGCCGCATGGTTCATCATGACATGCCTTCAGGATGTCAGGCATTTCATCTTCCCGAACACACCTTCTGATTATACAATCTGGCCCTGTTTTGAACAATTCATTAGAAATCCAAGAATAATGTGAACTCTCCCGAATGATTTTCCTTTTCTCATTAGGAAATAAGTGTAGAGGAAGTTTCCCTGTAACAAGATAATTAGCCATATCTGCATACCAAGGAGTCTTGGTAGTCACTGCAAACAAGTATTCATCTGGAAACTTATCTTCTACTGGAGAATCCTCATTAGTGTTTTGGATTCTAGACAAGAAATCAGCTACTGTGTTTTGCTTTCCAGGTCTATCTAACACAGTAATGTTGAATTCTTGCAAGAGTAAAAGCCATCTTGTAACTCTACCATTAGTGACAGGTTTGTTCATTAAGTATCTTATGGCAGAGTGATCAGTATGGACAAAGGTTTCATAGCCGGTTATGTAGTGTCTAAACTTGTTGATTGCATGTACCACAGCTAAGAACTCTTTTTCTGTAACAGTATAATTTAACTCAGTAGGAGTCAAATTCTTACTTGTGTAATAAATGGCATAAGGGATCAAATCCTTTTGTCCCAAAACAGCTCCTAGAGCTGTATCTGAAGCATCAGTAGAGATGTGGAAAGGGAGTTTCCAATTTGGTCCCCTTAAGATGGGTGCTTCAGATATTCTAGACTTTAAAGCTTCAAAGGCAGATTGACACTCAGGATCCCATTTAAACTCACAGTCCTTGGTAAGCAATTTGAAAAGAGGAGATGCTATCCTAGTGAAGTTTTCAATAAATCTTCTGTAATACCCAGTAAACCCAAGAAAACTTTTAACATCCTTTTGGCAATTTGGAACAGGTAACTTAGAGATGACTTCAACTTTGGATTTATCAACCTTGATCCCATCTCCTGAAATATGATGTCCTAAAACAATCCCTTCAGTAAACATCATAAAACACTTTGCATGACTTAAAGAAAGATTTGTTTCCTTACATCTTACCAGTACTTTTTCCAAATTTTCCAAAGCTTCTTCAAATGTATTACCATAAACTGTGAAATCGTCCATGTATACCTCTACACAATCATGAATCAGATCTGAAAAGATTCCTAATACAGCCCTTTGAAATGTAGCAGGTGCATTGCACAATCCAAAAGGAAGTACTCGGTAGGCAAAAGTTCCCCAAGGACAAGTAAATGTGGTTTTGTCTTGATCTTCAGGTGCTACCTGAATTTGATTGTACCCACTAAAACCATCCAAGAATGAGAAATACTTTTTACCTGCTAAAGTGTCTAGTACCTGATCAATAAAAGGTAAAGGAAAATGATCCTTTAAGGTTGCCTTGTACAATTCTCGATAATCAATGCAAACTCTCCATTTACCATTCTTTTTGGGCACTATAACCAAGGGAGAAACCCATTGGCTGTCTGAGATGGGGTAAATGAAGTTTACCTTGAGCAATTTCTGCAGTTCTTCTTTCACAATTTCCCTAAGGTTTGGATTCATCCTTCTTTGTGGTTGCCTAATAGGTCTGCTATTCTCTTCAATGTAGATGTGATGAATACAAATCTTAGGATCGATTCCTTTCATGTCAGTGTATTCCCATGCAAAGGCAGTGGAATGTTTTTGCAACAGTTTAGTTAATTCTTCTTGTTGTGGTCTTCCCAAGTTTTTGTTAATGTTTAATGTTTTCCCTGGGAGGATTTCAACTGTAGAACTACCAAACTCTTCCATTGAGAAGAGAGGCATTTGTCTAGAGGAGAGATATTTAATGTCTGCATCTATCTGAAAATGTTCAGAGTCATATTCTAAAGATACTTCAAAATTTTCTAATGTATTTAGAATTTGACTATCCTCATTGATCTCAGAGATGGTTAGAACTGGTTGTATAGTATCTTCATCCTCTACCCATTCATCTTCTCCTATTTCTGTTATAGCTTTTGCTGGGGGATACGAGTTGAACTTCTTGGTGGAATTACCATCTGATATATACATGCCTCCAGACCTACAGCTTATGAAAGCATCAGCTGTGGCCAGCCAAGGTCTTCCTAAAATAAGAGGATGTCCTCCTAGATTGTTCTTGGGAGTTAGAATCATAAAATCAACTGGATATTCCCAAGAATCTAGAGAGACTGGAATATCTTCCAATACACCATCAGGTTTAATGATTGATCTATCTGCAAGCTGCAGCAAAGTAGGTGTAAAGAGAAGGTTAGGAAGCTTTAACTGATCCATGGTCTGTCTACTCATGATGTTGATCACGGCCCCTAAGTCAATCAGAGTATTTGGGATTTCAACCCCATTAATATGAGTTTTGACAATATGACTACCAGGATCTACATATTTTTGCATGGTAATCTTACCCATCATTATGTCTGCAATTTTTCCAACTGGGTGTATCCTTTTGGTATCTCTGGTTCTTTTTACTGTTTTCTTCAAACTCAACTCCTTTATTGTCTTCGCTAGAATGGGAATTTCCTTAATGGCTTGTAACAAGGGGATCTTGATACATACATTCTTCAATTCATCTAGGAAGTTATAGTCAGGCACCCATATCTGCTTTTCCACCCCTTTATCAATTTGCAATCTTTCAGGAAAGGGAGGTGTAGCTGTAGGTGTAGGTTGCTCAACTAGGGGAGTTGTAGAGATTGATTCTTTTTCTTTTTCTTTTTGGATATTTTGGTTTTGAAGTGATACTTCAGAACCTTTATTGACTTTGAGAGATTCCTCCTCAGAAATGCTTGGTTGTTGAATACTTGTGGAAGGTTGATCTAGGATTCTACCTGATCTAAGTTGTACTTCATTAAGAGGAACAACCATGTAGGTAGGGAATGGTTGATCTTCCATCATGTAAGCATTTTGAGGGTTCCTATTATTTGGATTTGGTAATGGCTGAGAGGGAAGTTGATTAGATTTCTGCTGGGATTGAAGTGCTAATTGAGAATTTTAATTTTGTGGAGGAGGTTGTTGTTGTTGAGGGTATGGCAATGATAGTTGTTGACCTTGGTTTGGAAGTTGGGGAGTTTGCTGATTCTGAAATGATGGAGGATATTGATAGAATTGTGCAAATCTCCCATAAGGATTTTGCATGCTTTGCATCCATGCTTGGAAAGCATTTTGAGGTTGAGGCCAAGGTTGTTGCCAAGGATTCCAACTTGGTTGGGATTGAGAATTCATAGAGTTGTTAAACCCTTGATTCTGTTGTCCTTGCCAAGGTCTCCTTGCAATAAAACAGAGAGATTCAAGTGTATCTGGATCCTCTTGAAAGACTGCTTTGAGGCCAGGGATTGAAGGACAATCCTTGGTCTCATGAGTTTCTGAGCAAATTACACATGTTTCTACAACGTGTGCATCTAAGGGACATTCCCTTAAAGCATGTTTCTTTCTACATTTCGGGCAAAAGATAGCCAAAGCCTCAGCTTCTGCTTTTTGTTTATTGTGAATCTTAAGGGTATCAAGTTGTTCACTAAGACTCCCTAAGATGTCAGTTTTAAATTCATCAAGCATACTGCCGATTTCAGCCCTACTCACTGATCCTGTTGCAGATTTATTTGCCCTAAGGAGAGAAGGATCTCTAGGCCCTTTTTGAGTTTTTGATTTGCCCCTTGAGAGATGGATACAAAGTTATGCTATGTCATTGAGAGAAAGTTGAGAAATATCCCCTTTCCCCATCATGTTTAAGATGTCTATCCATTCATCCCTGATGGCCTTTAATAAGAGGGCTTTTAAGGTCTCTTCATCCAAGGTATTCATTTTTGCTCTTTTCAAGTTATATTGAAATCTTTCAAGTAGATCTTCTAGACTCTCATCTTCTTTCTGTATCATTTTAAAAACCTCGTCCTTGTGATTAGTAGGCATGCAATAGTCTAAATACCTATCCAAAAATGTCTGTTTCATCTCATCCCAAGTCCTAATGGATTGAGTGAGTAACCCCATGAACCATTTCAAGGCTTCATCCTTCAGTGTTGAAGGGAACAACTTGAGTTTCTGAGAGTCATCCAGGTAGTCATAAGTTCGACACACCACTTCAAACTCAAATAAGAATGTTTCAGGGTCCTCAGTCCTTAACCCATGGAAGTTAGGGAGGACAGATGGTGATATGTTTTTCATAGTGGCTCAGGAATCCTCATCGACAATGGGAAACCCAAATGAATTATCCCCATTTCTATTTCCTCCTCCAATGGGACCTCTACCTCCATTATTGTTATTGTTATTTCCTCCTCCTCTACCTCTACCTCTACCTCTACCTCCTCCTTCTTCCTCTGCCATGATGATTCTCCTAGGGATTTCAAAATCTTCTGGTTCCTCTACAAAAGGTGAATGAGAAAGGATTTCTCCTTCTTCTTCAGATGATTCCAATTCCTCAATTACAATTGGTCTTCCTGTAGGAGAAAGAGGAGAGTCTCTTCCTGGTTCAAACTCAATAGAAGGTGTAGGAGAGTCAACTCTTGGCTCTTGAATTCCAGGAATTCTAGGACTAGGAGTTTCGGTTGGAGATAAGGGGGGTGTCTCTTGTCTATCCCTTGAAGCAGATGGACTTGTAAAAATTGAACTTCGAGCTCTAGCTAAAAACCGTCCTCTAGAATCTCTAGCTCTATGCATGTCATTTTTTATTTTTTCTTCAAGTCAAGTTAATAGTTCTTTTCCTGATCTTCCAGTTCACTCTAGGTGCAAGAAGAGAGCATACTCAAGAAACTATTAAATCAATAACTTTCTCCTTTCTGATCCTCCAGATCACTTTAAAGTGCAAGAGGAGAGCATACTTGGATAGGTTATTAACTTCTTTCCTTGAAATTTTTATATTTTTTTTCTCTAAGTATGGCTACTTAATTTCACTTCCCCAGCAACGACGCCAAAATGTTTAGTCAATTTAGTGTTCCTAAATTGATGTCATTAATTGTCAACCCGGGGATCGTAAGATGATGAAGTGAGGGTGTACTATATGTACTTAAGCAACCTCTTTAGAGTTTTTGTCGTTTGGGGGGTGTTGTTTATGGTTAACTTATCTTCCTAAGATGGAGTAATGATTATAGACAGATGAGTGCAAGTGTGTGAAAAGTGAGTTCTAGATGAGTGAAAGTGTGTGATTGGTGATTTCTAATTACTTGCTGAATTTGTAAAGGAAAAGAACTTGAAAGAAATGAATAGATTGAAATGACTTGAAAGTAAATGACCACGTTCTAATGGCATTAGTCTCTATCCATGTTGCTGCAAATAAAAGAAACAAGAAAATCACTTCAAGGATTGATGATAATGGTTATCTCCTCCTAACTCCCTGCTTCTACCACATAGTACTGCGTAAAACACGATTAGGAGGTAGCTGAAGACAAATCCAAGAATTGATAAAAACTCTAATTGACAAATTGTAACACTACTAAGCCTTTTCCATCATACTGCTTCCTACATATGTGATTATGTGTAACAAGTGGAAAAAAGTATTAGTGTCACAAGCCAAGACTACTCAAAGACAAGCTGCAATTAATTAGTGTTCTGTTCTCTTGAAAGATAAGCCATTCATGATAAAGAGAGCATAAATTAGTTAGCATCCAACTTGTAAAACTAAGCTAAAACTAATCTAGAAAACAGAGTAAAAAGGGCAGCATTATGAACAAGACAACTGCAACTACCATCAGATATCAAATCAAATACAACACACTCAATCCCGGGTAAAAACCTGCAAAGAAGCAAATCTGATCAGTGAAAATAAAGGCTGCAGCAATGAAAAGAAATCAAGCTGTACATAACTCAAGAAAGGAAATTCTGTATGTAAAATAAAGAAATTGCGGAAGTATAAACATGAAATACTTTACAAGGGCTAATACGAACAGGGGCCCTCCATTCATATCATCCCACAGAAAACTCAGATGCTCTAAAACTTCAAAACAGCACTATTTCCATTACTTCATGTGCAGAAATACATAGTCAAAAGTGCTGAAACAGCTCTATAAAAACAGAGTTCAAAAACATGCTAAAATTCTCACAAGTTCATAAACTACAGCATCCAAAAGTTAACATAAGCGTACGCAGACGCAAGTATATATAGGCATCTGCAAGATGGCCTAATACGTAAAGCATAAAACAGAAAATAACTGAATATCATGCGTATTAAAGGTGTAGTTAACACGTCATAGGCTTCATGGTCGAGCTGGAGGTCCTGGTCGATATGGGCAATGAATCCAGCATTAGATCATGTCCCCCACGGCTTTCAAAACACGAACAAGTCACCTTTTCCACCGACGTGATCAAACAGCTTACGTATCAACGTTAAGCTGCCTTTATTTGACTGTAACTTGACCCCCTTTGACCGGAGGTACAGATGACGTGGCCGGCTGAACTGATGGCACAGGAACCTCGAGCACGTATATTCCAACATGCCCATGTGGCTCGTTCTGCAAAATAGCACGTGGAACCTTGAAATCAACAAAATGGCTGCGGGATCATCAGATGGCTGCGAAATCAGCAGATGGCTGCGGAATAAGCAGAAGGCTGCGGAATGCCTGCAAATACGTCAAAAAATAAACAAAACAATCACCCATTAGCAAAGCTCACTTGATCATGTTTAATGACAACTAATGTAATGATCTGGGTGGAAAATGAGGCAAAAGAGAGAGGAAAGTGATGAAAACAGTAGGTAATGATGGATGATAAGGTGTAAAGTAGAGACTCTACAGGAACACATCCTAGATGGACCACCATTGTAGTTGACTAAGTACACGCAACCCTTTAGGACTCAAAAGGTGAACAAAGTTGCTCATAAGTTAAGAGGATGAGGAGACAATGGAAAAAGTTGCAGACTTTCTATGTGAATATCAGGATGTGTTCCTTAGCATGATTAGGAAAATGAAAGGGATTACCAAAACCTTGAATGAATATGAATGGGTGAGTCTAGCAATTGTGCTTAAGAAGAAGGTGAGCAAGATCAAAATCTGTGCCACCTTTCAAAAGATGACCAACTCAAATAGGAATTGATGGAAAGGGGTGCTACCCCTATGTATATAAATAAAATTTTAGTGCGTATAAATTAAGATTAATATTTTCATTAATGTATAGTCGGTTGCATTGAAATTATTGACAATAAACTTGAAGAGGATGTAGAATAGATTAGCCATGTATACTGGAGTGGAGGAGTGTGAGGTGGAGATGGTTTAGTGTAAGGTTAGTGTTAATATAAACAACACACAGTGTTGGGGGCATGCATCCCCAAGAAGAATCATGTGAAGAACTTAAAAAGGGTGTCAACGATAATATCCCTGGACTTCAAATTCACTAATGACGACATACTCTAGCATGTGGAAGATCAGAAGTTTAGGCGGAGGTCAGAACCACATGATGGGAACTACGCATAAATGACCATCCCCAGTATGGTAATCCCAACTAAAGTGAAATAAAATAGTTGGGTAGACTACCGAATTTGAATTGGGTTGCAAAATGGAGCACGCGAGTTGTCAATTTGAACCATGGATTATCATAATGGTGGAAATAAATGGGGATAATACTAAGGTGAGAGGAATAAAGTAAGTTGAAACTAGATGGGACGATAAATATAGCATGTGTAAGCCATATTTTTAAGTTGAGATGAAGGGATTTTACATATGCAGAGGGGCATTGATTCAGATCTACAAATCATAATGGCCAAATCAATGTCACCTTCATCCAAGAGAGGAAGCGAGGAACATGAAGAGCTATAAAACATTACCTAGGGGACAAAGAAGCAGCAAAGGAGTTGTTAGGAGAATATCTTAGAGCATGAGAGATTATAGGAGATGATAATAGTTCATGATTGAAGAGAGAGGAGTAGTGCAATGATGGAATAGAGAATAGGGGATGTAATGAGAATCATAGAAGAGTTGAAGGGAAGGTGAGAAAAGTTGAGGAGATGTCGAGAGGAGGTGTCCAAGTTACTAACGGTGATAAGGTGATGTGTCTATGGAAGAGAAGACTATGACAAGGGAACATGGGATGGTAAAACGATAATTGGAAAATTAGTCCATGGGAGGTGTCTAAGTTACCTCAGGTGGCCTGAAGAAGGGAACCCCTCCCCCCCACTAACAAGAATGATTTTCACAATACATTGCAGCTCCACCTGTTAGTTTAGCCCGACAAATATTTTGGGAAGGATTTGGGAGTATATCCAGTAGATCAGTGTCAGGGGTAGTCCCCACCATGAGGGCTATAACTATTGGACAAGGGTTTGTCCTTGTGCATGATGGGGTGATGTGTGGACACCCAGCTAAGAACCCCTACCCTGGTAGGTGGAAGGAGCTACGTTCACTTTGAGGGCACATGGAAGTCGTCTAAAAAAGGATGAACCTCCTCGCCACACCGACCCTCGTAGTATAGTGAAGGAGGCTAGAAGGTCAAAGTCTAGAGGAAGGATCATGTATAACAACAAGAAGAGGGAAATGTTCAGGGACAAACATAAAAGTCGAACCTATAGCAGCAGTGGTAGAAAAGTTTAAGTTTTTCTTTTTAGAGGGAGAGAGAGAGCACCACTATGGAGAGACGAAGCCTGTAAAGCCTCCTCCAACATTTATCCAAATTCACCAACTTGCAAAGGTAAACTTGAGATGTGTGTCACTACGACATGACCTGACATCCAAGTTCAAGTTATGGAAGTGCGGCCAACACACTAACACTTACAAACATCCTACATGGACTACAAATCACCCAGGAGCCAAACAAACACCCAATGTGGTTAATCCTTGAGCTGGAACCTTGTTTCTCATACCTAACACCCTAACCACATGCATAACAAGGCTAAAGTGCGGTTATAGTCCTCCAACTATGCACATAGGCCTGCTTCCATGTATTTATGGCCTAAATTCTTAGTTATGAGCATGCAGTCCTCGAATATGTGCCACCTTTTCAAGCTAGCCCCCAGACCACTACCCAAAATTGCCTAAAATTTTCCATAACCATAATTTTCATGACGACAATCCCAAACATTGAAACTTAAAGAAAAAAATTGACCTAGACTGCCTAATACATAATAGACATTTCGTCAACACATATGGAAAATATGTAAGCTATAGGTCCTGAAAGCATATCTGATCATAAACTGATAGTCTTCACCTGAGAATCACCAAGAAGGCTCTAAGCCCTCTCTAGCTAACTGCAATAGCACTTATTAGTCCATGCATTCATCAACCATTCATATATTCATTGAAACGTGTCAAGATCCATAGATAATATACATCCTATAACCAACATAGAAACTAGGGAAACTCAACCATAATATCACCAACATAATGACTACAAGAATTCGTGAATCACAGTAGGAAAATAACTCTTATTAATATATGAAACTACCAACCAAGTCAGGGACTTCCACATACCACTCAATCATAAATTGGGATGAACCAAATCCCTCTTTCAGCAAATCACCCCCGCACCATATTCCAAGCATGAATGTGGGATGTCATGGAATAAACCAAGACAAAACCAAACTAGGGCTTCCAAAGGCCACACCAACTCAAAAATCATCCATTAGGATTCCACCTCTAAAGTTCAAAAATCACTAACATCAGCTATATTGGTCTCTACCCAAGTTGTCCAGGACTCCATGAAATAATAACTCAACCCACAACCTTTTAGGGCTCCAGAGCATTTGGTCCAACCATGGCTCCAGGGACTAGTGTCTCAACCCACCAAGGGCTCTAGAGTCTTTGTCCCAACCGGGCTCCAGGAACTAGTAACTAAACCCAAGTTGTTATGGGGCTTCTAGCGGATTTGTTCCACCCACAACCATTGGGAACCTGAGCACCAATCAACAAAACAAGTGGGAAAACCCACAAATCCATGGTTATCTAAGAAATGGAAAAGCAAGGCTAAAACCATTGTTAATACAAGAAAATATCCATGCCAATGACAACACATAACCATTGAATCACATGCATATACTACGAATCCAAAAATCAACAAGGAAATCACACATGCAACCTATTACTTGCAAATCAATCCAACTACATCTTTCTCCAAATCCAAGTCAATACTAGAGTGCTCTAAGTGTGCAAGAGTATGAGAGAATGAGAGAATGAAATGAGAGCTCCAAAATTGAACTGACAAAAGTTGTGCCAAAAGCTGTCAAAAGTTGTGAACTAATCATTGAGGCCTCTATTTTCTTAATTTTCCCTCTAATCTCCCTAACATGCAAATTTGTGCCTTTTCACCTTCCTTTTGTCCAATTTTTATTTATTTCTCATAAATAAATGCTAATTATTTTCTCTTCATCTTTGTCAAATTTCCATATCTATTAATTAACCACAAGTGATGCCCACTAAAGTGTTTTCCCAAAATTCAACTTGGAATACATGTCCCATGTCCTTGGTTTTATTTTATTTACATGAAAAATCAACCAGAGGTTGTTATAGAGCGCAACTCTCCTCTCTCACCTAGTCCTAGAGTTCCAAGAAATCCAAACCACCGAATTTCCCATATAATTTGTCTTACCAGGAGCATGACGACAACCTCAGTAACAAGGATCGGTGGAGGAGTTAGTGGCTCGGTAACAAGCCACAATTTTGTGTTGGGGCCTATTGGAGCCCATAAATTTTTTTGTTCAATTTTGTAAGTGTAGGATTGCACAAGAGGATAGGGGAGTATAAAAGGAGTAGACGGTGCGTAGCAGAGGAAGTTGGCACATGAAGAAGATGCACGACATAAGGAGGCACTGCTCAAGAAGAAATTTGTGGTGTCTACAGAGAAGGGACTCATGCGTGTAAGGATTGACAATTAGGATTTTGTAGTGGTGGCGAAGCAAGGGAGGGATGTTGTGGCAGGGGAGGTTTGAGATATTTTGCAAGCAAAGGAAGGTTTGCGGAGTGGAGAAAACCAATAAGAGATATTTCAAAAGGCGGTTAAGCATGAATGGGCCAGCTCAAGGAGGTATCAAAAAATATCGTAATGGCCCAAAGGACAACTAGAGAGATGGAGAAGAAACTTAAGAAGGTTTGAGGAGACTCCAGGAAGAGATAAAAGGCAATGCTAGATACATATATGGGGTTAGAAGGCTAATCAATGTAGGTTACAAGAGGATAAGGCTTGATGAATGCTAATATCACCCATCATGTATTATGCTTGTCTGTGTCTGTTTGTAGCTCAAGCATGAATGTACGAATCTTTAGTTGTTATGCAACCCCTAATGTAAAGTCTAATATATATACTGAGGGTTTTGTATTGTATGTGTGTTTTCCCTTTTTGTATGATGTGCATATATTAATGGTTGGTGAGCCTGATTATATAGTTGTTGCATTGTCGTGCGTGACACTTTTTCTTATATATGTTGACATAATATAATGGATGGTTGGTTACCCCTAATATTTTGGTTAATGTCTAAATATATCATGTTGTTTATGATGTGTTGGTTTAGTTTGCGTCTAATGTTTCGCTACAAATTTAAGTATGTGTGAATATCTGGAATGGTTAAGTATTGGAAAGCCTAGTAATGTATTCACATTTTATTGCATCCCTATAAATAATAATGTTTTTTGGTGTGGTTAGTGTCACCTCAAATGTTGACAGGTGTAAGTTGCTTTAGCACTTAGTGAGTCGTCATTTGTGACCTATGCACTAACTAATAGACAAAAGGACTTGGAGGTCTTGTGTAGTGTGCAATCACAAGAGGATGGTTAAGAGTATGTCTGATGGGAGTCGAGGGTCATAAGTGTTGAAAATCCTATCAAAATGCAGAAACCGTTCCGACAGTCACCCATTAGCATCTCGGGTGAGACTTCACCCACCCTATGGGTGTTGCCAAAAGGGCCAATGCTGAGCAAGTTTTTGTTGGCCACTGCACAACAAATATCAGGTCTGTCAGAATCCCATGTGCTAACAACCATTGATATAAGTCTTCAAGTCTCAACCAAAACCATTAAATTGACATATTATTGCCTTAGATTGTAGATCAAAAAAGTATGATTTTACCTTTGGGGTTTTTATATCCATAACTAGTACCTTGTCCATTCACTCAACAATGTAAGGTCCTAACAAGTTTTCAATCTGATAAGTTGGAGTGGAAGTTTTCCTTTTCATTGCATCCTTAAATGTTATAAATCCATTAGGGTTTCTGGGATTAGTATTAGGGTCTCTAAAGGTTGTAGAACCCCCCTGCATCCTCAAATTTAAAATTATGGTGGAATAATTTTACAGACTTAAATTAGAGGTGTGGATCGACCTTAGCAAAGTCTTGGACTCAATGCTTCCTAAGAGTCCAGCCACTTTAGGTTCACATATGCATCAAAGTGCACAAGCGTAGGCTTGTCTAACTCTACGTAAGACAGAATGATACAGAGCTTTTACAAAGAGATAACTCCAAAACCCTGAGTCGAATGCCTAAATGGTGATACATTTTCTTTATTTATAGGATTTCAAGAGAGCATCCAATCTCTTCTCGAAATATGACCTATATTCATAAAGTGTACAAATTATAGATCTAAAATTTAGACTTTTCTGTAGATTCTCTGAAATATGGGTCAAGTCCCACTAAAAGTTGGAGAAGTTCTCTGAGTTTCAGATATTTGTCTGGAAAGTTATCTTAAGATTTTATTTTTGGAGGACAAACCCCTCCACTTACTCATTTAAACTGTACTAAATTTTTTCTAAGATTTACACAGTGGAGATTTTATCGGAATCCCACGATACCAATCACACTCACTCTCAGGTGAATATACATGAAATACAACCCACCATGCTTCCTTACAAATATCTTTTCAGTCGCTTAGATATCCATAATTATCACTGTCACTTGAGTAATATAGATGTTGTGGGCTAGGTGACAAATGAGCTTCTACATGAGGTGGCATGATATTATAGCACAGATAGAAAGGAGATCCATACATACTAGGTACCTTCTCATCTATAGGATTACAAATCGATCCAAAGAACTGAGATATTTCCTTGTAGACGGGTTTCTCTGGTGGATGTGTAGTGTGTTGAACAAATGCTCTATCTGGAAGCAAAGCCATGCCTTAGACTGTGTTGTTGTTCTGATATCTTCTAAAAGATAATCAATAAATTCATGTCTTCTGATGGTCCAAAATATTCCTTCTCTTAGGCACCAGCCATGTAGCAGTATTTTGAACCAGGGCGACTAGTGATTATAGGGGTTACACATAGAACTACATTTGAACATCAACCAAACTCTCTTGGCATATTTGGTGTACAATAAGATATTACAATAGTCTGCATAGATCAACCATGGAACATACAGAGAAATATATCTTTGTCCTACAAAAGGTGCAAATCTAATGGCCCCTTGACATTATGGGCGACTCTATAAAATACATAATATTTCTTTCACTACTATGGCTATTATTATCCCATTTTTCAAGTATGTATTCATATGCAGGAATCTCCTTGACCCTATTTATGAGACATTGAAAACAAAATGACATATGACAATATTTACATATTATAACCCATTGAAAACCCTCTGGAGTAGAGGGAGGTGCTGATGAACAATTGAACATCTTGATTTTTTTCGGAGCTTCTTCTCTTATAAGCAAATCTGATAAACAATATTCTTTGCCCTTTTTATACTCAAGCTCAAAGTTGAATCCGTCCAACCATAAGCTCCATATTAGTATCCTATTATTTCCTTGTTCTAACAATTTTTTTTTCTAACCATCCCAACCATTTGTTTGAGGTCTGTTCTTACAATGAATCTTATTGGCTTCGGGAACAACCTGAATCTCTTGATTCCATTTTTTACGGCAAGGATTTCTTTATGGGAAGATGGATACCTGAGTTCAGTGTCATTAAAACATCCCAATGCATATGAGAAAACTTCTTCCCTTTTTTCATGTTTTCGCATCAAAACTCTTGCCCATACTTCATTGGATGCATTTGTTTCTAAAATATAGGGCAATTCATGTCTTGGAAGAACTAGACTTGGCATATTTTGGATCTTTTTTTGATAATTTGAACTGCAATCGTCATAGATGGGGTCCATTCTATTCCTCTGATCCTCTTCTGTAGGACCTTGACATCATTGGCTTGATTTTCATAAAATTGCCTAATGTAACTAAGGCTTCCTGAGAACCTCTGCAATTGTCTGCGATCATAAATAGCATCTTGAAATTCTGTTAAATATTTCATCACATGTTCTTGTAATTCAAATTTGCCTTGGAATATGATTAGTCCTAGATATTCAATTCTAGTTTTTACAAACTCGAGCTTAGGCTTGCTAAGGACTAACCCATGCTTAAAAATCCTGTGGTGAACTATCTCCAAGTGCTTTCTATGTTCTTTCAAGTCAAAATAATAGATTAATAAGTCATCAATATAAACAATAACAGATTTCAAGTCCCCAAAAATATCTTCCATTCTTTTATGGAATTCATAGGGTGCATTCTTCAATCCAAAGGGCATTTCTCGCCATTAGAATTTCCCGTGTGGTACCACAAAACTAGTCTTATATCTCTCAAATGGTTTTATCCATATCTGCCAGAATCCGCTCTTAAGGTCAAATTTGCTAAACACATTATTATTACTAATTTTCTGAAATACAACTTCTTTAGATGGCAGAGGATACCTGATAGGCAACAAAGCATCGTTTAATTCTCTATAGTTAATCACAATATGAGGTTTACCTCTCTTTTGCTCTGAATTCTCGTTGACATAGAATGTTGGGAAAGACCAAGGTCTTCTGCTTGGTTTGAACAATTTTCTTTCTAATAGTTCAACAATCTCCTTTTTACAGAGTTTGAGCTTTGGCAGGGACATCTGATTTGTTGATGATTTCTGAGGTGTTCCAGAATAATTTTCATTGTATGGAAGATCCACAAAGTATTGCTTTCTTTTCCAAAATGCATTGGGTGCATTTGTTGTACATTCTGCTTCAATTTTCTATTTTATTTCTATGATGTATTATGGCCCTTGGATCTCAACATTTCTGATTACTTTATTGATCTTTGCTAGCTTGTCAAGAGAAAATTCAACTATATCTAGGATAGGGTCTACAATTATATTTACATATCTCGACTTGCTATGGATTTTTAAAGTTATTCCTTGGATGTTGAGGCGAATATGGCTTGCTTATACAACAAGAGGAAGATGTCTCCTTACAAAATCTTGTCCCAACAAAATATCACTACCTGTATCAAAACTATAAATTTACAGAAGTAGGAATTTCATTAAGAAAAACGAGAAATCAGGAGCCATAGCTCTGATAGTCATTAACGTCTTATTTACAGCTCCGAACTACAAGTTTGTGGGTTACCAATAATATTCAAGAATGACACTATGTTTTGCATAGGAATTCATAGCTCCTGTGTCTAGTTGTGCATCCAGAGAAAATTGTTTATAAGCACTTACTTTGGCATCTACTCTAATAACAATCCTATCTTCGACTCCCTTCATCTGGAGAATAGATGTACCTAGTTCTGGCTTGTGGTCTTCTGGTATGCGTTGTAATGCTTGCTGCTCCTGCTTATGATATTCTTCTTCTTTGAGCATATATTTGAATTCTTCTATCATCATTGAATCTTTTAGTTTTGCAAGTTATTTCGATTTTTCATCCAATTCCTTTTGTTCAACTCTCATACTGGTTAGAATTTCTCTAACCAAATCTCTTTTTTCTTCAATGGTGGTTTCTAGATGCAATATTTCTCCTTGCATTTTACTAACGTGGTCTGATTCTTCTTCTTCATCTAAGAGATTCCCAATGATGGGAGTGACTTTTTTAAACCCATAGGATTAGCTCTGATGAAGAAAGCTTACTTCTTCTCTACTTACAGTAGACCTGCGGGGAAACTGCTTCTTTGGTGGAATGTTGGATGAGGGTGTAAAGGAAATCTATGCAGATGTGGTAGGTGTGTCACTTGGATGGTAGGCACCAATATTCACCACGCTTGGCTGCGTGATTTTGGCAAGTTGGTGTTGGAGGGTTGAGAGACGTTTTGTGAGTCGGTGTCGGATGACAAAATCCCCTGGTGCGAGAAGAAATATGAGATTGTATAGATGCAATTTCAAAGTGGAGGTCTGCGGGATTTTCTAAATGAAACATCTTGACATCGGAAATGAAGTCAAGATCTGAGGTGGATTCAGAGCAGAATGAGTCTTCAGGATGTGGAGATGGAGGGTTGGACTCATATGAATTTGTGACTGAAAAAGCATTCTTCATTTTGTGGGGGCTGATCTACTTGCTCCCATTCAATCGGATCATAAATATTAGAAAAATGTCAAACAATTTATTTTGGAAACGAGTTTTACCCTTCAAAGGACATTTTCTTGCCCAATGGCCTGACTTCTTGCAAATGAAACAAGTTCTTGATTGTGCTCTTTTAGCGCCTTCTTGCCTTTTCTTGAAATATCCCTTTCTCGGTCTTTGAAACCTTTGTCTCCTAGGGTAAAACCTTCTAGGCTGGCTACTCTTTGTGCATTTTCCACATTGGCAATGACTTCCACATTGTCCTTTGCTAGCGTTCTTCTTTTTGCTTTTGTAGCCAAAATGATAGGTTTCTGCATAGATATCACAAACACTTGCATTGAAGCCAAGTTCTTTCTTCACTAATTTGGTTGTCTTCTTTCGGAGGCATTCTTTCTATAGAGTAAATACAATTTGTTCATGGATTCCTACAAGAGAAGTCTCTGATACCAGATTTACAGACTTGAATCAAAGGTGTGGATCGACCTTAGCAAAGTCTCAAACTCGATACTTCCTAAGAGTCCTGCCACTTTAGGTTCACATATGCATTAAAGTGCACATTCGCAGGCTTGTCGAACTCGACCTAAGATCAAATGATACAGAGCTTTTAGAACATGATAACTCCAAACCCTAACTGGAATGCCTAAATTGCGATACATTTTCTTTATTTATAGGATTTCAAGAGAGCATCCAATCTCTTCTCGAAATCTGACCTGCCTTCATAATGTGTACAAACTATAGATATCGAATCTAAAATTTTTTCGTAGATTATCTGAAGTGTGGTTCAAGTCCCACCAAATGTTGGAGAAGTGCTCTGAGTGAGGGTGGGTGTGAGCGGGGGTGGGTCGGGGTGAGGGTGTGGGCAGCGGGCAGGGGGGCCGTGTGAGGGGGGTGCGTGTGTGTGGGGGGGGGGGGGGGGGGGAGGGGAGGGGGTGTGATGGGGGAGGGGGCCTGGGTGAGGGTGTGGGGGGGAGGGCAGGTGGGTCGGCGGCTCGCCTGCTTGCTGCGGGGGGCCGTTGGCTCACCTACCCCCCCCCCCCACACCCCTACCGCCCCACCCGCGCCCTCACACCCCGCCCACCCGGCTGCCTTCCCCGCCCACCCGCCTGCCTTCCCCGCCCACCCTGCGACACCACGGTGGCCCGCCCACGCCCGCCTGCTTCCGTCCTCATATTCTTACCCACAAATAAAAAATTTATGATATATTTTTGTTGTTAATTTAAATTAATATGTTTTTGTTATTTACTAATTTATGTGTTTCTATTTTCAGGAAAATGGCATCAAAGAAGATTTCTGTGAATCTTTCTGGACCAAAGACTCTTAAAGGTGCATCTTCAAGAAACATTGGTGAACGAACTCCACCTGAGCTCATGGATACAAATCTTTCAAGTGCCTCAAGTGATAAGAAGATGATTTCAGACTGGAAGAATTCAAAAGAGATGAAATTTCCATCAAGAATCTGGTATGTGAAAGAAAGAGAAAGCACAAATGTCAATATCAATATATATATATATATATATATATATATATATATATATATATTGATATACTGAATGATAATGGAATTTTTGAGGTGATGGGAAGAGTCATAAATATGTGTTCGGTACCGGACACTGAAGTCGTTTACATACTTACAAAATCTCCCAAGTCACATGAAAGTATTAAATACTGACTATCATATTCATTGTATGACACAAGAGACGTATCTACAAAGTTGTGTAAACAAATCGTAAATGAGATGACACAAAACATCGTAAGTATTGTTATTTATATTTGTATTTTGCGTTCTTGAAAGTGTCTTGCTATATTTTTTTAACTTTGTTTTTTATTGACATATGATATTTTGTTTGGCAGAATTTTGTTGAAAGTTGTTCAATTAGGTTGGGAGGCATTCATTTCATAGAGCATGATATCATGAAAGTTGTCAGCAGTTTTTACTCAGTGTCAGAAGAAGATATGGAAAACAAGCAAAATGTAGTAATTGATGATGCTACAAAACTACATCCAAAGAATCAGGAAAAAAAAAGGCCTCTGGTGGATAAATCTAGCAAGGGTAAACAAGTTACTTTTGAGGACGATGAAGTTGAAACCGACAGTGAAGCATATGTTGCCATTAATAAAGATGACATTGGAACTGAGAAGAGCCATAAAAGACCAAAAGTAACAATACCCAAGAATAAATCTGTTGGGAATGTTATGACAAAGAAAAGTAAAGTTGAATATTTTGAAGTAGTCATTACCATCAGTCAAAAACCTAGTGAAACTTCAAAAGAAAGCAGAGAAATTATTACACCAGGAGCTGATTTAGAGGATGGCATTATCAAAACAAAACAAAATGACATTCGACAGAATTTGAAAAAGAGAAACTTAATTGATGGTGGTCGTACATTTCAGCTTAATGCTAGGCAAACCTATAAGGCAAGTGAAGGAAAATGACAATATCAAGTTAGAAAGCCACATCATCTGCATGTTCACAACTTGAAGGCATTTATGAGGTACAATCCATATGCTCATGTGGTTATTTATGTGCTTCTTGTTGATCCACTTCAAGTTGCCAACAAAGAAGCATTTGATAAGTCAAAATGTTTTGAATACAATTATTATGTGCTTGGGGGGAACCATTCTGTAGAAGCTCAAAGACAATTGATGGAGGAATATCCTAATAACACGCGTTTTGAAACAATGAAATGTATCATTTACACTGGTTTATCAGATACAGAAGCAAAGTTAGTGGCATGGGATCATAATTCAAATAATGAATATAGGATGTCTATGACTTTCATCCAAAGGGTTAGATTTATTCATAGTGAATTTCAAGAAAAATGTGGTGGGGATAGGATAAATGTTACTGCAGATTTCCAAAAGGAATGTTGTATGGAAATAGGCTATCAAATTGAATAGAAAACCAATTCAAAAGGTGGAAAAGGAAACAAAACTAATGATTTATTCATAGGTGTTGATAACATTTTCCAATTGGCATTTAGAACTGGAGATGTTTGGAAGTTGATTGATGAGATTTTAGCATGTGGAAAGACATTGCCATTAAGAACCAGAGGGTCAAAAAGTCTAAGCCATTGATATGTAACAACAGTAAATCAACTCCTGAAATGAAGCAACTTCCAGACGATATGATTATCACACCTTGGATGGCGATGCAAGGAGTGAATGATGAAAAAATTGTCAAAACAATATTATCTCGTGTGAGGTCAGGGGAATTATCATTGGAGGAAATGTCTGAATAATTTAAAAAGTAAGTTTGTTGAATTATTTTTATTTATTTCTAGATTATAATTATATTTTAAATAAAACATGTTGTTCTTGGTAGTATTTGTTATACATAGCATTATATTAACTTTTTGTTACTTTATCTATGCAGTCACAAAGTTTACATGAAAATTCAAGAACAAAAGGTTAGATTGTTGAATGAAGATAGTTGGGATGATGTTGTACAAAACTATCTAGATTCAAGTTCTACATCAACATTAAAAGCTTTTTATTTTGCATTTAAAAAGATAGCTTGATTTATACATTCATTTTTATTCACATGTGTACTATTTTTAATTTATAATTTACACATATTTGTTTATTTTATAAAAGATGAGGAAGGATGATAATGGAGCACCAGATAGTTTCAAAACCTTTGTTGAAAAAATAAATATCGAAAGACTGAGGAGGCAACGTATTAAGAATGTTGAACTTGATCCAACTCTTAACCATTTCATTTGGAATGGGCTAGACACTATTCAATATCCAGTAATACAAGGCAACTGTGAAGACATTGCTAAACTCATACCTAAAAGGGATTATGCCCTAGTTATTGCAGATATTCCCCATGGTTTCAATATTCCAAACATTGACTATGATAGTGACCCTTATACTTATCAAGATCTTAGTAAAGTGGTTGCGGGATTTGTAGAAGTCACGTCATCAACATTATGGAGATTTGTGACATTTCATTCAGACACACAATTGGCAATGATATTGTCAAGCTTCAAAGGGAAAACAAATTCAAGGATGCATCTTACATGGTAAGACGTTTAAAATGTATATTTGATTAATGTTGAAAAATTCATTTATGTACAAGTTAATTGAACTTTTACTATTTCATGTTACGGGAAAAAGTCAAATCTTCTTAACAATGAAGATCAACAATTTATAAATTATTGTACCCAGATGCGGGTGTCTTTACTTGCCCCTCACCATGCCACGCGCCATGACAACTGTAGGCGGAAGAGAACGCCGACGCCTGTACAAGGCAACTTGTACAAAGCTCTTAGAGTTAATGTAATGGTTTATTGTTCTTGGTCTGCGGCAACAGAGAGAGGACGCTGCATTAATGCCGAGCATGGAAATTCAGGCCCTGATGCGAAAGGGGAGAAAGGCCCAAAGCCTTTCCCCCGTGTTGAACCTGCAGGTTAAGTATTCTATGGCTCTTGAAACGCTAGTCACAGCGCAGAACCATTCTATTGTTACTTTCAGTGCATTGAGTGAAGGCATCCTGTCTGCAAATTCTCAAGGGCTCGCTGAGTGTTTGGTAGTGCTTATCCTTCAAGCCATGCCGCGCAGTAGAGGGGTTCCTAGGCGTGGAGGAAGGTCTGGCACCCGCGTGATTCTGGACGATTTACACCCAATTGCGCCAATTGCTGTAGAGCCACCCTCTTCCTCTAGTTCGGAGCAGGAGTGTCTCCTCCCACAGGGCACTTACCAGACCTTCAGATTTCGTTTTCCTAGCCGCCTTGTTCGCCCTGAAGTGGTGGTTACCTTTACAGTCTTCATCTCTGAAGATGAGCCTGGCCGGTCTAATTCCAGCTCCCCCACAGTGGAAATTGTCCAAGACAGCGATATCCTCCTGGCTGATATGGAAGGTTTGGTGTATAGCACTCATCGACACGCAGCCCATTAAGCAATTCAGGAAACTTCTGGCTATGAAGCCTCTATGCAAGAAGTCCAGCCGCTGCCCAATTCCAATATGGAGGTGAACGTTTACAGCCCCTGTGCTCCAAGACAGGGCATTACCGGTCACGCCGCCTCTGTACACGAGGTCATGCCACCGCCCAATTCAAATATGGAGGTGGAAGTCTTCAATGTTCGTGCTTCGCCAGTTCAGGGACACCCGCTTCAGAACGAAGACGAGTCGGTGATTTGGCTCGGCCCGCCAAGCCCAGATACTGGAAGGCAGGAGGCCACATCCAACCAGCCAGTATAAGTCACGGGTGCTCTGTTTTTAGTTTTCTTACTGTCATGATACTGCATTTCCTGTTGTGTTTTTGGAGTCCTTTTTATGTTTTTGGGTCAGATCTTTGCTGCAAGCCTCAGGCTTCAGCAATTTGCTATTTCTGTTTAATGGTTCATGATGTAAAATGGCTCTGTCCGGCCAGCGAATATGAAGTCTTTGTCATTTTGGGTCTAGATTGTATGAAGTCCAAGAACTATAATGGACTCTGTCTCATGATACGGTTAAAGTTGCTTAAGCTTGAGGACTGGCTTCGGCCTCCTCGCAGAAAGTAAACCTCTGTAAATATTTTCTTTCCTTAATATAGCAGTAGTCTTAATTTAGAAAAAAAAAAAACAATTTATAAATTATTGTGATTTCATTCATATTGTTAGTTGGGCAAAAGATGATAGCCATATGTCTATGATTTTTAATTGGGTAGACGGAAAGAGTCATAGCCAAATACTAACTTATGATGCTTTTGTGAGAAAACTAACATATGCAGACAAAGAAGCAAAAGGAGAGATAGTTAACATTTATCAAAAACTGCAATTATTGATTAACTATTTTATAGACATATGTTCAAATGAAGGAGATTGGGTTCTGGATTTATTTTCTGGCTCAGGTAAGTTTTATTATATGGAATTGAATTTCAATATGTTATTTTTTAATTAATATGTCATTGTAGTAATTTAGTTCATTATTTCTTCTGTGCTTGATAATTAGGTACAACACTAGCATGTTGCCTTCAAAAAGGAAGAAATTGCAATTGAAAAAGATCCAGTACAGTGCAATTGAAAAAGATCCAGTACAGTGCAATTTCATTTAGAAAAGAATTAATGCTCTTCAATTTATTCCAGATGCAATGCAAGAAATTGGGTTGAAGAAAGAGGACTTTTTTTTTTTGAAAATGGGAGGGGCTAGTTCCCTTTAGAAGCATTATGGGCCCTCTTTTATTACATATATATTGGTACATATGCGTGTCAAAGCAGGTTGACAGCCGTCACATTGAAACTTAATCGACATCACCGGGGTCTCCATGGATCAACATATGCTGCAGCATTCGCAGCTCCGCATGAATCGAAACTGGGCGGGGGGCGTGCAAACCAACCCACCTGACCGTCACATCATGCACTTGCGTGCAGAAGAAAGAGGACTTTAGTGAATCACGTGTGGCAAAAAAGACAAAGGAACCCCAACCACCATTACATGGAATGTTTGGAAAGAAGATTTGCAGACATCAAAGATCCATTAGAAGAGGAAAATGAGCAAAAAGAAGCAGAAAATATTGTGGAAGAAGACAATGATGAAACTCTAGAGGACGAAGAGTTTGGATTACGTGACATTGTTGATTAAATTTAAGTTATGCTTGGAAAACAAGCTTTGCAATGTTTTGATTTTGACATTTTATGAGAGGAATAAACACTCAAGTAAGGTTGTTATGCGTTCAATATTTGTAGTATGTGATTTTCGCTTTGATTTTCAATATTTGTAGTATTGGGCCTTGCGTGAGCCCTGGTTGCCTCTGTGTCACTCTCCCCAGCTACTGCGCTGCTCTCCCGACACTATCTCCGCCTCTTTGTCTCTCTGTACTCAATGACCCTCAACTGCAACTCCTGATCACTAATTCTATCTCTCTTAGCTAACCCTGCTCTATAGAATAGAATGACGGATCACTCTGGTGTATCTTGAAGTGACCCTCAAGCCTCCTCTTATACTTTTTTCGTTGACATTTCAACAGCCGAGATTAAGTCGCTAATAAACATCTAATATTAGATCTGGCTTGATCCATGTCTTTTGGACCATTCTAACACAGTTTCATATTAATACACATTAATTATTTTATTTTCCCTAAGTTTAGACTTAGGGACTCCATTAAAAATATTAATTATTTTAATATCTCCTAAACTATTTAGAATCTTCCCAAACCCTTTTTGGGTATTGTAGATCTCATGTGCGTCAACCTCTAGACCAAATTTCATGGCTAGAGCACATTCGATGCTACCCCAAATCAATAGAACAGACCTCAAATATGTTAGTAATGTTGCCCACATGCAACAAAAGTTTGTAGGCCAAGTTGTAAACAAAATTCTAGAAGGTTTGGGATAGGCATGTAGTGAGGAGGCCAAGATTTTTGGGCATCTATATGATAAACGTATTGTAAACAAACCTATGTTAAGGTCTATTGGGATAACAAAGTACTTGATGTGTTAAAGGAAGGAAGGTCGATCCCCCTTGTGGACAAGAACTGAAGTGTAGACCTGCAACAATGAGTGAATTTGTTGGTAAATAAGGAATGAACATGTTGTGTGACATAATTGTGATAGACCTGGTATAGTGATAATGAAGTGTAAAGGGGTGAGACCTAACTAGATCTTGAAGTGAAGCTACAAGTGGATAGGGCTAAGAAAAGAGCCCTAACAAAGTTTGTATCAAACTTGAAGTATAAACAATTATTGTAATTACACATATAAATTGTATTGTGTAATTGTGAAGCCCTAAATTACAATAACAATTACCCACAATAGTAAGTTTGAAGAAGCCCTAATTGAAAAAAGGAAGCTTCGATGATGAGTATTAGTTACCAGGTGGACACACCCCTTCTTGATCAAAGATTGAGAGTTGATGTATTGTGAAACAAGTCTGATGAACTAAGTCAAATTTGAAGCGTAGAGAACTGCAGTGTACAGGCCAAGTGGTTGTAATCAAGGTAGAAGGGGCAAATATGAAGATTGTGTGGTAGAGTGACAATCATTTGAAGAAGGATAATTTGTTGAGGACTTGAAGTTATTGATGACAAAACCAAAGTACAACTTGAAGCTAAGTTGGTGCTCAATTGGGGGATTGGTGTCTCTCATAAGTTGGTGCCTACAAATTCATTTAGTTGGTGCTTCGTTGGGGGATTGGTGTCTCCCATAGCTTGGTGCCTACAAAATTTGTGATTTGGTGCTTATAGAGGATTGGTGTCCTCTTTCTGACATTGTATCAAATTGAAATTATTAAAGAAAAGTTTTAAAGACAATATTTGTGTTCATATATTGTTGATTTATACTTTTATGTGATTGTTGTTCAAGAAGTAAAATAAGTTAATAATTGATGTGATACTGATTCACCCCCCACCTCTCAGTATCATTGTGTGTTCTTGCAGAAAATGCATATTTGTTGTATTGAGTAAATCTACAAGAAAAGTTGTTTATTTTAATCAATGATACATTTTCAATTATGCTTGAAGTGAAATAATATGCAAGTGTTGAAGAGAATATGCTCTATGTAGTATTACTTCCATTAGAGTGTAGGACAAGATATTTTCTGATAAACTTTGTTTGAAGTTTAAACTTTGTAGGACATTTATGAAGTTTTCTTCACCATTATGAATCATTGTAACTAACATTTCTATAAAGATTGATGACATTATATCAGAATGTTTATTTCTAGAAAAGGTTATATGATCAAAATATTAATTTCCTACACAATATTTCCACAACAATATATTAAGACAAGTATTACAATGGATATGAATGGGAGGAAAGCAAGCACTCACTCATTGTGTCCAACATTGATATTGTGAAACTTTCTCTGAAATTTAGCTAGTTGTAATATTTTGGAAAGAGATAAAACATGGGAGGAAATTTTGTTTGACAATATATAAAAAAGGAACTTTTGGCAATGTTGAATATGAAAAGTGAGAAGTATAAAATTTAGGACATAATACATGTTAAATACCAATATTAGGTAGTAATTTGTTACTTTTGGCAAATTTGTTCTTGGTTAACTAGGGTTGATTAGATAGGATTAATAAACTCTCCAATTTGAATCTTGCATCCAATTTAGGGAAATGTCACATTATTACTTTGGAAGGAAAAAAATAAAATAGTTAAACTACGACTAGATTTATTTGGATTAGTCAGATCGAAATTTTATTATATATATATACCAAATTTATCTGGATTAGTGAGATCGAAATTTTATTATTATTATTATTATATATATATATATATATATATATATATATATATATATATATATAGACACACACACATATATAATCTAGTGCTAACTTTTGTTTATAAAATAAAATATCTACTATGACATATAAGGTCACATGAATTTATCAAATTGAACACACCAAACAATTATTCTCAAAATATTTTGAAATTATTGTACTTAAATTTCAAAGTTAAACATTTTGCAATTGATTGTCAATTCATGTTATTTTTATCAATTTAGAGCAACACATAAATATAATCATGAGCTAAAATAAGTTAGAAGAAATTGTTGTATTTTTGAATTATTATATTGTATACTAGCAAAGTAATGATTGGAGACTAAGATATATGTTAAATTAAAATCATAAGTAAAAGATAAAAAGAAAGATTGAAGTTAAATATGAACACATCACATATACAATATGATTTAGTTTAAAAGTGTTAGTTTTTGAGGTAGCAGCGGATAGGTGTTCTAGTGTGAGCTCATAATGCATCAAACTTTACAAGCACTAAAAACAAAAATCTAGATTTTTTTTAAGCATATTTGATCAATTAAATGTACAAACCAATTTGTTGCATATTTGAATGAGAAAACAAGCACATGCCATTATAGAATATTGTTGTAGAACCCAAATAAGGAGCAAACACATTCCTTTTTGTGAGGATGCCTATCCAAAACTACAATCCATCCATTTTTGCAACTAGTTACATCCATTGCCCAAAAACCCAAAACTTAAAAGACATCAACTATATCTAGGTAAGTCTCATATGTTGAAACAAATCTTTAGTGATAAAATTGAATGGAAATTAACTAATATTCATTTGGGATAAGAGGAAAAAAGTGTTTTCAACCATGATAAATTCACCTATTTAATTGAATTAAAGTCATCATTACATAATTTGGATTTGATAAGTGATGGAAACTAAGATCACAACTAAATAGAGTTAATCCACATCATCTTATGGAAATAAAAGTTTCAAGAAAAACCCCTACATGCAAGCACCATGGCATGTTGATTCCTTAAAGAAGGTTCGGGAGGCCAACTTTCTTAGCATGCCATGGCCATGCTCCCACTGTAATAAAACCAAAAATAGATAATGATGACATCAAGAAAACGAAACTTAAACCTAACATGATCACTTCCATGTCCATTTGTGTACTGCAAAGAGATGTAGTGGGGAACTTACCATTCACATTTTGTGAATTACTTCCAATGCAACCTTTAACAATTCTAGACAAAAGAGGGGAAAATCCCAACACAACCACCGTAAGGTCCTTTATCTTTGGTCTATTCCTAAAGAGTGGAGATATAGGGTAGAGGTAGAATATAGTTGTTGAACTATAAACTGATGTGGATATTCCTCTAGAATAGTTCATCACAACATATATGATAATATTACTAAAATATTTATAGTTAATTTATCCTTAGATTCCAGATCCTTTAATTAGTTGAACTTCTTACTTAGTTAAATTTTTTATTTTTTATTTTTTATTTATTTATGTATTATTATTATTATTTTCTTTTTTTTTGTTGGGTAAATTTCCTTCTAAATAATGGAGTACAAGATAATACTGAACAACCTTGAGTCAGTCTCTCACTAGGGAGATCAGACCAAAGCCAAAAATTCATTCTTTGTAGAGAGGTAAGAGATAACAAAGTATTGAGATAGTAAAAAATTAACATACAAAAACTGAAAAGGTAGCACAATCGGCCTTGGAAGTGAGCAATAGGAACTAAAAACTAATAACATGACGTAAACTAAGTAGAGTCATCATAACATGTATCTGCAAACTAGATGGGATCTTTGTTTTCACTTGGAATACCTTCAGTTGAGGTTGGGACGCCAAGGTTTTGGTTCAATGCATTACATCCTTTTCAAATCCTTCATATGGCAATGCATATGCTTAAGTGATTGGAGGACATCCGCTCGATGATCGTGCCAATCCAATAAGGTTCTACCAAGGAGGAGCTTCTTGTGCCAATATATATTGGCTATATGCATGTACTGGTTGAAGCGTTTGTGAGTGTGCCCAGTGTCTGATACCTAATTTTCCATCTCAAAAGTACATACATGTCTGAGAGTTGGAGCCCGTGAGATGTTCCTTCCTCCTCACAGGGTTAGTTCCACCTAAATGAGGCTCAAAGTGAGTTCATGGAAATAAATAACAATTTCCTTTAAGCAATGGTGCATAAATATGTTTCCCTAGTGGGCTCTTGATAGTAAGTTGCACACCTGTTGATGAGAGTGTGTTGATGAGGCATTGAGGAGAGGTTCGAAAAGAGAATAAGGTAGAAGGATAGTGGAGGGGAGACAAGAATTGTAGAAATAAGGGGGAGGCCACATAGCAAAGGCAACACGACAAGAGCCATGACCAGGGTAAATTGCTAGTAGCATCCAAGGTAAGAGGGAATGAAGTTGGCTAAAGAGAGGTAGGATAGAAATTATAAAACCAACTGGAGAAAAGGACTAATGGCTAAGGTCACAAAGATAAAACCAGGATATTAGAGTGTACAGAGGGAACGGCCAATCAAAACAAAACAAAGAGATAAGCACCAAAGGGATGAAAGAAAATCAAAGAACAAAATATGGAGCGTGGATCCATAGAAGATTGCTAAGCCAGGAAGAGTCCAGTGGAGCCACATCCAAAGCCTTTTGTCGGTAGGAATGTGTAACAACCCCTGGTTGATTTTCTATGTAAATAAAAGATATGACCATGGTCATGCGACACGTATTCCAAGATGAATGTTGGGTTATAATAATGATGGGTATCACTAGTGATTAATTAAAGGCTATGGAAATTGGCAAAGGGAAGGTGGCATTAATTGGGATTTTATTTATGAAATTTTGGAAAATAGGAAAGAAGGGAGATGAAAGGTCAAAAATTTGCATGAGGAGGAAATTGAAGGAAAAATTAAGAAAATAGAGGTCTCAATGATAAAAGGCTTACGAGGATCAGTTGCTAGCTTCTTTCAGTTTAGTCTTTGGCTCTCTCATTATATTTGCTCATTCTCTCATACTCTTGCACGCTTAGAGTATTCTTGGAGCACTTTGGCATACATTGGATTTGGAGAAGGAAGGAAAAGGAAAGTGAGAAAGCACAAGGGAATAGGTGGATCAACAACTACAACTAGATTGCTTTGCAGAAAACAGGTTGCATGTGTGATTTCCTTGTTGATTTATGGATGCATGTATTTTTCTAGTTATTTGTTGTCATTTGCATGGAGATCTGCTTGGATTGACAATGGTTTTAGCCTTGCCTTGACATTTTCTGGTTAGGCATGGTTTTGTGGGTTTTCCATTTGATTGTTTCTGATTGGTGCTCATAATTCATTATCATTGTGGGTTGGAACAAACAATTTGGAAGCCTTGGAACAACTTGGGTTGAATTATAGTCCTGGAGCCTAGGTTAGGACAAACGCTCTAGAGCCCTTGGTGAGTTGAGTTACTTGTCTTTGGAGCTAGGTTGAACAAATGCTCTGGAACCCTGGAAGGTTGTGGATTGAGTTACTAGTTCCTGGAACCTTGGACAACTTGGGGTAGAGACCAATCTGGTTGGTATTAGTGATGTCCGGCCGTGAGTTGGAATCACTAGTTGAGGGTTGAGGTGGTTTGGCCTCTAGAAGCCCTGGTTTGGTTTTGTTTGGTTTATTCCATGAGATCCCACATTCATGCTTGGAATATGGTGTGGGGGTGATTGGCTAAAAGAGAGATTTGGTTCAGGCCAATCTATGGTTGGGTGGTACGTGGAAGTCCCTGAATTGGTTGGTATATTCATATGTTCATAAGATATATTCTTCTATTGTGATTCATGTATATTTGTAGTGATTATGTTGGTAATCTCATTGATGGGTTGCCATGGTTTATATGATGGCTATTTTCTGGTTATATTATGTTTATATGATGTGTTTCATCTATGGCTCTTGTCATGAATTGGTTAGCTATTGATCAATTGATGAATGTATGGACTAATAAGTGCTCTTGAATCTATGTGGAGAGGGCATAGGGCCTTCTCGATGATTCTTAAATGAATCTCAAAATTTTATGACCAAATATGCATTCATGACTTGTAGCTTACATGTTTGCCATGTGTTTGATGAAATATTTGTTATGTTCTAGGCAATCTAGGTCACGTTTTGCCTTGGGGTTTGTATGTTTATTTTTGTTGTCATTTCGTTAATGATTTTAAGAAGTCTGAGGGAATTATGGGCAGTGGTTTGGAGGCTGACCTAGAGTTGAGGCTCAGATCTTGGGATCTTACCCTCTAAACTTGACAATTTGGGTCAAAATCGGGTCAGACAAGGTTGTGACTGCGATTAGATGCCGTCAACCTTATGGAGCCCATGTCATGTGTGCAGTTGGGGGTTAAATTGTGTGAAAAGGAGCCCCAACTTAGTGTTTGGTTACTTGGGGTGATTCTTTGTCCCCTGAGTGTCCCTGTAGCCCTGTGGAATGTTGTGAGTTGTCAGTCGGTGGTCAATTGTAGGTCCCACTTCCTTAACTGCAGTTGGAAGGTTGGGTCATGTCATAGAAGCTCTCATATCTTGTTTACCCTAACAGGTTGGTGAAATTGAATAAATGTGAGAGGTGGTTACAGATTGGTATTAGAGCTTCTAGGTTCAAGCACTTGGATTAGATGGGCAGAATGCATTTGTCATGCATGCATGTTAGTTGTCTACATGTTTTTTATGTATGCATTGTGATAGTTATTGTTGCAGTTGTGTCATCATGTAGAGGTTGATGATGTTGATGTTGAGATGATTTATATGTTGATTTTATTATATATACATATGTTGTGCTTGTCTGCATTGATTGTGAAAATAAGATAGCCTCCCCTGAACTTCACTGAGGTACGTTTGATCATGTTTATATTTGGTTTATATGACATGGTATGTTTGCAGGAAGTAGAAGATCAAGATGACTAGCAGAATGGTGGACTGTAGTTCACATGATTATCCTCAAAGGTCAGAAGAACAACATGGTGATGAGTATTCCCCTGACATAGACAATACATTGAGAAGTTTGAGAGCATATATCAGAAGTTGTAAGGCGGATAGTGACAGGATCATTCAGTCACAAGAAAGACTTACCAGGGCAGAGGAAAAATAAGCAAAGGTTAATGCAATGATTCTTCTAAGTCTATCAGATTTGCAGAGACAGGGATCGCTTAGGATCAGTCATGGGCAAGAGGGAAGGGCCAACGGGGCATATAGAAACAAGTTTCAATTAGGATACAAGTTTGAAGGGATGACACAATTAGAGATGGTAGGTTCTTAGATACGTCTGAATGGAGGGGTAATGACCATGGGTTCTATTCTAGTTTTGGTTCAGAGAGACAACATCGTCATCATTGCCACCATCTGTATAGGAGGAGTGAGAAGCAATAATTGCTAGAGGACTTCAATATAGCAAAGCTTCATACATTTGATGGATAAATGAAGAAGTCACAATACGCAGAAGCTTGGTTTCTTGGGATCAATAAATTTTTCAAATTTCATAATTATTTAGAAAATATGAAAGCCAGGATAGCTACTTTCAATTTCAACGGAAAAGCAGACAGTTGGTGGGATGATGTAAAGAATGTCAGAGGAATTCGAAAAGAGGAGATGACTTGGAGTGAGTTCGAGAGACTTTTTAGGAAGAAGTATCTATATGAAAGATACTATATATGATGACAAGGAAAAGGAGTTCTATGAGTTTAAGATGGGATATATGATTGATGAGGAGTATACTAGCAGATTCTTGGAGTTATTGAGATATGTGCCTTATCTTAAGGAGGAGAAATGAAAGATTCAGAGATTCATCAGCGGGTTACCAATATCATTCAAAGACAAGATTGAGTTTGATGAACCTAGATCGTTGGAGGAAGCCATCAGAAACTTGAAGCATTGTTATGAGCAATTGAAGCGCAAGACTGAGTCTAAGCAAGATTGGAAAGGTGGTGAGAATAATAAAGGAAAGTGGGATAAGAAGAGAGGAAAACATCATGATACATAGGATAAGGAGAATGAAACATCGTACAAGAAGTTCAATGCAGTTGACAAAGGACATGGATTTCAATCTGAGAAGCAGAACAAGGGTGAGGGCAGGAAGCCTTTCCAGTGTTGGACTTGTGGCAAGGATCATCGCAGGAGATAGTGTCCACAACTTCAGGGTCGTAAACCATAGATTTATAGTGCTCAGGAGGCATAAACAATTGGGGATGTTGGACAGAGTATTCCTTATATTTATGCAACATTGAATGATAGTTAAGTTGATCATCATGCATCTATTATCGAGATGGAAGTTCAGATTTGTGATCAATTTGTTTCTATTTTGATTGAACTTGGATCTAACTATAGTTATAGTCTTGAACTGGTGGATGCGAATCTTGGTTTGTGTAGTTGGCTATATCTACTAAGAAAAGAGTTCATCATTGGGTAAGTAAGATCTCGTGCATTTGAGCTTAACGGTATGTTTACATCAACACATCTAAATGTGCTTTCTTTGGGATCATATAGTATGTTGTTGGGTATGGATTGGTTGTACATTCACAGGACTAAGGTGGATTGTTATGACATGGTTATTGAGTGCTTAGATGATGACAGAGAGAAGAGAATCTTACAGGGTAAGAAGAAGCCTACATTGGTGACAATGGTTACAGCTATGCAGCCAAAGCACAGTAGCAGGAAAGGATGTGTATTATTTGTAGTTCATATTTCTAGTGATAAAAGGAAATATGTTGAGGATGTTGAAGTCTTGAAGAGGTATCCGGTTTTGCGGCAATTTCGGGATGTATTTTTGGCAAAGATCTCAAAGTTACTGCCTCATAGGGAAGTGGAATTTTTTATTGAGTTAATGTCAGGAGCAACACTAGCTTTGAAGGCACCATACAGGAGTTGCAGTTGAAGGAAATGCTTGAGAAGGGATACATTAGGCCATGTGTGCTGCCTTGGGGTGCACCAATATTGTTTATGGAGAAGAAGGATGGTACTCTTAGGTTATGCATTGATTATAGACAGCTGAACAAGGTGACAATTAAGAACAGGTGCCCTTTGTCGCAGATTGGTGACTTGTTTGATTAGTTGAAGGGAGAAATGGTGTTCTCTAAGATTGTCTTGAGATCATGATATCATCAGGTACACATCAAAGAAGGGGACATCTACAAGACTGCTTCCCAGACCAGGTATGGGCATTATGAGTTTGTTATGGTTCCTTTTGGTTTGACTAATGCTCCAACTACTTTCATGTGTTTGATGAATAGTGTGTTGTGCCCTTATCTGGACAAGTTTGTAATAATATTCATTGATGACATATTAATATATTCTAAGAATGAGGAAGAGCATTTAGAACACCTAACCACAATGTTCAAATTGTTGAGAGAGCATAAGTTATATGACAAGCTTAATAAGTGCAGTTTCTTTCAGACAGGGGTTCATTACTTTGGGCCATGTTGTTTCCAAGGAAGGCCTAAAAGTGGACCTGAAAAAGATCAGAGTTATCATGGAATGGGAAACTCCTAGGAATGTGGATGAGGTCAAATCATTTGTGAGGCTTGCAGGTTATTATATGAGGTTCATCAGGAACTTCTCATTAATTTCCTATATTATTACATCATTACAAAGAAAAGGAAACAAGTTTGAATGGACAGAGCAATGTGCAACTAGTTTTTAGTAGTTGAAGCAGTTGCTTACAAATGCTCGAATTCAAAAGATTGCAGATCTAGATAAAGAGTTTGTGGTATGTACAAATGCTTGCAAGAGGGGACTTGGTGGAGTTATGATGTAGGAAGGATAAGTGGTATGCTACACATGAGAAAAATTATGTGACGCATTATCTTGAGTTTACAAATATCATTTATGCATTGAAGATGTGGAGAAACTATCTTCTTAGTAAGTGGTTCATCTTGATGAGTGATCACAGTGGGATGAGGTACTTGTTTGACCAACCTAATCTGAATTCCAGGAAAGTTATATGGTTGGTTACGCTCAGTGAGTTTGATTTTAAGATCATACACATTAAGAGTAAAGAAAATATGGTTGTAGATGCTCTTAATAGAAGAGTGTAGGTAAATCACATTGCAGATATGAGTTCATATGGGATAGACTTGCAGGAGTGGATCTTATAGGCAGGACAACAGGATGACAAGTACCAACAAATTAAGTACAGATTACAAAACTAAGGTACATGTGAACAATATGTGGATTATCATCTCACAATAAATGGTTTGGTCAGATTTAGGGACATGATCTATGTGTTAGACAACAACGAGTTCAAGAAGCTTATCTTGAGGGAATTTCATGTTAAGTTGTATTCAAGGTACCTGGGGTATCATAATACATTGAAAGCGGTTAAGAAGTTCTATCACTAACCAAACTTGAAGAAAGAGGTGGATGAGTATGTTGTGAAATGTTTGGATTGTCAACAAGTAAAAGTAGAGCGTAAGCATCCATGTGGTTTATTGCACTCGATACTGATTCCAAAGTGGAAATGGGAGGTAATTTCCATGGACTTCATTACAGGTTTGCCGAAGACAATGAAGTAACATGATTTTCTTATGGTTGTGGTTCACAGGTTGACCAAGGTAGCTCATTTAATTGCAGTTAAGTCTATGAACTCAACTATTGACATAGCTCAGATTTTCATTAGGGAGATAGTGAGGTTACATGGCATCCCTAAGAATATTGTGTTAGACAGAGATGACAAGTTCACTTCTAGGTTTTGGAAAGAGTTGTTCACAAGTTTGGGGACATAGTTAGCCTTTAGTACAACTTATCATTCACAAAAAAATGGACAAACAAAGAGGGTTAACAGGATTCTTGAGGACATGTTCAGGATGTTTGTCATGCATCAATAACAGAAGTGAAAAGAGAATCTTCCACTGGTTGAGTTTGCTTATAAAAATGGATATCAAGAATCTTTAAAGGTGAGCCTGTTTGAGGCGCTTTATGGGCAGAGTCGTAATACTTCCATCAGTTGGAGTGATCTAGTGAATATAGTATTGATTGGATCAGATATGTTGGTAGAGATGGAATAGGAAATGCAAGTTATCAAGAAGAATTTAACGGCAACACAAAATAGGTAGAAGAGTTACCTAGACCAACACAGGGTATTTAAGGAGTTTCAGGTTGGGGAACATGTGTACTTGTGTATTAAGCACAAGAGGAGCTCCTTGAGGATTAGGCCATGTGCCAAGCTAGAACCTTGGTATTGTGGGCCTTTCGAGATCCTTGAGAGGATTGGACCAATGGCCTACCAACTTACACTACTTCCAATAGTGAAAGTCCATGATGTTTTCCATATGTCATTGCTTAAGAAGTATGTGAAATATGTTGATCTTGTGATTGGATGGTTTGTATTACAAGTAGAAACAAAAGTAGAACTCTAGCGGGAACCTTAGTGCATTTTGCAAAAAAAGATGCTCATGCTCCGGAATCGAACAATCGAGCAAGTTAAAGTGCAGTGGAAGCACTTTGGGCCTGATGAAGCTACATGGGAGATGGATGATCAGATGCAGGTTATGTATCCTTCTTTATTCACTGGTTGAGTGGATGTATTTTGATATATGTTTTGATGTTGTGTTTTGGTTATGTCTATGTATATGCATATGTATGTAAATACCACATCGAGTTGTGTTATAAAGCTCCAATAAGCGGTATGGTGTTCATGGTATGATGGTCATGGTCTTAGCAATATGATATGATGTAAATGTTGCATCGAGTTATGTTATAAATATCCATGGGCAACATGTGTTTTGTTGGTTTATAAGTGTCATTGAACACCGAGGATGGTGTTCCCCCAAGGGGGAGAGGTTTGTAACAACCCCTAGTTGGATTTCTATGTAAATAAAAAATTACACCAAGGTCATGGGACACGTATTCCAATTTGAACGTTGGGTAAAACATAGTGATGGGTATCATTGGTGATTAATTGATGGCTATGGAAATTGGCAAAGGTAAAGTGGCATTAATTGACATTTTATTCATGAAATAAATGAAAATAGGAGAAAAGGGAGATGAAAGGTCACAAATTTGCATGAGGAGGAAATTGAAGGAAAAATGAAGAAAATGAAGGCCTCAATGATAAAAAGGATTTTTAGGATCAATTGCTAGCTTTTATCAGTTCAGTCTTTGGCTCTCTCATTCTATTCTCTCATACTCTCGCACACTTAGAGTATTCTTGGAGCACTTTGGCATACATTGGATTTGGAGAAGGAATGCAAAGGAAAGTAAGAAAGCGCAAGGGAACATGTGGTTTGGCTCTCTCATTCTATTCTCTCGTTATCTCGTACCCTTGCGCACTTTGAGTATTATTGGAGCACTTTGGTATACATTGGATTTGGATAAGGAAGGCAAAGGAAAGCAAGAAAGCGCAAGGGAACGGGTGGATCAACAACTACAACTGGATTGCTTTGCAGGTAACTGGTTGCATGTGTGATTTCCTTGTTGATTTATGGATGCATTGTATATGCATGTGGTTTTCAAGATATGTGTTGTCATTGACATGGAGATATGTTTGGATTAACAATGTTTTTAGCCTTGCCTTTCCATTTCCTAGTTAGTTATGGTGTTGTGGGTTTACCATTTGATTGTTTCTGATTGGCGCTCATATTTCCTTATGGTTGTGGGTTGGAACAAACACTATGGATGTAACAACCATGGTTAAAAAATCCATGTAAAAATATATATGACCATAGTCATGGGATACATATGCGAAGTTGAATGGTGGGCAAAACATCCTAGTGGGTGTCCATTCAGTTTATTATAGCTAAGTAAATTGGCAAAGGCAAAGGCTTTGGAAAGGCAAAATGGCATTTTTCGCACATTTATTTATGAAAATAATGGAAATTATGAGAAAAGGAAGGTGAAAGGTCACAGGTTTCATGTGAGGAGGTAAATGAAGGAAAATAATGGAAAATGAAGAAAATAGAGGCCTCATTGATAAAAAAGCTTATGAGGATCAGTCGGAAAGCTTTTGCTCAAGTTGGTCAGTATAGCTTTTTGTGAGTTCAGTTTTGGATCTCTCATTTTATTCTCTCTCTCTCATACCCTTGGAAACTTAGATTTTTCTTGGAGCACTCTTGGAGAGTTTGGCATACTTGGATGCTTGGGGAAAGAAGGCAAAGGAATAGCAGGAAAGTGCAAGAGGACATAGAGATCAGTAGATACAATAGGTTTTTCTTGCAGGTATTGAGTTGCATGTTTGTTTTCCTCACAATTTTGGCATGCATGGTGTATGCATGTGGTTTATTGGTCATGATATGTCATTGGCATGGAGGATTGCCTGGATTGATAATGGATTTGCCTAGCCTTGCCATTCCTAGGATAGCCATGGTGTTGTGGGTTCATTTCCTTGTTTTTCTTGTTGGTTCTCATGTTTCCTTTAGCTTGGCTTGAGTTACTAGTTCCTTGAAGCCTTGGTTGGACAAACGCTCTAGAAGCCCTATAACAACTTGGGTTGAGTTACTAGTCCTAGAAGCATTGGTTGGACAAACGCTTTGGAAGCTCGGTGACAACTGTGGGTTGAGTTACTAGTCCTAGAAGTCTTGGTTGGACAAACACTCTGGAAGCCTGATGGCAGTTGTGGGTAGAGTTACTAGTCCTGGAAGCCGGGTTGGAACAAACACTCTGAAGCCCTAGAAGGCTTAGGTAGATACCGATCTTGAGGTGGAATCATTGTTTGATGGGTTGAGGTGTTTTAGCCTTTGGAAGCCCTGGTTCAATTTTGATGGATTGTACCATGAGATCCCACATTCATGCTTGGAATATGGCATGTGGGTGACTGGATGAAGAGAGATTTGGCTCATCCATGTCTATGGTTGGGTGGTTTGTGGAAGTCCCAAATATGGTCGGCCTTTGCATCATTAATATGAGGTTATTTCTCCATGTTAATTCATGAGTATTATACTATTTTATACGTGGATTATATGGATGTTATTTCCTTGGTATTGATGTTGTTATTATGCTGGTTCTGAACATGTATTATGACAATGGCTATGTATGGCTCTCGTAATGTTTTTACTTGTAAATGAATGAACAATGTATCTATGGCCTAATAGATGAAATTGCAGCTAATGTGTTGAGGCATCAATACTTCTTAGAATTTCTCAAATAAGTATGAGACCCCTGTGCTCAGTTTTGTTGTTAAGATCTGTAGCTTTCATGGTTGTGACATGTTTGACGAAATGCTTCTAATGGTTAGTAGGGGTTCATTCTAGTCCTTATTGATGTTTTTGAAAATATATTTTTGTTCCATTGTTAAATTTCATTTTCTAAAGGTGTCATGAGTTATGCACAGTGACTTAGGTTGTGGGCTTGAAAAATGGCACAAATCCCAGAGTCACAATTGCAATACTGGGGGAAAGAGTCCCTGAATGCTCCCTTTCCCTTGTTGTGGGAGCGTCTAGAGCCTCCTATATGCACCCTTGTCCATATCAAGGGAGTGTCTAGGGGTTTGATGCACTAAAAATTCCGTTGGTCTTAGGGGTTGGTTAACTGAGTGGTTGGGATAACTCTTGGGAGTTTTATTGCAGATGTGGAAGGTTTGTGTGATGTCTTTCGCCGGTTCCAATTCCTTAACTGATACATAGGGAGTCGATTCGTATCACAATAACTTCTCATCACATCTTTACTCCAGTTGGCTAGTTACTTGGGTAGATGTGGGTGGAGGGTGTTACAGAGGGTTGCATTCTCTTTGGGTCATATATGATACTACAGAGTGGTATTGAAGCATGTTTCGTTCTCTTTGGGTGGTGTCTGGTTTTCATTCTTTTTGGGTGATATATGATACCACAGAGTGGTTTCATAGCATGGTTCAACACTTGGAATGGATGAGCCGAATGTGGATTGTCATGCATGCATGTAGGTTGTATATGTGCTTGTTATGTATGCACGGTGGTAGTCATTATTGCAGTTGTGTTGTCATGTAGAAGTTGACGATGTTGTTGTTGGGATGCATTTGTCATGAATCCATGTCAATTGCATATGTGTTCCTTATGTTTGTGAACTATGTGCTTGTTGTGTGTGCATGGCGGTGGTCATTGTTGTCGTTGTGTTCCCACATAGGATTTGATGATGTTGTTGTTGGGATGCATTTATCATGAATGCATGTCAGTTGTATAAGCATTTGTTATGCATATTAGTGTTTATATGTTGTTATGCATGCATTATTATGGGCATGGTTGTTGTGCATGAGGTCATTGTTGGCATTTCAGGTCATCATGACGGTGTTGCTATGTTATGATGCTTATGTGTTGATTGAGGTGAAATGAGAGATGTAGACCATTAGAGTGAGGTTGCAGCACTAGACTTTGTGGTAAGAGATGATCGTCATACATGTATTGTATGTTTGGAATGAAAGTATGTTAGTTAATGGATTGTTATATGCATTAGGATTATATACATGTTTTTCATTTTATTGTTGTTGTGGTTACATGCATGGTAGATGCTAGTGAATCAATGTGGTTATATGCACATGTTCATATAGTCATGAATGATAGTAACTTGTTGTTATATGCATTGTTGTTGTTGTTTTATCTTAGATAACTTGATGATTATGGTTATTACATTAAGATCTTGATGTTATATGCATCATACAAATTTGGATTGGTTTATGTAAATGGTAAGGGTTATGACATCTAGGTATGAGTAAATATATTTTGATATTATGTCATACACATCTAGACTGACGATGTAGATGTGATTGTCATATATGAATGATAATTGTTTATGAGTTCAGGATGTGAACATGTTAGCTAGTTAATGTTATGGATATCATGGCCTTATTTGTAAGATGTAATAAAAGTTAAAAACAATAACCACAGCTAATGGGACACTTATTCCAAGCTGAATGTTGGGTAAGGCTGTTGGGTTGTGTTATATTCTTTACACGACTAGCCCGCGTAGTTAACCGGGGGGTTAGAGGGAGGGCGGAGCCCCCCTTCGTTGCACCGATTATATAGCAGGGGGCGGGGGTCACAGGGGGTTTGAGGCGTACCCGTAACCCCACTTTATGGGGTCCAGGGCAGTGCCCCGGAAAATTTTGGTTTTGGACCATATGTTAGGATGGGCGGACCCACCTATGGTTTTTTGCATGATTTTTGCACATGTTTTTTGGACGCGATGGTTTTCAGTCCATGGTACTGGATGCGATGGTTTTCGTTCCATGGTATTGGATGTTTCGGCATGTATAAATATGTATTATAACATTGAAAGGAACATAATGAAAAATCAAGCTGGTAGTCCCAGTTTTGGGATCCAGGGGAAATCTATGTGTATATGTGTTTTATGTGTTATGCTCTCGCATTGTTTATTTTCTGTGTTTTAGAATTCGTATGCAGGTAATTTCTGTACGGGGTTAAAACCTACATTTGGTATCAGAGCAGTTTTGGCTTCAAGGGGATGCCTTTATTGCTGAGGGGTTTCACTCGGGCCTGTGGTAGACCTTGTTCAGTGGTAGATCGATTATGGTGGTGAAAGAAGATGGCAAGAAGTGGAAAGATAAAGATCAAGAAATTTAATGGTCAGAGTTTTGAGTTGTGGAAACTCAAGATGGAGGATCTGTTGGTGGATAAATATCAGTGGATCGCGGTAGATTCGGGTACTAAACCAATGAAAGTGTCCGATGAAGAATGGAAGAAGTTGGATCAGAAGGAAAAGAGCACAATACGATTGTGTGTCTCAGATTCAGTATTGCTGAATGTATCAGGGAAAGCTACGTCGAAGGCTTTGTGGGACAAGTTAGGGACTTTGTACCAATCTAAGTCTCTGGTGAATAAACTATTCCTATGGAAAAAGTTGTATAACCTGAGGATGAAAGACTGAGAATCAGTGACAGAACATCTGAACGCATTTAATATTGTGGTAAGTCAGTTAGAATCTATTTATATTAAAATTTCAGATGAAGATAAGTGCATCAGTTTGTTGTGTTCTCTACCAGATTCGTGGGATAGTCTAGTTATTGCAATAGGTAGCAATGCAACTACCTTACAGTTTGATGAAATAGTCTCATCCTTGCTGACGGAGGAGATGAGATGAAAAAATATGGAGAGCCAGAATGGTGATGCCTTGTCTGTATGAGGACGGTCCCAGAACAAAAACAAAAACAAGTCATCGAGTGGGAGATCTAAATCTAGAGGGAGATCTAAATCTCCAGGAAAACTTGTAAAGGTGGTGTGTTGGAAATGCGAAAAGGAAGGGAACTACAAAAGGGACTGTAAATCTAAAGTTCCTGATAAAGGAAAGGAATTTGATGATGCTCATTTTGCAGAGGCGAAAACCACCTCAGATGAAGGTGGTGATGTCTTCTTAGGGGATGATAGGAAGGCTAGAATCATTGGTCGTGGAAAAGTAAAGTTGAAGTTGCAAGGTGGAAGGGTTAGAACACTTCCGGGTGCTATGCATATTCCTGCATTGGCCAGAAATCTGATTTATGTAAGCAAGCTGGATGATGCAGGTGTAAAAACAGTGTTTGAGAAGGTTATCTGCAAAATGGTTCGGGGAGCACTGGTATTGATGCGGGGAGTTTGAATTTGAACTTTGTACAAGCTGTAAGGTAGCACTGTTATTGATGGGTGCAACAGTTCTGTGGTTCCTGAAAGTGGAGTAGAAAATCTAGTGGTCTCTGGAGAGAAGACCATGTTGTGGCATCAAAGGCTTTGACATATTGGAGAGAAGGGCCTTCGAGTACTTCATCGTAAAGGTACGAGTAATAGCTCTCTGGATTTTGATTTCTGTGAAAATTGTGTATATGGGAAGCAGAATCGAGTGAGTTTCCCCTCTGGTAGTAAGAGGGTGAAACATATATTAGAACTTGTGCACAGTGATGTGTTTGGACCTATGAAGGTTCCGTCACTGGGTAAGTCTGTATACTATGTATCATTTATAGATGACTTCTCAAGGAATACATCGATATATTTCCTTAAAGCTCTCGTGGAAAATCAGACAAAGAGGAAGATAAAGGTGCTGAGGATGGATAATGGTGGAGATTTTTGCAGCAAGGAATTTGAAGAATTCTGTAAGAAGTGTGGTATAGCACGACAGAAGACTACTCCATATACACCTCTAAAAAATGGAGTTGCTAAAAGAATGAATAAGACGTTGATGGAAAGGGTAAGAAGCATGCTCAATGGTGCTGGGTTAGGATAGGAATTCTGGGCAGAGGCGGTGGATACTGCACGTTACCTGGTCAATAGGTCACCTTCATCAGCGTTGGAGGATAGGACTCCACAAGAGGTATGGACTGGTAAGAAACCCTCTCTTTCACATCTGAGGGTATTTGGATGTGATGCATATGTACATGTTCCAAAGGAGAAACGAACCAAGTTGGATAGTAAATCTGAAAAGTGCATCTTTGTTGGGTATAAGGATGGTTTAAACGGTTATAAGCTTTGGAACCCAGTCACGTAGAAGATTATGTATAGCCGAGATGTGGTGTTCAGAGAGGTAAAAGATGTTATTAAACATGAAGTCAAACCAAAGGAACCTGAGAAGATAGAGTTTGACCTAGAGGAGGAAGAATCAGACTCTACAAAAAAGGAGGAATCAGAAGATGAAGAGCCACAAACTCCGGGTGTGAGAAGATCAGTTCGAGAAAGAAGGCAACCAGAAAGGTATATTCCATCTGCTTTCCGTTCAAATTTTGCTTTATCTATTACTGATGATGATCCCAGAACTGTGAAGGAAGCAGGAGATTCAGAGGATGGAAAACTCTGGAAAGAGGCCATGGTTGATGAAATAACATCCTTGCACAAAAAAGAGGCTTGGGATCTCGTGGAGTTACCGGCTGGAAGGAAACCCATTGGCAGAAAATGGGTGTTCAAGAAGAAGACAAATGCAGAAGGAAAGGTGGAGAAATACAAAGCTCGGTTGATAGCAAAAGGTTATTCCCAGGTGTCGGGAATTGATTTTGGTGATATTTTTTCTCCTGTTGCCAAGGTAACTTCTCTTGGATTACTTTTATCTGTTGCTGCTGCTTTTGATTTTGAGGTAGAACAAATGGATGTGAAGACATCATTTCTTCATGGGGATCTGGAAGAGGAAATATACATGAAGCAACCTAAAGGCTTTGCGGTGAAGGGTAAGAAAGAACTTGTATGCAAGTTAAAGAAGTCTCTGTATGGGTTAAAACAGTCACCAAGGATGTGGTATCAGAAATTTGATACATTTATATGGGGACTTGGCTTCACCAGAAGCAAAGCAGATCACTGTGTGTATTTTAAATTAATTGGTGACAGAGTTATTTATTTGGTCTTGTATGTGGATGATATGTTGCTGGTTGGAAATGACAAAGAAATTATCCAGGATTTAAAGATCCAATTGTCCTCCAAATTTGACATGAAAGATCTTGGTGCCGAAACTATATTTTGGGCATGGAAATTAAAATAGATCGGGCAAAGAGGAAGATCTGGTTAAACCATAGGAAGTATGTCGAGACAATATTGCAGAGGTTTAATATGCAAGATAGTAAACCGATGAAGGTTCCTATTCCTGTAGGTGTGAGGTTATCTGTTGAACAGTGTCCCAAGACACAAGAAGAGGAAGAGGATATGTCTCGTGTTCCAGATGCAAGTGTAGTCGGTAGCCTGATGTATGCAATGGTCTGTACTAGACCAGACATTGCACATGCAATGGGTGTATTGAGCAGGTTTATGTCAAAACCAGGGAAGGAGCACTAGACAACAGTGAAGCGGGTTTTTAGGTATTTCCGTGGCACTAGTGATTATGGTTTGTGCTACCAAGGAAGATCAGGATTGGACAGAATGTTGGATATTCGTGGCTTTGTTGATGCAGAATGGGCTGGAGATCTGGATTAGAGAAGATCTACAAGTGGGTATGTGTTTAACTTATTTGGAGGTGCAGTCAGTTGGATGAGTAAGAAACAATCTGTAGTGGCACTATCAACTACAGAGACAGAATACATGGCAGCCACTCATGTAGGCAAGGAAGCAGTTTGGTTGTAGATATTTTGTTCAAGTATGGGGTTAGTACCGAGAGCTATAAGGATAGACTGTGACAACCAAAGTGCAATTTTCTTGGCAAAGAACCCCACATATCATTCAAAGACAAAGCACATTGATGTTCAGTATCACTTTGTGAGGGATATGATAGAAGACAAAAAGGTGTTGCTGGTAAAGGTGGACAATCTGAAGAATATTGTAGATGCATTGACAAAATTAGTGGGCTCTAATAAGTTCTCTTGGTGTAGAGAGACAATGGGTGTTTTAGGGCTAGAAAAATGACTAAGCTCTCTTGTGGCCCCCTGTGGAAATAAAACAACAAGTGGAAGAATGTTGGGTTGTGTTATATTCTTTCCACGACTAGCCCACATAGTTAACCGGGGGGTTAGAGAGGGGGCAGAGCCCCCCTTAGTTGCGCCGATTGTGTAGCGGGGGGGGGGTGTCACAAGGGTTTGAGGCGTACCCGTAACCCCACTTTACAGAAAATTTTGGTTTTGGACCCTATGTTAGGATGGGCAGACCCGCCTATGGTTTTGTGCATGATTTTCGCACATGTTTTTTGGACGCAATGGTTTTCGGTCCATGGTATTGGATGCTTCAACATGTATAAATATGTATTATAACATTGAAAGGAACATAATGAAAAATCAAGCTGGTAGTCCCAATTTTCGGATCCAGAGGAAAATCTTTATGTATATGTGTTTTATGTGTTATTCACATTGTTTATTTTCTGTGTTTTAGAATTCGTATGCAGGTAATTTCTCTACGGGGTTAAAACCTACAAAGGCATCCTAGGGGGGTGTTCGTTTTGTTGTTTATGGCTAAGGAAATTGGCAAAGGCAATGGCTAAGGATTTGGAAAGACAAAATGGCATTTTTGGCACAATTATAGATGAAAATAATGGAAATTAGGGGAAAAGAGAAGTGAAAGGTCATAGGTTGCATGTGAGGAGGAAGAAAATAATGGAAAATGAAGAAAATTGAGGTCTCATTCATAAAACTGCTTCTAAGGATCAGTTGGTAACTTTTTGTAAGTTGGGTTTTAGAGCTCTCTCATTATTCTCTCTCTCTCTCACTTTTAGACACTTCGAGTTTCTTGGATCACTTTGGCATTGGAGCAAGACAGGAAAATAAGGCAAGAGGAGGAAAAGATCAAGTAGGGAAAGGCAAGATCAAGTAGCTACAACAGGCTTCACTGCAGGTATCAACTTGCATGTGTATTTTCCTTGCTATATTTAGCATGCATGGTATTGCGTGTGGTTCTTTTCTACCATGGCATGGGTTTTGCCAGGTGTGACAATGTTCTTCAACCTAGGCTTGTCATTTCTAGATAGCTTTGATGAGATGGGTTTCTCATATTTGTTTAATGTGTGATGGTTAGATGGATTTCAAGTTGAGTGTAGTGAATCTTCGAACTGGCAAAAACATGGCCTACTGGTCCCTGAACTGGGCTATCAATAACGGTAAAGCCACTAGCCTGGTAACCCCTAAACCAGATTGTGGGTTGTGGTAAAGCCATATTGTGTGCCTCGGTGGGCCTAGGAATCCTTACTGGTGAATGGCAGGATATACGGTAAATCCAAGAGGTAGATTTCTCTCCATTGGGCCTAGTAGTCCCGGGATGGGATGTATGATAAAGCCTGGAGAGTGTGTCTCGGTGTAGGGCCCAGTGATCCCTAGATCAGACTATGGATTACGATAAAGCCTGAGAGACTAGGAGGCACTCAAATTCCTCACGGTGTAGGCAGAGAGCTCTAGTGGCATCCATGCTTATTTGGTGTGTTCTATGAGTCCCACATTCATGCATGGAATATGGCATGGGGGTGATTGGCTAAAGAAAGACTTGGCTCAATCAATGTATGGTCGGGTGGCATGTGGTAATCCCATCTCCGATTGGTTTATTGCATTCATTAATGAGAAATTCATTCCCTTGATTTTCATGTGTAAATGTACTTATGTATATGTGTATTTTATGGCCAGTATGTTTATGATATATTTTTTTCCCTATTATGTTGGTTATATGTATGTTTTATGACAACAACTATGTATGGCTCTCACCATGTTTTTACTTGTAAATGAATGGATAATGTATCTATGGTTTAATAGATGATAATGCAGCAAATGACATGAACAAACAATGGTTCATAGTGATTCTCAGATTAGTATGATATCCCTACACTTAATTATATTGTTTACACCTGTAGGTTACATGTTGATGATATGTTTGACGAAATGCCTATCACAGCTAGTAGGGGTCTGGTTAAGGTCTTGTTCAACTTATTGCTTTGGCATCATTGTTTTCATGTTCTTTTATTGGTCTTAAGCTATCACTCCATTTTGGGTAGCGACCTGGGCTTTGGGCCTGAAAAAGTGGCTTAAACCCTGGGTTTGCTGGCACAGAACTGGTAAATTGGGTCCTTGGACGCTGGCACATAAGCCTGTGAGAGCGACCTTGGGTTTCTAGACGTTGTCGTGCCTATAGCATGAGAGCGAATGAGGCCTAAGATGGTAAAAACTCCAGTAGGACCCAAGGGCAAGTTGTCCAAAGTGATTGATTAGTTTCTATGGGTCATGAAGTTGATGTTGGATGACTGTGTGTGATGTTTCCGTCGATTCCACTTCCTTAAGGTCATATAGGAGGTTGAATCCAATCATAGTAGCCTCTCATCGCATGTTTACCTCGGTTGGCTAGTCACATGGGTAGATGTGGGAGGAGGGTGTTACAATGTGATATTAGAGCATGGTTCACCCCTCAGACTGGATGGGCATTGTGTGTTGGTCATGCATGCGTGTCAATTGCATGTGTGTCTTTCACACTTGCATTCGATGTGCTTATTGAATTTGTTGGATAATTGATTATGGTTGTAGTAAGGTTGCCATTTTTAATATGATGTTGATTTTGAGGAATGCATCATCATGAGTATACGACTGGTTACATATGGTTACATGTCGCTTACATGTTGATTATATGTCACCTACTTACATGTTAGGCTACATTCTTGTAGATTTGATTACATGTATCAATCTTGTAGGTTGATTACAAGAATTGATCGCTTATGTTCGACTACATGCATTTAGGCATAGGTCTAGTTGATTAGGCATTGCTTATGCATGTGGCAATGCATACAATGGAGTAATGGTTGTTGCAATGAATAAGGTCATAGCATGCATTTTTTATATGGCCTTGCATTGATGACTGGACCCTAACTAGAACAATGTTTATGTGTTGATACATTTACTTGTGTATGTCTATGTGTTGTAATGTTTATTGTATACATGTATCACATTGATTTGATGATCTGGCAGACGAGGTATCCTCCCCGATTTATGCTAAGGTATGTTGATTTATTTTGATTTGGTTTATGTTATGAAACCAGCTCAAGAAAATATAGAAAAGATAGATCAACGCCTTAGAATTCAGCCTCTTAGAGGGGGAAACCTCCTTTACATTAAATATATCAACAATTCTTGGATGATTCAAATGACAAAACCTCCTTTCTATATATAGGAGTCTAAGGAGTCACAATATAATCCAGCCGACCTAACAATAATAATATAAAGCCACAAAAATAACAATAGAGGGATTCTATGGGGCATAGAAATAACAATATGGGGGTAATAGGGGCACAACAATATAAATAAGGGGTATAACTATAATAGTAATGGGGTAATCACTAGTATTATAGGGACCCAACATGCCCCTCTCCTTCAAAAAAGTGTTGTCCTCAACGCTTGAGTAATTCTGGATACTTCTGCATAAAATTCTCATCCTCCCATGTGGAATCTTCAGCGGATAAGTTCTTCCACTTGATAAGATACTCTGAAATTGATCGATTTTGTAGCTGTCGAGTTCTTGTTTCTGTGACTGCTTCCGATTCCAATATAATTTTTCCTTCCTCGTCAAGTTCTGGCAATATTGTTTGAATTGGGAGCTTGTCGCCTATAACCTTCTTTAAACATGAAACATGGAAAACTGGGTGCAATCGAGAAGCTGCAGGAAGCTCCAATTTGTATGCCATAGTACCAATCTTTTGCAACACCTTGTACGGACCATAATACTTTGGTGATAGTTTATTATCCTTCTTAGCTTGCTTTAGGGACATTTGCTTATATGGTTGTAGCCGTAGGAATACCCAATCACCTACATCAAAACTTCTTTCACTGCGATGTTGATCTGCCTGTTGTTTCATTCTATTTTGTGCCAACACGAGGTTATCCTTTAAGAGTTGGAGGACTTGTTGTTGATGTTCGATGTGATGTTCCACTGCCTGAACCTTAGAATTTTCTCTTAAATATGATGTGATGGATGGTGGTTGATACCCATAAAGTGCCATAAATGGGGTCATTTTTGTTGTTGTATGGAAGGAAGTGTTATACCACCATTCAGCCAGAGGCAACCATTTGACCCATTGTGTTTGTTTATCAGATACAAAGCAACAAAGATATCCTTCCAAACATTTGTTTACTATCTCAGTTTGCCCATCAGATTGAGGATGATAAGATGAGCTATGAGCTAACTGAGTACCAAGACAAGAAAATAATTCTGTCCAAAAATTTCCAGTGAAAATGGGATCTCTGTCACTTACAATAATCTTTGGGTTTCCATGTAGCTTTTGAACTGTTTCCATAAACGCAGTAGAAACTGTACTAGCTTTAAATGGGTGTGATAATGCACAAAAGTGTGCATACTTGGTAAGTCTGTTAACTAGCACCATGATGACACTCTTTCCCTCAGACTTGGGTAAACCTGTGATAAAATCCATTGAAACCTCCTCCCAACATTGGCTTGGAATGGATAAAGGTTGTAATAGACCCGGTGTCTTAATTGTTTCAACTTTATTTTGTTGGCAAACCAAACATTCCGCCACAAACTTTTGAATATCTGATTTAAGGCCATCCCAAAAAAATTCCTTCTTAACCCTGTGGTAAGTTTTTAAAAATCCTGAGTGACCTCCTAAGGGAGAAGTGTGCAATTCCATAAGAATCTTTTGTTTTAGCTGGGAATTCTTACAGAGGTATAAGCGATCTTTGTACCATAACGAATCATTTTTCCAGCTAAATGTATCAAAAGTACTGGAATCTTGTTGTATCTTTCGAATAAGTGCCCACACTTCTTCGTCATTCTTCCATTCCTCCCTTGCTTCGTTTATCCAATCTGGTTGGATAATAGAAATGGCACACAACAATGCTTCCACATCCTCATCCTTTCTTGAAAGTGCATCTGCCACCACATTTTGCTTCCCTTTTTTGTAGATGATTTCAAAGTCATAACCCAACATCTTTGTGACCCACTTTTGTTGCTCTTCAGAGGATAATCTTTGTTCTAAAAAGTATTTAAGGCTATCATGATCCGTTTTTACCTTGAAGTGTCTTCCCATTAGGTAGGGTCGCCATTTCTTAAGTGCATGGAGTATTGCCAACATTTCCTTCTCATAAATAGCTTTGCTTAAAAACTTTTCCTTGATTGGACGACTTTCAAAAGCAATGGGTCTTTCATCTTGCATTAGAACAACACCAATTCCATTTCCCGAAGCATCACATTCCACAATAAAGTTTTTTTTGAAGTCCAGTGTAGCTAAGACCGGTGCTTGGCACATTGCCTCTTTAAGATGTTCAAAGGCCTTTGTTGCTTCCGGAGTCCATGAAAATGAATCTTTCTTCAATAATGTTGTTAGAGGTGCTGCTATTCTCCCATAATTCTTAACAAACTTGCGATAATACCCTGTTAACCCAAGAAATCCTCGCAGATGCTTTATGGATGTGGGGATTTTCCATTCCTTAATGGCTTTAATTTTGCTAGGGTCCACCTTAACTCCTTCATGAGATACAATATGACCCAAATATTCCACCTCCTGGACTCAATGAAACATTTGGATCTTTTTGCATATAATTATTTCTCCTCCAATAGTTGTAGCACCCTGTCAACATGTTCAACATGATCCTTCCAAGACTTGTTGTAGATTAGTATATCATCAAAAAATACTAACACAAATTTTCTAAGGAATGGTTTGAAAATTGAATTCATCAAACCTTGAAATGTTGAAGGTGCATTGGTAAGGCCAAAAGGCATGACCAAAAATTCATAATGACCCTCATGAGTTCTAAATGTCGTTTTCGGAATGTCTTCAATCTTCATTCTAATTTGATGATATCCCGAACGAAGATCTAACTTGGTGAAGTAAATTGATCCATGCAATTCATCCAGTAATTCATCAATGACAGGAATGGGGAACTTATCTTTAATATTGAGCTTGTTGAGCTCCCTATAATACGGACACATGCGCCATGATCCATCCTTCTTGTGCACCAATACTACTGGAGCTGAGAAAGAACTTTGACTCGGTTGAATTATACCAGCCTCTAGCATTTCTGTAACCATACGTTCAATTTCACTTTTTTGGACATAGGGATATCTGTACGGCCTGATGTTTGGAGGAACACTTCCTGGAATTAGATGAATAGCATGATCATGATCACACATAGGTGGGAGACCTTTGGGAGTCTCAAATACCTTGGAATGATTGTCCAAGACTCTTTGGAGATCTGGAGAAATAGATGATTCCAATGTGGAAACATCTAGCGAACATAATTGGTGCAATTACACCTCTTTGCTCCTTTTTTAGAAGCTTAGTCATGCCATTAGAGCTGATTATCTTTCCTGGTTTCCTTGCAATGCCCCTCAATTCAACTTCCTTTCCTTCCGTAGAAAATTTGATGAAAAGTTCTTGAAAATTAAAACCTATCGTACCCAAGGATTGTAGCCATTGGACTCCTAGTACAACATCGGCACCTCCCATTGGAATGGAAAGCATTGGGCTAGTCAAAACATATTCTCCCATGGATAGCTTGATATTATGGCACTTTCCAGAGCAATTTATTGTTCCTCCATTTGCAATCATCACTTGACACTCTGGTGCTGGATATAGGAAGCAATTCAATTCTTTTGCTACCCTACAATGAATAAAATTGTGGGTGCTTCCTGAATCAATCAACACTATTACCTTTTTCTTCTTGATTTGTCCTTCTATCTTGATGGTTTGAGGAGTGGTAATTCCCGCCAATGCATTACAAGATATGGTCGGATTTATTTGTTCTTCATCTAGGCTTTGTTCCTGGAATATATCCTCTTCTTTTGACCTTTCTTGCTCCTTTTCTTCTTCCTCTTCACAATCTATGTAGAATAATTTCTTCTCAACACACTTATGACCTTTTGTGTATTTGCTATCACAATTGTAACAAAGCCCTTTTGCTCTTTTTTCTTCCAATTGTTGTGGTGTCAACCTTGTAGGTTGTGGAAGACTATGGGCAACAACACTTCCGTCTTTATAGTTGTGAGTGGTATGCTTCCTAGTTGCCATAATTTTGCTTTTCATTTTTCTTGCTAACCTGAATGCCTTCTCTAATGAATCAGGTTCCCAAAGGCGAACATCATGTTGGATATTATCCTTTAAAGACCCTATGAACACATCAACCCTATGCTCCTCTGGAATATCTTTTACCCTTATGTTCAATTTTTGGAACTCCTCAATGTGCTCCATTATTGAACCCTTTTGTTTGAGACTTATCAATTGGCTAAGAAAAGTGTTGCTTTTTATATCCTGATAATGTGCTATCAATTCTTCCATAAAAATTGCCCAAGTGATAAATTGTTTACGAGAACAAAGCCATTGATACCATACAAACTGATTTGATTCCAAATATACAGTTGCCATACGTACCTTTTGTGTGTTTTGCACATTATTGAGATCGAAGAATTGCTCCATCTGTAATATCCATGTGGCGTGATCCTTGCCATCAAACTTCCTCATATCGATTTTTGGAATATGGTGATTCTTCGATCCAACATTAGCATCTATGTGTGATGAAACCAGCTCAAGAAAAGATAGAAAAGATAGATCAACGCCTTAGAATTCAGCCTCTTCGAGGGGGCAACCTCCTTTACATTACATAAATGAACAATTCTTGGATGATACAAATGACAAAACCTCCTTTCTATATATAGGAGTCTAAGGAGTCACAATATAATCCAACCGACCTAACAATAATAATATAAAGCCACACAAATAACAATAGGGTGCTTCTATGGGGCACAAAAATAACAATATGGGGGTAATAGGGGCACAACAATATAAATAAGGGGTATAACTACAATATTAATGGGGTAATCACTAGTATTATAGGGACCCAACATGCCCCTCTCCTTCAAAAAAGTGTTGTCCTCAACGCTTGAGTAGTTCTGGATACTTCTGCATAAAATTCTCATCCTCCCATGTGGAATCTTCAGCGGATAAGTTCTTCCACTTGATAAGATACTCTGAAATTGATCGATTTCGTAGCTGTCGAGTTCTTGTTTCTGTGACTGCTTCCGGTTCCAATATAATTTTTCCTTCCTCATCAAGTTCTGGCAATATTGTTTGAATTGGGAGCTTGTCACCTATAACCTTCTTTAAACATGAAACATGGAAAACTGGGTGCAATCGAGAAGCTGCAGGAAGCTCCAATTTGTATGCCATAGTACCAATCTTTTGCAACACCTTGTACGGACCATAATACTTTGGTGATAATTTATTATCCTTCTTAGCTTGCTTTAGGGACATTTGCTTATATGGTTGTAGCCGTAGGAATACCCAATCACCTACATCAAAACTTCTTTCACTGCGATGTTGATCTGCCTGTTGTTTCATTCTATTTTGTGCCAACACGAGGTTATCCTTTAAGAGTTGGAGGACTTGTTGTTGATGTTCGATGTGATGTTCCACTGCCTGAACCTTAGAATTTTCTCTTAAATATGATGTGATGGATGGTGGTTGATACCCATAAAGTGCCATAAATGGGGTCATTTTTGTTGCTGTATGGAAGGAAGTGTTATACCACCATTCAGCAAGAGGCAACCATTTGACCCATTGTGTCTGTTTATCAGATACAAAGCAACGAAGATATCCTTCCAAACATTTGTTTACTATCTCAGTTTGCCCATCAGATTGAGGATGATAAGATGAGCTATGAGCTAACTGAGTACCAAGACAAGAAAATAATTCTGTCCAAAAATTTCCAGTGAAAATGGGATCTCTGTCACTTACAATAATCTTTGGGTTTCCATGTAGCTTTTGAACTGTTTCCATAAATGCAGTAGAAACTGTACTGGCTTTAAATGGATGTGATAATGCACAAAAGTGTGCATACTTGGTAAGTCTGTCAACTACCACCATGATGACACTCTTTCCCTCAGACTTGGGTAAACCTGTGATAAAATCCATTGAAACCTCCTCCCAACGTTGGCTTGGAATGGATAAAGGTTGTAATAGACCCGGTGTCTTAATTGTTTCAACTTTATTTTGCTGGCAAACCAAACATTCCGCCACAAACTTTTGAATATCTGATTTAAGGCCATCCCAAAAAAATTCCTTCTTAACCCTGTGGTAAGTTTTTAAAAATCCTGAGTGCCCTCCTAAGGGAGAAGTGTGCAATTCCATAAGAATCTTTTGTTTTAGCTGGGAATTCTTACAGAGGTATAAGCGATCTTTGTACCATAACGAATCATTTTTCCAGCTAAATGTATCAGAAGTACTGGAATCTTGTTGTAGCTTTCGAATAAGTGCCCACACTTCTTCGTCATTCTTCCATTCCTCCCTTGCTTCGTTTATCCAATCTGGTTGGATAATAGAAATGGCACACAACAATGCTTCCACATCCTCATCCTTTCTTGAGAGTGCATCTGCCACCACATTTTGCTTCCCTTTTTTGTAGATGATTTCAAAGTCATAACCCAACATCTTTGTGACCCACTTTTGTTGCTCTTCAGAGGATAATCTTTGTTCTAAAAAGTATTTAAGGCTATCATGATCCGTTTTTACCTTGAAGTGTCTTCCCATTAGGTAGGGTCGCCATTTCTTAAGTGCATGGAGTATTGCCAACATTTCCTTCTCATAAATAGCTTTGCTTAAAAACTTTCCCTTGATTGGACGACTTTCAAAAGCAATGGGTCTTTCATCTTGCATTAGAACAACACCAATTCCATTTCCTGAAGCATCACATTCCACAATAAAGGTTTTTGTGAAGTCCGGTGTAGCTAAGACCGGTGCTTGGCACATTGCCTCTTTAAGATGTTCAAAGGCCTTTGTTGCTTCCGGAGTCCATGAAAATGAATCTTTCTTCAATAATGTTGTTAGAGGTGCTGCTATTCTCCCATAATTCTTAACAAACTTGCGATAATACCCTGTCAACCCAAGAAATCCTCGCAGATGCTTTATGGATGTGGGGATTTTCCATTCCTTAATGGCTTTAATTTTGCTAGGGTCTACCTTAACTCCTTCATGAGATACAATATGACCCAAATATTCCACCTCCTGGACTCCAAAGAAACATTTGGATCTTTTTGCATATAATTGTTTCTCCTCCAATAGTTGTAGCACCCTGTCAACATGTTCAACATGATCCTTCCAAGACTTGTTGTAGATTAGTATATCATCAAAAAATACTAACACAAATTTTCTAAGGAATGGTTTGAAAATTGAATTCATCAAACCTTGAAATGTTGAAGGTGCATTGGTAAGGCCAAAAGGCATGACCAAAAATTCATAATGACCCTCATGAGTTCTAAATGCCGTTTTTGGAATGTCTTCAATCTTCATTCTGATTTGATGATATCCCGAACGAAGATCCAACTTGGTGAAGTAAATTGATCCATGCAATTCATCCAGTAATTCATCAATAACAGGAATGGGGAACTTATCTTTAATAGTGAGCTTGTTGAGCTCCCTATAATCTGGACACATGCGCCATGATCCATCCTTCTTGTGCACCAATACTACTGGAGCTGAGAAAGAACTTTGACTCGGTTGAATTATACCAGCCTCTAGCATTTCTGCAACCATACGTTCAATTTCACTTTTTTGGACATAGGGATATCTGTACGGCCTGATGTTTGGAGGAACACTTCCTGGAATCAGATGAATAGCATGATCATGATCACGCATAGGTGGGAGACCTTTGGGAGTCTCAAATACCTTGGAATGATTGTCCAAGACTTTTTGGAGATCTGGAGAAATAGATGATTCCAATGTGGAAACATCTAGCGAACATAATTGTGCAATTACACCTCTTTGCTCCTTTTTTAGAAGCTTTGTCATACCATTAGAGCTGATTATCTTTCCTGGTTTCCCTGCAATACCCCTTAATTCAACTTCCTTTCCTTCCGAAGAAAATTTGATGAAAAGTTCTTGAAAATTAAAAGCTATTGTACCCAAGGATTGTAGCCATTGGACTCCTAGTACAACATCAGCACCTCCCATTGGAATGGAAAGCATTGGGCTAGTCAATACATATTCTCCCATGGATAGCTTGATATTATGGCACTTTCCAGAGCAATTTATTGTTCCTCCATTTGCAATCATCACTTGACACTCTGGTGCTGGATATAGGAAGCAATTCAATTCTTTTGCTACCCTACAATGAATAAAATTGTGGGTGCTTCCTGAATCAATCAACACTATTACCTTTTTCTTCTTGATTTGTCCTTCTATCTTGATGGTTTGAGGAGTGGTAATTCCCGCCAATGCATTACAAGATATGGTCGGATTTATTTGTTCTTCATCTAGGCTTTGTTCCTGGAATATATCCTCTTCTTTTGACCTTTCTTGCTCCTTTTCTTCTTCCTCTTCACAATCTATGTAGAATAATTTCTTCTCAGCACACTTATGACCTTTTGTGTATTTGCTATCACAATTGTAACAAAGCCCTTTTGCTCTTTTTTCTTCCAATTGTTGTGGTGTCAACCTTGTAGGTTGTGGAAGACTATGGGCAACAACACTTCCATCTTTATAGTTGTGAATGGTATGCTTCCTAGTTGCCATAATTTTGCTTTCCATTTTTCTTGCTAACCTGAATGCCTTCTCTAATGAATCAGGTTCCCAAAGGCGCACATCATGTTGGATATTATCCTTTAAAGACCCTATGAACACATCAATCCTATGCTCCTCTGGAATATCTTTTACCCTTATGTTCAATTTTTGGAACTCCTCAATGTGCTCCATTATTGAACCCTTTTGTTTGAGACTTATCAATTGGCTAAAAAAAGTGTTGCTTTTTGTATCCTCATAATGTGCTATCAATTCTTCCGTAAAAATTGCCCAAGTGATAAATTGTTTACGAGAACAAAGCCATTGATACCATACAAACTGATTTGGTTCCAAATATAAAGTTGCCATACGTACCTTTTGTGTGTTTTGCACATTATTGAGATCGAAGAATTGCTCCATCTGTAATATCCATGTGGCGGGATCCTTGCCATCAAACTTCCTCATATCGATTTTTGGAACATGGTGAGTCTTCGATCCAACATTAGAGTCTATGGAATCATGATTAACATTTCTTTTTTTCTCATCATGAGTTTCCTTTACTACCTTTTCACCATTAGTGACCCTTTCTTGTAGCAACTTCTTCAATTCTTCCATGTCTGTCTTCAAATCTATCTTCAAATTTACCATCGAATCCTCCACCTTAGTTTCCATGCCCTTTATCTTAGATTCCACGCCACTTATCTTAGCTTCTGTTAGCTTTTGTGAGCGTGACATTTGTTGCACTTGTTCTTGTAATTTTGATATATCATGTAGCATTTCTTCCTCTTCTTCATGAGTCATGCTAGAGCTTTCAGGTTCCTTACTAGGTGTTTGCATTTTCTTTCCTCGGGGCATCAGTTACCGATAATAATGCTTTACTATGCCCTTTGAATTCCATTAAACCAAGCTTACATAAAAATTTTAAAAAAAACTACACACCTTTTTTCACTTTATAGAAGCCTGATATTGAATCTGATGTATCTCTGTAATTTCGGATCATCCAGTTCTGAAATTGCTACCTGTAGTAGCCTTCTACGTCCTCTTTCCAATGCCACAAGTCTGAGCCAAATTGGATTCTCCAAGGAAGAGTTATGTGAAATCTCCCACAGTGACTTGCTTTTAGACTGGTTCAGTAGAGCGAACTTGTACGACGTGCCACGCGTCACTGTTTCAACCTTTGAATCTGAAACACACATACAAGAAACTACAGTTCGTCCTCTTTCTGTACCTTTTTACAGCATTTCAATCCGATCCTCAGAGAGAGAGTTATGACGATTTTCCCCAGGTCACCTATTTTGAATGTAATTCAGGAGTCTGCAGAAAGGCCAACTTCCTCAGATCATATCTCCGAAAATATCGGGAAAAAAGCTCTGAAATTCGGACACAAGGTTCAGCGCCAATTCTTCGCAAATGGGTTTTTTTTTACTCTTCTGAAACGTCACAGAAAAAAAGTTATAGCGAAAATGCCACGATGACCTGTTTGGAGCAGCGAAACCCTAGAATCCAAAGCTCTGATACCAAATGTTATGAAACTAGCTCAAGAAAAGATAGAAAAGATAGATCAACGCCTTAGAATTCAGCCTCTTCGAGGGGGCAACCTCCTTTACATTACATAAATGAACAATTCTTGGATGATACAAATGACAAAACCTCCTTTCTATATATAGGAGTCTAAGGAGTCACAATATAATCCAGCCGACCTAACAATAATAATATAAAGCCACACAAATAACAATAGGGGCTTCTATGGGGCACAGAAATAACAATATGGGGGGTAATAGGGGCACAACAATATAAATAAGGGGTATAACTACAATATTAATGGGGTAATCACTAGTATTATAGGGACCCAACACTATGGAATCATGATTAACATTTCTTTTGTTCTCATCATGAGTTTCCTTTACTACCTTTTCACCATTAGTAAGTATTTCTTGTAGAAAATTTGTCAAATCTGTCTTCAGATCTACCATGCATGTCTTCAAATTTGTGTTCAAATCTATCTTCAAATTGTCCATCTTAGCTTCCACGCCATTTATCTTAGCATCTGTTAACTTTTGTGAGCATGACATTTGTTGCACTTGTTCTTGTAATTTTGATATATCATGTAGCATTTCTTCCTCTTCTTCATGAGTCATGCTAGAGCTTTCAGGTTCCTTACTAGGTGTTTGCATTTTCTTTCCTCGGGGCATCAGTTACCGATAATAATGCTCTACTATGCCCTTTTAATTCCTTAAAAATAAATTTTCAAACCAAGCTTAAGCAAAAATTTAAAAAAATCTACACACCTTTTTTCACTTTGTAGGAGCTCGATATTGCCTCTGATGTATCTCTGTACTTTCCAATCACCTAGTTCTGAATTTGTGACTTGTAGTATCCCTTTGTGTCCTCTTTCTAATGCCACTAGTCTGATCCAAATTGGATTCTCCAAGAAAGAGTTATGCACAATCTCCCAAGATGACCTGATTATAGACCTTTCCAGAAGAGCGAAGTTGTATGAAGTGCCACGTGTACAATTTTCTATATTTGGTTCTGAAAAAGATATACAAGAAACTACAGTCCATCCTCTTTCTGTACCTTCTTACGAAATTTCAATCTGATTCCCAGAGAGAAAGTTATGACAATTTATCCCAGGTCACCTGTTTTGAATGTAATTCAGGAGTCTGCAAAAAGACTAACTTCCTCAGATCATATCTCCGAAAATATCGCGCGAAAAGCTCTGAAATTCGGACCCAAGGTTCAGCGCGATTTCTTCTCAAATGGGTTTTTTTTGCGATTTCTGAGACATCACAAAAAAAAAAAAATTATAGCGAAAATGCCATGATGACCTGTTTGGAGCAGCGAAACCCTAGAATCCAAAGCTCTGATACCAAATGTTATGAAACTAGCTCAAGAAAAGATAGAAAAGATAGATCAACGCCTTAGAATTCAGCCTCTTCGAGGGGGCAACCTCCTTTACATTACATAAATGAACAATTCTTGGATGATTCAAATGACAAAACCTCCTTTCTATATATAGGAGTCTAAGGAGTCACAATATAATCCAGCCGACCTAACAATAATAATATAAAGCCACAAAAATAACAATAGAGGGATTCTATGGGGCACAGAAATAACAATATGGGGGTAATAGGGGCACAACAATATAAATAAGGGGTATAACTATAATAGTAATGGGGTAATCACTAGTATTATAGGGACCCAATAGTTTATTTGACATATTATTTATTGCAGGAAAATAATCAAATGGATAGAAAGGTGGTAGAATACATAGAATCTCCCTATGCATCATATGAGCAACGTGATGTAGGGCACACTTCTGATTTGGAAGATACATTGAGGATCTTGAAGGAAGAGATAAGGAGTTGTAAGGCAAATAATTATTGGATCATATAGGCACAAGATAAGCAAGCAATTGTTAATGCAATATTTCTTCAAAGTTTGTCAGACTTGCAGCGGCAAAGGTTGCTTTGGATCAACCATGGATAGAAGGATAGAATTAATGGGGCATATGGCAGTAGGCCTCCTAGTAGACATAGGTCAGATAGATCTAATATGGTGAGAGATGGCAATTTTGTTGGACACTCCGGATAGGAGGGGCGATGTGTTATGCAACCAACTCACAAAATAGAAGAAAAGATAGATCAATGACTTCAAAATCATCCTCTTCAAGGGGGCAACCCCCTTTACAGTACAAAAATGAACAATTCTTGGACGATACAAATGATAAGACCTCATTTATATATATAGGAGTCTAAGGGGTCCCAATATAATCAGAGCGTACATAACAATAATATTGTAAGGGCACAACCATAACAATAGTGGGCTTCTATGGGGCACAATAATAACAATATGGGGACTACATGGGCACAACAATACAATAAGGGGGGTTGCACCAATAAAAATAAGGGGCTACACTAGTAGTATAGGGACCTCACATGCCCCTCTCCTTCAAAAAGTGTTGTCCTTGGCGCTTAAGTAGTGTTGGACGCTTTTGTATAAAAATTCTCATCCTCCCATGTGCAGTCTTTAGCGGGTAAGTTCTTCCACTTGATGAGATACTATGAAATTCATCGATTTCGTAGTTGTCGTGTTCTTGTTTCCATGACTGCTTTAGGTTCCACTATGTTTTTTCTTTCCTCATCAAGTTTCGACAATATTGTTTGAACTGGGAGCTTGTCCCCTATAACCTTCTTTAATCATGGAACATGGAAAACTAGGTGCACTCGGGAAGATGCATGAAGCTCCAATTTGTTTGCCATAGGACCAATATTTTGCAACACCTTGTAAGGACCATAGTACTTTGGTGATAATTTATCATTCTTCTTAGTTTGCTTAAGGGCCATTTGTTTCTATGGTTGTAGCCGTAAAAATACCTAGTCGCCTACATCAAAACTTATTTTGATGCGATGTTGATTTGCTTGTTGTTTCATTCGATTATGCGCCAAAGTGAGGTTATCTTTTAAGAGTTGGATAACTTTTTGTTTATGCTCGATGTGATCTTCCACTGTTTGAACCTTAAAATGATTGTCAAAGACTTTTTGGAGATCAGGAGAAACGGATGATTTCACTGTTTGAACCTCTAGTGAACATAATTGTGCAATTACGCCCCACTCTTCTTTCTTTAGAATCGATATCATGCCATTAGATATTATTAGCTTTCCTGGTTTCCTTGTGATACCCCTTAATTCAACTTCATTTCCTTCCCAAAAAAAATTCAAGAAAAGTTATTGAAAAGTGAAAGCTATCGTCCCCAAAGATTGTAACCATTGGAATCATAGTACAACATCAACACCACCCATTGGAATGGAAAGCATTAGACTATTCAAGAAATATTCTCCATGGATAGCTTGATATTATGGCACTTTCCAGATAAATTTATGGTTCCTCCATTTGAAACTATTACTTGACACTCCGGTGTCGGATATATGAAGAAATTCAATCCATTGACTATCTCACAATGAATAAAATTATGGGTACTACCCAAATCAATCAACACTATTACCTTTTTCTTCTTGATATGTCCTTCTATCTTAAGAGTTTTAGGAGTGGTAATTTCTGTCAATACATTACAAGATATGGTCAAATTCATTTCTTCTTTCTCTGGGATTGGTTCTTGGTGTGTATCCTCTTCTTTTGGCATTTCTTGTTCCTTTTCTTCCTCCTCTTCCCCATCTATGTAAATTAATTTCTTCTCAGCACACTTATGACCTTTAGTGTATTTTCTATCGCAATTGCCACAGAGCTCATTTTCTCTTTTTTCTTCCAATTGTTGTGGTGTCAACCTTGTAGGTGGTGGAAGGCTAGGAGTAACAATAATTCCATCTTTATATTTATGAGTGGTAGGCTTCCTTGTTGTCATAATTTTTCTTTCAATTTTTCTTGCCAACTTATATGGCTTCTCCAATGAATCAGGTTCCCAAAGGCGAACCTCATGTTGGATGTTATCCTTTAAAGTCTTTATGAAGACATCAATCCTCTGCTTCTCTGGAATATCATTTACTCTTTATTCAATTTTTGGAAGTCCTCAATGTCATCTGCCATTTAACCTTTTTGTTTGAGATTTATCAATTGGCTAAAGAAGGCGTTTCTCTTTGTATCCTCATAATGTGCTACCATTTCCTCCATGACAATTGACTAGGTGACAAGTGGTTTATGAAAACAAAGCCCTCTATATCATACAAATTGTTCAGTTCTAAATATAAATATGCAATATGTACCTTTTGTAACAATTTCACATCATGTACATCAAAATATTTCTCCATTTGTAGTATCCAAGTTACCAGATCCTTCCCATCAAACTTCCTCATATTTATTTTTCTTGCTTTTAGGAGCTCGATCTCGAAATTATTGTAACTCTGTAATTTTAGATCTCCAAGTTCTAAAATTGTGTCATGTCCTAGCCCTCTTAGTCCTCTTTCCAACCCCACAGGTATGATCGAGATTGGATTCTTCAAGAAATAGTTATGCCCATTCTCCCACAATGACCTAATTATAGATTGGTTTAGTAGAGTGAATTTGTACGAAGTTCCACATGTCACTGTTTCAACCTTCCGCCCTAAAAATGATACTCAACAAACTACAACCCATCCTCTTTCTGTCACTTCTTACGAAATTTTAATCTGGTGCTAAGAGAGCAAGTTATGACAATTTTCACAAGGTCATCTGTTTGAGATGGAATTTGGGAGCCTGCAAAAGCCCTAAATTCCTTGGATAATATATCCGAAAATATAGCGAGACAAGATTTGAAATTAGGACAAGAGGTTCATCATGATTTCGGCTCAAATGGGTTTTAATTTCAGCGTTTGAAACTTTGTATAAAATATGTTATAATGAAAATTCCACGATGAGCAGTGAATCCTTAGAATCCAAAGCTCTAATACCAAATGTTATGCATCTAGCTCACAAAATAGAAGAAAAGATAGATCAATGAATTCAAAATAAGCCTCTTCAAGGGGGAAACTTCCTTTACATTACATAAATGAACAATTATTAGATGATACAAATGACAATACCTCTTTTCTATATATAGGAGTTTAAGGGGTCCCAATATAATCAGAGTCTACATAACAATAATATTGTAAGAGAACAACCATAACAATAGTGGGCTTCTATGGGGCACAATAATAACAATATGGGGACTACATGGGCACAACAATAAAATAAGGGGGGTTGCACTAATGACAATAAGAGGCTACACTAATAGTATAGGGACCTAACACGATAAGTACATGTACTATTCTAGTTTTGGTTCTGATAGACATCATGATCGTCATCGTTATCATCCTTACAGGAGGAGTGATAAGGGATACTTTCCGGATGAATTTAAGAAAGAGAAGCCACCTACTTTTGATGGATATGTGAAGAAGCTGGAAGATGCAAAGGATTGGATACTTGGGGTGAACAAATTATTTGAGTTGCATGAGTACACAGATAACATGAAGGCCAAAATAGCTATCTTCAGCTTGAAAGATAAAGCAAACATCTGGTGGGAGGATGTTAAGCGGGTCAAAGACATCACGACAAATGACTTGAGTTGGCAGGAGTTCAAGAGAATTTTCAGGAAGAAGTACTTTTCAGAGAGTTACTATGACAGTAAGGCCAAATAATTCTATGAGCTAAAGATGGGATCAATGACAGATGAAGAGTACACGACCAAGTTTTTGGAGCTATTGAAGTATGTACCATATCTTACTGATGAGAAGGCTAAAGTTAAGAGATTTGTTAAATGTTTTCCATTAGAATTTAGAGATCGAATTGAGTATGAAGAGCCTTAGTCACTTGAGGAAGTCATTGGGAAATTGGAGCATTGTTATGAATAGACAAAGCGTAAGAATGAATCTCAACAAGGATGGAAGGGAAAAGACAAAGGTAGAGATAAATGGGAGCCTAAGAGAACAAGGCATTAGAATGCAGATGGGAAAGAAAATATGGCACCACAAAATAAGTTTAATGCAGTTAGACAGGGACATGGGTCACAACAACATCAACATAGAGGTGAGGGCACTGGTCGATTGGAGTGTTGGACATGTGGTGAGGAACACCTTAGGAGAGATTGTCTGCAACATCAGGGTGGTAGGCCTAAGATATACAGTGCATAGGAGGCGCAGACTGTTGGGGATGTTGGGCAGAGTATTCCTCGTATTTATGTAGCAGTGGACAATAAACAGGCAGAACACTAGGCATCTATCATTGAGATGGACAGTAAGCTTTGTGATCAAGTTATTTCTATTTTTATTGACCCTGGATCTAATTATAACTATACTAGTCATGAGTTGGTGGATAAGTGTGGTTTGAGTAAGTAATTGCATGCATAGTCTTAGTTAGTGCAGTTGACTACAGGTACAAAGAAACAAGTTCATCATTGGGTAAGAGCTTATGCATTTGACTTGAATGATATGTCTACCGTAACACAGATTGGTTGTATCTTCATAGAACCAAGGTAGACTGTTATGATAAAGCTATCAACTGCGTTGATGACAATGGGGAACCGAGAGTCTTGCAGGGTAAGAAGAAAGCCACATCAGTTAGGATGGTGATAGCTATGCAAGCAAAGCGTAGTCGCAAGAAACAATGTCTGTTATTTGCAGTACACATTTATAGTGATAAGGGTAAGGAGGTTGGGGATGCAAATGTGTTGAGAAGGCACCCAATTTTGCAGCAGTTTCATGATATATTTCCTGAGGACATTACAGAGTTGCCACCTCACAGGGAGGTAGAATTTTCTATTGAGTTAGTGCCAGGGGAAACTCCAACATCAAAAGCACCTTACAGGATGAGCACACCTGAGTTGGTTGATTTAAAGTTTCAGTTGAAGGAAATGTTGGACAAGGGATACATTAGGCCAAGTGTATCACCTTGGGGCGCACCGGTATTGTTCGCGAAGAAGAAAGATGGTACTCTCGAACTATGCATCGATTACCGAAAGTTGAACAAAGTGACCATCTAGAACATGTACCCTTTGTCGAGGATTGATGACTTGTTTGATCAGCTGAAGGTAGCAACAGTTTTCTCGAAGATTGATATGAGATCTAGATACCATCAGGTATGCATCAAGGAGGAGGAAATTTAGAAGACTGCATTCCGGACTAGGTATGGACATTATGAGTTCATTGTTGTTCCATTTGGCTTGACTAATGCTCCAACTACATTTATATATTTGATGAATAGTGTGTTGCAGCCATATTTGGATAAGTTTGTTATCGTGTTCATTGATGATATACAGGTATATTGTAAAAATGGGGAAGAGCATGTCGAGCATTTAACAAAAGTGTTGAGGTTGTTGAGAGAGCATCAGTTGTATGCTAAGCTCAACAAGTTTAGTTTCTTTCAGAGTGAGGAACACTACTTGGGACATGTTGTCTCCAAGGAGGGCATTGTAGTAGATCCAGAGAAGATAAGGGCCATCATGGAGTGGGTAGCTCTTAAGAGTGTGGATGAGGTGAGATCTTTCATGGGTCTGGCGAGATATTATAGGAGATTCATCGGGAACTTCTCATAGATTTCTTATCCTATCACATCATTGCAAAGGATAGGTAAGAAGTTTGAATGGACAGAAGAGTGTGAGGCTAGATTTGAGCAACTTAAGTATTCGTTGACACATTCACCAGTGCTACAAATTGCAAATCTGGACAAAGAGTTTGTGGTATGCACAGATGCTTGCAAGAGAGGGCTTGGTGGAGTCCTTATGCAAGATGGACAGGTGGTATGCTACAAGTCCAAAAAAATAAACGAGCGCGAAAAGAACTACCTCACACATGATCTTAATTTAGCAACAATCATACATGCATTGAAGATGTGGAGGCACTATCTTCTTGGTAGGAGGTTTGTACTTATGAGTGATCACATTGGGTTGAGGTATTTGTTTGACCAGTCGAATATGAACGTTAAGCAGGATAGATGGTTGGCCACGATCAACGGGTTTGATTTCGAGATCAAGTGCATTAAAGGTAAAGAGAAAAGGGCGACAGCTGCTCTCAATAGATGGGTACAGCTAAATCACTTGGCAGTTATGAGCTCCTATGGGACAGATCTACAAGATAGGATCTTGCAGGCGGATCAGCAAGATGTCAGGTATATGGAGATTGTGCACAGGTTGCAGCAAGGTGTTGGTACATGTACATGTGATAGTACATGTACAAGTGTAGGTACGAGTAGTGGTACATGTACCGGTGGCAGTACAGGTAGAGGCACATGTATGGGTACAAGTGCAGGTGCACAGCGTATGGATTATTGTCTTACAACATATGGATTGGTCAAGTTCCAAGACAAGATATATGTGCCAGATAACAGTGAGCTCAAGAAGGTGATCTTGAGCGAGTTTCATGCAAAACCATTTTCGAGTCACCCAGGTTATCATAAGACACTGACAACCATGAAGATATTTTACTATTGGCCAAATTTGAAGAGGGATGTAACAAAGTTTGTGGCGAGGTGTTTTGATTATCAACGAGTAAAAGTAGAGTGTAAACATATAGGTGGACTGCTACAACTGATCGTGATTCCAGAATGGAAATGGGAGGTTATTTCCATGGAATTCATCACAGGGTTGCCGAAGACAGTGAGACAACATGATTCTATCATGGACAGGTTGACAAAGGTTGCACATTTCATCCCAGTGAAGTCTACATTCTCAACTAGCGATGTAGCATAAGTATTCATCAGAGATTTGGTCAGGTTGCATGGTGTTCCAAAGAAGGTTGTGTCAGACAGGGATGCGAAGTTCACTTCGAAGTTTTGGAAGGAGTTATTTGCAGGTTTGGGCACAGAGTTGGCCTTCAATACAACTTATCATCCGCAGACAGATTGGCAGACAGAGAGGGTCAATAGGATATTGGAGGACATATTGAGGATGTATGTGATGCATCATCAATGGAAGTGGGAAGAGTATCTCCCCTTGGTTGAGTTTGCATACAACAATGGGTATCAAGAGTTACTGAGGATGAGTCCTTTTGAGGCATTGTATGGGTGGGATTGTAACACTCCTATCAGTTGGAGTGATCCGGTTAGTTGGGTATTGATTGGACCAAATGTTGGAAAACATGGAACATGAAATGCAAGTGATAAAGAAGAATCCAAAGGCAGCACAGGATAGGCAAAAGAGTTACATAGGAATAGGTTGTTCAAGGAGTTCCAGGTCGGGGAACGTGTGTACTTGCGCATCAAACCGAAGAAGAGATCCTTGTGGATTGGATCTTGTGCTAAGTTGGCACCAGGGTTTTGTGGACCCTTCAGTATCATTGAGAGGTTTGGGCCAGTAGACTATTGACTTGCACTGCCTCCGACAATGAAATTCCATGATGTTTTCCATGTTTCCTTATTTAAGAAGTATGTTAAAGATGTTGATCATGTGATTGACTAGTTTGTATTGTAGGTGGAACTAGATGGATAATTTCAGTTGGAGCCTCAACGTATATTGCAGAAAAAAGGTACTCATGCTCCCGAATCGAGCAAGTTAAAGTGCAATGGAAGCACTTTGGGTCCAATGAAGCTACATGGGAGATGGTGGATCAAATGCGGACTATGTATCCTTCCTTGTTTGTCAGTTGAGGTAAAGCAACTTTGATATGGTGTTTTGGTATAAGCTTTGATATGGTGTTTTGGTATATGATTTGATATGATGTTCAATTATATGTTTGGGTACATGTTTTTCATATATATTTTGGTGATATTGCTATATGTACATATGTATATGGATGTAAATACCGCCATGGGCTATGTTATAAAGCTCCACTAAGCGGTCTGGGTGTCATGTTATTATGATTATGTTGTCATGTTACTATGCTATCATGTGGTTATGTTATCATGATGTCATGTGGGTTGGCACTTAGTAGGATGATCATTGTAAATACCGTAATGAGATATGTTATAAAGCTCCAGTATGCGGTATGTTGTCATGGTGTTTTGCTTTGAGCAAGTCCTTCATTGTAAATACTACATCGAGCTATGTTATAAATCTCCACGAGCAGTATGTCTTATTTTAGCAGGTTACTGAGATATATGTGTGATTGAACACTGAGGATGGTGTCCCCCACGGGGGAGGGTTCTGTAACAACCATAGTGAAAATTCCATGTAATAAAAGTTAAAAACAATAACCACAGTTGATGGGACACTTATTCTAAGCTGAATGTTGGGCAAGACATCCTAGGGGGTATTCATTTGGTTGTTTATGGCTAGGGAAATTGGCAAAGGCAACAACTAAGGCTTTAGAAAGGCAAAATGGCATTTTTGGCACAATTGTTTATGAAAATAATGTAAATTAGGAGAAAAGGGAGCTGAAAGGTCATAGGTTGTGTGTGAGGAGGAAAATGAAGGAAAATAATGGAAAATGAAGAAAATAGAGCCCTCATTCATAAAAAGGATTATGAGGATTAGTTGGTAACTTTTTGTCAGTTGAGTTTTGGAGCTATCTCATTGTTCTCTCTCTCTGTCACTCTTGGACACTTAGATTTTCTTGGAGCACTTTAGCATTGGAGCAAGAAAAGCAAAGAAGGAAAGAGGAAGAAAAGATCAAGTAGGGAAAGGCAGGATCAAGAATCTACAATAGGCTTCATTGCAGGTATCAACTTGCATGTGTATTTTCCTTGCTAGATTTGGCATGCATGGTATTTCAGGTGTGACAATGTTCTTCAGCCTATCCTTGCCATTTCCTCATAGCTTTGATGAGATGGGTTTCTCATATTCAATTAATGTGGGATGGCTGGATGGATTCGAAGTTGAGTGGGGTGGATCTCTGAACTGACAAACACATGGCCTAGTGGTCTCTGAATTGGATTGTGGATCATGGTAAAGCCATTGGCCTAGTAACCCCTGAAACGAATTGTGGGTTGCGGTAAAGCCAGATTGTGTGCCTCAGTGGGCTTAGGAATGCTTGCCGATGAATGGCGAGATATATGATAAAGCCAAGAGGTGGATTTCTCTCCGTTGGGCCTAGTAGTCCCAGGATAGGATGTACAATAAAGCCTAATGAGTGTGTCTCGGTGTAGGGCCTAGTGATCCTTGGATCAGATTGTGGATTATGGTAAAGCCTAAAGAGTGTGTCTCAGTGTAGGACCTAGTGATCCCTAAATCAGATTGTGGATTACGGTAAAGCCTGAGAGACTAGGAGGCACTCAAATTCCTCATGGTGTAGGCAGAGAACTCCAGTGGAATCCATGCTTATTTGGTGTTTTTTGGTGTATTCTACGAGTCCCACATTCATGCTTGGAATATGGCACAAGGGTGATTGGATGAAGAGAGACTTGGCTCAGCCAATCTATGGTTGGGTGGAACGTGGTAGTCCCATCTCCAATTGGTTTATTGCATTCATTAATGAGAAATTCATTCCGTTGTATTTCATGTGTAAATGTACTAATGTATATGTGGATTTTATGGCTGATATGTTTATCATATTTCTGTCCTTGTTATGATGGTTATATGTATGTTTTATGACAACAACTATGTATGGCTCTCACCATGTACTTGTAAATGAATGGATAATGTATTTATGGCCTAATAGATGATAATGCAACAAATGACATGAGTGAACAATGGTTCATAGCGATTCTAATATAAGTATGAGATCCCTACACTTAATTACGGTGTTTACACCTATAGGTTACATGTTGATGATATGTTTGACGAAATGCCTGTCATGACTAGTAGGGGTTTGGTTAAGGTATTGTTCAACTTATTTCTTTGGCATCATTATTTTCTTGTTCTTTTACTGATCTTAAGCTATCACTCTGTTATGGGCAGTGACCTAGGCTCTAGGCCTAAAAAAGTGGCTTAAATCCCTGGGTCACTGGCACAAAACTGGCAAATTGGGTCCCTGGTCGCTAGCACAAAACTGGCAAATTGGGTCCTTGGACGCTGGCATATAAGCCTGTGAGAGCGACCTTGGGTTTTTGGACATTGCCATGCATATATCATGAGAGCATCTGAGGCCTAAGATGGTCAAAACTTCAGTAGGACCCAAGGGCAAGCTGTCTGAAGTGCTGGATTGGTTTTTGTGGGTCCTGAAGCTGATATTAGATGATTGTGTGTGATGTTTCTGTCAATTCCACTTCCTTAAGGTCACATAGGAGGTTGAATTCAATCATAGTAGCCTCTCGCTGCATGTTTACCCTAGTTGGCTAGTTACTTGGGTAGATGTGGGAGGTGGGTGTTACATTATTTATGGTTGATTTGATATGTCGTGAAGTTATATCATGCTAATCTAGCTTGATTGTGAAGACAAGATAACCTCCCTTAAGATACATTAAGATATGAGTTGGCTTATGTCGTCTATTTGGTGTTTGAGTGTTTAGTGTCTATTATGTCATATAATTGATTTATTTAACATGATATGTTTGCAAGTTGGTTGAATGTTTTATGAATTGCATAATATGAATATGTGTTCAAATGATATTGTTTTAAGATGATTGTACTAACAGATATGTGTTGCGACAATTGATATGTACTTGAGTGTAATAGGTGACAGTTGTAATATTTTCTAATGAATATGAGTTGACTATGGATTATGATATGATTGTTATTCTTGGTAAAGGTTGATTTCGAAATGATATATGTGATTGTCTTGATATTTGGAACATGTGGTTGACATTTGTGAGTAGTTGTAGGGTAACATGCTTGGCATTAGTATGACAAGGTAAGGTAACTAGTATGTTGTTATGTTTACACACTGACGATTATGTGTTTATGGTATTATGGTGCAGGGGATGCATGGCAGAAGAGATTGCCATGAAATCTTAAAGAAGGCTCGGGTTGAGCTTTCAATTAGAGGCACTGGGAACCATGGGGATGGAGTCATGGTGTCTGTTGTTAGTTTTGTGCTTTTGATATTTGTTATTTGGTTGCACTTGATTGCATCTTTGTTATGTCTGGTGCAAGGCCTTGTCGCTTTGTTTGCGGTGTTGTATTGTTATTGACTTTCATGGTTTTATTCTTGTTTGTTTCTTGTCTTGCCTTTTATGTTTGAGTCTCGGGAATTGGTTTGGGAAAAGGAAAATTTAATGGAGTTTGGGGAGAGTTTTGTGGTACCCAATAAGTGATGTAAGGCTTGGATGAAGCTTAGTGCATGTATAAGGGCAACTGAAGGCAAGCGTATGAGAACTAGTTGGATTGGTTGGGTCCATTGAGGTAAATGGACAGTGATAAGACAATCATGAGAAAGGTAACAAAAAGGGTAATCAAATGGATGTGAGGTTTCAAATGCGCTGACTATGTTGGGAACTGTTGTTCTTAATATTGTGCATGAATAAAGGAAGTTCTCTTAACCCTGACGTTATGATATCTAGTAATTATGTTGTGATCATGAATGTGTGTGTGTGTATCTATATATATATATATATATATATATATATATATATATATATATATATATATATATATACACGTTGTCATTTGACAAGGTCATCAGGGATCATGATTGTTTTATGTTGATGTTTATATGTATGCTTGTATGTATGTATGTTGTTTTTTAACAGGGTCACCGGGGATCATTCTTGTGGAGGAATGATTGCTTATGCAGGTGAATGGTATGAAAAGGTCCCTGGTTTATGAGGAATCAAGTGGGAAGAGTAGTCATAACAAATATATGAGGTCAATATCATGTGGATATGAATTGATATTGTATGCTTGTATTATGCTTATGTTTATGTTATGACAGGGAACATTAAAGGATATATTAGTGGAATGAAAACAATGTTCTTTGCGGCATGCTAAGATAAGCATGGATGGCGAGAAACATTGGAAGCAAGGTTGCTTGGCAGAGGCAATATGGTTTTGGATGTGCGGTGCTATTGTTGTGCATGTTGTATATTCAATGATTGTACCTATGGTGATGCGTAATGTTGTATATGTAGTATTGTGTACATATGCTTGTTGTATATATGGTGTTGTGTCTATATTACATATGTAGTTATGGGTATAGATGGTGCTATGTACATGTTGTATATGCAGTGTTGTGTACATATCCTAATGTGAACATGTTGGATATGCGGTGTTGTGTACATATCGTAATTTGTGCATGTTGTATATGCGGCGTTGTGTGCATATGGCATTTTGCGCATGTTGGATATGCGATGTTGTGTACATATGATGCTATGTACATGTTGTATATGCAGTGTTATGTACATATGGTGTTGTGTGCATGTTTTACATATCGTACTATGTACATATGTGTTGTGTGCATGACTGTACATGTGGTGCTGTGTACATGTTGTACATGTGGTGTGTTGTGCATGTGGCACTATGTACATGTGGTGTCGTGTACATGCCATGTATGTGGTGCTGTGTACATGTAGTATTGTGTACACATTGTACATGTGGTGCGGTGTACATATGGCATTGTGTACACGTTGTGCAGGTGGTGTCGTGTACATGTGATGTTGTGCACAAGTTGTGTAGGTGGTGTTGTGTACATGTTGTACATATGGTACTCGTGTACATGTGGTATTGTGTGCATGTCATACATTTTATGTTGTGGGCATGCGGTGCTATGTATATGCATTGTGTAGTCATGGCATCAGGAACTGTGTATTCATTGTTTTGTATTAAGCGTATTGTGTTGTACACGGATGTAGGAGTATGTATTCTGTTGTGTTGTACACTAGGTGTAGGTGTATGTGTCGTGACTTATATCAAGTGTAGGTGTATGTGTCGTGATGTATATCAGGTGTAGGTGTATGAATTGTGTGATTTCATATGTGGTGTGTGGATGTATGTGTTGTGATGTACATTATGTATGTGTGCATGATTGAAGAGAAGCAAAGGCACTAGGTGCTTTTCAATCGTGGCAATCGATCCGGTGTGTGTACAGAAAGAATAAAGGCAGAAGTAAGGAGTTGTGAAGGATAAGTATTAGTATTTTCTTTTAGTTCTATTATACATATGACCTGTGATTATGATTTATAATGGTTATATGTGATCTATGATTCTGGTTTATGATGATTGCATGCGATTCATGATTTTGATTTATGATTATTGTGTTTTGAGCTAACTTAATGTGATATATTTATACATAATGATTTGATCAAAGATACTAGTTTGATTTGTTGTGACAGGACATAAACAAGATTGCAAGTGTACCTTATTGACGAGCTACCATTGAGATATGATGTGAATTTATTTCAATTTATTTTAAATCTAATGGCAGTTATGTGCTTGGTACAGGAAAGCATGGGAAATTCGCAGGTTGGGTGGTTGAAACCGACTGCAAGAATTAGTAGCAGCAGTGAAAGAAATTGGAATAGGTAGCAATATGCTGGTAAATCATTCTGGAGCAGGGCCACTGTGGGACACTGGTACCCAATAATGTCCATTGATTTCCATGAGCATGTTATGACCAATATGATGGTTTGAGACAGGGATATGCCTTAGTTTTTGGACTTTCCCATGCGAGGAAACCTTTCCAAGGGATGGATTGCTCGGGATGGTGGTACCAGCGGAACTTGGAAGGTGTGTGACTGCAGGGAAGGGGGTGACCGGATTGCCTGAGGGACTGTGTAGCAGAGAAGGGAAGGGTGGGGATATATTTGTTTTCATCATTAGCATTACTAGATGGAACCAAATGCACATTGGGAGTGTGCCCTGGAACAATGAGTTGGTAACTATTCACTGAGAGGACAAGTTGCACAAGATTATAGCGTTGGACATTGGATGCAGATTTGACCTTGTAGTTGATTTTGGACTTCCTGGAAGGAGGTGAATCTCGGTATTACTTTGAGGGTGGAGGTGTGAGCCTCTGGATTCCCTTATTGCGGATGCGGGCATCTTATCCTTTATTTTCTATCTGAGAAAATGTGCATATGTGTATATTATTGTAAATACTGTATCGAGCTAGATTTATAAATCTCCATAGACTGTATGGTTATTTGCTGGCTAAAGCAAATGTGTATGTGTATATGTGGTTATTATTGTAAATACCGTAATGAGATGTGTTATAAGCTCTAGTAAAAGGTATGATTGTCATGTTTCTGTACTGGTCATTGTAAATACTGCAACGAGTTGTTTTATAAAGCTCCATGGGCAGTATGTTTTGTTTTCAGCAGTCTTGCTGGTTATAGGTGTCATTGAACACCGAGGACGGTGTTCCCCCAAGAGGGAGGGTTCTGTAACAACCCTAGTTAAAAAATCCATGTAAAAATATATAAGACCACGATCATGGGACACATATTCCAAGATGAATGGTGGGAAAAACATTCTAGTAGGTGTCACTTTGGTTTATTATGGCTAAGGAAATTGGCAAAAGTGATGACAAAGACTTTGGAAAGGCAAAATGACTTTTTTGACACATTTATTTATGAAAATATTGGAAATTAGGAGAAAGGGACGGTGAAAGGTCACAAGTTGCATTTGAGGAGGAAAATCAAGGAAAATAATGGAAAATGAAGAAAATAGAGGCCTCATTGATGAAAAGGCTTATGAGGATCAGTTGGCAAGCTTTTGCTCAGGTTGGTCAGTGTAGCTTTTTGTCAGTTTAGTTTTGGAGCTCTTATTCTATTATCTCTCTCTCATACTCTTTAACACTTAGAGTTTTCTTGGAGCACTCTTGGAGAGTGTGGCATACTTGGATACTTGGAGTAAGAAGGCAAAGGACGAGCGAAAGCGCAAGAGGACATTAGGATAAAAAACTACAAAGGTTTTGCTTGCAGGTACCGAGTTGCATGTATGTTTTCCTCGCTAGTTTGGCATGCATGGAATATGCATGTGGTTTATTGGTCATGATCTGTCATCGGCATGGAGGATTGCCGGGATTGACAATGGATTTTCCTAGCCTTGCCATTTCCAGGATAAATATGGTGTTGTGGGTTCATTTCCTTGTTTTTTTGGTTGGTTCTTATGTTTCCTTTAGCTTGGGTTGAGTTACTAGTTCCTAGAAGCCTTGGTTTGACAAACGACATGGAATGCCTGTAACAACTTGGCTTGAGTTACTATTCCTGGAAGTCTTGGTTGGAAAAACGCTTTGGAAGCCTTGTAACAACCTAGGTTGAGTTGCTAGTCCTAGAAGCCTTGGTTGGACAAATGCTTTGGAAGCTTGGTGACAGTTGTGGATTGAGTTACTAATCCTAGAAACCTTGGTTGGAAAAACACTCTAGAAGCCTGACGTTAGCTGTGGGTCGAGTTACTAGTCATGGAAACTGGGTTGGAACAAACACTTGGAGCCCTGGACGGCTTGGGTAGAGACCAATCTAGTGATGGTTTGTGATGTCCGACCATGGGGTGGAATCACCGTTTGATGGGTTGATATGTTTTGGCCTTTGGAATCCCCGGTTCGGTTTTGATGGATTGTTCCATGAGATCCCACATTCATGCTTGGAATATGGCATGAGGGATGACTGGCTGAAGAGAGATTTGGCTCAGGCATGTCAATGGTCGGGTGGTTCGTGGAAGCCCCAAACCTGGTCGACCTTTGCATCATTAATATGAGGTTATTTCTCCTTGTTAATTCATGAGTATTATACTGGTTTATATGTGGATTATATGGTTGTTGTTTCCTTGGTATTTTTGTTGTTATTATGTTGGTTATGAACATGTATTATGACAGTGGCTATGTATGGCCCCATCACGTTTTTACTTGTAAATGAATGAACAATGTATCTATGGCCTAATAGATGAAATTATAGCTAATGTGTTGAGGCATGAATGTTTGTTAGCAATTATTAGATAAATATGAGACCCCTATGCTCAGTTTTGTTGTTAAGACCTGTAGCTTTCATGTTTGTGACATGTTTGATGAAATGCCTATCATGGCTAGTAGGGGTCCAGTCTAGTCCTTGTTGATGTTTTTGAAAAATTATCTTTGTTCCATTGTGAAATTTCATTTCTGAAGGTGTCATTGAGTTCTGGGCAGTGACAAGGACTCTAGGCCTGGAAAAGTGGCACAAATCCCGGAGTTGCAGGCTCAGCACTGGGGAAAAATGTCCTTGGACATTGCCTTGCCCTTACTATGGGAGCGTTTGGAGCCTCCTAGATGCACCCTTGTTGATATCAAGGGAGTGTCCAAGGGTTTGATGTACTAAAACTTTAGTTGGTCTCAGGGGCTAGTTACCTGAGTGGTTGAGATGGGTCTTGGGAGTTTTGTTGCTGATGCGGAAAGTCTGTGTGATGTCTTCCATCAGTTCCACTTCCTTAGCTGACACATAGGGAGTCGAATCATATCATAGTAACTTCTCGTCACATGTTTACCTCGGTTGGAGGGTTACTTGAGTAGATGTGGGAGGAGGTATTACACTGGAAGCCCTAGAACAACTTGGATTGAATTACTAGTCTTGGAGCCTAGGTTGGGACAAACACTCTAGAGCCCTTGGTGGGTTGAGTTACTAGTCCCTAGAGTTGGTTTGGACAAACGCTTTGGAGCCCTGGACGACCATGGGTTGAGTTACTAGTTCTTAGATCCCTAGACAACTTGGGTAGAGACTGATATGGTTGGTATTAGCGATGTCCAACCATGAGATGGAATCACTGGTTGAGGGTTCAGTTGGTTTGACCTTTGGAAGCCCTGATTTGGTTTTGTTTGGTTTATTCCATGAAATCCCACATTCATGCTTGGAATATGGCATGGGGGTGATTCACTAAAAGAGAGATTTTGTTCAGCCCAATCTATGGTCAGGTGGTACATGGAAGTCTCTGACTCGGTTGGTATTTTCATATGTTAATAAGAGTTATTCTTCTATTGTGATTCATGTATTTTTTGTAGTGATTATGTTGGTGATGTTATGGATGGATTGCCATGGTTTATATGTTGGTTGTATGTTGTTTATATGACGTGTTTCATCTATGGCTCTTGTCATGAATTGGTTAGCTATTGATCGGTTGATGAAAGTATGGATTAATAAGTGTTGTTGCAACTATGTGGAGAGGGCATAGGGTCTTCGGTGATTCTTAGATGAATCTAAGACTTTATGATCAGATATGCATTCATGACCTATATCTTACATGTTTTCCATGTGTTTGACGAAATGTTTGTTATGTTCTAGGCAATCTAGGTCAATTTCTACCTTCAAGTTTGTATGTTTAGCCTTGTTGTCATGTCATTAATGATTTTAAGAAGTCTCAGGAAGTTATGGGCAATGGTTTGGAGGCTGACCTGGAATTGAGGTTATGATCTCAAGACTGCACCCTCTGAACTGGACAATTTGGGTCACAACCACACTCAGGCAGGCTTGTGAGTGCAGTTGGAGGCCTTCAACCACATGGAGGCCTTGTCATGCATGCGGTTGGGGGTTAAGTTGTGTGAAAAGGAGCCCCAACTTAGGGTTTGGTCACCTAGGGTGGTTCTTTGGCCCTTGAGTGTCCCTATAGCCCTGTGGAATGTTATGAGTTGTCAGTCGGTGGTTAGTTGTAGGCCCCACTTCCTTAACTAGAGCTAGAAGGTTGGTTCATGTCATAATAGCTCTCGTCTCATGTTTACCCTAGGAGGCCAATGAAATTGGGTAAATGTGGGAGGTGTGGTTACATAATGAGTGTTTAAACTCTAATTGCATAGGATCTTGGGCACATGAGTGGCTAGATGATTGCTAACATGTAAGAAGAAAGTAAGTGCAAAACAAGCTTAAAGTTGTGAGAAATTTGGAAATTATCATTTACACTACAGTGCCATAGAGAAAAAGGAGCAACTCCACTGAAATGGTAGTTGCCTAACTTGTGATACTGATTTTTTCCAAGCCAAAGCACTAAGGACCAGGTCAACAAAGAACGATAATTAGAGCTATTGCAGGCCACTGTTGACGAGACATATTGGTTGCATTAGTCACCAACTTCTTTGAAGTTGAGCTCGATATAGGTGAGAATGTGCAGAGCCATGACCAAAATTAACATTGCCTGGTACTTTAAACAAGTGGAGTCCCAACTGACAGATTGTTTGCATGAAATATAATTAAGGTCTGAGTGGAGGATGCTTAGAGTATTAATGTTTTGAATGACGATCGAAATGCATTTGGAGTAATACATTCTTATTTACCATGGGGGCATGATACCATGTCCCTTGGTCCTTTGGTTAAGTGGGACAACGACAGCTTGCCCACCCCCCTCTTTGTCTTAGAAAGCACCTTGTACAAATGCTTAATTAAGAAAGTCAACTAAAATGGAAAAATATAAAAATGAAAGGAATATAAGCATCATCCACAATAGACACAAATATTTTCCTTGGGAAACTCTTACACGAGAAAACCCAGCTAGAAGGCTGCTTTGCTCTCTTTTCTTTGCTATGGAAAATGTGCAACTTCCAATCAAGAGGTACTCCCTATGGAGTCACCTGAGACCAATGGCTTGGAAGGTTGTTATAGAACATTAATCCCCTCTATTATGCTATTTTGTTTTCCTACTCTCAGTTGCTTTGTTCTCTATGGAACAAAATCTAATAGCATCAAATGGAACCCCCACTCCTCTTAGTGGCCCAATTTATAACATAGCCAATAGCCAACCAGGCGTAAGGTTTGGCTCTTTCAGCTTTCAACTAGAGTTATGGGTTTGAACCTTCCAAAGTCTTCTTCGTAGTCCACATGTGGCTATCCCCATATGCATGAATAACAAGGTTGACATGGAATTCATTGGAACTATAGTGGTTAAACATGGTAGGTCAACTTGTAAGAAGCATACATTTTGCACATGAACATTTACATGATTCTTGCATGGTTGGAAAGGTCTCTGAGTGTAAAGAATTGTCTTGTGGTCTAGAGCTAAAGCGTGAAAGTTTGACTGATCCAGGTGGATATTGGTGGCCACCTGCCAAGTCCACCTGGACCCCCACCATTGTCTTTCTCAGCATTTTCAGTTTCCTTAATTGTAGCACAACTTACTATTTTAGCAGTTTTTCGGGTCCTGAACTTCCGGAGCCGTTTTGAGGCCCTAAACGACGTTTTTTGGGGAATCCGAGGGCAACACGAGTCCATGGAATGGATAGTGCTCGGATAGATCTTTCTAATGAGCTATTGTACGCGTCAAACGGAGATCATATGCCAAAGTTACGACCCCGGGAAGTTGATGTACCAACTTACCCCCAAACGGGGCCCACAGTTTGGCGTTTCATCTCCTAGGGTTAGGTTTTGGAATGTTAAGGGTTTTTCCATTGTTTCTCAACAATAAATAGGCCTTCGAGCCTCATTGTAACACAGTTCAGAGGCATGTAGCCATCACATCTCTTCTCAGAGATAAGCTACCATCGCCCCAGCTAGTTTATTGCCATTTCTGTTTGTAAGCATATTTCAGTATTTTCCATTAATGAAATGAAGTATTATTTCCGCTGCATCTTTGTGTATATGGTTATCTCTGTAATTTGTTGCGTTCCTGTTTAAATCCGGATCATTGACCCCCAAAACCATCATTTTATGCCTCAAAATGGCCATGGAAGGTTTTAGACCACAACTCTCCAAATTGGGACTCATCGGTAAAGATGATCTTGTATGTTAATTCCTCCAATTTTTCCACTCTAAAAGCATTGAGATAGATGACAAGCAATATGATGATCTAATCCATATTAGTTATGTTTATAAAATCACTAATTTTTCCATTTTAAATGTTACCTCCACTAGTGCTAGGGATTAAAGAGGGAAGAAAATTTGAAGCATTTATAACTACAATGTTTACCTCTAAAACTGATTGCCAATCTAAACAAAATGGAGATCCTCAATCAACACTTGCAATTGAATCTTCTAGAACAACATGAGCAAGAGTCATAATACAATAACAACCTATGTTATTTCAAATCCACAAATTGCAAGCCCTGAATTATTGGCACTTGTCAATATCCCTACCATATAATTCTCCTACATTGAAGCTACTACTATCATTAGTAATTTTTTAGTGGTGGGTTTCTTTCCATGCTCACAGTGCTCTTCTCCTCATTGTTACAACTTAAGCTAATCAAGTTACAACTCTTTAGTGACAAGGTCTATCCGTATGCGAGCAAAGATAGAAAATATGACTAGACTTCATGCATAATTTGTGTTGATCTTAATCATTCAGATCTTTGCATTGTGCTACGACATTAATAAAATAGAAAGATCACAAAAGTAAAATGCATTTTTTGTGCCATCTTAAGTTTCTATAGAGAAAATTCACCATCTCCTTAGTAATGAGTTGCAAATAAAAAAAATAATTAATTTAAAAAAAAAATAAAAAAACGTTCCATTTAACTTTTAGCCATAGTTACCTTTAATTATTTTTTAAAAATATATTATTATTATTATTTTAAATTATTAAAAATAATTTTGTTAATTAATTATTACTATGTACATTTATTGTTAAATTTATTAAATATCAACAAACTATTTCTTCCTTTTTAACTAAATTAAATGCAAGAAAGATTAACCTAAAATGCAAAAAAAAATCTACCCACTAACGATTGCTATCACCATAATTGTGATGAGTTCTGTTGAACTTGAGCTTCAAAACTTGTTAACATAATTGGGTTCCTAAAAAATAACTTTGGTCTTCAATCCCTCTCTATAAAATTTAAACTAAACGTAACTCAATCGAATTAATCTAGAATTCTTCAATTTAAAGATAAACAAACTTACATTCAGGTATTCAAAATTTATCGATCCCATCCGTAAAATTTAAATAAAATAACATATTTCCATATAATCCTTTTTAAAACATTAAAAATACTCAATAATATATCCACATGGCGTTAAAAAGTGTATGACCTTCCAATTCATACCCAACTTGAAATATATATAACCAGTTTCATCAACTAATCGGACAATCTTCAAGGTGATGACGAGTCCACAGAATCTACCGTCTGACTAGAACCTACAGAACGCTGCAAAGCTAAGCGGTGATCGGAAAGTCCGAGTATTTTTTTCCCCAAAGAATTGACCATGGCAGATGGCGGGAGGAATAATTTCCATCGGCAGGAATGCAATTGCTGTCACAGAAATGCTTATGGAGTGGAACAATCTCTGGAAGAAATGGATTTTCACCGAAGTCTGGGCAGTGCCTGCATGACAGGTGACTTTCAGCGAATAGAGAGGCTGGTTTCCAAGGGGGTTGATGTAAACGCTGAGGATGCCTCTGGATATGCTCCGCTGCATTATGCTTCCAGAAATGGTCATGTTCAAGCTTGCTCCCTTCTCTTGAAGGTGCCCATTTGGTTTTTCAAATTCTTTTGTTGATTCTTCTCGTTCGATTTTTCGACCCGGTGTTTTTAATTTTACTAGATTTTGATAGGAATGAAAATGAATTCCATGTCTATTAGTCACTCACATTCTTACATCCATTTAGAATTTTAAAACAAAATGGTAAATATAATTAAAACTCGCTTATAGCAATTCTGATAACGCAGGTACCCTCCGAATCACCTCGAGACTCTAACAAATTGAACACTCTCCAAAACATCTCAAATAATCTAACAAAACTAACATCTAAATTGTGTGGTGAATTGTATAAACCTTCTAACCTCCTTTCATGCTCTAAATAGAGAGCAGATCCTACATACCGCGTCAACACCTTGTTAAAGGCATCTCAACTAAATCTTACAGGGTTTTCTTTTGTTTAGTCCTCACTGCTATTTAGATTTGTATTGGCTTTGCAATGCCAATAGCTATGCTCTTTGCATATAGCCTTCTAAGATCCATGATTATTGTTATTGTTAAAGTTCATATGTAGCCTATTTAGCCCAAATATGTTGAGGAGAAGCAAACAAAAGTATCCTAAATCTGAGAAGACTCAACTAAACCAGATGCTAGACCACTACCATTTCTTGGAGAGCTTGGTTTGCATTGCACAATTCAAACATCAGATAACTTGATGTGCATTATACAATTCAAACTTTAGAATTGAACCGACTCACAGACGCTGTGACAAATATGGGAGTAACTATGTGTCATGTACCCAGTCGCCTTCCTTTGAGCAGTGGGCCACCATCTGAAAGGAATTCTTTTATTTCTGCCCATCTGATTTTTGTAACAGGTTTCTTATGTAATCTACAAGAATTGTTTTGACTACAAAGCTGATATTGTTTCCATGGAAACTGAACGGTTATGAATCAGATAATGATTCTCATATATTGCAGAGGATTAATGAACAAAGACTTGTTTCCATTCATCCATTATAACCAGGCTTTACAGAGAAAAATTACAGTGGTTAGCAATCTGAAAATAGTGCCATACATATATAATTCACATATACTGCAAGGCCCGATAAACATAAGCAGCATCAAACAAGTCCACATTTCATTTATCATATTATGATCTTCGCATTTAAAGAGCCATAATTTATACATTTTCAAGCACACGTATGAAACAATGAAAATGCCAGGAATAACAGAGCTTAATAGAGCAGCAAATACGAGTACTCAATCAAATCTGTCCATGGCAACTGGCTACATCAGAGCTATTCACCACCCAGCCAGCGGCTTTCAACATGGGTACACCCCTGAGCTGGGCTATGAAGCAACAAGGGCTAAGGAACTTTCTACTGGGCTTGATTCTCCCTCAACCCAACCCAGAATGCTCAGGACTCAGGCTTCTCAACCATCCTTGAATCACACGTACGGAATTCCCTTCTCTGCTATGCACTCTTGTAGAAAATCATCTCAGTCCATCTGCTAATTGCCCTCTGGTGAAACCTGGTATTATAGTCTTGGGTCCTAACTGTCCCAAGAGTCAGGACTTTGCTGTTATTTGACAGTTCAAGCTTCCTTCACCATCCTCAAGCTCTCTACAGTCTTGCCATATACAGTTCAGCATTTCATTAGCATAGCAATATGGTTTGCAAGTTTAGTGAAGTAAGCAAGAAGAAACCAGGAAACCTGGGATGCCAAGAGAGAGAATTCATCATGGATCAATATTTTAAGACCAATGGTGATCCAGGTGGATATTGGTGGCTACCCGCTAATTCCACTTGGATCCCCACCAGTGCTTTTTTCAGTTTTTCAGTTTCCTTAATTATAGCACAATTTACTATTTTTAGCAGTTTTTCGGGTTCTAAACTTCTTGAGCCGTTTTGAGGCCCTAAACGACGATTTTTGGGAAATCTACAGCCAGTGATTTTTTGGTCAAAAAATTGTCTTTTCCGTCACTTCGGAGAGATCTTTCCAATGGGCTATCATGCACGTCAAACGGAGATAATATGACCAATTCGCGACCCCGGGAAGTTGGCTGTCCAACTCACCCCAACGGGGCCCACAAACTCTTGGTGTTACATCTCCTTGGGTTAGGGTTTTGGTTGTTTAGGGTTTTCTCTTATTGTTCAATAATAAGAAGGTCCTTGAGCCTCATTGTAAGATAGTTCAGAGGCATGTAGCCGCCACATCTCTTCTCAGAGATAAGCTACCATCGCCCTAGCTGGTTTATTTCCATTTCTGTTTGTAAGCATATTTCAGTATTTTACATTAATGAAATGAAGTATTATTTCCGCTGCATATCTGTCTTTATGGTTATCTGTGTATTTTATTGCGTTCCTGTTTAAATCCGGATCAGTGGTATCAGAGCGGTCTGCTTTTTTCTCTGTTTTTCTTTGCATGTCCCCAACGAGGTCGGGATATAAGGAGTTAGGGCTTGAATTGGTTGAACCTTTGCAAGACCAGCCTCGCAAATCTCGACGACCTCCCATGGCGGATGAGAAGAAAGACGAGGGGGCAGGAGATCCTATCAAAATCTTGCTCGAAGAAGCCCTCGAGTGGCAAAGGAACACGATAATGGATAGCTTTGCGTAGATCCTTCAGCGGCTACCCAGAGGCGACGCATTTGCTTCCAACAGCTACTCTGGAAATGCCACACCTTTTAAGGTACAAGTTAATTTTGAAATCCCCATCTCCGAGGATCAAATAGACGCAGATGCCGTAGATAAATGGTTAAATCTGCTAGATGGGTATTTTTCTGTTCATGAATTTTCAAGTCGGGAAAAGATTGTTTTCACTCTTCTCAAAGCAGCCCCCCACGTCAAGGATTGGTGGGAAACCTACTGCGAGCAGAAGGATGAAAGTACAGGCTCACTGTTTTTAGCCGCACCCACTTGGAATGACTTCCGGGATGCCATCAAGGAGCAATACTACCCTGTCAAAAGCTATGAGGACAAATACATCAAATGGACCACACTGCGGCAGGGACGAGACCAAGATGTGCCGGAGTTCACAAACATTTTTCATACCCTTCGCACACAATTGGGTATCAAATATTCTGAGCTGCATCTGGTACTCAAATACTGCGGCTGCCTACAGAGATACATCCAGGAAGAGATGGAGTTCCTGAACATCTCCTCTCTCGGCATGGCGTACCTATATGCTGTCAAAATCGAGCAAAAGTTCAAATTGAAGAAGCGAGACTTTGGATCTGCAAATCCGAAGCCCAAAGGACAAAGCCAAGGCGGGGTGACCCAAGACAGCCCGTCGAAGCCGCAAGAAAAGAACGACACCACGAAGCCGAAGAAGGACACAGGAAAGTGGTGTGAGTTCCACAAGAGTCCCACTCATAACACAAGTGAGTGTCGGACCAAGTAGTCGCTGGTGGCCGAATTGAAGGCTACTGAATCAGATGCATGTTCTGACCTTGAACCAGAACCTGACAAGGGGAATGGCAAAGGGAAGCAGATCATTGATGCGGAGCCCAACGCCACTGTTGCCACCGCCAAGATCCAGAAAAATGAGCCCGAAGATCCAGAGGAGGGGGAACGTCTTTTCCACTCACAGATGTGGGTGAAGGGTTCGCCGTTGCAATTCATTGTCGACAGTGGTAGCCAAAAGAACCTTATTTCAGCAGAGGTCGTGAAGCAGTTGGGCCTACCGACTACACCACACCCGCAGCCGTACAGTATCGGGTGGCTTCACGAAGGACAAGATCTCAAAGTTCATCAGCAGTGCCGCCTTCCCTACAGCATCAAGCCCTTCACAGACAAGGTATTATGTGATGTTACACCTCTGGATGTTTGCGATGTACTATTAGGCCAGCCATACTTGTGTTGGTGACATGCTGTGTATGAGTCAAGGCCTCGCGCTGTCATTATTTCTTTAGATAATTCGTTATACAGGATACCGGAGGTAGCCCCACCTACCGCCACCTCTTTGATCACTCCCAAGAAAGGCAGCAAGCTCATCTCCCAGACTAGGAAATTCATTTTCTGTCTAGTTCACTCCCAAAGTAAGGGGAAGATCGTTGCTACATCCATGACCCCCCACAAAGGGTTCCTCCACACAGCAGCAGCAACAAAGGGATACGGTCATGACAGAACACAGGAACAACTTCTCCTCACCCACAGGGGTACCACACAAGTTTCAGGTGGGCTACAAAGTTTGGTTACACTTGCAGAGAGAACGCCTTACTAGAACCCATCAGAAACTCAGGCCACTCCCACATGGTCCTTACACCAGTACCAAGGCTACGGGCAACAATGCTTTGAAGCACAACATTCCTCCATTCCTTCGCTTGCACCGAGTGTTCAATGTGGACTATCGTCGACCATGCTTCCCACCATTTCTGGATACATCAGAGATTGCAGAACAGCTCACCAGAGACCCAGCTTAGGAGAAGCTTCCTCAACTTAGGGAGGAACTCAACGCAATGGGGACCATTGCTTCCTAAGGGGGGAGGAATGATCCAGGTGGATATTGGTGGCCACTCACTAATTCCACTTGGATCCCCACCAGTGCTTCTTTTAGTTTTTCAGTTTCCTTCAGTTTTTCGGTTTCCTTAATTATAGCACAGTTTACTATTTTTAGCAGTTTTTTCGGGTCCTAAACTTTCGAAGCCGTTTTGAGGCCCTAAACGATGTTTTTTGGGAAATCTATCGCCAACGATTTTTTTGTCAAAAAATCGTCTTTTCCGTCGTAGTCCTCGGAGAGATCTTTCCAATGGGCTATCATGCGCGTCAAACGGAGATAATATGACCAATTCGCGACCCTGGGAAGTTGGCTGTCCAACTCACCCCAACGGGGCCCACAAACTCTTGGTGTTACATCTCCTCGGATTAGGGTTTTGGTTGTTTAGGGTTTTCTCTTATTGTTCAATAATAAAAAGGCCCTTGAGCCTCATTGTAAGATAGTTCAGAGGCATGTAGCCGCCACATCTCTTCTCAGAGATAAGCTACCATCGACCTAGCTGGTTTATTTCTATTTCTGTTTGTAAGCATATTTTAGTATTTTACATTAATGAAATGAAGTATTATTTCTGCTGCATATCTGTCTTTATGGTTATCTGTGTATTTTATTGTGTTCCTATTTAAATCCAGATCAAATGGATAGCCACGGATGAATTCCAAAGGTCTTTCCAGTAAGAAAGGAAGGGTAATCTGTATGTCAGACGATATAAGTATTAGAGCGTGTCTAAGATACTTTGGAAGTCAGTGAATCAAAGTTGTGCACAACGAAGTACAACGTGAGAGGGAGTTGGTCACATTGTAAGTGAAGGGCTCACTACAATGTTGAAGTTGCAGGCAGGTCTCTGGTATGAGGACAGGTTGGAGGGGTTGTCCAACTATACTCCTTGGAAGGAAAGGATCAAGTTGGTCTTGCAAGTCAACAAGATCTGGGAGTTCGCCGAGAAAGAGATCAAGAAGCCAATCGACCCTAAGGAGCTGGAAATATATGAAGATTTGGATGCAAGGGCGAGATTGATCATCCTAGATGGTGTGAAGGATGCCCTAATACCTCATTTGTCCGAGAAGAACAATGCACATGAGATGTGGATGGCTCTTCAGAATTTGTTCCAGAATAAGAACGAGAACCGAGTACTGGTATTGGAGGATAAGTTGAAGTCCACCAAGATGGTAAAGGGTGAAAGCGTGATCTCATATTTGACGAGACTATCTCAGGTCAAAGATGAGCTTGTTGCAATTAGATGGAGATATGGTAAGGATTGCCTTGAAAGGGTTCACCGAGGAATGGAAGTCCACCAAAGGGATCGTTGCCAGGGAGAAGCTGCTAGACTGGGATAGGCTGTGGGATGACTTCATTCAGGAAGAGTTGCAAGACGAGGATCTTCATCCAAAGAAGAAGTCTTTCGTTGATGACGTGGCACTTGCAGTGCAAATGGAGGGTAAGCAAAAGAAGGACTTGAGTAAGGTCAAGTGTTTCAACTGTGGCAAGATGGGTCATTATTCGATATGTTCGATGAAGAAGAAGGGAGATGATGAGAAGAGGAAAGGAAAACAGGTCGTCGGTGTTCCCACTTCAGCTGAGATAGATGTTCTCACCATGAGATTGGAAGAGGAGGACTTTGCTATTATTTCTCATTTCTTGCAGGGTAGTATCAATGAGGATGGATGGTATGTGGATAGTGGTGTGACGAAGCATATGACAGAGTCACATGAGGTTTTTGAGACTAGCTGAATGGGACTCGAAGTTGCACATGGTGTTGGGCAAGAAGAGTTAGTTGGATATCCGAGGATCAGGTTTTGTGCCATTCATGATGGAGACAGGAGGTGTGATGCGGGTCCAGGATGTACTGTTTGTACAAAGACTCAGATATAGCGTGATTTTTGTCTTGATGATTGAGAGGAAGGGGTTTGAGGTCTTGTTCCAGGATGGGAAGGCAAGACTCAGGCCCAGAGGCTCTAAGTCCGATGGGATTGTACTTAGAGTTAGAGAGCATGGTCTCTATAGGTTGATGAACAAGCCTGTGGATCATGGAAAGAAGCAGGTAGAGCAGGTGCAGGTTCCAGAGAAGCAGGAGTGGGTGCAGGCTTCAGAGGAGCAGGTATAGGTTCTTGAGAAGAAGGTTCACCTTCCTGAGAAGAAGGTCTAGGTTCCAGAGACTCAGAGGGAGTTGAATTCGAGAGGGAGCTTGCAGATTCAGAGGGAGTATTTGCAGTCCAAGAAGAGCGCGTGGTCGGTGGGGAGGAAGGGTGCTTCTACAACTGCCAAGAAGGATTCATGGAGAGAATGGAAGACGTTACAAGAAAAGAAGAAGAAGCAGGGTGCTTCCAGCAGTGACAACGAGACTTCCGAGAAGGGTGTAGTTCACTGTATAGGGATTGCTGCGATTGTGAGTGCTAGGAGTTGGGCAAGTGTTGCGAGCAGTGATGATGAGGACGAGATGCTTCCTAGTCCTGGAAGTGCCTCCCTTGGTAAGAGGGAATGTTGATTTGTGTAGCTTGGGAGGTACTCCAAGCCCTTGGGTTCGGGGTTTGGAGGGCAAAGCCCCACAAGGGTCACTTGTGGGCTTGGAACCCAAGTACGGGGTTTTGCACCAAATCGTGCTTTGGGCATTTCTAGGAGCACATTTATACATGTGATGGCATGAGACGATAGAGGGCGGAAAGAAGAATCCAATGCTTCGAGAATCGTCGAATTTCGAGTTGTAGAAGTGGAGATATGAATTTTTGAAGATATTTTTGGGGTTGACACCATAAGTGTCAAGGTCGGCCTAAGGTTATGTTAGGCTTATGACAGTTGGACAACCCCTAAAATGTGACGTTTTGGAGCCCTTCTCTTTGATATAAATAGAAGGTGATATGGAGGCTATTACTCATCCATTTTGTGCAACATAAGGAACAAAAGGGTAGCGTAGAAGGGGAAGAGGCCTTCTATTAGCTGCAGGAGACTAGGGCAGAAAAATGAGGAGAAAAAGGGCCATTTTGGAGCCTCTTGTGACTGTGTTGAGGATTATCCCATGCTGCAGCTATGCCAAGGGTGTTAAAGGATGAACGCATGACTGATATGGCAACAATGAGGTGAGTTAAACCTTGTTTTGTGTGGGGTGTAGGCATTGGAGATTAACTGTGGTAGGCCGCAAGCAATACCACCATAGGGAGCCATCTAGGCAAGGTTGTCTGAGGTGATATATGCTGAGAACAACGAAACAATAGGTGGGCACACTCCCATGGTTACACTGCATTGATTGGAGGTTGTTTGGGTGGTATACTTAGGGCTGTTGCAACGTACAAGTGCCCAAACCAGGGATAACAGAGATATATCAGAACTGAAGCTAAGTTTGCCTTGTGTTGGGTCATAGTTTGTTGACCAGTTTGGATCAAAATATTGCAGCTTGTGGAAGCCATGTATTGGAGTTGACTTGGGTGGCGAGAAGACTTCAATTAGGAGTAGATTTCATAGTGAAGTATTGGGCATCATTGGTTTGGTGGAGGGAAGTGTGTTGATAGCCCAAAGTAGCACTAGACGAGCTATCTTGAAGTGACGAAGAGGAGTTGAAGGTTGGGTGAAGATTGGTGCCGAAGTGCAATGCCTTGATGGACAAAGGTGACTACTAGCTTGACGGATTGGAGTTCAGGGATTAGGCCTACCCAAAGAGCAGATTGGATCAGCTCGTGTACATGCAACAGAAGTGACTTGCAGCAGTGTTAGGTGGTAACCCTCCTCGAGTCTCGATGTATTGTCCTTTGAAGGACTGAGGGGCAGCGAGTGAGCAGTACAGGAGCGAATGACCGGTAGGACAAGATACAACATAGAGTCTGCGCATCATGTTTGTCATTGTATCTTGTATACCATAGACTGTTGTATTTTTCAGATTTGGTTTAATATAACGAAGATTGGGTTTAGTATTGTACAATTTGTTAAAAACTGTGTATATTTGTGCATGCGTGATTTACTGCTTTATATTTTCTGCTGTGCAAAGTAGTTCTGGTTGAGATTCTTGGTTTGGTAGCGTTAGTGATTTTAAGACTCTAATCTAGACCCAAGGTCGTGGAAATTCAACAAGCAACTCCATGGTGCTACCAGTGATTGGAACCACAATAACCAAGATAGCTAGCAATGAGTGTAATAACAACCTTCAGACATTCACACATGAATATACAAGATTATATTAACAATCATCATTAATAGAACAAGGTTGTCACATCTTGTAATCTAAATGTGTCCAACCTGATACTTATCTGAATATATTAAAATGGCTGGCAACTGAAAGGGGGACTTCAACTCTCCACCAAACCATGGGCCGGATACAGTGCAATCTCTCTTACAGCTAACCACCTCTGAGCCAAATCCAAATTTGAGGGGATGCTTGCACAGGGGATTCACACCAAAGGCTTGGTCAATCACTCAGCAGATGGAGTCCATTGTCTATGTGGTTTATCAACTGCTCTCTAGCAGTAAGCACCATAATGACTCACTTACTCTCTAGGTTCAATCACAGGGCTTCACCCAAAGTCCAAATGGGCTATTGCTCAGTTCTAGGAGATTGAATCCATTATGTAGGAGGTTTAACATTTGTTGTTTCGTGACAAGCACCACAAGGTTCTGTAGTCCACTGTCCAGGTGGCTTAACAGCTCTTCCAGCAAGCACAGTAGTGGCTCAGATTACCCTGTCAAGTGGTTCATCAGCCAAATAGCAAACACCAAGTGGTTTAACAGCTATTCAGCAAGCACGAAGTGGTTCAGTCATCCACTGAGCTTCCCACTGACCATTCAAGCTTGCCTCTATACAAGACAGTGCAGGGAATCACACCCCTGGCTTTTGAACATTGGCTCAGTGATAGTGCAGAACACTTCAATCTTTGAACTGGTCTTCCAACAGCTCCTTGCTTTCCTTCTCTGCAAAGCTTTTACAAGGTTGCTCCTCCGCGCCACTCTTCTTCGTACAGGTGTATACAGACTTCTCCCCCCATGTTTTTTTTCCTCTGCGTCTATCTATCTGTTGTGTTGTCTCTCTCTTGTTTAGCCAGTGAACCTTCACTTTTCTTCCCATAGGCAGCTGCTCCCTTGTCTTGATCCACAAGGAGGGGACAGGGACGGGCACTCTCCAACACCCTTGCTGCCCACTCTGAAACTTCAAATCCTGTCAGCGCAGGCTGATCTGTGGTCAGGGTGATAGTTAAGGGGATTTAAATGAGGTTGGTATGGGCCTGCTCACGGCATGCCACAAGCAATCTCCTCAGAGCACTGGTTCAGTGTGTCCCTCCCTTCAGCAAGCCACCAATTTATTTTCACATAAATTTACATATGTCCAAAATTTCCCACAGTGATATTTACATATATGGGGTGCAGTAAAAAGGGCTGTTACAAATGCCTACCTGCATATATGGATCCTAGGGTGCATTTGCATTAATTCCGAATCCTGATTTAAGTGCATCATTCTATTATAATTATCAGTTTTTTTCCTTTCTTCTTTTTGCAATAATTTAAACAGTGCATTACACAAGCACTTTTAGCCTTTCAGGTGTCTCTGTTAATTCATTACACTTCACATTTTGTTATTAGGATCAGTGTTGATAATATCGGTATCGGGAAAATATCGGCGAGGGTCCGGAAAATATCTTATCGGAAATATCGGCGAAAATATCGGCAAATATCGGCAAGCATAAAAAATGCATAATATATTCATTTTTTTTCAGATTTCTAAACATATAAAGCAATAACAACATGAACTAAACACATTGGCACATAAATATGAAGAAAACACTGATATATATGATGTCAAATAGAAATGATACATCAAACTTCAAAGTCGATACCAAATCCTGCTGATCCCTGATAGTGATAAATTGATAATTGTCCAATCAAGGACTCAAACAAAAATTAAAATAACATCACATATCCTGCTGATCCCTGATAATGATAATTGTCCAATCAAGGACTCAAACAAAACAACATCACATATATAAAAGTTTAAAAGTATTTCATCATCATCAGTTATAAACTTATATGTAGCAAAAGTTGCAAAACAAATAAAACTAGCAGCTATCTATCTGAGACCATTGGCCTCTCCCTAGCAGCTTTCTTTCTGTCTTGTTCAGCAATTGCTTCACGAGCTTTTTGTATAACCTCTGCACTAGAAACCATACAAGGCATCACATCTGCTGCATCATATGCAGAGAGTTTAGCCAGATGGTATTTCAATCGTGTAATCCCTCCTGACATCTTGGTCCCACACAAGTTGCATGATATATATGCCTGATTTGCCCCACCAACAGCCTCCCCATACTCCCAAAATGGGTCCAAGGCTTTTGGCATATTTGACATTTGTAGTGAACTAATTCAAACCTAGGGCACAAAAAAAACAAAAAATTGGCATTAAATGAGTATAACTATACAGTGCCCAGCAAACACTCAAGAAACTATTTTAATTTTTAAAGCAACATCTTCATGTTCAGAATTTAAACAACAAAAGCAAGCATAAAAAATGCATAATATATTCATTTTTTTTCAGATTTTTAAACATATAAAGCAATAACAACATGAAATAAAGTTTAAAGTTTAAACACATTGGCACATAAATATGAAGAAAACACTGATATATATGATGTCAAATAGAAATGATATATCAAAGGCGATACCAAATCGTGCTAATCCCTGATAATTGTCCATTCAAGGACTCAAATGTGGAGAACCAATACAAAATAACATCACATATAATAATAAAAGTATCTCATCATCATGAGTTACATGTAGCATAACAAATAAAACTAGCAGCTATCTATCTACTGCCCTCTCCCCCTTTTACGGGAAAACATGATGGGCTGTTTGTTAGGCCTGCCCCTAGTAGTAGAAGGCCCTGACACTGCCTCTGCACCTAATGTCAAATAATGAGTGATAGGCATGGAGCTATGCTCTCCTATATCTATAGCAGATGGTGTTGATGCTGATGCTCCCGCAGTGTCCTCCTCCAGCGCCTCCTGCTCCTCCTCTAAGTGCTGCTGCTCCTTTGACTCCGAGTCCTCCTCTTGCTGCCCCTGCTCTAATGGATCATCTGCCACTGGCTCCTCCAACCATGAAGGTGACTCCTCCAATATGGGCTCCTGAGACTCCACCCTCCACGGAGACAATACATCAATATTGTCTAAGGAAATGGCATCTGGATCCACTGGTGATTCTATTTGCCTCACTCGAAGTCGGATGTTGTAATGCACATACACCAAATCGTTGAGGCGTGCGAACTCCAACCTGTAAGAGTGTCAAAAAAAGTAATGAGTCTTGACTCTTGACTCTTGACACTTGAAGGTCATAAATTAAAAATTAAAAATTACAATAAGTGTAATTGCTCAACTGAAGGCTTGAGTTCAAAGTTATACCTGTTGCGCTTTTTGGCGTGTATTTTCTCAAATACACTCCAATTGCGCTCACACCCTGAAGAGCTACATGTTTGACTCAAGATTCGTATAGCCAAATTTTGCAAATTTGGTACCCTTGCACCATAGCTTCGCCACCAAAGATCTACAACAAATTAATGAAATAAAAAATTCAAAAACTTAAAAGTTAAAAGTTAAAAGTTAAAACATAATTAAATTCAAATTTCTAATTTCTAATGAGTGATGACTTGTCACTTACGTGGCATGAAGAGGGCCCTTTCCTTAATGGCATCATCAAAGCCAAATAGGCCAACACAATCCTGATAACTATGTATCTCGCGGCTGATTTTGCGACGAAGCTTAGAATCAGGTACCATCCTCTCAATACAGGAATGGAGCCCTTCTATCACCTCGCCATCAAAACGAAAATTGCATTTGTATGCAAATGCAGGGTTGAGGAAGAGTGCTGCTGCATGAATGGGTCGATGAAGCATCCCTGTCCACCGACTATCGATCACATCCCATAACATCATCTGCCTATTAAGGCCAGCAGAACCCTTGTCTGCATAATAGGAACGAATGGCCTCCTTGGCCCTATCCATGCCCTCATACAAATAAGGCATTGCAGGCTTCTCTCCATCCACCAATCTAAGAACCTTTACTATAGGTTCGCTAACTGCACATGCTTCTTGTACTCCACGCCAAAATGTCTCAGAGTACACCATTTTTTCAATGGCTCTCCCATCAGGTCTCCTGCTGTATCTACAAGTACGCCAATCATCAGACACAAACATTTGCTTCAACTCGTACTGACATCGAAGCAAAGACTGAAGAGTAATAAAGGTTGTGGCAAAACGTGTGATGGCAGGACGCCGCAACTCCTTGTTTTTAGTGAACCTCCTCATAAGGCTAAGAACAAAAGCATGGTTATAAATAAACTTGGGGATGCTCCTAGCCATATCAACTGCCTCCTTGATGAAGGAGAGTTTCCCCATATCCTCAAGCAACAAATCAAGACAATGCGCTGCACATGGAGTCCAGAACAATGTGGGATGCCTCTCCATAAGCATTATGCCGGCAGACACATAATTAGCTGCATTGTCTGTTACGACTTGCACCACATTCTGCACACCAATCTCCTGAATGAACCCATCTAACAACTCACATATCGTTGCTGCATCTTTGATATGTTCTGATGCATCCAACGATTTAATAAACATGGTACCTTTAGGACAATGTACCAAGAAATTTAGAAGGGTCCTACCCTTCCTATCTGTCCAACCATCAGACATCACTGTGCATCCAGTGACTTCCCATGTCTGTTTCAACTCCGCCAATCTAGAGTTGATGTCCTGTTTTTCTGCTTGAAGAATTGGCCCCCGCAACTCCTCATATGTGGCACTTTTGTACCCTGGGCCCACAACAGCAATAGCATCACACATTGGTTGCCAAAATGGATTGGTTTTTGTGATGCTGAGAGGTAAGTCGCTCCAATAAATACACCTCCCAATTACTCTATCTGCTTCTTCCTTCTCCTTTTTTTTATAAAGCGATTTTATGCCAGGTTGTGCTCCAGCTCCTGTTCGTGGAACAAAAAATGATGACCTCGCATTCACACTAGCAGTAGCGCTAGCATGTGATGGTGTGCCAGTTGTGGAGCCCCTCCCACTAGGGCCAGTAGGGCCACTACCCTGAACATCAAAATCAGAAGAAGATATCCCAAAAGATCTACCTGCACGTTCAGCTTTGTTTCTTTCCGCCTCTTCCTTCTTTCTGTCCTTTTCTTCAATTGCCTCAAGAGCTTTTCGTATAAGCTTCGGACTAGAAACTTTACAAATGCCAACATCTTGTCCAGGGAGTCTAGCAAGATGGTATTTCAGTCGTGTAACCCCGCCTGTCATCTTGTCCCCACACAATTTGCATGAAAGATATGCACGATTTGTCCCACCATCAGGGATCCCATACTCCCAAAATGGGTCCAAGTTTTTTGGCATATTTGTATTTTGTAGTGGGCTAACTCAAAAGGAAACCTACAGCACCAAAAAATTTTTGGAATTAGTAACTTAATAACTTAATAAGTAATACGAATTTACGAAATTCCATGGGTGCAGGTCTCAATATCAAATCCTCATTCTTCAAAGACAAATGGAATAAACTTTAACAAAGTTCTACAATCTGCAATCTTCACACAAAGGACCCTAGTCAAGCTATGTAGAAAAGACTAAAAGAGTCAAAAGACATTAAAATCATAAAATATAAATGTATTCAATAACAGCGTTAGAGGACTGCGATTTGGCTGCTACAGGCAGTGTATAGTTATACATTGAGGATAATAAAAGCATTTATAAATTATATTTATGCTTCTAATGTTGGCTTATATGCTATCTTCTGAGGATAAGCAACTGTTGGGAAAGATTTCAATATGGTAGAGTGGGAGGGCAACTGTTGTGAAAGATTTCAATATGGTAGAGTGGGAAGGCAACTTTCCTAATCTCAGGCCAAAACATGGGATTATGCTCCATCTATTCTTCTAATATTGGTTCACTAACAATCTTTCTGAGGCTAACAATTCTCAGTATTTTGGTCATGACTCATAACCACAGTGTTACGAAGTCTTATTTTTTACAGGCTGCACACTTTGAAAACTTGAATCAATTATATATTAACCCTGATTTAATTGCAGAGATTTTACAGTGATTTTTTTGAAAGGGGTTTGTCATTTCTTCTCGGCATTACATTTTTAGATCTAACAGTGTTTAATTGGCAGGGCTCTTGAGAAGGCTCATTACTTTTCAACACCAAGCTTGAAACTTTGCCTTATCTCTGGTGCAAAAGGGCTTGAAGCGACTTGGTTATCTGCAGAAAAATTCTGAAGGCTTTCAAGCCTTGAAAACTTAATAAAGTTCCCCTAATAATTTGACTAAATAGAACTCAAATATGACTAATTTTGGGAGCTAACTATTAGCGTTTCTGGCTTGCTGCTCCTCTGGCTGTGAGAGTTTTAGATCACTGGTGTAAGTTTGCAGGTGTTATAGTAAAATTTTGACGAAGATTTCATCATAAGTCTTGGCATAGAGACTGATTTTCAAGAAGATTGTTCATTGCTGCACAGTGCATATATGTCTAAGGCTAACAGGTTTGTGTTTCAGGTGTGACATTCCTCTTTGAAAGGGTTTCACTGTTTATTTGGGGTCTATACATTGATATTTGAAGGATCACATTAATATACCAGCAACAAAGGGAATGCCGCAAGGCTTCAAGCCTCAATCCTCTCCCTAACTTGACATATTTCCTCACCTTCACATACTTCAGATCTGAAGTAGTTGTTGCAGATCCTAATCTCACTGATAATACATAACAATAAGCCCTAAACACTAATAAAATAACACACAATAATCATAAAACAACTCACATATTCTTCTAATATTGGTTCACTAACACTGTGGTTATGACCAAAATACTGCGTATAAGACTCGACTCTCGACTCTCCATGGCACATGCATATAGAATGACGTGCGTCGTGCATACCTGTAGGCTGGCCGCTGTACAGTGTATGTAAACCCTCCTTCGCAGCCAAAGATCAACTTCAAACCCTCCGCACTGTTCGCACTCGGACTCTCCAGCTCTCGAAAATAAAATGACGCCCTTACGGTAAACAAAAACCTATTTATAAACTGTGCCGGCGATATATACCATCGTCGCGCGATTTTTATAAAAATATCGGCGATATCTCGGATTTCTCGCGAGATTTTCGAAATTAGAAAATATCGCGATTTTTGCCAGCCGAAATTTCGTTTTGATGAAAATCGCGCGATATTTACGAATATCGCCGAAAAATCGGCGATATTATCAACACTGATTAGGATATCCCGGATTAGATGATACAAAGGATCTCTGAATATGCTTGGACGTGAAGTTGCTGACATTCAGATTAAGATCTTTGTTTGGGATGATGATACTATGCATCGTGTTATGAGTTTGAGATTGTCGGTCACGATGTTAGACAAACATCTACCAACATCTATTGTTGCTAAAATTTCAAACGAGAGGGAGAGGACCTTTAGGTGCTCAACCAAAAGGATGCGTAAGCAGGCTCGACTGTCAAGGAGAGGACCTTTAGGTGCTCGACCATAAGGGAGAGGAAGAGGAGAGGATGTGGAGCACGCTCAACCAGTGCCCCCCCACCCAATAAGTAAATTGAACCTTTAGGGTGCGTAAGCACGCTCGACTAATAAGGAGAGGTGCTCGACCATAAGGGAGAGGGAGAGGAGAGGATGCGGAGCACGCTCGACCAGCGCCCCCCCACAGTTATGCAAGGTTGTCCTCTCTCATCTACACTGTTTTATCATCTCATCAAATACACCATGCCTGGGGATAATTTCAATTTCCTACATGATATTTTCATCTCCATGTTTCTGTGGCTAGATTTTATCATCATTTATCTTCCACAGAAAACGGATTTTGGAGGCCACTTGATCCCCTAGACAAGAATTAGTCAACCTTTGTGAAATTTCTTGAAGGGCTTCAAACGTAACCAAGGATGCATTTTCAAGTGTCCATCTCATATTCAAAGGTAGGTTGTTTTTGCAGATACTTTGTATCCCTCCCAAATATTCTCTAAGTTTGATTTTCTTCATTCACAATGCGCAGTATAGGTTCAGTTTATAGGTGTATAAGTAACTCTACAAGAAATGTGTCTGTCATAGCCCACTATACAAAATTACAAAATAAATTATAGACTGTAACTATTGTGGTATCCCAATGGGTTTCATTTGGCTAAGTTGCTGCAATAGGGGGTATATGAAAATGAATGCTTTAAATTCAAGAAAAACCATTAATAGTGCCGAAAGAGGTTGGGTACCAAAATGACTTGTCTATACTCCAAAAATTTATTAATTTCATATTATCATGATGCAACAATAATTCAATATCAAATATTTGTGTTTCCATTTTATGATTTTTCATATTTTCCCCCATTTTGTTTTAATTTGTCATGTGTGGGCTATTTGAGGACTCATAAATCCATTTTCCCAAGCTTTTTGAAGCCAGAAATGGCCTGAAAATTGGCCAGATTCTTGGAAATATCCAGGAAACAACCAATAAAATGATTCTGGAAATGGAAAATAACTAATGAAATATTGCACAATTTTCTTGGCCATTTCCAAGAGGTTTCTTTTTCAGTATCATTTCCTTGCCAAAAAACAGAGGAGACAGAGGTGTTAAATTTATGCCTACCTTTGTGTAACACTCTACTGACCTAGTCAAACCTCCTTGGGGCTTGTGCCCTACCTCATGGATGGTGTATATACTATGAATCCACCACTTATTCATATTATCCAATCAAGTGAATCATTCATTATCATAAACCTAAGGGCACCTTCTCTATATTGCACTCTTTTTTGTTCTTATTATAATCATAAGCCTAAGGACATCTCAATATTGCACTCTTTTTTGTTCTTATTATAATCATAAGCCTAAGGACATCTCAATATTGCACTCCTTTTAGCTGTATAGTGCTTTGTTTATGGTGTTAATCTCTCTTTGCCACAGTTAATGGTTATGGCTATCTTTCTTTTTCTCTAAAGTGCTCACGTGCTTTCTCTTTCTAGGGCTTTGGTGCTGTTTTTTAACTGTTGTTACGCTTTTAACTGGATTAGAGTTTTGCTGATTTGTTCACCTTCAATCTATCATCTCTTGTGATCTCAATAAGAGGGAAGGGACAAGGCTCTCTGCTATTGAGGTTGTATCTTGGAGCTATTATATAATGATAGTCTTGTTAACCCTTGAAACTGGAAGGGTTCCAAGGTAACTTGAGAATATACACGTCATCTCATATAGTCTTTCTGCACTTCAGATTAGTGTGGCTAACCACAGGGGGGAATCCCTATGCAATTTGAAAATGAAACATCAGCCCTAAAGACCAAGGATTGCTGCCAAACTATGAGAAGTACTTGCTGCAATATGAAATATCAGACCTGTAATATGCATCAAAGCACTCAAAACTGCAAGCACAGATGCAGATTTACAAGTATGAGTTTCTTCTTTGGGAAATGTGTAAATCTGCTGTTAGGGCATGAACATCTGCCCTTAAAACTTAAAAGCACAGATTGGTGTGTGGAAATGTGGAAAATACTAAAATAGCAAATTATATGCGGATATTATGAATTATGATAACAGTGCCTTGAGTCCTTTGGGTTATGGAGTTATAAAATTGATTAAGAGGAAGTAATATTGTCTAAAACTACAAGACCTCCAAGGGGTGTCAAACCACTTCTGAAGAACCTTCTAGTGCTTTTGTTCAGGGATGAATTCACAATAACTAAGTGGGAGTAAGCTCAACCTCTCATAGAAAACTATGAACTCTCACAGTCCATCTAGAAAGGGGTGTGTGAAGACAAGATAACACAAGAAAACAATCATCAACACTAAGATCCCTTTTTCCTTTATAAAATAGGCATAGAGTTTTACAGAAATACCATGACTTTCCATAGGACATAAAGCCACCACATGCCAAGAAAAACCTCCTCCAAAGTGGGTGCATGGGTTCTCTTGTCGCTTTTTCTACAAGTGCTTCAGGGGATATAGAAAGCTTCTTAGAGACAGCCTTTGGGTTGATTGTAGACTAGTGCCTAGGACATCTTAAAGAGAGAAGTGCATTTAGGATTATCTGAGGGATTATGTTGCACTCCAATTGTCACGTAGTTTTGGAAGATAATAAAGGGGGGCTTGGTTCAATATTCTTTCATCAAGGTGAACTCAAGTAGATACATGGATCCAAATACAGGGGGTGAATCAGGCTGATCTCAAGGAGGAATGTCTTGTTCTGATGGCCGACACACAACAATGAGCAACTTAATATTGAAGTTGTAGTAAAGGTGAAGAGGAGGAGAGAAAGGAAGGAAATAGATGCATAGGGTTGTAAACAAGACAGAATCCTAAGAAGCAATGTTCCGGCAGAAGGATGGAAGGCAAAAGAGATGGAATGACAGGAATTGCGGAGTGCGAATTAAGGTTTCATGTTCTATAGCTCATGGATGCACTTATCACTAATCAACATATGTAAATCTGTGCTCTTAAAGGTACATAAGTAAATCTTTAAATAACATAGGTACTGTTACTAGTTAGCAGCATACATATAACCATGAGAGAATGAGACCGACAACTTCATTACACTATTTCAGTAGAAGAGAAACATACATGAAATGAGATTTACAGAGGGGAAAACGTACTACTTACAGCCATGATTGGAATCACCAAAGAGTGTCATTAATCCTCAAAATGAGTCCAATGTACCAGTCCATTACATTTAGCCATACATCACTTGAGTCCCTCATGAACATTCAGTGAGAACCAAAGTGGAATCACAGAATTTGGACCACCTCGGGTGCCAAATTCTAGAAACTGTATTAAGTGTTTCTTCCCCTAATTTATAAGGAGAGGGGGAGCTTTTAATCAATAGTTACAAAATATCTCATCCAAGGGCCAGCTGTCCGATTGACTAGCGGTCTCGGCATGCGATAGCCCTGTTGCCCAAAATGATTCTAAAGGATTTGATTCCTTTCTTGAAAATACATAAAATATTTAGAATAAACAGAAATTATAGTAAAATAGAAACAAGGGAAACTGAATGATGATGGAGGAAAATATCCCTATGGCATTCTTGGGATTGTCTTTGATCAAGCCACGTCTATGCCATGATGTACCTCTCTACTGCTCGACCAGTTCACCTGTTGCTTTCGCCTTAACTGCCTGACTTCACCACTCTCTGGAGTTGGTAGGGATCAACTGTGGTTGCCTGCTACATAGTAGAAGTGGAGATTGACCTGGCAGTCCTTCATTGTGTATGTGAGTGGAGCTCCATGCTGCGCCATTAAGTCTTCCTGAGTCCCATACCTCCATTTACTCTCCAAAGACGTGCAACGAAGCAGTCGAATTCATTTCTGTGGCCCATGTAGTCCTTGGTTTCTTGTTTCAGGGGCTTCTACAGGATTAGCCCATATCGATTTGCAACTGCTCCATGTCTTCATTCAATACCTCAGCTGTTGACCCATTACGCCTTCAAAGCTCTGTACCATACTATTGAAACTTCATTATATCGGGACTTTTAGTCTTAAAAGTTAAAACATTACAATACAGTGAGCTCCGATGTCCCTTGGCCCCCTTTGGTTTAGCCCCTTGGTTCTTTGACTCAATGTTGCACGAAGCGCCCCCCCGGGTTCCAAGCCCGGAAGCGCGTCCCGTGCGGAAGCGTCTAGGAAGCTTCGGCGCTTCCCCCTGTTTTGGACGCTTCTTGGAAATTTCGGAAGCTTTCCTCCAAAGCGCGCTTCGTACGGCGCTTCGGTAGTACGAAGCGTGGCGCTTCGGAGGGTGAAGCGTACGCTTCCGTACGATTCCGGAAAAGCGTTTAGAAAATCGTTTTTTTTTTTTTTTTCATTTTTATTTTATTTTATTTTAGGTGAGTTTGCTTGTTGGGGGTGGGTCCACCTTGGGTTAGGGTGAGGAATGAAGGCAAAAAAATATTAAAAAAATATAAATATAGCAGATGCCCCCTCATGGTAATGTTAAATTCTTAAAGTAAAAGTGACATTCTCCTTTATTTTTCATTTTCATCCTTTTACTTAAATTTTTAACATTACCATGAAATGACTCAGGATGTTTGAGAGTGGTTCCAGCCTCATTGGACTTCATATGGAGAAAATAGAATTTCATATCCTATTCAAAATTCAGCAGACTTAACAGTTTTCAGGAATTCAGGATCAATGGGATTGTGGCATTTCATTAGATTATATCAAGTATGAAGGTATGCGATTAGCATTTAATCAAGAGCACCAAGCCCTATATGTACCCTAGTGTTGGTGGTGTTAATTGTTGAACTCCTTTGTCACGCGGCACGCCCTTAGCAAAAAATTACCTTTCAATCAAGTCAAAATCATCGATCAAGCATGTTAAGCTTTTTCTACCATATTTTAAGTCTTGAATTAGGTAGTTTGATCAAAATTGGGCAATGTTGACTAATATCCCTAGACAATCGAGGTAGAGGCAAAGGCTAGACAAGAGGAGAAGAATCTAGAGTCTAGATGGTTGATGCTCAAATAATTAATCATTAATGTACAATGGATGTTATATCTATCTTGATTTATGCAAAAATATGCATGTTTTCATGTCTTCTACAACTAATTTGGTATTTGGGATGTTTGTTTTGAGTATAAATGCAAAAAATAAAATATATATATATAGCAGACGCTTCGCTTCCTAGATTTTTGGAAAGTGACGCTTCCGTGTCCCCGTTTCGTCCCCACTTCGTGCAACATTGCTTTGACTCCTCTCGTGACTGTGGGCTAGCCCTCAGATCGGAGCTCCTTTATAGGCGGATTGTCATTAGAGGTTTTACTTTGATGTAGCAATATTCCTCAACTTGTGATCGCCGATTTGCGACTTGACGTCATCCTCTGCCACTTGTCACCTTGTGAGTGGTGACACATGTCACCCTGTTTGGGCCCCTTATGACCCGACAAAATGTTGAATCTGCATGCCACGTGTCCGCCGCACTGCCACATCATGCTGACGTCAGCTGCCCCCTGTCCTTATCAAAACCAATCTCTGCACACCATGTGTCCCTTATCAGAACCAATTTGACGTTGCCATGCGCCTCGTTGGAGGAGAGAGAAGACTTTGAAATCCTTTGTTAACCTGCATTAGGCCCTCCTTGGCGCTTCAACACTGAAGGCATAATCTCGACGCTTTAACATTGAAGGCACAATCTCGACGCTTTAACACTATCGGCAATTGTTGATCGCATTCGCAACTCTATTAAGGTTGACACTTTGAAAACGCTGATCGTTGATATGGCCTGGACCCACCGACTGGCGATATGCCAATATCGGTCTAGACCTCCGATGTGTGGGACCTCCGATATGCCAGGACCGTTGATATGCTGGGACTCGGGATTTTACGCTTAGGAATTTTCTCCTTGTTTTCTGATTATCAAAGGGAAGCTTCAATCTGCTCTAGCTTTTGATTCTGGAGTCCATTTGAGGAGTTCCATATACCGTTGGAAAGCCAATTCCGTGCACTATCCATTGGAGGGGATCGGATTTAGCTTTGAGTGCTTTTGTGGCTTGGAAGATGGTTTCAAACCTCTCTGCTTTTTTGCCCTCTTTTAACAGTTGAAAACACATTTTGCAGAGGGTGACAACATGTTCTTGAAGAGGAAAGTACTATCCTAGTTCAACTGTTGTTGATGTCAAAGCTTTTGTCTTTGCTGCATTTTCTTTCTTCAGAAGGTTACCGCATGCAACAATAGGCAAGTCCATTAAAGTGACCCTCCAAAACGCAAAAGATCTCAAAGCATGTGCTTTATGCAAAATGTCTCCTCAAAGCATGTGCTTTCTTCATTAGTTGAAAATAGCACGCGTAATGGGAAATGTCCACAAAAGCAGGGTTTTATGGATGCAAGTGCTTTCTTCCTTCACATAGGCCTCCCCAAGCCATGGCTTCACTCCTAGACAATGAAAAACATGTGTATGTGGTCCCCACAATTTCCTCCACTCAGTGGTGCAAATTAGCCCAAGGATGAAAGACCAAAATAGAAAGTATGTGCCAGCTCATCAAGAAGTGGGGCCCACCCAAAGCCTCCTAGGATGCTTTGGACCTGTTATCACGCAAATCTACACACATAAGATGCTTTGGACCTGTTATCACGCAAATCTACACACATAAACTTGCATGATACTTTTAGATAGTCAACCTTGTCATGGTTGAAAGTCTTTCCATTTGAATTGGTGTTTTCCAGTCTCAGGGGGGTTGTCCCTAGGGCCAAGACGATGTATGTTGCTATCGACTGAATGTTCATGCATAAAACTTCGATTTAATTAGCACAATAAAATTTCACTTTTGATTTGCCGATGAGCAATCAAAGGTGAGTTAAATCTGAAACAAATTTGGAATGGTTGAGATTAGATTTCTAAAGATAATAGCAACAACGAAATTAAATGTTATGTAAAAATTAAATGTGCACTTTAAGTGAAGTAAATTCAAAACAAGCGCACTCTAAGCTACCATCAGACTACATCAAAAATTATTCAATGGCATCCATACATTCAAAGAGTTTAGATTGAACATAATTCAACAAAATCATAGATTACGCAAGAAGTTGGTTGCACCATAATGAGTCCCAGGTGACAGGCTGCCATGAGTTCCTTCTCTTGTTGTGGAGTAGTGATCTGAGAACTAGAGCATGGATAAGTGAGGAGTGTTAGTTTTTGGTAGCATCAGACAAGTGTTCTAGTCTCTATGGTGTCTAAGAGGCTAGGGAACATATTTTCTCCAATACCCAGAAAATGTTTCGCGAGAAACACCTTAATTATATTAATCAGCCAATTATTAAAATTTCCCCAAGTCTAACTTAGAAAAATTGATTAATTAAATCAGATTAATTCAGGAAAACCGATTTTTCACTAAAGTTAATGGTTATGGCTATCTTTCTTTTTCTCTAAAGTGCTCACGTGCTTTCTCTTTCCAGGGCTTTGGTGCTGTTTTTTAACTGTTGTTACGCTTTTAACTGGATTAGAGTTTTGCTGATTTGTTCACCTTCAATCTATCATCTCTTGTGATCTCAATAAGAGGGAAGGGACAAGGCTCTCTGCTATTGAGGTTGTATCTTGGAGCTATTATATAATGATAGTCTTGTTAACCCTTGAAACTGGAAGGGTTCCAAGGTAACTTGAGAATATACACGTCATCTCATATAGTCTTTCTGCACTTCAGATTAGTGTGGCTAACCACAGGGGGGAATCCCTATGCAATTTGAAAATAAAACATCAGCCCTAAAGACCAAGGATTGCTGCCAAACTATGAGAAGTACTTGCTGCAATATGAAATATCAGACCTGTAATATGCATCAAAGCACTCAAAACTGCAAGCACAGATGCAGATTTACAAGTATGAGTTTCTTCTTTGGGAAATGTGTAAATCTGCTGTTAGGGCATGAACATCTGCCCTTAAAACTTAAAAGCACAGATTGGTGTGTGGAAATGTGGAAAATACTAAAATAGCAAATTATATGCGGATATTATGAATTATGATAACAGTGCCTTGAGTCCTTTGGGTTATGGAGTTATAAAATTGATTAAGAGGAAGTAATATTGTCTAAAACTACAAGACCTCCAAGGGGTGTCAAACCACTTCTGAAGAACCTTCTAGTGCTTTTGTTCAGGGATGAATTCACAATAACTAAGTGGGAGTAAGCTCAACCTCTCATAGAAAACTATGAACTCTCACAGTCCATCTAGAAAGGGGTGTGTGAAGACAAGATAACACAAGAAAACAATCATCAACACTAAGATCCCTTTTTCCTTTATAAAATAGGCATAGAGTTTTACAGAAATACCATGACTTTCCATAGGACATAAAGCCACCACATGCCAAGAAAAACCTCCTCCAAAGTGGGTGCATGGGTTCTCTTGTCGCTTTTTCTACAAGTGCTTCAGGGGATATAGAAAGCTTCTTAGAGACAGCCTCTGGGTTGATTGTAGACCAGTGCCTAGGACATCTTAAAGAGAGAAGTGCATTTAGGATTATCTGAGGGATTATGTTGCACTCCAATTGTCACGTAGTTTTGAAAGATAATAAAGGGGGGCTTGGTTCAATATTCTTTCATCAAGGTGAACTCAAGTAGATACATGGATCCAAATACAGGGGGTGAATCAGGCTGATCTCAAGGAGGAATGTTTTGTTCTGATGGCCGACACACAACAATGAGCAACTTAATATTGAAGTTGTAGTAAAGGTGAAGAGGAGGAGAGAAAGGAAGGAAATAGATGCACAGGGTTGTAAACAAGACAGAATCCTAAGAAGCAATGTTCCGGCAGAAGGATGGAAGGCAAAAGAGATGGAATGACAGGAATTGCGGAGTGCGAATTAAGGTTTCATGTTCTATAGCTCATGGATACACTTATCACTAATCAACATATGTAAATCTGTGCTCTTAAAGGTACATAAGTAAATCTTTAAATAACATAGGTACTGTTACTACTTAGCAGCATACATATAACCATGAGAGAATGAGACCGACAACTTCATTACACAATTTCAGTAGAAGAGAAACATACATGAAATGAGATTTACAGAGGGGAAAACATACTACTTACAGCCATGATTGGAATCACCAAAGAGTTTCATTAATCCTCAAAATGAGTCCAATATACCAGTCCATTACATTTAGCCATACATCACTTGAGTCCCTCATGAACATTCAGTTAGAACCAAAGTGGAATCACAGAATTTGGACCACCTCGGGTGCCAAATTCTAGAAACTGTATTAAGTGTTTCTTCCCCTAATTTATAAGGAGAGGGGGAGCTTTTAATCAATAGTTACAAAATATCTCATCCAAGGGCCAGCTGTCCGATTGACTAGCGGTCTCGGCATGCGATAGCCCTGTTGCCCAAAATGATTCTAAAGGATTTGATTCCTTTCTTGAAAATACATAAAATATTTAGAATAAACAGAAATTATAGTAAAATAGAAACAAGGGAAACTGAATGATGATGGAGGAAAATATCCCTATGGCATTCTTGGGATTGTCTTTGATCAAGCCACGTCTATGCCATGATGTACCTCTCTACTGCTCGACCAGTTCACCTGTTGCTTTCGCCTTAACTGCCTGACTTCACCACTCTCTGGAGTTGGTAGGGATCAACTGTGGTTGCCTGCTACATAGTAGAAGTGGAGATTGACCTGGCAGTCCTTCATTGTGTATGTGAGTGGAGCTCCATGCTGCGCCATTAAGTCTTCCTGAGTCCCATACCTCCATTTACTCTCCAGAGACGTGCAACGAAGCAGTCGAATTCATTTCTGTGGCCCATGTAGTCCTTGGTTTCTTGTTTCAGGGGCTTCTACAGGATTAGCCCATATCGATTTGCAACTGCTCCTTGTCTTCATTCAATACCTCAGCTGTTGACCCATTACGCCTTCAAAGCTCTGTACCATACTATCAGAACTTCATTATATCGGGACTTTTAGTCTTAAAACATTACAATACAGTGAGCTCCGATGTCCCTTGGCCCCCTTTGGTTTAGCCCCTTGGTTCTTTGACTCAATGTTGCACGAAGCGCCCCCCCGGGTTCCAAGCCCAGAAGCGCGTCCCGTGCGGAAGTGTCTAGGAAGCTTCGGCGCTTCCCCCTGTTTTGGACGCTTCTTGGAAATTTCGGAAGCTTTCCTCCAAAGTGCGCTTCGTACGGCGCTTCAGTAGTACGAAGCGTGGCGCTTCGGAGGGTGAAGCGTACGCTTCCGTACGATTCCGGAAAAGCGTTTAGAAAATCGTTTTTTTTTTTTTTTCATTTATTTTATTTTATTTTATTTTAGGTGAGTTTGCTTGTTGGGGGTGGGTCCACCTTGGGTTAGGGTGAGGAATGAAGGCAAAAAAATATTAAAAAAATATAAATATTGCAGATGCCCCCTCATGGTAATGTTAAATTCTTAAAGTAAAAGTGACATTCTCCTTTATTTTTCATTTTCATCCTTTTACTTAAATTTTTAACATTACCATGAAATGACTCAGGATGTTTGAGAGTGGTTCCAGCCTCATTGGACTTCATATGGAGAAAATAGAATTTCATATCCTATTCAAAATTCAGCAGACTTAACAGTTTTCAGGAATTCAGGATCAAAGGGATTGTGGCATTTCATTAGATTATATCAAGTATGAAGGTATGCGATTAGCATTTAATCAAGAGCACCAAGCCCTATATGTACCCTAGTGTTGGTGGTGTTAATTGTTGAACTCCTTTGTCACGCGGCACGCCCTTAGCAAAAAATTACCTTTCAATCAAGTCAAAATCATCGATCAAGCATGTTAAGCTTTTTCTACCATATTTTAAGTCTTGAATTAGGTAGTTTGATCAAAATTGGGCAATGTTGACTAATATCCCTAGACAATCGAGGTAGAGGCAAAGGCTAGACAAGAGGAGAAGAATCTAGAGTCTAGATGGTTGATGCTCAAATAATTAATCATTAATGTACAATGGATGTTATATCTATCTTGATTTATGCAAAAATATGCATGTTTTCATGTCTTCTACAACTAATTTGGTATTTGGGATGTTTGTTTTGAGTATAAATGCAAAAAATAAAATATATATATATAGCAGACGCTTCGCTTCCTAGATTTTTGGAAAGTGACGCTTCCGTGTCCCCGTTTCGTCCCCACTTCGTGCAACATTGCTTTGACTCCTCTCGTGACTGTGGGCTAGCCCTCAGATCGGAGCTCCTTTATAGGCGGATTGTCATTAGAGGTTTTACTTTGATGTAGCAATATTCCTCAACTTGTGATCGCCGATTTGCGACTTGACGTCATCCTCTGCCACTTGTCACCTTGTGAGTGGTGACACATGTCACCCTGTTTGGGCCCCTTATGACCCGACAAAATGTTGAATCTGCATGCCACGTGTCCGCCGCACTGCCACATCATGCTGACGTCAGCTGCCCCCTGTCCTTATCAAAACCAATCTCTGCACACCATGTGTCCCTTATCAGAACCAATTTGACGTTGCCATGCGCCTCGTTGGAGGAGAGAGAAGAGGCCCATTCTGCTTTGGTTTTACTTTGAAATCCTTTGTTAACCTGCATTAGGCCCTCCTTGGCGCTTCAACACTGAAGGCATAATCTCGACGCTTTAACATTGAAGGCACAATCTCGACGCTTTAACACTATCGGCAATTGTTGATCGCAACTCTATTAAGGTTGACACTTTGAAAATGCTGATCGTTGATATGGCCTGGACCCACCGACTGGCGATATGCCAATATCGGTCTAGACCTCCGATGTGTGGGACCTCCGATATGCCAGGACCGTTGATATGCTGGGACTCGGGATTTTACGCTTAGGAATTTTCTCCTTGTTTTCTGATTATCAAAGGGAAGCTTCAATCTGCTCTAGCTTTTGATTCTGGAGTCCATTTGAGGAGTTCCATATACCGTTGGAAAGCTAATTCCGTGCACTATCCATTGGAGGGGATCGGATTTAGCTTTGAGTGCTTTTGTGGCTTGGAAGATGGTTTCAAACCTCTCTGCTTTTTTGCCCTCTTTTAACAGTTGAAAACACATTTTGCAGAGGGTGACAACATGTTCTTGAAGAGGAAAGTACTATCCCAGTTCAACTGTTGTTGATGTCAAAGCTTTTGTCTTTGCTGCATTTTCTTTCTTCAGAAGGTTACCGCATGCAACAATAGGCAAGTCCATTAAAGTGACCCTCCAAAACGCAAAAGATCTCAAAGCATGTGCTTTATGCAAAATGTCTCCTCAAAGCATGTGCTTTCTTCATTAGTTGAAAATAGCACGCGTAATGGGAAATGTCCACAAAAGCAGGGTTTTATGGATGCAAGTGCTTTCTTCCTTCACATAGGCCTCCCCAAGCCATGGCTTCACTCCTAGACAATGAAAAACATGTGTATGTGGTCCCCACAATTTCCTCCACTCAGTGGTGCAAATTAGCCCAAGGATGAAAGACCAAAATAGAAAGTATGTGCCAGCTCATCAAGAAGTGGGGCCCACCCAAAGCCTCCTAGGATGCTTTGGACCTGTTATCACGCAAATCTACACACATAAGATGCTTTGGACCTATTATCACGCAAATCTACACACATAAACTTGCATGATACTTTTAGATAGTCAACCTTGTCATGGTTGAAAGTCTTTCCATTTGAATTGGTGTTTTCCAGTTTCAGGGGGGTTGTCCCTAGGGCCAAGACGATGTATGTTGCTATCGACTGAATGTTCATGCATAAAACTTCGATTTAATTAGCACAATAAAATTTCACTTTTGATTTGCCGATGAGCAATCAAAGGTGAGTTAAATCTGAAACAAATTTGGAATGGTTGAGATTAGATTTCTAAAGATAATAGCAACAACGAAATTAAATGTTATGTAAAAATTAAATGTGCACTTTAAGTGAAGTAAATTCAAAACAAGCGCACTCTAAGCTACCATCAGACTACATAAAAAATTATTCAATGGCATCCATACATTCAAAGAGTTTAGATTGAACATAATTCAACAAAATCATAGATTACGCAAGAAGTTGGTTGCACCATAACGAGTCCCAGGTGACAGGCTGCCATGAGTTCCTTCTCTTGTTGTGGAGTAGTGATCTGAGAACTAGAGCATGGATAAGTGAGGAGTGTTAGTTTTTGGTAGCATCAGACAAGTGTTCTAGTCTCTATGGTGTCTAAGAGGCTAGGGAACATATTTTCTCCAATACCCAGAAAATGTTTCGCGAGAAACACCTTAATTATATTAATCAGCCAATTATTAAAATTTCCCCAAGTCTAACTTAGAAAAATTGATTAATTAAATCAGATTAATTCAGGAAAACCGATTTTTCTCTAGAGACTTCCAGAAAAGTCACTTGATGGGGTTGATATGATCTTAGCGATTGATTGTGAGTAGATCATGGCCATTGATTGCTCAATGAGAGATTATAATAGCAAGTTGATGCGGTTTGGAGAGACACACTTGAGCAGTTCAACTTACCTAGTTGCAAAGTTATCAGGGGCGTAGTTGAAGCAGAGGGAGACACCGACAACAAGGGTTTTAGCAAAAATTTGGTAGAGGATTTCTGGAGGATATTTCCACAGTGATTTCCAGTTTCTAGGGGTAGGAAGGAGGTCGATTTTATCTACAAAAGAAGAGGTTGATTCAGTGGTGCAAGTTAGCTAGTTAGGTAATGCGAGTTGCAGCGAGAAGCTCGTTTTAGTGTGCTAGTGCCAAATCTATCACCCAGAGGCAGAGTGAGTGGGTCAAGCAGAGTACATGAGGCAGTTATACTTGCAGGTTGTGATTTCTAGAGGTTGAACGAATTTTCCTAGACAAGCCAGTGCGCATTTCCAGATAACAATGTGAATAGCCAGGAGGAGTGTGAGTTTGCTGAAGGAGGTTGATTGATTTGCAGAGGAGACTTTGAGTCTCCAAATTATTTTAGTAGTGGAGATTATTATTTATCGGAGCTTTACCAATATCAGACAAGCAATTGTATTTCTCAAATTTCTGAAAAAATAAGATAAACCCTCATTTGCTGCGCTGGTTTTCCCCATATTGGGTTTTTTCAGGGACTATTGTCCAAAAATCTTGGTGTCCAAGTTTTTGTGTATGCATTATTTTCTTAGTTCTTGAATTTTATTTGTGAAGATTGCAGAAGTGAATTAATTGTTATTTTTCGTAATAATTTCTAAAGAAAAATAAACTACATAAGCTAGAAGATTAATTTCTGGTTGCTACAATAAGGAAATTTGACATGGTATTAGAGCAAATTTAGGTGTAGAAGGTTTGCAGTGGTAAATCAACACAAGGCACAGGAAGAGAATAACACAAAGGTTTTTACCCAGCTCAATTTCTTCAAATTTCTCTAGTTTATTTGAGTTCGCAAATTTTTCCAGAGATGGTCTCCTTAGGTTTGAGAGATGAGGACAGGTTGGATGGAGCCTCAAACTTTGGAGTTTGGAAGGCCAAAATGTTATTCCTATTGGATGAATTTGGTCTGAAGGAGTTTGCTATGACTACTGTTGCTGTACTAGCAGATCCCATCGTGTTACATGAATACATGAGGGATAATGCCAAAGCAAAGACGATGATTCTTATTGGAGTCAGGGATCACATCATTCTGCATATCACAGAGAAAGATACAACAAAGAAGATGTGGGATGCGATCGTTAAACTGTACTAGAATCCTTCAGAAGATCACATTACCTTTGGTATATTCAAACTTTGAGTTATATTTACTCTGTGGTAACCCTAAAAATAATTGAACGAAGAACAAAGAATTTGACAAATATCCTAGCATGTTGCAAAAGGACTAGCATAAACAATCCTGTGGCATCGTCACTATGTGGATCATATGGTATTACATTATTGAAGTTCACAATTTTATGCAATGACTCGCATCATGGTCTAAGGTTTGAATTTGACTCATAGTCGTGACTCGCATCTCCCTATAGCACATATTTGCATCTCGTGGCTCACTGACATATCATTGTAATGAATCAGTGACATACATTCTAAGGTTCGCTTTCTATACTCTGAGATCATATTTCTGCAGCTCATATTCTATTCCTGGGACTTGAATACCATATTGTATTGCACATATCAAAATCTAAATGGATCATATGCTACACATCATTATTTATGAACAAAAAAGAATACAATCATTGGTGGTTGTATGACTGTGATTATTTAGATAAAGTGACACTCTACAGGACTCTTAAAAATTATAGATATATGATAGTATGTGTAGCAACCATGAAATGAAGCCGACCTACAATGAAGTTTAATGAAGCAATGAGAATTGCTATGCTCGTGTCAACATTTTGTTGGGGCTTGTTGAAAATTGGCAGCTAAGGGGTGAATTTCCTTGAATGAAATTTTATTTCCGACTATTCTAGGGTGGCTTTCTAAAAATGGAAAGTCATGTCTAACATTGCAATCACACCTTTCCAAAATTAGTAAGTCACCTTGATTCAATTGGTAATCATAAATATATGATGAAAAATCACTCAACTTATCCTTAATCAATCTCAATTGTTTAATTTTTTAATTCAATCATCAATATAGTTATTATTATTATTATTCTTATGATACTATAATAGTATTATTATTATCCTTTTTTTTTTTTTTAACAGAATCGGTTACTTGTATATTATAAAAACATCAGGGACAGAGTCCTAGTACATAGTTATGATAGATTAGGGCGATGAGGATCAAAAACGGGTTCGCAGACCCTTTTTCCTCATTGCTACATCTACAGTAACTGAAAGTAAAGAAGTAACGGCTATATTGCCGAACAAAAGAACCTCCAAGCCAACAAAATTTACAGTCCATGGTTCCTAGGGAAGTTTCTGAGTGACAGAGTCATCGGGGAGGGGATCCTTCCTAGCGCTGGCTCTAGTTGAAGCCTCCGCTTGAATACTTTGAGTGAGAGTTCTGATATGCTCTATGGCTTCCTCCAGATGGTTGCACCTATCCTTCAAGGCCTCGATTTCTGCTTTTTGCTTCTCCAGCTTCTTCCGTTTCGATCTGCTATCTGCCTGGTAATCATCCTTGAGTTCGTTGAAATGTTTGATGAATCTGTTGATCATGAATGTATGCGCTTTGCAAAGTGAGCACTCGCTGTTGTTGATGATCCTGTCGAAAGGATTGTTGGCAGGCTCCTGGGCATTTGGCTGGTCCTGCTGATCCGCCATCTTGCTGGACTGGAGAAGAGTGTCAACAAACTGAGGAAGCGGGCAAATTCCGGGGAGGGGGGAAATTCCAGGAAGGGAGGCGATATGAGGGAGAAGATAGCCCAGAGAAGGGGGGAGCGGAGCAACACAGGGAGGGATGAAATGACTAGGGAGCAGAGGGATTCGAGGTGCGCTGCTACAGCCAATAAAGCCACCAGTTAGCAAAAACTTTAAAACAACAATAAGGAATCCTGAAATTACCACAGTCGGGGAACGAGGGCCGAGCTCCCGATGTCTGCGAGCAGCTTCAAGAGAAAGCCTATGCTTGATGAGAGCGCAATCAAGAGTCCTTGCAGCGCTGTAGAATGAGAGATCGCTGAGGCCCAAGCTGCTATATATAGAAAGAGGGAGGTTTCTCAGGTGCTTGAACCATTGCTGGGAGGGTCGGCTCTTGAAAAGACTGAGATCCCCAGAAAAGATCTTGCTGCGAGCGGTGAGGGTACAAAGGTGATGGTCCAGAACGCAAAGCCAGAAAATGTCTGCTGGGGATGCATGAAACTCTATGATGTGGCTGAGTGAGGTGGTGTGAACCATAGCAGGGGGGCGGATTTGATTTTTGAGGTACAGTTTTGCGCAGTCGAGGAGATTTTGCAGGGGATAAGGAGATTCGATGGAGAGCCAATTTCGAGGAGAATGATGCCTGAGGTGACTCGGATTCTGAGAAGAGGGGATGGGGTGGAATTGGTTAAGGGATGGCTTTGTCATATACTGCATCATTTTCTCTGACCTGGCCTGTCTGTCTGCTAGTTGCCTTGTTGGCCTGTTCATCGGCCTCTGTGTTGCTGCCCCTTAGAACGTGCTTGAAGATGACCCCGTTTATTTCTCTGATATTGTCCATAATCCTGTATTTGATGCTGTTCAAGGCCATTTGCTTGAAATCCTTCCCAGAAACCATGGCAGCTATGATAATAGCTGAGTCTCCCATAATTAGCAGGTTCTGAAGGCCGAGTTTTCTCGCTATGGAGGTTCCCAGGAGGAGGCTATAAGCCTCGGCCTTGTTATTGGACATTGATCCCAATCCCCACTCGTAGGTCACTATGATTTTCCCTTGGAGGTCTTTGATGATTCCTCCAGCTCCAGCTTGGCCCGGGTTATTTTTTGAGGCCCCGTCGAATTGAAGGGAGGGCCTCCTTTGATTTTGTATCCAATCTCTGATTTCCTCTTTGGTCCCTCTCAGCTTCCAGTCAGATTTTCCTTTTCCTGTGCTTACTGTTTTTTGGATTCTTGCTTCATAGCTGAATTTACTCATCCACTCTATTTCTCTTGGGTCTCCCGGTTCCGGATCAACATGGGTTATTCCATTCGCCCCAATGGTCTCTGAGATGAGCGCAATTGTTTTTGCCATGGTGCTGGAGATGCTGGGATTCTTGTTATTGAAAATGCTTTTGTTTCTGGCGTTCCAAATCTGCCAGCAAAGGTTTGAGGGAATGCTGTTCCACAACCTTTTAGCCAGGGTCTTGCCTTTTTTGGGATGGGGGTAGCTATTTCCCCAATTTTTCTGAAGGAGTGCAATCTGGTTGGGGAGATCGCCTATGGTTAGCGGGCTAGTGATGAGCTTCCAACAAGTTCGCGCAAAGGAGCACTCTAGAAAGAGATGGTTACTACTTTCTTCCGCTGCCCTACACAGGCAGCAGATTGAGGGACCATGGATACCCTTCTTCCTTAGATTTTCCGCTGTGAGAATTTTGCTGTTGAGGAGGGTCCAATTGAAGAATTTTACCTTTGGGAGGCATTCAGTATTCCAAGCCACTTTGTGGAGAGGCCAGTTGTTTATTGCTGAGGCATTTTGAAGGATTTTATAACCCTCTTTGACTGTGTAGCTGCCACCATTGGAGTCCCAAACATATTTATCCTCTGACATTCTGTTAAGGGGAGCTGAGCCTATGAGAGATATCTTGAGATCAAACCATAGATTCTTAAGGTTGTTAGGAAGGGGGATAGACTTCCAGCCTATCCAACTGTTTTGGTCCCAGGAAGAGATGTCATAAAGGGTCTTGAGATTTTCCTCTACCATCCACAGTTGCAGGGGCCTGAAATTTGGAAGAGCTTCCCTTGCTTCTGAGCCCATTATTCTGTCCGCCCATATGTTGATGTTTCTGCCATTGCCCGGGACTCTTGAGATACATGCTTTGAAGTGAGGGAGAGTTTTTTTGATAAGCTTCCATACTGGGGTGCACTGCCTATCAATAATGGTTTCTGAAAGGATATTGGAGTTGGCCCCATTCAAGTATTTCTTTTTGATGACCTCTGTCCACCAGGCTCCTTTTTCATTGAGAATTCTCCAGATCAATTTAAAGCCCATGGCCATGTTGGCTAATCTTGGGATTCTTATTCCGAGCCCTCCTTTCTCGAAGGGTAAGATGACCTGATCCCACTTTACAAGGCTGAACTTTTTTGAGTCCTGCCTTCCTCCTTGCCACAAGAAGCTTCTAATGATTAGTTCCATATGTTTATGAATGCTGGCCGGGGCGAGAGTAGTTGCAAACTGATAGATTGGAAGGGCTGAGAGAATGGCTTTGATAAGAATTGTTCTGCCAGCCAGGTTGAGCCAGGACACCCCCCAGCTCTGAAGCTTCCCTCTCAGCTTCTCAATTAGCTTGACCCAGATTTCGGTTTTGACCGTCTCCTTGGCTAATGGTAACCCCAGGTACATGAAATGAGTCCAGTTCCTTTGGGCAGGGATGTCCAAGATTGTGGAGATTCTCTGAATGATATGCCTGGGGACATTCCATGTGTAGATCATGCACTTGTTATTATTTAGCTTACCTCCAGAGGCTTGAAGAAAGAGTTCCAACGTTTTCTTGAACCTCCTAGCCATGAGACTGGAAGCGCCTCCAATTAGAAGAGTATCATCAGCGAAGAGGGAGTGGTTTATCCCCTTGGTTCCCCGCACTATGTTGACACCTGTTATTTCTTTTAGCCTGCGAAGATTTTCCAGGTGTATACTTAGAGTTTCGGCCATGATGATGTAGAGGAAGGGAGAGAGCGGGCATCCTTGCCTCAAGCCCCTTGAGCTTTTGAAGAAATTGCTGGGCCTGCCATTAATGAGAGGGGCTGTCCAGGTGAATGAGATGCATTCCATGACCCTGCTGATGAAGATCTCGGAAATGCCAAATTTCTTTAGGACCGCCTGAAGGAATTGGTGATTGACTCGGTCAAAGGCATTCGCCATATCTAGTTTAATGATCATGCCCCTTTCCTTTCTATTTATGCTGCTGTGGATTGCCTCCTGAATAAGAATAACATTGTCCGTTATTTGTCTTCTAGGAACGAAGCCTCCTTGGTTCTCAGAGATAAGGGAAGGGAGAAGCTTTTTTAACCTGTTAGCTAAGATTTTGGTGATGATTTTATAGGAGACATTGCATAAGGAGATAGGTCGGAATCTATCAAAGGATTGGGGATTGGGGTCTTTGGGAATGAGGGCTAAGTGGGAAGATTTGATGCTGCTGCCCATTTTGCATTTCGAAAAGAAATTCTTTGCCATTCTGATGTAATCCTTTTTGATAATTTCCCAATGGTTTCTGTAAAATGCCACAGTGAACCCATCAGGGCCCGGAGCCTTGTCCAGAGCCATGCTGAAGATTGACCACTCAATTTCCTCTGTCGTGATCTCTTTATCCAACTCGGCATTTTGAGCTACTGAAATTTTATTTTCAATTATGCTAAGGAAATCCGAATTATCAGTATATTGAGGGTCAGCTGTAAGGAGAGCGCGGAAATGCCGGGACGCTGCTTCCTTTATTTCCTCTTGCTCTCTGAGTTCGCTTCCCTCCATCATTATTCTCTCTATATGATTCCCTGCCCGCCTGAGCTTAAGGCTGTTGTGAAAAAATGAAGTGTTTTTGTCTCCAGCTTTGAGCCAAAGACAGCGAGACTTTTGCCTTTGCTCTTCTTCCTCCTTTCTGTTCTGTTTATACAGCTCTTTATACATTTCGTTTTCTTTGGCCTGATCTTCTTCTGTGTCCTGACCTCTTTCTTTTTCCTGGCTCCATTGTTCCAGCTTTGCTTGGAGGTCGGTTCTTTTTTTGCCTTCCTCTGTTGCGTGGTTTCTTGTCCATTGTTTAATGGCAATCCTAAGAGATTTGAGCTTAGCTTCCCAGATGTAATGAGGAGAGCCAATAATTTCTTTTGCCCATTGTTCCTTGATCAAGTTTCTGAATTCTTCGCTGCTGTCCCAGGCCTTGTTATATTTAAATGGAAGAGGTCCCATGTTCTTCCCTTTATCAAGTGTCAAAGCCACTGGTTTATGGTCTGAGATGTATCCTTGAATGATTTTGCTTTGGATACTTGGGTATCTTGCCACTGTTCTCTCTTGGGCGAGGATTCGGTCTAACCTCTCTTTTATGTTATTGCTGCCTGTTCTTTTATTGGACCAAGTGAAGCGCCCATTTTGCGGAGGTATGTCCACTAAGTTATGAGTTTGAATAATTTCTTCTAAAGAATCTCTTGAGGGATCAGCGAAGAAGTTACCTCCCAGCTTCTCATCAACATTCCTTATAAGATTTAGATCTCCTCCAAGGAAGATGTTCCTTCCCTGAACAGTCATAAGATCTGAGGTGATTGAATCCCAACATGAGGCTTTATCTCTATAATGGTTGGGGGCGTAGATGTTGTATATTGAGTATTCTTCTTTCGTGGCTATGTTTTGCATATCTGATCTTATCCACCATCTGTTCTGCATTTGATCTTTGAGTTCCCATTTGTTTTTGTCCCATATTGTCCCTATGCCTCCTGAGGCGCCAGCTGCACTAATTGCTATTCCTACATAACTTCTGTTTTTTTTAATGTTATTTTGAAATTCCTGTTCCGTGATTTTGGTCTCCTGGAGAAGGAGAAGGTCTGGATGTTCAGATTTGAGAAGGTCTCGGACTGCATTTGCTTTTAGGGAGGAGCCCATCCCCCTACAATTCCAGGAGACCAAAATCATCATTTACCTTGTTTGTTGTGAGCCCCGCTTTTCTCTTTCATTTTTTCTCCACTTCCTTTAGTTTTATCTAGGTATGTGTCCATTGGTTGTTGGGTCCCGGTAGCCATTTCTTTTGCAGCGTTTTCATCCCTTATCTCTTTGTTGGACTTCCTTCCAACTTTTCTGGGAGGGTCGGTGGAGAGGTTGTTTTCCTTTGATTTGTTCCTGGTTAAGATTCTTTCCACTGTTGGGGGAGGGGAGGGCTGGGGGGGGGGAGATATGGGAAGGGGTTACCATGGGGCCTCGCGGGGATGGGGGTTCCTCTGCAGACAGGGTTTCAAAAGGGTTGGAGGAGGAGGGGAAGGAAGGGCCAGATCCAGAGGGTTGGGAGGGGGGAAGGGATTTTCAAGATGGGGCTTTGAGGATGGGCCGGGAGGGGGGTTTGATTTTTTCTTTTTGACTATCTCCCAAGCTTCTTCAGGAGCTTCTACATTGCCTTCGGAAACATTTGATTTAGATTTACTACATCTATTGGCGAAATGCCCATTTTCGTGACATACCTTGCACTTGAATGGCAGCTGCTCGTAGTCCACTTGCTGTATGTGCGTCCACTGATCGACTTTGAGTTTGATTGCTTCCGGCAGTCCCTTACCCAGATCTACTTCGACACATATCCGTGCACAGGCATGCATGTTCTCCTTTGGTTCAGATCTGTCAATATATTTACCGACGGCATTCCCTATGGCTTTCACTGATTCGTCCCCCCAGCAATGAAGCGGCAAATGGGGCAGGCGAACCCAGACGGGGACAGCGTTGGGGACGTCCATCTCTGGATCGAAATCAGGGGTCCATCTGTTAAGATAAAGGCCCCGAGAGTCCATGAAATACGGGCCGTTTCTGAAGATGAGGTTATGGTCCTCCATTGATTCAAAAAGGAAGGTGTAAAACCCTCTCCCGCAGAACCTGATTGCTATTTTCCCTTGCACCATCGAGTTCCAGTTTCTCTCGACCCATCTTTGGACTGATCGAGGGGAAGGCCACAATCCCGTGAACTGACCGACCAGGCCTCGTTCTGCTAAGGCGACTGCAGCTCTCCTCGGGAGGGAAGGAGGGAGCGAGACTTCCGGGATTTCGTCTAGCTTCTTGATGAACTTAGAAGCTGTAGGGCGGATTTTTCCTGCTGCATTCTCAGGGATGAGAGAAGCGAACGTTTTTTCCAGATCTTCCGGATCCTGAGATGGTGGATCCATTTCAGGCATTGGAGGGGATCGAAGGACTCAAGAGGGGAACCGGGGGAGGCCCCGATGATGGGGGAGGGCAGGAGGCCCAAAGGCAGAAGAGAAGGGCAGGAGGCCCAGGACAAAGGAGGAATCAGCAGAGGGAGGGCGCGAGCCTAGCAGCGACGCTGCCAGGCACAGGGGCGCAGGAAAGGTCAGGTCAGAGATGCGCGCAGAGGAACGCCGAATCGCCAGAGCCGCTCATCCATTCTCCAATTGTGATTAATCTCTAATTTCTATTATTATCCTTACGATACTATAATATTATTATTATTAAAATGAAATTACATGTAACATCTGCTACTTGGCACTCAATCATGCCGCCTCCTCCGTCTCCTTGATGGCACTCGTACCTATCTCTCACTCAATGATGCTTATTCTCTTAATGGATTCATTGTAACTCCTCTTACACCCTCTTACACACATTAAAGTCTTGTCATAAAAAGATTCTCTTACACACTCTTCAATGCACATGTAACTCCTCTTAATAGCATGAGTTACTAAGGCATCCGTACTCCTCCTTATGGCATGAGTTACATATGCAAGATTCCTCCCTAAATGCAAAATGTGAGTTACTCCTCAGGGCATGCGTACCTCCTTCCTCCTATATATGTGTGAGCCTCTCATTCTCTTTTTACACTCACTTGTGCATTGTGAAAGGAGAGTACGAACTTGAGAAAGAGAGAGTAAGAGAGACAAGAGAAGAATTGAGAGAGAGAGAGAGTCTTGAAAAGTAAGAGCAGATCTGGGTGAGCCAAAATGATTCAGTGTATGCATCAACTACTGCTATCAAAGATCTTTTTCAGATTTGGGTGAACTTCTTCTTTCTCTCATTGTATTCTGTATCTCTGTTGAACAATTGATTTCTAATAGAAGAATAATCTAGTTGGGTTTTCCCCTTTTGGGTTTTGCCCTGGTCATTGGACCTAAACTCTTTGTGTCTCCTTGTGTTCTTGGTTGTCTTCTATTTTGCATATGGTTTATATGGTGTATGTTCTTTCTACAATTGCTTAACTCATAATGCATACGAAAGAGGTTTTGGAATAAGTAATTGTTGCATCATAGAAAATCAAAATTTCAGCGTGCTATCAGAGGATTGGTGAAGACAAGCTCAAGAAGACAAGGGCCATTTGCAATTCTCTGTCTGCTGAAATATCTCTCGTTGTCCACTCCATTGGCAACTCACTTTTTGCTGAAATATATCTTGCTGTCCACTCTATTTACAACTCTCTTTTTGCTGAAATATCTTTTGCTGTCCACTCTATTTACTGTTGGACACCTAATCTGCCAAGGGTTAAGGTGTGGGTGTTGAACGGTCAAAGGAAGTCCAAGAGACCTTGGAAGATGAATCCAAGAGTCACAAGAGCGTACTATAAATGTATATCATGTGAATAAGAGATATATCGAATGCTTATCTTTCACATTCGCTGTTCACATTCCATGTATGTTTGACATTTACAACTCTCTTTCTGCTGAAACATATCTTGCTGTCCACTCTATTTGCAACTCTCTTTCTATTGAAATATCTTATGCTGTCCACTGCATTTACAACTCTCTTTCTTGCTGTTCCTTCTAGTTGCTGCTCATTATCTGCTGAAATATTTCTTCTCTTTTGCTACTGAAATATCTCATTTATTGCTGAAATATCTTTTGCTGTCCCTTTCTATTTGCTGTTGAAATATATCATTTACTATTGAAGTATCTCTTGCTGTCCCTTTCTATTTGTTGCTGAATTCTTTTTTTTTTGAGCAAATCAAAATGTCTTGCTCTTACTTTAAGAATGAAGAGAAGCTGGTTGATGCTTCAAACTTCTTCCCTTGGAAGGCTAGATTGGATATTACTCTTGATGAACATGATGTTCTAGAGTATGTTGAAGGAGAGGCAACAAAACCCGCTGAAAAATCCAATGCTGCTATCAAGGCCAAATACAAGAAAGAAGTCAAGGCTAAAAATATTATCCCAGACTCTCTTTGAGATCACCTCATCACTTCGTCTCCAATTTGAAGAAAGCCAAATAAATGTATGACAAGATGATTGGAATGTACCAAGTGAACAACTTGAGTCAAATTCATGCTTTGAAGAATCAATTCAAGGATATTAAGATGAACAAAGGAGAAACCATTCAAGCATACTTCATGAGGATATCAAAAATCAAAGATCAATTATCAACTTCTGGTGAAGTTGTTTCTGATAAAGAGCTGGTGTTGATTACGCTTGGAGGTCTTCCTTCTTCTTGGGAAACTTTTATTACTACCATCAATAATAATGACAAGTTTCCTACATTTGATGAGCTCCTGGGAAAGTGCAATCAAGAAGAGGCCAGAATGATTTCCAGAGGAAGAATTCCCAAGCATGAGGAGGGAGAACCCACTGCCTTTGTTGTCCAAGGCAAGAAGAAGAAAAGAAGAGGCCATCACTATTCGAAGAAGCCTGCTCCCATCAATTCCTCCAGATGGAGCAAAGACTTATCAAAAGTCAAATGCTACAACTACCATAAGAATGGCCACTATGTCCATGATTGTCCAGAAAATAGAAGAGCACCAAGATCCAACTTCAACAATCGTTCCATCAAATCTGATTATAGAAGAAGAAGAGAAGCTCCTTCTATTGGTTGATAGTGGTGCCTCAAGTTACTTTATTGGTTATAAAGAAGTGCTCCCAAATCTAGTTGAGAGGGAGACAAATTTGGAAACCATTCTTGAAGATAACTCTACATATCCTATAAAGGGATTTGGTTCTGTTTCTTTCCATCTGGATCAAGGTAAAACTTTTCACTTAAAGAAGTTTTGTATGTACTTGGTTTGAAAAAGAATCTTGTATCCAAGTCTGCTTTAGAAGATAAAGGAATGAAAATTGTTTTTATAAATGGTAAAGTTCTCAATTGGCCAATGAGATCTAGCATGAGAGATGCCTTCACTCTAGGATCAAGATGTGAAGGCCTGTACAAAGTCAATGGAAGACCAATTCATGCGCTGATCCATGACAACAATCATCAAAGTGAACTTTGGCACTGAAGGTTTGCTCATTTGCATTATAAAGCATTACTTCATTGAGAAAGATGGTTTCCGAAATACCGTAGATCAAATCTGATCATGATGGTGTTTGTCAAGGGTGTGCAAGTGGAAAGCAAGTGGAGGGACCATTCCCTTCAAGCAAAAGCAGAACCAATCAGGTATTGCATATTGTACATTCTAATTTATGTAGACCAATGCCTATAACTTCTCTTGGTGGTTAGTTGTATTATATAATCTTTGTGGATGATTTTTCTCACAAGACATGGATTTATTAATGATTACAAAGCTATAATAGAAAAACTAATTGGAAAGCAGATCAAAATCTTTAGATCTGACAATGGAGGAGAGTTCACTTCCAATGATTTCATAAAAGAAAAGAGACCACCATTCCATATAACCCTAAACAAAACGGTGTGGCCGAGAGAAAGAATAGAACTACCATGGAAGTAGTCAAAGCTATGTTACATGATTAAAAACTGCCAAAGTTTCTATGGGGAGAAGCTGCGAACACAATTGTCTATGTTCAAAATAGATCTCCTCACCGTGCTCTAAACAACAAGACTCCTGAAGAAGTCTTCACTGGCGAAAAGCCCAAAGTTGGGCACTTGAGGATCTTTGGCTACCCTATCTACTTCCATGTCCCAAAAGAGAAGAGGAACAAGTTGGAAGCTTTAGGTAAGAAAGGTACATTTGTTGGTTATTGTGAGAATTCTAAAGCTTACAAAATATATGTACCAGGACAAAGAAATATAGAGTTTAGCAAAGATGTAACATTTGATGAAGATGCAGCTCTTGGAAAGGCAAGAGACACTCCTCTTCCTCCTGCTAATGTTGATAGTCAAGATGATGCTTTTGAGATACAAGAAAATCCTGAGCCTGAAACTAATCTTGCTGATGAACCCATGGAGCCCATGGATCCTCCTCCACGTGATCCTCTTGCTAAAAGGAGACCTTTATGGCTTCGTGACACCCTTCAAGACACTGATAAAGATGCTGCTCCCAGAGGAACCTTTAGAGAAAGCAAGAAACCATACCGATTCCAAGGATATGTTGTAGCCATGAGCAACATTATTCAAGCTAAACCATGCACTTATGAAGAAGCTGTGAAGGCTCAAGTGTGGAAAGATGCAATAGCTGAATAATATGAGTCCATCAGTCATAATGATGTATGGGAAGTGGTTCCAAGACCCTAAGGTAAATCTATTGTCTTCTAAATAGTTGTATAAAATTAAACATGGTGTTGATGGTAGTATTGGAAAATATAAAGCTAGATTTGTGGCTAGAGGTTTCTCTCAGAAAGAGGGAATAGACTATGATGAGATCTTTGCACTGGTTGCCTATTATACAACCATTTGATCCATTGTGGCTCTAGTTGCAAGCCAAGGATGGTCTCTTCACCAAATGGATGTGAAGATTGCTTTTCTGCATGGCTTCCTTAAGGAATAAGTATTTGTGGAGCAACCACAAGGATTTGAAGTACATGACCGGAAAACTCATATGCGTAGACTGAAGAAAGCCCTCTATGGTTTGAAGCAATTTCCAAGAGCTTCGTATGCCCGCATTGATAACTTCTTGATGAAGCTTGGTTTTACTAGAAGTAATGTTGATCCAAATTTTTACTTCAAGATAGTCCAAGGTATGCCTTTGATTTTAGTATTATATGTTGATGATTTACTTTTGACTGGTAGTGAACCTCTTATACTCTAGTGTAAGAGTGAGTTAGCTTCTAAATTTGAAATGAAAAATATTCACTTAATGCACTACTTTCTGGGTCTTGAAGTATGGTAGAAACATAGTCAGATTTTCCTTTCTCAAGAAAAATATGTTGTCACACTGCTTGAAAGATTTGGTATGACAGAATGTAAATCCATGAATACTTCAATGGAGATGAACTTCAAGAAGCTAAGTAGTAAAGCTGCAGGTTCTGATTTAGCAAATCCTTATATCGTCAACTGATTAGGGCACTAATGTTCTTAGTGAACACGAGACCGAACATATGTTTTGCGGTTAATGCTCTCAGCCAATATATGTTTAAACCATCTCATGCACACTGGATTGCTACAAAGCATGTGCTGAGATACCTGCATGGACGATCAATATGGGATTGAAATATACTGGCAGTGATATAAGACTACATGGATACTCAGATGCTGATTGGGATGGTAACTCTACTAATAGAAAAAGCTCATCTGGGTGTTGCTTTAGCTTAGGATCTGCCATGATATCTTGGATGTGCAAAAAGCAAAAGTCTGTAGCCCTCAACACAATTGAAGCTAAGTACATTGCTGCTAGCATGGCTAGCTGTGAGGCAGTATGGCTGAGAAAGCTCTTTGAGCATGTGCTAGATACGACAGTAATTTACTGTGCAATAAGAGTGGGATTCGACTTGTAGAAAATCCTGTGTTCCATGACAAGTCCAAGCATATTGAAATCAAATATCACTATATCCGAGATATGGTGTAAAGAGGAGCAGTAAGACTCCATCATATTGTGACCGATGACCAAATTGCTGACATTCTTACCAAGCCTTTGCCAAAAGGGAGGTTGTTGGTTTTTAGAGAGCAGCTTGGACTGACGGTGTGACCCTTCCTAGAGAGGGTGATCATGGGTGATGAGACTTGGTTGAGCGAGATCCTTGTCAAGTGTTGACAAGTGGATCCCCCCAAGCAGAGATGAGACTTGGTTGAGCAATATCCTTGTCATGTGGTGACAAGTGGACCCCCCCAAGTAGAGATGAGACTTGGTTATGCGAGATCCTTGTCATGTGTTGACAAGTGGATCCCCCTAAGTAGAGATGTGACTTGCTTGTGTGAGATCCTTATCAAATGAGTTATGTGCGAGATCCTTGACAAGTGGGTTATCCCCCCAAGCAGTGATGAGACTTGGTTGTGTGAGATCCTTGTCATATATTGGCAAGTGGCAATTCCCCCAAAGTGAATATAAGGTGATGGATGAATCTCCCCTATGATGATTCTTCATTAGATTGTAATACCATTGTTCCAAAGCAGAGATTACAAAGATCCATATGTCAGAAAGAAATTACTCCCTCGCTAAGAGGGAGTGTTGAAAATTGACAACTAAAGGATGAATTTCCTTGAATGAAATTTCATTTATGACTATTCTAGAGGGGCTTTCTAAAAATAGAAAGTCATGTCGATCATTACAACCATGAATTTCCAAAATTAGTAAGTCACTTTGATTCAATTGCTAATCATACATATATGAGGGAAAACCACTTAACTTATCCTTAATTCTCAGTTGTTTACTTTTTTAATTCAATCATCAGTATATTTAATATTATTATTATTATCCTTGTGATACAATAATATTATTATTATTAAAATGAAATTAAATGTAACCTCTCCTACTTGGCACTCAATCATACCACCTCCTCTCTCTCTCCTTAAAGGCACTCGTACCTCTCTCTCTCACTCAATGATGCATTATTCTCTTAATGGATTCGTTGTAACTCCTTTACACCCTCTTGCATACATCAAAGTCTCATCATAAAAAGTTTCTCCTACACACTCTTCAATGCACATGTAACTCCTCTTAATAGCGTGAGTTACTAAGGTATGCTTTCTCCTCCTTATCGCATGAGTTACATATGCAAGATTCCTGCCTGAATGGAAAATGCGAGTTTCTCCTCAAGGCATGCGATGTAACTCCTCAAATTGCTCCTCCTCAAGGCATGCGTACCTCCTTCCTCCTATATGTGTGTGAGCCTCTCATTCTCTCTTTACACTCACTTGGGCATTGTGAAAGTGTTAATTTTTGGTAGCTTAGGGACAAATTCCCTCCTTTGGACAATCTTCCTCATCAAGCAAGACCCCTCCTAGTCCTTGGAAGAATTTAGTTTGGTTAAGGAAAAATATATTTTAGTATGGAAACCGACTTGTGCACAAAAGGACAGGTCGGCCCAAAAGAGAAATTGGACACTCATGGATAGCTATAAATACAAGTAAAGTGACCCTCATTTGGAGATAATCATCATCATTCTTCTTTCTTTGGTTTGGCTCGCACAGGTTTGAGGTAGTTCACGGAGATTGGTTTGTATAGGTCTGAAATTGTAATATTTGAATCTCATACGAGTGATTAGGGTTTTTAGTTTCGAGCCGTAGGGTCAACATAGACAATTTTCGGTTATAACCACAGGCACGTAGGCTCATTTGTGCGGTTAGAAGCTCTTAGCTGCACGCATAACTCTTCTTCTGTGCCGTTGAGATATAGGGTTTGATTTGGACAGTTGACTGCAATTGACCATAGATTCTGACAATTGATAGCAATTGGCTGCAGGCTTCTGAATTAGGGTTTTGATTATTAGCATTGTTGGGTTCATCTCTTGGATGTTGTTTAGTTGATTTTGTTGGATAGTTCGTGGATGAAGATATGGATCATTGTACTCTCTCTTTGCTGAAACATTCAATAACAATCTAATAAGAAGAAGAATTTGAAAGGGTTTTCCCCCTTGTGCGGTTTTGTCTTGGTCTTAGTCCAATCTTGGTGTCTCTATGTGTGAATGTTTTTATTCTATTGTTCCTTTATGTTCCACTGCATTGATGATGATATTGTTCTTTCAATATAATTGCATATGTTGCTGAATAATGTTGCAAGACTAAATAATGTTATGAGACTGTGGGGTGAATTCAATGTATAAATAATCAAATGCAGTTATTTAAAGCAAAGAACAATATAGCCCTAAGAAAAATTAACATGGTATCAGAGGTGGGCTGAAGAAAAGTCATTGAGATCACCCGTATAAAGACACGATTGATGGAAGTAAGAGAAGATGGAGGAGACCTAAATGAATACTAGGGTTTGAAGGAAACCCTAGGCAATTTGGTTATTAGGGTTTGATGGATATCACTAGGTTAGGGTTTGGAAGAAATCGTGAAGTATCATAGTCTTGAACTCCTAGCATGATCAATAAGTAGTTGCTCTAACACTTGTGACAGATTCAACCGCAGTCTTGAACTCCTAGCATGATCAATAAGGAGTTGCTTTGACACTTGTGACAGATTCAACCCTAGATGGGCTAGTCTCAATTAGGCCTTGGTTTTTGATGAAGACGATTGGAAATATTGAAGGCAACATTGTTATATGGATAATAGATGGTAATGACTCTTGAAGGCTGGTTCAAGAGGGAGATGATCGTCTCTTGTTAAAGATAAGTATCTTTTATATTTATGTTAATTCTTTGTGATATTATTCTTGTTTAGATTTATTGTTTTGATTATTACTTATACTTCCTGCATGAACATTTGAGTGTCTAATGCTTCTAAGTTATAACCTCTAGATGAGGTATGAAAAGCTGATCCTTTTGAGGATCATCTAAGTTATAGGAAAAGAAAGCCAGTGCAGGAAGGGAAGTGCTGGTGGAAAGTCGACAAAGTGCTATAGTTACCAAGGACAAATAAGTTTTACAAGTTGCAATATTGGATGGCAAGGCAACCCTTGAGGTATGACAAGAATATCACCCTCATGCATGCATATATAAGTAAGTTTGATCTCTAGTACATGTGATATATTGGTGCACTTGATATTTGGCAAGTATTTTACATTTTAGATATGATGGGTTACCTGAAACAGGCTTGATACTTTGATTTTGATATATTGTGATTTAATACTATTGTTAATGCTTATGATAAGCATGATGAAAGTGTGACAATAAGATTGATACTCTCGCTGATCTTGGTAAGGTTTTGTTAAGCTTAGCAAATTTGACAAGTGGTAATTTTGGATACCCTATCTTGATGTTTGAGTAACGTGATAAAGAAGTGATGTTGCGATTATAATCCTTGAAGAATACATCTGTCAAGTATTTGACACTAACCCTTGATGAATGTTTAATGTCATGTTCATATGTGATGATGAAGTAGCTGGATGAAAGATAGGGACATTTACGGAGCGATGGCAGGTTCTCGAGAGATCAGGGTTTCAGAGGGTGTATTCTGCGCCGCCGCTGCCCTCAAAGATCAGCATTACCTTGGAACGGCTTGGGGCCTGGTCGATGGCTTCGTAGTGATTGATCTTTCCCGTTGGGTTTGGTCCGGATCTTCTACCGGAAAGGAGTATTATGAATCGAAACAAAGCAAACAGAGTCTGGAGTTTTTCCTTCCCGTCTCGGCTCAGGATGTTTCTCTCAGGATGGATCTGGGTACCATTTTTCACTGCTTTCGGCGTTTTGCCTCAAATCAGCCGGACCCCAACCAGTATTGGGTAGCTGCGTTCTCCCCAGCGAGGGTTACGTCCTGGATAGGAAGTATTGTCTGCGTCTATAGGAAAAAGATCCGGCAGACTGTTCCTCTACCCCCTCTCGGAAAGTTGTGGGCCCGATCTGTCACATTCTGGCAGCCCTCAAACGGATTGTTCGAAGACCAAGCATGGGGCGAGAGCTTGGGTTTGGATTCCCTGAGGTTTACAGTACTGGATAGGGGAAGAATAGAAGGAACCTGGGACGCGGCAGGGTTGGGGATTGCAGTTTTTCAAAATGATTCGGTTGTTGCATTCAAAGAAGGGGGACTGCATGTTGCAGATCTGCTCCCTCTCACAATGGATTGGCACAAATACTGCAGATCCGGGCTGGATCCATCCGATCTGACCAATATTCAAAGACAACCAGAACCCAGGCAGCAGATCGGTGGAAATTTGCATCAATCGAGCAGAGGGGATGCAGATCTTGACATGCAAATGGAAGATCGACCCAATAAGAGGTTAGATCTGGAAGACTGCCTACAGCTAGAGCACATGGCAATCAGCAGCGACATCGGCTTAGGCAGATCAAGAACTCAGCCAAAACCCAGACTTCAGGTAACAACAACTCGTTTTCAGATTTTTATTAAAACCCCTGAGGGGAAATCCTGTATAGTATGGGTACATGCAGGAAGCACTATCATGCAACTGAAACAACAAATTTGGGCATTGATCGGATACCCTGTTCAGATTCAACATTTGGTCAGTGGTAGGTGGTCTCTCCAGGACAGTAGAACTTTGGAAAGCTACGAGATTAGTCCAGGAAAAACCATTGTTTTAGACCTCAGGCTGAGAGGAGGGGCTTTGCCCCAGGGACAGCCAAGCTTCTCAGGAGGAGACAAGGGGAAAAAGACAGCATCTCAGCATCAACCCAAGGGAGGGTTCTCCTATAAAAACATTCTACAAGGTAACAGAGATTCAGGGTCCACTCCAGATCAAGGCGGATATATATCCAGGCCATACATAGTAGATCAGCTAGGGCAAACTCCAGCCCTTAACCTTGATTCTACAGGGCTTGATGATTTCGTTAAGTCTTATGAAACGCAGGCCCTAATCTGTCGTTTCAACAGTTTTTGGCCAAAACCATCGGATCTATTTCACTGGATTTTCACCAGTTGGACCATGGACTGTGATATACATTTATGCTCCAAGGGGTTTTTCATAGTTAGATTTGCATCCAGGGAAGTCAGAGACACAATCATCAGTGTTGGACCTTGGTTTTGGGGAACGTCGGGGTTGTTCATGACTCCATGGTTTCCAAATTTCGATCCAAACAAAATGACTGTATCCAAAGTGCCGGTTTGGGTCCGTCTATACAACCTTCCCCTTCACTTTTGGAGTGAACGAGTTTTGGAAGGAATTGGGAACAACATAGGGAAATACATCAAAACAGATCTGGAGAGGATTGATGAAAGGGCCTACACTTTTGCACGCATTTGTGTGGAAGTAGATCTAAGTAAAGGGCTGCCAGACAACATAAGGCTGATCTACAAACAACAAAATTGGCTGCAAGCACTAGACTATGAAAATACAGCTTTCAGATGCAAGCTATGCAGGCAAACAGGACAGCTGCAAAGCACATGTCCAAAAGCCAAGAAAGCAAACAGTAAAAGAAAGCAGAAAGGGAAGCAGAGGAAAGGATGGCAATTTTCTCCCCCTAATTCTGAAGACGAAGAATCAGAAGCAGAAGAGGAAGATACCCCGCAGAGAATGATGAGGTATCCCAAGAAATGGAGACACAGAAGGAAACTACATCAGACAACAAGGCTTTACAGCTTCATCCAAATCAGGCAGAGAAGACAAACGAGGACCAGAGCATGGGAGGGATTAAACGACATCACCACTCAGATACTTCGGATTCAGACAAGGAAGCAGGATCTCAGAAAGCAGAAACACAGTTAGTCATAGCTTCGATCGAGCCCACCCAAGGAGGATGGCGCAAGGTCGAAAAGAAAAAGGGAAGAAAAACTTGAAGTGTGAGTTTTTACTCACTACCGAACTCAGTTTTTCTTGCCGCCTTCTTTTTTTCTCTTTTTTCCCTTTCTTCTTTTTCATCTGCACGTTAGCTTTGTAACGTTGCGTGGGGTGCGAAAGCACTCTAGCCCAATGGGCGTCTTATGGAAATGCTTCAAGCATCTGCTAGTGTAACTTTTCATTTTTTAAATAGAAAGTTACCGATTTTTCCACTGGAAAAAAAAATGTGATTATGAAGTAGCTGATGTTGTTATGCTACGAATATGATGCATAAGTGTTTGAAAAATTGATATAGTTTGATTTTATCATCTAACAATTTTGCATATGCATGATAGCATTATGATAGACAGGTTGATGTTTTAAATGATGATCACTGAAGTGGTTCCCCATTCAGAGGGAAAAACTCTCTATGAGATCTCAACACTTATTATTATTTGCAGAAAATGAATAGAAGACACTTGATTGTTGAAAGGATTCTGAACATGAATAACCATCTGATGTTGTTGAAGAAGTTTTGGTTTTGATCTGAGTAGAAAAGTTTCTCCTAGTCCAAGCCCCAACCATTGGGAGAAAGGCTCAAAGGTGTGGTTATAATCCTCTCAACTGCATGGAAGAAGGCCTATGTGTGCGGTTGAGCCTGTAAAACTAAAATCTTATGAGACTAGGAGCACTCTAGGAGTATGCCAAACCTACAAACATGGAATAGATGATGAAGAGTTCTATAAGAAGGGAAGTATTTTAAAATCTACATAATGTTTGACTTATAATAGAGAATGTGAATGTCTTGGCTAATCTTGTGTTTGTAGGAGACTGAAATATGCATATCAGTATGTTGTTTGCCTTGACTTGATCATTTGAGCTAGTATATGACAATATTTGGTAACAAATGCAAGGACTTGACTAGATTGAGTTATTGGCTTGACTTAGTATAGATGAGCTATATTGGCTTGGATAGTTGATGATGCCTTTGAACTTTGACATGATGCTTGATAATTCATAGATATGTTTTAGCTTATGGATTGATTGAATTCACAGTGATAACAAGTTAGAGTTTTGATAAGATTTGGTACTTGACAATGGTGATTTACCTTGATGTGACATGACAGTATGGGCATAGTGACTCTCAATGATTAACATTGGTATTGGCACATTGGTTGAAGTGTAAACAATTATGATTAAGTATGCAGTGGTCTCAAAATGAATGGATGGAACTTATATGACTTATCCTTGGTGTATGCATTCACATATAATGGCAGAAATGACTTATATTATTATAATGAGGATGTCTTGATGAAGTTTGGCTTGATATTATAAATGAAAGTTGTTGACATGACAATGGATAAGGTTGTAACTTGGTATTTGGGTGTGAGCTCTACCTGGCACCTGGTCCAAAGACTTTGATAGTGATATTGGCAAGAACTTTTTTTAATGGCTTCGATATTAGTTTCTGGTTTGACATTTAAAGCTTGATGAGTAGACTTGGTTGATTTGATTGCACAATATTGATGTGGTTGAGGCTGAGCATATTGGTTTGGTCAGTGTTATGTTTACAGTAAGCGTTGTATGGTTTGAAGCAAGCTTCTTGAGCCTAGTATGTTCGCATTGTCAGCTTCTTGATGAAAGATGTGCTAATCCGAACTTGTACCTCAAAGTGATGAAAGATGTGCTGATCCGAACTTGTACCTCAAAGTGGTCCAAGGTATGCCTTTGATTTTGGTTTTATATGTTGACGATCTATTCTTGGTAGGTAACGAGCCTTTGATGATCAAAGTAAGAGGGAGTTGGTCTCTGAAGTTTGAGATGAAGAATCTTGGCATGATGAAGTTTGGAAAAGGAAAATATATCGTGAAGATATTGGAGAGATTTTGGAAAGAAATGCAAATCCTTGGACATCCTGATGGAATTGAATTTCAAGAAGTTATGTAAAGATATTGTTGAACCTAACTTGGCAACCGACAGTTGATTGAAGCATTGATGTCCGTATATATATGTTTTTCATGGAACAATCTGAGTGAATTCATGATTGTGCCGCTTTATACACATTGGGTTGCCGTCGAGCACATTTTTGAGACATTTGTATGAGACGATAAACCTTGGTCTGAGCTACACTTTCAGATATGTATGACTACATGGATGCACTGATGATGACAAAAATAACACATCTAGGTGCCGTTTTAGCTTGGGATCTGCCCTGACATTTTGATGAGCAGGAAATAGAAGTTTGTAACTTTCAGCATGACCGAGGTTGAGTACATTATTGCTAGCATGGCTAGCTATGGGGCGGTTTGGTTGAGAAAACTCTTTGGATAGTTGTTTGAGCAGTTTCTCGTGCGACAATGATACATTATGACAATAAAGAGTGGGATCCGATTGGTAGAAAATCTCGTATATCGAGGGGACTGAGATATCTTTATATGTTGAGACAATACTGCTATATAAGACAAGCTCAAACTTGTGGTTGTTGCCTCCATGAGAGGGAGGATGAATAAGGTATCCTTCTGTGACATGTATTTATTCTAATATAATATTTGATTTGATGTCCTGCATGAACAGGGAGATAGAGGACCACTGCAATATGATGTTTAAGCAACTATCGAATCTGAGCACATTGATATTTTTTTGATATACTAAGAGCAGGACTATTCGAGGGCACATTGATATTTTTCTGATATACTAAGAGCAAGACTGATCGAGGGCACATAGCTAGCTCTTCTCCCTTGTTTGAGCTCCCGGGGTGAGGAATTGAGATGTAGGGCTCATGGGGTTGAGAGATCTTTCGACAATAGGGTATTACCCCTATTTGTCACCCATAGGGTGGAAGACATTGCTCCCCTATCTTGGTCTCGCAGAGTATACCCCAGTTGGCATCATACCCACAAGATGGGCTTGAGAAAAGCTTGGAATCTCACCCATGCTCGATTATGATGTAGGTGTTCTACCACATAACTCTTGAGGGTCATTGTTGGGAAGATCAATGGGCAATAGGATGGATGGGAAGTTGATCAACATAGGGTGGAAGATGTTTGCTCCCCTATGTAGTGACTCCTATTGTTCGACATAGGGTGGAAGATGTTTGCTCCCATATGTTGTGACTCCTATTGTTCGACATAGGGTGGAAGATGTTTGCTTCCCTATGAGATGACTTGGGGTGAGTGTCCTAGAAGATCTTCTCCACTGTCATAGACATGAGTTGTCATTAGATTCCTGGTTGAGATGTGCTCCCCGATGTGGTTCCAGGTTGAGCAGAGCTGCCTGATGTTAAGCTCTTTGATGTTTCCTGGGTAGTAGCATTGGGCTCCCTGTTGGCAGATGAATAGAGGGTGGTAGCTTGGACTCCCTACTGATATCAAATTCTTCTTCTTTTGGATTTGAGATTTTTCAGCATATGAGCAGAGACAAGTAAGAGTTAAGTAGATATGAGCAGAGATTGAACAAAGATAATTTGAGATGAACAAATATGAGCAAAGATGAACAATGATAATCTGAAATGAACAGGGATGAGCAAAGATGAACAAAAATGAGTAAAGATGAGCTGAGATATGCAGTGATGACATTTGTTGACTAGATATATATGATGGCACATATGTTACAATCGGTAATTTCTCCCTAGCTAAGAGGGAGTGTTGATTTTTGGTAGCTCAGGGACAAATTCCCTCCTTTGGACAATCTGCCTCTTTAAGAAAGACCCCTCCTAGCGCTTGGAAGAATTTAATTTGGTTAAGGAAAAATATATTTTAATGTGGAAACCCACATGTGCACAAAAGGATAGGTCAACCCAAAAGAGAAATTGGACACCCATGGATGGCTATAAATACAAGTCAAATGACTCTCATTTGGAGATCATCATCATCATTCTTCTTTCTTTGGTTTGTCTCACACAAGTCTAAAGGAGTTCCCATAGATTGGTTCGTACAGGTTTGAAATTGCAAGGTTCGAACCTCGCACGTGTGATTAGGGTTTTTAGTTTCTAGCCGCAGGGTTGTCATATGTTATTTTCGGTTATAACCGCAGGTATGTAGGCTCATCCATGTGGTTGGAAGCTCTCAGCTGCACACATAACTCTTCCTCCGTGTGGTTGAGATCTAGGGTTTGATTGTGACAATTGACTGCAGATTCTGATAGTTGATAACAGTTGACTGGAGACTTCTGAATCAGGGTTTTGACTATTAGCATTGTTGGGTTCATCGCTTGGATGTTGTTTAGTTGATTTTGCTGGATAGTTTTGTGGATGAAGGTATGGATCTTTGTACTCTCTCTTTGTTGAAACTTTCAATGAAAATCTAATAAGAAGAAGAATTTGAAATGGTTTTCCCTCTTGTGGGGTTTTGTCCCATTCTCCAACCAATCCTGGTGTCTCTATGTGCGAATGCTTTTCTTCTATTGTTCTTTTATGTTCTGCTGCATTGATGATGATATTGTTCTTTCAATATAATTGCATATGTTGCTGAATAATGTTGTAAGACTGAATAATGTTATGATGTTGTGGGGTGAATTCCATGTATAAATAATGAAATGCAATTATCTAAAGCAAAGAACAATATAGCCCTAAGAAAAATTAACAAAAAGGAGAGTACGGACTTGAGAAAGAGAGAGTAAGAGAGACAAGAGAAGAATTGTGTGTGAGAGAGAGTCTTGAAGAGTAAGAGCAGATCTTGGTGAGCCAAAGTGATTCAGTGTATGCATCAACTACTGCTATCAGAGATCTTCTTCAAATTTGGGTGAACTTCTTCTTTCTCTCATTGTATTCTATATCTCTGCTGAACAATTGATTTCTAATAGAAGAAGAATCTGGTTGGGTTTTCCCCTTGTTGGTTTTGCCCTGGTCATTGGACCTAAATTCTTTGTCTCCTTGTGTTCTTGGCTGTCTTCTATTTTGCATATGGTTTATATGGTGTATGTTATATCTACAATTGCTTAATTAATAGTGTAGGAGAAAGAAGTTTTGAAATAAGTAATTGTTGCAACATAGAACTTCAAAATTTCAACGAGGCTCGTTACATTACCCTATGGCTCATCTTATGGATCGCTCATATTTGATTTGAAGGAATTTTGGAGATTTACATAACCATTATAACAGTGGTTGCTGATGCATAACAATGACATTGTTGTTAGTAAAACAATGATGGGCAACAACCATGATACTTAGTTTCTTGACACTGCCCCTAACCTTGACAATAAGAAAGAGTTTTATATGGCAACGAGGCAATGACAATGAAACTATACTCTTGATAACAGTAAAGATAACAATGGTCTGACTGATATATGACAATATATTTGAGACAGTAGAAGACAATGATCTCATATGACAAATAACTTATGAAAATATATGTGAAGTTGTCTTCAGATCTTATATGAATATGATCTATGGCAATTATGATCGTGACAAGGCAGTAAACTTGATGATTCAATATTGCAACAGTGATGAATGACTTGACAACATTTGTCAATTTATGGTACACACTCTAGATCGAGGATTGAAGGAAAACAATTAATGCCAATTGATGGAAAGTCAAAGAACCAAACTCGTGCAAGAATGGATGAATTAAAATTGAAAAAGGTACGTATACTCTTTTTCTATATATATAGTGATTGTAATACAATGCATCGTCCTTGGCATTCTCTTGCATATAATTCAAATCCCATAGGGAATGATATGTCTAGGGTTTTGCAACTAACTTTTAGCATGCAAATCTTGCAAGTACATGAATGACATGATCTCTTGGGTTTGCATTAAGAAATGACAAAAGATGTATTTAGGGTTTATAAACCCTAGCAAAAATTTGAATTAGAAAACCCTAACCCTAATTGTTTTCTATAAAGAAACCCCAACTCTTGGGAAATGGTATTTAGGGCTTTCGAGGCTAAATGCTCTTTGATATTAAAACCCTAGAGTATGTGTTAAGATAAAAGCTGAGGCTTGAAGTCAAAACCTTAGGACTTGATGTTTTTGCTGAAAGTAAAAAACCTAATAAGGGTTAGATCAAGGAATACCTAGGATTTGTAACTAGAACCCTAGAAGTACACTTTTGAAATCATGAAAACCCTAGATTGGCAAGATTGACATCATGCTTTTGTCTTTGTATATTTTGCTTGGTTGTACTTGATGAGAATTGTAGGCACATAATGAAGGCTGTTAAAATTGTGGAAGTGAGATGAGAAGGATGGAAGAACAGAGTAAAACAAGACTCATGCTTGATGATGACTTTTTGATAATGATGAGCATGATAGAAAGAGGGAGTTGTGTGGACCCTGATGACATTGAAGCTTCCAATTGATGAGTTCATTCCAGAAACACATTGATGATTGAAAGCTGAAGCAAAAACTTGTTGCGACATGAAGATAGAATATGCAAAGGAATGTTGACTTTAGAAGGAGCAAGTAGATTAGGGTTTGATTCCTCTTTCTTGATAATTGCTTCTGAGTTATGTTGGCTTCTTTTACTTCCTTATTATCCTATCTTTCATCAAGTAATTACCAATGTTCCACCAAGACTCTAGGACGAGGAGATGCGGGTGCGGGAAGACGCACAAAGGAGACGTGTGGGAGTACCCTCAAATTTTAGGGAAATTTATGGGGGACGGGGGGACGTCAAGATATATAATTTTTTCCCTTTTTAATATATATATATATATATATATATATATATATATATATATATCAAATTCCTATTCTATAATGAAAGCATAAATACAATAATACATCATATTTGAATTAAATAATGAAATATATTGATCCATACTCATCATCCTTACTAATACATACATGATTCATTCATAGACCATGAGATTCAATAATGAAATACTCTGATCCATATTCATTATTCATTATTCACCATTCTAGAATCTACATTGATTTAAAAATTAAATTCATCATTCTAGATTCTAAATTGATTTAAAATTTAAATTCATCATTCATCATTCTAGAATCTAATTAGTACTAAGAAAAATCGACTATAATAGATACTAAAATCTAAACTCTGGAATAGTAAATTGATATAGCTAAAACTCAAAAACAGTGGAGTGATGAGTCTAAAAGTCACTCTAAAATACACAGAGGGCTTGGTGCTATTGATTAAATACTAATTCCATACCCTTGTACATGACAAAATGCAATGGAAACATTGCAATCCATCGAATCCTGAATTCCTAAAAAACTGTTAAGTCTGCTGGATTTTGAGTGAGATCTAAAATTCTACTTTCTCCATATGAAATCCAATGAGATCGGAACCACTCTCAAACATCCTAAGTCATTTCATGGTAATGTTAAAAATTTAAGTAAAAGGATGGAAATGAAAGATAAAGGAGAATGTCACTTTTACTTTAAGAATTTAACATTACCATGAATTGCATAGCATTAGTAAGGAAATATGGTCCAATACTAGGTTTTCCCTGTCATAAATCATTGTTTACAAACAAATTTAAGGGGGGGCGCATGGCCCATTTTGAGGGGGGATGCCTAGGCATCCCCCTTTTGGGGAGTCGCGCCCCCCACACTGGGGAAACGTCCCCCCTTGCGTCTCCCCAAAAGGGGGACGTGGGGAAACGTTTCCCCAGACGTCCCCTCGTCCCAGGTGTGTGGAGTGCGAGGGGTGCCCGCACCCGACCCTGGGGGACGCGTCCCCGTGGAACACTGGTAATTACCATATTATGTGTGTATGGAGATAAAAAAAACACAAGACACAAGATGTAGGCACTATGCTAGGGTAAAACCCCTCTCGAGGGGAAAACCTAGTAAAAAATTCTCTTCCTTCAATAGTTTTCTTAAGACTCTTCAACCTAGGCATAGACCAAACCTTCCCTCCAAACCAAGTTAACCCTTCCAGATCTTTGACCCCTTTGTAGTAGCATTTCCACCCCAACAACTTCGACTATGCATCAACTTACGACATCAAGCAACAACTGGTAGCAGCAACACTTGGAAGACTTCAATTTCCCAAACTAGAGCACGAAAGAGAGAGTAGCACCAAAAATTTGATTTCTTCCATCTCCTTAACTTTGACCCAACTCACACTTCCTTTGACTTCCTTGACTTACTTCGCACTTTTCCCAGCTTCACTAGAGATATCGAACTTGCTTGAGATGAGATGCTCCAAATGAATTTGATCTCCTTCCATATAAATGGGGGAGTGGTCCGATATACCTCCAGAACCAACCCATTGTCTGTATAGGGAGAGTTTTTGTATCAGAGAGTCCTTAATCAGAAATTGATCCAGTCTCCTAGCCAAAGCTGCCTCACCCACTCTCTAATTCTGCCAGGTGGGGAGGGGTTTTATCATAGGGATATCCGTCAGATGGTGTTGTTCAAGCAGCAACTCCATAGTCTCTGTAAGCGAATCCACCTGTGCATTTGTCCCCCAAGATTCCCCGAATCCTATGGAGAAGTTCAGGTCACCGCCTATTATGAGATTATCCAGGGTAATGAGGGATAGATTGAGGAGGCAGTTCCAGAAGGCCTCTCTGCTATGACATGGGCCATATACATTGATCAAGCGTAGATCCATCCCCAGTTCAGATGAAAAAATGTCCATGCCAATGAAACCAGCACCACCCCAGGAGGCCTTAAGGTTAATAGTGCGGGGGTTATATCCCATGGCTAGACCTCCAGATCTCCCTATGACATCAAGGGATTGGAAGATCCATCCAGGCTTTTCAGAGAGCAGAGAGTGCGGGAGGTAATGTTAGCCGCTCCCAAAGTTTCTTGTAGGAATATGATATCAACAGACTCGGATTCAAAGAGTCTTCTGAGGGCTAGCTTTTTGGGCGAGCTAGCCAGGCCCCTGCAATTAAAGGAAAGCCACTTCATGGGGGCGGATTAGAATGGGTGTTCATAGCTCTAAGAACCCGGTCAAGTGATGATTGTCTGCCCGAGGCCACTTCCGCCCCGGCAATAAGGATGGCTTTAGATAAATGGGATTTACGACCTCTGTTAGATTTGTGGGGGTGGGGAGAGGGGGTTAGGCCCAAGCTAGAGGGAGCAGAGCAGTCCTCAGAGAGGGGGAGGTGAGGCCTGAGGTTGTAGGGATGGGGTGGACCAGAGAGGAAAGTAGGTATAGAGGAGGAGGAGGGAGGGGGATCAGGAGGGAAGGATGGGGGGGTGGTCGAGAGGACCGACTGGTGTGCGACAAGGGGGCAGGGGATGGTGGAGTGGGTGTAATCCTGGACCGATGCAGATGCAGAGTGCATATGCAGTGTAGTACATGCAGGAGAAGAAATAAAAATAGAGTCAAGGAGAGGAGGAGTACCTGAGGAGCGAGCAGCCTCAGCAGCAACCCTTGATTGGGTCACTGGCGGGGAGGGAGGACGAGGTGCGCTTGAAGTAGCCCGGTGAGTTGGAGATCCCTTCCTGCTCATTGTTGTGGCCACTAGAGGAGACGATCCAGGGATGGATGCAGGAGCCTTTGTTGACTCACCTTCTAGTCCCTTAGGAGAGTCCGAGTCCCTTCGCACCAATGGGCATTCCTTGAATAAGTGTCCCACTTTGTGGCACCTGCGACATCTGAAGGGGACTCCCTCGTAATCCAAGATTTGTATCCTGGTGAAGTTCTTCCATTGTAGGGTGATTTTCTCCTCTAGTCCTTCTCTCGTATCAAGGTGTACCAGAATGCGAGCCAAAGATCTGTTCTTGGATTGGATATAGGATCTATTGTAGTCCAAGTAGGTTCCTAGCACGTTCCCGATTTAGACAAACACATCTTCGGACCAATACTGCAAGGGGAGTCCAGGTAGCCTAACCCATAATGGTCCAGCCCCAATCTGTTCTCTTTCAGGGTCGAAGAGCGGGCTCCAACACTTCAGCATGACCGGGGCCATTTCGATGTGCCAGTATCTAGCTAGAGCCCAGTTGGTGTATTCCTCTTGAAGGAAGTAGAGCACAAACCAACAACGGGGTAGAGTCTGCACTTCAGGTAGGTCTTTGAAGATGTTGCCCCAAATCTCCTTGACCCATAGGCTGAGTCGTTCCGTGGAGTAGGCACGGCCTCTAACCCTACCCACCAGAACCTTGCCAACCGTGGTAACTACCTCACCCATGTTCAAACCTTCCCCGAATTTGAGGGTGAGATCCTTCCCCGAGGCCTTCACACACTTTACCTTTCGCTTGCCCGATTTGCGATCACGTGGTCCTGTAGAGGGTCTGGCGAGCTCTGGTTCTCCTGTTGGTGACTCTGCGCAGAGTGCTGAACCTTGATGACCGGGGTTTCGAAACAACCGGATGGGGTTGCCGAGGATGAAACTGCTGCAGAGGAGGAAGGGATGCCAGGCTCAGGTATAATCTGCACGGGCACGGTGGGTTGTTCAACCCCAGATGATGGTGCAATGTGCGGTGAACACAAAAGGTCACCGGAGGGCGAGGGTTCAAAGGGTGGGGATGATGGAGAGCAAGCTGCGAGCAGATGTAGGGTCACCGGTGAGAGCGGGGGGCAGTCTAGCTCCGGAGAGTCGATGGAGAGGGTTGCGAAGGGAAGGCTGGATGTGGATGACCTAGGTAAAGTAACCACGGGAGGCGAGACAGAGCAGTCGAAGCTCAGAGAGTGGTTATAGTCGGCGAAGGGTTAGGGCTTCTAAAAATAGGGATATCGGGGTTAGGGTTAATGGAATAATCAACCTCCTCAATATCCATTTCCTCCATGCTGCAACAAAACCGGGGATAACAGAAAACGACGATGTCAACAGGAGGCGCGGAGGGTAGCCAACAAGTAGCAGAGGATGATAGCTAGTCTGCACCGGGACTGACGGTTATAGAGGGTAATGGCTGCAATCGTCTGTTTCTATCAACCCTACCATAAAAAATCCTGATTTTCTGACAAGTACATTACATGATGACTCAACCGCTTTAATGAAGACTGAACCTAGTTACATTTTCCAACACAAGTAGCAGTATTTGACATGGCACTCTAAGAGGATGCTATAATATGGCAACTCTAATATTGATGATCTGCTTGGGATATAACTTGTCTCCTTGGTAGGACAATTTGCAAAAGCATGTGAAGAGGCTGGAAGGAGAGTCTGCTTGATGATGTTGCATGGTTTGATCATGGAACACATGAATTGTATGAATAACACTTTTGATGGCTCGAACAATCACGCGAACATATTTGATCTGACTTGTGAGGCAGAACTCTTCTATGAAGGAAGAGGACATGTGCTACTGCTGTGAGGAAACTCGACTCCTTGTAGAAGACAGATGAATCAATTGTGGAAATTTCTAAGTCTGACACATCAAAAATCCCTACTGCATTATCTGGTTTATTATCTCCTACTTGTTCTTTCCATTAACAAGTTATTTATTAATATAAATGTCGAAATAAACACAAATGAAGCCTTCACACATATACAGATCAACCACTGAAATAACTGAGACAACACAAGGGACACCATAATTTTTGGACAATCGTCCCCGAAAAAGCCCAATGCGGGAAAACCGGTGTAACAGATCTAAGGATTTTATTATTATGCAGATCTCTGAATACAACTAGGGTGCCAGAAATGGCTCACCATTCAGAGATTTTCCTTAGCAGAAGTACCTCTCTTCGGAGACAAATATTCCGACTGATCAGCAACCAAATGATGAGCCCCACAATGACTTCAACTGTTCCTCAGTTGGACAACAAAAGCTACTCCAAGCTTCTCTTTGGAACTGCGTCACCCTCTATGGCTCTGCGTCTACCTCTCAACTCTAAGTCTGCCCCATGAAAACACCATAGCGCAACTCTTTCTGCCCAACGTCAACTCTGTTAGCCTCTGCGTCTGCCTGCATCAGCTTCTCAGCCTCTTGCGTCCTCAGCGCTGGCCCTCCAAGCCCCTGCGTTAGCCCAGGCTGCCTTTGCGCTCTCTCCGACACTCTCTTGACCTCTCTGCTATGTATTCTCGGCCTTCTACCGAACTGCCCCTCGCTGCAATAGATCACTAACTCAATTTCTCAGCAAACCTTGCCCCAGAAAATCGAATTGACTGATCAACTTGGTGTATCTCCAACTGACCCTCAAGCCTCTTCTTATACTTTTCCTGTTGACGATTCAATGACTGAGATTAACTCCCTACTCAACGACTAAGATTAGATTTGGCTTGATCCTCGTTATTTAGGATTTTCTCACCCATATTATATTAATACACATTAATATTTTAATTTTCCTAAGTTTATACTTAGGAACCCCATTAAAAATATTAATTATTTTAATATCTCTCCACCTTGGTGGAATTTGCCCAAATGATTTCTAAGTCTTGGAGATCTCATGTGCCTTAGCATCTCCACCAATCTTCATGGCTAGAGCACATCCGATGCTACCAAAAATCAACACCAGTTGATGACAATGTTGTTTGATGATTGACAAGATCTAGGAAGCTCGAAGTTTGATATGACATGATGCTACTAGGAGCCGAGAAACCTTGTAATGAAGATGAAATGTGAAAGAATGTTGAAGCTTAAACATGATGTATTGCGAGATAGGAGTCTTTGCAGCTACCGCTAACATCTCTATGGAAGAACAAGTAGTTGATGCATTAATGAAGTATGAGACCAGCTAAGAATTGTGATGATGACTCCCTGATTGAAAGGGAGCAAGAAATCTCCTTCATATTTGAGGAGTAAGGACCTCCTCCATGGTTAAGAGGGAGTGATGGTGGACACCATATTCTCCATATGTGTCATGCACTAGGCCAGGTTTAACTGACGTATGTGTAGTGTATCACATTGGGAGGGAGAATGGAGGATTGGATAAGCATCTAGGATTGGTACTCCTTGAGGATTGAGAATCCAAGATAGGAAGTAGTCTTGTGGATCGACACTCTTTGAGGATCTGACAGGGTATCCAAGATAAGAGTGGTCGAAGAGGACCGATATTCTTTGAGGATTGGGAATCCAAGATAAGAATAGTCCTGGAAGGACATACCTTGTGAACATCCGAATGGGGTATGTGCCTTGAGAGGCTATGGTGGTGTCCATATGTATGCCTCTCAGCATTGTGCTCTAATCTTGTGGAGAGTTAGAGCTTGTTAATCAAGGCATTGCTATGTTGCTATTTGACAATGTTGGTTATGATGTTGATGCTTAAAGATGGCTTACCAATCCAACTCTTCTTATGAGAATATTTCAATTTCAGAAGTATCCTTATACTGGTTATGGAATTATGAATACCTTCCAATTTAAGAGGGAGTGTTAGAAAATGTAACTAGGTTTGGTCTTCATAATGATCTTTGTACTTATACATTGTATATTTTATGTAAAAGAAAAAGAAGAAAAAGAAGAAAAATAATTTATTATTATTATTGTTTTATTAGATAAGCATGATGCTTCTAGGTTTTGTCGAGTCAAAGAGTCAAAGTCCTATTTGGACCTATTGTAAAGAAAAAGGAAAAAGAATTTTTAAATATGTAATTTGGGTCAAAAACCCCTCTAGATGCCAAGTCGACCTACCTGTCAAGTCGGCCCAGCCCCAAAGGACATGTCTATTCGCACCCCTCTGGACAGTATAAATAAAGGATGATTTGAGCTCATTTGGATACACACAATTCACTTGATTGGTTCTGAAATTTCACAGAAGAAGGGCTGAAGTCTGAGATTGAAGAAGTTTCTCTTGAAGTCTGATTTGTCAAAGTTCTGCCTTATCACATCTCTTATTGAAGATTAGCTACTGGTCTCTTGCTGATGGACTTGCTGTGAAAAAGGAGGCTTTGACTTGGCATCTAGAGGGCTGGAATTTTTCTGTAGTCATGGGTCTTGGATAGCTCACTTTGATCTGATTCTATAAGAAGAGAATTTTTTTGGGTTTTTGCCCTGGTTTGGAGCCTATATCTTGTGATCTTCATGTTTTATATTATGGTAATTGCTTGATGAAAGAAGGAAAACACAATAACAAAAATGTCATCGAACTCAAAAGTAATTATCTATGTTGCACGGGTTCCCGCACTCGGGGGTGGGGTTCTCGAACCCGTCCCGGGTTCCCGCACCCAAGTATCGGATTCAGGTATGGGTTCTTGCCAAAAGAACCCAGAAGAACTGGGTTCTTCCATGAAGAACCGGGTTCTTCAAAAAAAAAAATTGGGTTCTTTTCCTTTAATGGGTTCTTGGATTCTTGGGTTCTTCGAGTTCTTCGGGTTGGGTTCTTTGGGTTGTTTTAAAGGCTTGCCGGAATGAATGTCACAATTTCTTGCTGTTTCAGCCTGTCTGCAACATGAGCCACAACTGGCAGTCCACTTTTATACACTCAATTTGCCTCCTACAGCTGCGGCATAGTCCCCCCTCCTTGTTGTTGTCAAACGTTGAGCTGTAGGGCTTGATTCATGCCACTGTTTACACAAAACAGCTCACTGTTCACTAAGGAACAGACCTCGGCCTCCCTATGCAGACTCCTGTACCCAACCGAAGCCCTAAACAGAGATGACAATGCCACAAACTTACCTCTACGCAGCCCAGACTTGTTAAATTTTTAATTTTTTATACTATATACTATAATATGAGAAGTACACATTTCAGTTCTTTTAACCTGAAATAGTTGCAATTAGATTAATGAAGCGCAGAAAATCTTCATCATTTTTTGCATTAATGAATGACATTACATAAATGCATTCATACACTGAATATAGCTTTGTGCTATTCTTTACAATATAAACCGTTCAGTGAGAATGCATTTCAACTCAATCATCTACACAACATTCAAGCCAGTTCATTATCTACCCTCTAACAATGGTGTTGCTTGCCCTTGCAATGTAATTTCACCATGGATCAATGTAATGGTTCAGAATTTGTTCAGGAAAAAGTAAAACAGTTCATAGTATATATATTTTAATTTTTGAAAAATTGAATCATTACATTAACATATAAATTCTGTGGTTTTTCTTAAGGCTTGTGGCTACATTAAAGTATAAATTATGGCTGCTGGCAGCATATATTTCACTGCTGTCCCACCAAACACGCAAGGCAGTCCAATAAAATAAAGTTTAAAATGTTGAGTCTTTGAGAACTCATAATACTTTAGGATTTTTGAGCGTACTCCTGAGTTTGTAGGAAACTTGGCTAGTGTATCTCAGTCAGGTGTGTGTGACAAAATCTGTCCCATATCATGATTCATGTTAATATGTAAACAGTGAACAGTTTTTTGGTGATAAATTTTGAAATTTCAATGTCAATGTTGAATGTTCAATGATGTGCATGTTTAAATGATTATCATTAAAGTTGTCCTGTTTAAAGTTGAAAAAATATACAAATTCAAATTTCATATATATTATTAATTATAAATTTATAATTTATAAAATATAATTATTAAAATTTAATATTATTATATTACCCGACGAACCCACGCACCCTGTTTCCAAAAATGCCGTCCCCGTCCCCGTCCCCGAACCCACGTTTCCTGGCAACATAGGTAATTATCATGTAAAAAGAAATCTAATTTAAGTGGTAAACCTCCCGATTTCTCAAAAATTCTCAATTAAAATGGAGGAATTTGACTCTTGTCAGATCATTTGCTAAAAGTCGAGGATGTTCAGGATCAATTGAAATCAATTGATATGGCGATAGAAGAATATATGGTAGTTATAACCTCAAAATGTTTGTCTTCTTCCCTTGCAAAATTTATTGAAAATTTTAAAATTACTAGTATGATAAAGATTTGACATTTGTGCGCTAAGCTCTTGCAGAAAGACAGATAGAAAAAATAGTTTGTGAGTAACAGTGTGAATGAGGCGTTTGAGGTAGCACTTGTAGCGAAGTTTAAGAGCAATGATAGCAAACAGAGGGAAGAGGATAAGGAGATAACTCAAAACGGTAGCAAACAGAGGGAAGAAAATGATGGAGAGTTAAATAAAAATAGAAAAACAATTACATGCTTTTGTTCTGGAGAATTAGGGCATATAAGAGGAGTTTGCAAGAAGTGGTTCTAGGATAAAAAAACACAGCCAAAGAGCAATCTTTTGATGATCAATTTGGAAATAAACATGTTAATGTGGCTAAACACAAGTTAGAGGAAGAGTTCTATATTCTCATCGCTAGAGATAAAGATTCAGTGAGTGGTAAGGTTGATTAGTATGTTGATTTAGGAGCATCTAAACATTTTACTAATGGTATTGATTGCTATACTAATTTTGAAGAGGATAAATCTCAATTTGATTTTGTTCTGTTGAGTGGTGGAGAAGAATACAAGGTTAGAGGAAAGGGAAATGTCCTACTGCAGCCAATAGGTAAAAGGGTAATGCTTAAAGAGTCTTTTATGTTCCGTGTTTGCTTTCAGTAAGTAATATAATGAAGCATAGCCCAGACTTCTATATATTTATATATTTTGGCAATAGTATGCGTATTATTGTTGATAACAATAGAAAAAAGATGGTTTTTATGGGTGTAGAAGAATAGGGTTTATTCCAGTTGCTAGACATTGAGAATGCAGGGTTAGTTCAACAAAAAGTTAATTGTAATTTCACTAAAAACTCAACCATAATGCCCAGGCCATAGAGGTGTCAGGTGAGACACAACTCAAGAAATAGGCCCTAAAGATGTTGCTGCTCAAACAAGCCAGAAATGAGAAGGCAAATAGCAGGGATATTATGCATTATCTATTGTACTAAATAAGAAGAAGACGCGTAGGAGGGTGAAGATAAAACGGTAAAGATGAAGAGCCTTAGGGAGGGTGAAGATGGTGCTTCGTCAGTGAAGCAAACACAAATCTTGATATCTTATTTTGATATGTTGGATTGCCAAGATGTGGAGGAGGTGAACTTAATGAACAAGCCAAGTTCTATGTCAATGGTGGAAAGGTTGACTATTAAACCGACATTGGGTCTCATTTGGTTGGTGAGTCGATGTTTAGACAATAAAATAGTGACGTAAATTGTACTTCATCAACCTTGCTACATACAGTTCAGTTCAAACATCTTGCTTTTCCAAAGCCTATATCTTTTTGTACCTTGAACAAGCATGGAAGTGACCATTAGGGGAGGTGTTAGAGATATAGTCTTATTTAGAACATATGACTAGATGAATAATAAATACTCACTAATAAAATGATGTAATAATGGGGCATTTAATGTAGCCACTAATAGTTAGGTATTTGGGAGTTTCATTACATCTCTCTCCTACTATGTAACTATGTAATGAGACATTGCATCATCCAATGAATGAATGGATCACTCTTTCTCATTCATGTGTATTCCTGTCCACATGTGTGTAAATCTCACAAATTTTCTTTCTGCTTCAGTTGCTCCATTTTGATAGCTTATAGTAGCTATAACATTGACATTTTTTTCTTGCTCCATTTTGATAGTTCATGGTAACTACAATGATGGCATTTCTTTCTTGCTACTGCTGCACTTTATCCTGTGTGTTAGGTTTCCATCTAGTGTTGTATTCACTAGCATTATGAATGTTGTGTGAACAAAGAACTTAATTCTTCTTTGCCATTGGTAGAATGCTGAAATTTGTCTTCTTTCATAGTCAGTATCTGTCCAGTCTCCAAGATGAACAATATTATAAATGTTTCAACTTATTTTAGAACTTGTGCATTTGTGAACTGGCTTCTATTAATGGAATTCCTGTGTTTTGGTTTTCGTCTGGAGTCTTCATTGAGAATAATTGTGGCTTGAAGTGGCTTTTTGAAGACACAAGTCCATGAGCCTGGACTCTGATGTTTTAAATAAGTGGAATCTGAAGCAACATATTCATATTTCTAAGAATATCAAGGAAATGATATTTTTGTGTATTCTCTTTTGTGGACAGAATGGAGCAATACTTAATAAGAAAACAAGAGGAGGTCAGGCGACCAGTCTGCACCGTGCAGCATATGCAGGCCATGAAAATGTTGTCAAAATTCTCATTGATGCTGGTGCAGATGTATGTGCTCAAGACTCTGATGGCTGTACTGCATTGCATAAGGCTGGTATGCATGACTTGATATATTGTTAACATGAGTCTTTAATTCACATTTTCATATTTTAATTTTAATTTGAAATGTTTCTCGAATATGGATGACTATTTATTTATGCCACAGATTGGTTTCAAGATTTGTTGCAAATTGCAATAACCTTAGTGTTCTACTGTCTACATGTGAATTAATAAATTTGAAAAAAGAGCACATCATTCTCAATGTATATCATTTTTTAAAAATATTCTTAATGTTGAACTTCTGAGTTGATGGTTGAAACTTGAAACTACGGCTTATATATGTTGTGGCCTTGAAAGGTTGGTATTGGGAGGCCTATGCTTGCTGTGACCCTGAATGGTTGGTATTGAAATATTGGCAGTGTTTTGGTTTGCCAGTTTAAGTTGTTGCTGTTGTTGCTTCTTTAGCCTTGAGCACACGAGGGAAACACTGTTGAGTAATAGTACATTTGCATTTTCTTTTCCATGAGAGTAATTTTGGTTTATGTTCTTGTTTGAAGCAGTTTTTCAAGGACATCATGGCATTGTGAATTTGTTAATGAATGCGAGCACGAAGATTTCTGAGATACGAGACAATAAGGTGAGATACTAAACTGATAAAACTCACGTTTAATCAATGCATGTGGTTGTTTATGTGAGAGAAAATACATCTTTGAATGTGTCCTCATGCCTCATATCTATCTCTCTCTCTCTTTCTAGAAAGAGATAGTAGGTTCCAAACAAAAGAGAGAGCATATGTAATTCACTTTATAGGCAATGGCAGTTTCTTGTGTATTGATGTCATATGTTTTAAATTGCAATTTACTGCATATCCGAGAGACCTTTTGGGAAGCCATTATTGTTGGAATCATGATTGTCGCTACACCAAAACCCGTAGGTGTTAGTAAACAAACGCATCGTCGGAGTTAACAGATCCACGAGAGGCAATTAAGCACATGTGGTGAAACACACGGGGAGCACTGGTTTATCCAATGTCCAACAATCCCCTCCTCAACGTGAGCCAGGTGTGATTCGAACACAAGACCTTTGGCTCTGATACCACTCGTTGGAATCACGATTGCCATTACACCAAAACACGCAGGTGTTAGTAAATGGACGCATCGACAAAGTTAACAGATCCATGAGAGTGTTGATTCATTAGGATTTTATAGATTGATAATTACTTCCAATAATTACTTCATTATTGGACTTGTATCACATTTATCATTAAGCAACTACACATAGAAAATCTCAACTAGAAAACAATAATGACAGTAAGATCAAGAAGAGACAACCAAAACACAAGAGACACAAAAAATTATCTTGGGAAAACCCTAACTAGGGAAAAACCCAACAACCTTTTCTTAGAGAAATTTGTCCAATTCAACAAGAGATACAATCTGAGTTCATTAGAACAACTTGGAAATTTCTAGGGCTAGACCAACCCTCATGAACAATAGTTTCCAAAGATTGATACAAAGATTCCTTCCAACTAGGCCTCCTTTAATCAGAAACTCGGTATTCCAATTTGCCTCAGAACAAACACAAATTTGCCCTTCTTCATGCCTCAGATTCTTCCTCTTATTCTACCTCAGGTTCGTCCTGTTGGTATGCCTCATATTAGTTCATATTCTGCCTTAGATAGTGATCCAAATTGGTGCAAATGGAGGAGGATGAATGGAGTATATATAGCATATTGGAGTGCCCCAATGGGCACATCCCTTGGGCTGGGCCAACTTAAACAGTTAGAGCTAAACTTACATTTTGGAGGCAAAATTCAAAATTCCATATTCAAATTTTCCGTCTTTTGAAGCCGACTTGAAGTATACATTTGTATTTATCATTTCTTTCATATGAAGACTGACCATAGCTACAAAATTTCAACACTCCCTCTTAGCTAGGGAGGTATTCATAATTTACTTATTCAGATGTTCTCTTGTTGAAAATTTCTTTATTCCAAGAAAAGGTTGAATGAGCTCAACTATGTTGATAAATCCATCCACCTCATGTTCTATACCACAACCATGTGGAAAGCATCCGACATCAACATCATGCAAAGGGATCTAGTAACCCACTAGTCACATCTCCTTTGCAAAGGATCTAGTCAAACATAAGCCAAATACCCATTGGCAGGTCAGGCACTCGCTGACACAAGACTAGTCCTTGGGTCACCAATCTACCAAGTCGTCACTTGGAGTCTTGTTAGGAACCCACCTGACCCATGGTGAAACCCGAGGCCCATTTACCATTCCCACATGTCGTCACATGCTATTGAATGATAAAAATACTTGCCCGATGCTATAAGCCACAACCTCAACTCACTAGCCAAAACCCATGGCAATATGGTTAGATAACCCCTAACCGAGGGAGAAATCCAAGCCTTGATGATACTGGGCCAATCTCCCTAGCCATATTACATGGCTTCCCGATCAATACCCATGACCTAAGGGAGATTACTTGCCCCTTGATGCTACAACATCAACATTCCCTTCAACCAAGGGAAGCATTCTCAATCACTCCAAGCGTGTCCCAGAAGTATGCCAACTTCATCCAGGGACAGAGGCTTTGTGAGAATGTTAGCAACCAACTCGATTATAGAAATACATAGGAGCCTCACTGCTCCACACGCTTTCACCTGTCATCATGACCTTCTCCTGCAGTTGATTAAACAATTCTGCAAGTAGCTTCTGAAGCAACACGGCTTCACGACTCACTAAACAAAGTGAAATATACTATGCTTTAGTAGTGCTGTTAGCTTCCTGCTCATCATAACATATCCCAAGCTGAATCTGTGAATCCCTGCAGTTGTAGAGACATATCTCAATCCATATCCAATTGTACCATGCTGGTACCTCAACACATGCCTTGGGTCAACCATAAACTGACTAGGTCAAATCCATCACCACAACTGCTTTTCGATCACCCAGATTGGGTGTTCCCTCTAATGCTGAAACAAATTCTGTCGAGACGATTTGGGCCGCTCCCTCTACCACTCCGCTTCGTCAAATTGGATATCATGGGAATGGCCACGGTCTTGTTGTCCATCATCCCAAATCTCTGAAGGATCGTAATAATACACTTCCTTTTGACCAAGGAAGATCTCACCCTACTTCTGCCACACTTCTAGTCCCAAGAAGTAATATATCCAACCAAGATCCTTCATCTTATTAGAATATAGTTCTATTTAGTAATGCTCAGTCTTTTAGCTGTTTCTATTTTTATTCTTTTAGCAGTTTCTTAGATGAAACTGTTTGTTCTATATTCTACATAGAAACCTGATGTTTCTATTATTGTAAATATCTTTGTATTATCATTGAGCTGTTCGCTCCTGGTTAATGAATTCATTGAACATTCTTTTATGGTATCAGAGCAAGGTTAAGAGATTCTTCTTGAACAGTAATTCTCTTTGCATCGTAATCTCTTGAGTCCTTTCTAAGGTCGAGCCCTCTGTAAGCCAGGCAGCCTTCACTGAGTCTTAGCCTCGGCTTTGCTCGCTGTGATAAAAGCTTACAGTCGTCCATCTCGATACAGAAATGGATTCTTCTCTTGCATGATCATTTTATTAAAGAAATAACTCTGTGGCGGTGAATGTTTTCGTGGGAGCGGGATTTTTTTTTGGCTGGCCAGTTTTGCTTGGAATCGCGGATCCGGCTATCTTCTTCTTCACCGGGCGGCTACTCGACCACACCGTGGAATTTCCCAGCATTCGTGATCCAGGTGTTTTTCTCTCAAATCTCATTTGTCTGTTTGAAAATCGGAGTTGTGTTTTTGAAAAGTCGATCTGCGGGCATCTGTCATTTTTTAACTACTGCTAAAACGCGGTCAAACTCGTGGATTATGTACCTGAGGATATATATTTTGAAACTCGTGATTTATAAGTCAAACCCGTGATTTTGAAACGCCCGTGGATTTATAAGTCAAGTGACGTGTGTCAAACCCGTGTGCGTCAAACCCTTGGAAGTATATTTAAAAACCCGTGGTTCATTATATTTCACGTAAACTGTGTATTTTGCAAACGCTGTATTTTGCAAACACCGTTACGTAACCCGTGGTTCAGTGTATCTCTGTCATACGCCTGTGGTTCATTATATCTTTGTTATACGCCCGTGGCTCATTATATTTCACGTAACCGGTGTATTTTGCAAACGCTGTATTTTGCAAACGCTGTATCTCTGTTATACGCCTGTGGTTCATTATATCTCTGTTATACGCCCGTGGCTCATTATATTTCACGTAACCGGTGTATTTTGCAAACGCTGTATTGTTGCAAACGCTGTTACGTAACCCGTGGTTCATTGTATACGTGTGTGATCACTTCAATATCAAGCGTATTCACCTGTGGCCTTTATATACACGTCTATAAACATAGCTGAGACGGGACGTGCAGGTTTGATAACTCACGTGGTTCTATTTCAAGCATATGACCTGTAGCTGAGCGTGAAGTAACGTGATGCTTGGATAGCTCACGTGGGCCATTGTTTACATCTTTGTGTATTTTCTGTGGGCCAATTTGATACCTGAGAAATATATATATCCGTGGTGTTTGCCGGCAGTAGGTTACCATTCAGCAGAAGTGTGAAACTAAGACAGCACATTCTTCATTACAAACTCAGACCTGTGACATTTGGTTATTGCATCAGTATACTCTTATGGTAGACCGGCATTATCTTGTGGAAAACTGTATTTTCAGAACTGTACTCTGTGCTAGCAGTATTACTATTGTTTTAGACAGCAGAGATATTCTTTAGCAGGTCAAAGTCTGTTCTTTAAATTTTCACCAGGATAAACAGTCAGCTACATTGTTCTTGTGTGTCATACTTCTGTATTTTCTTTGTGAAAATGGCCACACTTACCAATCTGATGTTAGAAGGAAATCAACGCTTTAATGGCAGCAACTATAACATTTGGAAACAAAGAATGTTGACCATTTTTGAGTACAGGCGTCTTGATCAACTCATTTTGGGCAAAGAGCTTCGTCCAGGAACAGCCGGGACCGATCAAGATAAATTTGATGATCGAAATCGAGAGGCTGTTATGCTTCTCAAGCTCTCTGTCACTGATGATCAGTTACCACAGATCCCTTCTGGCAAGACAGCTGCTGAAATCTGGCAACAGTTGAAAGAATTGCATGAGACATCTGATAAAAGCAGAGCTTTTTTTCTCAAAAATCAGTGGTTCTCCATCATGATGGATGAACATATGTCTTTACAAGAACATCTCAACAAAATTAAAGACATTTGAGATCAGCTCGAAGCCATTGGTCGGACCATGGAGGAAGAAGATATGGTAGTCATTACTCTGAAGAGTCTACCGAAATCTTATGAACACTTCATTGAAACGCTCAACATTACCACCACAAATGTTGATCTGAAGTTTCCAGATTTATGTACCAAACTTCTGCAGCAGGATCGGTGGAAACAACAGTTTGGTAGTAGTGCCTCATCAGTGCCCTCGGAAAATGCATTTGCTGCAAAATATCAGTCCTCTCAGTCTTTTCAGCAGAAAGGATCATCTCAGTCTTTTGATCCTAACAGGAAGAAAAGTGTACAGTGTAATTACTGTCACAGGTTCGGTCACATGAAGAAAGATTGCAGGCAGAGGATTGCTTCTGAACAAAAGAAACAGGGAGGGCCACATCAGACAGCGAATGTTGCAGAACATTCCGAACAGACAGATTCTGCCTTTTACGCCTTTATGGCTAAAAGGTCTTCAGACCATGTTCCTTCCTCTGCATGGTATATTGATTCTGGTGCATCACGTCACTTCTCTCACAGGCGTGACTGGTTTATTGACTTCTCACCTTTCAGTGATTCAGTAGTATTTGGTGGAGGTGAAAAGTACACTGTTGCTGGCAGGGGTACAGTTCAAATTCAGTCTAGTGGACGCACGCTCATATTTCTAAATGTATACTATGTTCCTGGTATGGAGATTAATCTGCTCTCTGTAAGTCAGATTATGAGGAATTCTCCTCAGCTTGATGTTGTGTTCAGTGCACACAAGTGTTCCATCATTGACAGGGAGACCAGTCTGACAGTTGCTACTGGCCTAGAGGACCATGGTCTATACAGGCTACTTGACACCGGTGACTTTCCAGAAGTGGCTCTAGCAGCTCGTGTCTCTCCCATCAGTACTCTATGGCATCAGCGATATGGGCATCTCAATATGCAGTATCTCTCTCAGCTCTCTCGGGAGGGACTTGTGTCAGGACTACCTGATATTCAGACTCAGCAGTTGGGGGTATGCAGCGCCTGTCAAGCGGGAAAGCAACATCGGTCGTCATTCAAAAATGGAGAATCTTGGCGCGCATCCCAGGTACTTCAGTTACTTCATGCTGATATTTGTGGTCCTATGAATACAGCTTCTATCACTGCTTGCAAATACTTTTTACTTATTGTAGATGACTTCAGTAGAAAGATGTGGGTGTATTTTTTAAAAAATAAATCTGATGCTCTTAGTACCTTTTAGAAGTTTAAAACTTTAGTTGAAAACGAATCTGGTTGTAATATCATGACCCTTAGGACCGACAATGGGGGGGAATTTTGTTCCTCAGCTTTTGCCAACTTCTGTGATATTCATGGCATCAAACGTCAATTAACCACACCTTACACTCCCCAGCAGAACAGTGTTGTTGAGCGTCGCAACCGCACGGTTGTTGAAATGGCTCGGTCCATGTTACAACACCGGAGTGTTCCAAACAAATTCTGGGCTGAAGCAGTATTTACTGCTGTTTATCTTCTTAACAGATCCCCTACTCAGGCTGTTAAAGGGAAGACTCCTGAAGAAGTGTGGTCTGGTCGTAAGCCTAAGATCAGTCATCTCAAAGTTTTTGGCTCAGTTGCATATGTTTGAATTCCATCTGCTAAGCGATCTAAGCTGGATTCCAAAAGTCAGAAACTCATGATGACAGGTTACAGTGATCATCACAAGGCCTATAGGCTGATAGATATAGCCACTGGTCGACTTAGCTTCAGTCGAGATGTAGTATTTGATGAAGACAGAGGATTCTTTCAGTCTTCTTCTTCTGCGCAGCTCTCTGAGGATCCGCCTCACAGTGTTCTTCTTCCAGTCAGTCCATCTGATGGGAGGGATGATGTAGCATCAGGGTTTGATACTACTCTATCTGAGCTTCCTCCAGAAGCTAATCCTCCTCTTGCTGTTCCTATTGCTCTTGAGCCTGCTTCTCTTCCTCCTGATATTGGTTCCTCTAATCCTGATATTGGTTCTTCTTCTCTTCGGCCCAAATGGTGGGCTAAAACCATAGGTGATCTCCGGGATGACGAGCTCCTTGAAGGTAGAACTTCTAGGCATAAGAACAGACAACAATCTACAATCAATTTTGCTCTTATGGCTAACCTTCACAGTACTTTTGAGCCTCAAACATATTCAGAGGCTAAGGGGACATCTGAGTGGGAACAGGCTATGGAAGCAGAATTTCAGAGTCTTCAGAAGAATCACACATGGACACTTTCTGATCTTCCTGCAGACAAAACACCCATAGGCTGCAAATGGGTGTATAAAGTAAAATACAAAGCTGATGGAACCTTAGACAAGTATAAAGCTCGGCTTGTGGCTCGAGGATTTTCACAGAAGGAAGGCATCGACTATGAGGAGACTTTTGCTCCTACAGCCAAGATGAGTACCATAAGGCTTGTTCTTGCCCTAGCAGCTCAGTTCAATTGGAAAGTTCATCAGATGGATGTAAAAAGTGCTTTCCTAAATGGTGATCTCCAAGAAGAAGTCTACATGACGCAGCCTCCAGGATTCAAGGTTGCTGGTCAAGAACAGAAAGTGTGTCGGTTAGTTAAAGCAATCTATGGATTGAAACAAGCTCCTCGGGCTTGGTACATGAAAATTGATCAGTACCTGACAGATCAAGGTTTTCAGCGTAGTCCATCTGATGCAAACCTGTATATCAAGCATACTGGTGATGATATCTTATTTGTAGTTGTCTATGTGGATGATCTTATCATTACTGGCAGCTCTGCACATTTGATCCATGGGATCAAACAAGATCTATGCAGAACGTTTGAGATGACAGACTTGGGACTTCTTCATTACTGTCTGGGGGTTGAAGTGTGGCAGACTGAAAATCAGATCTTTCTTTCTCAGTCCAAGTATGCCAAAAATCTGGTGGAAAGGTTCAGAATGCAGGATTGCAAACCGGCCACGACTCCTATGGAACCAGGGCTCAAACTTTCAGCACAGTCATCCTCTCCTCTTGTGGATGAAACTTTATTCAGGCAATTAGTGGGCAGTCTCATCTATCTTACTGCTACCAGACCTGACATCAGTTTTGCAGTAAGCTACATTTCTCGCTTTATGTCAGCTCCTAAAGCTGATCATTGGATAGCAGCAAAGCGGGTGCTACGATATGTGCGTGGTACTTCTGATTATGGCCTCTTATATACTCGCAGCTCCAATCCTATTCTCAGTGGCTACACTGACTCTGACTGGGCCGGTTCGGTTGATGACCGTAAATCTACAGCTGGGTATGTGTTTAGTCTAGGGTCTGGAGCTGTTACTTGGACTAGTAAGAAGCAACAGGTAGTGGCTCTCTCCTCAACAGAAGCAGAGTATCGGGGAGCAGTTAAGGCAGCCTGTGAGGCAGTTTGGCTTCGTAGTATGCTTGCAGATATGCATGTTTTTCAGACAAGGCCTACTTCTTTGTTTTGTGATAATCAGGGAGTGCTCAAACTTGCCAAGAATCCAGTCTTTCATGAACGAACAAAGCATGTGGAAACTCATTGCCACTACATTCGACAGCTGGTTGACGACGGCACAGTTCAGTTGCACTATGTTCCCACAACAGAGCAGCCCGCCGATATTTTCACCAAGCCTCTTGGTCCTGATAAATTTGTAAAATTTCGCGGGTCTATTGGTGTTGTAAATAGATTGAGCATTAAGGGAGGGTATTAGAATATAGTTCTATTTAGTAATGCTCAGTCTTTTAGCTGTTTCTATTTTTATTCTTTTAGCAGTTTCTTAGATGAAACTGTTTGTTCTATATTCTACATAGAAACCTGATGTTTCTATTATTGTAAATATCTTTGTATTATCATTGAGCTGTTCGCTCCTGGTTAATGGATTCATTGAACATTCTTTTACATCTCGATCTTAGATATCAACTCCCTTTGTCATAATTGCTCCCTCTATCACGAAAGCAAATCTTCTTGTCATTGTTGCTTTCTCTGACAAGTGAGTCCTTCCACTCTCATTAGAAACAAGATCAACCAAGATTTATTATATATCCATACCAAGCTTGAGGATCGTACAAAGCTTTCTCTAGTCTGCAAATCTGAGATCCCCTCTCATGTACCTCAAAGACCAGAGGTTTTTCCTTGTACACTTCTTCTTCCTAACAACTGGAGCAAATGTCTCCTCATAGTCCTCTACCTCTTCCTAGGAGAATCCTCGCCTTGTAATTCTCTATGCTGCCATCTACCATATGCTTGATCTTGTAAATCTACTCTGAAGTCATCACTGACTTTACATAGATCTCGACACAATGACATCCTTCAAAATTGCTGACTTGCCTGGTCCCTCTGAACTAAGAGCTCCTCTAGTTATCAGGTATGATTATAGATGTCAGTACAATTTCTCCCTCCACAAATTACTGACCCTGGGAGAATCCTCTCGCCACAAATTTTGCTTCATTCTTCCAATACTTCCACTTGCTGCTAGGGCCTTGGCAAACGTCACAATGTACCTACAATCCTCACTAGGAGGCCTATGGAAGAACAATTATAACCCAGGGAAAGAAACAAAGACAAGAGGCTAACTAATAGCAAAACAATAATAATAAATGAAGAGAGATATAAAGTACTTATCTTTTGAGGATTGTAGAAAATTGACAACTCTCTCTCTATCCTTGCTTTCTTGCAGAAATGAAATGCATCTGCAAACTCATCATCCTTATCTTCATCATCAACATGTTGCTTTTCTTTCCTTCCTTGCATGAGCTAGGGTTTCTTTTTTCAATGGAAGCATTGATCTAGGTTTAGCTCTAGGGTTTTATCCACAAACCTTAGGGCTTTTCATATCCAAGACTTCAGGTCTTCCAGGGTTTAGAAACCCTAGATTACAATTTTCATTTACACTTGATGTAAGTCCCACAGACTTTGTCATATTCAAGTTTTCTTTCCATATCCAGTGTTCAAAACCATAAGTGGAAAAAGAATGTGCCATAGAGTCCCCATGCCTTTGCATATGAAATTGTGATTGCCTAGCTTCTATCAATGAAGGATGTTCCATTTTGGTCAAACCACCAATGTTAGTCCTAACGAATATAGTTTTGTATTCTGCTTCTTTACCAACAACAAATCTTCAATGGAAATAAGATGTCTCTTTCAAAAGGGGATATGGCATTCCAAAAAACTAAACCCTGATCACTAAGAGTAGACTCTGAGCATTCTCTGTTATCAGCAGAACTAGCTAGACTAGGGGCTTGAAATTATTCGACAAGACACAGTATTAAGCCCTACTGGATGCAAACGATGGCTCAACAACACACAGATGCTTCAACCATATATAACACTTTTTCATTGCATACAATTTCATAAGACTATCCTCCAATTCTTATACAGGGGCTTTTCAGTTGTTCACTGTGGGACAAAATCATTGTAGTAATAGTAACTCAGCCTTCACAAGAAAACTTTGGTCTCCAAACTTGACGAGGAACTCGGCCTCTTCTTTAAAAATGCCCTTTTTGGCTATTATCTTAGTAGAGAGTCGAGACATGAAAGTATGCTTCACGTATTCATAAAAAAATGGCATTCCAATGTCCTTAACTTCCTCTGGCTTGGAGAGGAACTTCCTGCTGGACCAATCAGAGATGTATCCTTTGATTAAAATTACCATATTTCTAAAACTCTTCCATATAAGTAATGGCACCATATCTGAGCCAATGCAATCACATACAAGGCATCTTCAACTTAACCTTTTCAACTCAAAAAAAGTCAAGATCATGGAGTAACAAAGATGCCCTTAATTCTAAAACGAGTAACAGAGATTGCGGTACTTACAAATTGAATATGCCTTTCAGGCTGATAAGATTTTGACAGCTCAGGAAACCTTGGAGCCTTAGACTTCTTAGAATTTGATTTGGCTTCAACGTTTGATCAACTTCACAAGAGCCTTAAAATAGACTTCAACTCAAACTAGGCTTAAAATACTCACCATTTCTTCTGTGCCAAACTCAGGCCTAGGTTTGTTGCCAAAATCCTTTTACAGTTCAGAATTTGTTCTTCAAACAATCCTTTAATAATTTACCAAACCTGTCTTCTTGAGTGAAGGAGATGGATATATTGAAATATGGAGCTTCAGTATGTTCTTAAATAAACTCATTACCCTTCTACATATGAAGCTGCAATAAAGCAAGATCTCCAAAATCATCAACAACCTATGTCCACATTGGCTGGCCTTCTGAGATATTTTGGCTCTACTTCGAGAGTCTGAGGCTTCTTGGTCCTTTCTAAGCTTCTTGTCCTCGGTCCCAAGGACATTTTCGGCCTCCGTTGTTGAGAAATCTAGGGGCAGCAGATTAGGTGATTTTTCTTACTTTGATAACTCTTTGTGATGTATTTTTACTTCACTTAGTTAGCTTCTTTTTTCACTTGTTATTATTAGTGTTTTTCTTCATCAAACAACTACCAAACCATAAAGAACAATGAGACAAAGGGCACAACATATAGGCGATCACCGAGGGCCAAAAACTTTCCAATCTGAGAGGAAAACCCACGAGAATTCTTCTTATAGAATCTTCAATTGACGAATTCCAAGATCTAGGCCTGACCAAAAATTCCTCCAAGACCAAGTCAAACCTTGCCCTTTTTTTGTCAAGTCAAGCAAAGTCAACCTTGACTTGAAACTATTGCAACTTCTCCTTCGTCTTGACCTCGGCCCTAAATTACTATTCAACTTCTCTTTCTGCAATTCTCGACCTCTTGTAGCTTCCTGCAATTTTCACATGTGTGAGGTAATTAGGGTACTGTTAGCCCTTCTTTTCCTTCGCTTGACAGGGTCCCTTCCCTTCAAGATTTTGGCCTTCAATTTAGACTATCTTAGCACCAAAATTCTACTCTTAGGTATGACTGTAATTTCATATATTTTCTGCAGAGGATGCTCTAGCTTCAGCCTGCATGTGTGAGAGTTTTTACCCAAAAACAGTCCTGAAAAGATGCCTTTGTCCTCTTCGCTTTATCTTCTCCTTCCTTCGCTGATTTCTGTGCTCTTCATAAAGTTTTATTGTGTGTGATACTTGCCTCCAAAGGTGGTCAACTAGTCTTCTTTATATAGTCTTCTAGTCCCTTCAAAATAGGCCGACTTGTCCCAGCTTCTAGGCCGACTTGACATGTTAGGAAGGCCGATTTGTTGCATGCATTTTGACTTGGTCTTGGAGGGTTCCTTGACTCTAATTTGACTCAAATAATTTTCTTTTATAATATGTAATTTGCCCCAATTGGGTCTTTCATACATGACAATGACTTAATGACTTGTAAACTAAATGACAAGCCCTAGGAGCTGACAATGGGAGCTTGGCCTAAAAATAAATTTCTCTTGAGCATGAAATCCATGCCTCAAGAACAAGAATAATAAATTTATTTTTCTTCTTTACATCATATACATAAAATCATGATTACATATGTCATTATGATGACCGAACCTAGTTACATATTTCAACACTCCCTCTTAACTAAGGAGATATTCATAATCCATACAAGGTACTTGGACATTCTCAATCTGAAGAATTCTCATAAGAAGAGTCAAATTGGTAACCCATCTGTTTAGCATCATATCAACAAACATTGTCACATAACAAGGCCTTGACTAACAACTCTATCTCTCCACAAGATCAGAGCACAATGTTGGTGAGACCAATGGTTGATAGACACCATCATCATTGTCTCTCAAGGCACATACCCCACTCGGGTGTTCACAAGGTATGTCCTCCCAGGACTATTCTTATCATGGATTCCCAGTCGTCAAAGAATATCGGTCCTCTACGACTACTTTTATCTTAGATGCCCTACCACATCCTCAAAAGCATCGGATCCCAAATGCTTACCTAATCCTTCATTCTTTCTTCATAATATGAAAACAAGAATGATGTGTCTATCTCTCTTTATGGATTTCACTAAGACTTATGGCTATTAGTCCTAGTCTAGTGCATGTGAAGAAAACAAAGTTCCTTCTACAAATTAATTACTCCAGAAGACTTGGAATATAAAGGTATCCATGAGGATACAAATATTATATATTAAATGTGTGAATAAGAATGAATAATTTACAATGAGAACGACAGGCTTGCTTATATATCAAGCAAGTGTATCTTCATGAAGAGTCATGTCTCATTTAGACATGCCTCTTCAACCTAATTACTAGTTTAACTAATCATTATTTATGATTATTGTTTACAATTATTTTACATTATTTTATATATTTTATTCGTAACATTGCCTCCTTCCTCAAAAAGCTTTGTCCTCAAAGCTTGTCGATGAAAAAGGTTTGATCTTTTTTTCGGCTTCAAATGTCTTTCTGTCTTGGAATAGTCATCTTCGTCGATACAAGCTGATATGATCTTCTAAGTGACAAACAAAATTGTTGCACTCAGAAGGGATTAGACCATCCTAAATTAATCTTCTGTGGAATATTCTGATCACTGCAATTTTGTAATGACTTGTCAGCATAAGATGGAATTAATGCTATGTCATTTTTCTTTGGAACATTAGTTTGTTGTTTCTGGTTTGAATGGTACCGATACGTAGCATGGTTGAGCTGTATAATCTCGTGATTCAGATGTTGATAGGGAACTCTTTTGGTTTGACATTCCCCTATTAAGTGTGTGGAAGTTTTTTGATTTACTTCAGGGGATGATGTTGTTGAGTTCGTTACCAAACTTTCACTTGGGGTGTTTATCATCTGAACTGCAACATCCAAGCGTGTCTTTTCTTCAACTTGCTTGTTTTCTTCCTGAGTTGTGACTTTTATTGGATCGGTATCTATTGTTTTGTTGTTAACTTGAATTCCTACAGTTGATGCTTCCTTCTCAATAAGTTGTTGTATCTTGTTTTCTAATGACTTCTTATCCTTCTTAAGTTTCTTAATTTGCGTCAGTAATTTTTCACTATGGTTTTTAAATCGAGAAACTTCTTCATTTTTGTCAACAATGATTTTGTCAATTTCATTTTGCATAGTTTGTAATATTTTTTTACCTTCTTGAGAAATTACTTTTGAAATATCTGATATATCTTCTGGCGTTACTGAATTTGGTTTCAGTGTAACATCTTGGAGTGTTATTTTCTTCTTCTTGTAAGAAAATGTTAAAAACTTTTTCTTCGTATTTAAAATAAAGGACCTTAGAGTTTCCATCCAGGGTGAGCCCAAAACAATGCCACTATTGTCAAAAAATAAGGTTTTCACGGTGAATTGCGAGGTAAAATTATAATCTCCAAAACTTAGGTGTAGATTGCTTAAGTCGCATTGTTTGTCACATGTGTCAACAAAAATTGTTTCAACTATATTTGATTCAGGAATCACCAATTGGTTATCACATTTAGGACTAACATAATTACTTTTTTCAGTGGCACTGATAGAGATTATGATATCTCTTCCTGTGAGTGATCCTTTGATTTTAAATAGTGTGTCAACACATTTACTAAAGGTTTTAGGAAATCTTCCCTCACTAGTTTCCATTTTGTGTTGATGTTTTTACGTAAACAATATGTCAACTTGAGTTTTTTTTTTTATTATAAAATATCCCTTTTTTTCTATATATATATTTTTTGATAATATATATATACATATATATATTTTTTTTAATATGGCTAATTTTTTTTTTATATTGACCTCCTCTCTCTTTTTATTTATTTATTTATATAATAATAATTTTTTAATATATATTTATAAATTATATATATTATATAATTTTAATTTATATATATTATAAAAAATTATAATTATATAAAATTTATATATACTTTTTTGAGAGCCACTTTTCCTTTTATATGTAACTATATAAAGCTTATATAGTCTCCTTTTTTTATAATTATAATAATATTTTTTTCTCAGAAAATTTGGATGAGACGTGACTCTTGGTACGGTCACAATCTTCAGATATGAACGATTAAAATTATTTGGATCACACCTTTTTAGAAACCTGGAATTCAAAACCTTTTGAAACTTTTGAGAAACTGTTTTAAAACAGTTTAACACTCACGGTTACTGCTTTAAACCAGCCTTTACTCTCTCTGGAGATAAATGTTTTGGGTGATTTAAGTGATAGACTCGGCATTAACCAATGCAAGCCAGACCTAACAGGTTTACATATGCTGGAGCAGACTCTACAGAAAATGTTGTCTGCGATCTCGAGTGGTTCTTTTGATGATGGCGAGTATATTGAAGAATATATCATAGCTCACTTTAAGGCAAATGAATCCATTGCGGAAACTTGCAGGTCTGCACTTCTGAAAGAGTTTAGTGCCAACATCCACCGTGCCAAATCCAAATTTGAAACCCTTAAAGCTTGTTCCGCACTTTCTTGGATAGTCAATGTGATTGAGTGATGCGAATGGGAGAGTCTTGGTTGAGGAATGCAGACTACTTATGGTGGCTGTAGACTGGTTATGGAAGTCTCGGGGTAAGGAGGGCTCCCGGTGGAATGACACTGCAGTGGGATGGTCAGGAGTGGCCGTCGGTTGATTGCAATGTACAAGAACCACTATGTGGAGGAATAACGACTTTACAATACAACAATGCACAATTGTATCTTCCAAAATACAATATCAAATGCAGTTGGTTTAAAGATTCCCCTCCGTGTATATTGTTTTTCATGTAATTATTCGTTGATACCCTCACGATGACTGATACTTTTTGTACTAATTCCTTTTAATTATGAAATCGTCGGCAGAAAAACCCAAATCTGGTTATAAGTAAATAATTGTACAGAAAATTTATTTCATTGCCTATACAATGGGCAGAAATTTGGCCATTGATTGGATCAATCTTCTTGGACGGTGGCTACAGTGCCACCTGTCAGTTTTGGGCAGCGACGGTTCAGTTAATTATATATATATTTTTTAAATGGCCAAAGGCCTTCTAACGAATCAGAGAAACTCCCAAATTGCAATGAAACGCTTGAAATGCAACAACAATAAATTTGATGAAGAGTCGATGGCCAAGGGCCTGGATTGAAGAACGTGGCTCTGTGTAGTGGTGAAGCAGCCAGAGGATTGACTGCTCTGATACCAAATGAAGCGAACAAAGTTCCTTCTACAAATTAATTACTCCAGAAGACTTGGAATATAAAGCTATCTATGAGGATACAAATATTATATATTAAATGTGTGAATAAGAATGAATAATTTACAATGAGAACGAGAGGCTTGCTTATATATCAAGCAAGTGTCTCTTCATCAAGAGTCATGTCTCATTTAGACATGCCTCTTCAACCTAATTACTAGTTTAACTAATCATTATTTATGATTATTATTGTTTACAGTGATTTTATATTATTTTATATATTTTATTCGTAACAGCATGTCTGTCACTCCCTTCTAATCAGGGATGACCAACCCATTCCTATAAAAGGAATGTACCCAAGCTCCCTCTTAACCAGGGACTTGTCTAAGCTCCCTCTTAACTAGGGACTTGTTTTCAGCAGCTCATTTGTTCTTCGGTGGAGATCATGGTACCTTCAGCTGCTTGAAGAGCTCCTCCTTTTGATGTAATGAATTTTATCATTATGGAGCCTTCATCTTTTGGGACTTCTTCGCAAGGCATCGACCATCCATCACTTTCCTTCATGAACGATGTTAGTCATGTCATCCTTTTCTTCATTGGAAAGTGGTCTTCTAATCCACATCTGGCTTTTCTTCATACAATTACCTCTTCCAAGTTTTGTTTCCTTTAGGATATTTCATCCAACCACATGAGTGCTAGTTTTAGGTGACATCTACAACTCTCTTTCGGTAGCCTTGTATCAACCCATCCAGATGTTGTTCAAAAATTAAATCAAAGTTACCTTTTGTGATGGCCCTTCATCATGACATCTGTTTGTAGCAACATCAACATCCTGCACACATATTGACACATCTCCAAAATTTTCAATGTCAAGGGTCTCCTTTCTTTCCATACTTCATTGGAGTCTTCATACCTTTTCCATGAAAATGTCATGGTCAATTCTCCTAATCATCAGAGGTTGATTTGCTTGTGCTCATAGTTGTATCTTTCATGATCTCTCCTTTCTTTCTTCACATATTTCTTTTCATTCATAGTTGCTTCATCTTTGTCAACCTCCTCATATTCCATATGAGGACATATTATGTTGATATCATCTAGTCAATATTTGAATCATGTCCTCATGCATTTTTCCAAAGGAGGAGATCCCTTAACCCATGCAACCATATGACGACATGACTCAATTAAATACATGCATACATACCTCTTTCGTTCTTTTGGTCATCTAGGCTTCCTTCAACAACTCCTTTTCCTTGATTGAGAGTACTTCAACCATCTTGACATGTTGTATTCCTTTGTCATCATACCATCATTCTTCCAAACAATGAATCCCATACACGGTGGAATTCTCACCGAGGCACTTGATTCTTCCAAGAGGCGAATCTTCTAATGAAGATTCCAACGGAGGATATTGATTATCTTCATACTGCACATGCTCCTTTCTAATGATGTATAATGAGCTTTTACACTAGATGACTTTCTTATACCGGTAAGTACTAATTATGCTTCCAATGAGGTTACCAAGAGCTACTTTCTTCTATTGATGACTGCCATAGACTTCTGCTTCATCTATCTTTCAAGCTTCTTATGAAGATCTCACGAGCTCTTGCTTCAATCGTATGCTATTATGATGCCATCTTCTAAAATGATGCATCCTATCATGCTTCTAATGCTTCCTTCCATGATAACTATACTTTACAAGAATTGAAAAGAAGTCGGTGGAGAAGATTATCTCAATCATAGTAGAGATCTTTTACTTCCTCCTTTGATTTCTTATTTTTAGCTTCTTCCACTTCTTTAGTGATATGGGCTTCTTCCCTTCCTCTTTTGTTGCTGTCCTTCTTAAGTTTGGCGCACTCTCTTTTAGTGCATGTTACCTAGCACTTGTGGGTAGTATGCATAGGAGAATTTTTTTCTCCTAGATGGTCCTTAGCCAGTAGCCAGCAACCCATTGTAGCGTCCAAATAGCTCGATGTGCCACTTTCTCTGCCACTTGAGCTAGCCATGTGGTTCCTATCCCATTTGTTATGAATGTATGTTTGAAGGTGGGCCTCTCGGCCCCAAAGGTATGACTCTTCATTGGTATACTTGAGTAATTTTCCTTACTTGTTATGGGCACTTTTGGGCATGAATTAGTGGGGAGATTTGACGAGAAGAGTGGGTTAGGTTTGTATTCTTGTATCAACTGCTTGATTTCATGGTTACCCCTGTATCCTAGTCCCGTGAGATCCCCTTTACTGACCGTTTGGGTTTTGGGTTGGCACTACATGGGAAATCTCGATTTGGTTGCGTGGTCCCGCTTCCCGATACCACCTACATCACTCTCGTTCCACTCATTTTAGCCCCGTTCATCTATTTTCCCATCTGGGTCCACATGTGTCCACTGGGTCCACATAGGGTTAGCTCCCTCTCCCCTTGCCACACCTTGGGTTAGGCCTGAAATGATGCCCCAAAGGTTGATGCAACTAAAAAGAAAAGAAAAAGCATAATTTGGCCACTCTCAACAGGAAATGTACCACAAAATGCAAAAGATGGTCGAGACATACAAATTTAGCGTGTGGGCAAAAACCAAACATGAGCTCTACCCCTTAACCATGGCCATCACCATGGTTCCTATGGGCCCTAGATGAGCCCCCTCTATCATTAAGGAACCCATGATTGTCCCAACCCCTAGTGGGCAATGAAACACCCCACCTTAAGGGGGTATCCACTGCTACATATTACACATCATGCTCTCATCCCTAGAGCCCCGAGCAGTTATGAAGAAAAATCAATAAAACACAAAAGACATATGAAGAAGCGTCGAAAAGCAAAGCCCGAGGTAACTCATGTACCACGAATTGCTCCCTCCTACACTCACATACCCAAGTGTGGGCTTCCCTTATTATAGCTACCCATGAACCTTGACATATGGTCTGGATGATTCCCCTGATCCCCACTCCATTCCATTATTATATCATTCGCCACCTACCACTTAAAGGATGTGCCATGGATATGTTCCCCCCTTTAAAGTTTCAAACCACCTAATAGGGTCCTTGGTTAACCCCCTATTGAGCTTGGAGACACTTGTACACGCCCTAGCCTACTATGGAAGGGCATGCCACTGTGAAGTGCCCCACTGATCCCATGGCTTGTAAGCTTTATTACTTGAGTATTCTAATGACTTGTTGTATTGGAGGGCAACTGGACGCATTATATCTTATGCAGGATTGTAGGTGGTTCTTCATTTGGGGCTTGGTCTCCCTATTCGGGTTCCTAGCCATCTAGAGGGCCACATTGGCACTTGTAGGGTGAGTGTTGAGAGCCATGGGCCTCCACCATAACAGATATTACTTCATGTATCCCCAACACCGATCATTGATTGCTTGTGTTCCACCTTTTGGATGAGGATGATGCACCTATTTCACCATGCCCAACTGGCTCCACACTTGCACCATACACTGGCAGATGTTCCAGGACCTAGAGGATGTCTCCCGTTGCAGAGGGAGGGCTTACATGACCATCCTAGCCCTTATAGATGGTCTATAGGCATTTTTGATCCACTTGGAGACCCAAGAGGATGTCCTTGTCCCTGTTGAAGAATGTAACTAGGTTCAGTCTTTATAAATTGTACTTGAGTCAAAATGTAATATATTTGTCAAAAAGGATTTTATTATTAATTGAATTGACTTTTTAAAGCATGGGTTTCATGCTTGGGTCAATTGTTATAGGTCAAACCTCCATTGTAGGCTTTAGGATTATTTACTTGAGTTAAAAGTCAAAGTTTGTTTGGTCAAATAATCCTCCATCAAGTCTCCTTCAAGTCGACCTCAAAAGAATCATCATCAAGTCGACTTCCCTCAATGAACTCAAGTTGACCTAACCTTATATGGAGACACAATTGGTCAAACACTCATGCCCGCTTATTTCTCATGGAGACAACTATATATACAAGCATAAGCACTTCGTTCAATATAGAGGATAACAAGTTCGGACAATTTCAGAAAGAAGGTTTCGGTACAATTTTCGAAAGAAGGTTTCGGTACTATTTCAGAGAGAAGGTTTCGGTACTACTTCAGAGAGAAGGTTTCAGTACTATTACAGAGAAATTTTCTGTGCTACTGCAGTGAGGATGTTCAGACTAAACTCAGAGGAGTTTCGATGTACCTCAGTCTATGTGTAACCACAATAATGCAAAATCCTAGTAAGAAGCTCAGTTGTCACAAACTTTAGTACGCCTTAGTGAAGTTCAGATCACAGGTTATCACAATGATAATGTATGAAGATGGCTCCTTTGTCACAACGAAGCTGCCTCAAAACTTCAAGACCAAAGCATAATATTATTGAAGGACCGAAGCATCTCATTATTGCAAGGAATTAGTTGAATAATAAGCTACTGCTCAGCTGAAGAAGAAAATGCAAGGTTGACTTGATGGAGGAAGTCTCTAGTATAGGTTGTGAAGGTCTTGGTCGTCTCATCTTTTGAATCTACTGAAGGAAGAATCTTGACTGGGTTTTCGCCTAGAGTGGGGTTTTTCCCTAGCTGCGTGCCGACATCTCGTGTCCTCTACAATTTGTTGTTTGGAATTAGTCTTGATGATAAAGAAAAGATAAATCAAACAAAAGAATAATGATAATGAAACATCACAAAATAATGTCATAATTAGAGAAATCGATTAACTGCTACACTTTGCATTTCTCAACATGGTTTCTGAGCTAAGGTCATGATCAAAGGCAGTTTGAAGATCACTTAGACATCTTTGAAGTATTCTCAGTGAAAGGTTCTGTTTGCATTAAAGATCAAGTCAGTTAGATCAAGATCCCAAGGACATTTATGGGCTAATGGAATTAAGATTATGAGGTATCTTGAAAGGCCGGGTAGCAAATTACAGTGAGTTAGTTCAGTCCTTATTCACCATATTAAAGACACCTTGAAGTAGGAGGATTTCGGTTTACCTTAAGGAGACATGTTTAGATCATCTTTAGAAAATGAGGATGTAAAATCTCGCACAAACTTCAGAGAAGACTTTCGGGGGACTTAAGTAACAAGGTTTCAATATTCTACAGTGAATTGTTCAGATCACCTTCAAAGAGATGAAGTCGTGAGATTTCAGTAAGTGACAAAGTGCAAGATCGATGCAAATCTCAGAGGGAGGTTCAACAATATTACAATGATAAATTTTGATACATCTTAGCAACGTAAGGAGGATTTGATAAAGCAAAAATATTCTTTTAAAGACTATCCAAAGTCTGTTCGAAGAAAACACTCTTTGAGTACAAGGAACCAACTTAAAAGAAATCAAGTAAATATTGTCACTACAACAAGTCTAATAAAACCAAAGATATGTAAACATAAGGTACATATGTTCATAAGCTTTTAGATTTTCAATGTATCTAATCTTAAAGGGTTTACGAGTAATCTAGGATTTCAAGCAAAAGTCCTTAATTGAAAGAAGGAATAACTTGATTCCATCCTCCATGGTTATGTAAGAGATCTAACTTGAGAAATTAAATTGTGTTCTCGGTATCACATGTTCTACTTGAAAGTATGTATTATAGGTATAAAATATCATGGCTTAATACAAAGAGAGCACTTCCTACAAGGTTTGTTGAGGAACATCTCTAGGTATGTCTTAGACTATACACTTAAAAGTACGTTCATCTTATTTTTGAAATTTGTGTTACATTACTAACATCGTTATGTCTAGCTGTATTGAATCATAAAGATTCTTGTTTAGGGTGATTCATCAATTGATAAATCTACCCTCACATCCTTGATTGTTTTTGTAGGATCCTTGAAAGGTTCTCTGGAAAACCTTAACTTAAGGGTATGCTAATGATAATGTGTGAAACCCTAGCTTGCTTAGGGTTATTGGGAAATGCTACTTGAAGTTTTAAATGATGATGTCATGGTTGGGGTTTTGGTATGGTTATGGAAACCCTAACGTGTTAGGGTTGAATGATAATGTCTAAAATCCCAAACCTTTGAAGTATTGGTATTTTAGGGTTTGTTTTGTATTGAAATCCTAGATCATTAGGGTTTGGTAGAAGTGTATAAGAAAGACCCTTATAATGTCTTAGAAATGAAATCCTTGGCATGTGTGTGCCTGTTCGATCAAACCCTAGTCTGATCAAGTTTGTTATATGTCTAATTCTCATTGATATTTGTAAAGTGAGTTTGACTAACACATGATATGAAATGCCTATGCATGATGATGAAGTCCTAGATGTATGAGTTGACCTATTTGTTGATGGTCATGAGTCCTAGGGTTTGGAACCAAGCCCTAGTCGAAGTTTGTTTCTCTAAGATGATAATAGTTGTGAATTCTAGGGTTTTGAGAGTTAAACCTTGATAGAAGTGAAAAATCTCTGATGTATGATGACTGTGATATTTGATAAGAAAATCTAGGGTTTGCAACAAACCCTAGTGGAATCTAGTCATGTTGTTGATCGAGATGTGATTAGTTTTGACTTGTAAGTCTAATGTATGAAATCTAGGGTTTGTATGAAACCCTAGTGGGAAATCTAACATATGAATTCTGAACGTTAGATACTTCGTAGATCTATATTTGTTTGAATTATTTCTAGGGTTTGCCATATGTTGTAGTAGTGTATGTCATACCTTTGGAAGAAACATTGAAACCCTAGATGTAATGTAATCAATGAATGAATTGAATTTACAATGAGCAATGAAGCTCAATAAATAATGCAAAAGTATTTACAGAAACAACAAGTTTCTACTAAGAAAATAGAAACAACAAGTTTCTAATAAGAAACTGCTATTAAGATCACAAATGATCTTATTTACATAAATGAGCATTAAACACTAAAATAACATTATTCTAATACCCTTCGCTAATGCTCAATCTATTTACAACACCCATAGACCCTCTGAATTTTACAAACTTTTAGGACCAAGGGTCTTGGTGAAGATGTCTGCTGGCTGCTCCGTTGTGGGAACATACAACAACTGAATGGATCCGTCTTCAACAAGCTCTCGAATGTAGTGACAATGGGTTTCCACATGCTTTGTTTGTTCATGGAAGACTAGGTTCTTGGCGAGTTTGAGCACTCCATGATTATCACAAAACAAGGGAGTAGGACCTGCCTGGGAAACATGCATATCTGCAGGCATATGTCGAAGCCAAATTGCCTCACAAGATGCCTTAACTGCTCCCCGACACTCTGCTTTTGTCGAGGAGAGCGCCACTGCCTACTGCTTCTTACTAGTCCATGTGACAACACTGGATCTCAGACTAAACACATACCCAGCTATAGATTTACGGTTATCAACCGAACCTGCCCAGTCGGAATTTGTGTAACCACAGAGTGTAGGATCTGAACTCCGAGTGTACAGAACTCCATAATTAGGAGTGCCACTCACATAACGCATCACACGCTTCGCTGCTATCCAATGATCAGCCTTAGGAGCTGACATGAAGCGTGAAATGTAGCTCACTGCAAAACTGATATCAGGTCTAGTGGCAGTAAGGTAGATGAGGTTGCCCACTAATTGCCTGAATAAAGATTCATCCACAAGTGGTGAGGATGACTGAGCTGAAAGTTTGAGCCCTGGTTCCATAGGAGTCATGGCAGGTTTGCAATCTTGCATTCTGAACCTGTCCACAAGACTTCTAGCATACTTGGACTGAGAGAGAAAGATGTTGTTCTTAGTCTGCCAGACTTCAACTCCCAAATAGTAATGAATAAGTCCCAAATCTGTCATATCAAAACTGATGCACAAATCCTGTTTGATCCCATGGATCAAAGGTGCTGAACTGCCAGTAATGATAAGGTCATCCACATAGACAACCACAAACAAAATATCATCACTAGTATGTTTGATATACAGGTTTGCATCAGATGGACTCCGCTGAAAGCCATGATATGTTAGGTACTTATCAATTTTCATGTACCAAGCCTGAGGAGCTTGTTTCAGACTATAGAGTGCTTTGACTAATCTACAGACTTTCTGTGCTTGACCGACAACCTTGAATCTTGGAGGCTGCGTCATGTAGACTTCTTCCTATAAGTCACCATTCAGAAAAGCACTCTTTACATCCATCTGATGGACTTTCCAACTGAATTGAGCTGCTAAGGCAAGGACAAGCCATATGGTACTCATCTTGGTTGTAGGAGCAAAGATCTCCTCATAGTCTATGCCTTCCTTCTGTGAGAACCCTCGAGCAACAAGGCGAGCCTTATAATTGTCTAGGGTTCCGTCAGCTTTGTATTTCACGTTCGACAACAATGTTCTGCTGAGGAGTGTAAGGTGTAGTTAATTGGCGTTTGATGCCATGGGTATCACTGAAGTTGGAGAAAGCAGAAGAACAAAATTCCCCCCCATTATTTGTCCTGAGAGTTATGATATTACAGCCAAACTCTTTTTCAACTAAGGACTTAGACTTCTGAAAGATACTAAATACATTAGATTTATGTTTTAGAAAGTACACCCACATCTTTCTACTGAAATCATCTACAATAAGCAAAAAATATTTGCAACTAGTAACTGAAGATGTATTCATAGGACCACAAATATCAGCATGAATTAATTGTAGTACCTTAGATGCGTGCCAAGATTCTCCATCCTTGAATGAAGACCGATGTTGCTTGCCAGCTTGACAGGTGCCGCACACTCCCAACTATTGAGTTTGAATATCAGGTAACCTTGACACAAGTCCCTCCCGTGATAGCTGAGAGAGATATTGAATGTTTAGATGCCCATATCTCTGATGCCACAGAGTGCTGATGGGAGAAACACAAGCTGCTAGAGCCACTTCTAGAGAATCACCAGTGTCAAGAAGCCTGTATAGGCCATGATCCTGTAGGCCAACAACAACCGTAAGACGAGTTTCCCTGTGAATAATGGAGCACTTGTGCGCACTGAACACCACATCGAGTTGAGGAGAGTTCCTCATAATTTGGCTGACAGACAACAGATTAATTTCCATACTAGGAACATAGTACACATTCAGGAAGATGAGTGTGCGCCCATCAGACTAGATCTGAACTGTACCTTTGCCAACCACTGTGTACTCCTCACCTCTGTCGAATACCACAGAATCACTGAAAGATGAGAAGTCAGTAAACTAGTCACGCCTATGAGAGAAATGATGTGATGCATAGAGTCAATGTTCCAGGTAGAAGACGGGGCATGATCTGAGGACCGCTTAGCCATAAAGGCGTAAAAGGCAGATTTCTTCTGCTCGAAATGTTCTGCAACATTTTCTTTCTGATGAGACCCTCCTTGCTTCTTCTGTTCAGAAGTAATCCTCTGTTGGCAATCTTTCTTCATGTGGCCGAACTTGTGACAGTAATTACACTGCACATTTTTCTTCTTAGTAGGATCAAAAGGCTGAGAAGAACCTTTCTGCTGAAAGGACTGAGAGGACTATTATTTGGCAGCAAAAGCATTTTCTGAGGAGGCTGATGAAGCACCACTACCAAACTGCTGTTTCCAATGATCCTATTGCAGGAGTTTGGTGCATAACTTCGGAAACTTCAGATCAACATTAGTGGAGGTAATGTTGAGTGTTTCTATGAAGTGCTCATAAGGTTTTGGTAGACTTTTCAGAGTGATGACTACCATATCTTCTTCCTCCATGGTCCGACCAATGGCTTCGAGCTGATCTCGAATGTCTTTAATCTTGTTAAGATGTTCCTGTAAAGACATACGTTTGTCCATCATGATGGAGAACAACTGATTCTTTAGAAAGAAAGCTCTGATCTTGTTGGATGTCTCGTGCAATTCCTTCAAATGTTCCCAGATTTCGGTAGCTGTCTTGTCGGAAGGAATCTGTGGTAACTGATCATTAGTCACAGAGAGTTTGAGAAGCATAACAACCTCTCGATTTCGATCATCAAATTTATCTTGATCTGCACCAGGTGTACTAGGACTGAGCTCTTTACCCAAAACGAGCTGGTCAAGACGCCTATATTAAAAAATGGTCAACATTCTCTATTTCTAGATGTTATAATTCGTTCCATTAAAGCGCTGACTGCCTTCCAACATCAGGTTGGTTAGTGAGGCCATCTGCACGTTTCCCAAGACAAAGTAAACAAGGGAGTTTGGCACAGATTTCAATGCAGATGCTGGCTGATCCAGACAAAATCTGACAAGTGCAAAAATTTCCCATGCTCAATAATTATGACTGCATAAATTTGCATGCATTGAAAATACACGTCCGATCGCCGACTTTTGAAAACGCTGAAAAAGAAATGCCCTCGGCCCCCACTGATTATGCAATCTGGAGAATGTACGCTGACTTAATTTGTGCAGCCAACAATTAATTTGAGAAATGAAACTCACCAAGCGTTTCGACTAAAGTTCCATGCTGAAACTGCTCAGACAAAATAATTAAGAAGAAAACCAATGCCACTCCAGTTGTTTTAGCGTAATTCTTGTGCTAAAAAAATGTTGTTTCCACTACCAATTTGACGCAGCGAACAAAAAACTGTGCCCCGATAGTCCTCTTAACTCACATGAACTGCTTGTGTCAAAGCTCACCAACAGGTCACAAGACCAATAGAAATTTAAGCTAAAAGCAATCGCAGATTGCGTCAAAAATACTCACTAGGGTTTGGGTTGCAGAGCCGCAGAATTCTTCGAGACCTTGACTGTAAGCCCAAATCTACAAACTTTCTCTGTTTCATACGCAAGTCGGCCCTCAACTTTGGCAACTTTCACTAGAACTACGTCGATTGCATGACTGCCCTGAACCCTTCAACCCATCAGGCTTCCCTCCTGCAAATATCGATACGAACACTGAAACTGGAAACAACAACCATGACCCTGTTTGATTGAGCTGCTATTCGAATCGTGTGAGGACGGCTTTAAAATAGTGCTTCTGGGCGTCAATTAATGGAGGTCTCGTGTTCAATACTCCTCGACGATGAACGGGTTCAGACTCTCAAGCAAACCTAATTGTTGTCAGGATTGATTTCAAGTCGGCCTTAGAAATTGTGACAAATCGAGACGTGTCGAGACATGCGGACACAAGGATAACCAGATCCGGAGGACCAAAAACCCTCGTGTTTACATGATTGATTCGACTCACCAGAATCACTATTCGAGGAACAATTTTCCTCTGCACAGAATGGCAGATCTATTTTCTCTCTCCGTAGAGAAAAGAACGAGGAATTCTGTGAATCGATGGAGAAATCCTCCTGTGTAGCCTCTTCCAGAATAGAATTAGACCTGTCAAGGGAGAAAAAGAATTGTTTGGAGCTTAAACCACACACTAAACTCGGGGGCAAATTTGTTGAACCCGCTGCTGTTATAATAATGTATCAATCCAGTAGAGAGAAATTTCGAAATGAAGCACGAAATTTTTCAAACAACGAAAAATTATTTCGAAAAAAATACCCGAGCTTTGATACCATAATCAATGAATGAATTGAATTTACAATGAGCAATGAAGCTCAATAAATAATACACAAGTATTTACAAAAACAAGAAGTTTCTACTAAGAAAATAGAAACAACAAGTTTCTAATAAGAAACTGCTAGTAAGATCACAAACAATCTTATCTACATAAATGAGCATTAAACATTAAAATAGCATTATTCTAATATAATGGAAGTTGTTATGAAATAAGCCTTGATGAAGTAGTCTAGGGTTTATAACAAAGTCCCTAGCAAGATGTTGAAGAGTATGTGTCTCTTGTTTGTAATTAAGTTTGGGCATCTAATATATAAAGTTGAATGCTTCCATGATTTTAATATGGTTAACTTCATGCTTCTATAGATTTGGTTATACTTGCTATCGAAGTTGTGCAGGTACGTGATCTTCAAGATAGTGAAGATGTTCGTAAAGGAAAGTTGATGTAATAAGCATGATGTGAATGGTGATCGTAATGATAACTCTGATGAGAAGGATGGAAGCCACGAAAGATTCTCCGATGTCATAGAACTCCCTAGGTTAAGAAGTAGCTTGATTGAAAGAAATCCCCCTAGATTGAGAAGAAGCACGAATGAAAGAAATCTCCCTAGGATAAGAGGGTGGTTGAGAATATTCCTTGTACATGAATGATTAGATCCTCTCTGATTAAGAGGGAGTGACATATGGTTCTCTACTTCAAGTGTCATGCACTAGACTAGGACTAACAACTACAAGTTTCAGTGAAGGCCATGAGTGAGAAAAGGAAATTGGAGAACGTATTTTTGAAGGGTCGCTAAGTGAAGAAAACCCGGATCGATTTATGAAATATGTTGCTGCATGAGAAGTAGGAAAGGAAGCTGCATGGTTGAGGAATCTTCTATCAAGATTCACTGGGAAAGCTCTCAGTCCTACTATGAAAAGTTGAAAAGCAACATCTAGTTGTTTGGAAGACGTCGGAGGTTTGTATATGTTTATGTACATTTGAAAGTTTGTTACTGATTGGGGTTGTGTTTCTACGGGTAAATCTCTCGGAAGTTTGATAGCATGTTTTGACATGCTTAGAGTTGTCGATTAATTTGATTGGGAGAGATTTGGAAGGATTTGTTACAGATTGGAATAATCAGGAAGTTGAGGCTTTTTGAGTAAGACATTGCTTGGGAAGACATTTGGCCGACACTTTGTGTTGATGTCTAGGTCTTGGAGTTGGGAGGGTGGTGTTGGCCATAGAGCTTTGACCTCAGATACACACTTAGATCCCTGGGTTGATGGTTAGCAGGTAAGCTTGATGGTACCTAGAGAGGCTGAAAGCTTGAGTCCGTCTTAGTCCCACTTAGATAGATTGCCCTATTCAGGAATCTTGTCCGTGGCATTGCGGGCCTAAATTGTTGAGAGACCTTGGATAGATTGCCTTGTTCAGGAATCTAGTCGATGGCATTGCAGTGCCTAAACTTCTTCGTAGATGATGGTTTTCGAGATCTTCCATGTACCTATTTGTTTATATAAATATGAATACCTCCCTGATTAAGAGGGAGTGTTGAAGAATGTAACTAGGTTCGGTCTTGATAAATTGTACTTGAGTCAAAATGTAATATATTTGTCAAAAAATAATTTTATTATTAATTGAACTGATTTGTTAAAGCATGGGTTTCATGCTTGGGTCAATTGCTATAGGTCAAGCCTCCATTGTAGGCTTTAGGATTTTTTACTTGAGTCAAACGTCAAAGTTTGTTTGGTCAAAGACTCCTCCATCAAGTCTCCTTCAAGTCGACCTGAAAAGAATCATCATCAAGTTGACCTAACCTTATATGGAGACACAACTGCTCAAAACACGCATGTCAGCTTATTTCTCATGGAGACAACTATATATACAAGCATAAGCACTTCGGTCAATATAGAGGATAACAAGTTCGGACAATTTTAGAAAGAAGATTTCGGTACAATTTCAGAAAGAAGGTTTCGGTACTATTTTAGAGAGAAGATTTCGATGCTACTTCAGAGAGAAGGTTTTGGTACTACTTCAGAGAGAAGGTTTCAATATTATTACAGAGAGAAATTTTCGGTGCTACTGTAGTGAGGAAATTCAGAATAAACTCAGAGAAGGAGTCTCGATGTACCTCAATCTTGGTGTAACCATAGTAATGCAAAATCTCAGTAAGAAGCTCGGTTGTCACAGACTTCAATATGCCTTAGTGAAGTTCGGATCACAGGTTGTCATAGTGATAGACTTTACAATGATAGTATATGAGGTTGTCACAGTGATAGTGTATGAAGATGGCTCCTTTGTTACAGTGAAGAACTTCAAGACCAAAGCATAATCTTATTGAAGGATCAAAGCATCTCATTGTTGCAAGGAAGTAGTTGAAGAATAAGCTACTATTCAGTTGAAGAAGAAAATGCAAGGTTGACTTTATGGAGGAAGTCTCGAGTATAGGTTGTGAAGGTCTTGGTCGTCTCATCTTTTGAATCTACTGAAGGAAGAGTTTTGACTGGGTTTTCCCCTGGAGTGGGGTTTTTCCCTGGCTGCTTGCCTACATCTCATGTCGTCTACAATTTGTTGTTTGACATTAGTCTTGATGATAAAGAAAAGAAAAATAAAATAAAAGAATAATAATAATGAAACATCACAAGGTAATGTCATAATAAGAGAAATCGATTAACTGCCACACTTTGGATTTCTCAGCAGTGCCCCCACACCCACTTGGGATCATCACAGGGTTTTGCTTGGAAAACAAGGGGCCAACCCCTTGTCCGCTAATGTTGGGAGTTCATTTCTACATCATGGCACCACGTGGACTTCATTAGGCCTCCTCAAATGCCCAACGACTCATTTTATTGATCATTTGGCCCTCTTGAGAGGCTTATTCATGTATTATTGAGCTATTTGGTGGGCTTGTCACCAAAGTATTGTTATTATGCACATTATTTTATTTTTGGGGCTAAATTAGGCCAATTTAGCTAAATCAAATTCATTAGAGAGTGTATAAATAGAAGTGAGATGAATCATTTGGATCATCATCACTTGGATTGGGTCTCTCTCTCTTGTGAGATTTTCGCTATCCTTCTTGGAGGACGAATTTGGATGTAATGGATGAATTTTGATGTTTGGATATCTCTCTCTTGTCTTGGAGCTTCATTATTGGCATAATATGATGATTGGATATACTCTTTTTGCACATGTAAGTACTCTTTTCATGCTTATTCTTGTTATTTACTTCATGACATTGACGTTGCTGGGGTTTTCGCTATACTAGATCTGAAATTTACTGTGTTTCTTATGCAAAATTGTGGAAATTTAGTCTTTATAGCATTGCATCATCTTATGTATCATGTGTGAAGGAGCGAATGTTCCTAGAGATTGCTTCTATCGAACTTATCTTGACAAGTCATCTATTATTGTACATTGATGTATAAAATCTTCTAGCAGTTGCTCTCATGCCTTATTGCCATGCGAAGTTGTCTAGGAGGCTCCTTGATTGGGTGAAGTTATTCTGAAACACAAATTTCATCCTGACTCCATACTCCCCAAAGGATTAGGCACTGATCCTTTGTTAATTTTTGGTATGTTCTATGCTTAGAGCAATTTATTTCAATTTTTCCATTAAGTTCAATATCAATTCCAGAGTAGCAATCACATTAACATGATAGTAAATTGCAGATAGAACATAAACATAAGCATTAGAAAACAATCCAAGACAAGAGGACACAAGATGTGGCGCCAGCCAGGGACAAACCCCAATGTGGGGAAACATTTGATCAATTCTTCTTATATATTCTTCAATAGTTCAGCAGAGAGAGAGATAGTACATATACATCAGAAGTCAACATTTTGACTTGTCATAATAAGAGCAGAGATCTTTACTATGAAGATAACACGAGGTAGCTGATCTGAACTCAGGTGAAGGCATATTGCTTCAACTGGATCCTCCAAGGTGATTCCATCACCATGCTGCACCCATCACTGTGTTGCACGTCATCATCATGCTGCAGCTGTCACTGTGCTACACTCAATCACTGAGTTGCACTTCATTACACTATGCTGCACTCATCATATTGCATACAATCATCACTGTGCTGCACCACTGTCATGCTGTAATATTCTGCACCATTTATTGACAACTCCTTAGATCATGATAATCTGAGCCCTCAAGTGCCCATAAGAGATACATGACTGTGGTGTTATGGCCTGCGGCCTAACACAGTTTTCCTGTAGCAGCTTATACTCTGCTGCTCACAAGGAAGCCTGCACCTTCATACATGATCAACTCATCAACCTCACTTCTAACAATGATTGAGCTCCACCTAGGTCACTGAACATAGACCTATGTTAATATTCCCTTTAACAAACCCCTTTTTGCTGCTCCAAAGGTTTCCAACCAATGTCTTTAAAATAATGAATACATTCACTGTTCATAACCTTCAAGTTCACACCCCTTGTTCCATCCATGTGACTGTACATAGCCTCTAGATCAAGGTCTGCAACATAAAACACAACCCGAACATATACTGTCCAATCATGCCTTTCACCACTCTGCTCCATGACATACTCAGATCTTCTTTCTGCCTGAAGCTTGACACTCTCCCTATCCCAATCAGAGGATAAATTAGGCACCTTTTTGCTGTATGTATACCCTCATGGATTGCAGCCTAGGACAGCGTATTTAGAGCTATTGTTTTGCTGTGGTTGGATCTCCTTTATGGCTAAGATTAAGGTGTCTTCTTGCTTGTTTCAAGGCCTCTCCATGGACTGCATTAAGCCTTTTCATTGACAGCGTTAAGGTCATCTCCTTGATTACCTCCATGACAATGTTAGGGTCATCTCTTATGACAACGTTAGGGGCTTTAGAGACTGTGGCTTAGATCCCTTCTTTCTCTGCAGTTATGACACCACTAGGACAATGTTTAGTTCACTTTTGAACAGTGTCTGAGGGTCTCTGCGTTTAGGGCATGACAACGTTAGAACCCTTGCTCCATCACTGCGTTAGGAGGCTTCTTCATTAAGCAACGTTAGGGCTTTATTATTGCAGCGTTAGAAGCCTATCTTCATGACTGTGTTAGGCTTCTTCCATGACTGTGTTAGAGTCTAGGGCACCCTCTAGGGCAGCGTATTAGGTTCCATGGCATCCTTCCATGATAGTGCATTATATTCTTCCATGCCTGCTTGCAAGACTACTCCTTTGACTGCGTTAAGGACTTGCTTCATGAACTGAAGAGTAGGGCAGTGTAGGACCTACAAGAAGACCATTTTTCTTCCATGGCTAGGGCAGTTCATGGCAGTGTTAGGGCATCATTAGGCTTCTTCCCTTTACAGCGGATTAGGGCATCATTGAACCAACATATATCCTAGAGCACTCCTGCTATATCTCTTCTTCATCAAACCCAAAAACAGAATGAAGAGAGATCACAAGAGTGTTTGTGTCAAATGACTTAAAGTCCTCTTCTATTTATACTAAAACGTGGTGGACAAGTGGGGGTAATTTGGTTGCTGGTCGACCTTGATGAATTGTCGCATAACACAAAAAAATTCATATCTCCATGAATACTTGTCGGAATCGGATGATCTTTAGATCAATCCTACACCTCTCGATGAGAGGAATCCAAGAAAAATATCAGCTGCCATGAATAAGTAGACCCACATGGTATTTGGCCCTAGTTGTTGATTTTAAAACTCCCTCTCAACTAGGGAGAACTCCATTTGCTAATCCATCTGCCAGACCGTACTATCTCTGTTATCAATGCCCTGACTTGCTCTGTTGAACTATGAAGAAGAAGAAGTGATCGAGAATGTATCATACCATCCTGTACTGACCCGAGGTCAGTCCCATATAAAAGAGAGTGTCCCATACCACTCTTACTGACCTGAAGTAAGTTCCAATAAAGAGAGTGTGTCATACCACTCTTACTCATCCGAAATCAGTTTCAAATAAAGAGTGTATCATACCACTCTTATTGATCCGAAATCAGTTCCAAAAGAAAGTGAGTTATATCACTCTTACTGACCTGAAGTTAGTTCCAATTGATCCCAGATCAATATCATCCTAGCATAGCGAGTGCGGTAGTAACACGATGCGTCCATCGGTACTATTATGGTCCCTATCCTCATTTCCCTACTCATTGGCCAGATGAGAGGTACTTCCCATGAGTCTCAGATTGCATGGGTAGGATGTCTCAGCAGGAGAAGGATGAACCACTCATCCTGCTTACATGTCGCCATGGGTATCCCCGGGGAAGGCTGAACCACTCACCGTGTACCAAATCACTAGGGGAAGGCTGAACCACTCACCCTATGATTGTGTCTCGACAGGAGAAGGATGAACCACTCATCCTGCCTACATGGCAAACCATTAGGGGAAGGCTGAACCACTCACTCTATGGTTGCTCATCGCTCCACGATGTACCCCCAAGCCCCCCGGAGCTCCTAGAGCTCAATGCCCATATCATATAGGACCCTTAGGAGAGAGTCTCTCCACGACTCCTAGTCATTCTCGGAAAGTCACAAATTTGACCTTTCCCAGGGGCATCATTAGAATAACGGCGACCTGCACATCAGTCTTAGAGTGATGGGGCCTTCTTGCTCCCCGTTGTACCACATACCAAATAAAGTGGTACTTGATGTCTATATGCTTAGGCGATCATAGAACACAAGATTCCTCATCAATCGAATCCCCCTCTGGTTGTCACAGAAGATCACAATGGCATCCAGCATGTGTCCAAACAACTCACAGAAGAGCTTCCACAACTAGGCAACTTAACACGAGATCATATTTGTAGCTATGAATACAACCTCGGCGGTGCTTAAAGCAACCGAATTTTGTTTCCTACTCATCCAGGATAACGAAGCAGAACCCAAAGAGAACCAACACCTAGAAGTGCTCTTGCGATCCTCCACACTGCTTGCCCAATCAACATCAAAATAACCATGCAACTTCACATTTCCGGCAGTGTATCTCAATCCATGAGAGCTTATGCCTCGAAGATATCTCAAAAAATTCTTGGCACCAATCCAATGAGGCTCAACTATATATGAGCTCAACATGCTAACTGCAAAACATATATTCGGACAAGAGTTCACCAAGAACATCAATGCTATTATGAGTTGATGAAACTCAAAGGCATTTGCCAAATCAAGTCCAGTATCACTACCACATAACTTCTTAAAGTTAAGCTCCATCGAGGTAGTCATGGGCTTGTAGTTCACCATTCCAAATCTGGAATCCATCTCCCTCTTACTTTTGCAAATGAGAGGCTTTGCACTTGTCAGAAAGAGATCGTCCACATAAGGTACCAATATGATAGGTCTATCATCAACAATCTTAAAGCAATGGTTTGGATCGGCTTCACTCCTAGTGAATCTCAGTTTCATCAGATCGCTGTCAATCCTCTCATATCAAGCCCGGGGTGTTTGCACTAAATCATAGAGAGCTTTCTTCAACCTACTAACATAGATTCCTAATCATGAATTTCAAACCCCTTGAGTTGTTCCAAATCTGTGGACTTGCTACATGAAGGGAATGGTCCCCTTGTAAGTTTTCCTTTGGTACATCTCGGACATGTACCTTCATGCTCTTCCTTGAATTCAGGCATCCCTGTCACCATCTGTCTTACATCGGGTAGGGCCCCATAATGAAGATGGGTAGACCTCTGGTGCCATAGAAGAGATGAGTTACACGACATGGTCCGCAATGGACTTCCTGCAACTTGATACAAATTGCAAACCCTGAACTCAAAAGCATATTTAAAAATTCCTTATCCACACACGTACCTTTCCATCGATGAATGCCACCTTGGAACCTTTGTCTTCCATTGCCGAAATGGACATTAAGTTCTTGAAATCAGGTACATAAAGAACTTCTTGTAAATGAATCATGTTACCTTCATTCATTTGCGGGGTAACATTCCTGTCACCCTTTTTGGGATAGTTGGCATTGACTCCAAGTATAATCTCCACGATTGTTTCTTTCTTTATCAAATTAGAGAGAGCTTCCTTCTATCCAATGAAGTGCCTTGAAGCACTACAATCAATAAGCCAGATTCCCAAAGAGTTTGGAGGAGAAGTAGTGGAGAAGGCTGTTACACAATAATTTGTCACTGTCCTTATTTCAGTCTTTCTACTGTGTCATGTGTCAAATCAACATGTTCTTATCTTCCCACTGATGCAAGAAGTTTAAGCAAATGCTCTCTGTTACTGCAAATTGACCCTCATTCCATAAGTTTCTGCGTTGTCGCGAGTAAACCCTTAATATACGCGACGCTCCCATGTTCATAATGGTCTCATTGCGACTCCGTCGCCGGTGTACATTTGTTTCCCGCAACGGTCGGATTTCTAGACCCGGCTCGAGGTTATGAGTTGTGTCTTGCGACGACGAGTCTGCGTGCATTGCCTCCCGCGATGCTATTGCGGGTAACTAGTTTATGACCCGCGACGATCTAGATTGGGCGAATTCGTTTCAATAGTCGACCTTCTGGATGTCTCTAGACCCGGTTGTTGGCATAGTGTGGATCGCCCTTCCCCCTCTGGTATGGCAGTTCTGTCATTTATACTACCTTCCTTGAGGATGAGCTCTCTCTTCCACATTTCATGGAGACTCCTTCTCCTATTAAAGCACTCACCTTTGATATGATCAGCTAGTTAGTAATTCCTTCGGTTGAGCAGTGTTGCTAGTGCTTTGAGTTTGATAGATAGCTAGTGTGGCTGTGACAAGTGTGGGATTGTTGATAGCTTGTGGAAGGTTGTGGAATGCCCTTAACTTTGTGTTAAAGCTTATGAGTGAGAGAGAGACATTATATGTTGGGAAATTCATCTTTGAAGAGTGAATGCTTGAGAAACATACTGGTTGAATCCTCTAAGAAGGATTGCGACGTCAAGACTTGGTTGTAAGCTTGCTCTTATTTCATTATTAATACAATCAATGATGTTTTCCTATGTCCTGTATGTAATTTAGTTGATAGCTCATGACTTCTTGACTTTGTGAGTAAATAGATTATTGTTGTTTTCCAGCTACGTGCTTTGTTGTATTTCTTTTGCATCGTTTCAGGTTGATCACTCATTGAGGAGAAGGAAGCGGAAACTAGAACAACGCAACGGAACTTCATCGACCACTGGTTGATGTAGGCCTCCAACGATGACTGTTTAAGGAAATCAATTGTTGATCTGTCTTTGCTGTGACTAGACCCACTCTAGGGCTAGAGGAGTTGTTTCTGTCCACAGAGGGAACACTTTCCTGCATCACAAGTTGGCGACTTCACTGAAGAATCTGTCCTATGTTCTTCTCTTGTTTTCTCTTGCTTGATTTTGAGTCAACGTCTTCTGGATTTTGGGATTGAACCATCAGTTTTCTGGGTTACCTGGATCAATCTGGGAAATCCCTTTATTGCCTATAACGATAGACTGGTCTTTGTTTGGGAGTTTTTATTCGCCTTTCATTGTTTTTAAGATCGTCGCTGAAAAAATTTAAACAGTCGCGCTGACGTCGCGTTGTCTCTGTTTTGTAAGCATGTGTGTCGCTGAATCCTGTCACACAGTTGCGACGACTCCTGAAATCAGCCCGTCGCGTGAAAGACGTGTACTTTCGCGATGACGTTGCTCTGTTGCTACGGCTAGTGGCTGATCGACACTAGTTGCTTGTGTTACACCCGCGACGATTCCTGTAGAATTGTTTTTTTCAATTCTGCCTCCTGAATTCATTAGTCTAGTTAATCCCTTTTCATCCTTCTCTTATCTATTAGTTTGTTTTAATTGCTTTTAGTTAAGGTGCTCACTTTTCGGTTTCATTGAAGTGAATCTTGTATTTTTGGCTTTGTGACCTAGTTTTTCAAGTTTTGAATTATTTGGCTTGGTTACTTGTCTGTTCAAGATTCATCCACAACCCTCCTGTTGGTGTGCTTGAAGTTTTTCCATCGCTTGTTTCTTGCTGATTGATGTTTAGTGTTATTTGTTGAACCAATTTCCATATTGATTCGATTGTTTCACTACCAGACATAGATTACAATTGTTTGGATCAATTAGTTTCACGCTTGCTTGTTTGTTTCTTTAGAATTCAAAACTATCAAAATCAAAAGATTGCATTTATTAGTATGCGAAAGTGAAAGTGTATTTTGCATTCCAAGTTTTTCATGTTTGAAAAATTAGAAGGCAAATTTTAAATCTCTTGTTAGTAGTATCGATGAACTGTAGGGATTGATGTGTTTATACATTATGTCTTTTGAGTGACTGCATTTGCTGATCTTGGTTTTGTCTTGGTTTGGGAATGATCTTTTTACCCTTCTATAAGTAGGAGTTCATCGAAATGAAAGATGATTTATTCATTTTAGTTGCATCCTAGGTTTTGATATATATATGGTAAGGCCTGGAAATTGAAACATAATTCAAGATCAACTCTAAAATGAACTGAATAAACCTAACAACGCATTGGAACATAACGCACATTATTTAGAGGTTTAGGCTAGAGACGTGCTCCGACGTTGTTAAACGTAGTCTCTATTGTTTTCACTTAAGGTTGGGTGATTCCTCTTTCTGTGATCCAATAGCTGCTAGCACAGACTTGCGCTCCCAGTACCGTCGAGTATATGTTGGGAGACCCCACTAGGTTATCATCCTATATCCTTAGGAAGCCGTGTCTGCCGCCTTGCAAACCGTAACGCACTGAACACAACATTCGGGCAGATTGACTGCCGTACGGAAAGTCTTTGGTTTTCATATGATTGCCAAGGTGTATATGCAGTTTTATGGGTTGTTTGGTAAACCTTTTGCCTAATTCTCCAGAGTAGTCACTTTTGTTCCTTTTCAGACTCCCTAAAAGAAAAAGTCCATTTGAGCACTTGTCCTTTCAGGCTCATTAAATATTCGAAGGCGACTAGAATCATCTTTTCGTCCTTTTCTCGACTCTTTAAAGATGAAAAAGTCAAGTTCTGTTCCTGTGTCTTAAAATTTATTCGGCCATGTTCACATTTACCTTGTTAGATCTTGTTTGCGTTTTAGTTTGCATAGGGTTCTTTCCTTACTCGTTAGTTTTCCTAGGATTTTGAATTGAATCATCCTGGTGGAATCACTGATCCCGTCTCCCATTCCAAGTGACCAAGGATCTCCATCTTCTGTCGCTTCCGAGGTACCGGTTGTTAGTGATACTCTTCCTGTTATCCCGAGTATCCAACCACTTAACTCTCGCGCTCCAGAGGACGAGTCTTACGACATTCGTTGGAACCCCATTTGGGAGCCTTCCGAAGAAGACTTTCCCGTTACTCCTCCTAGTGTTTCGGTCCCGATGTCTTCCTCCGACATGGATGAGACACCCCCGTCTCCGGTGAAGAATCCTTTGTGGCAGGGTTGAAATACCTATGCCTATGGAAACTTCGCCTTTCCGTGTCACTTCCCTTGGTGTCTCGTTGCCTTTACGCTATAATGCTTTGGCGGATATCATCGGTTCTAGATCTCCCCTTTTGAGTTCCATATGGTCTCGTACTGTTGCTCCGATTTCGAAGCCTTTTACACCCATCACTGCTTCTTCAGTGGTGACTACTATTGCTAGACCTTCTGCTGGTCCTACCAATAGTGGACCAACAGTAGGAGTTGTTAATCCTACACTAAGTGCCCCACCTTCTTTTGGTTCCATTCCAGTAGGGGGGGCATATGATTAATATTTACAAGCTCTTCGGAACCTGGATCCCCAAAATCCGTTTCATTATTATGATTCTCAAGGAGCTCGTATTTATTACCCGGAGCTATGCCATCTCAACCTGCGGTTGAGGTCTCGGTTCCGTTGTCTGTTGCTTGGGGCACCACCGCTTATCTATTGCTTGGGGCACCACCACTTATCATGGTGGCCAAGCACAGCCTTTAAATCTTCAAGGACCATCCTATCAATTCCAGTTGTCTTACGGGTAGCCCTCTCATGGACAGCCGTATTACGGATAACCAAATCCAGGGCAACTTGGCGGCCCACAAGGACAACCCTTCCAGGGACAACCTTCGGCCTTTGGTGGTTCATCTTTTACCCACTTCGGGCAACCTTCTGGTAATCCGTGACAACCTTACATACAACAAGGCCAACCTGGTATCTAGCAAGGCTACCCTTCTGGCCAAGTCGATTAGCCTCACGCTCAGCAAGGCCAACCCACTGTCCAGCCTAGTCAACCATCTGGACAAATTGGTCAGCCTCAAATCCAATCAGGCCAACTAACTGTCCAGTCTGCTCAACCATCTGGTCAGTCAGGACAACCCTCAGTTGTGCAAGGTCAACCCAATACCCAACAAGCTCAACCTTCTGGGCAAATGGGTCAACCTCAATCTCAACCAGGTCAACCTTCTAGCCAGATGGCTCAGCCTTAGTTCTCCCTAGGACATCCATTTGGGACTGCTCAACCGGGCACTCAAACGCTCATTGTTTCTCAAGCCCCACCTGGTTTTTAGCGCCAGATTGGGCTCCAGATCCAATCTGGTCTTCAAGCTCAAGTTGGGCCCCAAACCCAACCTGTTTATCAAGTGCAGCTTGGTCCCCAGGCCCAGTTTGGAGCCCAGCTGCCTTATAATTTTCAGCAACCCCAAGGGCAAACTCAACTTGCCCCATATCAAAATTATCAACAACCACAGGTTAACCCTTATCAGAATTTTCAGTAGCCATATGTTGCTCCCGTGGGTCAATTTGGTAATCAGTGGAATGTAGGGGGTCAAATCCAGGGTCAATCATCCAGTTACAACTATAACTCCTATGGACAAAATCCCTACGGGCCAAATCTATTTGGACAAAATCAATGGGGGAAACTGGGAACTAGATGGAACTTTGGTGCTGTTTCTTATCCGCGGCCTCAGATGTCCTTCAACCCTCAATTACCCTTTTTGGTGACGTTGGAATTACCGGACGTGTCCAAACTGACTAATGATCCTATTCTTCATAATCCGTATTGGCCACCGGTTCCAACTAAGATCCCCGGTGATTGTCCCAAATTCGATGGTAAAGCTGGAGAAGATCCCCAAGCTCATATCATGACCTATCACCTATGGTGTTTGTCGAATTCATGGCTGGATGATTCAATCTGGCTCTGCCTATTTCAACGGATTCTCACTGGCTCTGTTGCCAAATGGTATATTGAGTTGGCTCGTGGAACTTTTCAGGACTTTAAGTCACTGGCTATGGCATTTTTAACTCATTTTCAGTTGCTGATTCGATATGAAACGGGCACACACCTCCTAACATCTTTGAAACAGAACATGGCTACGCATATCTCTGATCACATCCATGAATGGAGACGTCATCGTCGTTTAATTAAGTTCTGGATCCTCGACTAGCTGCTGACTGACTGGTTTACGACCTCGTTCGTCGGTCCAATAGCCCAGGACATCGCTATGGGGGCATGTGTAACTGAAGAATAGGCCATTGCGTGTGCTCAGTACCTTGACTTGGTTTACTCCCAGTCTGGTACGTTATATGATGTTTTTCCAGATGCTCCGCGACCCGGAACTTCCCAAGCTCTGTCAACACCATTGGTTCCCAGGCTTCGTCTAATTCCTGTAAGACTTTCGAGGTTAACGCTGTTCAATCCACCTCGGCGGACAAAGCCTCGAAAGGTAAGAAGAAGGGAAAAGGAAAGAATAAAGCCGATCAACCTAAGCATGATCCCCCTAAGCCTTCGGCTGAGGAAGGTGCCAAGCGCAAACCTAAGTATCCTTGTCTTATTTGCGACGAGGATCACTATACTAAAGACTGCCCGAGGCGCTCTGAGGTCAGTCGTTTGTTAAATGGTGCCCCTGGGACTCCTGCTGTGCTCAAAGAACCTTTTCCCTCACAGCAAACTCAAATGGTCACTGATCCTTCTCAATCCTCTTCTCCCTTCGGCTCTCAAGTTTTTATGGCTGGGACGATCCCCATCCATATCAGTACACGGTCAAAAGAGTATCCTTCACCCGCCGGGAAGGAAACTGAGGTCCCCTCTAGTGTTCCTCCGTCCAGTTCAGGTCCGCTCCATATCGAGTGACCTAGTACTGAGACGGTCATTCGACCTCCTCCTAAAGGAGTACTCCAGAAGTCTTCTTACAACCCTAATGCTCGTGCTGCTCAGCATTATAGCATCGTTGAGGACTTAGCCCAAGCTCCTTCGGCTATGTCCGCATTAGAAGTCCTCCAGAGCTGTCCCTCCCAGAGGAAGTCATTGCTATCGGCCATCGGTGGCATTGACCTGGCTGACTCGGAATTGATCACTTTTGATCTGGAAAATCATGTACCAAGACTGCCTCACCAAATAGCCTTTCTTATTCAAGTCATCATCAATTCTAAGACTATTCACCGTACTGTTATTGATGAAGGCGCTTCTACTTGCATCATGTCTGTTGCTTGTTGGAAGGCTATCGGTTCTCCAACCCTGAGCCAGTCTCCCAATACCTTGGAAGCCTTCGATGGGAGAGATTCCTGTCCTTACGGTATACTCCCACATCTGCCTATTACTCTGGAAGGGAAGACGGTCGAAGTTGAGGTTGAAGTTGTTGATGCCAATTTGACTTACAACCTCCTCTTAGGACGAAGCTAGACCTATGCCATGCGAGCCGTGGCCTCATCTCTATTTCGTGTTCTTCGTTTCCCTCATCAAGGGAAGATTGTCACGGTAGACCAGCTGTCCTTCTTCGCCTCCTCTTCTTCTGATGGCAATGTGCCTTTCGTGGAGCATACCTCTGTTCCATATGAGAGTGTGGGTGCTGGACTTTTTAAAGATCTTGCCCTTATGGGTGTTTTTTCACTCCCACCTCCAAACGTCGCTCCCATCAATATGATTTTGGTTCGTCCTGATCCGTGGGTTCTTCCTTCTGCTGATGAAATAGAATCTTGGGGTGATGTTATGCCGTTGAGTCTTGCCGAGCTCAACTACATCGAAATTGTTTCTGCATCGGCTTCATTTTCTGAACCTACTGCTCCAAATAGGGCTCTCGACTCGTATGTCTAATCCCCTTAGCTTGGAGATGGCGCTTCTTCGGACCCCTTACAAGAAATCTTTCCTTCTGATGAAGCGATTATTGGGACTATGTCTTCTGAGGAACCCCCTGGTTTGATCATCACCATCATTCCTCATTTCTCCCTACCCATGGGGCTATGCTTACTTGTCTTGAGCGGTTTTCTCCCTGTCTCCCTTCTCAACCCCTTTAGACGCCTATACAGATCCATCAAGTTTTCTCTGAAGGCAATATGGGGAACATTACGCAAACTCAACCTATCGACATCTCTGTTAATCCAGGGGTTGTCGAGCATATTCATGTCGGAGTCACTTGTACTCCGGAGGAGATTCAACTTTATACTGATATTTTTCGAGAATTTCGAGATGTTTTTGCTTGGTCGTATGAAGAGATGCCCGGCATCGATCCTAGCATCATGGTGCATGAAATACCTACGTATCCGGGTGCTAAACCTGTTTGACAGCGTCTATGCCTTGTGCACCCCCGAAAGGCTGCAACTATCAAAGCGGAAGTTGAAAAGCTTCTTAAAGCTGGTTTTATTTACCCTATCCCGCTTACAGATTGGGTTTCTAATATTGTCCCTGTGACCAAGAAACAAGGCACTATTAGGGTATGTGTTGATTATCGCGACATTAATCGTGCTTGTCCCAAAGATAATTTCCCTACACCTTTCATTGACCAACTCATTGATGAGTGTGCCGGGAGCGAGATTTATTCATTTATGGACGGTTTCTCTGGTTACAACTAGATCAATATATCGCCCGCAGATCAACACAATACAACCTTCATTTGTCTGTGGGATACTTTCGCCTATAAGAAACTCCCTTTCGGTCTAAAAAACGCCGGTGCTACCTTCCAACGTGCAATGTCTTATGCGTTTCACGATATTCGGCACATTGTACAACCTTACCTGGATGACCTTCCGGCTCATTCAACAAAGCGCCAGGACCACCCAAAGCACCTTCATGAAATCTTTCTTCTCTATCGGCACCATTGTTTTAAGAAACGGTCGTTTCGAAACCGAAACGGCCGGGTTGATCCGAGCCAATACCTTTTTCTATGACCCGGCCTTTGGAACGGTTCGACTGGCCGAGTCAGCCATGACTCGGCCGAGTCATTGAATGACTCGGCCGAGTCATGGCTGACTCGGCCAACTCGGCCGTTTCCGTTATGACTCGGCCGAGTCACAAAAAAACGCCCAGCATCATGTCAAACTGCGATTTAATAAAATTTTAATGGATTTTTAAATTGTTTTTTGGTTGGTTTGGACTCCAAGCAGTTATAAATTTTCATGGTAATGTTAAATTCTTAAAGTAAAAGTGACATTCTCCTTAATCTTCATTTTCATCCTTTTACTTGAATTTTTAACATTGCCATGAAATGACTCAGGATGTTTGAGAGTGGTTTCGGCCTCATTGGATTTCATATGGAGAAAGTAGAATTTTAGATTTCATTCAAAATCCAGCAGACTTATCAGTTTTTCAGGGTTTCAGGATTGGAGGATTGCAATGTTTCCATTGAATTTTGTCATGTATTAGGGTATGGATTCTGGAACTCGTATTTAATCAAGAGCACCAATCCCTCTATGTACCTTGATGTTAGTGACATTGGTTGTCGAACTCCTCTGGGATTCGCTCCCAAACCAAGAGCTTCTCAAAATGTCGCTCCCGCTCCCGTTTTCGCTCTCGCTCCCCACTTTCGCTCCTGCTCCCAAGTAACACTGAGCCAGATGATGTTGGCAACTCTAGCAGTAGCCAGTAGTACTGGTCATAGAGTTTTGTTGTAGAGGCCATTTATAGCCTCCTTGGTTATGTGTTTTTGTTTTGATCTCTATATCATCATCGTGTATGTATTGGACAATGTACTGGGTGCCATTTTGATATAATGGATATATTCATGAGCCTACTTTGATCATATGTTGTCTTCTATCTATATTCTAATGCTGTGTGTTTGGAAACATGAATGAAAATCTTTAAAATTACGTGTTTTTATAAAAAATAAATATTTAATGTATTTTTTACAAGGACCGAGTCATTGAAATCGAGCCGGCCGAGTCGATACCGAGTCGGAGTCGGAGTCGGAGTCAACCCTCGGCCGAGTCGGAGTCGGAGTCGGAGTTTTAAAACATTGATCGGCACTATTGTATTCACCTTAATCTGCATAAATGTGTCTTCTGTGTTGAATCCGACAGACTTATTGGGTTTGTCGTCTCCAAAGAGGGTATCCGCTTGGATCCTCTTAAGGTCGAAGCCATTTTGAATCTTCCTCCCCCTGCCTCTTTGCAACAGTTGCAGAGTTTGCAGGGTAAAGCTAATTTTTTACATCGTTTTATTCCAAACTATGCTGAAGTGGCCAAAGGCTATACGGGGTTACTAAAACAGGATACCCCTTTTGTCTAGGATGCCGTTGCACGAGAGTCATTCAAGCAGCTCAAGGCGCTCCTTGTTTCTGCTTCGTTGTTACGTCTGCCCAATTATCACCGTGACTATACTCTTTATTTAGTCGCCGCCGATACTACCATCGGCATGGTTCTGGTCCAAGACGATGATGATGGTACTGAGCATGTTGTCTACTATCTCAGCCGCAATCTACTTGATACGCCTATGTCGAGAAGTTGGCTTTGGCTGCCGTTCATGCCGTCCAACGTTTCCGCCACTATATATTGTTGCGTACCACGACGGTGATTTCTGATTGCAACCCGATGACGTACATCTTGTCATGTCAGTTACTAGGGGGCAAATACTCAAAATGGATTGTCATCCTTCAAGAGTTTGACTTGGAGTTCACTATAGCCAAGTCTAAGAAATCCCTCGTTTTTGCTGAGTTGCTCTGCTCCCTACCATCTACAACTACACCCTCTCGATCTGAGGACCATATTCCGGACGAGTCTCTATTTTTGATTAGCACCCTCGATCCATGGTACGGGGATATTATTGTCTACCTTTAGACGTCCTCCTTTCGTTCTGATTTATCTAAGGATGCTCGGCGACGTATTCGCCACCATTCTCAACCCTATCGTATTATTGGGGACACCCTGTACCGGGTCGGCACTGACTCTGTTCTCCGTCATTGTTTGACATTCGAAGAGGTCAAACGAGTCTTGAATGACTGCCACACTAGCGCTTGTGGCAGTGATATGTTCGGATATGCTACTGCTCAAAAGATCCTCCGTGCTGGTTATTTCTGGCTGTCTATTTTTAAGGATTGCATTCTCGTCGTCCGCTCTTGTCATGCATGCCAGATCTACCAATGGAAGATGCGTGCGCCCCCTGCTCCTTTGCACCCTGTCATTACCGTCGGCCCTTTTGCCAAATGGGGCATTGATTATATGACCTGTAAACCTCGCTCGGCCGGGGGGCATGGGTATATCATCATTGCCGTTGATTATTTCACGAAATGGGCTGAGGCGATGCCTACACTATCTAATGACGGTAAGACAACAACGCAATTTTTATTTAATCATGTCATTTCACGTTTCGGAGTCCCTCAGGCTATCGTCACTGATCACGGTTCTCATTTCCGTAATCATATGATGACCGAGTTAACAACCCAGCTGGGCTTGCGGCATGATAGTTCAACACCGTATTATCCTCAAGCCAATGGCCAAGTAGAAGCTGTCAACAAAGTGTTGGTCACGATGCTTCAATGCACCATTGGCATGCACAAGTCCAACTGGCATCTGATGTTGGTTTCCGCCTTATGGGCCTACCGAATTTCTACAAAATATGCCACCCGGTGATCAAGTGTTTACCTCCATCGTCCCATTGCTCGCCAGCGGGCAGCATCATGTCGGGGTCCCCGCGAAAATCCATACCTGCGTATGGCCAATCCTCGACAAAGATTGTCTGGCAATTCAGCCACTCTCGGAATAGTGTCCTCCATGACACTGGTCGACCGCCACCCCCTCGCGGCATGACATGTTCCCAGCGAGTGATCCGGGTCTCCCGTGGTCTCGGATCGTCTAAATCCATATCCTGTAACTGAAGTGACGGGACTCGCTCTAGCATGAGCGGGATAAGAATAGATCCGTAACCAAACTGCTTCGCTTCCCCGCGACGGCATTTGCTGAGCTGTCTCTTCATGTTGATGGTCATTGCCTCAGCTCAGTTATATATGGTTAGGTTAAGGCACTTAAGAGCCAACCGAAGGTGGGTCTTTGTTGCCTCATGCTGGGCGTGGGAGCCCGCTACTCTCTTCACCATAAATAGAACCGACCGAAGAATCAGATCCTTTACTGATGGAATTGCCAACTTCCCGCTAGTACCTAATTTATGTGCCCCTGGGCACACCCGAGTTATCAGCATGTCCAGTGATTCCCGCCGACTCGTTGGCCCTCTAAAATTGGCATCTCACCACGACAGGACAATCTGGTCAAGAAATAGATGTTTGTAGCATCAAACTCAATGTCTTTCCCCTGGATGACAAACTTTCCATCCGTTGGGTTCCAAGCACGAATCAACAACTCTAACAAGTCAGGTTGGGCCCGAAGGTGCGGAGTGAGGAAGAATTTTAGTAATCCACAAGCGAGTAAAGCTCTTCGGCACCCAGCATCAGCGAATGCTTGTTCGTCGTTGACATCGTGAGTTCTTTCTTGCCATACAAATGCCATCTTGCCCTGCACTAAAAGAAATTTGAATTAGAACCCTTTTTACAAATTTAAATCCATAAATTATCAAGAATTTCAACTTTACGGCGTCGTCGCGGCTGTTTTTCAAACAGCGGCGATGGCTCGAGGACAATAGTTCATTTTTCCCGAGATCGTCGCGAGAGTACATCTGTCTCTCGCGACGATCGCGGAAGTGGTATGTATTATCACGCTCGGTTGTCGCTAACCCGAGCGGTTTTCTCGCGACGACTGAGAGGCGGACCCGGATTTAAAAATCCGCCTAAAACCACCTATCTGACACCAAATTGCATTAAAAAACCACTGAAATGCAGCGCAAGGAAGAATGTACTTACTTGGAAAAGGTTTGAAGCGAAACCGTGGACTGGTGACACCGGAATTGACTTTGGAAGTTTGCTCAGGTTGGTGCTCCAAAACGCCAAAGGTAAAATGCAAAGTGTAAATGGTAAAAATAGAATTACCACACCCCTTTTTATAGTGTTTTTTAGAAAAATTAAAAAATTACACTTTAGGGTGTGGGTTTTTTCATTTATATTGAGTTTTTAATTAGGGTTTTGGGGTTTTTGATATTATTTCCACATATATAATCTATTTATGTCGAATAGATCTTATGGTGCGATGTTTTTGTGCAGGAATAACGATGGATGGCTCGTACTACGAGTCCATATACACTTGATCCGTATTGTCCGCAAAGTCCTCTTTAAGTTCTTTTTTGACTTAAAAGATGAAAAGATTGCCGAGTTATTCCTCTTTGACTCGTTAAACGAAATAAGAGGCGGTCTACTTTGAGCTCTTTTCTGACCGTGTAAACACGAAAAGATTGCTGGGCTTTTGTCGTTTCAAGTCCGATATTGGTTACGAAACGACGTGTCTCCGATCGCTTTTCTACTTTTTCGGATCGAGACCACTAATTATGAAAAGTACTCCTTGATCGTAATGATCAAATGGTTCTCTCGAGTATTATTTTATACTTTTTTGGGCTCAAGGGACACAAATCTATGAAAAAGGACCCCCCTAGAGTTTTCATTTCCGTGTCTTTTTCAAACTCTCTAAACATGAAAAGACTTCGAGTTTTACCTATGTTGGACTCGTTAAACCCTGACGACATTGGACTCCTTCCCGTGATGAGACTCGAGCTTCTCCTCCCTAGGGCTCGTTAAACTATTACTAGGTTGGATTCTACCGAAGGTCGAACTTATATTACAAGCATATGCTATCCCCTTCAAGCTTGTTTTCAAAAATAATTGGGGTACTTGCCAGTAATGGTGGGGGAAAATTTGGAAATCATCATTGGTTATCTATGGCAGCTAGTCACTCTTGAACATCAACACTTTTGCTTCTTGTCGGGTTGGGATATCCATACATCGTCATTTGGCCTTCCGCAGGTTTGGGTTGTCATTTTGCCTCATTCCATCTGATCCATGTTGCTTCCATCAAGCCTCTGATCCCTTGGTATCAAAATGCTGCCACATTCCGGAGTCGTGTCGCCATTATGTTCAAGAGTATAATCTTTCTGCAGTTTACACCCTTACCTCCTCCTCTGATCTTCTGTTTCACCATCTACCACTTGTTCCTTATCTTGTGTCGTTGATGGGGGAAACATCATGGCCCTCCTGCGACGGATTGTCTCCTGTCGACACCAGCTCATTATCCAGGAGATTAATCTAGAAATCTCTTTCAGTACCTTGGGGCTTGCATGCCTCAATGGCAAGTTCTTCGCGCCCAACGACAAACTTTCCTTATTGGTCTTCGATTGGGTGATTCCATGAGTGTTCGACTTTAGCTCATTTTTCACACTTAGTGGATTGTACTGGGCAGTACCTTGAGAACCATTGGCATTATTGGTGGTTTCTCTCGTTCTTGTTAACGGTTTACATCATTGGCTGGTAATCAAGTGACTTTCTATCACGTTCGACTTCAGCACATCTATTCACGTGATAGAATTTGTACTATGATCGGTTGGGTTTCAAGACCCCGAGCTAAGATTACATATGTTCGGGTTGCTTGGATTGGTTCGTGATTGCATATATGACTCTTTGATGGATGGTTGCGACCATGCCTGAGTCATCATGGATGGCTGCGACCATACCTTTGTCATTATTCTGGTCTTATTAGCTGGATGGCTGCGTCCATACCAGTGTTGTGAAAAGCGTGATTAAATCGCGCTTTTTTGAAAAAAAGCGCGCTTTTTTCCCTAAGACGATTTAATCGCGCGTTTTATGGGAAAAAAGCGGCTAAAAATTTTTTTGCCGATTTTTTCGAAAAAATCGCGCTTTTTTCGGAAAAAAGCTCGGGGTGTCAGGGCAGCACGATTTTATAATTTTTTTTTTGGTTTTTCATTTGGTCATTTGGGTTTTTTCATGCAATTTTTTTTGAAAGAAACAAATAATTTTTGAGTGGGGCAGCTTAATGATCAAGTCTAGGCCCTAGTATGGATATGCTATTCATGGTAATGTTAAATTCTTAAAGTAAAAGTGACATTCTCCTTAATCTTCATTTTCATCCTTTTACTTAAATTTTTAACATTACCATGAAATGACTCAGGATGTTTGAGAGTGGTTCCAACCTCATTGGATTTCATATGGAGAAAGTAGAATTTTAGATTTCATTTAAAATCCAGCAGACTTATTAGTTTTTCAGGATTTTAGGATTGGGAGATTGTAATGTTTCCAAGTGACACCACCTGCTCGGGCTACCCCTGCCACCAGTAGAGGACGTGGTCTACCTCCTATAGCTCCTACTTCTAGTTCTTCAGCTTCTAGAGCACATCAGACTCCACTACCATCTCCACCAGCACAGGCACCAGCATCCTACATCTGGAGGGAAAGGGAAAGCTGTGGCATTTTCTCGCAAGAGGGGCAAAGGAAATCAATAGGATTAGACCTCATTTTATTGTATATGACATTATGACATGATGAGATACATTATCATATTTTTTGTTGATATTTTGAGGCTAAGTTGGGACTCAGGAGTCGGGACTTACTATTCAGGACATGATTCAATGTTATGTGTGATTTTAGCGCTAGAAATGATATTAAACATCTTATATATTAGTTTTTTTATCATATTTATGTGTCAATGTATTTATTTTATGTTGTAGATGGTTTAGATATTAAAAAAATTGAAAAAAAATGAATATTTTTGTACCAAACGCTTTTTTCCCGCTTTTTTTCCGCTTTTTTCCCGCTTTTTCCGATTTTTTCCGCTTCATTCCCGGCGCCGATTTAATTCCGCTCGTGCTTTTCACAACATTGGTCCATACCACAAACCAGTTTTATATGTCCAATGGATGGTTGCACCCATGCCTAGACTATATGTATTTCACTATCATAGATATCATTTGTACTTGCGCCTGTAGGATCTTCCAAGTGGTTCTAGTTTAGACAGTTTCGTAAAGCATTTCACCCCTCCCACTCTCTTGGGCTTCACGCTTTAGGGGGCATCTGTTACACAGTAATTTGTCACTGTCCTCATTTCAGTCCTTCTACTGTGTCATGTGTCAAATCAACATGTTCATATCTTCCCACTGATGCAAGAAGATTAAGCAAATGCTCTCTGTTGCTGCAAATTGACCCTCATTCCTTAAGTTTCTGCCTCGTTGCGAGTAAACCCTTAATATACGCGACGTTCCCATGTCCATAATGGTCTCATTGCGACTCCGTCGCCGGTGTACATCTGTTTCCCGCGACGGTTGGATTTCTAGACCTGGCGCGAGGTTATGAGTTGTGTCTTGCGACGACGAGTCTGCGTGCATTGCCTCCCGCGATGCTGTCGCAGGTAATTAGTTTATGACCTGCAATGATCCAGATTGGGCGAATTCGTTTCAATAGTCAGCCTTCTGGATGTCTCCAGACCTGGTTGTTGGCATAGTGTGGGTCGCCCTTCCCGCTCTAGTATGGCAGTTCCGTCATTTATGCTACTTTCCTTGAGGATCAACTCTCTCTTCCACATTTCATGGAGACTCTTTCTCCTATTAAAGCACTCACCTTTGATATGATCAGCTAGTTAGTAATTTCTTCGGTTGAGCAGTGCTGCTAGTGCTCTGAGTTTGATAGATAGCTGGTGTGGGTGTGACAAGTGTGGGATTGTTGATAGCTTGTGGAAGGTTGTGGAATGCCTTTAACTTTGTGTTAAAGCTTATGAGTGAGAGAGAGACATTGTATGTTGGGAGATTCATCCTTGAAGAGTGAGTGCTTGAGAAACATACTGGCTGGATCCTTTGAAAAGGCTTGCGATGTGAAGACTTGGTTGTAAGCTTGCTCTTATTTCATTATTAATACAATCAATAATGTTTTCCTATGTCCTGTATGTAATTTACTTGATAGCTCATGACTTCTTGACTTTGTGAGTAAATAGATCATTGTTGTTTTCCGGTTATGTGCTTTGTTGTATTTCCTTTCCATCGTTTCAGGTTGATCACTCATTGAGGAGAAGGAAGTGGAAACTGGAACAACGCAACGGAATTTCATCGACCACCGGTCGAGGTAGGCCTCCAACGATGACTGTTTAAGGAAATCAATTGTTTATCTGTCTTTGCTGTGACTAGACCCACTCTAGGGCTAGAGGGGTTGCCTCTGTCCGCAGAGGGAACACTTTCCTGCATCACAAGGGCCAATATAAGATAATACTCCTTTAGCTTATCAGAAACAATGTTTGATTCTTCATACATGGAGTTCCTTGCTTTTTTTGAAGAGCTGGCCATTTCCTTGATGATCTGCATTCCTTTTTCCTTTGCTTGTCATTCCTTCGATCATTGAAGATGTCCCTGGAATGATTGTTATCATCGTCAAGTGATGTGTCCCTTATATTTGGACACTTCCTCGTATAATGGCCAAACTTATTGCAAGCAAGGCATCTGCCTTTCCTTCCATCCTTAGATCCAGACTTCCGGTTGAAGTGACCTTTAGGTAGGCCACCAGATGCTTCCGCTGCGCCACCCTGATAATCTTATTTGTTTCGACTTCACCCTTGGTGAATTTGAAGTGGGACGATGAACCTATTGAGCCTTTTGACCTTGTCCAAATGTCTTTGGTGATTGCTCTTTCACTCTTGCTTGGGCTTTGTCTTCACCTCAGCTCTGATACCATGTTAATTTTTGGTATGTTCTATATGTTTAGAGCAATTTATTTCATTTTTTCCATTTAGCTCAATATCAATTGCAGTTTAGCAATCACATCAGCATGATAGTAAATTGCAGATAGAACATAAACATAAACATCAAAAAACAAGCCAAGACAAGAGGACACAAGATGTGGCGCCAGCCAGGGATAAACCCCAATGTGGGGAAACCCTTGATCAATTCTTCTTATATATTCTTCAATAGTTCAACAGAGAGAGAGATAGTACATATACATCAGAAGTCAACATTTTGACCTGTCATAATAAGAGCAGATATATTTTCTATGAAGATAACACGAGGTAGCTGATTTGAACTCAGGTGAAGGCATATTGCTTCAACTGGATCCTCCAAGGTGATTCCATCACCATGCTGCATCCATCACTGTGTTGCACCTCATCATCATGCTGCACCTGTCACTCTGCTGCACCCAATCACTAAGCTGCACTTCATTACATTATGCTGCATTGCATACAATCATCACTATGCTGCACCATTTATTGACAGCTCCTTAGATCATGATAATCTGAGCCCTCAAATGCCCATAATTGATACATGACTGTGGTGTTATGGCCTGTGGCCTAACACACAGTTTTCCTATAGCAACTTATATTCTGCTACTCACAAGGAAGCCTGCACCTTCATACATGATCAACTCATCAATCTGGCTTCTAACAATGATGGAGCTCCACCCAGGTCACTGAACATAGACCTATATTAATCTTCCCTTTAACAGACCCCTTTTTGCTGCTCCAAACGTTTCCAACCAAGGTCTTTAACATAATGAATACATTCACTGTTCATAGCCTTCAAGTTCACACCCCTTGTTCCATCCATGTGACTGTACATAGCCTCTAGGTCAAGGTCTGCAACATTCAAAACACAACCTGAACATATACTGTCCAATCATGCCTTTCAACACTCTGCTCCACGGCATATTCAGACCTTCTTTCTGTCTGAAGCTTGATGCTATCCCTATCCTAATTAGAGGATAGATTAGGCACCTTTTTGTGTATGTATACCCTCATGGATTGCGACCTAGGACAACGTATTTAGAGCTATTGTTTTGCTGGGGTTGGATCTCCTTTATGGCTGAGATTAGGGTGTCTTCTTGCCTGTGTCAAGGCCTCTCCATGGACTACATTAAGCCTTTTCATTGACAGCGTTAAGGTCATGTCCTTGATTACCTCCATGACAGTGTTAGGGTCATCTCTTATGACAATGTTAGGTCCTTTAGAGACTGCAGCTTAGATCCCTTCTTTCTTTGCAGTTATGACACCACTAGGACAGTGTTTAGGTCACTTTTGAACAATGTCTTAGGGTCTCTGTGTTTAGGGCATGACAACGTTAAAACCCTTGCTCCATGAATGCGTTAGGAGGCTTCTTCATCAAGCAACATTAGGGCTTTATTAGGGCAACATTAGAAGCCTATCTTCATGACTGTGTTAGGCTTCTTCCATGATTGCGTTAGAGTCTAGGGCACCCTCTAGGGCAGTGTATTAGGTTCCATGGCATCCTTCCATGACAACGCATTATATTCTTCCATGCCTACTTGCAAGACTCCTCCTTTGACCACGTTAAGGACTTGCTTCATTAATTGAAGAGTAGGGTAGCGTAGGATCTACAAGAAGACCATTTTTCTTCCACGGCTAGGGCAGTTCATGGCAGCGTTAGGGCATCATTAGGCTTCTTCCCTTTACAGTGGATTAGGGCATCGTTGAGCCAACATATATCCTAGAGCACTCCCTCTAGATCTGTTCTTCATCAAACCCAAAAACAGAATGAAGAGAGATCAAAAGAGTGTGTGTGTCAAATGACTTAAAGTCCTCTTCTAATTTATACTAAAACGTGGCGGACAAGTGGGGGTAATTTGGTTGCTGGCCGACCTTGACGAATTGTCACATAACATAAAAAAAGTCATATCTCCATGAATACTTGTCAGAATCAGATGATCTTTAGATCAATCCTACACCTCTCGATGAGAGGAATCCAAGAAAAATATCATCTGCCATGAATAAGTAGACCCACATGGAGTTTGGCCCTAGTTGCCAATTTTAACATCCTTCCATAAGGTGATCGTGTTCAAAGAGAATTCCTCTGACCTTTCCCTCTTTCTAGTGTTAGCCTCCATAGGTTACCTAGGGCATCAATTTCCTCACAATTCACACAACCAAAAAGTTCGATCTCTTGCCCTCTGCTGCACTGTTGTGTCTTCAAGAGGCCGCACAAATTTGAGGCAATTCCGATCGTGGGATCTTGAGATATTTCAAGCCTTAGCTCCGAGATCTATTCTTGCCCTTTGTTTCCCTTGGCTAGTGATCTTATCGGGATCATTGCATCAAAATTACTGAAAATTTCCCCTTTGATCCACTTCCCCCCTTCAATTAGGTCAAGCACACTGCTGATTGATCAACTCCACCCCCTTGACCTAATTTTGGGTCCACTTGGTCCCGTGTGGTCCCACAACTTATTGAAGCTAATTTCACAAAGACCACTTGGAAACCAAGTTTCCACAAGGATTTCTAGGACTAGGTATCTCCTTTACAAGTCTTATCCGCAAACCCTAGCCCTTGAAATCCCCTTGGCCCTTCCTAGAGAGCCTTACACCTTGCTTCTCAAGCAAGCAAACCATACAATTGAGTCTCTCTTGTGAATAGGCCTTAGGAATCACTCCTTATCCTTTTATTGACTCATTCATCTAGTGATTCCCTTTATACCGAGTCTCCTCCCATCAGTGAAAGTCCGTAAAGAGCAGGGAGCCTTAGCTGAGGTGATAGTGGGCTATCGCTCCATTGTTGCCCTTGACCTAGTAGTTTCCCTTTTAGGATCCCCTCCTAGGACCCCTGCTAGTTTGAATGGTAACAATGCCCATATTCTTGACAGCCATAATGTTGGACCTTGGCCATATTCTTCTTCTTTTTCTGAGGACCAAACTTCCCTTTTCTCTTAGCCATGGCAACAAATGCTTGTGCTTCCTTGTTTGATCCTACATCATTTTTTTCCTTTAGCCTGGTTTTTTCAATTTTGCATAATGACCAAAGTTCATTGAATGGGTAGCTTCCTTCTTTCCATAGATGCTTGACCCCATTCCTCTAGTAGTGCATTGAGCATTATGGTAGTCATCTCCTTATCGGACATTTTTTCGCCCAATTCTTGGAGTTGGTCTCTTATTTTTGACACCCTCATAAAGTATGAGGCTATTCCATCTTCCTTTGATATCTTCATCTTGTAGTGTTCTTGTCTTAAAGATATTTCTTCTCCAATAGTACTTACAGAGAACAATTCTACTAGCTTCTCATATATTTCTTTTGATGTCTCCAACTTTGATACATATGGAATGAGGGGATCTTTGATGGATTCTATAAGGATCCTTTGAGCCCTTACTTCCCCTTTCATGTACTTTGCATGAGCTTGGGCTTCTTTCTTTGGAGGTTCAGTAATTGACACCTTAACATGATTAACGATTTCATTTTATATGAGGATTAAATTAATGCTTTTCTTCCATGCAAGAAAGTTTGATGACCCAACTAATTTGTTGCTTTCCTTGCAAAATTAAGTCATTTTGAGAGATTCATATGTGGACATAAAGATACTTGTGAAGATACTCCTTGATGACAATAGCTTCAACTTGTTGCTTTCTTGATTTTGATGATAATAATGATGATAGAAGATGTCTTCCTTCAAAAGTGATACTTCAAAGAGGGGGAGATCACCTTCGTTCCTTGATGACGACGACAATGCCTTCTCCTGCTTCCCTTGGAAGTGTAAGCTTCAAGATGCTTGAAAGTCCTTCTTTTAGGTAGGGTTTTTGAGGTCTTCTTCTCCTTGAGGTGATGATTGTGCGAGGTTCCCAAGAATGCTTCAAGTGTAGAATCCTTCTTTGAACGAACTAGGGTTTTTAGGTCTTATTTAGTAACTTCCTTCAATATGATGATGTAATCCTTGTTCTTGTAGAGCCTTTGAAATGAGAGGTCCCCTTTTTTTATGATTGATGCTCTTGATGATCTTCTAGTGCTTTGGTCCTTGAGTATCCTTCTTTAAGCTGCCCTTCCTCGACTTGTCACCTTAGCTTTGATACCATGTTGAGAAATCTAGGGGCAACAGATCAGGTGATTTCTCTTACTTTGATAACTGTTTGTGATGTGTTTTTACTTCACTTAGTTAGCTTCTTTCACTTGTTATTATTAGTGTTTTTATTCATCAAACAACTACCAAACCGTAAAGAACAATGAGACAAAGGACACGAGATATAGGCAATCAGCCAGGGCCAAAACCTCTCCAATCTGAGAGGAAAACCCACGAGAATTCTTCTTCTTATAGAATCTTCAATTGACGAATTCCAAGACTTAGACCCTTGACCAAAAACTCCTCCAAGACCAAGTCAAACCTTGCCCATTTCTTGTCAAGTCAAACAAAGTCAACCTTGATTTGAAACTATTGCAACTTCTCCTTCTTCTTGACCTCAGCCCTGCAATACTAGTTAGCTTCTCTTTTTGCAATTCGTAGCCTCCTGTAGCTTCCTGCAATTTTAATACGTGTGAGGTAATTAGGTACTTTTAGCCCTTCTTTTCCTTTGCTTGACATGGTCCCTTCTCTTCAAGATTTCGACCTTCAATTTAGACTATCTTGGCACCAAAATTCTGCTCTTAGGTATGAATGTAATTTGATATATTTTTTGCAGAGGATGCCCTACCTTCAGCATGCACGTGTGAGTGCTTTTACCCAAAAACAATCCTGAAAAGATGCCTTTATCCTCTTCAATTTATCTTCTCCTTCCTTCTCTGATTTTTGTACTCTTCATCAAGGTTCTTGTGTGTGATCCTTGCCTCCAAAGGTGGTAGACTAGTTTTCTAGTCCCTTCAAAATAGACTTGTGCCAGCTTCTAGGCTGACTTGACATGTTAGGAAGGCTAACTTGTTGTATGCATTTTGACTTGGTCTTGGAGGGTTCCTTGACTCTATTTTGACTCAAATAATTTTCTTTTACAATATGTAACTTGCCCCAATTGGGTCTTTCATACATGAAAATGACTTAATGACTTGTAAACTCAATGGCATGCCCTGGGAGATCACAATGGGAGCTTGACCTAAAAATAAATTTCTTTTGAGCATGAAACCCATGCCTCAAGAACAACAATAATAAATTTATTTTTCTCATTACATCATATACATAAAATCATGATTACATGTCATTATGAAGACCGAACCTAGTTACATATTTCAACACCCCCTCTTAATTAGGGAGGTATTCATAATCCATACATGGTACTTGGACATTCTCAATCTGAATAATTCTCATAAGAAGAGTTGGATTGGTAACCCATTTGAATAGCATCATATCAACCAACATTGTCACATTGCAACGCCTTGACTAACAACTCTATCTCTTTACAAGATCAGAGCACAATGCTGGCGAGACTAATGATTTAAAGATACCATCATTATTGTCTCTCAAGGCACATACCCCACCCGGATGTTCACAGGGTATGTCCTTCCAAGAATATTCTTGTCTTTGATTCCCAATCGTCAAAGAATATCCGTCCTCTACGACTACTCTCATCTTGGATGCCCTATCTCATCCTCAAAGAGTATCAGATGCCAGATGCTTACCCAATCTTCCATTCTTTCTTCCAAAGTGAAGACAAGAATGATGTGTCTATCTCTCCCTCTCAACTAGGGAGGATATACCCAAGTTCCCTCTTATCTAGGGACTTGTCCAAGCTTCCTCTTAACGAGGGACTTGATTTCCAGTAGTAGCTCTTTGTTGAAGATCATGGTACCTTTAGCTGCTTGAAGAGCTCCTCATTTCGATGTCATGAATTTCATCTTTATCATTATGGATTCTTCATCTTTTGGGACTTCTTCATAGGGCATCCATCACTTTCCTTCATGAACAATGTCATTCATGTCATCTTTTTCTTCATCAGAAAGTGGTCTTCTGATCTACATTTGGCTTTTCTTCACACAACTACCTCTTCCAAGTCATGTTTCCTTTAGGATCTTTCATCCAACCACATGAGTGCTAGTTGTAGGTGACATCTAGATGTTGTTCAAAAATCAAAGTGATCCAAAAATGAATCCTGGATAAACCTCTAAGTCTAAAAGATTTCATGCAAGAGGTGAAAGGTGCCAAATGGCACAAATCCTTTGTAAATCAGAGGAAAATGAAAATCACAGGCTGCTTTCAGACATAGTCTTATTGCAGGGATCCCTCCATTCTGAATCCAACGCAATTTGAATGGGCGAAAATGGATTTCAGATGGGAAATCTATCATAAAATGAAGCCGCCGTTTTTCAAAGGAAAAAGAGGCAAAAATCCCTTGAAATATGGGTCTAAAAACCCTCTAAGTCTTTCAAATCTCTCAAAAGGGAAAAGCAAGCGCAAAAGGAGGAGTTATGGACTCATCAGATAACACTATCGGAGGCTTAAAAACATGAGAAAACAACAAAATGAGGCATATTGGGAGGTTGGCACAATGAATGCACAGGGGCTGCGGATCTGGCCGATCAATGGTTCAGATCTGAACGACATATCGCATCAGCGGTGATCAGAGCAGAGGCATGGCGCGATGGACGGGGGCGAGCGATGGAGCGATCACCGAAATCAGCGGATCGCCATCGACAAACAATGGAGTGGCCATATTATATGTATATGCGCGATAGTCCGACTGTGATCGCCAATATCGGCGGATCGGCGTCGATGATACCAAAGGGGAAGCCAAAGGGCTGTTGCGATTAGCGATGCGATATGGCCGGACCCGATAGGGTTCCAGAATGGAAATATATATTTTGAAATCCGCCAAATGCGATTATTAATGTATTTTCCCTATTTTGTTTATTAAACGGAAAATAAAGGGGCAGGCCAATTGCGATTGCGATAAGCGATCCCCAAGCGGACCCGATAGGGAAATAAAGCACATTTATGAAAATTTCAAGTCCGGATGGACAGTGCTTTGCGGACTTTCCCGTGTATAGTAGCGTTTTTCTGTGTAAACACAGAGCAACCGTTTCAGGTGGATTCAAAGCGCCAATGGCTTCCTTTTGTTGTGGAATAGGTGGCATTCATCCCCGAGAGCGTTTAGCAATGATTGCTAATGCTCAAAGAAGGGATTCGAGCAGATTGTGGTAGGAAGACAGAAAGCCCAAGAGGGACAATGAACGGGCAACACAATTTGGCTTTAAAAGCCATGAATGTCAAAGACAGAGGGCTGCGGGGTTGTTGAGGGGTGCTGTTGTTAATCCTTGAGGGGTTGCTACGGGAGCAGAAGCCAAAGAGGAAGCTGAAGCCAAAGGGACAGCGCAGAAGCCAAGGGAGTCACTTGGAGTTCAAGTGAAAAGCCCAAAGAGAGCTGTAAATAACCAGAGGGCCAAAGAAGCCAGAGCGGAGAGCTAGAGAGCCAAGAGCCAGAGCCAAAGAGCCAAGAGTCAGAGCCAAGAGCCCAAACCAGAGCCAAAGAGCCAGAGTCAGAGCCAAGAGCCAGAACCAAGAGCCAAAGAGCCAGAGCCAAGAGCCAAGAGCCAAAAGTCAGAGCTTCAAGAGCCAGAAGGGATTAAAAGGTTGTCTGAACCCACTGTTTTGTGTAGAACAATAGGAGTTGAGCCAAAGAGCTTGTAAAAAGACTTACACCATAATCCCAGAGAGCCAAGTCAAATTGACAAGAGCTCATGGAGATGTAGCCCAAGAGTTGTCGGTGAACTCCAAATTAATTTGCTGTCTTATGTGTCTGTTTTTACTGCTGTCTTATTCATTGTTATATGCATTTATGTATATGTTCAAGCACATTTAAACATTAGCATGCACAACAGATTTTAAAGCACATAATAGCCAACAATAAAAACAAGCATATGCCTACACTTCAAAGCATTTCTTAATTCCTCATTGGTTAATCAAATAGACTTGGGAGAATTTCAAGCTTTGGAAGTGGGAGAGGTTCTCGTAAGCTAGACAAGAAGCCTAAGAGCCCCATTTTCAGATCAGGTGGTATCGGAGCAATAGATTGATTAACCTCACCTTCAAGGAAGGATTATATCAGAATGCTTGATTGACAAAGCAAAGACTGCTTGTCTGGAAGGTGTTTAAACAGTCAGAGGTTGATTGTATGCTTGTTTTGCAGACTAACTATTGTTTAAGTTTGCAGAGGTGAAGAGAAAGCTATTGATAGCTCAGTCCAAGAAGGACAAGAAGGAGAAGGGCTGAAGGCATTCTTATATCCCAAGAACCTCAAGGCAATCCAAAGCATAAGAGGTTTGTTGTAAGAGGTTGCTTAAATAAGCTCTTTATTTATCTTGTTGAAGTTTTTTGTTCATTGGCATAATGACAACTTCTACAAGTGTGTCCTCAAATTCTGCTCTCTTCACAAGATTCTTTGATGAAGATATGAAGCAAGAATTGTCCACCATGATGGATATAGTGAGATAAATGTATGAGGATGGAAGGAAGAGCATCATACTTAGAAAGTAGCTGAATTCCATGAAGGAAGAGAAGCAATTGCTTGCTGACAAATTGTAGGAAATGGAGAGGCAACTTCATAATGCAAATATGAACTTGAAGAGAATGCATGAGTTGGAAACACAGCTCTTTGTTGCCCAAGAAGCCTTAGTCAAGTACCAGCTTGAAGAAGAGGTAAGCCATTCCAGTTTGTCCTCAAATTCCTCTGAGAATGCTTGTATTGGTTCTTTTGAGAAACATACAAAAGGCATAGGTTCCAAGCTAATGTCCAAGATGGGCTATGAAGGAAAGGGCTTGGGAAAGCATGCACAAGGTATTGTTGAACCAATAATGGTTGAGGAAAGGCCTAAATATTTGGGTCTAGGCTGTGGACAGTCTTATGGAGAGAATTCCAAAGCTGCCATGAAAGCCATTGAAACAATCCCAAGAAGGAGTTTCATTTCATGTCCTCTACCTCAGAAGTGTGAAGGTTGTATCCTAGAGAAATACAATAGCTTGAAACATCAATTGCAGGATGCAGGTGTTCAAAAGCACACACTTGTACCAGAGAGTTGGGAGACTCTAATAGCCTTGAAGAGTTTGATGGTGTTCCAAAGGGAGCCACTTCTTCATTTGCTTCACCTCCTCATGAAGGCAATAAAGGTGAAAGAGGCAGGTATAAATCTGGTTCTAAACACATTCCTTTTGATTTTGCAAAGCATGATGAATTTCCACATATGTATGGGAAAAGAGTTGCATGTTCCTTTTGTGGTTTGGATAACCATGATGTTTCTAGATGTTGGAAGAAAATGGCCGCATACAGGAAGTAGAAGAAGGAAAAGAAGCAAGAAGCCAAAGGTCCATTGGACAAGGCAAATCATGCTATCAAGAGGATGCACATGCAGTGCACTTACTGCCATAAGCAAGGACATCTTGCTGCAAAGTGTTGGACATTGAATCCAGCAATGCTTCCACAAAAGCTGAAGAAAGTGGAAAGAGAAGATGGTAGAAATGGAAGTGAAGATTCCAAGAATGATGTGTCTCAAAATGATTCACATGATGATGCTGATGTGTAGACAAAGGTAGTACCTTTAAAAGGGGTTGGTAAGGAACAATTAGAGTTCTTATCCGATTGAGATAGCATGTCTATTGATGCATCTACATTAAATTTCATTTCAGCTTCGAAAGTACAATGTGCTTAAGTGAAAGTTGAGGGATGAAATGCATGCATTGCATGTGATGCCATGTTGACTCGAAAGAAGTTAACTTGGTCTCCAAATGGAGATAATGATGAAAGTTTCATCTTTTGAAAAAGAGTCCTAGTCGTTTTTTTTGCATGCTTGACTTGAAGGGTCATTTGTTTAAAGGCATGTTTTGTGGGCTTGTTATCTAGTCCATCATTTGTATGCAGATGGAAGACATGGAGGTGTTCACAAGATGTGAAAATTTGTTTCTTTTGTTGAAGTAGGAGTTTAGTCCATCCAGTTGTTTGTATGCCTATTGTTGTTAAGAGTTATTGTTGACAGCTTGTCAAACAGGTAGAAATGAAAGTTTTGTGGAGCAGATGTACTTCACATTTGTTGAGCTACCTTGGGTCAATGATCAAGGCAAAGCTCAAACTACCTTCTATGACCATTTCAGTAGAAGTTCGGCAGGAAGGCAAGGAGGAAGACAGTTTTTCTCAAGAAGACCAACCCATCCAGAGAAGGGAAGTGGTCAGAAACTTTGGTTTAGAGGCACTATGCAAAGGCAAGTGTAGGGAGGCTGAAAGAAGAGGGTGAGTCACTCTCATTTACTGTTTAGATCAGTATATTAGTCTTTTGGAGACCAAAAGTTCTTTTAGTGGGAAGGCGTGATCCAAAAATGGATCCTGGATAAACCTCTAAGTCTAAAAGGCTTCATGCAAGAGGTAAAAGGTGCCAAATGGCACAAATCCTTTGTAAATCAATGGAAAATGAAAATCGTAGGCTGCTTTCAGACATAGTTTCATTGTAGGGATCCCTCCATTCTGAATCCAACGCAACTTGAATGGGCGAAAACAGATTTTAGATGGGAAAGCTATCATGAAATGAAGTTGCCATTTTTCAAAGGAAAAAGAGGCAAAAATCCCTTGAAATATGGGTCTAAAAACTCTCTAAGTCTTCCAAATCTCCCAAAAGAGAAAAGCAAGCACAAAAGGAAGAGTTATGGACTCATCAGATAACACTATCAGAGGCTTAAAAAGATGAGAAAACAACGAAATGAGGCATATTGGGAGGCTGGCACAATGAATGCACAGGGGTCGTCGGATCTGGTTGATCAATGGTCTAGATCCGATCGGCATATTGCATCAGCAGGTCGGAGCAGAGGCATAGCACGATGGACCAGGGCGATGCGATGGAGCGATCGCCGAAATCGGCGGATCGCTATTGGCGAACAATGGAGTGGCCATATTATATGTATATGTGCGATAGTCCGACTACGATCACTGATATCGACGGATTGGCGTCAACGATACCAAAGGAGAAGCCAAAGGGCTGTTGTGACTAGCAATGCGATATGGCCAGACACGATAGGGTTCCAGAATGGAAATATATATTTTGAAATCCGCCAAATGCGATTTTTAATGTATTTCGCATGTTGCGTTTATTAAACGAAAAACAAAGGGGCAGGCCAATTGCGATTGCGATAAGCGATCCCCAAGCGGACCCGACAGGGGAATAAAGCACATTTATGAAAATTTCAAGTCCGGATGGACAGGGTATAGCAACGTTTTTCTGTGTAAACACAGAGCAACTGTTTCAGGTGGATTCAAAGCGCTGGTGGCTCCTTCTGTTGTGGAATAGGTGGCATTCATCCCCGAGAGCGTTTAGCAATGATTGCTAACACTCAAAGAAGGGATTCGAGCAGACTGTGGCAGGAAGACAGAGAGCCTGAGAGGGACAATGAACAGGCACCACAATTTGGCTTTAAAAGCCATGAATGTCAAAGACAGAGGGCTGCTGGGTCGTTGAGGGGTGCTGTTGTTAATCCTTGAGGGGTTGCTGCAGGAGCAGAAGCCAAAGAGGAAGCTGAAGCCAAAGGGGCAGTGCAAAAGCCAATGGAGTCACTTGGAGTTCAATTGAAAAGCCCAAAGAGAGCTGTAAACAACCAAAGGGCCAAAGAAGCTAGAGCGGAGAGCCAGAGAGCCAAGAGCTAGAGGCAAAGAGCCAAGAGTCAGAGCCAAGAACCCGAACCAGAGCCAAAGAGCCAGAGTCAGAGGCAAGAGCCAGAACCAAGAGCCAAAGAGCCAGAGCCAAGAGCCAAGAGCCAAAAGTCAGAGCTTCAAGAGTCAGAAGGGATTAAAAGGGTGTCTGAACCCATTATTTTGTGTAGAACAGCAGGAGTTGAGCCAAAGAGCTTGTAAAAAGACTTACACCATAATCCCAGAGAGCCAAGTCAAATTGACAAGAGCTCACAGAGATGTAGCCCAAGAGTTGTGGGTGAACTCCAAATTAATTTGCTGTCTTATGTGTCTATTTTTACTGCTGCCTTATTCACTGTTATATGCATTTATGTATATGTTCAAGCACATTTAAATATTAGCATGCATTTCAAATTTTAAAGCACATAACAATCAACAATAAAAACAAGTCGATGCCTACACTTCAAAGAATTTCTTAATTCCGCATTGGTTAATCAAATAGATTTGGGAGAATTTCAAGCTTTGGAAGTGGGAGAGGTTCTCGTAAGCTAGACAAGAAGCCTAAGAGCCCCATTTTCAGATCACAAAATGAACATCAAATCAAAGTTACCTTTTGTGATGGCCCTTCATCATGACATCTGCTTGTAGCAACATCAACATCCTGCCTACATATTGATACATCTCCAAAATATTCAATGTCAAGGGTCTCCTTTCTTTCCAGAGTTCATCAGAGTCTTCATACCTTTTCCATGGAGATGTCATGGTCAATTCTCCTATTTCCTTGTGCCCATAGTTGCATCTTTCACGATCTTTCATTTCTTTTCTCATATTGCTCCCCAGGAACATTCCATTCATAGTTTTGTCATCTTTGTCAACCACCTCATATTCCATATGAGGACATATTATGTTGATTTCATCTAGTCAATATGTGAACCATGCCTTCATGTAACTTTCCAACGAAAGAGATCCCTTTCTTTTGATCATTCCCATGAGGTAGATTATTCACCCATACTATCTGCAACTATATGATGACATGACTTAATCTATCAATCATATGCATACATACCTCTTTTCTCCTTTTGGGCATCTAGGCTTCCTTCAACAACTTCCTTTTAGAATACTTCAACCATCTTGACATGCTGCATTCCTTTGTCCTCATACCATTATTCAAAGAATGAATCCCATCCAATATGGAATTCTCAGGGAGAGATTTGCTTCTTATAAGAGTTGAATCTTCGAATGAAGATTCCAACGGAGGATGTTAATTATCCTCATCCTGCAATTGTTCCTTTCCAATGATGTATGGTGAGTTCTATCTTGCCCTTCCTTGGCTTGTCACCTTAGCTCTGATTCCATGTTGAGAAATCTAGGGGCAGCTAGTGTAGGTGATTTATCTACTTTGTTAACTGTTTGTGATGCATTTTTGTTTAAATATGAAAGTTCTATGTAGAAATTTAAAAATTCTTTGTAGAAACTTGAAAGTTCTATGCAAAAAACTGAATGTACTTTGCATAAATTTGAATGGAACTAAATGTACTTCACAGAAAACTAAATCTTCTATGCTGTTGCAATTACTTAGATTCTTAGAATGCAAATTTCTTCTTCAAAACTTTTCGGATCATCGACTGTAGATAGAACATAAACTTAAGGATCATATGAAGATAGCCAAGCACAAATATAAGACACAAAGAGTTAGGTCTAATGACCCGGGCAAAACCCACAAGGGGAAAACAAAAATGATTCTTCTTCCATTAGATTTCTTTAATTGTTCAAAAAATTACACAGAGAGAGAGAATGAGAATGAATAGTCACTAATGCCTAATCAACTTGCAACTGAAGTGCTCTTGCTCTTTGCTTGAAGATCTTCTCTTGATCAGATTTTGTCCATCACACTTCCTCTAGCTCTTCCCTTGCTCTTACTCTTCACTTGCTCTCACACTTTTCTAGCACACACTCAACAATAGCTCTTCTTCTTCACAATGAACATGCTACTATCAACTCTCACTTGCTCTTGCTTAAATAGATGAGAAAGGAGAGGAGTTACAAATTGAATTCATGCCTTGAGCCAATAATAGGAGAATTGAATTCCATGAGGGAGGAGTTACTTGAGAAAAAGTGTAACTCATTCCAAGAATAGAGAGAGAGGTACACTTGTTTTGAGGAGTTACAATTCAAATTGAATGAGTGTTAATTTTAGGTATGTTCTATGCTTGGAGCAATTTATTTCAATTTTCACAGTTAGCTCAATATCTTTTCCAGGTTAGCAATGAAATCAGCATTAAAGTAATTTGCAGATAGAACATAAACATAAATTGCAGAAGACAAGCCAAGACAAGAGGACACAAGATGTGGCATTAGCCAGTGACAAACCCCAATATGGGGAAACCCTTGAGCAATTCTTCTTATATGTTCTTCTATAGTTTAGCAGAAAGACAGAGATAGTACGTTTACAACAGAAGTCAACATTTTGACTTATTTAGATAAGAGCATAGATCATCTCTAAGAAGATGATACATGAGATCAGTCGAAGACATGCTGCTTCAACTGATTCTCCAAGGTGACTCCTTCACCTATTGTTGTGCTGCGTCGTTTCGTCATCATGCTGCACCTCACTGCGCTGCACCATGCTGCAACCATAATCACTATGCTACATCTCATCACGCTTCATTAGTCATGACTGTACCCATCACTGTATTGCATTATGTGCCATTGCTGCACCATGTTGCCATACTGACCTATGTGTTGGTTGCATCCTGCTTGGTTGTTGTCCCTAGCTTGCTTGTTGTAACATTGCATGCTTGGTGAATTTGCTGCTAAGTACTATACAACTGTCCCAATGTTAGTTAGTTGTCCCTTGCATGCTACTCTCCTTTGGAGATAGATGCTCTGGCTATACCAGCAGTTCCCATCAGTTCCGACAGTTCCCGCAGTTCTGACAGTTTCCGCAGTTTCAGTAATTCCGGTTGTTCCTGGCAGTTCCGGCTTTTGCACTTTGCGTCAGCTTTCCTGCCTGTTCCTGCAGTGCTCGGTAGTTCCGGTAGTTTCGGCAATTCCGGCTGTTCCCGACAGCTCCAGCAATTTGGCTATTCCCGACAATTCCGGCAATTCCGGCTTTTCCCGGCAGTTTTGGTAGTTCTCGACAGTTCCAACAATCCCGACTGTTCCTGATAGTTTCGACAGTTCCAGCAACCCGGCAGTTTCGATAGTTCCGACAGTTTCGGCAATTCCGACTATTCCCAGCAGCTCCGGCTTATGCCCTCTGGATTAGGGAGCGTTATCTCTTAGGATCTCTCTTCCTACTAAAACCTAAAGACAAGTAGAGAGGAAGAGATCCCAAGTGTGTTAAAATGACTTGAAGGCCACCTCTATTTATACTAAAACATTGAGCACAAGTGGGGTTTATTTGGTTGCTGGCTTTGACGAATTGTCCCATAACAAAAATAAATTCATATCTCTATGAATACTTATTAGAATCGGATGATCTTTAGATCAATCCTACACCTCTCGATGAGAGGGATCCAAGAAAAGTATCAGCCTCCATTAATAGATGACCCACATGGAGTTTGGCCCTAGTTGCCAATTTTAACACTCCCTCTCAACTAGGGAGAACTCCATCCGCTGATCCATATGTCCGACTTTACTATCTCTGCCATCAGTGCTTTGCATTGCTTTGCTCTGCTGAGCTCTACTCTGCTCTGCTGAACCATGAAGAAGAAGAATTGATCGAGAATGTCTCGTACCATTCTCTACTAACCCGAAGTCAGTTTGATCTGAAGAGTGTGTCACATCACTCTTACTGGCCTGAAGTCAGTTTTATTGATCCCATATCAATATCACAAGAGAGTGTCTCAAACCACTCATACTGATCCCAGATCAGTTTCATTGATCTCTGATCAATGGAGGTCATCCTAGCATAGGGAGTACGGTAGATACATCGATGTGTCCATCGATAGTACTACTATGGTCCCTAATCCTATTTCCCTGCTCATTGATCAAATGAGAGGTACTTCCTATGAGTCCCAAACTGCATGGGTAGGATGCCTCGATAGGAGAACTAATCATCCTGTCCACATGAGAACGAATCATCTTGCCCCACAGTCGCCACGGGAGAACTAATCATCTCGGCCCACAGGAGAACTAATCATCTTCTTTCACAAGTTGCCGCGGGAGAACTAATCATCCTGTTTCACAGTTGCCACAGGAAAACTAATTATCCTGGCCCATAGGAGAACTAATCATCTTGTTCCACAGTTGCCACGGGAGAACTAATCATCCTGGCCCACAGGAGAACTAATCATCCTGTTCCATAGTTGCCACGGGAGAACTAATCATCCCAACCCACATGAGAACTAATCTTCCTGTTCCATAGTCGCCGCGGGGTATCACAGGGGAAGGTTGAACCTATTATCTTGTACATAGCGCACCACTAGGGGAGGGTGAATCTCCCTGTGGTCGTATGTTGCTCCAGTAAGCACCCCAAGCCCCCCAAAGCTCCTAGAGCTCAATGCATGAAACATGTAGGACCCTTATAAGGAGGTGTCTCAACGACTCCAAGTCGTTCGGAAAAGTCACACATTTGACCTTTCCCTGGGACTTTGACAAAATCTCTACGACCTGTACATCAGTCTTAATGCGATGGAGCCTCCTCGCTCATCCACTTACCATATCCCAGATAAGGTAGTATCTGATGTCTATCTGCTGGAGCAATCATCGAATACAGGATTCCTCAATAATCGAATCCCCCCTCTGGTTGTCACAGAGAATCACAGTGGTATTCATCATGTGTACAAAAAACTCACTCAAGAGCTTCTGCAACCATGCAACTTCACATGAGATCATACTCGTAGCTATGTATTTGGTCTCGATGATGCTTATAGCAATCGACTTCTGCTTCCTGCTCATCCATGATATCTAGGTAGAATCCAAAGAGAACTAGCACTGAGAAGTGCTCTAGTGATCCTCCACATTGCCTGCCCAGTCAGCATTCGAATAATCATGCAGTTTCATATTTCCAGCAGTGTATCTCAATCCATGAGAGATTGTGCCCTAAAGATATCTCAAAAGATTCTTGGCACCAATCCAGTGAGGTTCAACCAAATATGAGCTCACCATGCTAACTGCAAAACATATGTTCGGACGGAAGTTCATCAAGAACATCAATGCGAATGAGTTTATGAAACTCAGAGGCATTTCCCAAATCTGGTCCGACATCACTTCCATATAACTTCTGAAAGTTAAGATCCTCGAGGTAGTCACAAGCTTGCAGTTTATCATTCAACATCTAGAATCCAACTCCCTCTTACTTCTGCAAATGAGAGGGTCTGCTCTTGGCAGAAATAGGTCGTCCTCATAAGGTGCCAGTATGAGAGGTCTATCATCCACAACCTTCGGGTAATGGTTTGGATCGGTTTCACTCCTAGTGAATCTCAGCTTCATCATACAGCTATCAATCCTCTCATACTACGCCTGGGGTGTTTTGCTTCAAGCCATAGAGGGATTTCTTCCACCTGTATACATGAGATTCCCGATCATGAATCTCAAACTCCTCGGGTTGTTCCAAACCTGTGGACTTACTGCATGAGGGGAATGGTCCCCTTATAAGATTTTCCTTCGGTACATCTCAGACATGTACCTTCATGCTCTTCTTGAATTTTGGCATCCCTATCACCATCTGAGTCACATCGGGTAGAGCCCCATAGGTAGACCTCCAGTGTTATAGATGCGATATGTCAATTGACATGATCCCCAATGGACCATCCTGCAACTTGATACAAATTGCCAACCCTGAACCCATAAGAAAAAACATTTTTGAGAATTCTATTTTTTAACACGTACCTTTCCATCGATGAATGCCACCATGAAATCTTTGACTTCCATTTCCGAGATGGACACCAAGTTCTTCTTGCGATTAGGTATATAAAAGAGATTCTTGTAAATGAATAGAGTTACCCTCATTCAATTGAGGGTTAACATTCCCTACACCCTTTCCGGGATAGGTAGCATCGATTCCAAATATAATCCCACGGTTGTTTCTGTCTCTACCAAATTCAAGAGAGCACCCTTCTATCCAATGAGGTGCCTTGAAGCACTACGATCAATAACCCAGATTCGCAAAGAATCTGAAGGAGAGGGCCAATACAAGATAACACTTCTTTATCTTATCAGAAACAACATTTGATTCTTCATACTTGGGGTTCCTTGTTTTCTCTAAAGAGTCGGTCGTTTCCTTGATGACCTGCATTACCTGTCATTCCTCTGATTATTGAAGATGTCCCTGGAATGTTGTTATCATCATCAAGTGATGTGTCCCTACCTCAGACACTCTTCGCATAATGGCCGAACTTATTACAACCAAGGCATCTACCTTTCCTTCCACCCTTAGATCCAGACTTCCCATTGAAGTGATCTTTAGATAGGCCATCAGAAACTTCTGCTGCGCCACTATGATAATATTCTCTGCTTGGACTTCACCCTTGGTGAATTTGAAGAGGGATGAGGAATCCATTGATCCTTTTTTTTTTCTTTCCCAACTGTCTTCGGTGATTGCTCTTTCACTCTTGCTTGGGCATTGCCTTCACCTTAGCTCTAATACCATGTTAATTTTAGGTATGTTCTATGCTTAGAGCAATTTATTTCAATTTTCATAGTTAGCTCAATATCTTTTCCAGATTAGCAATCACATCAGCATTAAAGTAAACTGTAGATAAAACATAAACATAAATCGTAGATGACAAGCCAAGACAAGAGGACACAAGATGTGGTGCTAGCCAGGGACAAACCCCAATATGGGGAAACCCTTGTTCAATTCTTCTTATATGTTCTTCAATAGTTCAACAGAGAGAGAGGTAATACGTTTACAATAGAAGTCAACACTTTGACTTATCTAGATAAGAGCATAGATCATCTCTAAGAAGATGATACATGACTCCACCTATCGTTGTGCTCTAAGTTGCAGGAAACGTGGCCCTAGGGGTCGTTTCCCCAGGGGAAACGAAACGAAACGCGTTTCCCCGTACCGTACGGCCTGGAAACGCGTTTCCGGCCGTACGGCCACGTTTCCCGAAACGGAAACGTGGCCGTACGGTCGGAAACGCGTTTCCAGGCCGTATGGGCCACGTTTCCCCAAAAAAACAGTTGTTTTTTTTTTTTTTTTTAATTTGTTTTTAATTTTTTTTTAGGGTTTCCAGGATGTTCTAGAATTTAGGGATATGCAGTTCATGGTAATGTTAAATTCTTAAAGTAAAAGTGATATTCTCCTTTATTTTTCATTTTCATCCTTTTACTTAAATTTTTAACATTACCATGAAATGACTCAGGATGTTTGAGAGTGGTTTCGCCCTCATTGGATTTCATATGGAGAAAGTAGAATTTTAGATCTCACTCAAAATCCAGCAGACTTGTTTGTTTTTCAGGATTTCAGGATTGGAGGGATTGCAATGTTTCCATTGGATTTTATCATGTACTAGGGTATGGAACTTGTATTTAATCAAGAGAACCAAGCCCTCTATGCAGGGGAAACTCCCAATAATCAAGATCATATAGGGTACTAGGGTATGAAACGTGTATTTAATCAAGTCAGCACTAAGGTCGTTCAACTATGTAGGAGGAGACTCCCAATACAATAGTGGTCCTTCTAAAGAATGGGATGTGGATGCAGAAAGCCTTGATTTGGATCTCTCTCTTGCAGCCTTATAGTCTTTATTGTACTTGCAGCCTCATATATTAATATAAATAAAGGCTGATTTTGAGATTTGGATATAATAAAGGTTGCTTTTGGATATTCCGATATTTTTATTTTCATTATGTGATCATTCATGAGTAAATGTGATGTAAATTAAATCGTAATGTTTAAGTGTAATAAATTATAATGTATCATTTATGCTTTATGATTGCACATATATATATATATATATTGAAAATATTTAAATATATATATATATATATATATATTTAAATATTTTCAATATATATATATATATATATATATATATATATATTCGCGTTTCCCCGTTTCCAAAATTTGGGGAGGTCGTGTTTCGTATCGCTTCCCGTTTCGGAAACTCGTACCCGTTTCCCCGTTTCGTGCAACTTAGGTTGTGCTGCATTTCGTCATCATGCTGCACCTCACTGCGCTGCACCATGCTGCAGCCATAATCACTATGCTGTATCTCATCACGCTTCATTAATCATGACTGTACCCATCACTGTATTGCATTATGTGCCATTGCTGCACCATGTTGCCATACTGACCTATGTGTTGGCTGCATCTTGCTTGCTTATTGTCCCTAGCTTGCTTGTTGTCCTTAGCATGCTTGCTGTTGCATGCTAGCTGTCCCTTGCATGCTAGCTGTAACATTGCATGCTTGGTGTATTTGTTGCTAAGTACCATACAACTGTCCCAATGTTAGTTAGTTGTCCCTTGCACGCTGCTCTCCTTCGGAGATAGATGCTCTGGCTGTACCGGTAGTTCCCGACAGTTCCGACAGTTCCTGACAGTTCCTGTCAGATCCGACAGCTCGGCAGTTCTCGACAGTTCGGCTGTTCTTGGTAATTTAGACATTTCTTGCAGTTCCAGTAATTCTGGCAGTTCCTGGTAATTCCAGTAATTCTGGCTATTCCTGGCAGTTTCGGCCTCTGCCCTCTGCATCAACTTTTCCGCCTGTTCTGGTAGTTTCAACAGTTCCAACAATTTCGGTTGTTCCCGATTGTTCCGACAGTTCCAGCGATTCCAGCGATTCCCGACAGTTCCAGCAGTTCCAACTTTTCTTGGCAGTTCCCAGCAGTTTTTGGCAGTTTCGGCTTTTCCCGATAGTTTTGGCAGTTCCCAATAGTTTCGGCAATTCCTGGTAGTTCTGGCAATCCCGGCAGTTCCGGCAATTTCCGATACTTTCGACAGTTCCCGCAATTCTGGTTATCCCCGGTAGTTCCGGCTTCTGCCCTTTGGATTAGGGCAGCGTTATCCCTTAGGATCTCTCCTCCTAAAATCCAAAGACAAGTAGAGAGGAAGAGATCCCAAGTGTGTTGAAATGACTTGAAGACCACCTTTGTTTATACTAAAACGTTGAGCACAAGTGGGGTTTATTTGGTTGTTAGCCGACCTTGACGAATTGTCCCATAACACAAATAAATTCATATCTCCATGAATACTTATTTGAATCGGATGATCTTTAGATCAATCCTACACCTCTCGATGAGAGGTATCCAAGAAAAATATTAGGTTCCATTAATAAGATGACCCACATGGAGTTTGGCCCTAGTTGCCAATTTTAACAATGAGGGAGTTGCAAGTTCACTTAATGAGGAGTTACGCTTTTGCCATACATTGAATTAGAGAGAGAGTTACATTCTCGTAAGTGTGGAGTTACTATTTTATTTCAAGAGGAGTTTGATTTTTCAAGTAAGAGATTCTCAATTTAATTTACTTATTCCATGATAGAATTTGTTTTATTAATCCATTAAATGTGAATGACTTTAGACTATTTTATAAAAATAGTATCATAATAATAATGGTACTAGTAAGGATACAAATATTAATTCTTGACTTGTATAATCATGATTGATTTGATTTTAAAGTGGATTCCATATGTTGAGATCATCCTTGATAATTTAGACATGAATTTCTATTTTTGAAAAGTCACTTCCAAATTGAGATGTGACTTACTATTTTTGGAAAATCATATTAGAATTGTTAGAAATGAAATTTTGTTATAGGTGGTTCAAACAGAACTAAAAAATATGATTTCTTCTAGGAGAAATTTATCTCTGTGCTGTCAAATTTTAACACTCCCTCTTAGCTAAGGAGGAATTTATTTTTGCATCAAAGATCTCTGTTTCCTCTGATCTCTTTCATTTATCTCAGTTCAACTCTACTCTGTAACATTTGTAACAATGAAGTCACAATCTAAAGAAGAATCATCTACTTGACACAAGTGTCAAATTTGGAAAGAAAAGTATCATCACATGTTGCATAGACAAGGATTACACTCAACCAATTTTCATCTAAAAAATTTAGGTGATAGAACACAAGCATCACATAGACAAGGCTCAAACAAGTCACATAGAAAAGAACCAAACACAACGAAGTGTCAAGTGGTGGAACACCTGCATCCTAGACAAGTCACACAGACAAGTCTCACTACACCTATTGGCCACATAGGTGGCTCTTCCTACATCCTAGCGGTGGGTTAGATGCATATTGAGGCTTACTCTTGTGGCACACACTACACAAGAGGTTCCTCATCCTCAGGAGCCTTCTGGCATCATTCCCTAATCTTGTGAGCTCTAAGAGGGGGGAAGGCAACTCATTGTTCTCGATCAGCTGTGACCACTTATTGGAATGGTCACGTCCATAAGTCTAAGTTGCTCTTTAAAAACCAAGAACTTCCCTTTCGGTGAAGGCTTGGTAAGAATATCAGCTATTTGATCATCAGTGATGTGATGGAGCCTCACTGCTCTTGTCTGCATTATATCTCGGATATAGTGATACTTGATCTCAATATGCTTGGACTTGTCGTGAAACACAGGATTTTCTGCAAGACGAATCCCACTCTTATTGTCACAATATATAATTGTTGTGTTTGGAACTTGCTCAAATAGTTCCCCAAAGAGACTTCGCAGCTAAGCTGGCTTATAACTAGCCATGCTAGCAACAATCTACTCAGCTTCAACTGTACTCAGTGCAACAAACATATGCTTTCTACTCATCCAAGAGATCATGGCAGATCCCAAGCTAAAGTAACACCTAGAAGTGCTCTTTCTATCAACAAAGTTACCTGTGTTGAGATTTCAATAGGGTAATGCATATGTTAATTCTCTTAACTTGATAACTGTTTGCGTTACTTTTTACTTATTAGCTTTGGTCTTTATTATTCTAATGTGCAATACATCAAACACTACCAAAATAGTAAGAACAATGACACAATATATAGGTTGCAAGCCAGGGCCAAAACCCCTCCTCTTGAGGGGAAAACCCGAAAATCTCTTCTTATCTTTCAGATCTTTCAATTGACGAATACCATGACCTAGACTTAGACAAATACTCTCCAAGATAAAGTCTTCCTCGGCCTCTAGCTGCAATATCTTTTACTTCCTAGTAAATTCAAAATTCTGTTGCCCAACAACTGCTTCTTCTTCTCTAGGAGACTTCGATCTCCCTCTAATAATTCTTTCCTTGACTCCACTTGCCTTTATTCGAGTCCTAGGGCTAGTAGGAAACCCTAAGGGACCTTTGCTTGCCTTCTTGCTCTTTTCGATTCCAAAATCGAGCCTTAGACTTCCCAGTGCAAAAACCCTAACTTCGTACTGCCCCAGAAGTTTTTGCTGCCTAGAAGAAACTGTTGCCCAGATTTCGTATGAGAAATGAGTGAATGGATGATCCAAATGGAGGATGAGTTCTTCTTATATATAGGCTTCCTTCAAGGGTGGACGTGGCTCTTCATGTAGGCCAAGTTGACAACTTATGTAGGCCGACTTGATCTTGGAGGTATTTTTGACATTTTCAAGACAAATTTTTTTTTTTTACAATTTACAATGTGCCCATAGAGTCTTTCATATATGACAATGACTCCTATACCTAGGACAAACCCTAGAAGAACTCAATGGGTGCTTGACATATAAAATAAATTCCTTGGGCAAGAAACCCAAGCTCAATAATAATAATAATAATAATAATTTCTTTTTCATTTTATATATACAAGAGTACATTTCATAATTATGAAGACCGAACCTAGTTACACATTCTTCAACACTCCCTCTTGACTAGGGAGGTATTCATAAGAGGTACATGGCTATTCTCAATCTAAAGAGATCTCATAAGAAGAGTCAGATTGGTAAACCATTTGTCTAGCATCATAATAACCAACATTATCACGTAACAGGGCCTTGACTAACAACTCTATCTCTCTACAAGATGAGAGCACAATGTTGGCGAGTTCAATGATGTATAAACACCATCATCATTGTCTCTCCAAGGTACATACTCCACTTGGGTGTTCACAAAGTATGACCTCTCGTTGGACTATTCTTATCTTGGGTAGCTAATCCTCAAAGAATATCGATCCATGACTACTCTTATCTTGAATGCCCTACCACATTCTCAAAGAGTATCAAATGCCAGATGGTTACCTAATCCTCCATTCTTTCTTCCCAAGTGAAGACAAGAATGTTGTGTCTATCTCTCCCTCTCAATTAGGGAGGACAAATCCACCAAACCAAGCTTGTCCCTTAAGTATACAAGCTTCTTGTTTGGAAGTGATTTTGTCAATATGTCAGCTACCTTCTCATCAATGGAGATATACCGTAGCTGCACCACACCTTTTTTTACTAGCTCTCGTATATAGTGATACTTGTTGTTGATATGCTTTGTCTTCCCATGAAACACTGGGTCCTCAGACAAACAAATACAACTGGTGTTATCACAATGTATCACTGTAGGGTTCATCGGTCCTTCAAACAAGTCATATAGCAATTTCCTTAACCAAACCGCTTCCCTGCTAACTCCACATGCTGCAACATATTCTGCAATTGGACCTTGCTTTCCTTCTTTTAGCAAGACTACAAAATGTATTCTCCAGTTTCCTTTTCCTGTGAATGGCCTTCACTCAGAAATACGACTGTCAGTCCTGGTCCAGTGCATGAAACATGAAGCAGAGAACCATATCTGTTACTCCCTTTCAACCAGGAAGCACTTCTTTATCTAGGCTTCCTCTAAATCTTAGGGAGATCTCTTCTATTCATGCTTCCTTCGGGAGATTAGCTTCTTCTTTTTCGACATAGGAGAATCTTTTTGTGGCTTCTAATCATTTCATCGAAGTTATCATCAACCTCATCATGCTTGTCGCATTGAACATCCTCACCAAGTTGAATATTGTATACCTGCACAACTTAAATAGCAAGTACAGCCAAATCTATAGAAGCATGATGTTAGTCATATTAGAATCACAGAAGCCTTTCAACTTTATACAAATCAGATACCCAAACATTTTAAACAAGAGACATATACTCCTCAACATCCTGTTAGGGACTTTTGTTATACACCCTAGACCATCTCATAACAACATTCACTCCATCTAGGGTTTCAATGTTACTTCCAAAGGTATGACATACCTTAGTACAACATATACCAAACCCTAGAAACAATTTAAATTATATATCTATGGAGCATCTAACATTCTTTCAAAAATACACGTTAGAATTCTCATTCCGGATTCATACAAATCCTAGATTTCATGCAAAAGAATCAATCAAAGTCAATCACAGCTTAATCATTATCATGACTAGCTTCCACTCGGGTTAGTTCCAACCCTTAGATTTCCAGTCAACCATCAATCAGTCACTAACATGACCAACTACTACTAGGGTTAGTTGCAAACCCTAGATTTCTGAGTAATCATTAGACTCAACCAAAATTTCAAATTTCAACAATCTCTTTTATAAGTCTCAAATTATATAGTCAACATTCATCTGAGATTTCTACTTCAACTAAGGTTCAACTCCAAGACCTAAGAGTTTTATTTTCACAAATTCAACAATCTTACACAGATATCAAATCATCATATTTCAAAGATTTTTCTTTGTCTAAGGTTTAAGTCCATAATCTCAACAATCATTACATACACAAATCTCAGAGTGTTATGTTTCACACTAGAAAATGTTACTACTAGGATTTTACTGTAAAGTCCTAGATTTTCATTTCCAACAATCACTCAATAGATTTCGGATTGTTATATCACACACACTAGACATTTTTAACTTCACTAGGATTTAGCTATAACACCCTATATTTTCAGATATCATCATCCTAGAATCTTAGACAAGGACTTCCATTAAATCCGAAAACTCATGACCATCAATGACTAGGTCAACACATATCTAGGAATTCATAACCATACATAAGGATATCATATGTCTTAACAACATTAATACATCTTGACCTAGACCATCCTACGATTTCAGACAAAGGACATATCTATATATGCCTATATTTCATCATTATGCAAATACATGTGTTAGTCAAAACCAACTTCACAAATATCAATAAGAGTTAGACTCACAACCATCTTGATTACACTAGGGTTTGATCAGACATACACACATACCAAGGAAATCATTTCTAAAGACAATGTAAGGGTCTTTCTTACACATTCCAACAAACCCTAATGAGCTAGGGTTCTAGTGTAGAACACAACAAACCATACATTACTAAAACTTCAAAGGTTCAGGATTTTGGACTTTATCATCCATCCCTAACAAGTTAGGTTTTCTTGATCATACCAAAATCTTAAACATGACATTATCAATAAAAATTCAACTACAATATCCCTAATCAACTTAGGGTTTCAGAATTTCACAATAGCATACCCTTCGGTTAGGGTTTTCCAGAACTTGTCTAGGGTTTTACAAAATTAGAGAAGAGTGGGGTGGGTAGATTTATCAAGAGATGAATCACCCAAACAAGAATTACTAAGATTCAATACAACAAGTCATAACAAGGTTAGTAATAGATCATCAAATGAATAATTCTTTCAATCAATGTATTCAAAGCATATGTTTGCTTCTTGACTAACCTTGTCTTGAGAGATCCTCCTTCTTGTAGATGTTTTTCTTAATCAAGACAATAGAGGGAGAAAGGTGATTAGTATTTAATATAATGAAAACTAAATGAGTACATGAACCCAAAACTAAAAAGACATGAGATACTTATCTTTGAGAGTTGTTGGGGGCTCCCTCCGAAGCTTGAGGGAAACCTATAAACTGGAACAAACAAAATGTTGTTGAGGTGGATGTTGCTTCCATCTTCTAGCTTTATGGATGATGATCCAATGCCTTTCATAGGATAGCTCTTGTTGTCTCCAAGTTCCACAGAATATGCAAATTTTCCTTTTGATAAGGTCATCAATTGGTGGGAGTGACCAGTCATGTGCCTTGATGCACTGATATCAATCACCCAGATGTCTTCATCTTGGAACGTCCCATAGAGAGCAGAGAAGAGTCCTTCATCCATTTCTATGAGTGATTCCTTCTTTGAAGATAATATGAGACTCCATACATCTTTGATGCCTTTCTTGAGATGGATTGTAAACCTCTTTGATGCCTTTCTTGAGATGGCTTGCAATCTTCTTGATGACCTTCTTCATTGTAGAGGAGATCTTCATGATGCCCTTAGAGAACCAAAGCTCTGATACCATGTTGAGAATTCAATAGGGCAATGTATATGTTAATTCTCTTAACTTGATAATTGTTTGTTTTACCTTTTTACTTATTAACTTTGATCTTTATTATTCCAATGTGCAATACATCAAACAACTACAACAATAGTAAGAACAGTGACATAGTATATAGGCTGCAAGCCAGGGCCAAAACCCCTCCTCTTGAGGGGAAAATTGAAAATCTCTTCTTATCATTTAGATCTTTCAATTGATGAATACCATGACCTAGACTCAAACAAATACCCTCCAAAATCAAGTCTTCCTCGGCCTCCAGCTGCAATCTTCGACTTCCCAGTAAATCCGAAATTCTGCTACCCAACAACTGCTGCAATTGTTGCTTTTTCTCTAGGAGACTTCGATCTCCCTCTAACTGGTCTTTCCTTGACTTCGCTTGCCTTTATTCGAGTCCTAGGGCTAGTAGGAAACCCTAAGGGACCTTCGCTTGCCTTCTTGCTTCCAAAATCGAACCTTAGACTTCCGAGTGCAGAAACACTAACTTCGTACTACCCCAGAAGATTCTATTGCCCAGAAGAATCTGCTAACCAGATTTCGTACTATCCCAGAAGATTTTGCTGCCCAAATTTCGTACTACCCCAGAAGATTATGCTGCCCAGATTTCGTATGAGAAATGAGTGAATGAATGATCCAAATGGAGGACGAGTTCTTCCTATATATATACTTCCTTCAAGGGTGGATGTGGCTCTTCATGTAGGCGGACTTGACAGCTTATGTAGGCTGACTTGATCTTGGAGGTATTTTTGACATTTTAAAGACAAAATAATTTTTCTTTTACAATTTACAATGTGCCCATAGGGTCTTTCATATATGACAATGACTTCTATACCTAGGACAAACCCTAGAAGCACTCAATGAGTGCTTGACCTATAAAATAAATTCTTTGGGCAAGAAACCCAAGCTCAATAAGAATAATAATAATTTCTTTTTCATTATATATATATGAGTACATTTCATAATTATGAAGAGCGAACCTAGTTACACATTCTTCAACAACATGCAGAATCAACATCAGTGTATCCATGAAGTCTTACATTTTTAGCAGTATATTTCAATCCTAGATTGATAGTTCCATGCAAGTATCTGAGTACATGTTTTGCAACAATCCAATGGGCATGAAAGGGATCAAATATATGTTGACTTAAAGTGTTTATAACAAAGCATATGTCAGACCTAATGTTTACCAAAAACATCAAAGCACCATTGAGTTGTCTATACTTTGTGGGATTTGCTAGACTAGGTCATGCAACTTTGCCACATAAATTCTTAAAGTTCATTTCCATACGAGTATGCATGGACTTACATTCTACCATAGCAAAGCTTTCAAGAAGCTTAACAACATATTTTCCTTGAGAAAGATAAATTTCACTAGGTCTTTGCCAAACCTCTAGACCCAGAAAATAATGTATCAAACCGAGGTCTTTTATTTCAAATTCAGAAGCTAACTCCATCTTACATTGGAGGATAAGAGGTTCCCCTCCTGTCAAGAATAAATCATCAACGTACAATACCAAAATCAAAGGTATACCTTGGACTGTCTTGAAGTAGAGTTTGGGTCTGCACTGCTTCTTATGAAACCAAGCTTTATCAGGTAGCTATCAATGCGAGCATACCAAGCTCTTGGAGCTTGCTTCATCCCATGTAAGGCTTTCTTCAGTCTACATATATGAGTTTCCCTATCATGATCTTCAAAGCCTTGTGGCTGTTCCACAAATACCTTTTCCTCGAGGAAACCATGCAAGAAAACAATTTTCTTTTCACATGCATTTGGTAAAGGGTCCATCCCTGACTTGCAACTATGACAACAATAGATCGAATAGTAGTATATTGAGCTATAGGTGCAAAATCTCATCATAATCTATTCCCTCTATCTAAGAGAAACCTCTAGCTACAAATCTAGCTCTATATTTTTCAATACTACCATCTGCACCATGTTTAATCTTAAAAAACCATTTGGAAGTGACAACAGATTTACCTTGAGGTCTAGGAACCACTTCCCAGAGATCATTCTGGATGATGGGCTCGTATTCTTCAGTCATGGCATCTTTCCATACTTGTTCTTTTACAACTTCTTGAAAGGTGCATGGTTATGCTTGAATGATGTTGCTCATGGCAACAACATACCCTTTAAACCGACTTGGGTTCTTACTTTCTTTGAACATTCCTCTTGGGCAGCATGTTGTTCAACATCTTGCAAGGTATCTCGCAGCCATAGTGGTCTCTTTCTAGTAGGAGGATCATGTGGTGGAGGACCTAGAGGATCCACAGAACCCATTGGATTATCAACAAGCTCATTCTCAAGTTCTGTTTCGGACTCAAATGCAACCTCTTTTTCATTAACAACTTGTCTTTAGGCAATGACAGAAGGAGGAGAGTCTCTTGCTTTTCTAAGAGCAGCATCTTCATCAAATGTTACGTATCCGCTAAACTCTATAGTTTTTTGACCAAGTACATAAATTCTATAAGCTTTTGAATTATCACAATAACCAACAAATGTACCTTTCTTACTTGAAGCTTCCAACTTGTTCCTTTTCTCTTTTGGCACATGGAAGTATACAGGACAACCAAAGATTCTCAAATGACTCACTTTAGGCCTTGTGAAGACTTCTTCGGGAGTCTTATTGTTTAAGGCCTAATGAGGAGTTCTTTTTTGCACATAAACAATGATATTTGTAGATTCTCCCCACAAAAACTTTGGTAGCTTTTGATCATGCGACATGGGTCTGATCGCTTCCATAATGGTTCTATTCTTCCTCTCAGCCACACCGTTTTGTTGTGGATTGTATGACATAATGGTCTTTTTCTTTATTCCGGTGTCTTTGCAAAGACCATTAAAATCATTGGAGGTGAACTCTCCCCCATTATCAGATATGAAAGCTTTGATCAATTTTCCAGTTTGATTTTCAATAGAGCCTTGAAATTTTTGAACATGTCAAATGCTTCCCCTTTTTTTCAAAAGGAATATCCATGTCTTGCGAGAAAAATCATCAACAAAAATCATGAAATACCAGTAGCCACTAAGAGAAGTAACAAACATAGATTCACATAAATCAGAATGTATGAGTTGAAGTACCTGACTAGTTTTTGTTCTACTTGAATGGAATGGTCCCTTGATATGCTTTCCCCTTGCACATCCTTGGAAAACTCCTTCATGATCCATTCTGATCTCAGACATTCCAAAAACCGTCTTCCTTACATGAGGTAAGGATTTATAGTGTAGGTGAACAAATCTTCTGTGCCATAGCTCACATTGAAGATCAGTGTCATGGACTAGTGCATGAATGGGTTTACCATTGAATTTGTAAAGCCCTTCACTTCTTTGATCCAAGAGTGAAGGCTTTTCTCATACTTGAGTTCAAAGGCCAGGTTATAACTTTTCCATTAATAAAAATAATTTTCATTCCTTTATTTTCTAGAGCAGATATGGATACAAGATTCCTTTTCAAATTAGGTACATACATAACTTCTTGCAGAAAAATAGATTTGCCATCATCTAACTGAAATAAAATTGAACCATAACCTTTAACTTGGTGTGTAGAATTTTCTCCAAGGATAACACTTAAATTAGTCTCCTTATCAACTAGATTAGAGAGTGTTTCTTTGTAACCAGTAAAATGTTTGGAAGCACTGCTATCAACTAACCAGTTATCAAATGAATCTGTAGAAGAAAAACTGGAAGGAGAAGAAAGAAAAAAATATACTGATTGAGTTTTCGCTACACTATTTCTATATCTTGGATTTTTTGTTTTCTTAGGATGCCATTTTCTTTGATTTTCAAAAGAGTCTTTTCTATAATCATATTTGTTTTTGGATTTATGTGCTCTTCTTCTTTCTTTAGAGTCACGAGCAAAGTGACCATGCTTTTGATAGTTAAAGCTTCTAACTTTTGACATGTTTAGATTCCCTTTTTTTGATTTGAAAACAAATTTCTTTTTATTACTTTTCTTTCTCTTGTCATAGGTTGTAAAAGTAGTAGGTTCTCCTTCTTCATGATGTGAAATTTTTCCTCTGAAGATCATTTTGGCCTCCTTTTGGATACACTTTACTAGGAGCTCATCAAATGTGGGAATAATGTTGATGTTGTTGATGGTGGTGATAAAAGTCTCCCAAACAGGAGAAATGCCTCCAAGCGCAATCAACACCATTTCTTTGTCGGGTACAACTTCACCAACTGTTGATAGTTGATTCTTGATTTTAGTCATTCTTAGGAAGTATGCTTGAACCATCTCTCCTCTATTCATCTTGATGTCCTTCAGCTGATTCTTCAAGGCAATAATCTGGTTCAAGTTACTAATTGCAAACATGCCAATTGGTTTGTCATACATTTTTTTAGCTTTCTCCGAACCAGAAACATAAGTAATTAGTTGATCACTAAGAGAATCAAGGATAATTTTCCTAGCTTTGATTTTACCTTTTTTATGTTTGGATTTGACAACAACACTTGAATTCTCTAGTGGATCAGCTACTGTGCCTTCAACATACTTTAAAACTTCGTCTTCTTCAAGAGTGAGATCTAGTCTTGCTTTCCATGGATCAAAATTTGAAGCATTATTCAACTTCTCCTCTACCTTGAAGTAGGACGGAGTCATCTTGATAAAAAAAACTTTGGCAGTAAGTGGGGACACTTCAGGTGATCTCTGGTTTCCTTGGACTTGTCTTCACAAAGACTCTGATACCATGTTAAAGTCTGAAAGTTCGTTGCAGAAACTTGAAAGTACTTTGCAGAAACTTGAAAGTACTTTGCAGAAATTTGAATGGAACTGAATGCACTTTGCAAAACACTGAATTTACTTTGTAGAAAACTGAATTTTCTATGCTGTTGCAATTACTTAGAATGAAAATTTCTTCTTCAAACTTTTTATTTCAACAATTGTAGATAGAACGTAAACTTAGGGATCATATGAAGACAACCAAACACAAATATGAGACAGAGTTAGGTTTAATTACCCACCAATGACCAGGGAAAAACCCACAAAGGGAAAACCCAAATGATTCTTCTTCTATTAGATTTTTACAATGGTTTAGCAGAATACAAAGAGAGAGGGAGAGAGAGAATGAGAATGAATAAAGTCGTCAATGTCTAATCAACTTGTAGCTAAGTGCTCTTTCTCTTTTCTTGAAGATCTTTTTCTCTTGATCAGATCGTGTTCTTCACACTTCCTTTAGCTCTTCCCTTGCTGTCACACTTTTCTTGCAGACACTCAACATTAGCCTTCCTTCTTCACAATGAACATGCTACTCTCAACTCTAAGTTGCTCTTGCTTAAATAGATGATAAAGGAGAGGAGTTACAAAATGAATTCATGTCTTGAGCCAATAATAGGAGAATCGAATTCCATGAGGGAGGAGTTACTTGAGGAGAAGTGTAACTCATCACAAGAATAGAGAGAGAGGTACACTTGTCATAAGGAGTTACAATTCGAATTAGGGGGAGAGAGAGTTACAGTTAAACAAGAGAGAATATTTGGTGAGAGTTACGAATCGAATTGAATAAGGGAGTTACAAGTGCATTTAATGAGGAGTTACACTTTTGCCATACATTGAATTAGAGATAGAGAGTTACATTCTCTTAAGTATGAAATTATTATTTTATTCCAAGAGAGAGGTTCAATTTCCCAAGTAAGAGATTCTCAATTTAATTTACTTATTCCATGAGAGAATTTGTTTTTATTAATCCATTAAAGGTGAATGACTTTAGACTTTTATAAATAATAGTATCATAATTATAATAATACTTGTTAGGATAAAAATACTAATTCTTGACTTGTATAATCATGATTGATTTGATTTTAAAGTGAATTCCATATGTCGAGATCATCCTTGATCATTTAGACATGACTTTCTAGTTTTGGAAAGTCACTTCCAAATTGGGATGTGACTTACTATTTTTGGAAAGTCATATTATTTCTTCTAAGAGAAATTTATCCTAGTGCTGTCAAATTCTAACAATTTTTACTTTACTTGGTTTTTTCTTTTACTTGTTATTATTAGTTTTTTTCTTCATCAAACAACTACCTAACCATAAAGAACAATAAGACAAAGGACACAAGGGCCAAAACCTCTCCAATTGTGAGAGGAAAACCCACAAGAATTCTTCTTATATAATCTTCAATTGACAAATTCCAAGACCTAGACACTTGACCAAGACCCTCCAAGACCAAGCTAAATCTTGCTTCCAACTTCATTTTGTAACTCAGCCTTCCAACTGCATCTTCTTCAATTTCGACCTCCCCAACAGATTCTTTGGCAATTTCGACTTGCCCAACAAATTCTTCTGCGACTTCGACCTGGCCAACAGAGTCTTTTGCAACTTCGACCTGCCCAAAAAATATTCTGTAGAAACCCTAACCCTTGCACATGTGAGAGATGATGGTGCGATCTTGTTTCTTTCTCCTTTGCTTGGGTAGATTCTCTCTCTTAGAGAATTCAGCTTCCAAAATAGCCCTTCTTGATCAACTAACTTCACTTCTACAACTCGACCTAACTGCGGCAATATGTGCCCTAATTCTTTCGCACGTGTGGTGAGAAGTAGCCCAAAACCAATCCAAAATAATTCGAATTTTTCTCCTCCCTTTGTCTTTCTCTTCTTTGCACTTAAAGTGTGTCCTCCAAGTGAGGTTGAGGTTGTTAAAATTTTCAGATTGTTCTATGCTGTATCAATTACTTTAGCCCAATTCAATACTTCAATTAGCAATTTTTCAATAGCAATTAGTTTTTCCATTCATCAACAATAATTGAAGATAGAACAATAAATGCAATGACAAAGGAGACAATCAACACATCAACAAGAGACACCAGGTTTGGTCAAAGACCAAGGAAAAACCTCACAAGGGGGAAAACCCTTTGAAATTCTTCTTCTATTAGATTGTCATAAAATGTTCAGCATAGAGTACAATGAGCCCAATACAATATCGTTAGCAAAACAACCCAATAACATTCATAAATAAGTTTCCAATATCTGAATATATCATAGACAATTTTTCCTGTTTGCGGTCAACTTCAGTCAACGGTCAATTTCAGTCAAACTTCCTGGTCGTAATGCATGATGAGCTATGCGAGTGACTTGAGGCTTTTAGTCGCACCCTTGATGCCTGCAAGTCGACGACTGTGGTCGAATTTGGATTGTGACGTCCCTGCGACTGTAATCTGAAAACCCTAAAATAGATGTGAGCATCGGGCGTTGTAATTTCGGACTTTTGTGAACTTTTGTTGTCATCCCTGTCTCAGCCTTGTGTGAGCCAATTAATGAAGAAGAGAAGAAGATGCTTGGTGATGTCCAAATGAGCTTGAGGTCACTTGTATTTATAGGCTTTCATGGTTGTCCAATTTGCTTTAGGGCCGACCTGTCCAAATGTGCATATGTGGGCTTTTCTTCATAAGTGCACTTTCCCTTGTCCAAATTTGATGATCTTTAGGTCGATTTTGGTCCTCTCGAAAAGAGGAATTCAATCATCATCTCTATCAAATGAGCTGTCCAAAGTAGAATTTGACTGTAGTTGCACAATCTAACACTACCTCTCAACTAGGGAGAATTCCACGTGTTAATATGACCATCAATCAATATGTCATGTATATCCTGTCGTCACATCATGTCCCATCTTTGCCCAACTCTATCTGCTGAAACATTCTCGAATATAAAGAAGAAGAATTGTCGGGGAGTTAAAGCTACCACCCTTTGTTGAAAAGTAACTAGGTTTGGTCTTCATAATGATGTGTAATTATGATTTTATGTAATTGATGAAAAGAAGAAAAATAAAATTATTATTGTAATGCTTGTCTCATGGGTTTCATGAGCAAGGAATTTTATTTCTAGTGATGGCTCCCATTGAGAGTCTTTAGGCTTTGTCATCTAGTCATAAAAGTCAATTTGAGTCTATGTCATGTATGAAGGAACCTTTTTGGGCATATTACATTTTGTATGAGTCATTAGACAAGTAAGAAAGACCCTCCAAGACAAGCACACGCATCTCCAAACATGTTGGCTTTAAGAAGAATAATGAAATCTCCTCACAAGACACGTCAACCTAGCTCACTGTTAAGTTGGCTTATTATCCTAAGCAACCGCTATAAATAGGCAGCTTGGCCTAATTTCAGAACATAGATTTTCAGTGAAGCAAGTTTGAAGTGAAGCAGTGCGAAGGTGATAAAGAAGGAACCTAATAACCAGCGACGAAGAAGGAAAGAGCAACGAGGTCTCTAGGGTTATTTTGGGACTGTTTTTGGGCCACCTTACCTCCACACATGAGTAATTACACTCCTGTACATTGCAGAAATAAGGTCGAGGTATAACAGTCACAGTGAGAGAGGATTTCGAGTGAAAGACAAAGCCGAAGTGTCAAAGAAGCAACGTCTTTCTAGAGCGCAAAAGATATAAGGTCAATGTTGGTCAAGCTCATGTGCTAAGGGTTTTTGAACTAGAACCAAGGAGTGCTGTACTGAACCAAGGGACTGAAATTCTGAAGAGTAGCTGTGAAAGAAGAAGAAGCAAAGATTTGATCATTGCAGAAAGAATCTCATCAAGGAGGATTTGTGTCTTGGTCTTGGAGTAGCAATAGGTCAAGGGTCTTGGTCTTGGTATTCGTCAATTGGAATCTCTATAGGAAGAAGAATTTGTTCGGGTTTTCCTCTCAAAGAGTGAGAGGTTTTGGCCTTGGTTGATAGCCTATATTCTGTGTCTCTTGTCTCTTTATGGTTTATGCATTGGTCGCTGTTTGATGAAGAAGAATACTAATAATCCAAGTAAAAGAAAATCCTAATCTAAAGAAGTAAAAAGTACTCATAAGAAATTACTAATAGAAGAGAAACCACATAATTGCTATGCCCTAGATTTCTCAACATGGTATCAGAGCTAAGGTCACTAAGCCAAGGAAGGGCATCTTATCAAGGGACATTCAAGGATCAAATGTCAAGGAAGGAATCAAAGCAAAGATCATCTTGAAGTCAAAGGAAGCATCATAATCCTAGATCAAAGAAGTCTACAAAGAAGTATTGGGATCATCATCAGGAGGGAGAAGGCCAAAACCCTACATCTACTCAAGTTAAAGTGTTTTGAAGACTAGTCATCCAAAGGAAGCTAGACGGGAAGGCTGTGTCATCTCACTCTTTGTGGGATCAAGGATCATTCTTGAAGTAAACTACCTTCATCAAGGAGAAGTTTTCTATCTTCTGTATCATCATCGACATCAAGGAAGCGTCAAGAAGAAGGAGCATCCTATCAAGTAAGTATATTTATGTCCACATCTGGATCTATCAAAATGTCTTTTTGCAAGGAAAGCAACAAATTGGTTGGGGCTTCAAACTATCTTGCATGGAAGAAAATGGCAGATTTGAATCTCATTGAAAATGAGGTTATGGAACATGTCAAAGGTTCTACCACTAAACCAAGAAAGGAAGATGCTCAAGCTCTTACCAGGTATATGAAAGGGGAAGTTAGGGCTCAAAGGATTCTCATAGAATACATCAAGGATCCCCTCATCCCATATGTATCTAAACTCGAAATTTCAAAAGAAATCTATGACAAACTGGTAGAGTTGTATTCCGTAAGCACTGCTGGAGAAGTCATCTCATTAAGGCAAGAACTCTACACGCTGAAGATGTCAAGGGAAGATGGAATAGCCTCATACTTTATGAGGATATCTGAGATCCAGGATCAACTACAAGATTTGAAAGAAGTCATGTCTGATAGAGAAATGACTACAGTTGTATTAAATGCACTACCGAAGGAGTGGGGTAACTTTACTTCAAGTATTTATGGGAAGAAAGAAGCTACTCCATTCCAAGATCTATGGTCACTGTGCAAGATTGAAGAATCTAGACTAAAGGCCAAATTTGATGTGGGAGTAGGTGAGCAAAATCAAGCTTATGCTACAATGACAAGAAGAAAAGGAAAATTTGGAAGTTTGATTCTCGGAAAAAGAAAAGGAACATGGCTAAGATCCAATGCTATGGGTGTCAAGAATATGGACACTACAAAAGAGATTGTCCTAAGATCAAGAAGGACAATAACAAAAGAGGAAGAGAAGAAGCTCATATCACTGAAGAAGTGGAGGAAGCTGAAAAGAAGAAGTCCAAGATAGAGGAAATAAGAGATATCTACTATGATTAAGATAGTCTTCCTCACCCAAGTTCTTTTCAAGTTCCTAAGTCTTCTGTTGTAAGATATGGTTATCATGATTCACTAAATGGGATGCATTAAGGCATCATAGAAGCATTGGAAGCAAGAGCTCGTGACATCATCATAGAGAAGCATGGAAGATGGTTAAAACCTATGGAAGTCAAGGATATAGCTCTGGGAATCTCCTTGGAATAAATAGCAAGGTCATTTAGTACCAGGTTCATCATACATCTGTCAAAAGGATACATCTGCTAATGGGAATACTTTAGATCCTCAAGATCATTTGATGGAATCTTTATTGAAAGGTTCACTGATCATGAGGGGAAGAAAGTTTTTCATCAAGAATTCCAAACTTGTGGAATTCATGGGATGATGGTATGATGACATAAAAGAGAAACAAATCAAGGGATTGAAGCTCTTTCAATCAAGGAAGCTGCTGCAAAAAGTTTGGATAAGCCAAAGGGAAAATGCGATATGTATGCTTACGTTTGATATTATAGAAGTCATGTCTTATGGTTTCAAGTAACATGATCAATGCTTTATCTTGAGAGCACAATCAAAGGAAGGATCTCCTCTTTCAAAGGAATGTAGAAATGCATGGGTCACACAGTCACTAGATGAAATCAACATAATATGTCCTCATATGAAGTATGAGGTGGTTGACTTAAATTGAGGAACTCTGATCGGAAGCTCCTGGGAATGAAATGCGTGAAGAAAGGAAGGAAGAGATCATGGAAGATGCAACCATGGTAGAGGCAATCAACATTCGAAATACCAAGAAGATTTGACTAGGATATTGCCATGGAAGATATGAAGACTCTGATGAAGTTTGAAAAAGAAAGAGACCCTTGACAATATATATCTTTGGGAGATGTGTCTATATGTATGCAGGATGCTGGAGGTAATGTTGATTTTAATGTTCATTCCCTTATTTTTGAATAAATATCTGGATGGGTTTATGTAGGGCTGCAGAGGGAAGATCTATGGATGTCTTCCACCACCGATGCACATGTAGTAGGATGAAAGATCCTTAAGTAAACGTGGCATGAAGAAAGCAACATGGCATGAAGGAAGGCTAGATATGGACTGATGGATCACTTCTGATGATGACATGGTAGACTCATGGATGAAAGTGATGGATGGTCGGTGTCCTATGTAGAAATCCCAAACATGAAGTCTCCTAGATAACGAAAAGAAGTTCACGACATCGTGAGGAGTTCTTCAAGCAATTGGTTGCCCCATCATCTCCACCTGAGGAGCTGTTGTAGGCCCCTAATTAAGAGGGAGCCTGGAAACAAGTTTCTTACTTAGAAGAAACTTGGAAATTCCTAGGCCAAGAGGAAGTTTAGGTACATTCCTTCCTAGGAATGAGTACATTCCTTTATTGGAATAGATATGACTTCCCTAAATAAGAGGGAGAGATAGACACATCATTCTTGTCTTCACTTGGGAAGACGAAATGGAGGATTGGGAAAACATTTGGCATCTGATGATCTCTAAGGATGTATTAGGGCATCCAAGATAAGAGTAGTTGTAGAGGACTGATATTCTTTGAGGACTGGGAATCCAAGATAAGAATAGTCTTGGTGGAACACACCCTAAGAACCTGGGTGGAGTATGTTCCGAAAGAAACAATGATGAGGGTGTCTATACATCACTGTTCTCACCAACATTGTGCTCAGATCTCGTGGAGAGATAGAGTTGTTAGTCAAGGCCTTGCTATGTGACAATGTTGGTTGATATGATGCTATACAGATGGGTTACCAATCTGATTCTTCTTATGAGAAATTCTTCAGATTAAGAATGACCAAGTACCATTATGAATACCTCCTTAGTTAAGAGGGAGTGTTGAAAAGTAACTAGGTTCAGTCTTCATAATGACATGTGTAATTATGATTTTATATAATTGATTAAAAGAAGAAAAATAAAACTATTATTGTAATGCTTAAAGTCTCATGGGTTTCATGAGCAAGGAATTTTATTTTTAGTGATGGCTCCCATTGAGAGCCTTTAGGATTTGTCATTTAGTCATAAAAGTCAATTTGAGTCTATGTCATGTATGAAGGACCCTTCTTGGGCATATTACATTTTGTATGAGTCATTAGACAAGTAAGAAAGACCCTCCAAGACAAGCACAAGCATCTCCAAACATGTCGGCTTCAAGAAGAATAATGAAATCTCCTCAAAAGACACATCGGCCTAACACACTGTCAAGTTGGCTTATTATCCTGGGCAACCACTATAAATAGGCAGCTCGACCTAATTTCAAAACATAGATTTTCAGTGAAGCAAGTCTGAAGTGAAGCAGTGCAAAGGTGATCAAGAAGGAGCCTAATAACCAACAAGGAAGAAGGAAAGAGCATCGTGGTCTCTAGGGTTATTTTGGGACTGTTTTTGGGCCACCTTACTTCCACATGTGAGTAATTATAGCATTGTAGATAAAAGGTAGAGGTATAACAATCACAATGGGAGAGGATTTCGAGTGAAAGACAACGCAGAAGTGTCAAAGAAGAAGTCTCCTTCTAGAGAGAAGAAGATATAAGGTGATTGTTGGTCAAGCTCACGTGCTACGGTTTTTTAACTAGAACCAAGGAGTGCTGTACTGAACCAAGGGACCGAAATTTTGAAGAGTAGCCGTGAAAGAAGAAGAAGCAAAGATTTTATCATTGCAGAAAGAATCTTGTCAAGGAGGATTTGTGTCTTGGTCTTGGAGTGGCAATAGGTCAAGGGTCTTGGTCTTGGTATTCGTCAATTGGAATCTCTATAAGAAGAGGAATTTGTTCGGGTTTTCCTCTCAAAGAGTGAGAGGTTTTGGCCTTGGCTGATAGCCTATATTCTGTGTCTCTTGTCTCTTTATGGTTTATGCATTGGTAGCTGTTTGATGAAGAAGAACACTAATAATCTAAGTAAAAGAAAATCCTAATCTAAAGAAGTAAAAAGTACTCACAAGCAGTTGCTAATAGAAGACAAATCACATAATTGCTATGCCATAGATTTCTCAACACCCTCTACATCGTCGGAGAGCATATCTCAATCTGAAACCACATCGGGGAGTACATCTCAACCCAAAATCCTATGGGGGAGCTAAATATCTCTGAGCCCATATCGAGCACTAGGCGATATAAGCGAGCACATCTCAACCCATCCTATTGCCTATCGATCTTCCCAATAATGACCCTCAAGAGTCATGTGGTAGAACACCTGCATCATAATCTGAGCTTGGGAGAGATACCTGACTTACCAAAAGGTAAGGATCACACGCCCCCAAGCCTCCTCAACCCGTTGGCCAGATGGGGAGAGACAATCCCAACAAGACTGACTTGTGGGTATGATGCCAATTGGGGTATACTTTGCAAAGACCAAGATAGGGGAGCAACATCTCCAACCCTATGGGTAACAGATAGGGGTGATACCCTATTGTCCAGAGATCCCTCAACCCCAGGAGCCTTCTATCTCAATTCCACACCTTGGGAGCTCAAACAGGGGGGAAGAGCTGGCTTAGTGTCCTCTATCAGCGATGCCCCTTATTAAGAGGGGTCACATCAATCAGTCCAAGCTGCTCTTTGAAGACCAAGAACTTCCCTTTCGACAAAGCCCTTGTGAGAATATCTGCAATCTGCTCACCTGTCAATATGTGATGGAGTCTAATGGTTCCTCTCTGCACCATGTCTCAAATGAAGTGATATTGAATCTCTATGTGCTTGGATTTGTCATGAAATACATGATTCTCTACTAGATGGATCCCACTCTTGTTGTTGCAATATAACACTGTAGTGTCTAGGACCTGCTCAAATAGATCTCGAAAGAGCTTCCTCAAACAAACTGCTTCGCAACTAGCCATGCTAGCGGCAATATATTTTGCCTCGACAATACTCAATACTACGAATTTCTTCTTCCCGCTCATCCAAGATATCATGGCAGATCCAAGGCTAAAACAACATCCAGACGTACTCTTCCTGTCGACAATGTTTCCTACCCAGTCAGCATCGGTGTATCCATGAAGTCGAACATCTTTGGCAGAATATCTCAGACCAAGTGTGATCGTCCCATGCAAATATCTCAAAATGTGTTTGGCAACGATTCAATGTGCATGGAGAGGCTTAGTCATGAATTGACTCAATGTTTTCATTGCATAACATATGTCTGGACGGGTGTTCACTAGGAACATCAGAGCCCCAATCAACTGTCTATACTCGGATGGGTTCGCCAAATCGGGTCCTGCAACGTCTCCACATAACTTCTTGAATTTCATTTCCATCGATGTGGGTAGTGACTTGCATTATGTCTTTCCCAATCTTTCCAGCAACTTCACAACATATTTTCCTTGTGAAAGGAAAATCTCACTGAGCTTTTGCCACACCTCAAGGCCTGGAAAGTAATGCACGATTCTAAGGTTCTTCATCTCGAATTTAGAGGCTAGCTCCCTCTTACACTCGATTATGAGGGTTTCACTACCTAACAAGAATAGATCATCAACATATAAAACCAAAATCAACGACATACCTTGGATTATGTTGAAGTAGAGGTTGGGATCAACTTTGCTTCTCGTGAATCCAAACTTCACCAAATAATTGTCTATGCGGGCATACCATGCTCTGGGGGCTTGCTTCAAACCATACAATGCCTTCTTTGTTGGAGAATCTAGGGTAAAGTAGTGTTGTGATGATTCTTTGTGACTTGATAACAATTTGTGAAGTCTTTTTACTTTTTCTAGTTAGCTTACACTTCTTCTTCTTCTTCTTATTAGTGCATATGTGTGTGCTTCATCAAACTGCTTTAAAAACAAAATAACAAGAACACAAAATTTGGCTCTCTGCCAGGGACAAACCCTCTCCACTCTTGAGAGGAGAACCCTTTGTAAGATTTCTCTTATTGAAGCTTCTTATTTGAACAATTGCCAAACCCTAGACCCTTGACTCTAGGATCATCCAAGAACAAGTCAAATCCTTCCTCTTTCTGCACTATAGCTTCTGGCACATGGTCCTCTGTCTTCCGACTCTTGCTCCTTAGTATTTCGTCCTTTTTCTGCTACTTGTCTAAGTTAGGAAACCCTAAATATTAGGGCTTCTTTACTTCATTATAGAGAGGACCTTCTTCGCTTTACTTGGGATACCTTGTAGACCTAGATGCGTATCTAAATGAGGCTTCTCATTCTATTGCCCTTAACTACTGTCAAATCTGTAAAGTTTTCTTGATGCACATGTGAACAGAAACCTAAAAGAACCTCCTTTTATTCGCTGGCTTTTCCCTCTTCTTCGCTGGATGGGGAGGCCTTATAGTACTTGTTCCTTAGCCCCAAAACCAAGATACTTGCTGTTGCTGTAATGACCGCAGGGAACTTCCTTTACCTTCGCACGTGTGGTTGCTAGAAAACTTCTATTTTCCTTCATTGTTTTTTCTATTTGTTTGCTTCCCTTGTAAACCCCTTGAACTTGGCTTCCTTCGTCCTTCTTGTCTCCTCCTTGCTCGCGGATTTCAAAGCTTTAGTTGTGTGTCCAAATGAGGAGTGGACAAAGTCTACAAATAGAGGTCCAAATGAGGTTGTGTTTAGGCCGACTTGATAGTTACATTGTTTTCATCTTTTATTTGTCATTTTCCAGCTTGTAGACTTCGTTGTTGCTAGGAGAGGATTTGACCATGCTTGGAGGTGTTCCCATGACCTTGTATGATGTCATACATGATGTAACATGCCCTCAAAGTGTCTTATCATAATTACATTTTGACTTTAACTCTCTAGAAGCACTTCAAAATGTGCTTGTCCTATTTTCAATGAGCAAGAAACTCATTGACAAATAATATCAAAATAAATTTTCTTTTCTTGAATAAGTACAAATATCAAAATTGCATTTATGAAGACCGATCCTAGTTACATTTTCTCCAACATTCTTCAATTTGTAAACATTTGTCTTTTGATCCTCTACTTCAAATCCCTGTAGTTGCTCAACGTACACTTCTTGTATCATGCATTAAAAGAATGCAGTCTTCACATCCATTTGATGAAGGGTCCATCCTTGACTTGCGGCAAGGGAAACTATCGAACGAATTGTTGTATATCGAGCCACAAGTGCAAATATATCATCATAATCTTCTCCCTCTTTTTGGGAGAATCCTCGAGCCATGAACCTTGCCTTGTATTTCTCAATGCTACCATCAACTCCATGCTTGATCTTGAATAGCCACTTAGAAGTCACCACATATTTCCTCTTCGGTCACAACACAACATCCCATTTGTCATTCTTCATAATCGATTCATATTCTTCGGCCATAGCAACTTTCCAAACTTGTTCTTTTACGACTTCTTAGAATGTGGGAGGTTCAGATTGAATCATAGTGCTTATGGTTGCGACATCCCTTGTACCTGCATGGCTTCTTCATTTCTCTAAATGATCTTCGAACGAGAGCTTGTCTCTCATCATCTTGTAATGTGTCTTGAAGCCAAAGTGGCCTCTTCCTAGCGGGAGGATCACATGGAGGAGGATCTAAGGGATCCATGGGTTCCATGGGATCATCAACAATATCTGTCTTAGATTCGGGCACAGAAGGACCATCTAAAATATCCATATCATCATTCTTCTCAGGAGGAGGAGGCAGAGGAAGGTCCCTTGCTTTTCCAAGGGCGGCATCTTCATTGAATGTAACATCCCTGCTAATTTCAACCTTCCTTTGACCAGGAATATATATTCTAAATGCTTTAGAATTTTCACAATATCCAACAAATGTACCTTTTCTTCTTGAGGCTTCCAACTTGTTCCTTTTGTCCTTCGGCACATGAAAGTATATGGGGCAGCCAAAGATACAGAGATGACCAACATCGGGCTTGACACTTGTGAATACTTCTTCGGGGGTCTTGTTGTCCAATGCTTGATGAGGTACCCTATTTTGAACATATACGACAACATTTGTTGCTTCTCCCCAAAGGAACTTCGACAACTTTTGATCATGGAGCATGGCACGAGCAACTTCTATAATGGACTTGTTCTTTCTTTCAACCACTCCATTTTGTTCGGGAGTATAGGGACAATTGTTTATTTCTTGATTCCTTCCTTCTTGCAAAAATCAGTGAACTCTTTTGATTTGTACTCTCCACCATTGTCGAACTTGAATATTTTAATTTTCTTCCCTATTTGATTTTTGTTCAAAGTTTTGAACTCCTTGAACATTTCAAAGGCTTCATCCTTGTGCTTCAAATAATATATCCATGTCTTTCTTGAGAAGTCATCAATGAAGGTGATATAGTAGAGATGGCCACCAATAGAATGCATGAGAATTGGACCACATATATCATAATGAATGAGATGGAGGATGTTATTTGTCTTGTTCTCGCTAGAGTGGAATGACCCCCTTGTCTTCTTTCCATTGGCACAACCTAGACATACTCCATGATGGGCTTGAACCTTGGGAATACCTGAGACAAATTTCTCCGATTTCGGAAGAGCATCATAATGTAGATGGGCCAATCTTTGGTGCCATAGCTCACTTAGATGATTAGTATCATGGACCAATGCTAGAAGTGGTCTTCTAGTAACCTTGTAGAGTCCTTCATATCTTGATCCTAATGTGAATGCATCTCTCATAGGTGATCCAACAGGCCAAGTAAGAACCTTTCCCTTGATGAAGGAAACCCTCATCCCTTTGTCTTCCAAAGCAGATATTGATACCAAATTCTTCTTCAACCTTGGCACATACATCACATCATGAAGCAAAATAGATTTTCCTAAATTGAAATGAAATTTGATGGACCCAAAACCTTTAACGGGATGAGTGGAGTTGTCTCCAAGAATGATTTTCAAATTTGATCCCCTCTCTACCAAATTAGAGAGAACTTCCTTATAACCAGAGAAGTGATGAATAGCCCCATTATTGACCAACCAACTATCCCACGAATCTAGAGGAGATGAACTAGTAAGGGCAAAAATAAGAATATATTCAGATTGATTTGCAACATTGCTTTCATACCTAGAGTATTTTGAATTCTTTTGTGGATGACAATCTTCTTCATGATCACTTGGAGCATCTCTTCTTCTTCTTTCATCTCTTCCATTGCGATCATTTCTTTGGTCATCTCTCTTTCTTTGATCATTGAATCTGTGGTCTAGTGTTCTTCTCGGGGCAATCTCGAGCATAGTGGCCTTTCTTATGACAATTGTAGCATTTAATGTGCAAACATTCCTTCTATTTGGATTTCGAGGAGGAGGCTTTATTGAATTTGATGGACTTCCTTTCCCTTTCTTCTGCTTCTTGTCACGAGCGATGAATGTAGCAGACTCTCCTTCTTCATTCTTTTTAATCCTTCCTCTTGATATCATCCTTGATTCTTCTTGAGTGAGCTTTCCAACAATTTCATCGAATGATAGGAGGACATTGTTGTTGCTTATAGTAGTAATAAAGGTTTCCCAAATAGGAGGGAGACCTCTTAGAGTCATAATTACCAATTCCCTGTCAGGCATAGATTCCCCAACTCTTTGCAATTGATCTCTAAGACGAGATATCCTCATTATGTAGGATTGCACAAACTCTCCTTTGTTCATCTTTGAGGCATAGATGATTTCATTCAAATTGTTGACTTCATACATGCCAATTACCATATCATATATGTCCTTAGACCTTCTCAAGTTTCCAACATATGCAAGTAAATTATCTTGTAAACCATTAGCTATTATTTGCTTTGATTTTAACTCACCTTTCTTGTGCTTGTTCTTGACAGCAGTGGAAGCATTCTCTGGAGGCTCAGGTACTTTTCCTTGAATGTAGTCCAAAACATCATTGTTATTAGCTATGATCTCCAACCTGACTTTCCATGCAACAAAATTGGATGAGTCACCCAACTTCTCATTTTCTTTGAAGAAGGAAGTCATCTTGACTTGGCTAGATCGGCTCTTTCAACTTTCCAAAGATGATTGCTTCAATGCTTGTCTCCTTTTGGGCTTGTCCTTCACCTTGGCTCTGATACCATGTTAAAATTTTTAGATCGTTCTATGATGTATCAATTACTTTAGCCCAATTCAATACTTTAATTAGAAATATTTTCAATAACAATTAGTCTTTCCATTCATCAACAATAATTGAAGATAAGAATAGTAAATGCAATGACAAAGGAGACAATCAACACATCAACAAGAGACACCAGGTTTGGTCAAAGACCATGGAGAAATCCCACAAGGGGGAAAACCCTTTGAAATTCTTCTTCTATTAGATTGCCATAAAATGTTCAGAGAATACAATGAGCCCAATTCAATATCATCAACAAAACAACCCAATAACATTATGAAATAAGTTTCCAACATCAGAATATATCAGAGACAACTTTTCCCGTCTGCGGTCAACTGCAGTCAACTTTAGTCAAAGGTCAATTTTAGTCAAACTTCCCGGTCGCATGCATGAGGAGTTGTGCGAGTGATTGGAGGCTTCCAGTTGCACCCTTGATGCCTACAAGCCAACTATTGGTCAAATTTGCCTTGTGACATGCCTGCTACTGTAATCCAAAAACCCTAAAATAAATGCAAGCCTCGGACCCTGTAATATCGGACAATTTTGCAAACTTCTGTTGTCATCATAGTTATCAGAACTAGACCGGTCATTGAACTATTAGACCCCTCAGACTGGGAACTGGTCAGAAGCGTACGGAAACCGGTAAAACGACCGGACCAAAAAACCAATCAACCAAAAACACATAAAATATTCAAATTTTGAAGAAAAACATATATATTCATGTGCATCCATATGAATCCAAACCATTTATACACAAATAAGCAAAACTTCTCATTTATATAGCATGTAAGGGTGCACATAACCAAAATAGCACCAAGTGCAATCCATCTCTAAACCAAAAATACATCAACAAACAAGCTCCACGTGGCCTCAAGCATCCAAAAAAAATTATGCTACAACAAATACCTACATCATCACAATCATTGCCTATACTAGGATCTTCGTCATCAGTATCTCTCTCTAAGCATTGAATTTAGATAAAAAAATCATAGCATGTCAAGTCAAGATTTTGTTTGAGTGATGGGTATTATTTTTAGTAGGTTCATCATAGAGTAGTTCAACAACCAATGCCACTAACATCAAGGTACATAGAGGGCTTGGTGCTTTTCATTGTATATTAGTTCCATACCCTCGTACATGAGAAAATCCAATGTAATGTTGCAATCCCCTAATCCTGAAATCCTAGAAAGTTGTTAACTCTGATGGATTTTGAGTGAGATCTAAAATTATACTTTCTCTTTATGAAATCTAACGAGGTCAAAACCACTTTCAAACACCCTGAGTCATTTCATGGTAATGTTAAAAATTCAAGTAATCTTTATCTTTCATTTTCATCCTTTTACTTTAAGAATTTAATATTACCATGAAATGTATAGCAATAGTAGGGTCATATGCTTAAATATTAGGCACCTATTATCGGCTACTACCCAACTAAGACAAACATTAAAAGAATAAAAGCAAAACAAGCCCCACTTGTTGCGTTCTGCTGAAGAGTGTAACTAGGTTTGGTCTTCATAATGACATGTAATTATGATTTTATGTAATGAGATGTAAAGAAGAAAATAAAATTATTATATTGACTTGCTTCATGACTTCCATGAGCAAGAGATTTTGTTCTTGAATCAAGGCTCCCATTGAGAGGCTTTAGGATTTATTTGTCATCTAGTCATCAAATGATAGAGTTGTTGTCATGTAATGAAGTCATGTTACACTTTGTAAAAGGTCAAATTTGTCCATGTAATGTATCCTCCAAGACCTTGTCACTTATCCTCTTCAAGTCGGCCTACAACGATGAAAGATCATACTAGAAGAAGTCAGCCTAAAGGACATGAGATGAGGTGTATATAAACCCTAACTCAACCTCACTTGAAAGGAAGCAACTTGTCAAGCATTTGGTGAAGAAGTGCTAAGAAGAAGGCTACAAAGTAGTGCGAAGAAGTGAGAAAGAGGATTCTTCTGGGCAAGAGAAGAAAGAGGATTATTTTGGGCAAGAGAAGAAAGAGGTTTCTTCTGGGAAAGTGAAGAAGGAAATTTCTTCTGGGGTAGTGAAGAGAAGTTTCTTTTGGGGCAGCGAAGGAGGATTCTTTTGGGTGACCGAGATAGAGATCTAGAGACCAAGTTTCTGTAGAGGAGACCAGTGAAAACCTAGAGATCGAGATTCTCTAGAGGAAGCCGAGAAGTAGTAGTGTGAAATAGAGACCGATTTTCTCTAGAAGGGAGTCGAGGAGAGTAGTTCGAGATAAAGAAGAAAGTCGAGAAAGGGAAGAGGCAGAACATCAAGGTTAGTGACAAGGTTCTTGGGAGGATATTAGAGTCAAGGGTCTGTGTCATGGTCTTGGTACTCATCAATTGAAGATCTAGAAGAAGAATTTTGATCGGGCTTTCCTCTCAAGAGGTGAGAAGTTTTGTTTGGGGTTGACAAGTCTACATACCGTGTCACTTGTCTTTTATTGTGCATATTGGTAATTGTCTTGATGAAAAGAACACAATAATAGCATAACGAAGAAAAGACTATACGCTAAGAAGTAAAAGTATATCACAAGCATTTATCAAGCGGAGAAATATTTTAACTATTCATGCCCTAGATTTCTCAACACGTTCTCCTTGGTTTTACCATACTGAACAGACAAAAATGGTTCAAGTCACCGGTTCGAACTGGTTTTTGCCTCGAAATGGTCAGACCGGTCTGAATCGTTCAGTCTGGTTCGGTCCTTATAACACTGGTTGCTGTCCCTGCCTTAGACTTGTGCGAACCAATCAATGAAGAAGAGAAGAAGATGCTTGGTGATGTCCAAATGAGCTTGAGGTCACTTGTATTTATAGGCTTTCATGGGTGTCCAATTTGCTTTAGGGCCGACCTGTCCAAATGTGCATATGTGGGCTTTTCTTCATAAATACACTTTCCCTTGTCCAAATTTGATGATCTTTAGGTTGATTTTGGTCCTCTTGAAAAGAGGAATTCAATGCAATCATCATCTCCATCAAATGAGCTGTCCAAAGTGGAATTTGACCATAGTTGCACAATTTAACAAAGGTCTCCTTTATATAGGCTTTTCATTGGGTCGAATTGTTCTTTTTAGGCTAACTTGATCATGACTGTAGGCCGACTTGTATATTTCATCATAACTTGGTCTTGGAGGGTTCTTTGACTTGAATTTGACTCAAATAAATTCTTTTTACAATATGTAACATGCCCAAATGGGTCTTTCATACATGACAATGACTTATAAGCCCTAGAAGCTCTCAATGGGAGCTTGACCTATAAAATAATTTTTTCTTGAGGATGAAACCCATGCCTAAAGAACAACAATAATAATTTTTTTTTTCTTATTACATCAAATACATAAATTCATGATTACATATGTCATTTTGAAGACCAAACCTAGTTACATATTTCAACAAATAGGACACAAGATGTAGGCGATCAACCAGGGCCAAACTCTCTCCCTTTGAGAGGAAAACCCACAAGAACTCTTTTCTTCTTATATAGAACTTCAATTGATGAATTCCAAGACCTATGACCCTTGACCAAGACCCTCCAAGACCAAGTCAAATCTATCTTCCTTGACGAGCTTTCCTTCTAGCAATTCCTCGGCAACTCCTGCAATTTCGACCTCTAGCAGATTCTTCTGCAACTTCGGCCTCTCCAGCAGATTCTTCTGCAACTTTGACCTTCCAACAGATTCTTCTGTAGAAACCCTAGGTGACACGTGTGAGGGAATGTTGGAGACCTTGTCCTTATTTTCTTCGTTGCTTGAGATGAGACCTTCTGCTTATCCACTCAGCTTGAAATATAGATTGTCTTTGACCCAAAAACTCGGCCTTCTTGGAGTGACAACAATTTGGTATATGCTGCTCCTAGATGATGCCCTAATCTTTGCACGTGTGGAGAAATATAGCCCAAAAGCCAATTAGAAAACTTGCTTTTCTTGTCTTCTAGTCATTCCCTTCCTCGCACTTCTTGCTCTTCCTTGTACGAATTGGTGAGTGAATGTGTGTCCTCCAAGTGAGGTCGAAGTTTCCTTTATATAGTCTTCTTGTCCATGTTTGTAGGCCGACTTGTAGCTGTCTCTAGGTCGATTTGTCACTGCTTGATAGACCGACTTGTTGCTTGCATTATGACGAGGTCTTAGAGGGCCTTTTTGTTGAAATATGTAACTAGGTCTGGTCTTCATAATGACATAGGCAATCATGATTTTATGTATTTAATGAAAAGAGAAAAGTAAATCGATTATTGTTATTCTTGAGGCATGGGTTTCATGCTCAAGGGAAATTTATTTTTTGGTCAAGCACCCATTAAGTGCTTCTAGGTTTGTCATGAAGTCTATTGAGTCATTGTCATGTATTGAAGACCCATTTGGGCATGTTACATATTGTAAGGAAAATTTATTTGAGTCAAGATAGAGTCAAAACTCCAAGGCCTCATCGTGGTGCAAAGATAAAGTCGGCCTACATGAAGGGATAAGTTGATCTAAAGATAGCAATTCATACCCCTCAAAAGTGTATAAATAAGAAGGAACTCGACCGCATTTGGACACACTCTCAAGCAAGTTTGATCTCCTCAAGATAGAAGTTGGAAAAGGACAAAGAAGCAGAAGAAATGCAAGATCGAAGTTTTGGGCTTTTCTCTCTCTCTCTCTCTCTTGTGCTAAGGTTTCTACATTTGTTGGGTAAGTCGAAGTACTGGAAGTCTGTAGGGTTGAAGTTGTAGAGGAATTTGCTGGGTAGGTCAAAGTTCCAGAAGAATTTGCTGAGCAGGTCGAAGTTGCAGAAGAATTTGCTGGGAAAGACAAAGTTGCAGAAGAATCCGCTGGGAAGCGGAAATTGCAGAAGTTGCTGGAAAACGTTGACTTGGTCTTGGAGGATCTTGGTCAAGGGTCATAGGTCTTGGAATTCGTCAATGATTCTATAAGAAGAGAAGAATTCATGTGGAGTTTCCTCTAAGTTGGAGAGGTTTTGGCCCTGACTGATCACCTATATCTTGTGTCCTTTGTCTTATTGTTCTTTATGGTTTGGTAGCTGTTTGATGAAGAGAATACTCATAATAATCAAGTTAAAGAAGAAGCTAATCAAGTTAAGTAAAAATACATCACAAGTGGTTATCAAAGTAAGAGAAATCACTTAACATAACTACCCTAGATTTCTCAACACTTTTGACTCTATTTGGACTCAAATAATTTTTCTTTACAATATGCAACATGCCGAAATAGGTCTTCAATACATGACAATGACAAGCCCTAGAAGCACTCAATGGGTGCTTGACCTAAAAATAAATTTCCCTTGAGTATGAAACACATGCCTCAAGAACAACAACAACAAATTTATTTTTCCTTTTACAATAAATACATAAATTCATGATTACATATGTCATTATGATGACCGAATCTAGTTACATATTTCAACACATGGCTTCTATTACGGTGGAAACCTTTGTGCTACAACAAAAGCCACAAGATAATTTGTCATCACCTCCTATGTCATGTTCTTCTCTAGGGTTTACTTGCATAGCACAAACCCTAGCCCCTCACAAGAACATACTCTAGTGCACATAAGAGCAATCTCTTCGAAGACAACCAAGATGTCTCTCTCTTCTCTTGTACTCTCCTAGGGTTTGCTCATAAACTTATGTCTTGTAACTTACAAGGCTTCTCCAAGACAATACAAAGATAGAATAGGGAACAATGAATTACAATGGATACAAGAGCTCTCTCCTCTCTTTATATATGAATTAGGTGAGGGAGGATAACTTAAACAAGTACATGGGTCCATACAAGTAACAAACAAGCAACTCTACATGAAGTGCTCTACAATACAAGGATGTACAAGAGTCAAATTAGGGTTTGTCCCACCCCAAAGGTGAAACATCCTCCAAGCATGAATCCTCCTTGGGCTCAATACCCTCCTCCAAAATGGTGCACTGTCCAACATGTTGATAGTCTAATGCTCCCTCTTCCTCTATTCTCTGCTATCCGAGTGTCCTCATGCAAGATGCTCCTCCTTTAACTCTATGTGACATGTTCTTTCATGTGCCCAATACTCCTCTCATGTGTGCTAATGTGGTCACTAAGCTTCGATTTTCCTTCTCATATATGCATTTGGGTCCATCACCAACCTCCATGAAGTATTTTCCTCAACCAAAGTATCCTCAAGTCAAGTGCCCATCCACCAAGGTGTATCTCACATGCAAAGTCCAAGGGATAAGTGCCCAGGGCTCCTCCTTCCATGTGGGTACCTCTCCTAATCTAGCAACAAACTCCCCAATTGTGTTTATCCAATGGGTTAGTCATCATGCCAATTAAGTTCTCGATCTCTTAAGGAGTGTTAAGCTAGCACTCTAATTGAGGTCAAGCATCCACCCAAACTAAGCCATCCATATGTAATTATCTCTAAGGGAGTAGAGTTGGGTGAAAACACTCTTGGAATAACCCCAAAAGCTAACACTCCCTCTTTACAAGAATTTTTTTTATTTTTTATTTTTTATTTTTTTATGACTCCAAATAACTCTTGAATTTGTAACTTGTAACTTCAATGCCTCCACAAAGCTAAAAGAATACTCCTCCATCATGATAGAACATCATATCTACTCTGAAAGAGTCATACCCACATGAACAGGTTTGCACACCGTAGCATCCAAGCAAACACTGCTCACAAAGGTTTGTCTCTCTCCAAGCAATCTGCAACTTGGCCTCCTAATGGTGAACATGCAAGGAGAAAGCAACAAAGCCACTTAGTTTACTCTACCAAATCAAGCTACTCCCTCTTGCTCTCTGCTAGTGGCTCCAAAAGAACAATGACCATGTATGAAACTAAAGGAACATAACTGTAGACCGTTACTTTCTACTAAACTTTGGAATCACTCGAACAAGGAAGACATCAACAGTAACTTGTCCAAACTCTAACACACCTAAAGTCATCATCAAGGGCCAACATCTCTTGGCACCACATCAAGCGCTGTTCAAGACATCTTGCAAAGAGAATCACATCTTCAACAAGACCAAAACTAGTGGATCAGATCATCAAAAGCACAAGATAAAATCTACATACATCTCAACTCATCAAACTTGAAATATGAAGCTTGTGGTAAGAGCAACAATGTATATGGGATCATCATTAAACTTTGGGCATGAGAATCCATCTCATGCACCTTAAAAGCTCTGGAAAAGAAAGCAACAACCTCAATAGGGTCACCCTCCTCTTACTAAGAGAGTCTTGAAGCAAGATTATTGATCTGTAAGTTATTGTGGATATTCCACTGGAACAATTCATCACAATGGATTTCAGATTTAATGTTTCTAGCTTAGTGCACAAAATATTCCAATACACTGAAATTGAAATGAAAGAAGCCCATCAAATAAGTTTCCATCCACACAATGAACACTAGATGTGCCATGGGAAAACATAATACTGGAAAAACCTAGCTAGAATTCGAGGCCTATGTCTTGCTCTTTTCTTTTTTGTTATGAAATGCAGAGGCAAAGAAAGTGCACAGTTCATCACAATAGATTTCAAAGTCAATATTCCTATCTGAGTGCACAAAATATTGAAATAAACTGAAATTGAAATGAAAGAGCCAAGAAAATAAGATACCATTCACACAATGAACATTAGACATGCCTTGGGAAAACCTAATATGGGAAAAACTTAGCTAGAATTTTAGGCCTACTCTTTTCTTTTTAGTTATGAAATGTGGATACAAAGAAAGTGTCGAATCTTCACGGTAAATATCACATGGTTTGGAGGTCCAAGGTCTAAGTGCCCTTCTCCAAGTGCCTAGTGCTCCTCCTTGAGTGCCCGGTTCCCCCATTGTGTTTATCCAATGGGTTACTCATTGTGCTGATTAGGTAACAACCTTCTAGATAAGGCCGCTAGCTAGTACCCTAACCAAGGTCAAGCATCCACCCAAAATGGTCATCCATAAGTCCATGAAGCATTGCCGAGGGAGTAGCACTGGGTGGAAACACTTTTTGGAGTAGACCTAACAACTAACGTCTTGTTGCTTCCATGCCTTTCCAAAGGACAAAATATTTATGGCAGAAACACCAAGGACATTTCCTTGAAATCTTGAAAACATGGATAAGTGCCTCTGCAATTGTCTTCTAGGCAGCATGAAAGTTGGTGTGAAATATACTATGTCAACCATGAGGGGAGACCCTTCCTGACTTCAATAGACAACTTATCGTATTGTTATAAACTTGCTCTGCTGAGAGAAATAACTAGGTATTTTATTTGCTATGCCATTAATCCACTTCTATAACGATAGACTATGAAATCTTCAACATCTATAGTATTGGCCCTCTACTAAAATATTTAGTTCCCTGTATGAGCTCTGTGATTGGTTGGGTAGAGTGCTGGTCTTCTAAAACCTGAGTTCAAGATCTAATGGAATGTGACTGTGTTAATTTTAGGTATGTTCTATGCTTAGAGCAATTTATTTCAATTTTCACAGTTAGTTCAATATCTTTTTCAGATTAGCAATCACATCAGCATTAAAGTAAATTGTAGATAGAACATATACATAGATCACAGAAGACAAGCCAAGACAAGAGGACACAAGATGTGGTGTTAGCCAGGGACAAACGCCAATGTGGGGAAACCCTTGATCAATTCTTCTTATATGTTCTTCAATAGTTCAGCAGACAGAGAGATAGTACATATACAACAGAAGTCAAAATTTTGACTTATCTAAATAAGAGCATAGATCATTTCTAAGAAGATGATACATGAGGTAGTTGAACTCAGTTGAAGACATGCTACTTCAACTGATTCTCCAAGGCGACTCCATCGCCTTGTTGCACCTATCGTTGTGCTGCTCCTCATGATCATGCTGCACCTCACGGTGCTGCACCATGCTGCTTCCATCATCACTATGCTGCATCTCATCATGCTTCACCAATCATGATTGTACCATGTACTGGCTGTACCAAGTATCATTGCTATCCCAAGTACTATTGCTGCACCTTGCTGCACTATGTACTTGCTGTCCCGTTTACTTCCTGTACTAAGCACCATTGCCTAGCTATCCCATTTGGCATGCGTACTAAGCACCATTGCCTAGCTGTCCCATTTGGCATGCTGTTGTCTTAATGAGTTTGCAGCACCATGCTTTTGCTGCTGTCCCATTGTAGCCTTTGCTGCCATGTCATAGCTGCGGTCCCAATTGTGCCTTTGCTGCCATGTCATAGCTGCTGTCCTATTGTGCCTTTTCTGTGATTTCATAGCTGCTGTCCTCTTTGCTGCCATGTCATAGCTGCTGTCCTATTGTGCCTTTGCTGCCATGTCATAGCTGCTGTCCTCTTTGCTGCCATGTCACCATACAAACGCTGCTGTTTGTCACTTTATTACAGCTGTAATTTCTGGGACTGGTTAGGGCACACAACAGTCCCTAACCGTCCTCAAATCTTGGCCCAGAATTGCCCTTATGAACTGCGGCCTATGCTAGTAAGGCTTCTCTCCACTCGTGCTGCTGTTCTGGGCACTGTACAGCCCCAAACACTTCCATGTTGTCCCTGTTTTGAAGTGGTTAGGCCTGCGGCCTACCACAGTCCTTGCTGTCACCTACAGCCCTCTTCAAAACAGAGTTCCTTACCTTGTTTGCTGCCCAACAGACTTGCGTTTAGCCTTAAACACATTCAGCCTTCTTGCTGTAGCAACCAGCCCTCAAAACTGATCCTAGAAGGCTCCACGCTGCCTTCTTTTCCTCGCTGGAATGCTGCCTTAGCTGCAGCCTAGCAAGGTCCCTTTACTCGGCCTGTTACAAGAGAACAGACCTCAAAACATCCACGGCTTGGCCTCCTTAATCTCCTCTATATCACGCTGTCCTAGAATCTCCTTTAGGACAGCACTTAGGCCTCTCCTCCATCACTGCGTTAGGAGTTAGGGCATCACTTCTAGGTCATGCGTAGATTATCTAGGACTGCGGCTAGATCATGCTAGGGCTCCTTCCCTACTGCGTCTAGGACTTCTAGAGACCAGGGCAGCGAGTAGCCCTCCTTCTTGACTGCGTCTAGGGCTCATACTAGGGCTCCTTACCTTCTGCGTTTAGGGCTTCCTCTCTTAGATTTCTCTTCCACTAAAACCTAGAACAAGTGGAGCATTGTTTTAAGAAACGGCTGTTTCGATACCGAAACGGCCGGGTTGATCCGAGCCATTACCCTCTGCTGTGACCCGGCCCTTGGAACGGTTTGACTGGCCGCGTCGGCCAACTCGGCCGTTTCTGTATTGACTCGGCCGAGTCATAACCAGTGGCCTGTAACCCCATCAAAACAACGATTTGACATTTTTTTAATGAAATTTTGAAGTGTTTGCTGATTGGTTTGAACTCCAATGTGTTTTATGAATTAGTTAAATGTTATTTGGGGTCCATTTCCCCCTCCCAAACCCTATTTAACACACTCAAATGCTCTCTACTATTGACATGCTATTCAAATTTCATGGTAATGTTAAATTCTTAAAGTAAAAGTGACATTCTCCTTAATCTTCATTTTCATCATTTTACTTAAATTTTTAACATTACCATGAAATGACTCAGGATGTTTGAGAGTGGTTTCGGCCTCATTGGATTTCATATGGAGAAAGTAGAATTTTAGATTTCATTCAAAATCCAGCAGACTTATCAGTTTTTCAGGATTTCAGGATTGGAGGATTGCAATGTTTCCATTGAATTTTGTCATGTATTAGGGTATGGAACTCGTATTTAATCAAGAGCACCAATCCCTCTATGTACCTTGATGTTAGTGACATTGGTTGTCGAACTCCTATGGGATTCGCTCCCAAACGAGGAGCTTCTGAAAATGTCGCTCCCGCTCCCGTTTTCACTCTCGCTCCCCACTTTCACTCCTGCTCCCAACTTCCAAGTAACATTGAGCCAGATGATGTTGGGAACTCTAGCAGTAGCCAGTAGTACTGGTCACAGAGTTTTGTTGTAGAGGCCATTTATAGCCTCCTTGGTTATGTGTTTTTGTTTTGATCTCTATATCATCATCGTGTATGTATTGGACAATGCATTGGGTGCCATTTTGATATAATGGATATATTCATGAGCCTACTTTGATCATATGTTGTCTTCTATCTATATTCTAATGCTGTGTGTTTGGAAACATGAATGAAAATCTTTAAAATTGTGTGTTTTTATAAAAAATAAATATTTAATGTATTTTTTACAATGACCGAGTCATTGAAATCGAGCCGGCCGAGTTGATACCGAGTCGGAATCGACCCTCGGCCGAGTCGGAGTCGGAGTCGGAGTTTTAAAACATTGAAGTGGAGAGAAATCAAGAGTGAAGTGTGTGTAAAAATGACTATCAAGTCACCTCTTTTTATACTAAAACATTGAGCACATGTGGGTGTTATTTAGTTGCTGGCCGACCTCGACGAATTGTCCCATAACACAAATAAATTCATATCTCCATGAATACTTAGCGGAATCAGATGATCTTTAGATCAATCCTACACCTCTCGATGAGAGGAATCCAAGAAAAATATTAGGTGTCATAAATAAGATGACTCACATGGAGTTTGGCCCTAGTTGCCAATTTTAGCAGACTGCTTTGTGGCATGGGATATATAGGAATATATTATAAATATTTTTTGAATTCAGCCCATGTGATATGAGGCTCTGAACTATTTTCTGCAAATACGCTTTCTCTCCAAGCAAGTATTACTGTCAGGTCATATGAACTTGTTATGTTTTTATGGTCTATTGACTTCTTCCCCACCTTATTTCGAGTTGGGCACTATCGTTATTTGTGTGAGGTGTCAGAGAGATAAGACCTACGTTGAAACCCCACTCGGACTAGTTTTCCCCAGAACTAAAATTAAAGTCATTTGACCTCTAGGGTCACTACAGAGTCATCTATGAATGCTGTTTCTTAGTTGGGTGCATTTGGGAAAAGATTTCAGCTATTAAAACGGATTAAGTTGTAAAATCCAGTGCACTGTGCCATCTGATCTATAATGTTAATATATATGTTATTCAAACTTTCCAAGTGTGATTTTAGATCTTTGCATGATACTCTTTATGTATGAGATGCTACGGGCAGTCTTCCCGGTTTATTGGAATCGTTTTGTGTTTTGATTTTATGGAAATTAATATTTCAGGGACTTTTACCAAGAGACTATTAGAAGACTTTGTGGTCGGGGGCCTTTTAGCAGGAGACTGTATGCGAATGATGAAAAGGCTCTGACAAGCAAGATTTGTGGAACTATTCAGATATATTATGAAGAGCTCAGTGAAATACAGGATACGCTTTTTACATTTGCAGTAGCAAGCTCCAATTTATTTTGTGGAGTTTGCTGGAAATGATCATTTTCGTAAGTTGCTACATTTAAGAAGAAAAGCAAGGTTGCTATAAAGCTGGTCAGTGATAAACGTTGGCCTCCGAAAAATGATTGGAGAGTCACTGAAAAATAGAGTAGCTTCTATAAGCAAGCCAATATTTGGATGCATGCAAATAGAGCTATTTCAATATGGATATTTTGATAGATATCTTTGACAAAAACAATGCTATGAAATGAATTTGAAGCTAAATCACTAATAATGTATTACTCTTAAGCACACAACTTTTTATGGATATACCAGTATAAATCCATCTTAACCACGGATTTAGCAAGAGCTGAGAGGCATCAAATCCCTTGAAGTGCAAACTTTTGAATAAAAAGTTTGCCCAGGACATATTTGATCCCTCTAGAAGCTGGCTAAATCTGTAGTATATATATATATATTAAATTTTATTTTTGTATTTATGAAATAGATTGAATCTCTTCAATATTTACTTGGAAACTTGAAGCTGACTAAATCTATTTTATATATATAGATAGATATTGTATTTTTGTATTTATGAAATGGATTTAATCTTTTCAATGTTTACTTGGAAACTTGGATTGTATCACAATTTAAACTTGCAATTCCAATACATCTTTTCTCGATTTCAAACAAGAATGACCAAAAAATATACATAAAAAAGGAACCACAATGTAAAATAGTAACATTACTTAAAATCTTTTAACCATAATTTAAGTCCACAATAAAATGATTTTTTTGTTACTAATATATATTTAAATATAATTTAATATTAATTAACCCTCCTATTAACATATTTTATTTATGATTCACAGAGAAATTTTTATTATTAAAAATAAAATTTAAATGTTACAATATTAATTTAATACTAACATTTAAATAAATTACATATTTCTTTCTAGTTGAATTTATTTATTTATTTATTATTATTATTATTATTTTTAATATAATCAACACTAAAATATTTACATTACATTCTCTTCCTATACATATCTATGAATTGGAGATTGAAATTTTTTTTTTTTCATTTAGATTCTCTCCATGCACATATCTATGAAGTAAATTAGTCAACCATGCACATCTAAAAATTTTATTCATGTACTGAAATATTTTTAAAATTTCTATTTAAGTTATTTACTAGAATAATTTTTATACAACTTTCTCATACTCAAAAGTGAGAATATGAGTTTTTTTTACTCTTATTTACCTTATGTCTCTATAAAGTTGATATACGATTATGAATATGGATATCTAAATATTTGACATTTATCTTCAATTCTTTTTAATGTAGTTGATATTTTTGTTTAAAGATTGAGCAGGCTGAATTACACGTCGCCCTCATATTGAGTTGTAGAATGAGCCTCTAGAATCAATAAGAAAAGGGACATGAATATAATAAAGTTAATTGATTAATGATTTAGGAACTTGTCAAACTAGTAAAAGTAAAGTGCTATATTTGTCTGAAATATAAGAGTATGTGAGAAGGTCATATGCATCACATTCTACTCCCTAGATTGTGAATGTATGTTGAATAATTATAAATGCTATTCAACTGAAATAAATTGTGTTGAGATTTAGAAATGTTTCAAGGACTTTGAGTCCATCCTTATGACATCTAAATAAACCTTTTATCAATGTGTGTTAAATAATTACAAGTGATAGTTAATTGGAAATAAATTGGGTTGAGGTTTAGAAATGTCTCAAGGATTTGAGTCCATCATCATGGTATCTAAATAAACTGAGGGATAGGAAAAAGTATGCATTAAACAAATATATTAGAGGTCACACATAAATAATTATTATTAATAAGGATTTGATTAAAGTTGTAAAAAGATAAATATGTTAAAAGTAATTATTTATTGCCCATGGGGCTTTGGATTGATGGTGAATGGGTGCGTTGTTAAGACACTCTTTGCAATAGGTCATTGGTTCAAATCCCCCGTGGGTGCTTACCTACAAAAAAAGAAGAAAAAAATAAATTATTTACTTGCAATAAAAGATAATGAGTTAATTAAAGGAGATTTAGATGACATCATAAAGAGATGAAAGGACATGCTAAAATGAACAATTGGTCAAAATAAACAAATTAATCAATGGGATGAAAAATTGGTCCAAAAAACAAATTAATTAATGGGATAAATAATTGGTAAAGTAAGGAGATTTGGTTAAATTTCTTTAATAAAAAGGATGAAATAAAGATTGAACTAAAAAGGTGAAGTAAGGGTTGAATTAAAAAGATGACATAAGGGTTGAATTAAGAAATATATGAAAATAAAATAATTGGAGGATGAAATAAAGATTGAACTAAAAAGGTGAAGTAAGGGTTGAATTAAAAAGATGACATAAGGGTTGAATTAAGAAATATATGAAAATAAAATAATTGGAATGGGAGGAGTGAGAGGAGTCATTTTTTACTATAGAGGAAATTAGGAAATTGAGTTTGTGTGGGGAATTAAAATAACCACAAACAAGGGGGTTGCTCTTCTCAAAGCTTAATATCCATTGTAGGTGGCTTCTTTGATTATTCTAAGAGTTGTTCAAGAAAATGTTTTATTAAATCACTTTCCTCTAGTTCCATTAGTAAGGAAGCTAAAGATTTTCACAAAATAACTTTCTTTCATGTGATATTCCATTCAAATGACCTAATTGACCACGAAGCAAATGAAGGCACAAAATTTGCACATTGTTTAATAATTGGGGGGAAATTGTTTCATATCCCTCTTTAGAATTGAATGCTTACTCTTAATGGGAGTCCTACTAGTTTGTGAGGAGAGGTTCCTCCCCCTGATATTTATTTATTGATGACATGTGACTGTATTGTACTACCTCTCATGTAAACTAATAAGAATAATAGGGTAGTTTGGCAGGTTGACGAATGTGGGTTAAGGGAACAAGGCATGAGCAATCTCTAGATCTTTTTAGGGTCTTTGGCTTTGTTTAATTTGACATATTTTCATTTGCTAGGCAGCTCAAAGCGTCTACATGATTTCCCCTTATCGTGTTTGTTATATGGAAAATTTACTTCTGCGGACATAGTATAATCCAATGTCTCTATTTAATGAGTCAACATGGTATTGAAATACATAAGCATCAACATGACACAAGTATAGGAAATCATAGTGCTTTTTGTATTAATAAATAAAGGAGAGAATTACATCCATATATAGAAACTGACTTTGTAGATGTCTCCCCAATTGTCTTGTCCTTCCTTTCCAAAAAGCAAACCTACACACTCAATGTGAATGGATGATGATTCCTTAAGCTCAAAGCAACAACATGAGGGCACTAGCAATCTCCAAAATCCAACCTAGATTCTATGGGAGGCAGTAAATTTATAGGGTAAACATGGTCATTTAGGATTTACCAATCTAGGCTTGAGATCCACTTATGAGGAAAGATAAGCTCAAGGGATAAGAGATATGACCACTAGAGTAGGATCAATAGGAATTCGAGATCTCTATCCATGGTAAATGGTTAAACCACCTTAGAAGCTTCTGGAAGAAGAAAATTTGAAAATATTTATTAATTTTCTCGAAATTCTAGAATCAATGCACTTGCAAAATAGAGCAACTTGCACTTATCAACGCAGATTCTCAGTTATGCAACTTGCATCCAATGTAGGTGGATAGGCATGCATGGTGTGTTGGGGCTAAAAACATGGTTTATGAGCAGATAGACCCAAAAAATTGACTTTTTGGTGAGATGATGCTTAGGGCTTTGCAAAGGGATTATGACAAAGTGTTCAAGGATGTTGATTGATCCAATTTTCAGGCCTATTGAGCAAGTGTGACAAAATGGCCTGTAACAATGTTCTAAGTTTGTCCCCTCATCATCTTATTGAGTGTTTTCTTTTAGTGGTATTGAACGATGGAGTTGTTTGCTTTTGTTCATAACTCTGGCATTGGGTATTTAGTTTGTGTTATTTTGGCATCAAGGTTTGGCAATCTATTACAAGAATTTAGTGTCCATTTGATAGGCAAGGTTAGACCTGTAGTTGAAGTTGGTAGTTGACAAAGATGGTGCATTGTTCATGTGAAATCAAAGGCTTAAATAAAGGGCCCGAGTACTAAATGAAGGAGGTGATAGAGGCTCATTATGGTGTTATTAGTAACGTTAGGATCCTACAATTCTCTCTTTAGTGTGGTCATATGATTTCAAGGTTCACACCATTCTATAGTGATAGTTAGATGATATACTATTGCACTTAAACCACTCTTTGACCTAACATGATGTGATTACTAAGTGTTACAATTTGTCTTCTTGTAGAAATATCATTGATGACTAGCTCAAAGACAAAGCCTTGGAAGGAGAAGATTAAGGATCTACTTAGAGAATGTGGTTGTCTTCATCAACAATTTTATGAATCCATGCCATGAGTGTAGAGCTCTAGTATAGTATCATAATTAAAAAGTTTACATGCTTCACAAACAATAGTGTTGAGTTAATGCTTACATAAGATGGTAACTTTGTGAAGCTATGTTGGAAAGAAAATCCTAGACGTTGAATCTGTTGAGAAATCAATGTAGTTGTAGGTCAACGTTGATTCCTCTTACTTGATAATTACTTGTATATTTTGTTAGCCTTTTATTAATTTATTATATCTTCTTCATCAAGCAATTGCCAAAACATAAAATGCATGAAGATCACAAGAACACAAAGAACACAAGATATAGGCTCTAAGCCAAAGCAATTCCCTCCAAGGGGAAAACCCAATAAAGTTCTCTTCTTATAGAATCCGATCAAAGTGAGACATTCAAGACCCAAAGACCTCCTCAAGCACTAAGTCAACGCTCCAACAAAACCTTCTCCAAACAAGTCAAAGTCCACAAAGTCAACAATAGTCAAACTTCATCAAATCTGGTCCAATTTAGAATATTGGCGCTACAACTCTGAATTTTAGACCTTGCAACTTAGGTTTGAAATTCGGCCCTACAATTTTCAGACCTGCAGTTCATATAGTTACCCCAAAAATTTGCATTTGTGAGTGTAGAAACAATAAAAATTCAAAATTTTACTTTTCTTGATTGGATTTCTCTCTCTTGCTCAGCCTTCACACTTCTTTTCTTCTTCTTTTTCTTAGAGATAGAACTTTTGTGTCAAGTGTGCAAATGAGGACGAAGTCTCTTCCTTTTTATAGCCATCCAAGTGGTCGAATTAGGCCTCTTCTAGGCCAACTTCTTCTTGGTAACGGCGACTTGGTCTTAGGGGTGAAAAATAAATTTCTAGACTCAAAAATTATAATTTTCTTTTGTTACAAATTGTCCAAATAGGAGTTTGACACATGAAAAAAATTCTTCTTCACTCAATAAAACCTAGAAGCATGAAGAACATGCTTGACTAGAAAAATACTAATAATAATTTTCCTTTTTTTCATCCTTTTTTATTTTTCATGAAATATAATTGATACAAGTACAACAAATAATTATGAAGATCAAACCTAGTAACAATTTTCAACACTCCTTATTAACTAGGGAGGTATTCATAATCCCACCATGGGGTACAAGGATACTCAAATTGAAATATTCTCATAAGAAGAGTCAGATTGATAAGCCATCTTTTAAGCATCGACATCATAACCAACATTGTCAATTTAAAAAATAATAAGGCCTTAACTGACAAACTATAACTCTCCACTAGATTAGAGCACAATGCTAGAAGGTATACACATGAAAACCATCACCACAACCTCTCAAGGCACATACCCCATCCAGATGGTCACTAGGTATGTCCTTCTAGGACTATTCTTATCTTGGATTCCCAATACTCAAAGAATACTAGTCCTCTTCGACTACTTTTATCTTGGATTCCCTACCTCATCCTCAAAAAGTATCGGTCCATGAGACTACTTCTATCTTGGATTTCGAATCCTCAAGAAGTCTCGGTCTTAGATGCTCATCCAATCCTCCATTCTCCCTCCCAGTGCCTTCAATAGACTTAGGACTGTTAGTCCTGGTCTAGTACATGACACATAGAGAATACAGTGCCCCATGTCACTCCACAACCATAGAGAATATATCTACAATTCCAAGTTTGTCTCTCAAGTACTCAAGCTTCTTATTCAGACGCTGCTTCATCAATGTATCAACTACTTGTTCGTTTGTGGAGATGTATTGTAGCTTCAACACCCCATCATGCATTAATCTTTGAAGGTAATGGTACTTAATATTGATATGCTTTGTCCTAGCACAAAACACTGGGTCCTCAGTCAACCTTATACATCTATGGTTGTCATAATGTATAATGGTAGGGTCCAACGGTCCTTCAAACAAATCTGATAGCAACTTTCTAAGCCAAACAACTTCTCTACCAGCTTCACTCGCTGCAATATACTCAACTTCAAACACTACTCAACGTAACCAATCTTGTTTCCTGCTCATCCATGAGATCATAGAAGATCCCAAACTAAAAAATCCACCAATAGTGCTTCTTCCATCTATCTCATTTCCACCCCAATCAGAATCTAGATAGCCCACTATCTGTATCTCATTACCAAAATATCTCAAACAGTGATATATTGTCCCATGAAGATATAACAAAATATGTTTAGTTGTTATCCAATGGTCATGCCTTGGCTCCATTTGGAATTGACTAAGGATATTTACTACAAAACATATGTTAGGCCGAGAAGTCACAAGATACATCAAGGAGCCAATCAACTGGCAGTAGCATGTAGGATCAACAAGGCTTGATTCAGAACTTTTCAACTTTTTCAAATTAGTGATCATTAGGGTTGTCATCAGTTTACTGTCCATCATACTATTGACGGTGCTGGACCTGCCAACATGTCAGGGGATTTCCCCAGTAAGAAGTCCCAATTAGACCTCAGACCGTTTGGTGTAGGAGTCTCAGCAGTGGGTCGTACAGTAATACTTTGACCGTGGTTTCGCACATAGGCAAGTAAGATGTTTTCGTTGGTAGCAAGGGTGTGACATATGCGGTAAGTCAAGGAAGGTGCATGAGCGGCTCTAACACACAGAGGGTGAGGGGAGTGAACCCCTTGAAAACCTGTGATAGCACCAAGTTAAGAAGGGAACACGTGAGCAAAGATACATCACAACATGGAAGGCAAGTTAACTAGCAATCCAAAGTGATGGTCAAACCAACAACACATTTCAGAAAGATTCATACATACATATGCAGAAATAGCTACACATACATGCGTAAGCAAACAGATACATACATCATTTAGAGTACTCAAGATAGCTGAAATACAATAGAACATATGCATGAAATGTGCTGGCTTTGTTATATTAAGAAGTGTAAGTTCCAGTCATACAATACATCCATTCCCAACCACTAGTTCCGACATCGGAATGTTACAGCCACAACTGCCTGCTCCTCCAAAGAGATATACTAGCTCTTTTATAGCTCCAAATCTCACTCTTGAGGTTTGTGATGCTGCACTCATGGCCTAGGGCAACCCCTCCTTCCAGATCTGGTCTAAAATTTAAAAAACAGTGTTTTATTCCCTATACACGACATTGCCCTGAGATAAACGCGTGTATACGCGGGTCTGTGTATACCCAACCCGCATATATGTCTTAAAACACTTAAAAAAAAATCTCCTTAATTTCGGGCGGAGATCACGGGTTTCACCTATTGATTACCTGTTAGTGCTCGTGGCCCAACTGTTCCCAATGAATTTCCAACTAAAAAACTACTTTGGGAGAAGTATAAAAAGGCTTCAATGGGAAGGCCAAAGGGAGGAGAGAAGAGAGAGAAAGATTATTATGCTGAGATTTCCCTGACCAGGTCTGAAGATCCTAGTGCCCCCTGCACTTCCTCCATTTTACAGGAAACTCTTATTTCCTTGTGTGTTGATGTCTTCATACTACTTGAGATATCATGGAGTAAGTCATGGAAGGAGTTTATTAAAGGCTTGAGACTAGACGAATCCGGGAGACGGTTTCGCTTGGAGCCTGCGAAAGGACGAATCAAGTGAAATTATTCCTTTCTGTACTTTATTTGTCTATAATAAAAGAAACACATGTCTTTGTTCCTAATATAAATCTTCTTCATGTTTTTGATATTCATGTTATGATTCATATGTGAATGGTTGTTTAATTGCATAAATAACTACCTTTCATTATAATATGAAGACGATTTCTTTATGATGTTTAGTCCATATATTGTTGTACTTTCTTGAATTGATAGTTTTGCAGGTCAAAGGAGCAAAAGGAACTCCAAGAAGGGTTTGGACCCTGGAAGGCTCTTCTTAAACGTAGGACCTCAGGTACACCCCCTATCGTTTAGTTTGTTTATATTAGCATTATGGCTGTATGGAATGTGTGTTTCTCTGAATAGATAACCTCCAGTCTGCTAGGGTATCAACCCAAGACCCTAGGGGAATTTATCCCACATCAAGCTCTGCATAGTGGAGAAGCTAAGGCTCGTTACAATACTATTCAAGCTCTCTCTAAGATAGTCTTATCAGAAGCTTAGCTGACCAAAAGCCTTTAAAATGAGTTACGAGGGAATACTTATAGCAAAGGGTGGGGTGGCCCTTGACATTCCCCTTTGTGAAAGTTCATCTACCCTCATGACTCTTCATCTATTCTATCACTGCTACATCCAACTATCGACACTTGAAATTACACTTGAAAAGACATTACATTACAATGCACATGTACCCATGTGAGACAAAATGGCTTGAGCAAGCCATGCAAGACATCACTATGACTTGGACAACTGTTGGAAGACCAAATTTTCGACATCCTCACGGTGGTCGATAGTAGCGAACAGACGCCAAGCTTGGTAGTCCGTGTACTCTAAGGTGACATCTTTCTGGAACCTAATTCCTGCTTCTATAGCATCCAGGTACATTGCTCAGGCTCCTCTGTCCAACTCGTATGATGGTATGCGCATCATTGTCTTGAGTGCGGTCTGACCAGCAACATACTTGTGCATGGTTTCTGCACTGATTGACAAGTCTAGGCTGGTGGCTATGCGCATCAACTTATCAAAGTACAAGTCAAGCTCTAGTCAGACCTGCGCCTTTGTCTTCGCATGGGCGAATGTCCCAATAGATGGGGTCGCATGTGCATGCACAACAACATCCATACTCTTGAATACACATGCATGGGGAGCCTGTAGACTAGTGATGAGTTGCGGGAGCTCTTTACAGTTACGGATTTGACTCTGGATGCGGCCTTTAGATCAACCGCTCTAGGCTTCATCATCTTAGGCAAGTGAAGCAGGGCTCCCTTGTATCTCATCGTCAATGTTTTCATGTAATCAACAATAACATGCACATTTGACAAGATACATGCTCTCCTAGCACATCTCTACTGCCACCCATTGAGATGGACGACTTCCTTATGCACAATACAAAACTCGGAATAGAATGCCCACATGACTGTGTCAAGAGAATACTTCATCCAGTATTTCCTTCTTCAATTCTACTCGGGCAGATGCTGTAACCAATTTTCCTCTCTGCCTGGCTGTCTGTAGCTCCTTAGCCATTCTCTCGTTCTCAACTATCAGGAAGGGAATACTCGATCTAGTGGCTTCGGCATATGCTCTTGTAGCATCGGCGAATGATGCTGGATGTTTGCGTATGTCAAACACGATCACTCATTCCTCAAATTGCGCAAGAGATGTATGATCCTCTAGAGTTGACACTCTGCGAGATTGCACAACTTTATGTTGAGACTGGTCGAATGAGATGTTGTGCATCTCTCCTTCTGGGTGATCTCCAAGGATCTCAGTGTCTCCTTGGTCACTTGGGAATTGCTCTTCTTTTGGATGTGGTGAAGTTGGTTGGTCGACCTCTTGGTGATGAGGCATGAGGTCGATATATTTATCTAACTCCTGTTGCTCCATATCCGTATCCATCTGTTTAAGTGCTTGCTCTATCTCCTGAGCGAAGTCCTACTCCTGCGATGGTTCACCCTGTCTACCTGATTCCAACTATTCTAATGAGTCTACTATCTGTACGGGTGCAATTTCATCTGTTTGCACAAGTTGCGCCACCTACTGTACTTGTTCTTGCTACACTTCCTTCTCCTGTCTGCACAACTTGTGTTCCTTCCAGAGTTGCTCCTTCAACTCATGCAACTCCTTTTCTGTTTCCTCCATTCTTCGTTTCTCTCTTTGCCTTAGCGCATTTCTCTTGTCGTGCTATTTCCTCTTTTCCTCTAAGGCCAAAGTTGCTTTCTACACAAGTGGGTTTGCTCGGAACTTGCAACTTTGCTCTTCCTCCATGCTGTCGATAATCTTCCTCTTGCCCTTGTCGCACACTGGTATGTCTACCTTTGCTGCTGCTGCTGCTTCTGGTGCTCTTCGGGATGCTGTTTTAGGTTGCTTCGCTATCCATTCCATAGTGAGGCTGACTGGTTCATTGATTTTGGAGGAGTTGTAACAATATCTCCATGGGTCTTCCTATGCCCAATGACATGCCCCGTGGATCGAGTTGAACTGACTCTCGCACAGTGATCTTTCACAAGACAATGCGGGTCATACGAATTGTAACTTCGTAGGTCGAATGGATATTTCTTCATTTGCTCTTCTTCGACATCCGCATGCTTGAAACTTTGTATCTCGTATAACCTAATCTGCAACGGAAGAGTGGGCCAAGGTGCCTTCTTCTTCCGGTGCAGCCTCATTGTCAATCCTGCCGAGATGTGATATGATACTCCCTACATGACGGGCTTGTCCAAGGTGCCTTCTTCTTCCGGCGTAGGCTAGCTGTCAATCTTGCCGAGATGCGATATGATACTTCCTGCATGACAAGCTTATCCAAGGAAAACTTCGATAGAATATGTGGAGGCTTCTCCGCGCTGTACATCTGTATGAAGGTGCTGGACGGTGAGGCATACCAATAAGCTATGTCGACCAATGCCTCTATTGCTGCCTTCGATATGCAGGGTGGATCATGTTCGAATATCATCTTGTAAATTGGGGTGACAAAATGATCGGACAACTGTGTGATAACTCCTCTGAAGCTGCCTTCAAACATCTTAAAATAAGTGTTCATAACAGTGTACAAGCTAGTATGTATGTAAACTACAACAAGCATCACAGAAATCAAGAAAACAACACTGACACAAGCAGAAACACAAAAAGCAACAGAAATGCTGCAAAAGACAAGTTAAGACGACTTACCCGTGAATAGCTGAGTTGGATGTGTCAAATAATCCTAGATGTGCTGTGGGATGTCAAAGCTCTAAGATAGATGTGAATAAGTAAGCTCTGAAGTGTCGAATAAATAAGTTGAGGCTCATGACGCGCATGCCACAAATATAGGAAAAACCAACACTTGGGGAAAAGATTCTAAAATGATCTTTGCATGTAACCTCCAGCTGCTAAACATAGCTCCCTAAAATCTAGGGATGCTTTTTGCATGGTGATTTTTCTATTCCGGGAAAAAGCAGCTTTTGTATGCAAGTCAAATTTTCTTGGTCCCGTGTGGAACCGGTCAACTCAATTGCACATGCAACAATCTACTCAGTTGAGGGAAAAAATGCACATTTCTGGGAGGGAGTTGGGCTGGCTACCCAAAAGATTTGCGCAATTTCTAGGTTGAGTCGCTGACTGTTGCATCCCTGTTGGGAGGAATTGCGCAATTTTCTTAGTGAAGCTTGACTGGTAGATTTGGGCAATTCTGTAGCCTAGCAGGCTGCCAGATAGGATTGCACAATTTTTGGAGGGCAGGCTGGTTCCCCTCTAGAATCGCGCAATTTCTTGAGGGAGTTACTAAGCCTGCAACTGGACCAAGTCCGGAGAAACAACCTGTGAGGGGGATGCAACAAGCTCTCATGCACAGGCTGGCAATCTGCAAGAAAATCACTGAAGCTTGTGTACTTGACAAGGAAAGACATGCTATTGTGAAAGGTTGGTAGGGAGGCTCCAAAACGAAGCTAAGGAAAAATTTTGGAGGGTGTTTTTAGCCTCTACAACACTTGGCGACACACTGGTAGAACTCTAGCTCTCTGAATGGACCTTGTTCGTGAAAAGAAATTCTAACACCTCCGAAAGTATTGTTCAGTTCTCAGTTCGTCTTGGTTTCCACACTTGCTTGATTGTAAGATGTAGCATCTGCCAAGCTCTTGGTCAATTGACACACATTCTAAGTCAAGTCAACATAGTTGTTTCAATTGGGAATGAGGGGTATATTGGTGCACAAGCAACATAGTTGTCAGAGTCTTAGTTTCATCTCTGGTGTTGCTTCACTACTAGTAGGCCTGGACAGTACCCCGATAGAGTCACGTAGGAACACAAGCATCGCTTCGCTGCCAGTGAGCTTGGTCAATATCCCAACAGAGTTACTTGCATCACCTCTCTACGCAAGAAGCCTTTCTCTTCTTTCGCCTTATTCATTTTCATTTTTCAAAATTTTCACTTTTCATTTTTCATTTTCATAACTGTGCATAGCACTTATTCATTTTAGAGGCAGAAGAGGGATCTCGACTTATTGAGAGTAGAAGAGGTTGTTCCTTCAGAGAAGTAGTTTATTATATACCTCTGACGTGCCTGTTAAGGTTTCCCCCCTCACCTTACCCTACTTGACTGAGCTGACAAGGGTTAACCCAAAAACAACCGACTAGAGTAGGTTGTTGTAGCATTTTTTGGTTTTGATAACGTAGAATAAAATAGTCAAAAATAAAAAAATATTTTGAAAAATGCTAAGTTAGGATATGGACATAACAATATTGAATAAAATGTTAGTAAAAAAATCATGATGATGATGTCCATATCAAAGAAAATGTTAGGTTATATGTCCTAAAAAATAAAGACAAAAAGAAAATGTTAGGTTAGAAAGAAAAGAAAACAAATAAACTTTGAAAATAAGCAAGTCTAAATGCCACTACTAGTTTTTTGCAAATTAATGGTTGTGTGCAACTTGTTTTAAATGCCACAACCCATGACAGTCAAACTGTTTAATCTTGACTGCATCATGCTTTAAATTTGATGTTATAGTTAGGGAATAAAGATCTGGCAAAACTGTTTAATCTTGGCAGATCAGTGGTTAGGTAGAGAATAATAAGGTGCTCATCAGTTTAATTTGAACTCTTGGAGGTTATAAGATTAGAATTAGATAGTTTGCATTTGTAAACTAAAAGAAAGGAAAAGGGTTTGCTAATTTAAATGCACCCATTAAGTGAAGAAAAAATGATAGGATAAGCAAAGGGTAAGTAGAGAAAGGTCACAAAAGTTTGTTGATTAATTGGACAAAATGTACTTTTATCATGTTTTACCATATGTTTCTATGTCCATGATTCAATTACAAAAAGCAAATGAAGGTCTACAAGATCAATTAATTAACTTCCCATTCATCTCCATCCATCCCTATATTCACTAATTTCCCCTTCCTACCTTCATACATTCATATTCATTCATTTTCCACAAAAAACCCCTTTTCCTAAGCTTAAATTCCTTTTTTACCTAAGAAAAGTGAAAACCCTATGTAAAATCTTTTTTTACCATTAAAAATCGCTCTTACCATGTAAAATCCCTTTTTACCCGAAAAACCCACAAAAAGGGGTTTAGCCTAAGTATTAATATACACATGCGAAAAGTAAATAACTCATAAAAACATTATACTTAGTGTATTTTCCTTTTCCGCCTATATTTCCCCTTTTCGCGTATATTTCCCCTTTTCTGCTCATATTTTCATATTAATGCTAACTATAGTATTAAACCCCTGAAAGATCCCTTTCCTGTATATATTAAATCCCTTTATTTAAATATCCCGAAACCCTTAGTTTTATTATAAAAACTATATATGAAATAAAAATATCGCATCGGCAGATCACAAGCTTTTCAACATGCATGTACACCCTCTGCCATTGCGATATGCGATGCATGATAGGCCCGGACCCAACCCAAATATATATTATATTTCATGCCATGTCGCATCCAGCTCCATCTAAAGTCTCGTTAAAGCAATAAACCTCTGCCGTTGCGATCTCCAATTGCGACGGACCTGACGCAATATATATTATAATTCATACCCATATCACATCCGCCCGTCATCACAAGTCCCATTGAAGCAATAACCCTCCGCCATTGTGATCTCCGATTGTGATGGAAACCCGGACCCGATGCAGTATTAACCATGTTTTATTTCACGTCGCGTCCGGCCCCTATCGCATTCCTTTGTGATGGGCCTTCCTCCGCTTAGCCCCGATTGCGATATGCGATGAACCCGGACCCGACGACATTTATCCGCCCAAGTTCATAAAATTTCAAGTCCGCCATATGTGTTTTGTGAATAATTTATTTGTTAAAAGGTTTTTATGATTTTAACAAAGAAATAGCCCAAAACCCCAATTTAATCGCTAATCTCAGTTTAACCCATAATAAAGCCATTTGTCGCCATAATTAATCATTGGGACCCTCCATTGCTCTTTCGCGCAGCTCTTTCACTCCTCCACCATCCGATCACGACCATTGAAATCTAATGACCCTTAGTGATTTCGGGTTGGATCTCTGTACGAGCATTACTCGCCCAAAAAGTGGTATTCCACTGACCTCCCTTGCTACGTGTCAGGCTCAAGTTATTTTGGGTGACCCCTTCCCAAAACCGCCCATGCCTTATAAGCGATCCGATGAAAACCAAAACCGCCTCCCACATAACGACAAAATAATCACTGTTCATTTTGTGCCATAATTCAAATAAAAGTCTGTTTTTCCGTTTAAATGCCTAAATCGCCATTTTGCTATGTTTTGCCTGTTTCACATAGCGAAGCCTCCATAAGCCTCTGCAACCAATAAAATCATCATTTTACCCTCCGATACGCTCTAGACTCCTTCCAATATCCTCTCATGCTCAATAAAGCCATTGAAGACCTCCTCTGTCACCTATGGTTTCTTAATAATTTCTGTGTTTTGCAGGTAAAAACCCCTATTCCAGGCTTACAAATAAAAAACTTGCATACAATTTGAAGACAAATCTAAAGGGATTTACTATTGAAAAACACAGTAAAAACCTAAAATGCACAGTAAAGGCTACTCATCTGGGTCAAATTATTTTCACAGAGTTTAAAGAGTATCAGATGAAAGATCAAATGAAGGAATTAACCAGTGTAAAGGATACAAACAGCCAAGCAGCTTAAAGGGAAAAATATCAAACAACAAAGCCAACACAACTTGAATAAAAGGGACAACAAGAAGCAGTTCAACAGCTGCCCCTATCTTCTTGTATGAAGATTTCCTTTCCTAGAATGAATCTTAATCAGTTTTAGGATATTTCCTTAGTTTCATTATTGTATAAATAACTCTCTTCTCTAGATGTTAAGGGTTCGAAGTTCAAGATTCATTGTTCATTGCTTGTTAATTTGTGACTGCTTACTCTGTTTTGAACCTGGAAACTACCTTTGAAGGAAGCTTTTTGTAGACACTTGATGTACTCAGTTTTTCTGGAACCTTAATACAAAGCAGAGGATTCTGAATTTGGTTTTACACATTTTGCGTTATCCTGTAAGTTTTTCTAGTTATCAATCATTATGTTTTTCTTCATATGCTTATGACTTATAGAGATATCTAGGTAGGAATAATTGTGTCTCAATTTATTCCTATAAGCTCTTGAAGTGATCATCTATTAAGAGAATGGATCAATGAACTGTTTGTTTAGCTGATCCCCTCTAATCAATAAATCATCAACATCTTGTGTAAGCTTAAGTACACTGCCTTAAACCTTTGGAACGTATTTTAGAAGGTTTTCCTACTTACGGTTGTTCTGTTTTATAGTTTGGAAACTTTGATAATCATATTATTTGATGTCTTCTTCTCACCACTATTTTGATCTATATCACTGTGTAAAGTCTTATAGTAGCCCTTTGCTGAGATATTAATGTAACCCAAAGGATTAAATATTTCAATTCTACATCTGTCTTCATTCATTGGTCTACCAAGACCAAAACCAAAAACCCCAAAACAATTATTTTAGATGCTCTGGCATTGGTAGCTAACCTACTACAATCTCAGAGGTACAACATTAGACTGGCGCCGCTGTCGGGGATTCAAATTTCATTTAAGTTTCCCTTGGGAAAACGATATTCATTCATTCTTTTCCTTTAAAGGCGATTAAAGGATTTAGAAAGATTAAAATCATTCACCTAGGCGACTCCACACTCCCAGGCTGGCACCTTTTAAACATACCAAATCTCGTTTAGACGCTGACATAGTTAAGCCTCTGTCAGATCTTGAAAGGATTCTGAGAAAAGCCAGTTCTAAAAGGGGATACCAACCATCTTCTTCTTCCTCTTCAGTCATGTAGTCTGAAGAATTAGAATCATTTGACCCCTATAGTAATATCCCAACTGATCCTGATTACTCCCATTTATCACCTAGGGTTGCTGAACTTCTAGATAAAAGAGTTGATTTTAAGTCAGCCTACCTTATTCCTTCATTAGAATCTCATCCAATACCCACACTGCCACTAGGATCACCTAAAACTGAATCTGATTTGGGTATTAATCTACCAGAATATAAACCCACAGATTTCATATCCCCTACCACCTATCATTTTCCTTCCATTTTTGACCGACCTGAAGCTTCTTCTTCTAAACAATTTGAGGAGACATTTTCTATATATTCCAATCCTCTCTTTGAAACAAAAGAAGGTATTCCTTTACAAGTCCCAAATCTAGTTCTTAGGACTCCTTTGAAGTCTTTCAGGAGATCTCCTCCTTCACCTCCAACTAGTCCATCAACCCCTGAATCACCATCTTCTTCCTCTACTTCTTCTTCATCCTCTACATCCACACAAACACCTCATACTCCGCCTAGAAATACTCATACACCTGAAGCACCTTGTACACCACCTGCTGTCATGGCTTTCCGACTTATTGTACAGGCTAGATATGCTGCCTTAGTCTTACCTAATAACCTTGATGCATTCCTAGCTGGATACTTAAAATACCTTCCCAAGTACAATGGAGAAACTGGTCCCTCAGCTGAGGACCATCTTCAAGCTTTCCTAGACTTTGCAGACAACATGAATATTGAACAAGAAAACGTTTATATGAGATTGTTTGTACAATCACTTGAACCATTGATTTATTTGGTTTAGGCTGTTACCAGCAGCTTCCATTAGAAATTGGGAAGAGCTTACAACCATATTTATAAATCAATGGGGTGTGAAAAAGGATCCTCTTTACTTCCTCATAGAATTTAAAGAGCTTAAAAGGAACTTCGGTGAACCAGTATCATATTTTATCAAAAGATTCAATAAACTCTATCACAAAATGCCTGTTGATTGTAAGCCCCCTGTAGTAGCAACTAAGTCTAGATTCTATAAAGATTTTGATGATGAATTTACTGTTATGCTGCGAGAGAGAACTTCAAGAAATCTTGAAGATATGCAAACAAATGCTATAGAAGTAGAAGCAAATAGGGCAGCCTCAACTTCTTTAAAACTTAAGGAAGAAAAGGCCCAAAGAAAACTCAAATCTGTTTAAGAAGTCTCTAGTCCCTCTAAGACTAAATCAGAAGACTCAAAAATAGATGAAATAACATCTCTTCTTAGAAACCTATCAAATAGGATTTCAAAGATTGAGACCCAACCTAAGACAATACAACAAACAATTACTAGACCTAAAAACCAAAATCAAGGTCAGTATAAAAGAAATCCACCACTACAAATTCTTCAGAGACCTAGCAATGATTAACAAGTTCCTACTCCTCTATTGATAGATGACCAACAGCCCGATGATAATACTATGACAATTACTGAAGATATTAATAGTATGGATTCTTCTTCCAATCAAATAGCCATCATTCCTCTCTCACAACAGAATTAGGTTCAAGAAGATCATGAAGCTTCACAAGTCTTTAAATATCATGCTTTCTCTAAATGTTTAATTGCAAAGTTAAACAATAGGTATGATCTTAGGCCTAGGCCTGGTCCTGGGAGACCTCCAAAGGAAACTCCAATCATTGAACCACATACCAAAACTACTGAAGTTTAAACAATTATTATTCCGCCTTTAGATCAGTCAATTGATACTATCTAAATTGGTAAAAACATTTTGACTACATTTAGTGTTGAAAAATAATTAGAGAGGGTTAAGATCCCAATTCCATTGTCAGAAATTTCTAAAAGCTCGGGTTATAAAAGCCAAGTCTCATAATGGATACAAAATACCTCGGTTGATGCTGAAGGCGATGTCATAAGTTTGCAAGATGAAAAACCAACAGCAGTTTCTGACGCTAGTTTAGACATGATAGATGAGATAGTGCCTCCTTTCTATGTAACTCTTAAAACAAATGATTCCATGTTGTATAATTGTATGCTTGATTCAGGGGCATCACACAACCTTATGCCAAATTCTATCATGGACCATTTGAAACTCGACATAACTAAATCCTACGATGACCTGTACACCTTTGATTCTAAAAGGGTTCTTTGTTTAGGATTGATCAAGAATCTAGTGGTTACCCTTGCCCAAATTCCAGTGAAAAGTGTAGTACTTGACATTGTTGTCACATATATCCCTCCCAAGTTTGGAATGCTCATTTCTAGGTCTTGTTGTGCCAAATTAGGGGGAACTCTACAGATGGATATGTCATATGCTACTATTCCTGTTTATGTAGGGAAGAAATTAAGATTATATAAAGACATAAGATTTGTACATACTGTTTGTAAGACTGACCAACTAAGGAACCATCCAATTTATGCAATAGATCAAGACTTTGGTTGTTTTCAACTCACTTTAAACCAACATAAAACTCAAGCCAAAATTGAAGAGGTAGTTGAGAGCCCTGAAACAAACAAAATTGATATTTGGAAACTGTTCTTTGATGGCTCTTGCACGAAATATGGGGCAGGAGCTGGAGTAGTTTTAATTTCACCTGAAAAAGAAAATATAACCCAATCATGTAAATTAGACTTCGAAGGTACAAATAATGTCGCTGAATATGAAGCTTTCCTTTTAGGATTTCAATTAGCCAAAAGCCTAAAAGTTCAAAACTTAAGTGTTTTTACTAATTCAAAAGTTATTGTTAATAAAGTAAGAAATGCTTGCCAGACCAAGCACCTTAGACTTAGGTCCTCTCGAAATGAAGTATGGGATTCAGTTGAAAACTTCCTTGATGCTTTTAATTTGACTCATATTCCCAGAGATCAGAATATTCACGCAGATGCCTTAGCTGTCTTTGCTAGCTCTTTTAAAATTCATGATCATACTGATGTACTCTATTAGATACAAGTCAAATATAGGCCATCTATCCCAGATAATTTGAAACATTGGAAAATATTCGAAGATATGAACATTTGAAATCATTTTTGCAGGTAATATATGATTTTTCACTTCTAAAAATTAATGAATATAGAATCGAAACAAATGAAAATGCAGATGGAAATGATACTTCAGATTTTAAAACCCAAATTGCTAATCATGACATTATTCAATTATCTAATAATTTTATTCCAAAAGGACTTATTCCTTTAGAAATATTGTTTGATCAAAATGATGTCCTCCAAATCCCTCAGTCCATTTCTTCAGAAGTTGACATAGAAAAGATTAACATTGGAACTAATGAAGATACCAAAAACATCAAAATATGTGCATCTCTAGACCCTAAGATCAAAGCTCAATATCTTAAGTTATTGCAAAATTATAAGGATGTTTTTGCTTGGACTTATGCTGATCTAAAGACCTATGATACTTCATTAATACAACATAATATTCCTCTGAAGCCAGAAGCAAAAACTTATCAACAAAAACTTAGAAGGATAAATCCAACCCTTCTACCAACTATAGAAAGGGAGATTAAGAAAATTTTAGATGCTCAGATCATCCTCCCTCTTAGATATTCTAATTGGGTTGCAAATCCAGTTCCTGTTAGAAAGAAAAATGGAGAAATAAGACTTTGTGTGGATTTTAGAAATTTGAACAAAGCATCATTAAAAGATAATTATCCTTTGCCCAAAATGGATCAGATACTTCAAATGTTTTCAGGAGCACAAATACTTTCTATGCTTGATGGGTTTTTAGGTTACAACCAGGTAAATGTTGATACATCAGATAGAGAGAAGACAACCTTTACTACACCCTGGGGTACATTCATGTACGCTAGGATGCCATTTGGCTTAACCAATGCTGGAGTAACATTTCAGAGAGCTATGGACATAGCTTTTATGGGTCATGTAAATAAATTTGTGGTTATTTATCTTGATGACATAACCATTTTTTCTAAATCTGATCAGAAACATCTAAAGCAATTGATGAACATTTTTGACATTTGTAGAAATTTGGAATATGATTGAACCTTAAGAAGTCCTTGTTTGTTGTCAAAGAGGGAAAACTGTTGGGCCATATAATTTCAAAGGAGGGAGTAGTAATTGACCCCAAACAAGTATCTGTTTGAAACATTGACCTTACCTAGAAACGAGAAGGAGATTCAAGCTTTTCTAGGTAAGATTAATTTTCTAAGGAGGTTTATTCCAAATTATGCAGAGATTATAAAAGATATAACGACATGCTTTGAAGGACCATGAAGTCAAATGGACTCCTACTTCTAGGCATGCATTTGAACAAATAAAAAAGGCTATCTCTGAAGCTCCCACCTTAGCCAGCCCTAATCATACTAAGCCATTTAATATTTTCTCTTTTGCCTCTAAAACAAGACTTGTTGTTGTTCTATTACAAAAAAATGAAGATTCCCATGACCAACCCGTAACCTTTTTTAGCAAGGTTATGAGAGAAGCTGAGCTTAATTATGACATCATTGAGAAGCAACCCTATGCCCTCATTCAAGCCCTGAAATCATTCAAGATGTATGTCTTACATTCACCTATTACTGCTCATGTCCCTAATAATGTTGTGAAAATTGTCCTAACCCAACCAGACATTGATGGGAAAAGAGGTAGATGGATCACTCAAATTCTGGAGTTTGATCTAACTATCAAGACTACCAAGCTAGTAAAAGGTCAAGGATTAGCCAAGCTTCTAGCTGAATCCAACTGCAAAGTACTTGGAATCAATTCTGTTTTATAAATACAAGGGAAGAATACACAAGAACCTTCTGTCCTTGCAGAAGGGGAGAATCCACAAGAACCTTCCCTTCACCCTAAAGGGCAGAATCCACAAGAACCTTCCTTTCATCCAGAAGGGGAGAATCTACAAGAACCTCTACCTTAAGAGCAAATCAGTCCTATACACATTGATGGAAAATTATTGTTGTCAAACTGGTATCAAGATATTGTAAATTTCTTTATCCATTTTGAGTGTCCAACATTGTTCTCCAAAACCCGGTGTAAAACCCTTAATTTAAAATCAATCAAATACTGCATTATAAATGAAAATTTATACCGGAAAGATCCACTGAATATTTTGTTATTATGTTTAACAGAATCAGAAACTGAAGGAATCATTGATCAATTTCATATAGGAATTTTTGGGGGACATTATGCTTGGAGAGAAACAACATACAAGATTATGAGGGTAGGATTTTATTGGCCGACATTGTTCTTACAAGTAGGTGCAAAGGTCAGAGGTTGTGTTCCTTGTCAAATGATTGCTGGTAAACAAAAATTAGCAGCTCTTCCACTTGTTCCATCAATATTTTAAGAACGCTTTTCTCAATGGGGATTAGATTTTTTTGGAGAGATTCAACCCACTTCAAGTAATTAGCATAGATGGATCTTCACTGCAACAGAATACTTTACTAAATGGGTGGAAGCAATTCTAGTCATAAATGTTACTGATTCAGTAGTAATTAAGTTTATTGAGGAGAATATCTTATCTAGATTTGGTTGCCCAACTCAAATTGTCACTGATAATGCAACAACTTTTGCTAGTTTTAAAATGATTGAATTTTGCCAGAAATATCAGATTATTTTACATCATTCAACTCCATATTGCCCTCAAGGTAATGGCCTTGCAGAGTCATCAAACAAAAGTATGATAAAGGTAATAAAAAAAACTCTAGCTGATCATAAGAAGCGTTGGGATTCACATTTGATTTATGTAGTATGGGCAAACAAAATTACTTCAAAGAGATCACCTGGAAAATCTCCATTTTAGTTAGTCTATGGGAAAGATGCAATTTTCCCTACTAATTTGGCTTTCCCTGTTTTAAAATTCCTTCATGATTCAACCGATGAACCTGATGATTTTTTTAGAAGAATAAATTAGATTATTGAACTTAATGAAAACAGAGATGAAGTTCAATACAAATTGATGAAATAACAAAATAAGATGAAGACCTTGTTTGGCATAAGAGCCAGGGAAAGGGACTTTAAGGAAAGTGACAAAATAAGATGAAGACCTTGTTTGGCATAAGAGCTAGGGAAAGGGACTTTAAGGAAAGTGATTTAGTTCTAAGATGGGATACCAGGAGAGAAGAGAAAGGAAAGGATGGCAAATTTGACAATCTATGGTTTGGACCTTTAGAAATCGTTGAAGTCAAGGGTAACAACACTTTTGTGCTGCAGAATCTTGAGGGGCTATATTCCACTTATTTTGTAAATGGACGGTTTCTCAAACATTACATTCAGTACTAAGAAGTTGAAATACTTTTCATTGTAAATACTTTGGTTTTCTTTTACGTTTCAAGATGTTACTGTGATTTTCTTTACAGCAATGACTCCATAGCCCGAGGAGAAGGTACATGGATCTATAGGTTCTCTGCATTCTACGGGAGAAATCAGTCCCCAGTTCGTGCCAGTGTTGTAGCATTTTTTGGTTTTGATAAGGTAGAGTAAAATAGTCAAAAAATAAAAAAATATTTTGAAAAAATGCTAAGTTAGGATATGGACATAACAATATTGAATAAAATGTTAGTAAAAAGATCTCGATGATAATGTCCATATCAAAGAAAAAGTTAGGTTAGATGTCCTAAAAAATAAAGACAAAAAGAAAATGTTAGGTTAGAAAGAAAAGAAAACAAATAAATTCTGAAAGTGAGCAAGTCTAATTGCCACTACTATTTTTCTGCAAAATAATGGTTGTGTGCAGCGTGTTTTAAATGCCACAACCCATGACAATCAAACTATTTAATCTTGACTGCTTCATGCTTTAAATTTTATGTTATAGTTAGAGAATAAATATTTGGCTAAACTGTTTAATCTTGGCTGATCAATAGTTAGGTAGAGAATAATAAGGTGCTCATCAGTTTAATCTGAGCTCTTGGGAGCTATAAGGTTAGAATTAGATAGTTTGCATTTGTAAAATAAAAGAAAGGAAAAGGGTTTGCTAGTTTAAATGCACTCATTAAGTGAAGAAAAAATGATAGGATGAGCAAAGGGTAAGTAGAGAAAGGTCGCAGAAGTTTATTGATTGATTGGAAAAAATGTATTTTTATCATATTTTACCATATGTTTCTATGTACATGATTCAATTACACAAAGCAAATGAAGGTCTACAAGATCAATTAACTTCCCATTCATCTCCATTCATCCCTATATTCACTAATTTCCCCTTCCTACCTTCATACATTCATATTCATTTATTTTCCACAAAAAACCCCTTTTCCTAAAGTTAAATTCCTTTTTACCTAAGAAAAGTGAAAACCCCATGTAAAATCCATTTTTACCATGAAAAACCCATTTACCATGTAAAATCCCTTTTTACCCGAAAAACCCACACAAGGGGTTTAACCTAAGTATTGATGTACATATGCGAAAAGTAAATAACTCATAAAAGCATTATACTTAGTGTATTTTCCTTTTCGCATATATTTCCCCTTTTCCGCTCATATTTTCATATTAACGCTAACTATAGTATTAAACCCTTGAAAGGTCCATTTCACGTATATATTAAATCCCTTGATTGAAACCCTTTGTTTTATTATAAAAACTATATATTAAATAAAATATCACATCGACGGATCGCAAGCTTCTCATCATGCATGTACACCCTCTGCCATTGCAATATGCGATGTGCGATAGGCCCGGACCCGACCCAAATATATATTATATTTCATGCCATATCGCATCCGCCTCCATCACAAGTCTCGTTAAAGCAATAAACCTCTGCTGTTGCGATCTTTGATTGCGACGAAACTGATGCAATATATATTATAATTCATACCCATATGACATCCGCCTCTCATCGCAAGTCTCGTTGAAGCAATAACCCTTTGCCATTGTGATCTCCGATTGTGATGGGAACCCGGACCCGACGCAGTATTAATCATGTTTTATTTCACGTCGTGTTCGGCCCCTATTGCATTCCTTTGTGATGGGCCTTCCTCCGCTTAGCCCCGATTGCGATATGTGATGAACCCGGACTCGACGGACTTGACGACATTTATCAGCGCAAGTTCGTAAAATTTCAAGTCCGCCAAATGTGTTTTGCAAAGAATTTATTTATTAAAAGGTTTTTATGATTTTAACAAAGAAATAGCCCAAAACCTCCATTTAATCGCTAATCTCAGTTTAACCCATAATAAAGCCATTTGCCTCCATAATTAATCATTGGGACCCTCCATTGCTCTTTCGCGCTGCTCTTTCACTCCTCCACCATTCGATCACTACCATTGAAATCCAATGACCCTTAGTGATTTCGGGTTGGCTCTCTGTACGAGCATTACCTTCCCGAAAAGTGGTATTCCACTGACCTCCCTTGCTATGTGTCAGGCTCAAGTTATTTTGGGTGACCCCCTCCCAAAACCGCCCACGCTTTATAAGCGGTGTGATAAAAACCAAAACCGCCTCCCACATAACAACAAAATAGCCACTGTTCATTTTGCGCCATAATTCAAATAAAAGACTGTTTTTCTGTTTAAACGCCTAAATCGCCATTTTGCTTTGCTTTCCTTATTTTACACGACAAAGCCTCCATAAGCCTCTGCGACCAATAAAACCATCATTTTACCTTCTGATGTGCTCTGGACTCCTTCCAATATCCTCTCAAGCTCAATAAATCCATTGAAGACCTCCTCTGTCACCTATGATTTCTTAATAATTTCTGTGTTTTGTAGGTAAAAATCCCTGTTCTAGGCTTACAAAGAAAAAGCCTGCATACAGTTTGAAGACAAATCTAAAGGGATTCACTATTGAAAAACACAGTAAAAACCTGAAATGCACAATAAAGGTTACTCATCTGGGTCAAATGATTTTCACAGAATTTAAAGAGTATCAGATGAAAGATCAAATGAAGGAATTAACCAACGTAAAGGATACAAATAGTCAAGCAGCTTAAAGGGAAAAATATCAAACAAAAAATCCAACACAACTTGAATAAAAGGGACAACAAGAAGCAGTTTAACAACTAGCCCTATCTTCTTGTATGAAGATTTTCCTTTCCTAGAATGAATCTTAATCAGTTTTATGATATTTCCTTAGTTTCATTTTTGTATAAATAACTCTCTTCTTGAGAAGTTAAGTGTTGGGTGTGGAGCCTGATTATCTTCTGTATTCAAAGGTTTCAGCCGGATGTATACCCCAGGAAGACTATACACCCCTTCATGCGGGGGGGGGGCTAATCCCCCCCGGCTGGGGGGTTCAGGGGCCAGCGGTCCCCCGGCGGGGGTTTGGGGTTAGTGCCCCCGAAGCTAAAAACATATGTAAAATTGCCTTGTAAAAGTGCAGTAATTTCTAGTCAATCTCGGCCGTTCATTAGGTGAATGATCTGACGGTAGAACTTATGGTTAGTTCAGGGTTTTTTTCCCTAAAAGGCAACCCCTCTCTTTGTATGAGGGCATTGTATTGAGGCTGTGTAATAGATGTGTATTCTCCGTGTGAGAAATAGAGAGGCGACACTGTGAGAGAAAACATAGGATATTACAACGGATCTGTTGTAGGTTGTGTCTATTCATTTTGCTGGATAATAAAAAGGAAGGATTGGCTGTTCGGGGTGGACATAGCCTAAACTGGGTGAACCACGTATATCTGTGTCTCTCTGGTTTTTATGTGTTTTATGTGTTTATATTTTTGTTATATTCTATGTGTTCCATTGCTCTATAATTTATAATTTTCTAACAACTGGTATCAGAGCCGAAGGTCTATTTGGCTGACAAACTCGTAGGAGAGAAGGGTTCTTGGTTAGAGTGGGAGCAATGGTAGAAGATGGTAAGTTTAGGGTTGAGAAATTTAATGGCCAAAACTTCTCGCTGTGGAAGATGCAGATGGAAGATTATCTATATCAGAAATATCTGTACCTACCATTGGGGCGAAAAACAAAGATGCCAACGGGTATGACAGATGAAGAATGGAACCTTCTCGATAGAAAGACACTCGAAACAGTACGGTTGTGCCTCGCGGCGTCGGTCGCCTTCAACATTTCAAAGGAAACAACGACAGAGGGTTTGATTAAGGCGTTGGCAAAACTATATGAAAAACCCTCGGCCTCAAACAAGGTATTTCTTATGAAACGATTATTTAATATGAATATGTCGGAAGGTGGATCTGTTGCAGACCATTTAAATGATTTTAATACTGTTACAAGTCAGTTAAGTTCTGTAGGGGTAAACTTTGATGATGAAGTTAGAGCTCTGTTATTCTTGTGCTCATTGCCAGAAAGTTGGAATGGTTTAGTAATGGCCATTAGTAACTCTGTGTCTGGATCTAGTACTTTAAAGTTTGATGATGTTGTCAGTGCTATCCTTAGCGAGGAAATGCGACAGAAAAGCTCCGGTGAGACATCGGGTAATGCTTTGAGTGCAGAGTCTAGGGGAAGAAAAATGGAAAGAGGAAAGAGCTCAGGATATCGCAGTAAATCAAGGAAAGGTAGATCCAAGTCCAGATCGGGGATAGTGTGTTGGTGCAGAAAGAAAGGACACCTAAAGAAAGACTGTAGATCTTGGAAGGGAAAAGAAGGAGATGCACAACAAGAAAACAATCATGAAGCAAATGTGACAGGTGAGGTGTTACAAGATGCTTTGATTCTTTATTTCGAAAATATTACTGATTCCTGGGTGGTAGATTCAGGGGCCTCATTCCATGCCACACCTGATAAGAAATATTTTCATCACTATGTTCAAGGAGATTTTGGACAAGTCTGTTTGGGTGATGATAAACCCTGCAAAATTGTTGGAATGGGTAAGGTTCTTGTAAAAAAGTAAAATGGAAACCAATGGCTACTAAAGGAGGTCAGGCATGTTCCAGATCTGAAGAAAACTATGATTTCAACAGGGTAGTTAGGCGATGAAGGTTGTGTGACAACTTTCACAGATAAAGGTTGGAAGGTCACCAAAGGAGCCCTAGTAATATCAAAAGGCGAAAAGGTTGGTACATTGTATTTATGCAATGGTATTTCAAACATTGTTAATGGTTTAACTTCTAAAGGAGCAGATGCAGCATTATGGCATCATAGGCTCGGAAACATTAGTGAGAAGGGGATGGAGATTCTTCACTCAAGGAATTTGTTTCCAGGTTTGAAGAATGTTGATTTGGACTTTTGTTAGAATTGCATTTATGGAAAACAAAAGAGAGTCAGATTTCTCAGAGTTGGGAAAGAAAAGAAGAGCGAAAAATTAGATCTTGTGCACACAGATGTATGGGGACCTGCTCAGGTATCATCTCTCGGTGGCTCTCGTTATTATGTTACTTTCATTGATGATGCAACTAGAAAGACTTGGATTTATTGTATTAAGAATAAATCTGATGTAGTTGATACTTTCAAGAAATGGAAAGCTTTGGTTGAAATTGAGACAGGAAAGAAATTGAAGTGTCCCAGATCAGAAAATGGAGGTGAATATTGCAGCAAAGAGTTTGATAGGTATTTTTCAGATCATCATAAACAGGTGGCTTCAAAAAATCAACTGTGATAGAATCATCATATTGATCAAATACGAGAGCAAATGGATCATAACAGCCATGATCAGACAAATCAATGTTTTCATTGGTATCCTCGTGATCTGATACATCAAACAGAGGAGTAGAGGAGAAGAAAAGAAATTCATCCTCTATGTTTTCGAAAAAGGCAGATCAAAGGTCAAGTGGATTTTCAATGAATAGTTTATCCTCTTCGTTGTCAGATGATGGAATGACAATCGGTGTGTCTTGCGGTGATAAAAAATGGGTGGATTCATAGATGAAGATACACATGCAAAATCATGGATGGCAGGTTCACCAAAGATGTCAGGAAAGAGTGGAGGAGGCTCAAATAGAAGGGAGTCATCCTTCTCCGAGTGTTGATGCTTAAGCTCCCAGTCACACTCTTCATGAATGACAATGCATATTGGTTGTGCAACATCATCAGTGGCTTGATCCTCGTTCACAACAAGTGTAGAGTCCAGAATGGAAGAAAACAAGGCAGTATCATCCAGAGGAATAGCTGAGTACAAAGACGGAGGTTGTGGTACAAAATGCATATGACAAATCGATGGACTCACAACCAAATCTGCATGAAAATTAAGCGAAGTGCTGTTGGGAGGATATGACACCTGAACATATGTGTGAGCATTATCTCCCACATCACTCTGTAGTGGTGGAGCTATTTGATGAGGGAATGATGGACAATCACTTGTGACAGTGGCCGTATCCATCTGTGATTGCGCAACTCCATCACTGAAGTATGTTGAGCAACTTGAAACTGCAATTCACGTAAACACTACGAAAAATCCATAGGTGATTCATGTAGAGCCTTCCGTTGTTGTAACAATTTTTGGTCAAGATGTTCTAGATCAAAATGATAGAAAGTGTCTTCATTAAGATCACAAAAGTGCTCAAGTGAGTGCACACTGTCAGTTGGTAGGCTGCATAGCCACCGATGTGGAGATTCGCGAAGTGTGTATGCAAGCAACAAACTGGCCTATTCGTCAGAATATCCATCTTCCTTGTGAAGCAAGGCAAGGAAGTAATGTAAGAACTCAGGCCACACCACTTCACCTTCACCATCATACATGTATGTGGATAAGAGATCAAAAAACTCCCTCGAGATGGTAATAGATTCGACACGCGAAAAACATCATGGAGGGAGGAGACTGCAAGACTCCATGATAGATATTCAAAGGTTCAAAACAGGACGAGAGGAAACAATTTGTCATTTGGCCTTCCTTCTAGCACAAGAAATGTTGAAGGTGCTGGATCCGCCAACATGTCAGAGGATCTTCCCAGTAAGAAATTCCAATTAGACCTCAGACCGTTTGGTGTAGGAGTCCTATCAGTGGGTCGTATGGTAATGCCTTGACCATGGTTTCACACAGAGGCAAGTAAGATGTACTTGTTGGTAGCAAGGGTGTGACATATGCAGTAAGACAAAGAAGGTGCATGAGCGACTCTAACACATGAAGGGTGAATGGAGTGCGCCCCTTGAAAAACTGTGATAACACAGAGTTAAGAAGGGAACACACGAGAAAAGATGCATCACAACATGGAAGGAAAGTTAGCTAGCAATCCAAAGTGATGGTTAAACCAAAAACACATTTCAAAAATATTCATACATACATATGCAGAAATAGCTACACATACATGCGTAAGCAAACAGATACATATATCATTTAGAGTGCTCAAGATAGTTGAAATACAATACACCATATGCATGAAACATGCTGGCTTTGTTATATTAAGAAGTGTAAGTTCCAGTCATATAATACATCCATGTCCAACCACTAGTTCCAACATCAGAACGTTACAACCACAATTTCCTGCTCCTCCAAAGAGATATACTAGCTCTTCGTAGTGGAGAAGCCAAGGCTCATTACAATACTGTCCAAGCTCTCTTTAAGATAGTTTTATCAGAAGCTTGGCTGACCAAAATACTAGACAATGAGTTATGAGGGAATATTTATTGAAGAGGGTGGGGTGGTACTTGACATTCCCCTTTGAGATAGTTCATCTACCCTCATGACTCTTCATCTACTCTATGACTGTTACATCCAACTATCGACACTTGAACTTACACTTGACAAGACATTACATTACAATGCACATGTACCCACGTGAGACAAAATGGTTTAAGAAGGCCATGCAAGACATCACTATGACTCGGACAAATGTTGGAAGACTAGCTCTTCAACATCTTCACGGTGGTCAATAGTACTGAACTGATGCCATGCTCGATAGTCCACGATGGTGTCTGTGTACTCTAAGGTGACATATTTCTAGAACCTAACTCTCACCTCCATAGCATCCAGGTACACTAGGGCTCCTTTGTCCAACTCGTATGATAGCATGCACATCATTTTCTTGAGTGTGGCTGGACCAGCAACATATTTGTGCATAGTGTCTACACTGATTGACAAGTTTGGGTTGGTGGCTATGCACATCAACTCGTCAAAGTACGAGTCAATCTCTAGTTGGACTTGTGCCTTTGTCTTTTCTTAGGCGAGTGTCCCAATAGATAGGATCACGTGTGCGCACAACAACATCCATACTCTTGAATACACGTGCATGGGAAGCCTGTAGACTAGTGATGAGCTGTAGGAGCTCTTCATAGTTCCGGATCTGACTCCAAATGCGTGCCTTCATCTCGACCGCTCTGGGCTTCATCATCTTAGGAAAGTGAAGCGGGGCTCCCTTGTATCTCATCGTCCATGTTTGGATGTAATCAACATCAGCATGCACATTCGACAAGATACGTGCTCTCCTATCACATCACTATTTTCATTCATTGATATGGACGATTACCTTATGCACAATACCAAACTTGGAATACAACACCTGCATGACTGTGTTAAGAGACAATAATTCATCCAGTATTGCCTTCTTCAATTTTGCTCGGGAAAATGCTGTAACCAATTCTCCTCCCTGCTTGGCCGTTTGTAGCTCCTTAGCCATTCACTCGTTCTCAGCTATCAGGAAGCGAACACTCGAGCTAGTGGGTTCGGCATATGCTCTGGTAGCATCGGTGAATGTTATTGGATGTTTGCGGACATCATACATGATCACTCATTCCTCAAACTGTGCAGGAGATGTATGATCCTCTGAAGTTGACACTCTGTGAGATTGCACAACTTTATGGTTAGACTAGTCGAATGAGATGTTGTGCATATCTCCTTCCGACTAATCTCCAAGGATCTCAGTGTCTCCTTGGTCGCTTGGGCTTTCTATTCTTTTGGATGCGGTGAAGCTGGTGGGTCAACCTCTTGGTGATGAGGCATGAGCTCAATATCTTGCTCTAACTCCTGCTACTCCATATCCGTATCCATTTGTTCAAGCGCTTGCTCTATCTCCTGAGTGAAGTCCTGCTCCCGTGATGGTTCACCCTGTCTACTTGATGCCAACTATTTGGATGAGTCTACTATCTGTACGAGCGCAGTATCATTTGTTTGCACAAGTTGTGCCCCCTACTATACCTGTTCCTGCTGCGCTTCCTTCTCCTGTATGTGCATCTCCTGTTCCTTTCGGAGTTTCTACTTCCACTCATGCACCTCATTTTCTGTTTCCTCCATTCTTCGTTTCTCTCTCTGCCTTTGCGCATTTCTCTTGTCGCATTGTTGCCTCTTTTCCTCTATGGCCAAAGCTGCTTTGTGCAAAAGTCTGTCTGCTCGGAACTTGAGTTTCTCTTCCTCCATGTTGTCGACAATCTTCCTCTTTCCCTTGTCGCTCACTGGTATTTTTACCTCTGCTGCTGCCGCTACTTCTAGTGCTCTACAGGATGCTTCTTCATGTTGCTTCACTATCTATTCCACAACGAGGCTGACCGATTTTTTGAGTATGGAGGATTTGTAACAATATCTCCATAGGTATTCCTCCGCCCAATGGCATTCCCTGTGGATCCAGTTGAACTGTACTCTCGCGTAGTGACCTTTCACAAGACAATGCGGGTCATACGGATTGTAACTTCAGAGGTAAAATTGACATTTCTTCATCTGCTCTACTTCTGTTGGCATTATGATATAGGTGTTGTCCTTGATGGCAACTCACTCAGATGACAGATCATAGTGCAGCAGGTAAATAGCAAAGAATTAATGATCAGACTACAAAGAATGAATAAAGAGAGGTATACACAAGTTCACCTTGAAAAAGCAGCGTATACACGCGGGTTAACAGACCAAAAGGAGCGTATAACGTACATAGCACTTTCATAGAAAGAAAAGTGCGTATATCTTGGAAAACTAAGTTTTGGTCCAAGGTATTTGGTCCATTGTATTTTGATCCATGGTATTGGTCCAAGGTATCCGGTCCATGGTATTGACCCTAGGTATTTGGTCCAAGGTATCGGTCCTAAGTGGTTTTGGTCCATGGTATTGAGAAAGGCCTAAAACTATAAAAGGAGGAGAAGATCATTAGGCCAAGTGTGCAGGTATTGAATATCTGATGAAGTGTGAGATCTAGTATGCAGGTTATGGGTTTGTGATGCTTTGATTGATCTAAACTAAGGATGCACCTATGTGGATGATGATGGATGATGGATCGTGATCTTACGGCTTGGAATGTATTATCATTATTTTTTTTGATCTTGGATAGACTAGATCTGAATACTGACGCATGTTTTATTTTGCAAATGTTATGATCTGGGTATGACTGACTTCTGAAATAGCTATGAAGTGTTTAAGTTAGTATTTGCAGATCTGTACGCGAGTTCGCTTTGATAAAAGAGTGTATACACGCTGGTTTGATTCATCAGAGTAGCGTATACATTATGAAATATGATATCTGAATTTGCAGTTGGTTCTAGTGGTTGTTCCAGAGTTCTGGGTTCTGCTCTGTGTTCTGGTGATTGTGTTTTGATGACAGGGCTTCAGTGATTCAATTGTTGGGTGATTCAGAGATTGATGATTGAGTATTTAATGATTGGTTAATGCAATGGTTGTATTGCAGTGGTGATTTATTTTGAGCTTCAATGTTGTTGATGGGTCCAGAATGAAGATTGGATGAAACGTGGCCTTCATATTATGGTGTTGTGTTCCAGGAGTATCCAGTTTGAAAATTTATGAAACGTGGTCCCTAGAGGAAGAGAGAAGGTTGTAGCCTTCTGTAGGACGGTGCCTACATACTAGTAAACATACCGGCCAGTACAAGAGCCAGGGGGTTGGAGCTCCCTTCCAGTAGAAACTGAAAAACGAGAGAGGGTTGTAGCCTTCTGTAGGCCGTCGCCTATGTACTAGTAAATATATCGGCTAGTACAAGAGCTAGGGGGTTGTAGCTCCCTTCCAGTAGTAGCTAGAGAACGAGAGAAGGTTGTAGCCTTCTGCAGGTGGGTGCTTGTGTACTGGTATGAGTCTGTGCCAGTACAAGATTGTAAACAGGTTTTTCTTATATTGAAAGAAGACAACAGTTGGTGGTTTTTGTCCCACATTGTGTTTCCACCTTAAATCTTGGTGTTCATGTGTGTTTGTTATGTGTGATGGTCTATTCTATTTTTACTGCACTTGGTTACTATTTATATGGTTAATGAAGTTTTGATGCATTGATTAAAGATCAACATATGATGAATTAACTGAATCATAAGTTTGTTGGATATACGCTAGTTTCCTTAAACACAGTTGCGTGTACACGCAAGTTCCCTTCATTGAAGTAGCGTATATGAATCTGATTATGGAAATGAAAAAGTTATATTGAATTACTAATACTGATTCACCCCCCCTCTGAGTATTATTTTCAACAACTTCGACATACACATGCTTGAAACTCAGTATCTCATATAACCTGATCTGCAACGGAAGAGTGAGCTAAGGTGCCTTTTTCTTTCGGTGCAACCTAGCTGTCAATCCTGCCGAGATGTGATATGATACTTCCTACATGACGAGCTTGTCCAAGGAAAACGTCGGTAGAACATGCAAAGGCTTCTCTGTGTTGTACATTCATATGAAGGTGCCAGACGATGAGGCACACCAATAAGCTATTGTTGATCAGTGCCTCCATTGTTGCCTTTGACATGTAGGGTGGATCTTGTTCATATATCATCTTGTAAACTGGGATGACAAAATGATTGGACAACTGTGTGATAAATCCTCTAAAGATGCATTCAGAGAATATCTTAAAATAAGTGTTCACAATAGTCTCCGCCGCTGTCCATGTCCACTTGAAGCCCGTGAACTCCTCACAGGCACAAGTTACATCCAAGATGTAAGTGGGCATGTAGATTTCTTCTTGCATACTTTTGGGCAACTGTCGAGCTCTTGTTACCTGTTCCTTTAGCTGATGATTCAACATGTCAGATTAGTTGCATGATTTTCCTTCTCTGGCTAGTTGGTCCAACGCGATCACCCAACTCTGTGGGAAGGTTTCTATGGTTACTTGGCCATACATGTGGCATGCAAATATGACTAAGTATTGATACAACTTCCGCAGTAACTTCGTCTTATAGACCTGGTTGGGTGTCATCCTGAATTTAGCTGGATCCTTCACCCAGTTCTTCAAAATGTCTTTGGAGTTGGCATTGCTGCTGGGTAAGCTGAAGGGAGTCTCCATGATGATCACAAGATTCAACATCTGACACATCTCATCATAATTCTGTGCCCTAAAGGTAGCAATATCCGTCTCGCTGACACTGCTCAATGTCATCGTCTCAGGATCAATGTGTGGGACAATCCAATGTATCTTGTTCGCGCAAGAGAGCACGAGATACCTATATGCAATCCGGTATAAGCCAGACTTGTGGATGTTCAAATAGACTTGGCGGTCTTCCCAAAATGTTCCTGCAAATGCATCATTAACCTCTTGCCATTTTAGCTTGACGTCCTTGTCTACAATCAACTTTGTGTCTTCATATATCGACAGACTTGTAGACACTTGCTCAACTGCTGCTCTAATTGCACTTTTGTCAGTGTCGTTTGATCTTGCTCTCTTGGAGGCCATTGATCCTGAACTGCTAAGAGGCAGACAAACACCTGATAGATCTGGAGACAAAGCGACATGCATGGAAAAAATATGTCAGCAAAAACCAAAGCAAGCTTGAGGAACTCCATGCAACATACCTGGGGATTGACTGGCAAGGATTGTGCAATTTTCCCTGTGAGGCTGGGAGACTAGCTGCCAGAACTACGCAAAAGGCAGTCTGGGTTGTCTGGGGACGCTGTCTGGTTGCTGGAACTATGCGATGCACAATTTCATCTAGTAGTGGTTGCAGACCCAGAGACTGGATTGCACATTTTTCTGGTCCAGCAGTCACTGTCCCTTAGAATTGAATAATGCAAGACTGGAGGGAAGCCACTGGGCATAAATGCACATTTCCTGAGAGGAAGACAAAGCCTTCGCTCTCTAGATTGCGCAATGCTATCTTGGTGAGGCAGAGTTCGGGCCAAGGTTGCCCAGACCCGTGACAGGGAACTAAAAGCAAATGTGAAAGTGAATGCATGGCGATACTGAGTATAAGCAGGAGTGAATGATCGTGCATGAAAACAGTGAAAGAAAGATTTAGAAAACGGAACAACATGCATGTGGGTGAAGCGAGTCACTGAATCGGAGACTATTCATGCAAAACAATTTCATCCATGCGACAGGAGTGAGATGTTAACAAAAAATGAAATAATACTAGTACATGCTAGCATGCATGTAAACGACAACAAGCATTTATAGAAATCAAGCAAACAACACTCACATAAGTGGAAACACAAAAATTGACAGAAATGCTGCAAAACACAAGTTAAGCCGACTTACCCATGAATAGCTAAGTTGGATGTGTCGAGGACTCCTGGATGTGTTGTGGGATGTCAGAGCTCCAAGATTGATGTGAATAAGTGAGCTCTAAAGCATCGAATAGATAAGTTGAGGCTCATGATGCGCATGCCACAAATCTAGGAAATAGTGACACTTGGAGGAAAGATTCTAAACGATTTTTGCATGTAACCTCCAACTGTTGAAAATATCTCCCTAAAATATAGGGATGCTTTTTGCATGTTGATTTTTCTATTCCAGGAAAAAGCAGCCCATGCATGCAAGTCAAGTTTTCTTAGTCCAGGATGGAACCGATCAACCCAACTTTACATGCAACATTCTGCTCAGTTGAGGGGAAAAATGCACATTTCTGGGAGGGAGCTAGGCTGGATACCTAGAAGTTTTGCACAATTTTTGGTTTGAGTAGCTGGCTGTTGCCCATAATTACGCAATTTCTGGGCTGATCAGCCCTACTGGGAGGAATTGCGCAATTTTCTCAGTGAAGCTTGACCGGCAGATTTGCGAATTTTTGATCCCAGCAAGATGCCAGACAAGATTGCATAATTTTTGGAGTGAAGGCTGGTTCCCCTCCAGAATCGTGCAATTTCTTGAGGGAGCTGCTCAGCCTACAGCTGGACCAAGTCCAGAGAAACAACCTGTGATGGGGATGCAACAATCTCTCATGCACAGGCTGGAAATCTGCAAGAAAACCATTGGAGCTTGTGTACTTGACAAGGCAAGACATGCTACTGTGAAAGGTTGGTAGGGAGGCTCCAAAATGAAGCTAATGCAAACTTTTATAGGGTGGTTGTAGCCGTAACAACACATACCAAAATTTTTCAATATCTTGATCACCGAGGTTTCTGCCATACTTTTAACCTCAAGTAGTAATTCATAGGCCCAAGATCCTTCATGTCAAATTCTTCTTCCAACTACTTCTTTCATTCTTGAATATGATGCTCTACACCTATAACTAGTAAGTCATCCACATACAAGAGTATGATCATAGGTTCATTCTTAACCACTTTGATGTATAGATTAGGGCCTGCATAACTCTTCACTAAAACCAAGTCTTAGAAGATATGCATCCATTCTTATGTACCATGCTCTGGGGGCTTGCTTCAAGGCATATAGAGACTTCTTCAACTTGTACACATGTATTTCCTTGTTATGGACTTCAAATCCCTAGGGATGCTCAATGTAAACTTCTTCATCTATAATTCCATTAAGAAAAATTGTCTTAACATCCATTCGATGAATGCTCCATCCCATAGTAGAAACCAGAGAGATTAATGAATTAATGGTCATATCTATAGCTATAGGAGAAAATGTTTCTTCATAGTCGATTCCTTCCTTTTGAGAGAATCCTCTTGCCAAAAGCGTTGCTTTATACTTGACAATGCTCTCATCAATTGCATATTTGATTTTATATACCCATTTGGAAGTGACAATAGATTTGTTACTAAGTCTAGGAACAATTTCCTAGACATCGTTCTTCATTATAGATTGATATTATTCCTGCATTGCATTCCTCCATTCTTGCATTGCATTCCTAATACTGATTCACCCCCCCTATCAGTATTATTTTCAACAACTTCGACATACACATGCTTGAAACTCAGTATCTCATATAACCTGATCTGCAACGGCAGAGTGAGCTAAGGTGCCTTTTTCTTTCGGTGCAACCTAGCTGTCAATCCTACCGAGATGTGATATGATACTTCCTACATGACGAGCTTGTCCAAGGAAAACGTCGGTAGAACATGCAAAGGCTTCTCTGTGTTGTACATTTGTATGAAGGTGCCAGATGATGAGGCATACCAATAAGCTATTGTTGATCAATGCCTCCATTGTTGCCTTTGACATGTAGGGTGGATCTTGTTCATATATCATCTTGTAAACCGGGATGACAAAATGATTGGACAACTGTGTGATAAATCCTCTAAAGATGCATTCGGACAATATCTTATAATAAGTGTTCACAATAGTCTTTGCAATAAGTGTTCACAATAGTCTTTGCCGCTGTCCATGTCCACTTCAAGCCCATGAAATCCTCACAGGCACAAGTTACATCCAAGATGTAAGTGGGCATGTAGATTTCTTCTTGCATACTTTTGGGCGACTGCCGAGCTCTTGTTACCTGTTCCTTCAGCTGATGATTCAACATGTCAGATTAGTTGCATGCTTTTCCTTCTCTGGCCAGTTGGTCCAACACGATCACCCAACTTTGTGGGAAGGTTTCTGTGGTTACTTGGCCATACATGCGGCATGCAAATATGACCAAGTATTGATTCAACTTCCGCAGTAACTTCGTCTTGTAGACCTGGTTGGGTGTCATCCTGAATTTAGCTGGCTCCTTCACCCAGTTCTTCAAAATGTATCTGGAGTTGGCATTGCTGCTGGGTAAGCTGAAGGGAGTCTCCATGATGATCACAAGATTCAACATCTGACACATCTCATCATAATTCTGTGCCCTAAAGGTAGCAATCTCCGTCCCGCTGACACTGCTCAATGTCATTTTCTCAAGATCAATGTCTGGGACGATCCAATGTATCATGTTCGCGCAAGGGAGCACGAGATACCTGCATGCAATCCGGTATAAGCCAGAATTGTGGATGTTCAAATAGACTTGGCGGTCTTCAAGGTCTTCCCAAAATGTTCCTGCAAATGCATCATTAACCTCTTGCCATTTTAGCTTGACGTCCTTGTCTACAATCAACTTTGTGTCTTCATATATCGACAGACTTGTAGACACTTGCTCAACTGCTGCTCTAATTTTACTTTTGTCAGTGTCGTTTGATCTTGCTCTCTTGGAGGCCATTGATCCTGAACTGCTAAGAGGCAGACGAACACCTGATAGATCTGGAGACAAAGCGACATGCATGGAAAAAATCTGTTAGCGAAAACCAAAGCAAGCTTGAGGAACTCCATACAACATACCTGGGGATTGACTGGCAAGGATTGTGCAATTTTCCCTGTGAGGCTGGGAGACTAGCTGCCAGAACTACACAAAAGGCAGTCTGGGTTGTCTGGGGATGCTGTCTGGCTGCTGGAACTATGCAATGCGCAATTTCATCTAGTAGTGGTTGCAGGCCCAGAGACTGGATTGCGCATTTTTCTGGGCCAACAGTCACTGTCCCTTAGAATTGAATAATGCAAGACTGGAGGGAAGTCACAGGGCATAAATGTACATTTCCTGAGAGGAAGACAAAGCCTTCCCTCTCTAGATTGTGCAATGCTATCTTGGTGAGGCAGAGTTCGGGCCAAGGTTTCCCAGAGCCGCCGACAGGGAACTAAAAGCAAATGTGAAAGTGAATGCATGGCGATACTGAGTATAAGCAGGAGTGAATGATCGTGCATGCAAACAGTGAATGAAAGATTTAGAAAATGGAACAACATGCATGTGGGTGAAGCGAGTCACTGAATCGGCGACTATTCGTGCAAAACAATTTCATGCATGCGACAGGAGTGAGATGTTAACAGAAAATGAAATAATACTAGTACATGCTAGCATGCATGTAAACGACAACAAGCATTTATAGAAATCAAGCAAACAACACTCACATAAGTGGAAACACAAAAATTGACAGAAATGCTGCAAAACACAAGTTAAGCCGACTTACCCATGAATAGCTAAGTTGGATGTGTCGAAGACTCCTGGATGTGTTGTGGGATGTCAGAGCTCCAAGATTGATGTGAATAAGTGAGCTCTGAAGCATCGAATAAATAAGTTGAGGCTCATGATGCGCATGCCACAAATCTAGGAAATAGTGACACTTGGAGGAAAGATTCTAAACGATCTTTGCATGTAACCTCCAACTACTGAAAAATATCTCCCTAAAATATAGGGATGCTTTTTGCATGTTGATTTTTCTATTCTGGGAAAAAGCAGCCCATGCATGAAAGATCAAATGAAGGAATTAACCAACGTAAATGATACAAATAGTCAAGCAGCTTAAAGGGAAAAATATCAAACAACAAAGCCAACACAACTTGAATAAAAGGGATAGCAAGAAGCAGTTTAACAGCTAGCCCTATCTTCTTGTATGAAGATTTTCCTTTCCTAGAATGAATCTTAATCAGTTTTATGATATTTCCTTAGTTTCATTATTGTATAAATAACTCTCTTCTTGAGATGTTAAGTGTTGGGTGTGGAGCCTTATTATCTTCTGTATTCAAAGGTTTCAGCCGGATGTATACCCCACGAAGACTATACACCCCTTCATGCGGGGGGCTAATCCCCCCCGGCTGGGGGGTCCAGGGGCCAGCGGTCCCCCGTCGGGGGTTTAGGGGTAGTTCCCCCGAAGCTAAAAACAGATGTAAAATTGCCTTGTAAAAGTGCAGTAATTTCTAGTCAATCTGGGCCATTCATTAGGTGAATGATCTGACGATAGAACTTATGTTTAGTTTAGGGTTTTTTTCCCTAGAAGGCAACCCCTCTCTTTGTATGAGGGCATTGTATTGAGGCTGTGTAATAGATGTGTATTCTCCGTTTGAGAAACAGAGAGGCGAGACTGTGAGAGAAAACATAGGATATTACAACGGATCTGTTGTAGGTTGTGTCTATTCATTTTGCTGGATAATAAAAAGGAAGGATTGGCTGTTCGGGGTGGACATAGCCTAAACTGGGTGAACCACGTATATCTGTGTCTCTCTGGTTTTTATGTGTTTTCTGTGTTTATATTTTTGTTATATTCTATGTGTTCCATTGCTCTGTAATTTATAATTTTCTAACAATTGGTATCAGAGTCGAAGGTATATTTGGCTAACAAACTCGTAAGAGAGAAGGGTTCTTGGTTCGAGTGGGAGCAATGGTAGAAGATGGTAAGTTTAGGGTTGATAAATTTAATGGCCAAAACTTCTCGCTGTGGAAGATGCAGATGGAAGATTATCTATATCAGAAATATCTGTACCTACCATTGGGGCGAAAAACAAAGATGCCAACGGGTATGACAGATGAAGAATGGAACCTTCTCGATAGAAAGACACTCGAAACAGTACGGTTGTGCCTGGCGGCATCGGTCGCCTTCAACATTTCAAAGGAAACAACGACAGAGGGTTTGATTAAGGCGTTGGAAAAACTATATGAAAAACCCTCGGCCTCAAACAAGGTATTTCTTATGAAACGATTATTTAATATGAATATGTCGGAAGGTGGATCTGTTGCAGACCATTTAAATGATTTTAATACTGTTACAAGTCAGCTAAGTTCTGTAGGGGTAAACTTTGATGATGAAGTTAGAGCTATGTTATTCTTGTGCTCATTGCCAGAAAGTTGGAATGGTTTAGTAATGGCCATTAGTAACTCTGTGTTTGGATCTAGTAGTTTAAAGTTTGATGATGTTGTCATTGCTATCATTAGCGAGGAAATGTGACAGAAAAGCTCCGGTGAGACATCGGGTAATGCTTTGAGTGCAGGGTCTAGGGGAAGAAAAATGGAAAGAGGAAAGAGCTCAGGATATCGCAGTAAATCAAGGAAAGGTAGATCCAAGTCCAGATCGGGTATAGTGTGCTGGTGCAGAAAGAAAGGACACCTAAAGAAAGACTGTAGATCTTGGAAGGGAAAAGAAGGAGATGCACAACAAGAAAACAATCATGAAGCAAATGTGACAGGTGAGGTGTTACAAGATGCTTTGATTCTTTATTTTGAAAATATTACTGATTCTTGGGTACTAGATTCGGGGGCTCATTCCATGCCACACCTGATAAGAAATATTTTCATCACTATGTTCAAGGAGATTTTGGACAAGTCTGTTTGGGTGATGATAAACCCTGCAAAATTTTTGGAATGGATAAGGTTCTTGTAAAAAGGTAAAATGGAAACCAATGGCTACTAAAGGAGGTAAGGCATGTTCTAGATCTGAAGAAAAATATGATTTCAACAGGGTAGTTAGGCGATGAAGGTTGTGTGACAACTTTCACAGATAAAGGTTGGAAGGTCACCAAAGGAGCCCTAGTAATAGCAAAAGGCGAAAAGGTTGGTACATTGTATTTATGCAATGGTATTTCAAACTCTGTTAATGGTTTAACTTCTAAAGGAGCAGATGCAGCATTATGGCATCATAGGCTCGGACACATGAGTGAGAAGGGGATGAAGATTCTTCACTCAAGGAATTTGTTTCCGGGTTTAAAGAATGTTTATTTGGACTTTTGTGAGAATTGTATTTATGGAAAACAAAAGAGAGTCAGATTTCTCAGAGTTGGGAAAGAAACGAAGAGCGAAAAATTAGATCTTGTGCACACAGATGTATGGGGACCTGCTCAGGTATCATTTCTCGGTGGCTCTCGTTATTATGTTACTTTTATTGATGATGCAACTAGAAAGACTTGGATTTATTGTATTAAGAATAAATCTGATGTAGTTGATACTTTCAAGAAATGGAAAGCTTTGGTTGAGATTGAGACAGGAAAGAAATTGAAGTGTCCCAGATCAGAAAATGGAGGTGAATATTGCAGCAAAGAGTTTGATAGGTATTGTTCAGATCATCATAAACATGTGGCTTCAAAAAATCAACTGTGATAGAATCATCATCTTGATCAAATACGAGAGCAAATGGATCACAACAGCCATGATCAGAAAAATCAATGTTTTCATTGGTATCCTCGTGATTTGATACATCAAACAGAGGAGTAGAGGAGAAGAAAAGAAATCCATCCTCTATGTTTTCAAAAAAGGCAGATCAAAGGTCAAGTGGATTTTCAATGAATAGTTTATCCTCTTCGTTTTCAGATGATGGACTGACAATCAGTGTGTCTTGCGGTGATAAAAATGGGTGGATTCGTAGATGAAGATACACATGCAAAATCATGGATGGATGGTTCACCAAAGATGTCAGGAAAGAGTGGAGGAGGCTCAAATAGAAGGGAGTCATCCTTCTCCGAGTGTTGATGCTTAAGCTCCCAGTCACACTCTTCATGAATGACAATGCATATTGGTTGTGCAACATCATCAATGGCTTGATCCTCATTCACAACAAGTGTAGAGTCCAGAATGGAAGAAAACAAGGCAGTATCATCCATAGGAATAACTGAGTACAAAGACGGAGGTTGTGGTACAAAATGCATATGACAAATCGATGGACTCACAACCAAATCTGCACGAAAATTAAGCAAAGTGCTGTTGGGAGGATATGACACCTAAACATATGTGTGAGCATGATCTCCCACATCACTCTGTAGTGGTGGAGCTATTTGATGAGGGAATGATGGACAATCACTTGTGACAGTGGCCGTATCCATCTGTGATTGCGCAACTCCATCACTGAAGTATGTTGAGCAACTTGAAACTGCAATTCACGTAAACACTACGAAAAATCCATAGGTGATTCATGTAGAGCCTTCCGTTGTTGTAAAAGTTTTTGGTCAAGATGTTCTAGATCAAAATGATAGAAAGTGTCTTCATTGAGATCACAAAAGTGCTCAAGTGAGTGCACACTGTCAGCTGGTAGGCTGCATAGTCACCGATGTGGAGATTTGCGAAGTGTGTATGCAAGCAATAAACTGGCCTATTCGTCAGAACATCCATCTTCCTCGTGAAGCAAGGCAAGGAAGTCATGTAAGAACTCAGGCCACACCACTTCACCTTTACCATCATACATGTATGTGGATAAGAGATCAAAAATCTCCCTCGAAATGGTAATAGATTCGACACGCGAAAAACATCGTGGAGGGAGGAGACTGCAAGACTCCATGATAGATATTCAAAGGTTCAAAACAGGACGAGAGGACACAATTTGTCATTTGGCCTTCCTTCTAGCACAAGAAATGTTGAAGGTGTTGGATCCGCCAACATGTAAGAGGATCTTCCCAGTAAGAAATCCCAATTAGACCTCAGACCGTTTGGTGTAGGAGTCCTATCAGTGGGTTTCATGGTAATGCCTTGACCATGGTTTCACACAGAGGCAAGTAAGATGTACCTGTTGGTAGCAAGGGTGTGACATATGCAGTAAGTCAAAGAAGGTGCATGAGCGACTCTAACACATGAAGGGTGAGGGGAGTGCGCCCCTTGAAAAACTATGATAACACAGAGTTAAGAAGGGAACACACGAGAAAAGATGCATCACAACATGGAAGGAAAGTTAGCTAGCAATCCAAAGTGATGGTGAAACCGAAAACACATTTCAGAAATATTCATACATACATATGCAGAAATAGCTCCACATACATGCGTAAGCAAACAGATACATATATCATTTAGAGTACTCAAGATAGTTGAAATACAATACACCATATGCATGAAACATGTTGGCTTTGTTATATTAAGAAGTGTAAGTTCTAGTCATATAATACATCCATGTCCAACCACTAGTTCCAACATCAGAACATTACAACCACAATTTCCTGCTCCTCCAAAGAGATATACTAGCTCTTCGTAGTGGAGAAGCCAAGGCTCATTACAATACTGTCCAAGCTCTCTTTAAGATAGTTTTATCAGAAGCTTGGCTGACCAAAAGACTAGAAAATGAGTTATAAGGGAATATTTATTGAAGAGGGTGGGGTGGTCCTTGACATTCTCCTTTGAGACAGTTCATCTACCCTCATGACTCTTCATCTACTCTATGACTGTTACATCCAACTATCGACACTTGAACTTACACTTGAAAAGACATTACATTACAATGCACATGTACCCATGTGAGACAAAATGGCTTAAGAAAGCCATGCAAGACATCACTATGATTCGGACAAATGTTGGAAGACCAGCTCTTCAACATCTTCACGGTGGTCAATAGTAGTGAATTGATGCCATGCTCGATAGTCCGCGATGGTGTCTATGTACTCTAAGGTGACATATTTCTAGAACCTAACTCTCGCCTCCATAACATCCAGGTACACTACTTGGGCTCCTCTGTCCAACTCGTCTGATAGCATGCACATCATTTTCTTGAGTGTGGCTGGACCAGCAACATATTTGTGCATAGTGTCTACACTGATTGACAAGTTTGGGTTGGTGGCTATGCGCATCAACTCGTCAAAGTACGAGTCAATCTCTAGTCGAACTTGTGCCTTTGTCTTTGCTTGGGTGAGTGTCCCAATAGATAGGATCACGTGTGCGCAAAACAACATCCATACTCTTGAATACACGTGCATGGGAAGCCTGTAGACTAGTGATGAGTTGTAGGAGCTCTTCATAGTTCTGGATCTGACTCCAAATGCGTGCCTTCATCTCGACCGCTCTGGGATTCATCATCTTAGGAAAGTGAAGTGGGGCTCCCTTGTATCTCATCATCCATGTTTGCATGTAATCAACATCAGCATGCACATTCGACAAGATACGTGCTCTCCTATCACATCACTATTTCCATTCATTGAGATGGACGATTACCTTATGCACAATACCAAACTTGGAATACAACGCCTGCATGACTGTGTTAAGAGACAATAATTCATCCAGTATTGCCTTCTTCAGTTTTGCTCGGGAAAATGCTGTAACCAATTCTCCTCCCTGCTTGGCCGTTTGTAGCTCCTTAGCCATTCAATCGTTCTCAGCTATCAGGAAGCGAACACTCGAGCTAGTGGGTTCGGCATATGCTCTGGTAGCATCGGTGAATGTTATTGGATGTTTGCGGACATCATACATGATCACTCATTCCTCAAACTGTGCAGGAGATGTATGATCCTCTGAAGTTGACACTCTGTGAGATTGCACAACTTTATGGTTAGACTAGTCGAATGAGATGTTGTGCATATCTCCTTCCGACTAATCTCCAAGGATCTCAGTGTCTCCTTGGTCGCTTGGGACTTTCTATTCTTTTGGATGCGGTGAAGCTGGTGGGTCGACCTCTTGGTGATGAGGCATGAGCTCAATATATTGCTCTAACTCCTGCTACTCCATATCCGTATCCATTTGTTCAAGTGCTTACTCTATCTCCTTAGTGAAGTCCTGCTCCCGCGATGGTTCACCCTGTCTACTTGATGCCAGCTGTTTGGATGAGTCTACTATCTGTACGAGCGCAGTATCATTTGTTTGCACAAGTTGTGCCCCCTACTATACCTGTTCCTGCTGCGCTTCCTTCTCCTGTCTGTGCATCTCTTGTTCCTTTCGGAGTTTTTACTTCAACTCATGCAGCTCATTTCTGTTTCCTCCATTATTCGTTTCTCTCTCTGCCTTTGCACATTTCTCTTGTCGCATTGTTGCCTCTTTGCCTCTATGGCCAAAGATGCTTTCTGCAAAAGTGTGTCTGCTCGGAACTTGAGTTTCTCTTCCTCCATGTTGTCGACAATCTTCCTCTTTCCCTTGTCGCTCACTGGTATTTTTACCTCTGCTGCTGCCACTACTTCTAGTTCTCTTCAGGATGCTTCTTGATGTTGCTTCACTATCTATTCCACAACGAGGCTGACCGATTTTTTGAGTATGGAGGATTTGTAACAATATCTCCATAGGTATTCCTCCGCCCAATGGCATTCCCTGTGGATCCAGTTGAACTGTACTCTCGCGTAGTGACCTTTCACAAGACAATGCGGGTCATATGGATTGTAACTTCCGAGGTCAAATTGACATTTCTTCATCTGCTCTACTTCTGTTGGCATTATGATATAGGTGTTGTCCTTGATGGCAACTCACTCAGATGACAGATCATAGTGCAACAGGTAAATAGCAAAGAATTAATGATCAGATTACAAAGAATGAATAAAGAGAGGTATACAAAAGTTCACCTTGACAAAGCAGTGTATACACGTGGGTTAACAGACCAAAAGGAGCGTATAACGTACATAGCACTTTCATAGAAAGAAAAGTGCGTATATCTTGGAAAACTAAGTTTTGGTCCAAGGTATTTGGTCCATTGTATTTTGATCCATGGTGTTGGTCCAAGGTATCCTGTCCATGGTATTGACCCTAGGTATTTGGTCCAAGGTATCGGTCCTAAGTGGTTTTGGTCCATGGTATTGAGAAAGGCCTAAAAGTATAAAAGGAGGAGAAGATCATTAGGCAAAGTGTGCAGGTATTGAATATTTGATGAAGTGTGAGATCCAGTATGTAGGTTATGGGTTTGTGATGCTTTGCTTGATCTAAACTAAGGATGCACCTATGTGGATGATGATGGATGATGGATCATGATCTTAAGGCTTGGAATGTATTATCATTATGTTTTTTGATCTTGGATAGACTAGATCTGAATACTGACGCATGTTTTATTCTGCAAATGTTATGATCTGGGTATGACTGACTTCTGAAATAGCTGTGAAGTGTTTAAGTTAGTATTTGCAGATCTGTATGCGAGTTCGCTTTGATAAAAGAGTGTATACACGCTGGTTCGATTCATCAGAGTAGCGTATAAATTATGAAATATGATATCTGAATTTGCAGTTGGTTCTAGTGGTTGTTCCAGAGTTCTGGGTTCTGCTCTGTGTTCTGGTGACTGTGTTTTGATGACAAGGCTTCAGTGATTCAATTGTTGGGTGATTCAGAGATTGATGATTGAGTATTTAATGATTGGTTAATGCAATGGTTGTATTGCAGTGGTGATTGATTTTGAGCTTCAATGTTGTTGATGGGTCCAGAATGAAGATTGGATGAAACGTGGCCTTCATATTATGGTGTTGTGTTCCAGGAGTATCCAGTTTGAAAATTTATGAAACGTGGTCCCTAGAGGAAGAGAGAAGGTTGTAGCCTTCTGTAGGCCGGTGCCTACATACTAGTAAACATACCGGCTAGTACAAGAGCCAGGGGGTTGGAGCTCCCTTCTAGTAGCAACTGAAAAACGAGAGAGGGTTGTAGCCTTCTGTAGGCCGTCGCCTACGTACTAGTAAATATATCGGCTAGTACAAGAGCTAGGGGTTTGTAGCTCCCTTCCAGTAGTAGCTAGAGAACGAGAGAAGGTTGTAGCCTTCTGCAGGTGGGTGCTTGTGTACTGGTATGAGTCTGCGCCAGTACAAGATTGTAAATAGGTTTTTCTTATATTGAAAGAAGACAACAGTTGGTGGTTTTTGTCCCACATTGTGTTTCCACCTTAAATCTTGGTGTTCATGTGTGTTTGTTATGTGTGATGGTCTGTTCTGTTTTTACTGCACTTGGTTACTATTTATATGGTTAATGAAGTTTTGATGTATTGATTAAAGATCAACATATGATGAATTAACTGAATCATAAGTTTGTTGGATATACGCTAGTTTCCTTAAACACAGTTGCGTGTACACGCAAGTTCCCTTCACTGAAGTAGCGTATATGAATCTGATTATGTAAATGAAAAAGTTATATTGAATTAATAATACTGATTCACCCCCCCTCTCAGTATTATTTTCAACAACTTCGACATACACATGCTTGAAACTCAGTATCTTATATAACCTGATCTGCAATGGAGAGCGAGCTAAGGTGCCTTTTTCTTTCGGTGCAACCTAGCTGTCAATCCTGCCGAGATGTGATATGATACTTCCTACATGATGAGCTTGTCCAAGGAAAACGTCGGTAGAACATGCAAAGGCTTCTCTGTGTTGTACATTCGTATGAAGGTGCCAGACGATGAGGCATACCAATAAGCTATTGTTGATCAGTGCCTCCATTGTTGCCTTTGACATGTAGGGTGGATCTTGTTCATATATCATCTTGTAAACTTGGATGACAAAATGATTGGACAACTGTGTGATAAATCCTCTAAAGATGCATTCGGACAATATCTTACAATAAGTGTTCACAATAGTCTCCGCCGCTGTCCATGTCCACTTCAAGCCCGTGAACTCCTCACAGGCACAAGTTACATCCAAGATGTAAGTGGGCATGTAGATTTCTTCTTGCATACTTTTGGGCGACTGTCGAGCTCTTGTTACCTGTTCCTTCAGCTGATGATTCAACATGTCAGATTAGTTGCATGCTTTTCCTTCTCTAGCTAGTTGGTCCAACGCGATCACCCAACTCTGTGGGAAGGTTTCTGTGGTTACTTGGCCATACATGCGGCATGCAAATATGACCAAGTATTGATACAACTTCTGCAGTAACTTCGTCTTGTAGACCTGGTTGGGTGTCATCCTGAATTTAGCTGGCTCCTTCACCTAGTTCTTAAAAATGTCTTTGGAGTTGGCATTGCTGCTAGGTAAGCTGAAGGGAGTCTCCATGATGATCACAAGATTCAACATCTGACACATCTCATCATAATTCTATGCCCTAAAGGTAGCAATCTTCGTCCCGCTGACACTGCTCAATGTCATTTTCTTAAGATCAATGTTTGGGATGATCCATTGTATCATGTTCGCGCAGGGGAGCACGGGATACCTGCATGCAATCTGGTATAAGCCAAACTTGTGGATGTTCAAATAGACTTGGCGGTCTTCAAGGTCTTCCTAAAATATTCCTGCAAATGCATCATTGACCTCTTGCCATTTTAGCTTGACGTCCTTGTCTACAATCAACTTTGTGTCTTCATATATCGACAGACTTGTAGACACTTGCTCAATTGCTGCTCTAATTGCACTTTTGTCAGTGTCGTTTGATCTTGCTCTCTTGGAGGCCATTGATCCTGAATTGCTAAGAGGCAGACGAACACCTGATAGATCTGGAGACAAAGCGACATGCATGGAAAAAATCTGTCAGCGAAAACCAAAGCAAGCTTGAGGAACTCCATGCAACATACCTAGGGATTGACTGGCAAGGATTGTGCAATTTTCCCTGTGAGGCTAGGAGACTAGCTGCCAGAACTACGCAAAAGGCAGTCTGGGTTGTCTGGGGACGCTGTCTGGCTGCTGGAACTATGCAATGCGCAATTTCATCTAGTAGTGGTTGCAGGCCCAGAGACTGGATTGCGCATTTTTCTGGGCCAGCAATCACTGTCCCTTAGAATTGAATAATGCAAGACTGGAGGGAAGTCACTGGGCATAAATGTACATTTCCTGAGAGGAAGACAAAGCCTTCCCTCTCTAGATTGCGCAATGCTATCTTGGTGAGGCAGAGTTCGGGCCAAGGTTGCCTAGACCCGCCGACAGGGAACTAAAAGCAAATGTGAAAGTGAATGCATGGCGATACTGAGTATAAGCATGAGTGAATGATCGTGCATGCAAACAGTGAATGAAAGATTTAGAAAACGGAACAACATGCATGTGGGTGAAGCGAGTCACTGAATCGACGACTATTCGTGCAAAACAATTTCATGCATGCGACAGGATTGAGATGTTAACAGAAAATGAAATAATACTAGTACATGCTAGCATGCATGTAAATGACAACAAGCATTTATAGAAATCAAGAAAACAACACTCACATAAGTGGAAACACAAAAATTGACAGAAATGCTGCAAAACACAAGTTAAGCCGACTTACCCATGAATAGCTAAGTTGGATGTGTCGAAGACTCCTGGATGTGTTGTGGGATGTCAGAGCTCCAAGATCGATGTGAATAAGTGACCTCTGAAGCATCGAATAAATAAGTTGAGGCTCATGATGCGCATGCCACAAATCTAGGAAATAGTGACACTTGGAGGAAAGATTCTAAACGATCTTTGCATGTAACCTCCAACTGCTGAAAATATCTCCCTAAAATATAGGGATGCTTTTTGCATGTTGATTTTTCTATTCCGGGAAAAAGCAACCCATGCATGCAAGTCAAGTTTTCTTAGCCCCGGATGGAACCGATCAACCCAAATTTACATGCAACATTCTGTTCAGTTGAGGGGAAAAATGCGCATTTCTGGGAGGGAGCTAGGCTGGCTACCTAGAAGGTTTGCACAATTTTTGGTTTGAGTAGCTGGCTGTTGCCCATAATTACGCAATTTCTAGGCTGATCAGCCCTACTGGGAGGAATTGCGCAATTTTCTCAGTGAAGCTTGACTGGCAGATTTGCGAATTTTGGAGCCCAGCAAGATGCCAGACAAGATTGCATAATTTTTGGAGTGAAGGCTGGTTCCCTCCAGAATCGTGCAATTTATTGAGGGAGCTACTTAGCCTACAGCTGGACCAAGTCCAGAGAAACAACCTGTGATGGGGATGCAACAATCTCTCATGCACAGGCTGGAAATCTGCAAGAAAACCACTGGAGCTTGTGTACTTGACAAGGCAAGACATGCTACTGTGAAAGGTTGGTAGGGAGGCTCCAAAATGAAGCTAATGCAAACTTTTAGAGGGTGGTTGTAGCCGTAACAACACATACCAAAATTTTTCAATATCTTGATCACCGAGGTTTCTGCCATACTTCTAACCTCAAGTAGTAATTCATAGGCCCAAGATCCTTCATGTCAAATTCTTCTTCCAACTACTTCTTTCATTCTTGAATATGATGCTCTACACCTATAACTAGTAAGTCATCCACATACAAGAGTATGATCATAGGTTCATTCTTAACCACTTTGATGTATAGATTAGGTCCTGCATAACTTTTCACTAAAACCAAGTCTTAGAAGATATGCATCCATTCTTATGTACCATGCTCTAGGGGCTTGCTTCAAGCCATATAGAGCCTTCTTCAACTTGTAAACATGTATTTCCTTGTTATGGACTTCAAATCCCTAGGGATGCTCAATGTAAACTTCTTCATCTATAATTCCATTAAGAAAAATTGTCTTAACATCCATTCGATGAATGCTCCATCCCATAGTAGAAACTAGAGAGATTAATGAATTAATGGTCATATCTATAGCTATAGGAGAAAATGTTTCTTCATAGTCGATTCCTTCCTTTTGAGAGAATCCTCTTGCCAAAAGCCTTGCCTTATACTTGACAATGCTCTCATCAATTGCATGTTTGATTTTATATACCCATTTGGAAGTGACAATAGATTTGTTACTAAGTCTAGGAACAATTTCCTAGACATCGTTCTTCATTATAGATTGATATTCTTCCTGCATTGCATTCCTCCATTCTTGATGTTCGAATTCCTTCTCATAAGTGGATGATTCTTCTTCAATAAACTTAGTCATGTAAGTTGCATAACCTGGATACCTTTTAGGCTTCTTGCTTTCTCTTAAAGTTCATTTTTCTGTTGCATGTCCTTTGAATTCTTGTAAAGTTGTCCGTAACCAAGTTGACCTCTTAAGTGTTTCTGGAATGACGACTTTCTGCACGAGATCACTTGGTCCTTCAACATATTCATGATTGGTTGTAGGTTCTTTATTATTGTCATGTCCTGAGATTTATTCAATATGGGTACTTCTTCCTCATCATAATCAATAGGAATGTCTTTAGACTTCTTGTATGCAATATTCTCATCGAATATGACATCTCTGCTTACTTAATTACGATGATCTTCCTTGATATAGGCTCTATATGCTTTTGATGAAGTACTATATCCAACAAAGATTCCTTTTGTACTTGCAGGGTTCAATTTCTTCCCTTTTTCCTTGAGAATATGAATATATTATGGGACATCCGAATATTCAGAGATGATCAACATTTGGATTCTTTCCTGTAAACACTTTTTTTGGATTCATATCATTAAGAATTCTATGAGGGATTTGATTTTGTATATAGGCTTCTGTTACAGATGCTTCTCCACATAAGAACTTGGGTAGGTGTTGGTCTTGTAGCATGGCTCTAACACATACTTCAATTGATCGATTCTTCCTTTAGCCACACCATTATTTTGAGGATTTTAGGGAATAATTAGCTCCCTCTTAATTCCCACTTCTTTGCAAAATGATACAAGTTCCTTGGAAGTATATTCTCCACCATTATTGGATCTTAGGGTTTTTATCTATCTCTCTATCATATTTTCCACTTCATCCTTTAACTTTTGAAATTTCTCAAACACTTCATCCTTAGACTTGAGAAGATATATCCATGTCTTTCTAGAGTGATCATCAATGAATGTCACATAGTACTGATGACCTCCAAGAGATTTCTCTACCATGGGTCCACAAACATTAGAATGTATCATATCCAATATCTCCTTGATCTTGTATCACTGCTTACAATAAGTTTCTTCACATTTTTCCCTAGAGCACACCCCTTATAAACTCCTTCATTCTCTTCCTTCAGTTTAGGGATACGAGTGACCATATGATTCAATGATGGAAATATATTATAGTGAAGGTGGCCATACCTTCTATTCCATAGTTCACAAGGGCTAATATCTAGCTGTAATAGAGCTTGAGGAAGAGGTATTAGAAGTCTATACAACCTCCCCTCACGAATCCCAATAGTATTAAAATTTTCATATTAGATACCATAACCCATATAATAATTTTTCCATAAACAAAATCAACCCTATCACCTTTATCTTCTAGACAAGAAATATAAAACAATTTTCCTTCAAACTTGGAACACAGAGTGTATTGTTGAGATGAAGGCTTCCATCGTTTTCCAGCTCTGAAGAAGTAGATCCAATTCCTTTGACTGAGTAGCTCTTAGTGTCTCCAAGTTGAGATGAATGAGAAGAGATTCCTTTTGATAAGGTCTAGAATTGGCCACATTCCCCTGTCATATGTGTAGAGTCTCCACTATTGATTACCTATATACTATCATCTTCAAAAGTACTTGTGAGAGCAAAAAATATACTTCCATCTATGAATTCTTTAGAGATATTGGAGATGAAATTGGTGATGCAACCTTTAATAGTTTCAAGAAGACACCTAAGAGTCTTGAGAAATTTCTTCATATAGATTTCCATTTGAAGAGGGAAAGAGAGAATATATAACTCCTTCAAGAATTCTTTCCAGCAGGAGTGCCTGACAAGAGTTCCAACAAAGATGTGATATTTCGACTTCCTTCCTTCACCTTAGCTCTGATACCATGTTAAGAAATCAATGTAGTTGGCCTTTTATTACTTTCTTATATCTTCTTCATCAAGCAATTACCAAAACATAAAATTCATGAAGATCACAGGAACAAAAAGAACAAAAGACATAGGCTCTAAGCCAGGGAAAAAACCCTCCAAGGGGAAACCTAGTAAAATTCTTCTCTTCTTATAGAATTAGATCAAAGTGAGACATCTAAGACCCAAAGATCAAGAACTAGAACTCCTCAAGAACCAAGTCAACACTCCAACAAAACCTTCCTCAACCAAGTCAAAGTCCATAAAGTCAATGATAGTAAAACTTCACCAAATCTAGTCCAATTTAGAATTTCAACCCTGTAACTCAAAATTTTTGGCCCTGTAACTCAAATTTGAAATTTGACCATATAGAAATTACAAGAAAATTGTTACTGATAATGAAATCGCATTGAAATTAAGAGACACAAATTTCTTCTACTATTATGTGGAAAGGAAAAAACACGATAGAAACACATGCAATAACATGAAATTATCAAAACACAAGGAACACAATGATTTACAGGGGAACCCAAATAGGAAAAACCCCTCCTCTTTTTGTATTATATTAGATGAGAAAAAAATTAACCAATTACAATGACTGCTTCACACATGAAGCACACCCTGCATTGCAATTATGATCTCCTCCTCCTGAGATTGATCTACAAAAGACTTAGCCAAATCTTAGCCTCCTGATCCTCCTATTTCCTTGCGCAATTCCTAAGGAAATTGGATCCTAAAGAATAGAAGAAGCCCCTATTTTCTTGCACAATTCCCAAGAGAAGAGTCTCACTTGCTGCATACAAGCTGCATACACTCTCTAGTATACAATAATAAATATATTGATGCCTTTTTCCTCCACTCAACTGGGCAATTCAAATTCCATGCATGACTAGGTATATTTTTAGGAAATTTCTCAGTTAAATGAGATATCAATGATTTAACAACTATTATAACTACTCAACTAAAATCCTACTAACTCTACTAATGACTAGAGCTCAGATAACTGAGTTTAACTAACAATAACTCCACTAGATTGCTAAATTTTAACAATCAACCCATGCACAAATCTACTTCTAGCCTACAACTTGAATTCACTGATTTAACTAGGAGACAAAGCGATGTCACTCTAGCCAACTGCAACTCAAGTCATCCTGCTGATGTGGAAATTCAAATTTCTCCATTTGACTAAGGCACAAGTCAAATGAAGCCTTTCCTTTTTACAATTTCAACACTCCTTAGCAAGAAAAGGGTTCTGTACAACCCCAATCCTTCTCCTATAGAAATGTACTGTACACAACTCCCTCTCACTGTTGTTTCTATTACAACAAATGCAACTAAGAAGCATCCAAAATACTAAATCAACCATGTCTCTGAGCTATTTTCAATCGTTGCCTCCATTGCTGCCTTTGACATGTAGGGTGGATCCTGTTCAAATATCATCTTGTAAACTGGGGTGATAAAATGATTAGACAGTTGTGTGATAACTTTTCTGAAGCTGCATTCGGACAACATCTTACAATAATTGTTCATAGCAGTCTCCGCCGATGTCCATGCCCACTTCAAGCCCAGAACCATGATGTAAGTGGACATGTAGATTTCTACTTGCATACTTTTGGGCAACTATCGAGCTCTTATACCTATTACTTCAGCTGATGAGCCAACATGTCAGACCAGTTGCATGCTTTGCCTTCTTTGGCCAGTCGGTCCAACGCGATCACCCAACTCTTTGGGAAGGTTTCTGTGCTTTCTTGGCCATATAGGTGGCATGAAAAGATGACCAAGTATTGATACACCTTCCACAATATCTTTGTCTTATAGACCTGGTTGGGTGTCATCTTGAATTTAGCTGGCTCCTTTACCCAATTCTTCAAAATGTCCCTGGAGTTGGCATTGCTACTGGGTAAGCTGAAGGGAGTATCCATGATGATCATAGGCTTCAAAATCTGATACATCTCATCATAATTCTTTGCCCTGAAGGTAGCAATCTCTGTCCCACTGACACTGCTCAATGTCATCGTCTCAGGATCAATGTGCGAGATGATCTAATGTATCATGTCCGCACATGGGAGCACAGGACACCTGCATGCAATCCGGTATAAGCTGGACTTGTGGATGTTCACGTAGACTTGGCGGTCTTCGAGGTCTTCCCAAATGTGCGTGCAAATGCATCATTGACCTCTTGCCATTTTAGCTTGATGTCCTTGTCTACAATAAACTTGGTGTCTTCATAAATTGACAGACTTGTAGACACTCGCTCAACTGCTACTCCAGTTGCACTTTTGTTAGTGTCCTTTGATCCTTCTCTCTTGGAGGCCATTGATCCTGAACTTTTAAGAGGTGAACGAACACCTCCTAGATCCAGATACAAAGCGACATGCATGGCAAGAAATATGTCAGTGAAAACCAAAGCAAACTTGAGGAACACCATGCAACATACTTGGGCATTCACTGGCAAGGATTGCACAATTTTTCTTGGGAGGTTGGGCGACTAGTTGCCAGAAATGCGCAAAAGGCAGCCTGAGTTGTCTGGGGAGGCTGGCTCATTGCTGGAACTGTGCAATGCATACTTTCAGCTGGCAGTGGTTGCAAACCCAGTGATTGCATTGCACAATTTTCTGGGCCAGCAGTCATTGTCCCTCTGAATTGCATAATGTAAGACTAGAGGGCAGTCACTGGGCAAAAATACGCATTTCCTGAGAGGAAGATAGAGCCTTCCCTCTCTGGACAACGTAATGCTATCTTGGCAAGGCAGAGTCCGGGCCAAGGCTGCCCAGACCCGCGATGGGAAACTAAAAGAAAATCTGAAAGTGAATGCATGGCGATACTGAGTGTAAGTAGGAGTGAATGATCGTGCATGAAAACAGTGAATGAAAGATTGAGAAAACATAACAACATGCATGTGGGTGAAGCGAGTCATCGAATCAACGACTATTCGTGCAAAACAGTTTCATGCATGCGACAACAGTGAGATGCTAACGGAAAATGAAATAATGTTAGTACAAGCTAGTATGCATGTAAACGACAACAAGCGTTCATAAAAATCAAGCAATCAACACTCACACAAGCAAAAACAGAATAATCGACAGAAATGCTGCAAAAGACAAGTTAAGCCGACTTACCCGTGAATAGCTGAGCTGGATGTGTCAAAGACTCTTGAATGTGCTATGGGATGTCAGAGCTCCAAGATCTATGTGAATAAGTGAGCTCTAAAGCATCGAATAAATAAGTTGAGGCTCATGATGTGCATGCCACAAATCTAGGAAAAAGTGACACTTGGAGGAAAGATTCTAAACGATCTTTGCATGTAACCTCCAGCTGCTAAAAATATCTCCATAAAATATAGGGATGCTTTTTGCATGTTGCTTTTTCTATTTCGGGAAAAAGAAACCCATGCATGCAAGTCAAGTTTTCTTGGTCCCGGATGGAATCGATCAACCCAACTACACATGCAACAGTTTGCTCAACTGAGGGGAAAAAATGCGCATTTCTGGGAGGGAGCTGGGTTGGATGCCTAGAAGGCTTGCGCAATTTTTGGGTTGAGCAGCTGACTGCTGCCCATAATTGCGCAATTTATGGGCTGAGCAGCCCTGCTGGGAGGAATTGCACAATTTTCTCAGTGAAGCTTGACTGGAAGATTTGGCAATTTTGGAGCCTAGCAAGTTGCAAGACAAGATTGCGTAATTTTTGGAGGGAAGGTTGGTTCCCCTCCAGAATCACGTAGTTTCTTGAGGGAGTTGCTCAGCCTACAGCTGGACCAAGTCCGGAGAAACAACCTGTGATGGGGATGTAACAAGCTCTCATGCACAGATTGGAAATCTGCAAGAAAATCACTGGAGCTTGTGTACTTGACAAGGCAAGACATGCTGCTATGAAAGGTTGGTAGGGAGGCTCCAAAATCAAGCTAAGGAAAAATTATGGAGGGTGGTTGTAGCCGCTACAACACATACCAAAATTTTTCAATATCTTGATCACCGAGGTTTTTTCCATACTTCTAACCTCAAGTAGTAATGCATAGGCCCAAGATCCTTCATGTCAAATTCTGCTTCCAACTACTTTCATTCTTGAATATGATTCTCTACACCTATAACTAGTAAGTCATCCACATACAAGATTATGATCATAGGTTCATCCTTAACCACTTTGATGTATAGATTAGGGCTTGCATAACTCTTCAATAAAACCAAGTCTTAGAAGATATGCATCCATTCTTACGTACCATGCTCTAGGGGCTTGCTTCAAGCCATATAGAGCCTTCTTCAACTTGCAAACATGTATTTCCTTGTTATGGACTTCAAATCCCTAGGGATGATCAATATAAACTTCTTCATCTATAATTCCATTAAGAAAATTTGTTTTAACATCCATTCGATGAATGTTCCATCCCATAGTAGAAACGAGAGAGATTAATGATCTAATGGTCATATATATAGCTATAGGAGAAAATGTTTCTTCATAGTCGATTCCTTTCTTTTGAGAGAATCCTCTTGCCAAAGCCTTGCCTTATACTTGACAATGCTCTCATAAATTGCATGTTTGATTTTATATACCCATTTGGAAGTGACAATAGATTTGTTACTAAGTCTAGGAGCAATTTCCTAGACATCGTTCTTCATTATAGATTGATATTCTTCCTGCATTGCATTCATCCATTCTTGATGTTTGAATGCCTTCTCATAAGTGGATGATTCTTCCTCAATTAGATTACTCATGTAAGTTTCATAACCTGGATACCTTTAGGCTTCTTGCTTCGTTCGTAACCAAGATGACCTCTTAAGTGTTTCTGGAATGATGACTTTCTGCATGAGGTCACTTGGTCCTTCAACATATTCATGATTGGTTGTAGGTTCTTTATTATTGTCATGTCCTGAGATTTATTCAAATACGAGTACTTCTTCCTCATCATAATCAATAGGAATATCTTTAGACTTCTTGTATGCAATATTCTCATCGAATATGACATCTCTGCTTACATAATTACAATGATTTTCCTTGATGTCGACTCTATAAGCTTTTGATGAAGTACTATATCCAACAAATATGCCTTTTGTACTTGTAGGGTTCAATTTCTTCCCTTTTTCCTTGAGAATATGAATATATATGGGACATCCGAATATTCAGAGATGATCCACATTTGGATTCTTTCCTGTAAACAATTATTTTGGATTCATATCATTAAGAATTCTATGAGGGCTTCGATTTTGTATATAGGCTTCTGTTACAGATGCTTATCCCCATAAAAACTTGGGTAGGTGTTGGTCATGTAGCATTTCTCTAACACATACTTCAATTGATTGATTCTTCCTTTCAGCCACACCATTCTGTTGAGGATTGTAGGGAATAATTAGCTCCATCTTAATTCCTGCTTCTTTGCAAAATGCTACAAGTTCATTGGAAGTATATTCTCCACCATTATTGGATCTTAGGGTTTTTATCTACCTCTCTATCATATTTTCCACTTCAGCCTTGAACATTTGAAATTTCTCAAATACTTCATCCTTAGACTTGAGAAGATATATTCACGTCTTTCTGTAGTGATCATCAATGAATGTCACATAGTACTGATGACCTCCAAGAGATTTCTCTACCATGGGTCCACAAACATTAGAATGTATCATATCCAATATCTCCATGGATCTTGTATCACTGCTTACAACAGGTTTCTTCACATTTTTTCCTAGAGCACACCCCTTACAAGCTCCTTCATGCTCTTCCTTTTGTTCAGGGATACGAGTAACCATATGATTCAATGATGGAAATATATTATAGTGAAGGTGGTCATACCTTTTATTCCATAGTTCACAAGGGATAATATCTAGGTGTAATAGAGCTTGAGGAAGAGGTATTAGAAGTCTATACAACCTCCCCTCACGAATCCCAATAGTATTAAAATTTTCAATATTAGATCCCATAGCCCATATAATAATTTTTCCATAAACAAAATCAACCCTATCACCTTTATGTTCTAGATAAGAAATATAAAACAATTTTCCTTCAAACTTGGAACATAGAGTGTTTTGTTAAGATGAATGCTTCCATCGTTTTCCAACTCTAAAAAAGTAGATCCAATTCCTTTGACTGAGTAGCTCTTCTTGTCTCCAAGTTAAGAAGAATGAGAAGAGATTCCTTTTGATAAGGTCTAGAGTTGGCCACGTTCCCTTGTCATATGTGTAGAGGCTCCACTGTTGATTACCTATATACTATCATCTTCAAAAGTACCTGTGTGAGCAGAAAATATACTTCCATCTATGACTTCTTTAGATAGATTGGAGATGAAATCGGTGTTGCAACCTTTGATAGTTTCAAGAAGACTCCTAAGAGTCTTGAGACATTTCTTCATATAGCTTTCCATTTGAAGAGGGAAAGAGATAATATATAACTCCTTCAAGAATGCTTTCCAGGAAGAGTGCCCGACAAGAGTTCCAACAAAGATGTGATATTTCGACTTCCTTCCTTCACCTTAGCTCTGATACCATGTTAAGAAATCAATGTAGTTATAGAATAGAGTTGCTTACTCTTACTTGATAATTACTTGTGAGATTTTGTTGGCCTTTTATTACTTTCTTATATCTTCTTCATCAAGCAGTTACCAAAACATAAAATGCATGAAGATCACAAGAAAAAAAAGAACACAAAACATAGGCTCTAAGCCAGGGAAAAACCCCTCCAAGGGGAAAACCTAGTAAAATTATTCTCTTCTTATAGAATTAGATCAAAGTGAGACATCTAAGACCCAAAGATCAAGAACTAGAACTCCTCAAGAACCAAGTCAACGCTCCAACAAAACCTTCCTCAACCAAGTCAAATTCCATAAAGTCAATGATAGTAAAACTTCACGAAATCTAGTCCAATTTAGAATTTCAACCCTGTAACTCAAAATCTTTCGCCCTGTAACTCAAATTTTAAATTTGACCCTATAGAAATTACAAGAAATTTGTTACTGCTAATGAAATCGCACTGAAATTAAGGGACACAAATTTTTTCTACTGTTATGTGGAAAGGAAAAAACACGATAGAAACACATGCAATAACATGAAACTATCAAAACACAAGGAACACAATGATTTATAGGGGAACCCAAATAAGAAAAACCCCTCCTCTTTTTGTATTATATTAGATGAGAAAAAAATTAACCAATTACAATGACTGCTTCACACATGAAGCACACCCTGCATTGCAATTATGATCTCCTCCTCCTGAGATTGCTCTACAAAAGACTTAGCCAAATCTTAGCCTCCTGTTCCTCCTATTTCCTTGTGCAATTTTTAAGGAAATGGACTCCTAAAGAATAGAAGAATCCCCTATTTGCTTGCACAATTCCCAAGAGAAGAGTCTCACTTGCTACATACAAACTGCATACACTCTCTAGTATACAATAATAAATACATTAATGCCTTTTTCCTCCACTCAACTAGGCAATTCAAATTCCATGCATGACTAGGCATATTTTTAGTAAATTTCTCAGTTAAATGAGATATAAGTGAGTTAACAACTATTATAACTACTCAACTAAAACCCTACTGAATCTACTAATGACTAGAGCTCATATAACTGAGTTTAACTAACAATAACTCCACTAGATTGCTAAATTTTAACAATCAGCCCATGCACAAATCTACTTCTATTCTACAACTTTAATTCATTGATTTAACTAGGAGACAAAGCGATATCAATCTAGCCAACTAGAACTCAAGTCATCTTGCTGATGTGGAAATTCAAATTTATCCATTTGACTAAGGCACAAGTCAAATGAAGCCTTTTCTTTTTACAATTTCAACACTCCTTCTTAGCAAGAAAAGTGTTTTGTACAACCCCAATCCTTCTCCTATAGGAATGTACTGTAACACAACTCCCTCTCATTGTTGTTTCTACTACAACAATTGCAACTGAGAAGCATCCAAAATACTAAATCAACCGTGTCTCTTAGCTACAACTGTCTCCTGAGTCTCTAGCTGCTACTAACCTTTTCACTATTTCTCAAGATATGTCTACACCAACTGACCCTGATTCTTCAGCTACTGAATACTGTGGACCCCTATAGCAAGGGTAATGATCCACGAGAAGAGTATAATACAATTGCTGCTGCTCAGCTATGGACCCTGCCCAAATATTTGCAACTCTGGGACTAAGGCTCTACATCGCCCCACCTCACTCATGGAGGTATAAATGCATGCATGGTGAAATATACTTCTAGCTTGTAGATATTTTTAACTCTAACACAACTTTATTTTACTTTTCCAGTAGCAAGATGCTTCAGATATGCCTTCCCTCTATTGAACATCACATCATACCGTTTGTCCCTCAACACAACTACATAAATCAATTTTTTCTTCAGATCAAACACACACATTATGTTTTCAGGTGAAGATGGGAGTTCAACTACCTCTTAAAGGTGATAGTGCCATTCCCTTTGGTACTAAACCTTCCATCATCTCCAATATCTATATGTAATTGTAGTTTCTTCTCCTCTAGGTTGTTGAAGAAATCCTTATTTCCTATCATATGATATGAAGCACCAGAGTCTAGGTACCACTCACTCCCTCTTACTCTATTTTCCATGAAAGAAATGAGTGTAAAATCCGACTCAAATTGTGATGTGAGGTCATCTCCTCCTGCTCTTGTTGCAATCTCCTTACCGGATTTCTTATGTGGACACTTAGTTGCATAATGTCCATACTCATTGTAGTGAAAGCATTTAATTTTGCTGAGGTCTTTATTCTTTCCATGGTTCTTTCTAGATTCTACTTCACCTTGGTCCTTCTTGCCTTTTTCATTCATTCCTTTTCAAACTAGAGCACAATCTTCTTCCTCATCAGATCTAGATGTGACATCATCTACAGTGTTTCTTCTGATCTCCTCCTGCACCAAATTAGACCAAAGTCTCTCCCAATCTGGTAGTTTGTCTCTTCCATTAATTGAATCTTAATAGCTTTTCTAGGACTTTGGAAGACCAAGGAATGCTAAGCTTATAAGTTCAGATGAGGTCACATTTTCTCTACTCCAAATTCATCTCAAACCTGACTGAATTTGGATAGGTTTTGAGGAATGGTTTCATTTTTCTGTATGTGAATGCTCCTGAGTTTATCTCTCAAAGCCAATTTCCTGCCATCACTGCTGCTCTGGAATAGATCTATGAGAGTTTTCCACATTGCAAAAGGTGTCTCCTTTCGATGCAAGTTTGAAACCACATGATCTCTGACATCGTCTAGAATAATCCTCTTGGCTCTTGTCGTGTCTCTCTTCCATTGAGTAAGTTCTTGTGCATCTGATGTTGTTGGTTTTGGAATATCAGTTTGTGTATATTCCCATACTCCATTGTCATCCAGGACAACTTCCATCCTGTCTTTCCAAGCACAAAAAAATTGAGGTGCCCTCCAATGCACGCTTAAGCCTTAATCCATTGAAATACATTTTTATTGCACTGAAGAGAATCTGCAACAAAGACTCTGCAAATCAAAATTTGTTTGAGAGAAGATATAAAACAAGGCTTCTATGTAGTCTTTCGAGGCTCTAATACCATGTAGAAATTGCAAAAAAAATTCTACTGCTAATGAAATCGAACTGAAATCAAGAGACAAAATATTCTTCTACTATTATGCGAAAAGGAAAACCAAGATAGAAACACATTCAATAACATGCAACCATCAAATCATAAGGAACACAATGATTTACAGGGAAATCCAACTAGGAAAATCCCCTCCTCTCTTTGTATTATATCAAATGAGAAAAGAATTGATCAATTACAATGACCGCTTCAAACATGAAGCACACCCTACACTACAATTCTGATCTCCTCCTCCTAAGACTACTCTGCAAAAGACTTAGCCAAATCTGGGTCTCCTTCTCCTCCTATTTCCTTGCACAATTCCCGAGGAAATTGACTCCTAAAGAATATGAGAAACCCCTATTTTCTTGTGAAATTCCTAAGAGATGAGCTCACTTGATTCATACAAAATGTATACACTCTCTAGTATACAATCATAAATACACTAATTCCTTTTTCCTCCACTCAACTAGGTAATTCAAATTCCATGCATGAATGGGTCTATTTTTAGTAAATTGATCAGTTAACTGAGAGATCAGTGAGTTAACAACTGTTATAACTACTCAAATGAAATCCTACTGACTCTACTAATGACTAGAGCTTAGATAATTTAATTCAACTAACAATAAATCCACCAGATTGCTAAATTTTAGAAATCTACCCATGTAAAACTCTATTTCTAGCCTACAACTCAAATTTACTGATTTGACTAGGAGACAAAGCCATGTCACTCTAGTTAACTGCAACTCATGTCATCTTGCTGATGTGGAAATTACAATTTCTCCATTTGACTAAGGCACAAGTCAAATGAAGCCTATTCTTGTTACAATTCCAACAAACCCTGCAATTTTCGGTCCTTTAGTTCATATAGTTACCCCATAAACTTGCACATGTGAGCAGAAACAATAAAATAATCAGAATTTTCCTTTTCTTGCTTGACTTTCTCTCTATTCCTCAGTCTTCACACTTCTTTTCTTCTTCTCTTGCTCAAATATCAAACTTGTGTGTCAAGTGGCTAAATGAGGACAAAGTCTCTTCCTTTATATAGCTATCCAAGTGGTCGAATTAGGCCTCTTCTAGGCCAACTTCTTTTTGGCATGGCCACTTGGTATTGGGGTCAAAAACACTTTTCTAGACTAAAAAATAATATTTTTCTTTTGTTACAAATTTTCCAAATAGGACTTTGACACATGACCAAATTTCTTCTTGACTTAATAAACCCTAGAAGCATGAAGGACATGCTTGACTAGAATAATAATAATAATAATTTTCCTTTTTTTCTTCCTTTTTGTTTTTTCATGAAATATACATTGATACAAGTGCAACAAATGATTTTGAAGACCAAAACAACAAGATCCACTAAAGACACTTGCAAAATTAACATACGACATGGAGTAGACCTAATGAATTGGTAGAATGAGGTAGATGATTTCACATATATACAACTTAGCAAGGATAAGGAGATTATTGTCCAGGGTGAATATGTTAGGCAACACCTTTAGAGGATGGAAATTCATTTAGGCATTTTGGATGATGTTTCAACTCCTCTTGTTCAACCTTACTCTTCTTGTGTTATAAACTCTTCCCAATTATCTTCTATTGAGAATTATAGCTTGGATATGAATTTCAAAACATGTTTATTGTGAACATGTGATAAGTTGTTCGAGATATTTTCAAAAATTAATTATAATTTTAGAAAAGTAATTCTATTTTGTAAATCATTTTAGTAAAAAGGTGAAAGCTTTATATCTAGTAGTCGAGTCTAAAATTATATCTTATTCATGACTTAGACTAAGAGTAATTTTAAAAATAGATTCTTTGCTAAAAGTATAAAAATAGGGATGTTTTTTCACATGATTGAGTAGTAGAGTAGGTTGAATGACAAAGAAGGAGATAACACATGCATCCTGGAAGGAGGTATTCCTAGGTAGTGTGCAGTCTCATACAACATAGAGAAAAGTTCTGTACGATCATACAGATCCGCACAATCATATGGACATTATTGTATAGATCTGTATAATCGTACGAATAATCCATACATGCATCCATATAGTTTGTATGGATAGTAAATACATTCATATAACAGTGGCTTTTCTCGGTTCAAGTTGATTTGGTATCTGCGTAGTGCTATTTTTAACATTCGTATAGTTGTCGCCTTGCTCGTTTCAATGTGATTTGATATCTGTGTAGTGCTATGTTTTTGGGCAATGTGTGGAGGTTACAAGTTTTTTTAAAGAATTAAAAGTTGATTTGAAGAAGTAATTACCCATATATATGTGAAATTAATGCTTTTGTTATTTGATTTTTTACTATTATGTGATTGATGCGATGATTTTAACTTTGATTTAAACCTTAATTAAATTCAACAATCTACTTATTTGATTGAAATCCTAAAAACATTAATCATCGGGCGCTTGAAATTCTCACATCCTTTGGCCCCAAGCATTTCGATCTCCATTAGATGAATATATGGAAGAGCAAAGTTCCTGGGAGCATGATAAAAGGAATGAGAAAAAACACTGGTTTGAAGACATTTATAAGAAGCTACAATTTCATTTTCTCTTTCATTTTCTCTATTTTAATATGTATTTTAGAGTTACATGTTACTCCAACCAATTGCAAAGCAATGTACTTAGCAGGTTGTGGTATGTATTTTTTAAACTTTTGTAAATTATGGGTAACTTCTTTTTATTGTTTATTTTTTGAATACGACATATAGACCAATTTCTATTTTGTAATCATTGCTTGACAATCTTATAGCGTCTCTTTATAATATAAATGTTAACTATTTATGTGGGAAATAAAAAAAATAATAATTAAAATGATACACTAAGATAAGAGAAGACAATTTATTTCTTTAATTAAAATTAGAAATTTTGATAAATAAATGGTATTCGATTAAAGTTTTGATATATTAGAGTGGATGATGTTAGAGATAGGTTAATGAAGCATTCACGAAGAAGTTAATAGAAAAATAAATGAGTTCATTAGGATTAAAATGAAATTAGATATATTGTGGAAAATTTATAAAATTTATAAAAATAATTATAGATTTTATTTTTATGAAAGAAAATAATTTTTAAAAATAATATATATTTTTAAAATTTATATTTTGTTGAAGGGTAAATTATCAATGTTCATGGGTGTAAAATAGATGATGAGGTTTATTGTTAAGCCACTATGTGATGTCAAGGTCATCGTTTTGAAATTCTGTAGGCCAAAATCCAGTCATGTTAAGGGTTGGTGTGGCCTAGGCTGGGTGCATCCCCAAGTGATTTTTATGGCTTAGATGCCACTGGGTCGTTGTTTCTCAAGCCATAAGTCAAGCCTGATGTAATCTCCGATGAATTGGTTATATATTGATTATCAATTTTTTTTTTTTTTTTACTTAATTAGTTTTCAATAAATAGTTGAAAATTCATAAAAGGTTTTTTATTTCATAATTGAAAATAAGAAACAATGTCATATGAAATGAAATTATATCCATGAGGCTAAAAATAGTGTATGAGATAGATTGCTTCTCCATCTGGTTCTTGTGTTCAACCCTTTTCCTGTGAAGTCTCACAATAAACGCTCCGAGCTTCCCGAACCCCTCACTGAATAAATTATCCCAAGAGCTAATTGCCATAATATCTGCATAGCTTTCCCTACTATCTTTGAAGGCCTCACATTCTAAAATGAAATTCTTTTCTGTTTTCACTTTTCCATAAGAGAAAAAAATACATAATCTTTCCTCCCACACTTCTTTTGGTCTTTTCCAACATCTCGTTTCACAAGGGAGTTGATGAGAATTAATCCTTAATTGATCAATAAATTTTTTGGCTCTCCAAGAAATATTGGCCCCTATGTATGCCTTTTGTTGATGACTCGTGAGTGGGATTAAACTCTTCAATATAGTATTTCTTTTCTCTCCCTAGCTCCTCCCAAGTACGTTTTTGGAACTTATCCATAACAATTTTTTTTATTTCTTCGCTGTTTGTGGGATAAATGCTCAAGTAAATACCTCATTTACTAAACCATTTGTTATTTTGCTGCATCCAAGTATTCTTTCTTTTGCACAATATGTCATTAAACACAACCTTAGGCCATCTGCTCTCTTCCATTTGTTCATTTTTTTAAAATACCTTATGATTCTTACCATAACAATTGCTTCAATAGGAGCAACCTCTATTTCACTTAACAAGATAACATAAGGGAGTGCACTTTTATTTTTGAATTTGTTTGTAATCAAACACTTTTGAATTTTCTCAATTTGTTTCCACTGCATCTTGGATGTACTGCTAGCCCACAATTCACAACTATAGAGAATCTCCAGAATCACTAAAAGCCCAAAAAGAGTTACAGTGGTTTTCCAGTCCCATAACTTTGCCTCTCTACACCTGTTTTGAAAAGCATAAAATGCTTTCAAACCCCCCAAAGTTCTTTCCTTTCTACAACCATCCCAGCTTAGATTTTCGTTGAAGTTAATTCCGACATATTTGTAATCTACAACTTCTTCCAGAATGTTGTATTCAAAGCAGAACTTATGCTGGTTATGCTTTCTTTTGTTAGAGAAAACCACTAGCATTTTGCTAATATTGACTTGCATCCCCATCCTTCTACAGAAATTCTCAAGGGAAAGTAAGTGCTCTTGCAAACCAAGAGCAGATTTAGTAATCAGAAAAATGTCATCTGTGTACAAAAGAAGCCTTATAACGAACTTGCCCAAATGGATACCATCACCCCCTTGCGAATTCAACCACTCTTCAATCTTGTCGATATATAAACCAAAAAGGGTAGGAGACAATGGGAAACCTTGCTTGACCCCAATATCGCTTCTAAAACTTTCAGAATGCCTGTTGAAGTTCTAATTTTGACTTTCACCTTTTCATACAACCTATGTACAACTTCTCTCAAATGCTTGGGAACCCCGAGTTCCTCCATTTTGCGCCAAATATTATCTATAGAAACCGTGTCAAAGGATTTTCTGAAATCAACAAAGCAACAAAAAGCTTCTTCCTTTTTCTCCCAAGTTTTTTTAATGATGTGCCTTAAAGTTATACCATGATCAATTGTGGAGTGTTTAGGTCTAGGACCTGCTTTCCCTTTAGCACATTTATCTCTTTATTCTGCCCCACTTGCTGGTTTTATTTTCTAACATGCTTCCAAATAACTTTGCAAACAAGGGGTTTATCATTATGGTCCTATAATTGGAGGGATTATTAATGTCACCATTCTTGAAAAGAGGCATCGTCAGACTAGTTGTCCAATATGTGAAAGTTTGAAGACTTGTAGTGGGTATAAAAATTTGAGACTAAGCTTGGGACATGAATATTACTGATGTCCTCATTGTATTTTAGTGCACCATTTTGGGCACGAGAAGGACATTATAATGATTTCAATGATTATGTCTCATTGATGTGGCCATACCATTTGCAACCACTCAGGTAGATTCGATTCATGTCTAGTCTGAAGCCGACAAGAGTAACAACTTCATTGAGCGCATCCAACACATCCGTCGACATATCCATGATATATTGGACACAGACAATGCTAAGTACAAGCAACGCCATGATCAACATTGGGTGCCACACAAGTTTTAGGTGGGCGAAATTTTTTGGCTACATCTGCAGAAGGAGTGCCTCGCTGGACCCCACTGCAAACTTCACCCTCTCCGATATGGACCATACACCATCACCAAGGCTGTAGGGGACAATGCCTTCGAGCTTAGCATTCCATCTTTCCTTGGTCTGCACCCAGTGTTCAATGGAGATCGCCTTCGACCATACTTTCCACCATTGCTCGACACCTCCAACATTGCAGAGCAACTCACACCAACAAAGCTAAACCCAAACTGCATGGACCATGCCACAACTGATCGGATCATGGAAATGTAGATCAATAACACTTGCCAACAGAAGATCCAACTGTATCGGGTTGTCAAAGCTGGCCAACTCCTACACCAAGGCAAGTGGCTCACTAGGGACCAAGTTCAGCAGAGGTTTCCCCATCTCTTGAAGGCACTCAATGCAATGGGGACCATTACTTCGTAAGTGGGGAGGATTGATCTAGGTGGATATTGGTGGCCACTTTCCTATTCCACTTGGACCTCCACCATTGTTTCTTTTCAGTTTCCTTTATTGTAGCACAACTTACTATTTTTGGTAGTTTCTCAGGTCCTAAGCTTCCGGAGCCGTTTTGAGGGACTAAAATATGTTTTTAGGGAAAACGGAGAGTTCAAAAAATTCCTAAACTAGTTTGTTGATTTGTTTTCGGCCTCCTCTTTTAGATCTTCAAAACGAGGTATTATGATAGCGAAATGGAGATCATATGCCAAAATTATGACCCCGGGAAGTTGATGTACCAATTTACCCAAACAGGGCCCACAATTTTTGTGCTTCATCTCCTAGGGTTAGGTTTTTTGATGTTTAGGGTTTTTTTTATTATTTATCAATAATAAATAGACCTTTGAGCCTCATTGTAACATAGTTCAGAGGCATGTAGCTACCACATCTCTTCTTAGAGATAAGCTACCATCGCCCGAGGTAGTTTTATTTCCATTTTGTTTGTAAGCATATTTTAGTGTTTGATATTAATGAAATGAAGTGTTATTTCTGCCGCATCTCTGTATTTATGGTTATATCGGTATTTTGTTGCATTCCTATTTAAGTTCATATTAGTGGTATCAGAGCGGTCTTCTCTTTCTCTATTTTTCTTTGCATGCCCCCAACAAGGTCAGGATATAAGGAGTTAAGGCTTGAACTGGTTGAACCTTTGCAAGACTAGCCTCGTGAATCCTGACGACCTCCCATGGCGGAAGAGAAGAAAGACGAGGGGACAAGAGATCCTTTCAAAATCTTGCTCGAAGAAGTCCTCGAGTGATAGAGGAATGTGATGATGGACAACTTTGCCCAGATCCTTCAGTGGCTACCTAAAGGCGATGCATCTTCTTCCAGCAGCTACTTTGGAAGCACCACACCCTTTAAGGTACAAGTTAAATTTTACATCCCTATATTTGAAGGTTAGATAGATGTGGACAACATAGATAGATGGTTAAATCTTCTAGAAGAATATTTTTCTGTTCATGATTTTTCCAGTCGGGAAAATATCACTTTTTCACTTATCAAAGCCGCCCCCCCACATCAAGGACTAGTGGGAAACTTACTATGAGAAGAAGGACAAAAGTACACCCTCGATATTTTCATCTACACCCACTTGGAATTCGTTCCAAGATGCCATCAAATAACAATACTACCATATCAGGATCTATGAGGACAAATAAATAAAGTGGACCATGCTGTGACAGGGAAGGGACCTAGATGTGCCAGAGTTTACCAATGTTTTTCATACCCTTTGCACGAAGTTGGGTATCAAGGATTCTAAGTGACATTTTGTATTCAAGTGTCGCAACTGCCTACATAGGTACATCTAGGATGAGATGGAGTTTTTGGACATCTCCTCACTTGGCACGACGTATTGATACAATGTCGAGATTGAGAAAAAGTTTAAACAGGAGAAGTGAGACTTTGGATCTGCGAATCCGAAGTAAGTGAAATGCGCCCCCAAACCACATAGAAAAGAACAAAGCCAAGGCGGCACAACCCAGGACAACCTGCCGAAGTTGCAAGCAAAGAAAAACAACGTGAAAAAAAGAAGTACATGGGAAAATGGCGTGAAATCCATAAGAGCTCCACTCACAACATGAGTGAGTGTTGGGCCAAGCAGTCACTGGTGGCCAAGTTGAAGGCTTTCGAATGAGACACATGTTGCAACTATGTGTCAAAATATGAAAAGGGGAAAGACAAAGGGAAACATATCATTGATGCGGAACCCAAGACCAATGTGGCCACCACCAAGATCCATAAGAATGAGCCTGAAGATCCAAAGGAGGGGGAACACCTCTTCCACTCACAAATGTGGGTGAACGGTTATCGGCTGCAGTTCATTTTCAACAGCGGGAGCCAAAAGAACCTCATTTCAACAGAGATCATGAATCGGCCAGGCTTACCGACTACAACACATTTGCATCCGTACACCGTCGGGTGGCTTCACCAAGGACGAGATCTCCGCGTCATCCAGCAGTGCCGCCTTCCCTACAACATCAAGCCCTTCATGGATGAGGTACTGTGTGATTTCGTCCCTCTTGAATTTTGTGATGTACTATTAGGAAAACCATACTTGTGGAAGTGACATACTGTATATGAGTATAGGCCTTGCTCTGTGATTATTACTTTGGGAAATAAGTTGTATAGGATACCAGAGGTAGCCCCGCCTACCGCCATCTCTTTGATCATTGCAAAGCAATGCAGTAAGATCATTTCACAGACCAGGAAATTTGTTTTCCTTATGATTCGCCCTCAAGGAAGAATATTGTGGCCATGACTTCCAGATAGGGCTCATCCACATAACAATAGTAGATGGACAAGGTTGTGGGGAAGTACAATGACATTTTCTCTTCAGCTATGGGGGTGCCTCTCCACTATCAAGTCAAGCACTCCATCGATATGAACTTGGGCGCATCGCTACCCAAATGGACCAATTTATCAACGCTTTTTTTTGGAGAACGATGAGATCAAGAGGCAGATTCAGGAGTTGTTGCAAAAAGGGCACATTAGGACAAGATTATCACCTTGTGGGAGCCTAATTGTATTGGTATAAAAGAAGGATGGGACCTGGAGAATCTATAAGGACTATAGGGCGTTGAACAAGATAACTGTACGAAATGGGTACCCAATCCCAAGGATTGATGAACTTCTAGGCTAGCTCAAGGGGGAGAAATAATTAAGAAAGATTGATTTGAAGTTCGATTATCACCAGGTGCATATCAAACCCTCTGATGTGTGGAAACCTACCTTCAAATCCAAGGAGGGCCTTTTCGAATGATTGGTTATGCCTTTTGGGTTAACGAATGTCCCTGCAACTTTCATGAGAAGATGGAAGACATATTGCGACCCTTCAACAATGCATTCGTGGTGGTGTATTTAGATGACATCTTGAACTTCAGCTAGAGTGGAGAAAAGCACCTCCACCATATTTGACAGATCCTCCAAACCCTGCGACAACACAAGTTGTGTGCCAATTTGGAGAAATTCACTTTTTCCATGACCAAGGTTCAATACATGGGGTACATCAATAATGAGCAGGGTGTGCATGTGGACCCAAGCCAAGATACAAGTCATTTAGTATTGGCCAGCCCCAACCACTCTAACAGAGCTCCGCAACTTTTTGGGTCTTGCCAATTTCTACCACAGGTTCGTGTTGGGGTTCTCTCTTATCATTTGAACTGTAAGTCAAGTCACCAAGGGAAGAGCGAAAGAAAAGTCCTTTTTATATGAAACCCAATAAAAGACATTTTCTGAGTTGAAGCATCGCCTTTACTCTGCACCAATGTTAACATTATCAGACCTACATCAACCATTCTAGATTGAGACAAACGCCTCCAACTATGCTATTGGTACGAGTATGACTTGACAGGGGCATCCAATGGCTTACCACAGTGAGACAATTTTAGACACAACTTGAAAGTATATCACCTATGACAAAGAAATGTACTCCATTGTGCAGGCGTACTGTCAATGGAAGCATTACATTATGGGGAAGGAAACAATCATCCACACAAACCACCGACCCCTGTAGTTCATACAGACATAAGGGAAGTTGCAGAACGATCGCCATCAGAAATGGTCCACATACCTGCAATAGTTCCATTTGAACATTAAGTACAAGAAGGGAAAAACCAATAATGTTGTAGACTGCCTCAGCCGACCACCAGTTATGGCGCTGATCACTATGCTCGACTCCTGTGGGCACGAGACTTTGGGGTTGCCACACCTTTACAAGAGCGATCTAGAATTTGACAGCACATACCAGACACTCCTGGAAGGTAAGAAAGTTCCGAATTTTCACCTTCAAGATGAATTGTTATGCCACCTGGGACACATCTATGTTCCTTCAAGCGAGCATGCCAAGATGATTTGGGAGATGCACTACAGTGGGGTCGTTGGACATTTCGGAGTAGAGAAAACCGTCGCAGTACAGCGGAAGTATTTTTATTGGTCGAACATTCATCAGGACGTTGGGAAGTACATTCGATCCTACACTGCCTATGCCATTTCCAAACCAACCATCAAGAAGTAAGGCTTATATACTCCTCTGTCTACTCCTATTCGACCTTGGGAATCCATCTCCATGGATTACATGTCAAGCCTTCTTTCTACTAAGCACGACAATGATTTCACTTTCGTGGTCGTCGACAGATTCTATAAGATGGTGTTGACGGTGCTTGACCCGCCAACATGTCAAGGGGATATCCCAGGTAAGAAGTCCCAATTAGACCTCAGAGTGTTTGGTGTAGGAGTCCCATGAGTGGGTCGTAAGGTAATGCCTTGGTCACGATGTCACACAGAGGCAAGTAATATAACTCTATCAGTAGCAAGGGTGTGACTGATGCAGTGAGTCAAGGAATGAGTATGAGAGGTTCCAACACTTCAAAGGGAGAGGAAGGTGAAGGTGAGTTCCAGGTTGAAAGGGATCAGTCGCAATTCAGCTAGGAACATAAAACAAAAAGGAAATGCACATCTTCTAGTAGAGAAATCGACACAGATGCGACAATCAAACATACAAGGTAAGATAACACGAACAACACTCATGGATCAGTCCGAGACAAGTGTGACAGTTGATATAACTAGGTTCATGAGAAAGGTTTGTTTGATGTCTGGAAGAGCAGTCGACACAAACGGTGACAACGTTAATAACATATGCAACACATTAACAACAAGATTAATATAATTGCATACAAATCAGTTCATACACAAGTACGTAAGTTAAACAACATATATCATTAAGGCAACGGAACAACCCAACTACAATAACAACATATGCATGAAAATGTGATGGCTCTTATTATAAAAGAAGTGTAAGTCACAATCATACGATACACCATGTAAAATTGCTAGCCCCATCAGTGGAACGTTATAACCACATCCGCCTGCTCCTCCAAAGAGATGTACTAGTTTCGTGCAGTGGAGAAGGCAAGGCGCGTTACAATACTGTCCAAGCCTTCTTTAAGATAGTCTTAGTAGAAGCTTGGCTAACTAAAAGCCTATACAATGAGTTATGAGGGACTATTTATAGAAAAGGGTGGGGTGACCCTTGACATTCCCCTTTGTGGCAGTTCAACTACCCTCATGACTCTTCACCTACTCTATGACTGTTACATTCGACTATTGACACTCGAATTACACTTGACATGACTCAATAATACAATGCACATGTACTCATGTGAGACAACATGGCTTGAGAAAGCCTTGCAAGACATCACTGACACTCGGTCTGTTGTGGTGAGACAAACTCTTTGACATGCTTGTGATGGTGAAGCTAGTGAGATGATGCCAAGCTTGGTCATCCATGATGGTGTGCATGCACCTCATGGTGACATCTTGTTGAAGCGAACTCTTGCCTATGTTGCAACCGGTGCATTGATTCGGCCCATTCATCCAACTCATTTTCTAACATGTGCATGGTGTTCTTGGGTATGGTTGAACTAGCAACACACTTATGCATAGTGTCTGTGCTGATCTTCAAGTGTGTGTTGGTGGTCATGCGCATCAACTTGCCGAAGTGCATTTTCAGCTCTAGTTGGACTTGCTTCTTGTCTTCGCCTTGGTGAGTGTGTTGAATGGGTTAGATTGCATGCATGCGCTCAACGACATGCATGTTGTTGGATCCTTTGCATTTGATCAACAACATTGCTCACCATGTTTGCCCTGTGTCAGCTGCTGGGATAGATCCTTAACTCGTATTGGTGTAGTTTCATTCGTGAGTGCATGTTGCACCCATTGTTGTTCTTGTTCCTGCTGCAACTCATTGGACTGTCTGTGCAGCTTCATGTTCTTCCTGAGTTGCTGCTTCAGCACATGCAACTCCTTCTTTGTTCCATCTTTTTCCTTCATGCGATCTTCATGTTGCGCCGTCACTTCATAACTAGAGTCTCCAAAGTTTTTTTGGAACTACTTGATCTTGCAACTTTGCTCCGCCTCTATGTTGTCAACAAAATTCCTCTTGCATTGGCTTCGTTTGCTGCATTTGTTGCATTCGGTATGTTGCCTTCAGATGTTGTTCATGATGCTGCTCGCTATGATGCTGCTACTTAATGTCCTTGTCCACGAACAACTTGATGTCTTCGTGAGTAGGTAAGCCCATGGACACTTGATCAACTGCATCCCCAAGCATGCTTTGAATGGTGTCTTCATCTCTGCTCTCTTGGAAACCATTGTACTTGTACTGATGAGAGGAAGATGAACACTTGTGATACTTGGAGACATGGAAACACTCATAGCAAGCAATCTGTCAGTCAAAAACCAAAATGAACATGAGAACTGACTTGCAACATACCTGGGTGAATGATCATGAAGGTTACGCAATTTTGGCCAGGAGCTCTAAAGACCGACTGCCAAGACTGCACAAGGCACAGTATGGGCTGCTAGGAGACTGAATGACTGCTAGAACTACAAAATGCGCAATCTAGTTGGGCAATCTAGGATTGTGCAATGCACGATTCCAGCTGGGAAAGATTGCTGGCCCAAGGTCAAAATTGTGCAATTTTTTTAGCTAAGTAGCCACTTACCTCCAGAAATGAGTAAGTCAGTTCAGAAGGCCAATGCTGGGCTAGAATGCGCAAATATGGTGAGGAAGGTGAGCCTTCCTTTTCCATATTGTGCAATGTAGCCTTGGTGAAGGAAGAGATCGGGCCAAGGTTGAACTGACTCGCCGACGGGCAACTGAAAGCAAGTAAGTCGATGAAATGCATGGCGACACTAAGTGATAGCAGAAGTGATAAATGGTGCATGAAAAACATGAATGGAGGATTGAGAAAACAGATCAACATGCATGTGGGTGAGGTTGTTCGCCTGTTGGGTGAATGTCCATGCAAAATAGTTTCATGCATGCGACATTAGTGAGATAGCAATAAAAATTGAAACAGAGCTAGGACAAGCTATAATACATGTAAATGACATCAGGCATTCAAAGAAATCAAGAAAACAACACTCACACAAGTGAATACACAAAAAGAGACAGAAATGAAGCATAAGGCATGGGAAGCGAGCTTACCCCAAAACAACTGAGATGAATGTGCCGAATGCTGCTAGATGTGATGTGGGATGTCAGAGCTATAATTTTGATGTGAGGAATGAGCTTTGCAGCGTCCAGTTGATGAGTTTTGATAACATTGAGATTATGACGTGCATGCCACAAATCTAGGGGAAGCGACACTTGGTTTAAGGTTTCAGAATTATTCCTTGCATGTAACCTCCAACTGCTAAACATAGATCCGTGAAACAGGGGATGCCTTTGCATGCTGCCTTGGGAGAAGCAACCAATGCATGAAAGTATGTTTTTCTCGGTCCTGGAGGGAACCGGTCAACTCAGCTGCACATGTAAGCGATTGTTCAACTGCTGGAGAAAAATGCGCATTTATGACTGTAAGCTGGGCTAAATACCCAAGGGATTTGTGCAATTTCTGGGTAGAGTAGCTAACTTCTGCCCAGATTTGCATAAATCCCAGCCTAAACAGCCTGTTGATGGAAAAAAATGTGCAAATCTTGCTTGGAGGGTTGGCTAGAAGGATTGCGCAATCTTGGAGCCCAGCAGGCTATGAGAGGGAATTGCACAGTTCCTGTAGGGAAGGCTGGTTTCCCTCCAGAAATGTGCAAATTTCACTAGGAAGCTACTCAGCCTGTAGCTGGACCAAGTTCGGGTGAGCAGTCTATGAAGGGAAAAGACCAAACTGTGATCGACAGGCTGCCTTTGAGCAAGAAAGACACTGAAGCTTGAGGACTTTACAAAGCAAGGCAAGCTGTTGTGAAGGTTAGTAGGGAGGATCCAAAATAGGCTAAGGAAAAATTTTGGAGGGTGGTTGTAGTCGCTACAACACTTGGCGACACACGGGTAGAACTCTAGTTCTCTGAATGGACCTTGTTTGTGAAAAGCTAGTCTAACACCTCTAGAAGTATTGTTCAGCTCTTAGCTCGTCTTGGCTTAACACTAGATTGATTATAAGATGTAGCATCTTCCAGACTCTTGGTCGATTGACACACATTCCAAGCCAAGGAAACACAGTTGTTTTGATTGGGTTTGAGGGGTATATAAGTGCACAAGCAGTATCGTCGTCAGAGTCTAAGTTTCATCTTAGGTGTTTCTCCATTACTAGCAGACAGTACCTTGTGGAGTCACATAGGAACACAAGCATGGTTCCGCTACCAACGAGCTTGGTCAGTACCCTGATGAAGTTACTTGCATCACCTCCCTACGCAGGAAGCCTTTCTCTTCTTTCACCTTATTCATTTTTCATTGAATTTTTTTGACTTTTCATTTTTTTTTCACTGTGCATAGCACTTATTCATTTCAGAGGAGGAAGAGGGATACCGACTTATTGAGAGTATAAGAGGTTGTTCCAACAGAGAAGTAGTTTATTGTATCTATGACATGCTTGTTAAGGTTTCCCCCCTCACCTTACTCTACTTGAATGAGCTGACAAGGGTTAACCCAAAAACAATCGACTAGAGCAGGTGACACTAGTTAGCGCGCAAGCGTTGTGTTTTCACCAAGGTTCACTTCGAATAGTATGCATTTTCCTTTGGCGTATCATGGAATAAAAGCAACAAACTCATCATATGGAGGCAAGATGACCGATAACCAAGTAGTGATAGCTGTACAAGCCCTCTTGTACTTCACCCAACTCGTTTCATGAGTCACACATGGTTTCATGCGAACTAACCTACGAATGAAACAAGCGAACGAACTAACAACAAATCCAAGCAAAAGCAGAAGAAAAAATGAGAGAAAAGCAAGCAAACAATCAAGAAAACAAAGAATGAAAGAAAACAATCATGCAAGCAAACAACTAAAAGAAAACATTACTCCTACTCCTACACTAACGGTGCATGGGCCTGATCACGTGAAGTGATACTTCCAATGCAACCAACGGCGCATTGGTAGACCCATGTGGGTGAAGGCTTAGTCCGCGAGTAACCCACTTGTGTGGACTAGAATACAAGAAAGATATAATAGTGAAGAAAACCACACTTCGTGTTTCAAAGTGCCCATGGGACATAAGTGAGTGCATATGCATGATGAATAGTTCGTGGACTTAACATGGTGTTGTGTGACAATACATGCAACTTTGAAGCACAAGCACACTCTTGATTGTGACATGCAAGCAAACGAAAGAAACAAAGATAACTTGCGTCGAGTGCGAGTGCTTGAAATATAAAACTCCTCCAATGCATGAGAAATGGGATCGTGCAGTTCGAGTGGAGGAAGTGTGATCTGAGTGTTAGATTGACCTTGAGTGCATACAGATGAGTGATGAGGAGCCTTGAGTGTTTGAACAATTTCCTAATCAGAAGCGAAACCAACCTCAGGACAACGAGGGCCTGACATAACCGTCAACTCGGGCTGAAGAGCCTCGATGGTCTGTGGGTTTCGACTTCATTGACAGATGGATCTTCATAGACTAGTGGATTAGACATATTAACAACGAGTGAATCAACATCATGATCGGATGATGAGGTGAAGAGATCACGACAAACAAGATCAAAAAATTCGGGATGTTGGTCGACATCCTCATGATTTGATGAATCACACAGAGGGGTAGATGAGAAGGAAGGATGTTCACCCTCTATGTTTCCGGAAAGAGCAGATGAAAGATCAAGTGGATTTTCAATGAATGATTGGTCTTCTCCGTTGTTGGATGATGGGCTAACATACGGTGTGTCCTGTGAAAGATCAACAATGGCTGCATTCGTAGATGAAGACACACATGCAAAATCATGGATGGCAGGTCCACCGATGATGTTAGGAAAAAATGGAAGGGGGTCGGATGGAAGGGAGTCATCCTTCGCCGAGTGTTGATGCTCAAGCTCCCACTCATACTCTTCATGAATGACAACACATGTTGGTTGTGCAACACCAACTCCGTTAGTGGGTTGTTCCTCATTCAAAACAAGTTAATAGTCCAAAATGGACGAACACAAGACAACATCATCTAGAGGAACACCTGGATGCGAAGATGGAGGTTGAAAAAAATAATGTATATGAGAACTCAAAGGATTCACAACCAAATCTGCGTGAAATTGTGTGGAGTGATGTTGGGAGGGTGCAAAGGTTGAATGGGTGTGTGAATATGATCCTCAAAATCACAGGGCAATGGTGGAACTGTTGAATGAGAGGGACGTAGAAACTCTGTTGAGATAGTGTCTACTACCACATGAGATTGCGCAATTCGATTAATGAAGAATGTTTAGCGAGGCTTGATATCAATTTTTCTCTTGGGATGGGAAGATTTATTAAGGACATTCTCGAATCGGTCCCAAAGATAATAAAATTTCATCTAGCTCTTCGGAGATTGAAACTGCAAGTTCTAGAAGCGCTACCGAAAATGAATAACGGATTCATGCGGAGCCCTTTGTTGCTGTAACAATTTCTGGTCAAGATGGTTTGGATCAAAATGATAGAACATGTCTTCAATAAGATCACATAAGTGCTCACATGAGTGCATGGTGTCAGCCGGTAGGCTGAGCACCCAATAAAATGGAGATTCACGAAGTTTGAATTTAAGAAGCAAACCAGCTTGTTCGTTAGTAAACTCATCTTCCTCATAAATCATGGAAAGAAAGTTATGTAAGTGCTTAGGCCAGGCCACTTTGCCTTCACCATCATACGTGTGAGTGGACAAGAGATTGAAAAGCTTCCCCGAGATGGAGACATCTTCACGATTTGAAAAACACCATGGGGGAAGAAGAATGCAAGACTCTATGAAATATATGCAAAGGTTCAAAACTGGATGACATGACACTGCTTGTCATTAGGCCCTCCTTCTAGCGCCATAAATGTTGACGATGTTGGACCTACCAACATGTAAATGGGATCTCCCCGGTAAGAAGTCCCAATTAGGCCTCAGATCGTTTGGTGTAGGACTCCCAGCAGTGGGTCGTAATGTAAGGCCTTGACAGCGATGTCACACAGAGGCAAGTAAGATAACTCTGTCAGGAGCAAGGGTGTGACTGATGCAGTGAGTCAAGGAATGAGTATGAGAGTTTCCAGCACTTCAAAGGGAGAGGAAGGTGAAGGTGAGTTCCATGTTGAAATGGATCAATCCCAAATCGGCTAGGAACACACAACACAAAGGACATGCACAACTTCCGTCAGATCAGTCGACACAGATGCGGCAGTCACGAACCATGGATTGGTCTGAGACGAGTTTGATGGTTAATATAACCAGGTTCATGAGAAAGGTATGTCTGAGGTCCGACAGAGTAGTCGACACGGATGGTGAAAATATTAATAACATATGCAACACATTAACAACGAGATTCATATAATTGCATACAAATAAGTTCATACACAAGTACGTAAGTTAAACAACATATATCATTAAGGCAACCAGAACAGTCCAACTACAATAATAACATATGCATGAAAATGTGTTGGCTCTTATTATAAAAGAAGTGTAAGTCATAATCAACGATACACCATGTAAACCTGCTAGCACCATTAGTGGAACAATACATGCACATCCACCTGCTCCTCCAAAGAGATGTACTATCTTCGTGCAGTGGAGAAGCCAAGGCACGTTACAATACTGTCCAAGCCTTCTTCAAGATAGTCTTAGTAGAAGCTTGTCTAACCAAAAGCCTATACAATGAGTTATGAGGGACTATTTATAGCAAAGGGTGGGGTGACCCTTGACATTCCCCTTTGTGGCAGTTCAACTACCCTCATGACTCTTCACCTACTTTATGACTATTACATCCGACTGTTGACACTCGACTTACACTTGACATGACTCAACATTACAATGCACATGTACTCATGTGAGACAACATGGCTTGAGAAAGCCTTGCAAGACATCACTAACACTCGGTCTGTTGTGGTGAGACCAACTCTTTGACATGCTTGTGATGGTGAAGCTGGTGAGATGATGCCAAGCTTGGTCATCTGTGATGGTGTGCATGCACCTCATGGTGACACATCGCTGAAGTGAACTCTTGCCTCTGTTGCAACCGGTGTATTGGTTCGGCCCCTTCATCCAACTCGTCTACTAACATGCGCATGGTCTTCTTGGGTACGGTTGAACCGGAACACACTTATGCATAGTGTCCGCGCCGATCTTCAAGTGTGTGTTGGTGGTCATGCGCGTCAACTTGTCGAAGTGCATGTTCATCCCCAATTGGACTTGCTTCTTGTCTTCGCCTTGGTGAGTGCATTGAATGGGTTGGATTGCATGCGTTCACTTAATGACATGCATGCTGTTGGATCCTTTGCATGCGATCAACAACAATTCTCACCATGTTTGCTCTGTGTCAGCTGCTGGGATGGATCCTTAGCTTGCATTGGCACAGTTTCATCTATGAGTGCATTTTGCGCCACTTCTGTTCTTGTTACTGCTGTAACTCATTGGATTGTCTGTGCAACTTCATGTTCTTCCTAAGTTGTTGCTTCAACACATGCAACTCCTTCTTTGTTCCATATTCTTCCTTCACGTGATCTTCATGTCACATTGTCAATTCATAGCATGAGTCTCCAAAGTTTCTTTCATTATCAGTGGATTTGCTTGATCTTGCAACTTTTCTCTGCCTCTATGTTGTCAACAACCTTCCTCTTGCCTTCATTGTGTTCGCTTCATTTGCTGCGTTCACTGCATTCGGTATGATACCTTCAACTGCTATTCATGATGTTGCTCGCTGTGATTTTGCTGCTTGATGTCCTTGTCCACAAACAACTTGATGTCTTCGTGAGTAGGTAAGCCCATGGACACTTGATCGACTGCATCCCCAAGCATGCTCTGAACAATGTCTTCATCTTTTCTCTCTTGGAAACCATTGTAGCTGTATTGCTAAGAGGAATATGAACACATGTGATACCTGGAGACATGGAAACACTCATAGCAAGCAATCTGTTAGTCGAAAACCAAAATGAACATGAGAATTGACTTGCAACATTCTTGGGTGAATGATCATGAAGGCTATGCAATTTCATCCGGGAGGTCGGGAGACCGACTGCCAAGACTGCACAAGGCACAGTCTGGTTTGCTGGGAGACTGACTGACTGCTAGAACTGCAAAATGCGCAATCCAGTCGGGCAGTTGGCTGCTGGCCCAGGGACAAATTTGCGCAAATTTTTGAGCCAAGCAGCCACTAACATCCATAAATGCGCAATTCAGTCCAGAAGGCTAGTGTTGGGCCATAATGCACAAATCTGGAGAGGAATGTGAGCCTTCCTTTTCTAGATTGCGTAGTGTTGGTGAAGGCAGAGACCGGGCCAAGGTTGGCTTGACTCACCGATGGGCAACTGAAAGCAAGTAAGTCAATGAAATGCATGGAGACACTAAGTGATAGTAGAAGTGATAAATAGTGGATGCAAAACATGAATGAAGGATTGAGCAAATAGATCAACATGCACGTGGGTGAGGCCGTTTGGTAGTTGGGCGAACGTCCATGCAAAATAGTTTCATGCATGCGACAACAATGATATAGCAATGAAAATTGAAACAGAGATAGGACAAGCTAGAATACATGTAAATGACAACATGCGTTCAAAGAAATCAAGCAAACAATGCTCACACAAGCGAATACACAAAAAGCGACAGAAATGCAACATAAGGCATGGGAAGCGAGCTTACCCCAAAACAACTGAGCTGAATGTGTCGATTGCTCCTAGATGTGATGTGGGATGTCAGAGGTACAAGGTTGATGTGAGGAATGAGCTCCGTAGCATCTGGTTGATGAGTTTTGATAACATCGAAGTTGTGACATGCATGCCACAAATCTAGGGGAAGCGACACTTGGTGGAAGGTTTCGGAATTACTCATTGCATGTAACCTCCAACTGCTAAACATATATCCCTAAAACAAGGGATGCATTTGCATGCTGCCTTGGGAGAAGCATCCTATGCATGCAAGTCTGATTTGCTCAGTCCCGGAGGGAATCGGTCAACTCAGCTGCACATGCAAGCCACTGCTAGACTGCTGGAGAAAAATGCACATTTATGACTGTAAGCTGGGCTGACTGCCCAAGGGATTTGCACAATTTCTGGATAGAGCAACTGATTGCTGCCCAAATTTGTGAAAATCCTGGGATGAACAACCTGTTGATGGAAAAAATTGTGCAAATCCTGTTGGGAGGATTGTGCAATCCTAGAGCCCCACAGGTTGTCAGAGTGAATTGCGCAATTCCTGGAGGGAAGGCTGGTTTCCCTCCAGAAATGTGAAAATTTCACTGGAAAGCTACTTAGCCTGCAACTGGAGCAAGTTCGGGTGAGCAACCTATGAAGGGAAAAAATCAAACTGTGATTGAAAGGCTGCCTTTGAGCAAGAAAGACATTGAAGCATGAGGACTTGACGAAGCAAGGCAAGCTGCTGTGAAGGTTGGTAGGGAGGCTACAAAATAGGCTAAGAAAAATTTTTGGAGGGTGGTTGTAGCTGCTACAATAGATGGTCATTATGGCGGCCTGTAAGAAGAGTATCACAATAGAGGCCACTGCTAAGTTCTTCTTTTAGCGAGTGTGGGTACACTTTGGGATCCCACAGTCCATTGTCTTAGATCGGGACAACAGAGTCCTAAGTGCATTTTGGTCAAGTCTTTGTTCGAAGTTGGATACCAAACTTACTAAGTCCACAACTTTCCAGCCCCAAACTGATGGCCAAATAGAGGTTGTCAACAAGATGATCATACACATTCTTTGCATGTACAACTTGAAGCATCCACGCACATGGGATGAAAGCATCCCCTATGTCCAGCACAACTACAATAGAGATCTCCATAGCTCAATAGGCGACAACCTCTTTCAGGTTGGGCTAGGATTTCAGCAATTATGTCCCATTGATGTGGCCATACCATTTGCATCCACTCAGGAATATTTGACTCACGTCTAGTCTGAAGTCGACAAGGCTAACAACTTCATTGAATGCATTCAACAATCCACCATCAGGTCCATGATATATTGGATAGAGCTAATGCTAAGTATAAGCAATACCATGATCAACATCGGGTGTCTCACAAGTTCTAGGTTGGAGACAAAGTTTAGCTACATTTGCAGAAGGAGTGCCTCATTGGACCCCACTGCAAGCTTTTCCCACTTCGATATGGGCCATACACATCACCAAGGCTATAGTAGACAATGCCTTCGAGCTCAACATTCCACCTTTCCTTGGTCTGCACCCAGTGTTCAATGTAGACCGCCTTCGGCCAAACTTTCCACCATTGTTGCACATATCCGACATTGCAAAACAACTCACACCAACAAAGCTAAACCCAGATTGCATGGAACATGCCACAACTGATTAGATCATGGACAAGCAGATCAAGAACACTTGCTAGCAGGGGATCCAATTGTATCGGGTTGTCAAAACTGGCCAATTCCTACACCGAGGCAAGTGGCTCACCATGGACCAAGTTCAACAGAAGTTTTCCCATCTCCTGGAGGCACTGAACGCATTGGGGACCATTGCTTCCTAGGGGGGAGGACTGATCTAGGTGGATATTGGTGGCCACCCACCTATTCCACTTGGACCCCCAAGGTTGTTTCTTTTTAGTTTCGTTAATTGTAGTACAACTTACCATTTTTGGTAGTTTTTTGGGTCCTAAACTTCCGGAGCCGTTTTGAGGGACTAAAAGACGTTTTTAGGGACAATGGAGAGACCGAAAAAACCCCAAATCAATTTTCTGATATATCTTTAGCCTCCTCTTCAAGATATTCGAAACGAGTTATTATGATAGTGAAATGGAGATCATATGCCAAAGTTACGACTCCAAGAAGTTGATGTACCAATTTACCCAAATGAGGCCCACATTTTTGGTGCTTCATCTCCTAAGGTTAGGTTTTTGGATGTTTAGGGTTTTCCATTGTTTCTCAATAATAAATAGGACTTTGAGCCTCATTGTAACACAGTTCAGAGGCATGTATCCACCACATCTGTTCTTTGAGATAAGCTACCATCGTCCGAGCTAGTTTTATTTCCATTATGTTTGTAAGAGTACTTGATATTAATGAAATGAAGTGTTATTTTTGCTGCATCTCTGTATTTATGGTTATATCGGTACTTTGTTGCGTCCTTGTTTAAGTTTATATCAGTGGTATCAGAGTGGTCCGCTCTTTCTCTATTTTTCCTTGCATGTCCCCAACGAGGTCGAGATATAAGGAGTTAGGGCTCGAATTGGTCGAACCTTTGCAAGACCAACCTCGCAAATCCCGATGGCCTCCCATGGCGGAAGGGAAGAAAGACAAGGGGCCAGGAGATCATTTCAAAATCTTGCTGGAAGAATCCCTCAAGTGACAGAGGAATGTGATGATGGACCACTTTTCCCAGATCCTTCAGTGACTACCCAAGGTGACACATCTTCTTCCAGTAACTTCTCTAGAAGCGCCACACCCTTTAAGGTACAAGTAAACTTTTACATCCCCATATTTGAAGTTAGATAGATGCTGACGCTGTAAATAAATGGTCAAATCTTCTAGAAGGATATTTTTCTGTTCATGATTTTTCTAGTCAGGAAAAGATCACTTTTTCACTTATCAAAGTCGCCGCCCACGTCAAGGACTAGTGGGAAACCTATTGTGAAAAGAAAGAAGAAAGTACAACCTCACTATTTTCATCCGCACCCACTTGGAATTCGTTCAGGGATGCCATCAAGGAGTAGTATTACCCAGTCAGGAGTTATGAGGACAAATACATAAAGTGGACCACGTTGCAGCAGGGAAGGGAACAAGACGTGCCTGAGTTTACCAATGTTTTTCATACCCTTCGCACGAAGTTGGGTATCAAGGATGTTGAGTGACATTTGGTACTCAAGTACCACGACTACCTACATAAGTACATCTAGGATGAGATGGAGTTCTTTGACATCTCCTCACTCGGCACAACATACCGATACACTTTTAAGATTGAGGAAAACTTTAAACAGAAGAAGCGAGACTTTGGATTTGCGAATCCAAAGAAAGGGAAAGATGCCCCCAAACCACATAGAAAGGGACAAAGGCAAGGTGGGCGACCCAGGACAAGCCATCAAAGCCGCAAGCAAAGAACAACACCACAAATACAAAGAAAGACACGTAAAAATGGTGTAAGTTCCATAAGAGCTCCACTCACAACATGAGTGATTGTCGAGCCAATTGGTCACTGGTGGCTGAGCTGAAGGCTTCTGAATCATATGCATGTTCCGAATTTGAGTCAGAACTTGACAAGGGGAATGAAAAAGTGAGGCAGATCATTGATGCAGATCCTAGTGCCACTGTGGCCACCACCAATATCCAAAAGAATGAGCTTGAATATCCATAGGAGAGGGAACACCTCTTCCACTCACAAATGTGGGTGAAGGGTTCTCCACTGCAGTTCATTGTCGACAACGGGAGCCAAAAGAACCTCATTTCAATAGAAATCATGAAGCAACTGGGCCTATTGATTACTGTACATTCACAATAGTACACGATCAGGTGGCTTCACCAAGGACGAGATCTCTGTGTTAGCCAACAGTGCTGACTTCCCTACAACATCAAGCCCTTCACGGATGAGGTACTTTGTGATGTTGCCCCTTTTGAAGTTTGTGATGTATTATTAGGACAACCATACTTGTGGAAGCGACATGTTGTATATGATTCTAGGCATCTCTCTTTGATTATTACTTTGGGAAATAAATTGTACAGGATATTGGAGGTAGCCCCGCCTACCGTCATCTCTTTGATCACTGCAAATAAATGCAGTAAAATCATTACACATACCAGGAAATTTATTTTCCTTATGATTCGCCCTCAAGGAAAGAATAATATTGTGGCCATGACTTCTAGACAAGGCTCATCCACACAATATGATTCGCCCTCAAGGAAAGAATAATATTGTGGCCATGACTTCTAGACAAGGCTCATCCACACAATAGTAGCAGATGAACAAGGTCATGGAGGAGTACAAGGAAATTTTCTCCTCACCTATGGGGTTGCCTCTGCAACGTCAGGTTAAGCACTCCATTGATCTGAACCAGGGTGTGCCGGTACCCAATGGACCGATCTATCAATGCTATTTTTCGGAGAACGATGAGATCAAGAGGAAGATTCAGGAGTTGTTGCAGAAAAGGCACATCATGCCAAGCCCATCACTTCTGGTAGCCCAATTGTATTGGTACAGAAGAAGGATAGGACCTGGAGAATCTTTATTGACTACCGGGCACTGAACATGATCACTATACAAAATAGGTACCCAATCCCATAGATTGATGATCTTTTAGACTAGCTCAATGGGGCCAAATATTTTAACAATATTGATTTGAAGTCCGGTTATCCCCAGGTCCTTATCGAACCCTCCGATGTGTGGAAAAATTCATTCAAATCCAAGGATGGCCTTTTCGAATGCTTGGTCATGCCTTTTGGGTTGACGAATGCCCCGAAACCTTCATGAGAGTGATGAACGACACCTTGCGAACCTCCACCAATGAATTCGTGGTGGTGTATTTAGATAACATCTTAATTTTCAACCAGAGATGGGAAGAACACCTCCACCATATTCGACAAGTCCTCCAAACCCTGTGACAACACAAGTTGTGTTCCAATTTGGAGAAATGCATTTTTTGCATGACCCAAGTTCAATACCTGGGGTACATTATTGATGAGCAAGGTGTGCATGTGGAACCAACCAAGATACAAGTCATTCGGGATTGGCCAACCCCGACTACTCTAACATAACTTCGTAACTTTCATGGTCTTTCTAATTTCTACCACAGGTTCGTGTTGGGGTTCTCTCATATCACTTAGCCTTTAAGTCAAGTCACCAAGGGTAGAGAAAAAGCAAAGTTATTTTTGTCTGAAACCTAACAGAAGACGTTTTCCAATTTGAAGCATCGCCTCTACTTTGCACCAGTGCTCACATTACTAGACCTGCAACAACAACTTGATATTGAGACAGATGCCTCCAACTATGCTATTGGTGCAATTCTTACTCAGCAAGGACATCCAATGGCTTACCACAATGAGATAATTTTAGACACAGTCCAAAAGTATTCCACATATGACAAAGAAATGTATTCCATTGTGTAGGTCTGCCATTAATGGAAGCATTACATTCTAGGGAAGGAAAAAAATCATCCACATAGACCACCGAACCCTGCAGTTCATATAGACAAAAGGGAATTTGCAGAAAGATCACTAGCAGAAATGGTCCACATACCTACAACAATTCCATTTGAACATTAAGTACAAGAAGGGAAGCACCAATAATGTTGCAGACTGCCTCAGCTGACCACCAGTCATGGCGCTGATCACTGTGCTCGACTCTTATGGGCATGAGACTTCAAGGTGGCCACATCTTTACAAGAGCGATCCAGAATTCGACAACACATACTAGACACTCTTGGAAGGTAAGAAAGTTCCAAATTTTCACCTCGAGGATACATTGTTATACCACCCGGGACACATATTTGTTCCTTCAAGTGAACGTGCCAAAATTATTTGCGAGGCACACTACAGTCGGGTCGCCCAATATTTCGGAGTAGAGAAAAACGTGGAAGTACTTCAAAAGTATTTTTATGGACGAACCTTCATCAGGACGTTGGGAGGTACATTCGGTCTTACACTACCTGCACGATTTCCAAACCAACCATCAAGAAGCAAGGTCTATATAATCCTCTACATACTCTTGTTCGACCTTGGGAATCCATCTCCATGGATTACATGTCGGAACTTCCTTCTACTAATCATGACAAGGACTACGTTTTCGTGGTCTCGACAGATTCTCTAAGATGGCCATTATGGCGGCCTGCAAGAAGAGTATCACAACAGAGGCCAATGCTAAGCTCTTGTTTGAGCGAGTGTGGGTACACTTTGGGATCCAATAGTCCATTATCTCATATCAACACAATAGATTCCTAAGTGAATTTTGGTCAAGTCTCTCGTTGATGCTGGATATCAAACTTACTAAGTCCACGACTTTCCACACCCAAACTGATGGCCAAACAAAGGTCGTCAATAGGATGATTGTACATATTCTCCACATGTAAAACTCGAAGCATCCATGCAAATGGGATGAAAGCCTCCCCTATGTCTAACACAACTACACCAGACCTCTCCATAGCTTAACATGCCACAACCCCTTTCATGTAGGGCTGGGATTTCAGCCATAATGTCCCATTGATGTGGCCATACCATTTGCAGCCACTCAGGAAGATTCAGCTCACGTCTAGTCCAAAGACGATAGGGCTAACAATTCATTGAGAACATCCAACACATCCACCCATAGGTCCATGATATATTGGAAATAGCTAATGCTAAGTATAAGCAACGGCATGATCTGCATCATGTGCCGCACAAGTTCCAGGTGGGTGAAAAATTTTGGCTACATTTGCAGAAGAAGCACCTTACTGGACCCCACCACAAGCTTCACCTACTACGATATGGGCCATACACCATCACCAAAGCTGTTGGGGACAATGCCTTCAAGTTGATCATTCCACATTTCCTTGGTTTGTACCCAATATTCAATGTAGACCACCTTCGGCCATACTTTCCACCATTGTTGGACACATCCGATATTGCAGAACAACTTACACTAACATGGCTAAACCTAGACTGCATGGAACATGCCATAACTAATCAGATCATGGACACACATATCAAGAACACTCTCTAGCAAAAGATCCAACTATATCAGGTTGTCAAAGTTGGCCAACTCCTGCACCAAGGCAAGTGGCTCACTAGGGACCAAGTTCAACAAAAGTTTCCCCATCTCATGGAGGCACTCAACGCAATGGGGACCATTGCTTCCTAAGGGGGAGGACTGATCCAGGTTGATATTGGTGGCCACCTTCCTATTCCACTTGGACCCCCACCATTGTTTCTTTTCAGTTTCCTTAATTGTAGCACAACTTACTTTTTTTGGCAATTTTTCTGGTCCTAAACTTCGAGAGTTGTTTTGAGGGACCAAAATAATTTTTTAGGGAAAACGAAGATCAGAAAAGTCCTGAACTAGTTGATTGGTTTTTTCTGCCTCCTCTTTGATATCTTTGAAACGAGGTATTATGATAGCAAAATGGAGATCTTATGCTAAAGTTACGACCTCAGGAAGTTGATATACCAATTTACGCAAATGGGGCCCACATTTTTGGCGCTTCGTCTCCTAGAGTTATGTTTTTGGATGTTTAGGGTTTTCCATTGTTTCTCTATAATAAATAGGCCTTTGAGCCTCATTGTAACACAATTTAGAGGCATGTAGCTGCCACATCTCCTCTCATAGATAAGCTACCATCACCCGAGCTAGTTTTATTTCCATTATGTTTGTAAGCAAATTTTAGTATTTGATATTAATGAAATGAAGTCTTATTTCTGCTTCATCTTTGTATTTATGGTTATATCGATACTTTGTTGCATTATTGTTTAAGTTCAGATCAGTGGTATCCGAGTGGTCTATTATTTATTTGTTTTTCTTTGCATGTCCCCAATGAGGTCGGGATATAAGGAGTTAGGGCTCGAACTGGTTGAACCTTTGTAATATCAGCCTCACAAATCCTGATGTCCTCCATGGCAGAAGAGAAGAAAGACAAGGGGCCAAGACATCCTTTCAAAGTATTGCTCGAAGAAGCCGTTGAGTAATAGAGGAACGCGATGATGGGCAACTTTGCCCAGATCCTTCAACGACTACCCAAGGGCGACACATCTTCTTTCAATGGCTACTCTGGAAGCACCACACCCTTTAAGGTACAAGTTAAATTTGACATCCCCATATTTGAAAGTCAGATAGATGCTAACACCGTAGAAAAATTGTTAAATATGCTAGAAAGATATTTTTCTGTTCATAATTTTTCCAGTCGGGAAAAGATCACTTTTGCACTTATCAAAACCGCCCCCATGCCAAGGACTGGTGGGAAACCTGCTATGAGAAGAAAGAAAAAAGTACACGCTCACTATTTTCAGTCTTACCCACTTGGAATTCATTCCGGGACACCATCAAGGAGCAGTACTACCTTGTCAGGAGTTATGAGGACAAATACATAAAGTGGACGACGTTGCGGCCGGGAAGGGACCAAGACGTGCTAGAGTTTACTAATGTTTTTCATACCTTCACATGAAGTTGGGTATCAAGGATTCTAAACGGCATTTGGTACTCAAGAACCACGACTACTTACACAGTTACATCCAGTACGAGATGGAGTTCCTTGACATCTCCTCACTCAGCACGATGTATTGATATGCTGTCAAGATTGAGCAGAAGTTTAAATAGAAGAATCGAGACTTTGTTGAAGCAAGGGAAAGACACCCCCAAACCACATAACAAAGGACAAAGCCAAGGCGGGGCAACCCAGGACAACTCACCAAAGCCGAAAGAAAAGAACAACACCATGAAGACAAAGAAGGACACATGAAAATGGTGTGAGTTCCATAAGAGATCCACTCACAACACGAGTGAGTGTCAAGCTAAGCAGTGACTGGTGGATGAGCTGAAGGCTTACGAATTAGATGCATGTTACGACTCTGAGTTAGAACCCGACAAGGGGAAGGACAAAGGGAAGAAAATCATTGATGTGGAGCCCAGTTCCACCATGGCCACCACCAAGATCTAGAAGAATGAGCCTGAAGATCCAGCGGAGGGGGAACGCCTCTTCCACTCACAGATGTGGGTGAAGGGTTCTCCACTGCAGTTCATTTTTGATACTGGGAGCCAAAAGAACCTCATTTCAGCAGAGATTGTGAAGCAGTTGGGCCTACTAACTACAACACATCCACAGTCATATACCATCGGGTGGCTTCACCAAGGACGAGATATTTGCGTCAGCCAACAGTGTCGCCTTCCCTATAGCATCAAGCCATTTACAGATGAGGTATTGTGTGATGTTTCCTCTCTTGAAGTTTGTGATGTATTATTTGGACAGCCATACTTGTGGAAACGACATGCTATATATGTGTCTAGGCCTCAATCTGTGATTATTACTTTGGGAAATAAGTTGTACAAGATACCGGAGTTAGCGCTGCCTACCGCCATCTCTTTGACCACTGTAAAGAAATGCAGAAAGATCATTTCATAGACTAGGAATTTTTTCTTTTTTTATGATTCGCCCTCATGGAAAGAATAATATTGTGGCCATGACTTCCAGACATGGCTCATCCACACATTAACAACAGATGGAAAAAGTCGTGGAGGAGTACATGGACATTTTCTCCTCACCTATGGGGGTGCCTCTGCATTGTCAGGTAAAGCACTCCATCGAACTAACCCCGAGGATGCTACTACCCAATGGAACGATCTATCGACTCTCTATTATGGAGAAAAATTCGATCTAGAGGCAGATTCAAGAGTTGTTACAGAAAGGGAAGATTAGGCCAAACTCATCACCCTGTGGGAGCTTGATTGTATTGGTATAGAAGAAGAATGGGACCTGGAGACTCTTTATTGACTATCAGTCGCTAAACAAGATCACTGAACATAATAGGTACACAATCCCATGGATTGATGACTTATGGACCAACTCAATGGGGTCAAATATTTCAGAAAAAATGATTTGAAGTCCAGTGATTACCAGGTGCCTATCAAACCCTTCGATTTGTGGAAAACTGTCTTCAAATCCAAGGAAGGCCTTTTCGAATGGTTGGTCATGCCTTTTGGGTTAACGAATGCCCCCACAACCTTCATGAGATTGATGGACGACATCTTGTGACCCTTCACAAATGCATTCATGGTGGTGTATTTAGATGACATCTTGATTTTCAACTAGAGTTGGGAAGAGCACCTCCACCATATTCGACAGGTCCTCCAGACCCCGTGACAACACAAGCTATGTGGCAATTTGGAGAAATGCACTTTTGGCATGACCTAGGTTCAATACTTGGGGTACATCATTGATGAGCATGGTGTGCATGTGGACCCAACCAAGATACAAGTCATTCAGGATTGTCCATCCCCAACCACTCTAACAGAGCTCCACAACTTTTTGGGTCTTTCCAATTTCTACCGCAAGTTCATGTTGGGGTTCTCTCATATCGCTTGGCCTTTAAGTCAAGTCACCAAGGGAAGATAGAAAGAAAAGTTCTTTTGGTCCGAAATGCAACAAAATGCATTTTCCAAGTTGAAGCATTGCCTATGCTTTGCACCAATTCTCACATTACCAGACCTACAACAACCATTTGAGATTGAGACAGATGCCTCTGACTATGCTATTGGTGCAATTCTTACTCAACAGGGACATCCAGTGGCTTACCACAGTGAGACAATTTCAGACATAGTATGAAAGTATCCCACCTATGACAAAGAAATGTATTCCATTGTGCAGGACTGCTGTCAATGGAAGCATTACATTCTAGGGAAGGAAATAGTCATCCACACAGACCACCCACCCCTACAGTTCATAGAGACACAAGGGAAGTTGCAGAATGATCACCATCAAAAATGGTCCAAATACCTGTAAAAGTTCTAGTTGAACATTAAGTACAAGAGGGGAAGCACCAATAATGTTGCATACTGCCTCATCCAACCACCCGTCATGGCACTGATCACTGTGCTCGACTCTTGTGGGCACGAAACTTCGGGGTGGTTGCATCTTTACAAGAGAAATCTAGAATTCGACAACACATACCAAACACTCCTGGAAGGTAAGAAAGTTCCAAATTTTCACCTTCAGGATTCACTATTATGCCACCTGGGACACATCTGTGTTCCTTCAAGCAAGCGTGCCTTGATGGTTTTGGAGGCATACTACAGTTGAGTCATTGGAAATTTTGGAGTAGAGAAAACCATGGTAGTATTGCAAAGTGTTTTTATTGGCTGAACCTTCATCAATACGTTGGGAAGTACATTCAATCCTGCACTACCTGTGCCATTTCCAAACCAACCATCAAGAAGCAAGGCATATATACTCCTCTTCCTAATCCTGTTCAACCTTGGGAATCCATCGCCATGGATTACATGTTGGGCCTTCCTTCTACTAAGCAAGAAAACGACTATGTTTTCGTGGTTGTCAACAAATTCTCTAATATGGCCATTATGGCGACCTGTAAGAAGAGTATCACAATAGAGGCCATTGCTAAGCTCTTCTTTGAGCGAGTGTGGGTACACTTTGGGATCCCACAGCCTGTTGTCTCAGATCGGGACAACAAATTCCTAAGTGCATTTTGGTCAAGTCTCTGGTCGATGCTAGATACCATACTTACTAAGTCCACGACTTTCCACCCCAAAACTGATGGCCAAACAAAGGTCATCAACAGGATGATTGTACACATTCTACGCATGTACAACTCAAAACATTCACACACATGGGATGAAAACCTCCCCTATGTCCAACACAACTACAACAGAGTTATCCATAGATTAACATGCCACAACCCCTTTCAGGTAGGGCTGGGATTTCAACCATTATGTCCCATTGATGTGGCCATACCATTTGCAGCCACTCAGGAAGATTAGAATCACATCCAATCCGAAGCTGACAGGACTAACAACTTCATTGAGCGCATTCAAAAAATCTACTAGTGGGTCCATGATATATTGGATAGAGCCAATGCTAAGTACATGCAGTGCCATGATCAGCATCAGGTGTTGCACAAGTTCTAGGTGGGTGACAAAGTTTGGCTACATTTGCAGAAGGAGTGGTTCGTTGGATGCCACCGCAAGATCTGCCTTCTCGGATATGGGACATACACCATCACCAAGGCTATAGGGGACAATGCCTTCGAGCTAAACATTCCACCTTTCCTTGGTCTACACCCAATGTTCAATGTAGACCATCTTTGGGCATACTTTCCACCATTGCTGGACACATCCGACATTGCAGAACAACTCAAACCAACAGAGTTAAACCCAGACTACATGGAACATGCCACAACTGTTCAGATCATGGACATGTAGATCAAGAAAACTCACCAGCAAAATATCGAACTGTATCAGGTGCTCAAAGCTGGCCAACTCCTGCACCGAGGTAAGTGGCTCACTAAGGACCAATTTTTGCAGAATTTTCCCCATCTCCTGGAGGCACTCAACGCAATGGACACCATTTCTTCCTAAGGGGGGAGGACTGATCCATGTGGATATTGGTGGCCACCCGCCTATTCCACTAGGACCCCCACCATTGTTTCTTTTCAGTTTCCTTAATTGTAGCACAACTTACTATTTTTGGCAACTTTTCAGGTCCTAATCTTTTGGAGCCTTTTTGAGGGACTAAATGATGTTTTTAGGGAAAAAGTAGATACTAGAAAAGTCCCAAACCAATTTTTTTTTTTTTGCCTCCTCTTTGAGATATTGGAAACGAGGTATTATGAGAGCAAAAAGGAGATCATATGACAAAGTTACGAACCCAGGAAGTTGTTGTACCAATTTACCCAAACGGGACCCACATGTTTGGCTCTTCATCTCCTAGGGTTAGGTTTTGGATGTTTAGGGTTTTCCATTGTTTCTCAATAATAAATAGGTCTTTGAGCCTCATTGTAACACAGTTCAGAGGCATGTAGCCACCACATCTCTTCTCAGAGATAAGCTACCATCGCCCAAGCTAGTTTTATTTCCATTCTGTTTGTAAGCATATTTCAATATTTGATATTAATGAAATGAAATGTTATTTTTGCTACATCTCTGGATTTATGGTTATATCAGTACTTTGTTGCGTTCCTATTTAAGTTCAGATCAATATATAACAAAACATTTAACTTAATTATATATAATATTTAACTATATATAGTTATAACATAACTATATTTAACTATAACATTACATAGCTATATATTATAATTCTATATATAAAATATAACATAATATAATTTTATAACTATTTAATATAACATAAATATATTTCTCACACACACACATATATATTATAACATAACATGTTACGTTATAGCCATAACTATAGTTTAGGACATAACTATATAAATATATATATTTAATTAAATCATAACTTAGTTATAATTTCTCTCTCTCTCACACACACACACATATATATATTGTTTATAACATAACATAGTTCTATAACTATTTAGTTCACAACATAAAATTATAACATAGAACTCTATAATTATAATTATTTAACATGTATTACATAAAGTTATTTAACATAACACCCATACATATATAACATAGCATGTAAGATAACTATAACTATGTAACTATATAATTATTTAAATATAACTATATATATTTAACTAGAATATAAAGTTATAATATATCACATAGCTAAATATAGTATAGTTCTATATACATTATTTATAACATAACATAATTGCATAATTAAACATAACATAACATAGTTTTATAATTATATAACATTATATATATATATATATCATTTAACATATAACTATATATAAGTTCATTTTTCAACAATACATTATTGATAGATACATTAAAACCATCATGAAAAATGCATTTGGTCTAGTGAATAAAAACATTTAGGCTATTTTCTAATTTGTACCATATTGTTCATTATGTAGTGTGTTGTACAAGAAACATTGTCTTCATGTGCTTGCACCTAGTACATTTCATGTGTCAAAGTCAAACATTAAGAACTTAAAGTCTATTGTAGTATTTGATTGACATGAAATTTTATTAGTTTTGTAAATAGGTTTATTTCAATTTTTTACATATATATTTACATATTTATGCACTATGAATAAAACACATTATTTAGAAATGAGAAAAAGTGTGAAGGTAGATTTGATCACTTATTTCGATTGTGTTTACATGGAACTCAATACTTTCATTGATAAATTATCAAAAAATGGACTCTAAAGTTTAGGACTTCAGGCTAGATTATTCTGCTTGAGTTTAGAAATGATTTTTTTGTCAACATTTTTTTCTTGGATTAGTTTATATGTATTATATGTAATATGCTAAGACATCCCATATACACGACCCAACTGTAGGCCATTGCAATATGAGTGGTCGGGCTCTTGATAGGTCATGTAGCCCACCAAGACTTCATGTTCCACTCATAGATCTTGCCTCTGACGCCAGCTAAAGTGTCAGAGCCAATGTTTCTATCTTTGTTGATGACTGTGCCACATATAGTGGACCTTCTTCACTTATTTTAGGTACACCTACTACATTTTTAAATCCTCTTTAAACTTTATGTGTTTATGTCTAGAAATTGTCTTCAACTGATCTGTTTGAATTTAATGCATATGTTATTATGCTTCTATTTTGCTAATTATATATGTTAAATTATGTTTATGATTTAGAGGCCCTCAGCAGGCCGAAGTTGAGGATCATAGTGTATCCTCGATCCCTCCATGGGATGATGCTACAACTCATATACAATTAGAGGATGTTACAACCCGTCATACATGGATAACATCAATAGGTTGATCAAGAAATTCCAGAGGTCGAGCCCACATAATCACATATTACAACCCATAGAGAGGATTATAAGACATGATGTTAGAGGCTCATATACTTGGGAGGTGGGAAAGAGGTTGTTAGGGTCCTATAATAGGAATAATTGGTGTTGGCCTCTTTCTATTCATTTCGGCTAGTTTAGTATATGAATCACTAGGTGTCATAGCCTAAAGGTCTACTTGTCCAAGGAGCCATTTAGTTCTTAAAATCCTGTGGTTAAGACAAGTCTGAATGTTTGGGAGATTTTTTTAGCATATAAATTCCGGGTTAGATCATGTTGCAGATGTTTTCATGGTAAAGTGCCCAGAAGCAACTTTCCAACGGTATATCTGGTGCTTCAAACCGACTTTCGGATCAAGAGATAGAGCAAGTTAAAGTCTACTCCTCAAAACCACAAAACAAAGAAAAATGCCTAAGTGTGAAATTATTTATTTGAATTATTAAAATTAATTCAAAAATAACTTAACAACCCAATCTATAAACCATTAGAACTACTTTTACTTTCATGCGACTGAGGTGAAAGGATTTTTACAGATCATATATTCATAAAATGAATTTACAAATGAATTTGGCTAAACACTTATCCAATTTTTTTTTACAGGATTAAAAGCGGAAAGTAAAAATACTTTACTAACCATGGAAAAACAGGACATGGTTTTTAAAATCCATGGTAAGGAGATACAAGACATGGTTTTTAAAATCCATGGGAAGGAGAAACAAGACATGGTTTTAAGAATCCATGGGAAGGAAAAAATAGGGCATGGAAAAAAAAAAGATACGGATTTCAAAACAAGAGGATGGTTTGTTAAATCATTCAAGTTTTTTGAAATTTTATTTTATGAAATGCATTTACAGAGTTAAGTAAAATACTTAGAAATATTATTCAAAATATTTTCTTCGCAAATATTTTGGGATAATGATGAAGTATTTAAAGATGATGAAGGCAAACACTATGGGAAAAGGGTTTGACACATAAATTTGATTTAACTCCAAAATACAAATAATTTATTGATCAACTAATGGAAAACATCAACATACAAACAATTATTTTCAGATTTTTTGGCTCAGAAATAACAGTCAAAGGGACAACTAGTTGATACAGGTGGCAGAGTTAATCATATTTGACAAGGAAACTAACATGTTTTGTGAAGACAACTTCAACCTCTCTAGATTCCAAGGCAGATTCAATGTTTACAAACCAATTTCCAGATTGGAAGGCTGAAGATTTTCCAGCAGTTCCAGATTTCCTGCAGTTTTCCAGTGATTGATTTTATCTTTAGTTTATTGTTCAATTTTTTTTTTTAGAAATTGTTAGATATGATTTTGTAATCAATTCCTTTTTGGAATCTAAAGTTAGTTTAGTGAGAAATCTATAAATATGTTGTAATAAGACTTAGTATAGGTTGGAACTTGTATGAAAAAAGGAGCCGTATTTTGATGTAAGATGTGCATTGTATTGAAGTGACGAATTTACAATAATACAAAGAGTTTTGTTCCAGGATTCCTGTGTCAAGCAATTGGTGATGTACATTCTCATGTGAAATTTTTATTTTCTCAGTTTTCCATATGTTTTCAGTCTTTATTGTTTCAAGAAGATAAAGGGCCAAATTTGCTTAAGTGTACTTTTCTCTGGCTTGTAAACAATATCAATGTTTTCATTCTAATGTTAAGTATATAATTCATCCCAACATGCTCTATATTAGATTGAAATTAAATCATATTCATCCTACACACTCCATAAATACTTTAAAAGGTCCAAAAGTTTTCCTATGCTGACCTATTACGATTGCTCTGTCATTTTTGTGTTTGATCACCCAAAGACCCATGACTCGATGCCCAATGGACTTTCCTTGCAATTTTCAACCAAATATTTGAAAAACCAACCTCAGAACTCAATAACTATCATAGTATCTTAAGACATAATTTAAATCAGAAAGAGAGATCCCTCTCTGAAGCCGGAAGGGCTAGATTCCAACTTTGCAAGTGGTTTTGCGGTTAACTCTGGGTTTCTCTCTACAACCTAGGGAAATTACGGAGTGATAACATTCGAGCAACCATAATGGGGACAAAAGGTTTCATAATCCTCAGGAAATAGTATCAAGTTTTAGATCTGATTGCTGATGGTGGACACTGATTAGGCACAAGAAGGCTGAAAACGTTCACTTGACGACTCGAAACAGTTTCAAGCTGATCTAAAGACTCCACTAACAGAAATATCCAGAAATCAAGATGAGTTCTCAATCTATAAGGTATGCTCCTATGCATCACACTCATATTCTAGGCTTTCCAAATCGCATGCTTGGTGTAAGTTGGCAAACTTATTTACCTACCTTCAAAGATAAAAAAGGAGATGATGTTGCTTTGCATCTGATTAAATTTCATATGCATATTCGTAAGTTTAAAGTTAAATTTCATGAAGATTATCTTATGAATATATTCATGGTGTCCTTAGAGGGAAATGCACGATCATGTTATAAAATATCTCCAAATAATTGTTTATATTCTCTTAAATATTTGCATACAATATTTTATGAGAGATATACAAAACATCATCCTTCTTTGTTACTAGTCAAAGATTGTTGCACACATTTTGACAAATTTATTTAGGATTTGGAATGTTTTTATGAAGATGATCAATTTATGGATCATGAGATTATAGAGGCTATTCGTGAGGGATCTTTTAACCAAGAAGAAGATGTAGAAGATGGCTGCTATGACACTCAAGAAAATTTTCAGCAAGTAGTTATTTCTCCCATGATTGAAAATGAACCAAATCTGCATTTCAATAGCGTACTTTCACATGGACTTGTTCATGACATTTCAAAACCTTTATACATTTCAGAAGAACAAGAGAACAAGCAGCCCAGTTGTAATGAAGAAACAAAACTTATAGATGATAGTTTGCAACAATCTTCTCATATTTTCAGAAATGAAAATGATCATTCTAGTTGCCTTGCATTCCCTTCTTCTCCTGAGTTTTTAATTCAGGATTTTTTTTTTGAAAATCAGAATTTTGAGTTTTCTAGCATAGAAACTCAGGAAATCCATGATCCATCCATTATTTTCAGCAATAATATGCAGCAAGTTTGTTCCTTTAAGCTTAATGTAGAAATTTCTGAAGAGCAGATTTATGAAACTACATGCACAAATATTCTCAGTAACAAAATTATTCAGGATAATTATGAAGTAGAGCAGATTTTTGTAGACCCCATGGGTGTAGACCTTTTTTTTATTCAAGATGTGGCTGCCTCAATTAAAAATCTATCTCCAGGTTCAGATAAAGAATATTTTTCTGAAGAATAACACATGGTCCCAGATCCTACAGATGTACACATTATTGCTATCAATAGGGTGGTTGCTTCAATTGAAGAAGACGAGATTAATGAAATAAGTGCTCCCATTTCTCTAGAACAGAGTCCTCTTACCGATCATCAGGTGAAGGTAACCGGTTATGTTTTTGAAGATTCTTTTGTTGACCTCTTGGAACCATTGAAAGAAGAGTTTAATCATCCCATGGAAAATTTGTTGCATATTTATGGAAGCTTGTACTCTTTACCAATGTTGGTTTTCATAATCAATTGAATCTTGAGTTTCCATTCTCTTTCTTCTTCTGTCTGCTCAAGGAAACTGTGAGTAGAACTCACTCAAGTAGCCATTTGATTGATTGGATACATTAGAGAGAAGAGATCACCTAGTGTATATACTTTCAGCAGGTGTGGACTGTTGGACACCTAATCCTTAATGGGTTAGTGTGGAAGCCGAATAGACCAAAGCAGTCCAAGAGAACTTGGGATGTGAAACCCAATGGTCACAACAATGTAATATAAATGTATATCTCCTGTTAATAAAAAATGTACTTTCATGTTTTATCATTAATATTTCTCTTGCTGCCCATGTGTGTTTAACATGGTATCAGAGCGGGCGATTGCTGCTCCTGCTCCAATTTGAGCCACTTGTTTTGTGGTCTCTATATACATGTCAGTTCTGCCTTTCTCCTAATCATAGTTGATCAGAATTGCCAACAGTCTTCTTGACAACATTAATTAATGCCCTATCTGCATGTCAGAATTGAGCGTTTTATTCCTCATTCTGCCCCATATTCCTTCCTGCGCTCTGTGGGCTCTCTGCTAAAACCGTTGTCTGCCATTGTCTGCCATATTCCATATATTCTCTGGTCCGACCTACGGGATACGAACCAGAAATTCAATATTGTTCAAGCTAAACTCAAACTCCTGTAAAATGCGATTCAAATGCTCTACTGCTAACGTTGAAGCCATCTCATAATCCTGAGTGCGTGATAATTCCACCATCAGCTTTCCGATTTGATTTTCCACATCCATTTGCTTTAACGCTGCTCCCGCACTACAAAATCATGTTCAGGCTATTTGTGGAAAATCCTCTCAACCGACCGAGACATGTCAGATCCGTTTATTTCTGAAGCAATCCTGCCTTTCTTTTACTACTAAAGGGATTCGAACCGTCCATCGTTATTTCCGGCCATTTCCAGCTAAATCTGACTGTGAATTGGTGGAAGAACTCGGCCTTGTGTGAAATGCTGTAAAGTCAAGCTCAGAATTGCCCGTTTCAGTCTAAGATGCATCAGGTGCCCTGAAAGTGCCAATGTGGCTCCGTCTCACTTGAAGGACCTCAGTCCCGCAGCCGTCGAAGTCTTTTGAACGCTGGAGGAAAGAGTACACTGCCTTTTGATCGTCGGGATTTTCCTGCTTGTATTTGCCGAAGGTGAGATTGTCTCGGCTGAGATCCTCACCGAATTTATGAATAAATCGTTGTTTGGTCATATTAATTTCTGTTTAGGCAACATCGTAACCATGGTCCTGAGCATTTGCATTAAAGTGATATGGATTCTGTAGAGTTTCTTCTGCTGTGGAGGGCTGTCCCATATTTATTTAACGCTGCCATCGAATTTAAATATTTAACGCCAACCATATTACATTGAACGCTGGCTTATCTTTAAGCGCTGCTCCCATTTACGCAAGTCCACCCATTTACGCTGCCCATATATTGATACATCTGAAGATTCACATGAGGTGTCATCTCTATTTTCTCCACACATCAATGGACCCTTTTCATCATCCTTGATTTTAAAGGCTTTTCTAGTTACCAATGTCTGAGATGCCAAATTAAGATCTGTAGACATCGATTCACAAAGATGAAAATCCGGTCCAAAATTTAGAATGGAACCTCCTGCAGATTCTACCTCCAACGGAAGAAGCTGGATTTGAGAACCCTTCAATACCCTTGACGAAGAAGAATGTGCATTCGGCATGACCTGGTGGTGAGCAGCAGCATCGGGAGCATCAGCTCTAGCTGTCGCAAGGCCTAGGTTGGTTCTGGTATCAAAGCAAAGCAGAGATCATTGAATCTGCGTTGAATGCGTTGAAGGGGCTCTGCGGTTTTATTTTGGTATACACCGCCTTGGTATATGCGTTGAACTATACAACGCTCTGCGGTCTTTTTAAAAATCATTTAAAATCATTTGAATGGTAAGCTTTGGCGGTTTTCAGGCGCTCATTGGTATTCTTTTGATTTGGCTGAGAAGAGTTTTGGTGAATACAAAAGTGGTGTATGCGTTGAAACACCTTTATACATATACCTGTGTTGATTGCATCTACATTAGTTCGTGCTCTTGAACAGTGAAATTCACATGTATTGGTTTATGTTATATGTTGATCCAAAATCTGTATATGCATTGAAGCATGTTGAAGTATATATGTGATGGTCATACGCTGGTTGTGAAAGTTGTGGAAAATTGTTGAAAATTGCGTGAAGTTGAAGCCAATAGAATATACAGCAGCTCTGCAGTTTTATTTTTGTGAACAAGGTCTCGGTTCGCCAGAGAAGAGTCCACAACAGCCGCATAGTCACAAGTTATGTGGAGTCCAACAAAGTGTTGAAGAAGGTGAATAGTATCAATGCGCAGTTTTTTTGCTTGGGATATTAGACTGTTATAGAAACATATTATTGGTTTAGGCATGCATAAGTTGCAGTTTATGATAGTTGGACATTTTCCTGTACTCCTGTTGATACTTTTGATGTTGATACTTTTGATGAGGGATGAGCTCATGGAGCCATGCCACTCACACGTCGGCTGCTGAGAACATAATTGTTAAGGCACAAGTGCGAGCTTGAGGACCCAAATCGCTAAGGCCCCAACAAATCTGAGGATTTTCTATTGTACTATGGTTATATACTTGGTTTGAGCCAAAGTTGTTTAAATTATATTTGATGTAAATTTTAACGTGCTTGATGGAGCCGCTTTAAAAAAAAAAAGGAAGCAGTCAGACACTGAGTGTTGACAAAACCTATGGAATAATGAACACAAAATGCAAGATAACATACAATATTGAAAGATTTCAAACTCCTGGGAGATTCATTTCTCAACAAATAAGTCACCTTTAAGGTGATAATTGATTATTTGAAGGATTTGCATGTCACCGGAAGTTGTTGGACAAAAGACTTTGAAGAGTATAGAGTTCCTTTCGAGCCGCGTTTATTTTCTTCATTTCTTGCAAGAGGTTTTCAGGAAAGGAAATGCAAGCAATGAGCCATGCTGTAAGTGGTTTTCATCATCTAAAAGATTTGCATTATGAGGGGAAGCTGTTGGAATAGAGAATGCTATTTGAAGAGTTTGGATTTGCTTTGATTTGCAGTGTTATATATGATGAAGTTTTTATGACAGTGGTAGCATAGTTATGGTATATGAATTGCGTAACTGAATTCTATTCGTGCTCCGGTTTTGGATGGTTTTAATACACTGTTGCTTCCATACATACGCTGGTATTATTAATATGATGTATGCTCGCTGGGTCTAAAGTTGATATCAAATTAAAATTTTGAAGTTCTTCCACAAGTATTTGTCCAGCATATTATATATTTACATGAACCAACAACAAGGAATGCACCACCTCTGCTGAACGTAGCTGTGATACCCTTCAGCGTGGAGTTTATTCTGACATTGTGGGCGCCACGAAACACTGTACTGTTGACTAATATAAGCCAGAGGACCAGCACTATACAGTTTGCTAAGTATTTGGACATGTAAGGAGGTCTATCACTGCTGTTTCAGCATGCTAGAGATTCATTCCAATACCCATGACATGGTGTTATAATTATTGAAGTTTTGATAGCCATCATTTCTGATTTGAAAGTGAAGGAGTACTTGAAGGATCCAAGCAAGTTTGCAATTGCTGCTGCCCCAATTGTGGCATTGTATTTAAAACCCATTATAGTTTCTGTCTACATATATATATATATATATATATATATATATATATATATATATATATATATATATATATATGCATTGATTCCCTGATTCATTTACTGCACATTTATACAAGATATTGTTGTGTACTGTGAGTGGATATTACTTTTCTGCATTAAGTAATAATTGTGATTAGTTTTTAAGGTGTAAATCTAACATTGAAGAAAAATGGCCAGAATCAATGAAGTATTAGAGTTCATGAAAACTCTTATACAATCTACTGTTGATGACACATTACAAATCAGAATAGGATCTCTCTCAGAAATTCAGACATGTCTACAAAATGCACAAGAAAAGATTGATTTTTTGCAGCTTGAATCACAGCTACAACAAGAAGAGCTACATCAAAATAGACATCATTCTGAACTTGTTTTTGTTCAAAACATTGAGACAACCACCCATCAGCAGCAAGTCAATAATGTTACAGTTCATTCAAATAAAGTAGTAGTTGTACATGCAGATGAAGAAACTCAGTCTGCACTTCCCAAGCCCATCATTAGACCTTGGGAACAACTTGTCCACAACAAGCACAGAACTGGTCTTGGATATGACAAGGACTTGTCCTTTCATACTCTAGACTACTCAAAGCCCATTCAGTTTCAAAGTGCTGGATTTATTCATGACAGTTCACCTGCTCCTCATGACGGTTCACCTCCAGCTGTTCCAGATTTTATCCTTCTTCCATAGCAACAACAACAACAACAACAACAGATTGTGAAATGCCAACTCGGTCACATTTGAAAGATCATTGTTTTGATCTTCATCCATGTAAGCACTGTCATAAAACCAGTCATTCTTCACACAGATGCTTCAGAAACAAACGTCCTACAAGAACAAAGATTCATCTTGGATGGATCGCTTCTTGGCAATGGGCATCAACAGCCAAGAAGATATTCCAAACACATGTCAGAACTTGTTCCAGAGTATTGAACAATCTTGCAGTTGATTTTTCTCCATCATCTCACCTTGTATTTGATAGGGGGGGAAATGATGGTCATCTACAAGCTTCAAATCCACATCAAGCGAGCCTGAGCCACAACCTGCCACACCAGTTTCAGAGTTGTAGCCAGAAATAAAGATGCCCATGAACATGCCTTCAGTTGGCAATTTGGGACACTTCCTCTAGCAGAAGATTTCAACTTCTTGCCAGTTTTGGAAGAATTCCAGGAACAAAATTGAGAACACTTCCTCTAGCAGAAGACTCCAGCTTCTTGCCAGTTTTGGAAGAGTTCCAAGAATTGCATTAAGCATTCCAGAGTTGTTGGTCATCCTTAAACCATCACATGTTGAGACTTCCCTTTTCAGGTTGAAATTATCCTTTTTATGCGGGGTGAGACCTCACTTTATTGGTTGAAGGTTTCCCTTTTCAAAAAAATAGGAGCACTTCCTCTAGCAGAAGGCTTCAATTTCTCGCCAGTTTTGGAAGAGTTCCGGGAATTGCACTAAGCATTCCAATGTTGGTGGTCATCCTTAAACCACCGCCCTTTATACCAACATTTCAGAGAGCACATTTAGCCTAGTTCTGCCATGCATTTTTGCACATTTTGTATTACAGCTCTCTTCTTGGACTCATACATAACCCTTCGGATTAAGGGGGGGAATGTTGGACACCTAATCCTTAATGGGTTAGTGTGGAAGCCGAATAGACCAAAGCAGTCCAAGAGACCTTGGGATGTGAAACCCAATGGTCACAACAATGTACTATAAATGTATATCTCCTGTTAATAAAAAATGTACTTTCATGTTTTATCATTAATATTTCTCTTGCTGCCCATGTGTGTTTAACATGGACAACCATCATCAAAGTTTGAAGCCCGAGGAGAAGGCCCTAAGAGTTTGGTAATGTGTTGTCAAATTTATAATTTATTTTAATGTTTACAACAAAGTTTTTAGTTAGTAGTGTACAGTTCATATTCTAGTTTGAGGAATGAATTTGGTTCAGTTTGAGGATTTGAACAAATTACCAGTTGGTTTTCAGTTGCAATAGCTTTAGGGCATAGCATGTTGCAGGTTTGGGATCAACCCAATGGTTAGGAACATGGTCTGCAGTGTTCTTTGGCTAGGAGGCAATGTTAGGGTCCTATAATAGGTATCAATGGTGTTGGCCTCTTGCTATTCATTTCGGTCAGTTTAGCCTATGAATCACTAGGTGTCATAGCCTAAAGGTCTGCTTGTCCAAAGATCCATTTAGTTCTTGAAATCGTGTGGTCAAGACTAGTCTGAATGTTTGGGAGGGTTTTAAATATAAATTCTAGGTCAGATCATGTTGTAAGTTCTTTCATGGTAAATTTCTCAGAAGCAGATTTCCAGCGTTATATCTAGTGCTTCAAACCAAATTCTGGGTCAAGAGATAGAACAAGTTGAAGTTTGCTCCTCAAAACCACAAAACAAGGAAAAATGCCTAAGTGTGAAATTATTTATTTGAATTATTAAAATTAACTCAAAAATAACTTAGCAACGCAATCTCTAAACCATTAGAACTACATTTAGTTTCATGCATCAACCAATAATAAATTTTGAAGTCAAAATCAAAAGTCAAACTAAATTTGTGGCCCCACCTCGCACTTCATACCTTAAACTTTCATGCCTCGAGATGTGTACAAATTTAATCAACAATCATTAATGAATTTCGGGGGGGAGGGGTTGCCTATTCGACTTTTAACCTACCCCCCACCCCCCAAAAAAGTTGTTTTACCTTACCACTCTCACTCATTTTGGACCCCCTCCTCCTAAACTACTTACTACCTACCTCAGCCCCCAAAAGCCATTATTCATATTCATTCAAATTTTATAAAATGTGGCGGGAAAGGAAATAAGGGAAATTTCATATGTTTATGAAATGAGTTTACAGATGGGAGGCTAAGTAAAATGCGACTAAGGTGAAAGGATTTTTACAGGTCATATATTTATGAAATGAATTTACAGGTGCAAGTAAATGAGGTTGCAGGTGAAAATAAAAGGAGGGTGAGTAAAAATGAATTTTTGACAAAGAACAAAGAAATGTTTTTTCTATGGGATAAAGAGGAGAAATGCACGGGAAATGAAATTTGGATAAACATGTTGAAAATAGCAACAAGAAATGCTAAATATAGAAGTGCTAAAAATAACATTGCTATAAATAACATTTCGGGATGCATTCCAATTTTAGTTAGTCCCTGAACTAAAATTGAGAATTAAAATTCGAATTTGATCTTAGCAGCTGTTTGAAAAATAATTAATTAATTCATATTGAGTTAATTAGTTGGAGAAAATCAAACATGAAGTCTATGTGAAGACATGCAACAATTTTCCCTTTGATTGAGGAAGTTATCCATTAATTAAGGAGATCATGATGAGTTGTACTTTGAGTTGTAATTAGTTAGCTCAGTTAACTGAGTTAAGTCTAGTTAGATTAGTTCCAATAGTTTTTGGAACTGATTGTGAGTTCAGTTAGTTAATGCATGGATGCATGCAACTAGTATACTTCAGATAACTAAATATTCTCTCATAAATAACTCATGCATGTCAGTTCAGTGAGAGACCCAGTTGAGATCATAGGATGTTACAGTGTACTATCAGTTGCAGGAATATTCCCTTGAGGATATCTTTTGCATGCAGAAGTAATTCATTCCTTGAGTATTGCACAGTTATTTCTGAGTTGGCTCGTCTTTTTGTCTTGCATTTGCACGGAGACCAAGCTACCTTGGATGGGGTCACCTTTACACTTACACTAGAAACTGTTTCGCTAGCAACAGGTATACCAAATATTGGTGAACTATGGCATAAAAAACAACAGATTGATAAGCAACATTATGAGCCATATATCAAACCCAATTGCTTGAGGTAGCTCAAAAGAGTGTTCCCGTTCAGGTACCTGAAAGATGAGTATGCTCCTCTCATGAGATTGATCATGAAATATTTCAGCTGCGAGGGACGATTCTCTTGTCTTTATGCTTATCACATCAGGTTACTTATGCATTTCACTAGGGTGCAGATGATGAACATTCCGTATTTCATCTGCTGGAATATAGAGAGGATGACAACCTATACAGCATAGAACCCCTCAGTAGCAACTCAACAGTGTATAGCATTTTGTGCTTATAAAGATTTTGGTGGTTCATCAGCTTGGTTCGTAGGGCATCACTTGGGATGACTTTATCTCGCGTGATTTCTTCAGAGCTTCACGAGAAGTATCAAAGGTGAAACACGAGGGTGATGTGAAGAGGAGGCGATTTGACGAGTTGTTTTGACTGCCTAGATTGTAGTGCTTTGTTTAGAATTGGTTGAAACAACTCCTAGAATGATGAGCTCGACCCCTAGAGGCAAGGGAAGAGGTTGGCTTGCCTGTATTACGTAATTCTCTCGTATTTATGCTTATCACATCAGGTTACTTATGCATTTCACTAGGGTGCGGATGATGAACATTCCGTATTTCATCTGTCGAAATACAGAGAGGATGACAACCTTTATACAGCATAGAACCCCTCAGCAGCAACTCAACAATGTATATCATTTTGCGGTTATAAAGATTTTGGTGGTTCATCAGCTTGGTTTGCAGGGCATCACTTGGGATGAATTTATCTCACGTGATTTCTTCAGAGCTTCACGAGAAGTATCAGAGGTGAAACACGAGGGTGAATTGAAGAGGAGGCGATTTGACGAATTGTTTTGACTGCCTAGATTGTAGTGCTTTGTTTAGAATTGGTTGAAACAACTCCTAAAATGATGAGCTCGACCCCTAGAGGCAAGGGAAGAGGTTGGCTTGCCTATATTATGTAATTTCCAAGTCATTTTCAGGGTTGGACTCTTGGGAAAAGCTTGACACTCTATTGTACATTCACTTCTGCATTTTTGGCAAAGGAAAGACCAGGGTTTTGCAGCACTGTTTGGAATCCTTGTGGATTTATGTGTTGATGGTGTGCTTCTTTCAGTATTTGTAAGTTGTTATGTGTATCATTTTCCTTCTATCATCTTCTGCAATTGAACAAATGAAGTGTTAAGGTAGAATCCATAGATTGATATGCTCTGCCTTTAAATTTGTTTGATTTTTCATGTTTTCATCTGTTTAAGGAGAATCCTTGAAAGCTTCTTGCTCTCCTTAGCTTCTCACCAGTCAGATCTACCCATTCATTCTCTTTTAAAGCATCAAGATAATCGCCTACCTTGCCCCAAATAGACCTCTGCAAAAACTGTGTCTCATCCCTGCACCCAAAATTGCCTTTTCCTTTGATTCAACAAAAACCTAAAAAATCAACCTCAAACTCCTTGTACTTCATACCTAGCCTAAGATCAATTACAAATTTAGTCATCTCGAGCCTCATCGATTAATTTTTGCCGAGATTGACCCGGAGAGAGCCCTCTCCTGTCCTCGTAGGGCTAGCTACGAGGCTGAGCATGGTTTGATGTGGACCTAGAACCTTGTCTTTTTAGCCTGAGACAAATCTAGGCTCTATCATAGTGGCGACCATACTGGGGACAAAATGGTTTGTTTGTTAATTTCATTTGTTTTATAAGCTACAGACGGAGCTTGAAGATTAGCCAGGTAGCCTTCGAAACACTTTTGCTTTGCATTAGCACAAGTAGATAAACGCTACTTCAGTCAATCTCCGGTCTAGCTTGTAATTATGACACTTGAAACACCCCAGTACATGTGCAAATTCTAAGATTCTGGATGATAATTTTAGGGTTTGACAGGCTGAAAAAAGTTGTTTATTTTCCTTTGATTTCTTGAAAATAACACGCTGGCTTCAAAGAGATATACCAGAGCTAATCCAGATCCCAATCCTCCTCCTGTTTACGAGAATCCCAATTTGATTCCAAGACTTCTTCGTCAAGAGAGCTCTGTGACTCCCGTGTTTAAATCCCACTCATGTCTGGCAATTTTTAAGTATCTTGAAGAACTTGATTTTGATGAAAAGTTTGAATTGTCGCTGTTTAAAACCAAATCTGAAAGTGCACTTGATTCTCTAGTTCCAAATCCTGATTTTGCTACGGCCCTTGAAGTTGAAAGAAACAATAAGTTGATTGAAAATATTATCTTGCGGCGCCTTCAGAGAGACATTCAGTTTTCAAGTCTTGCTGATTTTCTAGAAGCTGCATATGCAAACATTGGATCTTCTATCACAACTTCCGCCTCAAAATTTCCCACTGAACCCCCTTTCATTCCCGCTATTCCCCAGCAACCTATAATCACTTATCCAAAGTCTACTAAAAATTCTCCTTCTTCATCTCATGTGGCTTCTCCTCCGCATACACCTCCTCACACTCCTCATACTTCAGCTGCATCCACTTCTCCAACAACTCCCAGACCAAATCCTCCAAGAGCAATGGCTGCTCGGTTTGCACCTCTCGGTCTTCCTCAAGTTTTAAATGACATGCCTGCAGATTATGAAAGTAAAATTCCTTTGTTCGATGCCACACCTCAGAATATCACAACTCAATAGCATGTCGACAAAATGGCGGATTTATTTGATCTCCATGAGATTGATGAAGAAAATGTGACCATGAGGCTATTCGTGCAGACTTTTGGTGGAGAGGTAAGGAAATGGTTTAGAGCTTTGCCGGCCAGAAGTGTTCCTACATTAGAAGATCTGAAGAGACAGTTTTTAGAATGTTGGGAAGTAAAGAAAGATCCGCTGCAAATCAAATCTGAATATACTAAGATCAAACGAAATGCTGGAGAGTCCGTTCAAGACTATTGCATTAGATTCAATGCAGTATATAATGCAATTCCAGATGATTTAAAACCAACTAGAAAATCAGCGTTGCTCAAGTTCCCGAATGGTTTTGATCCAGACATGGCTTATCAACTAAGGGAGAGAGATCTGGCTACCTTAGAAGAAATGCAGAAAATTGTTGTTAGTGTTGAGGCAAATTTGAATGATAAGCGAGCAAGAATGAAAGTCGAGAAGAAAGTCTCAATAAAAGAAGAAGCCTCTACATCAGATCAAGTTCTCCGCAAGGTAGAAAAGATGATTGAAAGGCTAGCTCTTGATAAACCTGAACCGCAGATTCAGAATCCTAATTTTCGTGGTCAACAACAGCCACAATTTAGGATCAAACAGCGTGAGCAACGAGCACAAGACACGGCATCATAACAGCAACAGGTAAAGACACCTCTTCAACAGAATTTTGTTGGTCCCGAGTTAGATGATGAAGATAATGTAGTTGGAGAAGAAAATCACTTCTTTACTCCCGATGATATGCCCACATTTATCACTGAAGATGATGAAAAGGCAACAAGTTCAACAACAGAATATGATGCATATTTTATCTTGGCAAATGATATAGTTTTACAGGAAGAGTCGGATGAGTATTAGAGAGGTTACATGCATGCTTTGTCCACCCAATAGCGTCAGCATTCACTTAGAAGCAGAAATGTTCCCATCAATCTAGTTCAGAAGTTCCAGCATCTAAAGATGAAACACCAGCTACGTCAAAGAAAGGAAAAGAGAGTGCTGACCCTATGACTAGCAAGCCTCCACCAACAAATGAAAAGGTAAATCAACCCATTTTATCAAAGGATAAACTTGAAAAGAAAGATGTTCCGGCCAAAGAAGTGGACAAGACTTCTACTTTTAGTCTAGAAAATGAAATTTATAAATTGAAGGTATCTATTCCTTTGACTGAGCTCATGAAGAACAACAGCTATAGAGGTCAAGTCTCCAAAATTCCGAATTTTGACCCAATGTCCGATATGGTGAGTGTAGAAGATGATCAACCAGAATTAATATTTGGACCAACATTGAGTGGTGAGTCTGAAGTACCTCCTTTTTATATCAGTTTGAGAGTGCATGAGTTGGTGTTGCATAATGCTATGTTTGATACTGGCGCCTCCCATAATCTTATGCTGAAGGCTATCATGGAGAAGTTGGGTTTAGACATCACCAGGAAATATCATGATCTTTATTCCTTTGATTCTAGCAGGGTGAGATGTATTGGGCTAATTAAAGACTTGGTTGTCAGTTTGGATCAGATCCCTGCAAAGAATGTCTTGATGGATGTTGTCGTGGCTGACATTCCTCCCCGCTTTGGTATGCTCCTTTCCAGATCTTGGGGTGCAAAATTACAAGGAACAATACAACTTGATTTCTCCTACGCAACGATTCCCGTGTTTGGCCAAATGAGAAAGTTGTACCGGGAACAGAAAATGAAATACATGATCACCAGCAAGGAGAAACCAATTAATCATCCCATCAGTTATGTACATACAGATCTAGAGTCTTTTGTTTTGTATTCAAATAATTTCAATGATATTGATAGTCAGTTAGTTGTAGTGGATGATATTCTAGAGATAGCCGAGAATTTCAAAGAAGTTTTGAAGAAATAACGGCAAGAACAACAAAACATCATTGAGCAATCAGCTGGAGGTAATGGACAGCAAGCAGAAAACTCACAGCAAACAACTTTTCAGCACTTGGTAGAAGAGGAAGATGGTTTGTGGACCATGGATTTTGATGGAGCAGTGGGCAGTGATGGTGCTGGGATTGGTATTTGGGTACGTAGTCCTTTTTCTGCTTCAGACAAAGTGACTAGTAATGTGCGGGTATGTTCTTACAAGCTTGCTTTTGATTGTTCGAACAATGAAGCTGAATATGAAGCTTTGATCGTTGGTCTGAAAATTCTAAGAAAGATAAATGCTAAGAGGATTGCAGTTTATGGTGATTCTGAATTAGTGATCAAGCAAGTTAAGGGTGAATATCAAACAAAACACCCACGAATGCGGGCATACCGGAATGCTGTTTTGGATATCTTGAAAGTGTTTTCAGATTATACATTGACATGTGTGCCTCGTATTCAAAATAGCATTGCAGATGCACTTGCTAAGGAAGCCAACAATTTGAAGATTCCTATGAACTCAGCAATAAATTTGAAATCCATGTGAAGCATCGTCCGACCATTCCAGACAATCAAAGACATTGGCAAGTTTTCCAAGATGATGAGGAGATCAATGATTTTCTACAAAGCAAAGGTAAGTTCAAGGATACTTCAATGGATGTAGAACATGATGATGGTAGCAATGATGTACGAATAAATCAAATGGAAGTGTTGCAGCTCAAGGATAATGTGATTCCTAAAGGCTTCATACCTTTAGAGGAGATCTTTGATCATGATGATGTAGCCCGCAAACCAACATTGCAGCCAACAGAAAAGGGAGTTGAAGACGTGAATCTTGGAACAGCTGAGCATCTGAAGATGGTAAAGATCTCCAAAACATTGCCACCGGAGGTAAAAGTCAAATACATCAACTTATTGTCATCTTTTGTCAATGTGTTCACTTGGGACTATTCTGATTTGAAGACATATGATACAAATATAATTCAGCATAACATTCCTATTAAGCCTAATAAAAAACCTTTCAGACAGAAATTAAGAAGGCTTAATCCAAAATTGCTGCCATCAATTGAGAAAGAGATAAATAGGTTGTACAAATAAGGAATTATTGTTCCCATCTGCTTTTCTGATTGGATATCAAATTTGGTGCCTGTGCATAAGAAAACAGGTGAGATTCGTTTGTGCATTGATTTCCGAAACCTCAACAAAGTTTCATTGAAGGATAATTATCCGCTGCCCAAAATGGATCACATACTACAGCGAGTTGTTGGAGCATCCCGCATGTCCCCACTCGATGGTTATTCCGGATATAACCAAATTTTAGTCCATGAAGATGACAGAGACAAAACAACCTTCACCACTCTGTGGGGAACCTTTCATTATGTGAAAATGCCTTTCGGTTTGAAGAATGCAGGTGCTACTTTTCAGCGGGCAATGGACTTGGCTTTCGCTAATGAGAAAGATGTATTCTTAGTGGTGTACCTTGATGATCTGACCGTGTTTTCCAAATCAGATGATGAACACTTGCATCATTTGAAAATTGTCTTTGAAAAGTGCAGAAAATATGGTGTGTCGCTGAATCCCAAGAAGAGTTTATTTGCCATGGATGAAGGTAAACTCCTTGGGCACATTATCTCAAAGGATGGCATTCGAATTGATCCAGCACGTGTGGAAGCGATTCAGCAAATTGACTTGCCCAGGAATAAAAAGGAGATCCAATCGTTCAATGGTAAGATGAATTTTTTGCGCTGTTTTGTTCCTAATCTTGCAGAGCACCTTAGAGAAATTACAAACATGCTTAAGAAGGATAGCCAAGTGTCATGGACGGAAGAGGCGGTGAAATCTTTCAATTTAGTTAAATTGATTCTTTCTTCAGCTCCGATTCTAATCAGCCCAGATTATACTGAGGATTTTATATTGTTTTCTTTTGCTTCGGAGCATACTATGGCAGCTGTGTTAATGCAGAAAAAAGAAGAGCATGAAAGACCCATTGCTTTCTTCAACTGAACCATAAGAGATGCTGCTTTGAAATACAAAATTATTGAGAAACAAGCCCTTGCACTTGTAAAAGCACTGAAAGATTTCCGTGTGTATATTCTGCATTCTCATATCTTAGCTTATGTTCCTAATGCTGTTGTCAAAGATGTTTTGGTTCAGACCGACCTGGAAGGAACACATGGCAAATGGATAGCGGCCTTGCTGGAGTATGATGTGGAGATAAGGCCTACCAAGCTGGTTAAAGGTCAGGTATTGGAAAAATTGATGGCTAAATCAAATCTGCGTCTCTTAGACATCAATTTGATCGCTACCTTGTCCGATGAAAATGATGAAAGCTCTTCACTTCAGGTATCAGAAATGTTTGTTCTTTCTCCATGGTATTCAGATATCATATATGTTCTTCAAAATTTGTCTGCACCGCCTGGGATGGCTAGAAACAAAGCAAGAACTCTTAAGTTGAAGGCTGCTAAGTTTTGTATTTTAGATTCTGCACTCTATTGGAAAGATCCCGGTGGCATTTTGTTAAATTGTTTGGTGGAAGAAGAAGCAAAACAGGTCATAGAAGATTTCCATAAAGGTGATTGTGGCGGTCACCTTTTTTGGAAAACAACGGCAAATAAAATTTTGAGGGCTGGATACTATTGGCCGACATTATTTGCTGATGTGTTTAAGGCTGTCAAGAGCTGCCATAATTGCCAGATTTTTGAAGGGAAACAAAGATTACAGTCGTTGCCGCTTAAGCCCATTGAGGTGAGTGCCCCTTTTCAGCAGTGGGGGCTGGATTTTATTGGTGAAATTCATCCTTCTTCTTCAGGTCAACATAGATGGATCCTCACAGGTACGGATTACTTCACAAAATGGATCGAAGCAATTCCCACCAGGCAAGCTACGGATGCGGTAATAATTTCATTTCTTGAGAATAATATTTTGTCTCGTTTTGGTTGCCCGAGTAAGTTAATCACTGATAATGCAGCAACTTTCAAGTCAAAAAAGATGGTTGAGTTTTGTAATAAATATCATATTACTTTGGGACACTCAACTGCCTATCATCCACAAGGAAATGGATTGGCTGAGTCTTCAAATAAATATTTAGTTAATATCATTAAGAAAATGCTGGAAATGAACAAGAAAAGTTGGCATAAGAAGCTGGTCCATGCACTCTGGGCAGATCGGGTGAGTCAAAAGAAATCCATTGGCATGTCCCCCTTTGAATTAGTTTATGGAGTCGATACAGTGTTCCCTACTTCTCTTGCAGCTCCGGTGGTGAAACTTCTTCAAGAGGATGGTAGTGAAGAGGATCTAATGCAGCGAAGGATAAATCAAATGATCCACTCGCAGCAGACACGGGAAGATGTTTTTCAGAACACCTGTAAGTTGCAGGAGCGTATTAAAAGGATTTTTGAAAGAAAAGCAAAGGCGCATACATTTCAGTTGGATGATGTGGTGTTAAAGTGGGATGCAAGAAATGAAGAAAAGGGCAAGCACGGCAAGTTTGAAAATCTATGGAAAGGTCCTTTTAAGATTGCAACATTTCGAGGTCAGAACGCTTTTCTTCTTAAGGAAATGAATGGGGAAGATTGTACAGGAGGGCCGGTCAATGGTTGGCTGCTCAAGCGGTACATTTTCAAAGTTTTTTCTGCTGTCTTATTAGCATTGTAAATACCATTTCATTTCAGTTTTGATGCAAGTGTGTGCTGTGATCATTTCTTCAGTTTGGGGCCTGAAGTGAAGGCTATAATTCCGAGGAAAGATTTCAGTTTGAGTTCAGTTTGTCGAGTCGGTTAGTTAGTCATATTCTTGAGTCATTTTCAAGTTAATTTTCAGTCAAATAAATTGGGTCAACATCTTGAATTGTTTGTCGAAGTCATGACTCCATATCCCAATGGATGAAGGCACTGTCTAGCTCTTACAAAGATCTGCTGTTCTTGGCACCTCCGAGGAGCTACCATCCCCATTGTAGCCAATGTTAGAGTCGGTCTGGTTATCCCTCCGTCAGAGATCAAAAATCTTTTTTGCATTTCATGTTTATGTGTCTCATCAGTTTCGATCAGTTGCATTTCGTTTGAAGCATGCCATAAATCTGACAGAGAGGTTTGTGTTACTCATTCCCCTCGTGCTTGGCACTGCTGGCTCAGGTCTATTCTTAAAAATCAAGTCTTGAACAATAATTTGCAGTCCTGTTTCAGTCTCTTAGTCATAATAGTTTTTTCGGTCATTAGGTCTAGGGTTGAGTCGATGGGTCTTTGACAAAGTGTAATAAAGCCAACAGGCCAGAGGGAAGTCCTTGTTAGATTGTTATCTCAGAGATTTTTATCATTATACGGATAGATTATGACTTCTCTTCAAAACTTTGTTTTGAAGGTAAGTCAATATTTCATTTTTGTAATAAATTTTCAAAAATTTCAGTTCTTGAAATGTCCCGGCGCAGCCCTGGTCTCCTTTGCCAGATCATATCATAGCTATCCCTACAAAAAATTGTCAAAGAAAATCATTATTTCAACCAGATTTAAGGAGGAAACAAAAAGGTCAAAATTCTATTAATCCTGAAAAAGTGTCAATTGCAAAACATAACAAAGTGGGTTATGAAAGAGGTAAAAATCAAATTGTTGTCTATATAAGGGTTTTTCAATGAAGTTTCAAGTCATTGTGCATGCCAAAGGAGGAGAAACCCATTGCAAGTCATGTTTGAGCGTTTTGGAGTGGATTGGTCCTCATTTCACCTGCGCGGTGCATATAACAGTCTGCGCGGTGCACATAACTTGCGCGGCACACACAGACATTCAGGCCAGTGCAAATTATAACTAGTGCGGCGCACTGGGTAAGGAGCGTGACACTTACAGTTTGGAGCCCGTAACTTGTTCGAAACCTCATCAAATCGCCTCCTCTTCACATCAATTTGTCAGGTAGGCTCGCCTCCATTGCCTTGGCTTTGTTTTTAATGGTGAATGTGATGGGTTCATGGATGATTGCCGTGGAGACCAGATTTTGAAAGCCTCCCTTTGTCAATATAAAAAGTGCTGTAGGGTTTGAAAACAATTTTGTTACCAAGGTTGTGTTTTTTCCCCATTTCCCTTTGTTCCTCATTCCCAAATTCACTCATCATACTTCCTCATTAATTCCCTCATTAATCCTACACTATAATCTCTAAAATCATAATCCCCCACCTCTATAAAAAACTCCTTAATCCTATTTAATATCCCAAACCCTAAAACCCTAATCTCATATTTACATTTCCCCTCCTATCCCTAAATACATTTTATTTCAAAATTCCCTAATTCCCTGATATTTCCCTTTCCTAATATCCCTTGTTCATTGTTTCCCCTTGGTCACAACATTGTTTAAATCAAAAGAACAGTCCATATTCAGTTGCACACAACAGTTTCACTTATCAGCATTCATTTGAGGCAGTTTGTATATCAGCAGTGATGTCATCTGGTCACTCATCGGAATATGAGGCAGAAACCCAAAGTGATTCTCCCATAGGTGAACAAGAACTCCGGAGGCCTCGTAAAAGTGGCAAACATGTCAGGGAGGAACCAATCAACCTTAGAGAATTGCATGCTTGTCCTCTTGCTATGCAGTGCTTTGAGCATCAGTCATGCTATGAGTTTTGTCAAAAGGTAGCTGAGGTCCAGTTTCATTATGAGTTGGCTCATCTTTTTGTCTTGCATTTGCACGGAGACCAAGCTACCTTGGCTGGGGTCACCTTTACACTTACACCAGCAACCGTTTTTCTAGAAATAGGTACACCAAATATTGGTGAACTATGGCATAAAAAACAACAGATTGATAAGCAGCATTATGAGCCATATATCAAACCCAATTGCTTGAGGCAGCTCAAAAGAGTGTTCCCGTTCAGGTACCTGAAAGATGAGTATGCTCCTCTCATGAGATTGATCATGAAATATTTCAGCTGTGAGGGACGATTCTCTCGTCTTTATGCTTATCACATCAGGTTACTTATGCATTTCACCAGGGTGCGGATGATGAACATTCCGTATTTCATCTGCCGGAATATAGAGAGGATGAAAACCTTTATACAACATAGAACCCCTCAGCAGCAACTCAACAGTGTATATCATTTTGCACTTATAAAGATTTTGGTGGTTCATCAGCTTGGTTCGCAGGGCATCACTTGGGATGACTTTATCTCGAGTGATTTCTTCAGAGCTTCACAAGAAATATCAAAGGTGAAACACGAGGTTGAACCTTCTTAGCAGTATGAGCGTCATGAGACCAGGCCTATTTTCGTTACATATCAGAGAGGCTACCCGAAAGGTACTAGACCTTTGTTTGCAGAAGCAAAGCGAGTGTTATCTCCACCTGGCGTGGAAGGGGCCTTGCTTCCGACATCAGCACCACAGGCACAGGTATAGGACAAGGGAAAGAATCCCATGCATGAGAAAGGGCCTTCAGGTGAGCCATCAGGTTTCGTTATCATTCCTGATGTTGATACAACTACGGATTTAGAGAAGTCTAGATATAGAATGATGATTGAGGAGCAAGAAACAGACATTCAAGCCTTGGAAATCCAGTTGGAGATGGCCAAATGGAACATCAGGTATCTAGAACAGAGAAATAAGCAGCTTGAAGATCAGCATGCGATCATGGAGCTGCAGAACATCCGTGAGAATCGCCAAGATGCCCGACATAGGAGGATTCAGTTCACTTCTCTAGAGCGACAGGTCAATGAGGATCGAGAGTCTAATCTCGAAAGGGTCAACATTTACTTGGAGAAGCGACTGAGTAAGGCCAATTGAGATAATGCATTGTTGAGACATATGGCTGTTCACTACAGGGCATCGAACCAAGTTTGCAAGGCCCGGATAAGAAATCTAAAGGCAAAATTGAAGAAGGCAATCCGCAAGAAAAAGAAACAAAGGGAGCTCGATCATCTTCAGATTTTGGCCGAGGCCTCTTTAGCTCATCATCACACTTGATAAGGGAACTCCAGCCCAAATTTCAAGAGATTTGGGGCATTTTTGGTCATTTTGAAATTTTTGCATTTAAAAAACAGGTTTTTCCCTATATGCGCCACGTACCTTGCGCGACGCATAGGATTGGGAGCTCCAAATCACAAATGGCTTGCAGTTTTGGATTTGTCATGAGAAATCATGAATTTTGGTACTTGGAAAAGAAATTTGGGAAAGTTTTGGCTCCCAAAAAGGTCAAAAAACATGCAAAAAATGACCTCACTGCCCCTATTTTGACACACAGGAAGCAGTCTTGGGAGAATGCACTTTTGAAGGGGCAAATGGACATCAATTTTGAAAATTCCACTTGGGTTGGATAGTAGACAGGCAGGGATTTCCAACAAGCCAACCTAAGCTCAATTTGGAATCCTACGGGTACCTCAAAAACAGAAGCAAAGTAGCGCGGCGCTTATATAAATCAGCGTGGCGCATATAGATTTTTTGCCCTATTTTTCTTCTTTCAGCTCAGAAAATCGCCTAGTTTGACCAGTTTTGATTTGTGATGTAATTTTTGACTTTTTCTTAATGTAATTGTTTGAAACATGATGTAATTTGACACTTATTTACTTGGTCTAGTAGATTCATTCACCAAAGAGTGAAAATTTAATGAGTGAATAGTTTCCTACCTTATAGAGGAAAGTTGTTTTGACTGCCTAAATTGTAGTGCTTTGTTAAGAATTGGTTGAAACAACTCCTAGAATGATGAGCTCGACCCCTAGAGGCAAGGGAAGAGGTTGGATTGCCTATATTATGTAATTTCCAAGTCATTTTCAGGGTTGGACTCTTGGGAAAATCTTGACACTCTATTGTACATTCACTTCTGCATTTTTGGCAAAGGAAAGACCAAGGTTTTGCAACACTGTTTGGAATCCTTGTGGCTTTATGTGTTGTTGGTGTGCTTCTTTCAGTATTTTTAAGTTGTTATGTGTATCATTTTCCTTCTATCATCTTCTGCAATTGAACAAATGAAGTGTTAAGGTAGAATCCATAGATTGATATGCTCTGCCTTTAAATTTGTTTGATTTTTCATGTTTTCATCTGTTTAAGGAGAATAATTGAAAGCTTCTTGCTCTCCTTATCTTCTCACCAGTCAGATCCACCCATTCATTCTATTTTAAAGCATCAAGACAATCGCCTACCTTGCCCCAAATAGACCTCTGCAAAAACTGTGTCTCATCCCTGCACCCAAAATTGCCTTTTCCTTTGATTCAACAAAAACCTAAAAAAATCAACCTCAAACTCCTTGTACTTCATAACTAGCCTAAGATCAATTACAAATTTAGTCATCTCGAGCCTCATCGATTACTTTTTGCCGAGATTGACCCGGAGAGAGCCCTCTCCTGTCCTCGTAGGGCTAGATACGAGGCTGAGCGTGGTTTGATGTGGACCTAGAACCTTGTCTTTTTAGCCTGAGACAAATCTAGGCTCTAACAGAACTGATTGTGAGTTCAGTTAGTTAATGTATGGATGCATGTAACTAGTATACTTCAGATAACTAAATATTCTCTCATAAATAACTCATGCATGTCAGTTCAGTGAGAGACCCAGTTGAGATCATAGGATGTTATAGTGTACTATCAGTTGTAGGAATATTCCTTTGAGGATATCTTTTGCATGCAGAAGGAATTCATTCCTTGAGTATTGCGTAGTTATTTCTGAGTTTGGTGAGTTGTGTGAGAGGTGAATTCACAAAGGTGGCAGCTAGAGGACCGAGGAGAAAATGCACAAGTAAATAAGAGGCTTGGAGGACTAAAGGAAGGCATATGTTGTGTCTATTCAGTCTATGAGAAGCATTGAGGGACTGTACTGAGAGCTGGAAAGCTTGTGAGTTAAAGCTTTGTGTAATCTAGAGATATTTCCACTTGTATGATAATACAAAGATTGGGGTTTTTAGCTGAGGCTTTCCCTAGAGTATTCTTCTATGTTCATGTGTGATTGTTTCTTCTTCATTTGTTATATGTGTTCTATTTGATCTTGCTCAAAATCGATTAAGCTTTCGCAAATTTGTTTGTAGAAGTAGATCAAGTATTTTTCTTTAGTATATTGCATTATCAGGTGATCAACAATGGGAATTTCTACAAAACACTTATCTAATTTTTTTTACAGGAGTAAAAGGGGAAATTCAAAATATTTTACCAACCATGGAAAAATAGGACATGGTTTTTAAAATCCATGGGAAGGAGAAACAAGACATGGTTTTTAGAATCCATGAAAGGAAAAAACATGGCATGGATTTAAAAAAAAGACATGGATTTTGTTTTTGTAAGTCAATATTTTATTAATTTTGGAGAAAGAAGTACATAGAGATGCCGTCAAAACAAGTGGTCTCACCATGACCGAGTTTGTTGACCAAAAAGTTCACCATATGACAAAAACACAAAAGGGCCTCTAAAGGCAGAAACCAGAACCGATTAGGCCATAGACACCATGACCTAAAAGCACCCGTAAATGACCTCAGAGAAATAATGAAGGTATTACAGACTCAAGTGCTGGGGTGTGCCTATGTTATTTTATGCAACAGATCGACAAGATTGCGAAATACATAGACACTGAAACAATAAGAGAACACAATAAGCAAACACATAAACACAACAAATTTAATAAGGAGTTCACCCAATCCTCCTAGACTACGTCTCCTGGTCCAGCCTTCAGTAGTGGTCTCTTTCTATTGTGTCTTAAAGCAGAGTTTTTACAATAAGGAGCTCAATTTGAGTCTCACTTTAACAGATGATGATCAGAAGGATTGTACTTGGATTCCCCAAGTCTCTAGAGTACATAGACTCCCCTTACTGAATCTCGACCTCAACTGATCTCAGTGGTATGAGTCCAATTTGGTACTCAATACCTGATAGGTATACACAAAGGAGTTTCTTGAACCTGTCAAGCCTTCTCTGGAGTTCACAGACTCTCGGACTCTCTCTGTCTCTATCTGCTCGATGCTGCCTTTGCTCTGTAGGTTAGCTTGGCTTCTCTGTTCTCTGTAATTCACTTCTTTCTTGCCTTTCGACTTTCTGTGTCTCTTTCTCTGCGCCCGTTACTCTTTGTCTGTTCGTGGCTTAAAGCCAATCTGCTCCCTCACTATTTGTTTCCGCTTCCCGACTCTCTGGATCTCCTACCTCTGTCTGCTTGAATTCCCCTGCTCTGCATCATCATCATTGTGTAATGCTTCACAAAGAGGTGGCCACTTGTTTTCTCATGAACTGAGTGTCAGTTCTATTTGAACGGTTGTTATTTCCGTTGCTCCAAGATTGCCCGCGAAACTGATTCCTCTGCCGACTCATCGGTCATGACGTACCTCAAATCTCATATGACTCAATCTATTTTCCCGTCGAATCCAGTCATCCATCGGATCATTTCTCCGCTGTTGATCTGGAGCCTCCAGATCCTATGGTCTCATTCCATATCGCGCGGGTAAGTAGCATGACCTTTACCCACGCGATGTGAGCAGTTTTCTCTCTCATCCACTGGACGTGTATCACCCAGTGTATGGCATCGGGTGGGACTCGACCGAACTCGCTTACCGCTTGAAGCCCTTCTGATATCCTGCCGGTTTTAGCGCGGGACTCGCCTTCTGACGAAATCAGAAATTTCCGTATGGTTTTATGCTTTTCCTCGTGACTGAGCACTTTGGGATTTCCTTCATTGAGGGGGATGCCCTGTGATACACGATTAGCGCTTTGATCGTCAGAAACTGCCTCTTTTTTTGGATTTGACCTCCCGTTTGTTAATTTGTGCCAGTGTGCGGTCACCATGGGCGAACAGTCTACGCACTTTGACCAAGGGTCCTCGTTGTTCCGTGCTGACCACAAATTGCCATTGTTTGTAGGTAATTTCTGATAAGCTTCAACATCCATAATACTTCAAAACTTCGGTATGAGTTTTACAGAGTTCAAAGAACTTTAAGAGTGTTTAAGGATCCAATTCGAAACACGACCTTCCCACTAAAAAAGGTTTTGGACCACCAAAATTTGGTTTTCAAGCATCGACTAAGTGAGGGTATAGCTATCTCACTTGTCCAATCTCTATCCATTTTGCACTGCTTGGCTTTGAACCCTTGAGTCCAATCCTGAGGTACTCAACATCTCCCCTGCATGTCGTCCTCACCTTCCTGTCCAGAACTGTGTCTTCCTGTAATTCATTGAGATATTCAAGTAACAGATGGTCAATAGAAGGCAATTGACTCCACTCTTTGGGATATTCAATTAATGAAGGTTCAAATAGTCTCAGGTTGTCTGCATTAACGACTGAGTAGATGTGCATGTAAGCTGGTAAATCAAGGCGAAAAGCATTCTCACCAATTTTCTCAAGTATCTTGAAAGGTCCATACCTTATTGGCTTTAGCTTTTTGCCTTCACCTTGCATTCTGTCTTTGCTGATATACAACCAGACTTGGTCACCAACTTGGAAACTATGCTCCATCCAATGCTTGTCATGCCTTGCCTTGTATTTGGCTTGGCTCTTTTCCAGCTGTTCCTGTACTACCTGGTGAATCTCTTGGATTTTTTCAATGAACTTGGTTGCCTTGTCCACATCCCTATGTCCATCAACTGCTATGTCTTTACCAAAGACAAAATCCAAGGGAGACCTTGGTGTGAAACCAAAACAAGTCTCAAAAGGAGATCTCTGTGTAGAAGAATGTTTTGCTTGGTTGTAAGCATGCTGCACATAACACAAATGTTCGTCCCAAAGTTTGGGATGCTTGTTGTAATAGCCTATGAGCAACTGGATCACTGTCCTATTGACCACTTCTGTCTGACCATCTGTTTGTGGATGAAAGGTTGTGCTTTTCTTCAGTTTGGTGTCCATCAGTTCCCACAGACTCGACCAAAACTTCCCAACAAATCGGGTGTCTCGATTAGATACAATGGAAGTGGGTAATACAAAATGAACCCATACATGCTGAAAGAACAACTTTGCAGTTTGTTCAGCTGTAATTTGTTTATTACAAGGTATCAAAGTACACATTTTGCTGAACCTATCCACGACAACATATAAATAGTCATGACCTTTCCTAGATTTAGATAGTCCTCCAACAAAGTCCATGGAAACACTTTCCCAAGGATGAGAAGGAACTGGTAGTGGAGTGTACAAGCCTAGTTTTCTATTGTTGGGCTTGATTTTAGCACACATGGTACACCCTCTTACATATCTAGAAACTGTCTCATTCATTTTTGGCCAATAACAAAATCTTTGTAGCTGTGCAACTGTTTTACTTACCCCAAAGTGACCTGATATTAGAGAAGCGTGTGCTTCTCAAATTATCTTTACTCTTTCAGTTTGTGGAATGCATAGCTTCCCATAATGATACAAGAGTTGGTCCTTAATGTGATAATCCAATTCTTCTACTTATTTGCCTTGACTTAAAGTTGCATATACATCTTTAAATCTATATCTTGAGCATATTGTTCAATGTAGCTCTCATGCAATACTGATTTATGCTTGAGTATATTAGATGCATTTATAATTGGTCTGGATAACATATCTGCAACTTTATTGTGTATGCCCTTTTTATATCTGACGAATAAATGAAACTGTTGTAGAAAACCCATCCATCTATAGTGTCTTGATTGCTACAACTTAGTTTGGGAGTGTAGATATTGAAGCGGTTGATGATCAGTATGTATAACTGTCTCTTTTCCCATTAAATAATGTTTCCACTTTTTCACACTCTGTACTAATGCATACAATTCTTTATCATATGTGGGATAGTTAACTACTGCAGAATTAAATGTCTCAGAATGATAACATATGGGTTTACCATGTTGTATCAACACTACTCCCATGGCATAGTCACTGATATCCGTTTGGATCTCAAATGGTCTTTGAAGATTAGGTAGTGCTAGTACTGGTGCTGTACTAATCTTTTCTTTCTAGGTGTCGAAGGCTTTCGGCTGTTTGCCTCCCCACTGAAACACCTTGTTCAATCCCGTTAAAGCATGCAAGGGAGCTGCAATTAAGGAAAAGTTAGAAATGAACTTTCTCCAATATTGTGCTGCTCCTAAGAAGCTTCTAACTTCTGTAGCAGATTTGGATTTAGGCCAGTTTACAATGACTGCCACCTTAGAGGGATCTATCTCCAATTCACCACCCCCTACTATATGTCCCAAATAATTCAAAGATGTTTTGCCGAATTCACATTTTGAGAGTTTAAAATAAAGTTTCGCTTTTCAAAACATCTAGTGTCTGCTTAACATGATTTAAATGTTCTTCCCACGTTTTGATAAATATAAGAATGTCATTCAGATATACAATAACAAAATCACCAAGAAAAGTTATGAGTACATCATTCATTATTCTCATGAAAGTAGCATGAGCATTAATTAAGCCAAAGGTCATAACTAGCCACTCATACAATCCCTGCTTTCTCTTGAAAGCAGTCTTCCATGCATCTTGTTCTGCAACTCTGACCTGATGATATCCACTATGCAATTCTAACTTGGAAAAATAAATAGCTTCCTTTAACTGATATAATAGATCATCTATGCGAGGAATGGGATAATGATTTTTGATTGTTATTTTATTCAGTGCTCAGTAATCAATGCACATTCTCCACGAGCCATCTTTCTTTTTCACCAAAACGATTGGAGACCCACATGGTGATGTGCTAGGTCTGATGAACCCCTTCTCGAGCAAATCCTGCACCTGCTTCTTGATTTCTGCATTCTCTAAAGTGGACAACCTATACATTCCGATGTTAGGCAATGGAGCATCTGGCTGCAAATTAATATCATGCACTATTTCCCTTTTGGATGGCAGACCTTTAGGTTCTTGAAACAAGATATCATATTTTGAAACAACTTTTTCTAAATCAGCTTGCTGTTTAGCATCACAACCCTCAAATACATTGGTTTTATCAGGTTTCTTTTCTTTTACAACCATCAGTAAAAATTGTTTGCATGAATTTACAATGCGTTTCATCTGCGCTGAGTTTATGAGAGTGTAATTATTCTTGAGCTTATGAGCTCTTACAATATATTCGATTCCATCTTTAACGAGGAGATACTTGTTCTCAGCTCTATAGAAAATAGCTTTTCTATCATACAAGTAGGGACTTCCCAAAACAATTCCACATATATCCAAAGGAACTATATCTAACTCAACCTCATCTACAAATGCTAACCCAAAAGAAAACTTAAGTTTACATTGTCTAGTCACTTGTAGTTGTGCTTTATCAATTAACCAACCTAATGGGTATGTTTTCTTGTGAGGTGTAGTCAGTAATCCCAACTTCTTTACAATTGCTTCAGAAATTAAATTTACTTGTGAGCCACTATCAAACAAAGTATCAATCTTTTGATGCTTGGAAATAACTCGAATATGGAAATGCTCATGTCTTTTTCTCTCATTTTCTTCATTATTAGTAGATTGTACAAAATTACTAGTATATGCTTCAGAATTCTTACCTTTTATACCTGTGGCTACAATGGTTGTTTCATCCCTTGAGTTCGACCCCAAATCTTTCTGAATAGCTGCAACAGTCTTCTTCTTCTTGCCCTCGAACTTCTTAGGTCGCACCTCTGGATGTAGAATCCAACAGTGCTCATCATCATGCCCATCCTTCTTATAGTGGGTGTGTGAAGGCTTGCTTTTCTGTGCAGTGTTGGCCTTCCTCTCTTTCCATTTCTGTTTTCTTTTCTCCTTATTCTTGCTTGCAATGGGCTTGGATGATCCCCCAACTTCTGGGTTCCCATTCTTTCCTCTAGCTTCTAGATGTGTAGCTTGAACAAATACCTCATCTATGCTAGTGGGATTAAACATGAGGATAGTGTGCCTCATGTAGCTGTGTAGACCACCTATGTACTTCAACAGAGCCTCAGGTGAGTCTAAAGAAATTCCTAGAATCAAAGCTCTTTTCCTAAATTCTTGGGTGTAACCTTGTACACTTTGCCCTTTTAATTGGCGAAGAGTTTGCCAGCTCATCATGGCTTGTTGCATGTAATCTAGTGGATAGAACTGCTTTTTGATTGCAGAAACAAATTCACTCCAAACAGAGAGAATCTTACCATGTTTCTTCATGTCAGCTTGTGTCCTGCCTTCCCACCATACTAAGGCAGTGCCTCCGAGGCGTAGGCTGGCCAACTAAATCTTACTCTTGTCTGATTTGATACTTTGCACTCTGCAATAAAAATCAATATGTCTGATCCAATTATCCAGCTTCTCTGCATTCAACTCTCCATCATATATTGGTAAATCAAATTTAACATCTAATATAATCAAAGATTTCTTCTTTTTATGTTCAAGGCTATTAGGAGGTGTGAGAAAGTTTTCTTCTTTCCCTTTGCCTTTTGAGTGGTCATGGAGGAGAGACTCTTCTTCTCCTTTATCTTGTTTAGAGCCTGATGAATCTTCATCTTTATGTTTCCTAAAGGCCCTATACATTTCCTCTACCATGGACCTCATGGCTAGGAAACTATCTATAAATTGGGGGTCTGGTCCCAAGGGACTTTCTTTTGACATTTTCTTCTGAGGATAAACTCTTCCAATTTCTGGGTTAGTTTCAACCAACTCTCTTTCTCCTAATTTAAGCTTTGATCTAGTTAGTATTCAACAACAAAATCCAGCACAAGCTTGTCTAACCTTAACAACCTAAAGCTCTGATACCACTTGATCTGAAATCACCCGTAAATGACCTCAGAGGAATAATGAAGGTATTACAGACTCAAGTGTTGGGTTGTGCCTATGTTATTTTATGCAACGGATCGATAAGATTGCGAAATACACGGACACTGAAATAGTAAGAGAACACAGTAAGCAAACACATAAACACAACAAATTTAATAAGGAGCTCACCCAATCCTCCTGGGCTACGTCTCTTGGTCCAACCTTTAGTGGTGGCCTTTCTATTGTGTCTTAAAGCAGAGTTTTTACAATAAAGAACTCAATTTGAGTCTCACTTTAACAGATGATGATCAGTAGGATTGTACTTGGATTCCCCAAGTCTCTAGAGTACACAAACTCCCCTTACTGAATCTCGACCTCAACTGGTCTCAATGGTATGAGTCCAATTTGGTACTCAATATTTGACAGGTATATACAGAGGAGTTTCTAGAACCTGTCAAGCCTTCTTTGGAGTTCATAGACTCTCGGACTCTCCCTGTCTCTGTCTGCTCGATGCTGCCTTTGTTCTGCAGGTTAGCTCGACTTCTCTGTTCTCTGCGTTTCACTTCTTTGTTGCCTTTTGACTTTCTGCATCTCTTTCTTTGCTCTCCTTACTCTTTGTCTGTTTGTGGCTTAAAGCCAATCTGCTCCCTGACTGTTTGTTTTCGCTTCCTAGCTCTCTGGATCTCTTGCCTATGTCTGCTTGAATTCCCTTGCTATGCATCATCATCACTGTGTAACGCTTCACAGAGAGGTGGCCACTTGCTTTCTCACAAACTGAGTGTTAGTTCTCTTTGAACGGTTGTTATTTCCGTTGCTCCAAGATTGCTCGCGAAACTGATTCCTCTGCCAACTCATTGGTCATGCCGGACCTCAAATCTCATATGACTCAGCCTATTTCCCGTCGAATCCGGTCATCCATCAGATCATTTCTCCGCCGTTGATCTAGAGCCTCCAAATCCTACGGTCTTCGTCCATATCGCGCGAGTAAGTAGCATGACCTTTACTTGCGCGATGTGAGCAATTTTCTCTCTCATCTGTTGGATGCCTGTCACCCAGTGTATGGCATCGGGTGGGACTCGGCCGAACCCGCTTACCACTTGAGGCCCTTCTAATATCCTTCCGATTTTAGCGCAGGACCTGCATTCTGACGAAATTGGCAATTTCCGTACGGTTTTATGCTTTTCCTCATGACCGAGATCTTGGGGGAATTCCTTCACTGAGGGGGATGCCTTGCGATACGCGATTAGCACTTTGATCGTCAGAAACTGCCTTTGTTTTTGGATTTGACCTCCCTTTTGTCAATTTGTGCCAGTGCGTGGTCACCATGGGCCAATGGTCTGCGCGCTTTGACCGAGGGTCCTTGTTGTTCCATGCTGACCACAAATTGCCATTGTTCAGAGGTAATTTTTGATAAGCTTCGACATCCATAATACTTTGAAACTTCGATATGAGTTTTATAGAGTTCAGGGAACATTCAGAGTGTTTAAGGATCCAATTCAGATCACACCAGAACACATCTAAAATAAAAAAATACTCTATATAGCATACTAGTCACCAGAAGTTATGGATGCAGGGTTGTCCGGGGCAGTTCTAGGAGACGGTGGAACGTGCCCTTCGAAGTGCGCCATCCAGGTCTCCAACTTTTCAACTTTCTCTGAGAGAATATTTTGACCTCTCCACACCACAACTATACGCTCCTTGAGTTGAATCTAGAAGTAGTGAAGCCGCTCCAAGGTTGCTATCTGTAGCGCATGTTCTTCTCTTCAAATGTGTTCAGTAGCATCCATTCGATTAATTAGATTAACAATGAGGTCTCAGTAGCTTTCCCCACAATGTTGGTGGTGGACTTGCAGTTCTTGAGATTCAGACATTCCCAGGCCGCTTTTCACTCCACCTTGATGTTCACCACCCCAGCTCCTCTATCTGCGACTATTCCCCATGTCCCCCTGGGTCATCCCCTATTTTCCACCTCTCCTAATGCCTCCCCCTCAGCAGACTGCCATCCGTCCTCCACCTCTACCACTTAGTGACCCAATGACACTGCACCACGAGATCCCAACCATTTTTCCACCACGGCGAGGTGGAGTCAGAACCAACGCTTGGGTGAGTGATTCCTCAATAGCAAGAGGACCAGAGGAGGAAGCCTTCTGCGACGGGGACTTCATGGCAGCAGACCTAGACGGGGAATTTCATAGAGCTTCCAGCTCAAAATTGAACCCCACTGGCCCCCGCTCGCACCAAATGAAAATTACCCAAAACAAAATCCACTGAATGTCACCATCTTCCGAGCTTTCTCTGGGAAAATGGCATCCTCCAAAGTTAAGAGGATTATTACCAAATTGGAACAGAAATTTGAAGAGCTTCCACCTGCAAAATTCAACAAACCAAACTCGGTAGCAGGCCCTCCTGGTTTTCCACTACAGATGAACAAGGACACCGCGAGGCCGGGCCAGTTGTTGTTGCGCAAAGAACGAAGGTCGATCCATCGATTGCCACCACCCTATCCCATTGCTACACTGCCAATTAACCACTGGAGTTGAAGAAGGACTCTCCATACCCAAATACACCAAACACATCAGAGAGTGCAACTCCGCAAGCAATGGAAGTCTCCCTCTTCCTTGTGCCTGACACCCTCCCCAACACATCGCCAGAGCTCTCTATCCATAAAAACCAGGTTTACCAGCTCGCCATGCATTTCCGACCACCAGACCATCACCTCCCTCCAAACGTGAATGCAAACATAGATGAAAATACCCAGGATTGCCATTGCTCTGTCGTATTTCACCTTGCCACCCTCAGTAGCATTCTTAAGAATGCTTGTCGCACGCTTAACCACCCGCTCCACTATACCACTCCCCACAATTATTAATGCCTGAAAGGACCGGGAGGCCCATACCCCCCACCTCGAACATTTGGATTTAGTCATGCAGTGACGTAACCATGTGTTGTTGGCCCCGCACCCCCATTAGGGAAAAACAAAACATGGATTTCAAAACAAGAGGATGGTTTATTAAATCATTTAAGTTTTTTGAAATTTTATTTTATGAAATGCATTTACAGATTGAAGTAAAATATTTAGAAATATTATTCAAAATATTTTCTTCCCAAATATTTTGCAACAATGATGAAGTATCTAAAGATGATGAAGGAAAAGAGTATGGGAAAAGGGTTCGACACGTAAATTTGATTTAACTCCAAAATACAAATAATTTATTGATCAACTACGTGGAAAACATTAGCAGACATGCAATTATTTTCAGTTTTTTTTCGCTCAAAAATAGGAGTCAAAGGGACAACTATTTGATACAAATGGCAGAGTTAATTATATTTGAGAGGGAAGGTAGTAGGTTTTGTGAAGACAACTTCAACCTCTTCAGATTCCAAGGCATAAGATCAACATTTAAAAATCAATTCCAGATTTGAAGGCTAAAGGTTTTCCAGCAGTTCCAGATTTCTTGCAGTTTTCCAGTGATTGATTTTATCTTTAGTTTATTGTTCATAAATTGTTAGATATTATTTTGTAATCAATTCCTTTTTGGAATATGAAGTTAGTTTAGTGATAAATCTATAATTATGTTGTAATAAGACTTAGTATAAGTTGGAACTTGTATGAAAAAATGAGCCATCTTTTGATGTAAGTTGTGCATTGTATTGAAGTGATGAATTTACAATAATAAATAGAGTTTTGTTCCAGGATTCCCATGTCAAGAAATTGGTGATGTACCTTCTCATGTGAAATTGTTATTTTCTCAGTTTACCATATGTTTTCAGTCTCTATTGTTTCAAGAAGATAAATGACTGAATTTTCTTAAGTGTACTCTGCTATGGTTTGTAAACAATATGTATGTTTTCATTCTGATGTTAAGTATAAAATTCATTCCATCATGCTTTATATTTAATTGAACATAAATCATATTCATCCTACACACTCCATAAATCCTTTAAAAGATCCAAAATTTTGCCTATCTTGCCCTGTTACGACTGCTCTGTCATTTTTGTGTTTGATCACCCAAAGATTCATGAATCCACGCCCAATGGGCTTTCCCTGCAATTTTCAACCAAATCTTTGAAAAAGAAACCTCAGAACTCAATAACTAGCCTAATATCTTAAGAAAAAATTGAAATTAGAAAGAGAGATCCTTCTTGGAAGCTAGAAGGGCTAGATCCCAACTTTGCAAGTGGTATTGTGGTTACCTATGGTTTCTCTCTATAGCCTAGGGAAATTACAAAGTGATAACAGAGGCCACCAAGGACATTGATGTTCGTGGGAGTTGTTTGAAATCCATCTAGATCGCCCTACTAGACATAAAGGTCCAATTCCACTAAAATATTTTAAAAATGTGGATGCAACCCTTTTGTGTATGATAGATTCATTGAAGCTTGGGGCCAATTCCCCCACCATGACCAGGGTACCATTTATTTTGCCAAATATTTATATGCAAAGTTCGTGTTACATATGAGGCCGTATTACACTGATATCGAATCTCATTATTATGGACCCGGCTTGGGACGTGCCTATGAGAGCGAGGGGGCCCGTAGGAACCCTGAGCATGTACCACCACCTTTGAGATTCTTGTCACTACTGTCTTGAATCTTGGTATTACCGATAGAGCTAAAGGAGTTGTTGCAACTTGGTGGTGAGACCAGGGAGTCTATTGCAGACAAAATGCAGATGTCATTGGCCAGTGCACATGTTTCATTAGACGGATGGATTAGGAGACCACCACCATTGCATCATGAATCACAAATTCCCTTATATGATGATGCATTTATCGTGACTTTACCCTTTGACTAGCTTTTGACATATACATGTATGTATTATGATGCCATTTGTGAGACTTGGAGGGTGCAAGACCTATGTGACACATACCAGGTACACACACACACACACACACACACACACATATACATACGAAACTTTTGACTCTTATTGTCAAATTATGCATAATTGTTTATATTAAATTTTATAGTTCGTATTAGATTGTATTTATATTAATAAGTTTATGATAACATGTAGACGCATCCTACCTGCATGGATGACATTATAAGGTCATCCCAGGGGGCAGTTGATCAGTCAGGCCATCCTTAACCAGAAAATGTTTCTACAGATTCTCCTCCACCTTATATGTTCACTAATGTGGAGGAGAGTCATTATGTACAACCATATGTACCAACAATTGAGGTAAGCTTTTTATTTCTAAGATTTCAACATTTTCCTTTTTGAAGTTACACATATATTATGATTAATTTGTAGACTAATTATAATTTGTCTTTTCCATTGTGTACACATGCCCATATGTAGAGTGTCGTTGATGTTGTTGTTATATGGAGACATGAGTGGGATGCTGGGTTTAGAGGCATTAATGATGCAGATCCATTGATGAAAACCCCAATCATTGAGCCATAAACAGGGGAGCACCAAACCCAGATTCATGATCAAACCCCCATCTTATCTGATTTGCATTTGGACTCGACTAAGGTTAGTAGATTCATGTATACGTAATTAAAAATGTGGTTCAAAATCATTTATTTCCATATTGTTTATTTTGTACAAATAATGATCTAATTAGTTTGAATTTGAATGTGTTATATTGAAGTACCAACTTATGGACGCTTACTTTGCGCAGTGGAACTCACATAGGAGTTCTGGTGGTAGTTAGAGTGTCATAGTTCGTATATTTTCAGGCTCATTTCATAGGGCACATTCACATGTGTGATATAGACTTTGTATATTTTCATACATGGACAATTTCTAGATGTACATCATAAACATTATTTTAGTTTATGGATGCTTATTATTTCAATTTATGGATTTGTATTAATATTTTTTATGGATGCTCATTAATTTTTGAAGTTTATAGATTTGTAAAATTATTTCGCTAATTTAATTTTTTTTCTATATACTATAAATTTTATTAGTAAAATATATGTTCAATTTTGATTTCCAATTTCCTAGACTAAGAAAATAAGTATAATCTTAAGTTATGATGCAAGTCCCTTTGATACTTAAAATGAACTAAAATATATCATGTATCAATTTAATATTGAACATGAAAATAATTCTAATCATACTTCATATTGGCTTGTAGAAAGTGTCTTTTAGTGCAATCAAATGTATGTTATTACAATTCAATTTTAAAATAAATTATTTGAATTATAAAGTCATCCATATTATAATTAAAAAAATATGAATTTTTTTGTGACCCACCCATATACCATTGCATGGACAACTTTTTAAATTATTTCAATCAATTTCTTATCTCAAGGTTCAATTAAAAAACACAAATATGATTGAAATAAGTTTTATTCAATTTTAAAAGATGTCATGTAAACAACAAATATGTTTTATTCAACATTATTTATTTTGATATTATCTACTAGAGCTTAGTCATAACATGTTATAAGTCAATCGTATTGAAATTTAATATATAGGTCAAGAAACAATATATGACAACATTTCTATAATTTTATATAATGTTATCAACTTTCCAAAATTTACAAGTAGTTATCTAAGTATTTCAATCAATTCCTTCTGATGAAAATAAGTTTTATTCAATTTTTAAAAACTCAAATATGATTGAAATAAGTTATATATTCAATTTTAAAAGATGTGGGGATGTTAAATTACAAATACAAGTTTTATTGGATTTTAGTTTGTTTGAGGTTATCTACAAAAGTTTAGTCATAATGCACATCATCGATATTTTTTTTGTGCTTACACATAAATCAATGCACAATGTTAAACTAATTATTTTGAAATTAATGTACACTAAATATCTAGTTACATAAAATCATAAATCAACATCTTCACTGAAATCAATGCATCTAATGCAAGCAGTGAAATATGATGTGAAATCAACATCTACACTAAAGTCAATGCATCTAATGCAAACAACCAAATAGGATTATAAATAGACATCTACACTGAAATCAATGCATCTAGTGCTAGCAATCAAAGAGGATAAGGAATCAACATCTACATTGAAATCAATGCATCTAATGCAAGCTCAATCAAACAAGATTAGAAATTAACGTCTGTAATGAAATTAATGCATCTTATGCAAGCAATGAAATAGACTTAAAAATCATCATCTACACAGAAATCAATGCATCTAATGCAAGAAATCAAATAGGATTAGAAATAATCATATGTATACTGAAATCAATGCATCGAGTGCAAACAATTTCCTTCCCTTTCTATCCCCCCTCCATCTATATCAATATCTCCTTCCATCTATCCTTCTTTGTCTCTCTATCTCACCCCCCAGACACACACTCTCTCTTCATATCTATCTATCTCTCCCTCCCTCCCTCTTCTTCCCTTTCTCCCCCTTCCATCTATATCTCTATCTCCCTCTGTCTCTCCTTCTTCATCTCCCTATATCACCCCGCAAGCATACACATTATTTCTCCATATCTATTTATATCTCCCTCTCTCTCTCTCTTACCCTTCTCTCCTTCTATCTCTCTTCCATCCTACTCTCCTTTCTCTGTCTCTCTCAATCTCCCTTGTCACTCCCTCTCTCTCTCTGTCCATCTCCCTTGCCACTCCCTCTCTCTCTCTCCACCTTTCTCTCTCTATATGTCTTTCTTCTTACCTCCCTCTCCCCCCCTCCAACTCTCTCTCTCCCCCTCCCTCTCAAGTCCTCTCTCTCTTCCTTTCTTTCCCAGCTCCCTCTGTCTCTCCCCCTCGTCACTCACTCACTCACTCTGTCTCTTGAGCTTTGTCCTACAACTTTGTTGACTATCTCTCTCCCTCTCTCATTATCTCCCCCCCTTCTCTGCATCTCTCTTTCTTTGTATTTCCATCTTATCCCCAAACATACACACACTCTCTCCATCTCTCCCTTGTTACTCCCTCTCCCTTTATGTCTTGAAATTCTTCCTTCCCTCTCTTTTCCTCCAACTCCATCTCTCGAGCTCCCTCTCTTTCTTGGAGACTCTCTCCTCCTCTCCCTCTCTCCATGTTTTTGTTATCCTCTCTCTCTCTCTCTCTCACCCTTCTCTCCCACTCTCTCTCCTCTCTCTCTCTATATATAAATATATTGACAATTAAAATATTATGTTTAAATAATTTTTATTTTTATTGTTATTTTGTTGTCATACAACAATTTATACATATTTAAAATGCAAGATTTCAAATGTGTGTTATACATTCACCTGGAGGGAAAATGATAATTTTCCATGGAAATATTATCTAAAATTTTCCAAAATATTAATGTTCCAGCTACCTCCATCAAAGATACATAGAGCGCTTCATGTCTTCCAATTGAAATTATTTAGGTTTTATTTCTTTAAAGGTAGATTTAGGTTATGATTACTTTAGGATTTTAAAAATATTATATATTTTATTATGTTAGATTTATAAAAAAATTAGGTTAAATAAAATTAACATATTGAGTTAACTTGTATGAATCTTTTTGTGTTAATGACTCTTTTGTTGACGCCTATGATGTATATCAACCACATTTATTAATGTGGTTGTGCTAGTATATATTATAATATAACAAATTTTATATTATATTAAAGTTAATAATATTATATTAATTCAAAATTTAATAAATTAATATTAAGATTAAAATATATTAATATTAATTTTTTTTATATTAATATAAGATTTCATCATTTAATATAATAATATAAAAAAATTAATATTAATATATTTTATTGTTAATATAACATTTAATAAGGTTTCTACATGATATGATAACAAAAATTCTAATAAAATTTGGAATTGTAAAATGTGGTAAAAGCTTAATTTTAAATCATTCAACTTATTTTTATAAAGGCTCGATCGAGCCCCCGTTAACTACGTATATGTTGGATCAAGGCTTTATGAAACCCTCGATCAAGCTATTTGAATTTGAAATTTAAGTGCTCGATCGAGCTTCTTAAGTCCTAAAACCCACAATTTCAGAACCCCTTCTCTAAAATTTCTCGCAATACCATTTTGTACCCTAGTGGACTTAGGTCTAAATTTGTCCTTTGGTGGTAGAGTTGATCATGTTGGATTCATGAAGGAATCCTCTATCCAATGACATATGAGTTTGACAGTTTCAAATTCATATGATATTTTTCATCTAATTTCTTTTAAACATGATAATGCTTGGAATTTTTTTGAATTGTTTTAAAGAGTTTGAATAAAAGTCAATATCATAAAATATACATAACGAAAAAATTTCAAAAACCACCACTATCTTCGTTTATGAGTCCTCTTCAGAAGGGTACTCTTGGTTTTTCAAGTTATTTAATAGTTGAAAAAAAACCTTACGTGAACACATGTTTATGTAAAATGCAATTGAAATATTACTTCGCCAACTTCAAAAAAAATAAACAATGCATTTTTGCATAAAAAATAATTTTGTAGAAAAGGAGCAATTCTGATTGTTCTGCCCCCGCTGCGGCTCTGGCGATTTGAATCTCCCGCGCGAGCCTGCTTTCGGCCTCCAGGCCCTGCCTGGCAGGGCTCCGCCCCTCGCCTTCTCCTGTGCTTCACTCCCTCCTCAGGCACCTGCCTTCGGGGCCCCTCCTTCCCTCCGCTTTGTTTTCCTTTTGACCCAGCGGGCCTGCAATGGCAGGGTCCGCCCCTCCTCCCCCAGTCTCTGAGAATCAAGAAGAAATTTTTGCATCTCTTTTCTCTGAATCTACAGATGAAAGACCTCGTCCCTCAGTAACAAAGTTTATAAAAAAACTGGATGAAATCCCGGAGGTCAATCTTCCTCCTGCTCTGCCAAGGAAATCCGCAATAGCACTGGCAGAAAGGGGCCTTGTAGGCCAGTTCACCGGGCTCTGGCCCTCCCCAAGATCAGTCCAAAAATGGGTCGAGCGCAACTGGAGTTCAATGATCCAAGGAAAGATCGCCATCAGATTCTGCGGACGTGGATACTACACATTCCTCTTCGAATCGAAGGAAGACAAGAACCTCATCTTCCGCAATGGACCTTATTTCATGGATACAAGAGGTCTTTATCTGAATAGATGGACTCCGGACTTCGATCCGGAAATGGATATCCCAAACGCGGTCCCAGTCTGGGTCTGACTCCCTCATCTGCCGCTACACTGCTGGGGGGACGAATCAGTCAAAGCAATAGGAAATGCAGTTGGAAAATACATCGACAGATCTGAACCGAGGGAGAACATGCATGCATGCGCAAGGATCTGCGTGGAAGTAGACCTAGGAAAAGGACTGCCAGAAGCCATAAAGATAAAGGTGGACCAATGGATGCACATTCAGCAGCTGGACTACGAGCAACTCCCCTTCAAATGCAAGGTATGTCACGAGTATGGCCATTTTGCAAATAGATGCACTAAGTTAAAAGTTAATGAAGTAGAGAACACTGAGGAAAATGCAGAGGGTTCATGGGAACATGTCAAAAGGAAAAAGCCTTCTTCCTCACAGGGAAATGCTCCCAAACCCCCCCCGGAATCCAGTCCTCCCCCCCGCCCCCCCCACCAATCTCAGCTTTCCCCTCTTCCTCCAATCCTTTCGAATCCTTGACAGCCGAAGAACCTTCTTCCCCCCCGTCCCCCCCCCGGGCAGCTTCTCCCTGTTCGCACCCCCCCCTTCCCCCCCTCCCACCATCGAAAGAATTCTCACCAGAAACAAAGCAAAAGAAGCCAATCAGCCCATCGACCCCCCAAGGAAAGTGGGACGAAAGACAAACAAGGAACTCAGAGATGAAACAGCAGCAAAGGAAATGGCAACGGGAACACAACAACCTATGGACTCATATTTAGGCAAGTTAAAAGGAAGTGGAGAAAAGGTTAAGGAGAAGTCTGGATCCCACCCAACAAACGGTAAATAATGATCCTGGTCTCTTGGAATAGCAGGGGGATGGGTACTTCCTTAAAATGGAAAGCAATAAAGGATTTGTTAAATCAGGAACACCCAGATCTTCTCCTTATCCAGGAGACCAAAATCACTGATCAGGATTTTCAACAGCAAATTCAGCACTTCAAAAATTTCACAGGTCTTTCAATAAGCTCAGATGGCGCATCAGGAGGGATAGGAACAATTTGGAACAAGAATAATTGGGAAATTATTCACTCATACCTCTGCCCTTGGTGGATCAGAACAGATATGAAAAACAAAGGCACTCAGGAAGTCTTCCACATCTACAACATATATGCCCCAAATCACTACAGGGACAAAATCAGCTGCTGGAACACCATAGATGCAGATCTTCTTTCTATCCAAAACAACAGAATAATCATCGGGGGCGACATGAATGTCATAAGAAATGTGCAAGAAAAATTTGGGGGAAATTTTCATGCAGACACTTCTCGGGACAAGCTAGAATCTATCATTCAGTCATACAATCTGCTAGATACTCCCTTGTCAAACGGTAAATATACATGGAACAATAAAAGATCAGGCTCTCATAATATTAAGGAGAGACTGGACAGGTTTCTAATTCAGGAAGGAATAGCAGAAAACTATCAGTCCATTAAGAGTTACTTAATCCACGCCTCAGCATCGGACCATAAGCCAGTGATCCTCAACTTGGTCAAAGATCGCAATCTGGGGCCACTCCCCTTCAAATACAATAAAATCTGGGACCTCCAAGAAGATTTTCGTGCCCTCATACAAAATCAATGGGAAAAGGAAGTCATCGGATCGCCTCATTTTGTTTGGGAAACAAAATTAAAACACCTCAGGGTTGTCATTAAGCAATGGGCAAAGGAAGCGGCGATCGCTGAAAGGAAAAAAAAAACAGACCTGATCGCAAAGATGGAACGGTGGCACAATGACAAAGAGTCCACCCATTATTCAGAAGAAGATTTAGAGCTGGAAAAAAATCTCTACAAAGAACTTTATCGACAAAATCGAATAGAGGAGGAGGAACAAAGATTAAAATCTCGTTGCCTATGGCTGAAAGCCGGCGACAAGAACACCTCATTCTTTCACAATAACATTAAACTCAGGAGAGCTGGCAATCAAATCGACAAAATTGAGGTCGATGGGAAAGAGGTGAAGGACCAAGAAGAAATCAAAGATGCTGCCTACAATCACTTTAAGGCCCTTCTTACAGCAGCACCACAGCAAACGGATAGCGCAGACTTTCTCAGCAAAATAGAGTGCAAATTATCAGAGGAACATAACCAAGAGCTGGACCAAGACATCACTGAAGAGGAAATTCGCGTTGCAACATTCAGTATGCAGCAAGATAAGGCTCCGGGGCCGGACGGATTCACGGTGGCCTTCTATCGACAGCACTGGGATACAATCAAAAAAGATTTTATCCGGATGATAAGGAATGTTTTCAGAAACCACAAGCTGGGAGAGAACACCAAATCTTCACATATTGCCCTGATCCCCAAGGAAGCAAACCCCCTCTCGTTTGATAGGTTTCGTCCCATTTCTTTATGCAATGTCTCTTATAAGATCATAACAAAAATCCTTGCAAATAGACTCAAAAAATTCCTTCCCCTTTTAATATCTGAAAATCAAGGGGGCTTCGTTCCAAGCAGGCAAATAACAGAGAATGTCATCCTCATACAAGAAGCTATCCACAGCAGTAACAACAGAGGGGAACGAGGAATGATAATTAAACTGGATATGGCCAATGCCTTCGACCGTGTGGACCACTCCTTCTTAACAGCAGCTCTAAAGAAATTTGGGATCTCAAGCAACTTCATTAACATAATCAATGGGTGCATCTCCAACCCCTGGACTGCACCTTTGATTAATGGCCGACCCAGCAAATATTTCAGAAGTTCTAGAGGGCTGAGACAAGGCTGCCCCCTTTCTCCATTCCTCTACATTATCATGGCTGAGACACTGAGCACCCATCTTGAGCACCTCCGCAATAACAAAGAGATACCGGGAATCTGTATAGAAAGAGGGATAAAAGAGATAAATCATTCGCTTTTCGCGGATGACACTCTTCTAATTGGTGGAGCCTCCAGCTTAATGGCAAGGAGATTCAAAAGAGTTTTGGATGCTTTCCTCTCAGCTTCTGGGGGTAAACTGAACAATAGGAAATGCAGAATATATACTTGGAATGTCCCTCCCCAAATCCAACAAAGAATATCCCTGATTTTGGACATTCCGGCACAAAGAAATTGGAGCTCTTTCCCTTATTTAGGACTGCCTTTGGCTAAGGAATCCGTCAAGTCTGAAGTCTGGACAAAACATATAGAAAAAATGAGAGGCCTCCTTCAGGGCTGGGGTGCTTCTTGGCTCAACTTAGCCGGTAGAACAATTCTCATAAAGGCTGTCCTCTCAGCTCTCCCAATCTACCAGTATGCAGTCATCATGGCTCCGGCCAGCGTTCATAAACATATGGAACTCATCATGAGAAGTTTCCTCTGGCAGGGAGGAAAGCAGGAGACCAAGAAATTCAGTCTTGTAAAGTGGGATCAGGTAACCCTCCCTTATGAAAAAGGGGGTCTCTCCATTAAACTCCCAAATCTCTCAAATCAAGCCCTGGGGCTCAAACTGATTTGGAAAATTCTCTCAAACAAAGGATCATGGTGGGTCGAGGCTATAAAACGAAAATATCTCAGAGGTCCGAATTCTAACATCCTCACTGAGGCAATTGTAGATAGACCTTGCACACCAATGTGGAAACTGATCAAAAAAGTTCTGCCTCACTTTAAAGAAAATGTATCCAAACTCCCAGGAAATGGAAAGGACACCAAGATTTGGTTGGACAGCATCATGGGCTCAAAACCAAGAAACCTTCTACAAGGCCTACGACCCCTGCAGGACTGGATGGAAGCACGAAAGATAACATCTCTGTTCGACATATCCTTATGGAACCACAACAGATGGCTAGATTGGAAGGATATCCAAACACCCCCCCTCCTTAAGGATCAATGGATCAGCCTCAAGCTTTCCCTTTCTGGCTCTGCTCCAACAAATATGAGGACTGAAGATAGATATATCTGGGACCCCTGTGGGGGGAATTTCACAGTGAAAGAAGGTTATAAAACTCTCCAAAACTTATCTCCTACAGCAAAGTGGAATCTGCACGCAGTGGCTTGGAAGTCTGAGTGCATTCCCAAAGTGAAATATTTCAACTGGACACTCCTCAAGGGAAAAATCCTTACAGCTGAGAACTTGAGGAAAAAAGGAATACAGGGTCCTTCAATTTGCTGCTTCTGTCGAGCAGAGGAGGAGTCCATACAACACATCTTCCTAATCTGCCCCTTAGCACATCATTGCTGGAAACAGTTGATAAGTCCCATGGAATCCCGAGAAAGCTTTGATCAGATACCCAATCTTCAGAAAAACTGGATGAAGAGCTACCCCTACACCAGGAAAGGTAAGCACAACCTCATCCGGGTATGGAAATGTATTCCTGCCTCCCTTTGCTGGCATCTCTGGCTAGCAAGAAACAACTTTGTCTTTAACAACAAAGAGCCAAACACGGCTAGTATACTGGCAAAGACAATAGCCAGCATCTCTGAATCCATCAGTGCCAATTACATAGCCTTTCCAGACCAAACGAAATGGCTCCAAGACGAGAGAGACTGGTATAGCAAATTTAGTCTCAATCACAATCAAAATCAGCTTTCTCAGGCATCAATTAACAAAGCAAGGCCAAATTGGAAACTCAGAGGTTCCAAGGAAGAGGTTCAACAGTGGATTTCAAATCAGAAGCGCCCTGTTCTTCTCTTCGATGGTGCCTCGAAGAACAACCCCGGAAAAGCCGGTGCAGGGGGCATCATCAAAGATCAAGACGGGAAAAGCATCCTCAGTTACGAATGGGGCCTGGGGAACGCTTCCAACAATGCAGCCGAAGCTTACAGCCTTTATCTAGGGACCTCTCTTTTGTTCAGATTGGGAATCAGGAATGCTTTAATATTGGGGGATTCGGCTATTATTATTGCCGCTATGGTCTCAGGCAGAGACTTCAAAAAGGAAGGCCTCAACAACATTAAGATTAGGATTCATGACAACCTTAGACAACTGGGAGACCCAACCTTCTTTCACATCCTAAGGGAAAACAACGCAGATGCAGATCACCTAGCAACAAAGGCTGTCAGCAGACAGCAAGGACAAGTGCGAGAGAATGACAAGATATATGACAAGGCAATCCCTTAGCAGTTTCAGCCGTCATTCAGACAATCGGTCCAGCGCCATCAGAACCCGTCCTCTCCTCAGACAATCTGGAAACCAATCTTTCCTCGATCTCAAACACGCACTCTCCTCCATGCTTTCCTCATCCTACACCTCAGTCATCAGCGCAAAGCTCCTCTTTTCCACGCGTGCCACTCTCCATCCAAATGCTGGTAAACGTCCCCTCCTTCCCCTCATCGACTGCAACAAGAATATGGTTCAGGATACGCACTCAGACCCCCCCAACAAAAATATCCGGATCACTCATCATGACAGGCCCCCCTCTCCCCTTTATATCCATCCTCCCTCTTCAGCTCTTCCCAGCATTTCTCTGTGCAAGCTGTTACAGTCGTGGTTCAAAGTGGGTATTGATAGGAAAAGAATCGCCCATAGTAGCAGAAGCCACCTGAGCGCTTGTCTCACCAAGCGATCGCTGCTTCAACTACGGGACCAGTCTTTCATCATCAAGCGAGGCCGACACCAAAGCACCCGCGCAGAGATAGCTTCTCCTTCAGCTATCAGGTATAAACCGCATCATTCATCCCATCTCGGTTATCTAACTCCATCTTGTTTAGAAATGGCAGAACCTTCTGATAACAGGAAACAGAAAGAAGCCCAGAAGGATCAAGAAAAGAAGGAGAACCCGCTGGACCGCGTTCTGGGAAATGACACCTGCACCCTCTGCAAAGAACACTGTTTTATGATTGCCCGGTTCGTTAAACACCACAAGGAGCTCGAAGATGACTTTCATGCAGACAGCAGGTCCAAGAGGAAGAAACTCGAGAAACAGAAGGCAGAAATAGAGAAACTGAAGGAAAGATGCCAACACCTGGAGGAGGCCATTACCTACATAAAGTCCATCGCGCAAAGCATGCAAGCAGAAGCATCTACCAAGGTCAGCAAAAAGGAGCCTCAGGTGGAAGACTCGGTAAACCAGTTCTGGTAAACAGCCTTAATGTCAAGCAAATTTTGTCTTCTGGCTGGCCTCTTTGTTAGGCAATACAACCGTTACCTATTTCAATGTATTTTCATTAAGCTCAACTCTCAGAAGTCAAGGACAGCGAGCCTATTTTGGACTTCTTCTCTCTATCTCTTTTCATCATATGTAACAACTCCTGCACACAACAGTTTTTTATAATATAAGAGTAGACGATCATGTTAAAAAAAAAAAAAAATTGTAATATGAAAAACTTAGCTCTCTCCATATAGATCATGCTCATACATATATTTTTTAAAATTACACATTTTAGACTAAGTTATGCTATGTGAAGACACACGTACCTCTTAAGATGTGTGAAAATTTGCAAGGACAAGCATTTCATTTAATGAAAAATTGACATATTATATGGCAGTAAATATTTTTGCAAAAAATATCATTAGGACAACAACATAATTCTACAAAATTTGTATTTTTACTCCAAATCAAAAGTCACAGTGCTTATGTGAATTTTGAGGGCTTCAATTTGATAAAAGAGGAAAAACTTGAAATTTCATTGCCACATTTGGCCCAAAAGTGTAACCCATCTTGATGCATTAACCCCTCAGAAAAACCTATCCAAGCCAACCAAGTGAGCTTTCATTGCTCACTTTGTGGCCGATTATAATAAAGTATCCTAAGCCTTTTAAAGACTTCATTACATGCAATCCATGGCAACAAAACCGCAGGCTATATAAACCATGTGTGCATAACCACCATTGTTGACCTAACAACTTTAACTCTTTCACTGAGTCTAGTATAACCTAATATGTTAGACATAACATATAGCTATAGGTGTTTCCCTACCATTTGCACCATTAATGATAACTTGCCTTGAATTGCCTCAGGTTCAATCATGTTGATTTACAACATTAACTCTTCTTCTCTGCACATCCTAAATTAAAGATAGTGCCTACCCGCAATGGGAATCCTAGATTAGCATCCACTTAGTGTCTACACTATTTTTCCATAGGGTTGGGAGCCCCTTGTAAACCTATTATGACTTGAATTTGAACCTCATTTCCCTCTCTTGTCCATATATTTGACCATGTCCTTGGGGATTCTCGTCATTTTTATGTTGTAATTTAAGTCAGAGATGTATATTGTCACTTATGTTTTGGTGCTTACTACCACCATTTTACTCACACTAGGCCTCTTTCCATATGCATTAGCTTGCTTCCATTATGCGACCTATAGAGAATAACTATTATGGGTGGCCTTGCCTTGTTAGTAACCAATCACATTCCTTTTTTCTTAAGTTGCCCCCACCATGGAGAGACATACAAATATTCTATAATGTAACTAATTCTCTTGAAATGAGCTAACTTTTACCTTTTTTTCGTGCTCCTAAAACCATGAAAAAAACACTGTAAATATACTTTTAACTCTTTTTTCTTTCTTTCTTTTCATATTCATTAAAGCTAAACCAACTAAAAAATCTCTTTCTTTCTTTTCATTTTCATTAAAGCTAAACAAACTAAAAAAAGACACCACCAACTTTACTTTCCAACTCTTATTTGTGCTCATAAAACTATTAAAGAGACCTTGAAAATAAAAAATAACGGGAGAATCATGTGGGTTTGCTTTTCTTTTATGACTAACCATAAGTCATGTCACCTTTGAACATAACGCATGTTTGCATCACTCCGTTGAGGATAAGCTTGTCTGGAAGCTCTACTATTACTTTGATTTTTTTACTCCCTCAACTTGTTACTCAGTGATTATGGACAGTGCTAAGTTCTAACATACCTTCACTGCATTGTTGCAGTATCTCAATGGTGCATTTAAATCTTGCTACGGGGTTATTTTTATGTATGTTGACACAATTTATCAAATCTATAATGAATGTTAGACAATAATTAATAAAGATGCTATGATTCAAATCTATTATTAAACATGTATTTATCATAATCAATTTGAATTACATAAAACTTGCCCATTCTTAAACGGAACAATATGTTGATTAATAAAATTTCAAACACTACAAAGTGCATTTTTCACAAGAGGGTGCATTTTCGAACATTACCCTCTCCTAGTTCTGAAAACGAACCTTCCATGTAGCATCTGTCAACAGTTGCACATGGAAGACATGAATTGGAAAACAACACTAGAGGAGCTCACAAGTGCGGATCACCAAGAGCTCCTACAAGCAAATACGCCGCTTAGGCTTCACATTAAAATCCCATAATAAATAGATACACTTAGTTAGGGATAGTAAATCAAATCCCTGAATGATAGGAACTGAATGTCCAAGAAAAGCACAATCATAACTACGTAACAATAATTACCTAATCTCCATTAATTCTAACACTCCCCCTTTATGGAAAAAGGGTTCTTAAACACACCTAACATGTCCTTAAACAAATCAAACTTCAGTCTTCCTAGAGGCTTAGTAAATATATCAACCATATTATCACAAGAATTACAATATTCAACACAAATCTCTTTGGACTGCACCATCTCCCTGACAAAATGAAATTGAGTGTCTAAGTGCTTAGTGTTTTTATGAAAAATAGGATTTTAGGCCAGTTTGATGGAACTTTGATTATCTCAATCGATAACCGTAGCTTCTGTCTATTCTTCTCTTGCATCTTGGAGAAGTCTACGCAACCAAACTGCCTCACATGTTGTTGCACATATAGCTTGATATTCTGCTTCTGTTGAGGATAAGGCTACAATATGCTGCTTCTAGCCGCACCAAGAGGTGACCCCGGATCCAATGCTAAAGGCATAACCTGTAATTGATCTTTTATCATCTAAATTTCCCGCCCAATCAAAGTCTGTATAACCGGTCAAACTAACATCAAATGAGTCAGAATACAAAATACCAAAGGCTGAAGTTCCTTGCAGATACCTCAGTACTCCTTTCGCTACAATCCAATGGTTCTCATGAGGTCGAGTCAAAATGAACTGACTCAAAACACTCATGACATAGGCTAGATATGGTCTCGTTGTAGTCAAATAGATAAGACTACCAACCAACTATTTGTACAATGTTGCATCTGCATATTTTGAACCACCATCCACCTGAAGTTTGTTGTTCTACTGTAAAGGAACAAATGTAGCCTTGCACTCATCCATTTTAAATTTAGTCAACAACCTCTTAGCATACTTTCCCTGGGACAAGAAAGATTGGTTTGAATCTCTCCAAAATTCTAGACCCAAACAATAATGCATTTCTCCAAGGTCCTTCTCAAATTTCTGTGATAACTGCTGCTTGATTTCTTCAATGAGGTTGTCTACACTCCCTGTCATGATTAGATCATCTACATATAGAGAAATCAACACTATCTATCCCTCATCATTAAACACAGTATACAAATCAGGATCATTTTTGCTTCATTTATAACCACGCATGAGGAAAAATGAGTCAATTTTTTCGTATCAGGATCTAGGGGCCTTCTTTAAACCAAATAAAACTTTCTTTAATCTACATACTAAGTAATCTTCTCCCTCCTTAACAAACCCCTCAGGCTGCACTAAGTATACTTCTTGTTTTAAATCACCATTTAAGAAAGCAGATTTAACATTTAATTAATGTATTTTCCAATGATGCTTAGTGGCTAAAGCAATAATTAGTCTAATGGTATTTAGTTTTGCAACAGGGGCAAATGTTTCCTCAAAATCAATACCTTCTTTTGGCATTATGATTCTGGTATGGCTCTATGTTACAGATGTTGTACTTGATGGCAACACCCTCAAGTGGCAATGCTCTGATCAGGCTCTCAAAATGTTGGAAATTAAGAGGTATGCAGGCGAATGGTTCAAAGGATGTGTACCCGCAGGTACGCCGGCCAGGAAGTGCGTTCATACACGCAGGTAACCCGTTCATGAGGTGCGTACCCCCAGTGCACTCACTTCAAGGCAGAGAAGCGCGGTCACGTGGGGTTTCTTATGTTTGGCCCGTGGTATTTAGCCCGCCATTCTTGATTCTATGGTTTTGGCCCGTGGTATTGCTTTATATTATTATTATTATTGAGCCCCATGTTTTTGGGCCCCTTGTATTGGTTATCTATGGTATTGATCCATGATTTTAGGAAGATCTTGCCTATATAAATCAAAGGAGATCACTTGGCTAATGCATCTTTTGCAAATTGAATATCTTAAGATATAAAATATTGGGTTATCGGTTTAAAAGCTTGATCTATATAAAAGTGAAGTTGAAGGTGAATCGATGAAGTGTGATCTCTCGGGCGCATGATCAGATCTGGGCATCTGATTATCTGTGGCACACTGGGGGGACTGCCAATTCGGCCCTAATCAGAGGCACGCAGGTGTTTAACAGTGCAAGTGCGTGGGTACGCAGAGTAGAAGAAGGCGCAGTGCGTGGGTACGCAGAGCGACAGAGGTTCAGGTGCGGAGGCACAGTAAAAGTACGCGGCGCTACAGAAGCCACAGGTGCGTAGGTACGCGGCGCGATAGAAGCAGTGAGTGCGTGGCCACAGTAGCAGTACGCAGCGCGATAGAAGCAGTGGGAGCGTGGGCACAATGAAGGTACGCGGCGCGCTAAAAGGAACAGTGCGTGGATACACAGTGCAACTCAAGGATATCTGCGTGGATACGTAGAGGTGCAGAAGGTGAAGTGCGTAGCTACGCATGCCAGATAAAGAAAAATTGCGTATCTGTCTTAAGGCATTTGTTTGACTGATTTTTCTCTGTTGATAAGGTGTTCTGGGTATAGTTTACTGTTACTATTGATCTGGTTACTGCAGTTGACTGGGTGATTTGCATGTACTTGATGTTTATTTGATATTCTTGGAAGAAAAGAAGTAGGGGGTTGTAGCTCCCTTCCAGGAGAGACTGGAAAACAAGAGAGAGTTGTAGCTCTTTGCAGGTTGCAGCCTGCATACTGGTAAAGGACTGCACCAGTACAAAACAATTGTAAAAGGAGTTTCTAATTTGAAAGAAGATAGAGACATATTGCAGCAGGTGGTTTTCACCCACATTGGGTTTCCACCTTACATCTGGTGTTCTTTGGTGTGACTATCTGTTTTTCTTGTTCATGCTCATTATTTTATGGTACCGACATGCAAAAATAATTCAAAGTATAAATAAGGAATATTTATTAAAAGAACTTGATAATATTGATTCACCCCCCCTCTCAGTATTATTTCCAACAATTGGTATCAGAGCAGGTCCTTCAGAGAAGCTTGATCGCTTGAAGGAAGATCATTCATCATGAGCTATTACGAGAGGGAAGCATCAATCAGGCCACCAATTTTTGATGGGACAAACTTCAATTATTGGAAGGTAAGAGTTACTGCCTATCTTCAATCTCTTGGTACAAAAGTTTGGGATATCATAGATACAGGCTACACTTTTCCTTCAGCTACTCCTACAGATTCGGCCGAGAAGAAGAAATATGAAACAAATGCTAAAGCAGTCAATACTCTGCTAGGATGCTTATCTCAAACAGAATTCGTAAAGGTTATGCAATATAAATCTGCAAAGGAAATATGGGACAAGATTGTCTTGAGCTACGAAGGAGATGAACAGGTAAAGCGTGCTAAACTTCAAACCCTCAGGATTCAGTATGAGAATCTCAGAATGTATAATGATGAAAGTGTGGCTAACTATTTTCTTCGGGTAGACGAGATTGTTAATTGCATGAAAAACTTGGGTGAAGAAATAAGAGAGGCTATTGTGGTTGAAAAAGTTTTAAGATCATTATCCCCCAAGTTTGAATCAAAAGTGTCTGCAATAGAAGAAAAGGAAAATCTACGAACTCTTACTATGTCTCAGCTACATGGAATTCTAATTGCTTATGAAATGAGAAAGGGAGGTCCATCAGACAGGAGAGAAGCTGCTTTCAAGGCTTCAGGCAAAGGAGACTACTATGAAGCAAGTCACGTGCCAGAAGAAGAAGAAGAATCAAATTTTGTCAGAAATCTTCAACGGGGTACTGGAAGGTTCAGAGGTAAGTTACCTTTTAAATGTTTTGCTTGTGGAAGAGTAGGTCATTATGCTGCAAAATGTCCACATAAGGATAAGATTGAGAAAGGAAAGGAACCTGCTAGATGGAACAAGAAACAGAATGCAAATAAGAAAAGCTACTACACTCATGAAGATAGTGATGGTCTATCAAATAGTGATGAAGATGAACGAGGTAATGACTATAAACTTTTAATGGAATTTGAAGATGATGATTACATGGATGCTATAGATGTGGATAGTTTTTGTGAAGAAATTTCTAGACTCAAGACATGTATAGCAGAAAAGAATATGATCATTGATACCCTACAATCTCAAATTGATGAAAAAGAAAAATATCTTGAAAAGTTAGAAGGTGAAATTGTTGGTCTTAGAAAAGAGATTGAGAAAACAAAGGCTGTTAATATTAAGTTTGTCAAAGGATCTGAAACTCTGGATGAGATCATCAATGTACAACGTTCTCCTCTAAACAAGACAGGTCTGGGCTATAATGGAGAAACTTCTCAACCATCCACCTCAAAGAGTTATCTTGATGCAGCAAGAAGGAATGAGAAAAAGCACAACGGAGATCACTAGGTAAAGCAGGGACGAATTACATCAAACAAATACTATCAGGTGAACTAGGGGCAATCCGTCTTAAGGATGAACAAAAGCTACAACCAGCCACAGGTAAAATCCTCTCAATTTGCTTCAAGAATGGATGACAATAGAAATTACAATCATTTGGCCGGAAGATTTAATAATCGCAGAAGTTTCTTCAATGGAAAATGCTTCTGTTGCCATAACTTTGGTCACAAAGTAGCTCAATGTGTTGCATATAAAACAATCATGACTAGAGAAGCTCAAAAACAAAGAAGTATGACCGGGATTACAAAAAGGACCTATAACATTTTTTTGGCTCTTGAAAATGAAGTTGAATGTTCTATTTGAAATAACTTTGGTCATGAAGATTCTGAATGCAGGAGCAGGTTTCAGCAGACAAAGGAAAAAGCCTCAAGCACCAAAACATGGAGAATAAAGGAGCCACAAACAGAAAGATGTGGGATAGCATTTTATGCAGAGGGACAATAAAATCTATGGTAACAGTGGATGTTCGAAGCATATGACAGGTGATAAAGAAAAACTTGAATCATATTCTGCTTTAGAAAAGGGAAAGAAAGTTTCTTTTGGAAATGATACTCCTGCAGCTATAAAAGGAAAAGGCACTGCTCAGTTAAAAGAAAAGGTCAAAGCTGGGAATGTTTTGTATGTTGATGGATTGAAGCATAATCTTCTGAGTGTCAGCTAGATGTGTGATCAAGGAACTGAGGTGATATTTAGATCAAATGGATGTCTTGTTCGCGATCTTGATACAGGTAAAACGGTGATCAAAGGTGAAAGAACTCCAAATAATCTATACATATTTGAAGAAGGACAGCAACAATGCTATCTAAGCAAGGATGATGAACACTGGTTATGGCACTGGAGGTTGGGGCATCTAAGCTTTTCACAAATAAGGAAAGCATGCAAATATCAGGCAGTTCACGGTCTTCCAGATATCAAAATTCCAGACAACACCATATGCAAATCATGTCAGTTTGGAAAGCAAACCAGAACTAACTTTCCAGAGAAGGAAGGATCAGCTAGCATGCCTCTTGAGCTTGTACATACAGATGTATGTGGACCATTCAGGAAAAGGACACCTCGAGGAGAAGAATAATTGATATTATTCATTGACTATTTCTCCAGGTTTGTCTGGTTAGGACTTATGAAGCACAAAGATGAAGCATTCGAAAAATTCAAATCCTTTAAAGCCTTGGTTGAAAATGAATCAGGATACAAAATTAAGTGCCTCAGATCCGACAGAGGTGGGGAGTTTACCTCAAATGAATTTTTCGATTTCTGTGAAGAACATGGGATAAGAAGAGAATTCTCTACAGCTAGAACTCCTCAGCAAAATGGAGTGGTGGAAAGAATGAACAGAACAGTCCAAAAAATGGCTCGTGCTATGCTTGATGAGTCTGGAACTCCTGCAACTTTCTGGGGTGAAGCTGCATATGCTGCGGTTGTTATTCTCAATAAAATAAATGTCTGGGTGAACAACACTCAAACCCCTCATGAGCTCTGGTATGGTGAGATCCCTTCAGTAAAACACTTCAAAATCTTTGGGAGAAAATGCTATATTAAGAATACTGATGAGCAACTTGGCAAACTTGAACCTAGAGTAGATGAAGGCATTCTTTTTGGTTATTCTCCACACAGCAAAGCATACAAGTGCTACAATAAAAGACTTGGAAGAATTGTTGACAGCATTGATGTAGTGGTTGATGAGAAGGGATACATTCCTAGGCAAGTAAATCATGAAGATATCGAAGAAGATGAAGACTACCCTCAAAGACAGAATGATGAAGAAGAAGAACCTCAAGAAGAACCTGAGGAGCAGATAAGGATAGAAGAGAAGACTCCATCGAGATATGTTCAGAAGAATCATCCAGAATCTCAGATTTTGGGGCAGAAAGAAGCAGGTGTACAAACAAGAAGAACAATTGCAGAAGCTTCAAGCTATTTGGCATTACTCTCTTCCACTGAACCACAAAATGTGAAAGAGGCATGCAAAGATGAATGTTGGGTCAAAGCAATGGATGAAGAACTTGAGCAGATCGAAAAGAACAACACTTGGGAGTTGGTTCCTAGACCAAAGGATAAGAATGTTATAGGGACAAAATGGGTCTTCAAAAATAAATTGAATGAAAATGGAGAAGTAATTAGAAACAAGGCCAGACTTGTTTGTAAAGGGTATGCGCAACAAGAAGGAATAGATTTTTAAGAAACTTTTGCTCCTGTTGCAAGACTTGAGGCCATCCGAATGTTCCTTGCTCTCTCAAGCTTTCAAAACTTCAAAGTATTTCAAATGGACGTGAAATCAGCCTTTCTGAATGGAGACTTGGAAGAAGAAGTATACATTGAGCAGCCAGATGGTTTCATTCTTGGGAATGATCCAAATCTTGTATGCAGATTGAAAAAGGCTCTCTATGGTCTCAAACAAGCTCCAAGGGCTTGGTACTATCGTTTGGATAAATATCTTCATCAACAAGGTTTTTCTAAAGGATCAGCAGATAGAAATCTTTATATAAAAGTTGAAAACGACAAATTGCTAATACTTGTTGTGTATGTAGATGACATTATCTTTGGTAGCAATGAAGAAGCTATGAGTCAAAGCTTTGCCGTGGTAATGCAAAAAGAATTTGAAATGTCCTTGCTGGGAGAACTGACATATTTTCTTGGTTTGCAAATCCAACAAAAGGAAGGAGGGATCTTTTTGTCTCAAACCAAGTATCTCAAGCAGATTTTGAAGAAATATGGCATGGAAGATGCAAAACCAGTATGTACACCCATGGTCACAGGATGTAGCCTCAGTGCAAATGATGAATCAGCAGCAGTGCATCAACCAACCTATAGGTCTATGATTGGAAGTCTACTTTATTTGACTGGTACCCGACCAGATATCATGCATGCAGTGGGAATAGTTGGAAGATTTCAGGCAAATCCAAAGGAAACTCATCTTCAGGCAGTGAAGAGAATCTTCAAATATCTTCAGGGAACTCAAAACTATGGCTTATGGTATCCTAGAGATACAGATCTCACACTTCATGCTTATACAGATGCATATTGGGCCGGAAGCGTGGATGACAGGAAGAGCACAAGTGGTGGTGCATTCTTTATGGGTTCCAGATTAGTATCTTGGTTCAGCAAGAAACAGAGTTCAATTGCCTTGTCTACAGCTGAAGCAGAATATGTTGCTGCTGCATGTTGCTGTACTCAACTCCTTTGGATGATGGAGACTTTGCAGGATTTTCAAATCACTTGTATACCACCCATCTCCATCTTATGTGATAATACCAGTGCAATCAGCATTTCAAAGAACTCAGTCATTCATTCAAAGACCAAGCACATACCGATCAAGTATCATTTTCTCCGGGAACAAGTTCTTGAACAAAAGGTCAAGTTGGATTATGTTCCTTCTAAGGAACAAGTTGCTGATATACTCACCAAACCATTGCCTAGGGAAACCTTTGAATACCTCAGGCAAAAGCTGGGGGTTGTTGATGCATCATCTTGTTGTTGAATCTCTTCTGATGGTTGGTTGTACGCAAGGCTCATGCGTACATATGCTGGGTTGCGGATTGGTCGAAGATCGAATGGCACAGGTTCAGGGGGAGCATATAATGCATTGTTGGCATTATGGAGGACGTACAGAAGGAGATCATGGATGCTGGTCTGAATATTGCTGCAATATGTCTCTATCTCTTTCATGGTCATTTATGGTTTTTGGTGGATTATGGTTCTTCTTTGCAGATCTGGTTTATAGTCAGGGGGAGCATGTTATTAGGGGGAGCATAACCCTTGATGTCAAAGGGGGAGAATGACGTTGAGGATTTTGAGGTTGCCATCAAGTCCAAAGGGGGAGATTGTTGGCATTATGATTATGGTATGGCTCTATGTTATAGATGTTGTACTTGATGGCAACACCCTCAAGTGGAAATGCTCTGATCAGGCTCTCAAAATGTTGGAAATTAAGAGGTACGCAAGCGAATGGTTCAAAGGATACGTACCCGCAGGTACGCCGGCTAGGAAGTGCGTCCATACACGCAGGTAACCCATTCATGAGGTGCGTACCCCCAGTGCACTCACTTCAAGGAAGAGAAGCGTAGTCACGTGGGGTTCCTTATGTTTGGCCCGTGGTATTTAGCCCGCCATTCTTGATTCTATGGTTTTGGCCCGTGGTATTGCTTTATAATATTATTATTATTGAGCCCCATGTTTTTGGGCCCCTTGTATTGGTTATCTATGGTATTGATCCATGATTTTAGGAAGAGCTTGCCTATATAAAGCAAAGGAGATCACTTGGCTAATGCATCTTTTGCAAATTGAATATCTTAAGATCTAAAATATTGGGTTATCGGTTTAAAAGCTTGATCTATATAAAAGTGAAGTTGAAGGTGAATCGATGAAGTGTGATCTCTCGAGCGCATGATCAGATCTGGGCATCTGACTATCTGTGGCACACTGGGGGACTGCCAATTCGGCCCTAATCAGAGGTACGCAGGTGTTTAACAGTGCAAGTGCGTGGGTACGCAGAGCAAAAGAAGGCGCAGTGCGTGGGTACGCAGAGCGACAGAGGTTCAGGTGCGGAGGCACAGTAAAAGTACGCGGCGCTACAGAAGCCGCAGGTGCGTAGGTACGCAGCGCGATAGAAGCAGTGAGTGCGTGGCCACAGTAGCAGTACGTGGCGCGATAGAAGCAGTGGGAGCGTGGGCACAGTGAAGGTACGCGGCGCGCTAAAAGGAATAGTGCGTGGATACGCAGTGCAGCTCAAGGATATCTGCGTGGATACGTAGAGGTGCAGAAGGTGAAGTGCGTAGCTACGCATGCCAGATAAAGAAAAATTGCGTATCTGTCTTAAGGCATTTGTTTCACTGATTTTTCTCTGTTGATAAGGTGTTCTGGGTTTAGTTTACTGTTACTATTGATCTGGTTACTGCAGTTGACTGGGTGATTTGCATGTACTTGATGTTTATTTTATATTCTTGGAAGAAAAGAAGTAGGGGGTTGTAGCTCCCTTCCAGGAGAGACTGGAAAATGAGAGAGAGTTGTAGCTCTCTGCAGGTTGCAGCCTGTGTACTGGTAAAGGACTGCACCAGTACAAAACAATTGTAAAAGGAGTTTCTAATTTTAAAGAAGATAGAGACATATTGCAGCAGGTGGTTTTCACCCACATTGGGTTTCCACCTTACATCTGGTGTTCTTTGGTGTGACTATCTGGTTTTCTTGTTCATGCTCATTATTTTATGGTACTGACATGCAAAAATAATTCAAAGTATAAATAAGGAAGATTTATTAAAAGAACTTGATAATACTGATTCACCCCCCCTCTCAGTATTATTTCCAACACCTTCTTTTTGGGAATACCCCTTTGCAACCAACCTTGCTTTATGCTTATCAATAGACCCATCTGCTTTCAATTTCAATTTAAATAACCATCTACAACCTATGGGTTGTTTACCATGAGGAATCTTTACTAGATCCCAAGTATTGTTCTTAATAATAGATTCATATTCCTCTTTCATTGCTTCCTTCCATTTAGAACTCTTACTAGCTTCATAAAAATTAGAAGGTTCTACAATGTTTAACATACCAGTCATGAGCACACAATCCCTATATCGAGTTGGTAACTGTTTCGGCCTGCTAGATCTCCTGAGCGGTGGGGGTTCAACTATTCTACTTTGTTCTTATCTTTGTGGACTGAACTCAATTTCCTCCTCTTTATCCTGCCGTTGTTGTTGTTGTTGTTGCTGATTGATCCCTGTTTCAATATCCTCATCTGAAAGTAAGGGTACATTCCATTCTTCATTGTTTTGAACAAGATTTCCATCGTCAACCTATTCATGGAATACTATATCTCTACTAACAAACACCTTGTGAGTAGAAGTATCAAAAATTTTATAAGCCTTATACTCACTACAGTATCCAATGAAGGTACATTTAATGACCTTTGAATCTAACTTCTTCCTGTTCTCTTTAGGAACATGCGCAAAAGCTTTGCAACCAAATACTCTAAGGTGACTTACTGCGGGTTGTAAGACAAACAATGCTTCAAAAGGAGTTTTATAATCAAGACTTTTAGTGGGGCTCCTATTCTTCAAGTACACTGCAGTATTGATAGCTTCTGCCCAAAAACCATTAGTTAGATTCTTACCTTTCAACAGACTATGAGCACATTCCACCAGTGTTCTATTTTTCCTCTCAGCTACTCCATTCTGCTGAGGAGTGTAAGGTGTTGTAAACTGCTGTTGTATCCCATGATCTTTGTAGTATTTGATGAAAACCCCTTTCTTGAATTCTCCGCCTTGATCTGATCGAAGAATCCTAATGAAATTTCATGTCTGCTTCTCAATCATGTTTCTGAATTGCTTGAAATACTCAAAAGCATGACTCTTCTGTTTAAGAAAATATACCCATGTGAATCTTGTACAATCATCAACAAAGATTAAAAAATAGTAGGCCCCACCTAACGATCTTGTCTGCATCAGGCCACATAAATCAGTGTGTACAAGTTTGAGTATATCCCTCCGTTTCCTATCTTTAATAGCAGGAAATTCATCTCTATGTTGTTTATCGAATGCACATGATTCACAATCAATATGCAACTTTTTCAAAATAGGAAGAATATCTACCATACCTTTGTTCTGCAACAGAAGAAGGTCACTGAAATTGATGTGCCCAAGTTGCTGATGCCACAAATTTCCAACAGAATTATTTGATGACATCAATGCTTGTTGTGGTGTATTCTTCACATCCAAATTGTAGAGTCCTTCTATACGAATACATGTAGTAATAGGCTTGATCTGGTCCAACAAGTCTTTAATAATACAATGAGATTTAAAGAATTCTACCTTGAGATCCTGATCTGTAATCTTTGATATAGAAATCAGATTCTTCTTAATACAAGGAACATACCACACATCAGATATATTCCTAATCTTTCCATCAGGAAAAGTAACAAGAACATCACCATGTCCCTTGATCTCATACCCTCTATTATCTCCAAGGTATACTTTTACTCCAATGTTGCATTCTCTAAAATTTATGAACCATTGCTTTTTACCTTTCATATGTGAGGAGGCTCTAGAATCTACAAACCAAATATCCGATTCATCCTCCTTAGTAGCTAAAGCAGTTTCAGCCTCAGCCATAAACAATCTGACATCTTGATTCTGATCTGCATATGCATCAGCCAAATGACCTGCACATCTTCTTTGCTTGTACCTCTCCCCACCTGCCTTTTTCTTATGGAAAAATTTAGCAATATGGCCTATCTTACCACAAGAAAATAATTTAGGAGTAGAGCCGTGTTTATGTGAGGTCATGCCTTGTGGTGTCCTTTTTCTTGATGCGCTGCCTCTCCTATGATTAGCCACTGCTTTCCCCTTTTTTTTGAACTTTGTCATCAATGCAAGATCTGGATTTTGAGCTTTGAGAGACAATCTCCTTTCCTCTTCTTGTAGCAAAATCCCAGTGAGCTCTTCAAAGCCTGGAGGCTTTTCTCTTGCATTCAATCCCGTTATAAACATCTGATAATCATCCGTCATGCCGTTCATGGTAATTGTCACCAGATCATCATTTGCCACAATTTGACCGATATCAATTAGTTTATATTTAACTTCCTTTATCCAGGATATGAATGAAGAAACAAACTCATTCTCCTCCATCTTGATTGAGAGAATCTTCTTCCTGAGGTACAAGGTTAGATTGGTGTTCTTGATCTCATACATCTCTTTGAGAATCGTCCAGATGTCATTCGCTATCTTGCAATCCCGAATGTGAGGGATGATGCAAGCTTTGAATGATAACTTAAGTAGAACCTTTGCCTTCATCTCCCTTTTCTCCCAGTCTTGAATTGTTGAATTCGATCCACCAGTTGTAGTAGTTGGCTTGACCTCATCATCGGTGGCAATGCCATAGGCATTCTGTCCCTCAAGCAGAGTTTGGAGCTTAAATTTCCAATTTGTGTAATTGGAACCATCAAGCTTACTACTCTCATTGAGATAAGCTTCAATGATTTGATTATTCATTTTAAATAAATAAAAATATTCAACAATTTAAGCAGCCCTTGAATGTTAAAAAAAAAATACCTTGATCACTGAGAATTTCCTTCACAAAAAAATAGCCCTGAATAATACTAATTCCTCAAATTTCAATTCCAGATCTTTTAAAAAAAAAACCACTCCAAATTCTCATAAGAAATACGCACCCCCTTTCTTTAAAAAAAAATAAAATAAGGAGCCCTCCAATTAACAAAAATCCACAGATTTTTTTTTTTAATTTTTAATTAATTAATTTTATTTATTTATATATATTTTTTTAAATTAAAGCTTTGGAAAACTTCAATTAAAAATAAAATTTATCAGAACGATAGGTCCAGCTGGCAACTTTGGCAATCAGCTTCCAGGCCAACCCACATAGCCCACGCAGCAAGGCTGGGTGAACTCTCTGCCTCGCAGCCTTCCAAATGTTGCTGCAGCCTATTCCTTGCAGCTCTGCTAGTGTTGTATTGACCTCCACGCAACCTAATGACAGAGCCTCCTTGGATTCACCACCACATAGGTCCAAAGGCACGCATGGAGGCACACAACCACCACGCAGTCCTCTCACACAACAACTAAGAGATTCAACCTCCACGCAAACTCCTTCCTCCTTCTTGACGCAGAACTCCTACAGGCAGGTGCGAGCTCCTTTCACCCTAGCAGACTCGCACAACACCGTTTTTTTGTTGTTTATCGCACTCCTCTTCGATGATCAGCCATAAGCCATCCACCACACCCACTGGCTCCTTCACACGGCAAGGCTAGTCTCCTCGACTGGCTTCTTCACATGGCAAGGCTGGGGCGAACTCCCCCTTCTACAGGCAGCCTCCTCAAAAGAAAACACAGGCCACCATTTTCCACGCAGCTTCCAGGCACACGCGGCCTTGATCGGCCTCTAGCAGAGATCAAGCCTCCTTCTCCTCGACGCAGCTTCAGCAGTCAGGCCACCTTTAATCACGCACAACATCATCCAACCCATGCAACACATAGCTTCCAAAACACCACACCAGCAAAAAACAAGCATTGCTGCTTTTCACCTCGGATTCGCGACTAGTCACCGATGTACACCAAAATCCTACGACGATGCAGCAAATTAAAAATGAGTGGAGTCCCCAAGAGTATCGACGCGATTACTCTTCATCTCCACGCGACGATGTCGTGCTCCTTAACTCAGTGTATAAGCCTCTCCTTCTTGCAACTCTGATACCATGTCAATAGTTGCACATGGAAGACATGAATTGGCAAACAACACTAGAGGAGCTCACAGGTGCGGATCACCAGGATCTCCTGTAAGCAAATATGCCGCTTAGGATTCACATTAAACTCCCATAATAAATAGATACACTTAGTTAGGGATAGTAAATCAAATCCCCGAATGATAGGAACTGAATGTCCAAGAAAAGCACAATCATAACTACGTAACAATAATTACCTAATCTCCATTAATTCTCACAACATCATCATAAATAAAAAATACAGACACTTGCTAAAGTAATAACAAATCAAATCATATTTTAAATATGATGTTATTGCTGGCAAATTAGAACAGGTAAAATGGAACCTTTCCATGTCACATCATCATCAAACATTTTGAGAAGAGTTGGAGAATACTTTAAAACAAAAGGAAAACTGTAATCGGATTGTAGAAGTTTCCTCCCAAACCATGATTATACGTTTGAACCCTTCATGTAATTTTGGAGGTAACAAAAGTTCCATGGGTGGAGAATATATGAGGGGTCCATAAATTCTTTCATTGGATAGCAATAGCAGTAGCAATAAATCTGCACATATTCCTCCAAATGGGATGCTCAAGATGAAGGGTGTCTGGCATTGGCTCTTCTAAACGCGTCTGTGTAAAGTTTAAGCACTGTTACTTTTTAAAAGTATAAAAGTGGGAAGCTGACCTTTCTGAGCTTCTATCATCTAATTACGCTCGCCTATATTTCTTAGTAATTTGGTCTATCTGCCTCCTTCAATCACCCAATCATGATTTCTGTTGTCATTCTATCCATTCACTAGCTCTATCGATCAATCTATCCATTCATCCCAATTCTCTTGCAAATGGCACAAACATCCCCTTGCCAAAATGACAACGTTGCCTCTTCCTCTTTGTCATCGACTAAGTTTGATGTGTTCATAAATCACCGAGGTCCCGATGTCAAGAAGACATTTTCCAGTCATATTTATCATCGTCTTAATTCCTGTGGATTGCAAGCGTTTTTGGACGAACCAGAATTGGTAAAGGGACACACCTTTCCTTCTCAAATAGAAGCTGCAATTCAAAACTCTGCTATCCACATAACCAATTTTACTCATACCTATGCAGACTCAGAGTGGTGTTTGAATGAGCTCATCCACATGATAAAGTCGGAGGCTACTATTCTTCCCATGTTTTACAATGTGGAGCCTTAGGAGTCCGCTGGACGGGGAAAGATGGACGTGGAGCGTATTTTGAAGCCCTGCGTAGGAGCGACACAACTTACAGACTATTCAGAATTGGAGAGAAGCACTTTCCGTTGCTGTAGATATAAGTGGTTTCGAGTTAAAGGTGTATAATGGGTGAGAGCCTCCAATTGACCTCCCCCTTTTGTTCCTGTCTGATTTAGATTTTAATTTTCTTTATTGATGGGAATGGCACATTTTATATGCTTTCTGTAGTTATAAAATAGGTTATTGATCAAGAAAGAGGGTTAATTTAACTAAGAAAGGGAATGCAACTGAACATAACCATATAAGTAAAAACTCAAGATTTACGTGGTAAAACCCTGACAAGGTGTCAAGGAAACATCCACGAGGCAAGGGATTGGAATCTCTACTCAATCAATAAATGATTCTCCTTACAATATTTCTGGCATTCATCAGTTTTATATATTAGCCTCCTCATTTACATAACTACTGATTTGGTATGAGACTAACTTGTCAATAACTAATACAATTTACCCAAATTTACATTAATTAGTTGTCAATTACCAACAAACTCCACCTTGACAACAATTTTCCTAATCCCTTGCCCATGCCCATTCATCATCTCTTCTTCAAGCCAAGAGAAGCTAAACACAATCGCAACTTCTCTATTGTAACTGGCTTTGTGAATATGTCTGCACAATTCTCTCGTGTATGGACCTTTAGAAGAGCTACTTTTCTGCCATCGATCACATGTCTCAGAAAATGATACCTTACATCAATGTTCTTGGTTCTGTTGTGATAAGCAGGATTTGTAGCCAAGTGAATAGAACTCTGGCTGTCACAAAGTAAATTCACTTTCTCTTGCGTCCTTCCAATCTCATCAAGTAGACCCTTTAACTAGATTGCTTCTTTACTAGCATCTAAAGCGGCTATATATTCTGCTTCGGTAGTGGCCAATGCAACTGTTTCTTGAAGCTTTGACATCCAACTAATTGCTCCACCTGAAAGAGTAAAGACATAACGTGTAGTAGATCCTCTTTTGTCCAAATCACTTGCATAATCAACATCTACATATTCGCAGACTGATCCTTCACTACCATTAAAGATGATTCAATGGTCACTTGTGCCTCTTAGATATCGAAGCACCCATTTCACTGCTCGCCAATGTTCTTCACCTGGATTTTCCATGAGCCTGCTGACAACTCCAATTGCATGTGAAATGTCAGGTCTTGTAGATACCATCGCATACATTAAGTTGCCTAAAGCATTTGGATATGGTACATGAGACATGTACTGCTTTTCTTCATCAGTTATAGGACTCAAAACCGAAGAAAACTTAAGATGGGAAGCTAATTGAACATTAACAAGTTTCACACTGTTCATCCAGAACTTTTCAAGTACTTTCTCCACATACTTCTGCTGTGATAACAAAAGCTTACCATTTTTCCTATCTCTGTGTATCTCCATGCCCAAGATATGTTTTTCTGCTCTAAGATACTTCATATCAAACGTCCTAGAGAGCTGAGCCTTTAAACTGTTGATCTCTTCCATGCTTTTGCTTGCAATAAGCATATCGTCAACATACAAAGCTAAGATAATGAATATGCCATTGAAACTTTTGAAGTATACACAATGATCATACTCACTTCTAATAAAGTTCTAGCTCACCATGAAGGAGTCAAACTTCTTGTACCATTGTTTCACTGACTACCTCAGACCATACAATGATTTCCTAAGCTTGCAAACTAATCTTCTGTTGTGACCTTGTACAAAACCTTCTGGTTGTTCCATATATAACTCTTCATTCAAATCACCATGTAGAAAAGTTGTTTTAACATCTAACTGTTCTAACTGAAGGTTAAGTAATGCAGTTAGTGCCAACACAGTACGAATAGAAACAAGTTTTACAACTGGTGAAAAAATCTCATGAAAGTCGATACCTTCAACCTGAGAATACCCTTTTGCTACCAGTCTCGCCTTATACCTTTCGATACTTCCATCAACTTTCCATTTCAGTTTGAAGACCCATTTGCATCCAACAACACTTCTCCCTTCAAGAAGTTCTACAAGATTCCACGTATTGTTCTTGGCTAAGGAATCCATTTCTTCTTCCATAGTCGTTTTCCATTTTTTTCTATCTGTATCATCTATTGCTTCCTGATAACAAGAAGGTTCCCCATCTTTAGTAATCAAAGCAAAAGATGAAGCAGAATATTCATACCTTTTGGGATTTTTTCTTTCCCTTTTAGAACTTCTTAGAGTGACTAGTTGCTGAACTGGTTTAGAAACTTCAACAGTTTCCTTTGTATCTTCAACACTTTTTTCTCCAGAAGTCTCTTCTTCCTTTTGGCTGTCACCGAAAGGTCTAGCCTCCAACTGAATTTGTTGATTTGGCGATACCTGTTCCTGTTCAATTCTTTCAACAATTGATTTAAAAAAAAATATTCATCAAATGTTACATCTATACTAATGACTATCTTCAGCGATGTAGGATCCCACAACCTGTATCCTTTCACCGCATAGTCATACCCAACAAAGACATAACATTTCGATTTTGGATCTAATTTTGAATGCTGGTTTTTAGGAATAAAAGCATAAGCATCACAACCAAATATCCTTAAATGTGAATAATCACAAGACTGACCAACCAAACTTCTTCAGGAATTTTACAATTAATTGCTACTGAAGGTGACCTATTAACTAAATAACAAGCAGTGGATACTGCTTATGCCCACAACTCCTTTTAAAAGTTAGCATTGCTGATCATGCTTTTGGCTCTTTCCATAAGAGTCTGATTCATACGTTCAGCAACACCATTTTGCTGAGGAGTATAAAAAATAGTTTTGTGTCTAACAATTCCTTCATCCTTATAGTATTGTTCAAATTCTATTGAAGTGAATTCACCACCATTTTCAATTCTTAAACATTTAATTGATTTGCTTGTTCTTTTCTCTACCATTGCTTTAAATTGTTCAAAGATATCGAATATATCAACTTTCTTTTTCAGCATAAAGACCCAAACTTTACAGGAGAAATCATCAATAAACGCTCAAAAATATAGAGCACCTCCATATGATACAACAGGAGATGGTCCCCATAGATCAGAATGAATATAGTCTAAAATATCTTTACTATTATGATTTCTAGTTTTAAATCTCTGTTTACACTATTTTCCATACACACAATGTTTACAAAAATCCAACTTCAAAGATTTTGGATCGGGAAGAGATTTACATTTCATCAGTATTTGAAGACCTTTCTCGCTCATGTGACCCAATCGCTGATGCCATAGGCGAGTACCTTCTTCTTCTTTTTCTGACACAATCACTGCTTCACTGACCTGAGTACTTCCTTTGAGTCTGTAAAGATTTCTAACCTTTTATGCTTTCATAACAACTAGGATGCCTTTAGAGACTTTCAACACTCCATTCTGACCTGTAAAATTATAACCATCTGAATCCAACATTCCTAAAGAAATCAAATTTTTCTTCAATTCAGGTACATGTCTAACACTAGTTAATGTTCTAACTGTGTTATCATACATTTTAATCTTGATATTTCCCATCCCATTAGTCTGACATATTACATTATTACCCATAAACACAGAACTACCATTTACATCTTCATATGAATAAACCAATTTCTGTGTGGACACATGTGAAAAGAAGCACCAGAGTCTAACAACCAGCTTTCAAAACCGTGAGAGACATTACATACAGGTGAAGTTTCATCTATCATACATAATTCTTCAGCAGATAAAACTTTGTCTATCATACCAGAATCAACCTAATTTGCTTCCTTCTTTGGGTTATCAGACTCTTTTCATTTCCAACAGTCTTTCTTTAGGTGTCCAATTTTATTGCAGTGCCAACATTTTTCCTTACACTTCTTTCCCTTTGATTTAGATCTGGAAGACCCCCTTGTTTTTTCTCTAGCTATCATGGCTTCTAATGCAACTGTTTCAGTACTGGATTTACTTCGTACTTCTTTAGATAAGAGAGCTCCCACAAATGATTCAAATTTCAAAGAATCAACGGTACTCAAATTGATTGAAGTTACGAAGTGGTCCCATGACTAGGGCAGAGAACACAACAAGGTTATAGTTTTGTCTTCTTCCTGAATTTTAACTTCCATATCTGATAATTGGCATATAAGTGTATTGAAAACATTTAAATGCTCTACAATTTTTGAACCCTCCTTCATTCGAAGACTGTACAATTGTCTTTTCAAATAAATTCTATTGGTTAACAACTTTGTCATATATATAATTTTTCCAGTTTTTTCCATAAGCCTGAAGCTGTACTCTCTTCAACAATGTTGAAGAGAACTTCATCCACCAGGCATAACTTGATGGTACTGAGAGCTCGGGCATCCAAGTCCTCCCAGTCCAAATCTTTCATGCTTGTAGGTTTCTTATTTGCCCCGTCCAAAGCTTTGTGCAATCCTTGTTGCACCAACAAATCCATAACTTTTTGTTTCCATAGAGAAAAGTTTCTCTTGTTGGTGAATTTATCCACATCGAACTTTGAATTCTACATCTTGGCCATTTTCTTTCCTATAAATCCTTCTTTTAACTAGGTTTCTTTAAAAAAAACAAGGGTTTAGGGTTTCTTCAATTTCTGGTTTCCTCTTCAGAAGTCTGAGGTATTTTTTTTAAATAAAGAAACTCTTTTCTACAATTCTAAGTTTTTTTTGTTTAAAAAACAAAAAATCCCTATTCAAATTTTCCCTGTAACTCTTCCAGAAAGAAAATTTGCCTTTTTTTTTTTATAAACCAAAAAACCCTTCAACAAATTTGAAAAAAAAAAGATATCCATTGTTCTGGTTTGTTCAATTTTTCAGATTGCTTTCAACTTCAACGGACTTCCCTAACTCAGCACAGGCTTCCCCAACTCAGCATAAGCTCGAACTGCACTTACGTTTCCAGACAAGGCTCCTTGCTCTAGTTCTGGACAAGGGCACGTCAACACGCAGAGGGCCAACGATAGCTCTTCCTCGACGAATTGGACAGGGCTATTGATCCACGCTGGTTACACACAGCTCCTCGACGGTTTGCAACAGACAGCAAACGGAAATGGACCTGGGCCAGCACGCAAAAGCTCCATGCATTAGTGGTTTAACATGTAGGCTTCACGCAGGCTTGTAGCTTCCTCAACAAATGACAACAGGGGTGGTAGGAGCTTCCTCGACCATGTAGAGGCACACACAATCAGCCTCTTCCAGCAACGACGTAGGCTTGACAGCTTTGGTCCACGCAAAGAACGGGCCACACAGGGCTTCCTCACTTTAATTCTGCTCGACAAGTAGCAGGCCTCCATGGATCAGCCTCTTCCAGCAACAACGCAGGCTTGAAGGTTCTGGTCCACGCAGAGAACGGGCCACGCAAGGATTCCTTGCTCCAGTTCTGCTCGACAAGCAATGGGCCTCCACGGATCAGCCTCTTTCAGCAACAACACAAGCTTGAAGGCTTTGGTCCATGCAGACAACGAGCCACGCAAGGCTTCCTCGCTCTAGTTCTACTCGACAAGCAATGGGCCTCCACGATTTTGCGCTCTTGTCCACACACGCAGATTGCCTTAAATATATATATATATAATTTGCAAATTCCTCCAAGACCTCCAACTCAACTCTACTCATTTGCTCTGATACCAATTATAGTTATAAAATAGGTTATTGATCAAGAAAGAAGGTTAACTTAACCAGGAAAGGGAATGCAACTAAACATAACCATACAAGTAAAAACTCAAGATTTACGTTTTAAAATCCTGACAGGGTGTCAAGGAAACATCCACGGGGCAAGGGATTGGAATCTCTATTCAATCAATAAATGATTCTCCTTACAATAGTTCGGGCATTCATCAGTTTTATATATGAGCCTCCTTAGTTACATAACTACTGATTTGGTATGAAACTAACTTGTCAATAACTAATACAGTTTACCCAAATTTACATTAATTAGTTGTCAATTACCAACACTTTCCCCCCTTCTGTTCCTGTCCAATTTAGATTTTAATTCGTTTTATTGATGGGCATGTGACATTTTATATGTTTTTTCTTTTTGGTTTTTAAAGAATTACGCTAGGGTCCAGTCTCAATATTATTGGATGGAACAATGACTCCAGGATAGTTTAATCCTCCCATCCGAAACCCCTCCAATGAGAAACCTGTGACTCTGTAGAATTAAATCCCACATAAATCAACTGGTGTATACCTCATTGGTTATATGTCACTTTTATCACTAGCTATTTTGTTCTGTGATGTGGTTAGAGAACGGAAAAGTTAAAACAGACTGTTACAACAATTAAACATTCATAAGGACACCACTTATTAGAATACAAAATGTAATGTACAACACTGATTTCTACCCAGACTTTGACAAAATTTAAACCTCAAATCCACTCAGTTTTTCGACAAACAATTTATAAATAATTATGAAAGTATTTGAGATAGTATGAATGATTCAATGGACACTTTTAACAAACATATCATAAGCGCTTAAAGTACTTGCACTGTGAATTCTCTTGGAGGAAAAAGATAGCTTATATTAATTGGATAGAGAAAGATACAAAGCTCAATGAAACTTAGGAACCTCATTCATCTCCACAATACAAACAATGATGATCCACCACAAACAATGATGCTCCAGATGCATAAATGTTATCTCCGCCACTGGAATGACTGTCCAAATATGATAATTCTCTGTTTTGTTGATTTGGGGTAGCATCGGATGTGCTCTAGCCACAAAATTTGGTGGAGAGGTTGGGGCACATGAGATCTTCAATACCCAGAAAGGGTTTGGGGAGATTCTAAACAGATCAGGAGATATTAAAATAATTAATATTTTTAATGGAGTCCCTAAGTCTAAACTTAGGGAAAATAAAACATTAATGTGTATTAATATGAATATGAGTTAGAATGGTCCAAAAGACATGGATCAAGCGAGATCTAATCTTAGCCATTGATTAGGGACTTAATCTCGGCCGTTGAGATGTCAACAGGAAAAGTATAAGAGGAGGCTTGAGGGTCACTTGGAGAATACACCAGAGTGATCAGTCATTCTATTCTCTAGAGAGGGGTTTGCTAAGAGAGATAGAATCAGTGATCGGTAGAGAAAATGAGGGGAATTGAGTACAGAGAAACACAAAAGGCAAAGATTGTACCGAGAGAGAAGCACAACAGCCAAGGAGAGTGACGCAGAGCCAGCAAGGGCTCATGCGGGGCCACGCAGAGGCAGCCAAGTGTTGCGCAGAGCCCCAGAGTTGACGCAGGGCCTCTTGGGACTAACGCATGACAAGAAAGGCTGATGTAGGGCCAACATGAGATAGATAGGGGTTGATGCAATCCAGATTGGGCAGATGCTGGGGTTGTAGAGTAGTTTTGTGCTGAGGAGTTTCCGGGGTTTCAGCCAGGAAATTTCTCTCAAACTATGAGGTATAGTTGCTAAGGAAATTCTTTGTTGGGTAGGCTAGTTTGACACCCAAATTGTACTTTGATATTGTTTAATAATAAAACCCTTAGATAGTTGCATCAGTTTTCTCGCATCGGGTTTTTCCGGGGACATTGGTCAGAAAATAATGGTGTCATGTGGTCTATTTGTTCTTGTTTCTTTTAGTTGTTGATCTGTAATATGTTGAGCATGCACTAGTGTTTATTTTCAGTATTTACTTTGTAAATAACTTGTTAAAGAAAAATAACAAGTAGGTAGTAATAAATCATAAAAAGTGCATGAAGAGTTTCTAAACTAAGTAAATTTAGAAACTTCAACATGTTTCAGAGGTGTAGCCCAGCAATAAGCTCTCGGCCTTCCAACTCTATGTGCTCGATATGCCAAATCAATAGTGAATAATGTCCAGCTACTCGTTCTACCAATTATTACCCAATCTCCAAATCTGTGAGTATACTTGCTTCAACAATCACTGATTAATTGATAGAGAAGGGTTCGTGCCAAAGTGAAGAACATGATCTTTGTTCTGGCATGCCAACAATGTCCAATATTCTACTATGATGTGGCCTACAGTAAATTATTTTCCCAAAATATAACATAATCGCACATAAGTGCCAAGGGAGTTTCATCCTACTCAAAATTGATCTGATAATGAATTTCAAATATCGCTCAGGATCACACCCAAATCTAAGAAAAACCTCATGTCTGCAAGTGCACACATGAAAAGAAGAAATATACCCTGCCAGGGAATAAATGACTTCGCTCCTTTGATTCTTCGAGATCGATGGATCAAAGTGAGATCTTCCCAGACAATAATAGATCTTGTATAACATATCCTGATCCAATCTTGGGACCCTTTGCTCCAGCTAAATCACCTCCATGAAATCAAATAGATGGGAAATAATCAAACTAGCTAGGGTGATATCTCGTATCACCAAAGTTGGGTTGCCTGCTAGGGTGAAACTGGATCCCATTGAAGCTAGTTTGATGATCTCACTTGAGACCCTCACTTATGGAAAACTCGCCTGAGACTCTAATCCCAATGCTAAGAGGAAATATCAAGATTGAATGCCTTCCCTTCCTCCTGCCTTCTTCTTTTATAGCTTTCCAATGGGCCTTCTCCAAGTTTCTAGAATTTACCATCAAATATCGTTGACCATCATACCATGAATACCATTGGCAAATACCATCAGCAAATACCTATGGAAAATACCACATCTTCCCTAATTATTTTAAAAAATTCCTTCTTTTGCCCCTTCTTATTATAAATCAAGGGTCCCCTTCTTTCAAAACTCCCCCTGTTGCTAGCCTAAGGGAAAAAAGGGTCAACAAGGGTGACATCTTCCAAAAATTAGTTGGTTGGGGATATTACAGTCCTCCCCACCCAAAATCGCTTGCCCTCAAGCAATTTATGTGTTAGATGCTGCAATATCTGCTTTCTCTCCTAGGTGGCATCCTCTGAAGGCAAATATTTCCATTGCACCAGATACTCTCTAATGGTCTTGCTTCTTAGCTTCCTTTCTCGTACCTCCAACACCTCCTCTGGAATGAGCTAAAGGTGCCCCTCTTCATCTAATGGAGGAAAATTAGGTGATGAGATAATATGTTTCCCAACAAGCTTATTCAAGCAAGAGACATGAAATACATTATGTATCCCGCCCTCCACTGGGAGATCCAATTCATCTGCCACTTCTCATATTTTTCATATAATTCGATAGGGTCCATAAAATCGTGGCTTCAAATTTTTTTCCCCCTTCTACTTGTGGGCTGCTGGTAAAATTGTAGAAAAATATGCATTATACCTTTCATTTCGAAACTCCTCTCCACTCTCTGCTGATATGCATATAGTTTTTTCCAATTTTGGGTTGTTTGCAGGTTATCCTTGAGTTCCCTGAGAATATCCTGGCACTCTTGGATCCAATCCTTAGCTAGTGGAGCCTGATTATCTCCAAAAGTTGTATCTGCGAAAGGCAGTGCCTCATACCCGTACAAGGCTTTGAAGGGTGACATCCCTGTGGACATGTGGTGGCTAGTGTTATAGAAATATTCTCCTAGATACAACCACTTCATCCACACCTTCTACTACCTTGTGAGATAGTTCTACAAGTACCCTTCCAACCATTTATTCATTGCCTTCGTCTATCTATCTGTCTGCGAGTGGTAGCTTGTGCTAGGAGTGAGCTCCGTACCCACCAAGTTGAATAAATCTTGCAAGAACGTTCCCATGAATCTACTATCATGGTCACTGATGATGGTCTTGGGTAAACCATGCAGCTAGAATACTCCTTGGAAGAATAATTTAGATATCTATGATGTAGAGCTTTTCGAGGAAATGGTGAAGAAGTGAGCATACTTGGTCAGCCAATATACCACCACAAAGATACAATCCTTACCTTGTTCTTAGGGTAGTCCTGTGATGAAATCCATGGAAACACTCTCCCGTTTCTGGTTTGGAATGGGAGTTGGTTGTATCAAACCTATTGGGTGTGTTTTTTTTGCCTTATTATGCTGGCAGGAACCACACTCTTGATCATATCTATTAGTTTCCTCCTTGAGGCCTTTCGACATAAACCTCTCCCTAATAGTCTTATAAGTCTTCAGAAACCTTGAGTGTCCTGCTATGGGAGAATTGCGGGTTGCCTGCATGATTTTCACCTTCCACTGGGACTCAGGTACTAAATAGATTTGGTATTTATAAGAGATAGTTCCATTGACAACCCGTTATCGAATGTCTTGTGACTTCCCATCAATGATCTCACAAGCCATCTTGTTCTTTGAGTATTCTACCAAAATATGGTACTTCTAGTATGTTGCAACATCTATGAGAGAAAAGATAGCTGGTCTCCTAGATAAGGAATATGCTAATGTGTTTCTCTTGCCTTTGACATCTTCGATCTCAAAGTCATAGGCCTGGATTTTTCTTACCCATTTTTGTTGCCTTTTTTTTAACCCTTCTAATCTAGGAAGTACCTAAGACTGTTATGATCTGATTTGACCTTAAACTTGTTGCCCACCAGATATGGCCAAAACTTGGCCAATGCATGCATTATCCCTATCATCTCTTTATCATAGATAGAATAGGTACGACTGAGATTCCTACTCTCAAAAGCAATCAAATGATGGTTTTGTGTCAAAATGGCCCCGATGCCTTATCTAGAGGCATCACACTCCACCAGAAATGGTTGAGAGAAGTCTGACAAGGCTAGAACTGGGCATGAACTCATCACTCTCTTTGCTACTTGAATGCCTCTTGTGCTACCTTTGACCATACAAAGACCCCCTTTTTAGTGAGATTGGTAAGCAGTGCTGCCAGTTGTGAATACTCTTTGACAAACCTTCTGTAATAAGTGAGGATACCCAAGAAGCCTCTCAATTTAGTTACATTCCTAGGAGTGGCCCAATTAAGAATGGCCACATTCTTCTCTTGATGTACTTTTAACCCTTGGCCTCTGATCACGTGTCATAGATACATCTATGTCAGGCCAAACTCACATTTAGAGCTTTTGGCATAGAATTACTGCTCCTCTAGAATTCTCAACACCTCATCCAAATGTTGTAAATGCTCTTCCCACATTTGATTGTAGATCAAGATATCATCAAAAAACACCAACACAAATTTTTGTAACTGCGTATTGAACACATAATTCATACAAGAATGAAATGTAACTGGTGCATTAGTTAACCCAAAGGGCATAACTAAGGATTCATAGTATTTGTAGTGACATTTGAAAGTTGTATTTGGGATGTCCTGTTCTCGAACTTTGACATGGTGATATCTTGAGCATAGTATTGAAAAACAGAACCAATAAGTGGACCAGTCCAACTAATAAATCGAGACTGGTTAGATCTGTTGATTTGGCGTAGAATCGGATGTGCTCTAGGCCTCAAATTTTGTAGGGAGGCTTGGGCACATGCATTCCAAAGAAACCAAAAAACGTTTTGGGAAATTCCACCCAGAGACGATTATATTAAAATGATTATTATTTTTAATGGGGTTCCTAAGTCTAAAATTAGGAAAATTAAAATATTAATGGGTATTCATCTAATTGTGGGTGAAACTTCTAGAAAAAGACGGAGATCAAGTCAAAACGATTTGAGCTTTTGATTAGGAGTTAATCTAGGATGTTGGTTGTCCAACAGGAAGATATAAGAAGGGAGTTGAGGGTCATTTGGAAAACACACTAGAGGCAGATACTCAGTTAACCGAGTAAGATTGATTTTCTCACTGGTTGAAGTTCGACAAGAGAAAATCGAATCAGAGGGAGTTGCAAGGGACACACAGAGAGAGGGCATCAACACATTCAGAGAGTGAAAGGCAGCAAGACGCAAAGTAGGAACAAGGTGACACAGAAAGAGGCAGCGCAGAGGCATTTTGATGCAGAGCCTACGTGGGTAGCTTGACGTTGAGCCTGGGAGAGCAGTTTGACGCAGAGAGGATCAGAAGGATTCCGGGGAAGAAGAAGTGCTTCATCTGGGGTAGAACTTGGTCAAGAAGTGTCTGTAAAATTTCTCATTCCTATTTTGCTGGCTGTAATTTGTATAAGAGAATTTGTTGAAGAATAATAAAAACCTTCATCTTCTGCACCGGTTTTCCCACATTGGGTTTTTCCGAGGATGATTGTCCAAAAATAACTGTGTAATTGTGGTTGTATTTGTGCCAGTGTATTTCCTTACATTTACTTTCTGAAATGTTTTAAATGTGAAGGATGTAGTAGTATATATTTCGATATTTGTCGTAAGAATACTGTAGATAACTTATTTCTGAGGTAATAAGTAGAAGAAATAATATTAATCACTGCAGTAGGATTTCTATTTAGAAATTTTCACAAGATCTTGAACCGGTTTTTAAAAAAACACATGAAATATTTATTTTTTAATGAAAAAAACTATTTTTAAGATTTAAAACCACGATTCCAAACCAATAGAGACAAAATATTCAAAGTTTTCTCATATATATACCATGTAAAGGTGAATATATCAAAATGACACCGAGTGCAATACATATCAACGACAAAATATATAATCAATGAGGCTCTAAAAGGCTTCTAGAGTCCAAAAACAAAGCCTACAAGCTTTTGGGGCCACTAGCCTACTACAAGTCTACATATATGATATTAGTGGTCAACATTAACACTTGAAATTTGTCATCATGATCAAACTTAGTTGGTTGAGTCTCGACTCTCAAACTATGCAACTTCTTGAGTCACAAACTTCTTTGTTGGCTGAGTGACCGAAGTCTCAAACTTTTGAAGGTATTCTACCCTAATATACCTTATTATTTCATTTGGTTCTCTACATAGCTTTACATGGCGTCCTATCCCAGCTGTGTTGCTTGAACATGTTAATACCCCCTCCTTCAATGGATTTTTGGCAATATTTGCAGATCATTTTGCCATTGATCATATCACAATGAGCCCATGTAGTATCCTCGGCTTTTGGAGGCATGGTGGCTAGTAGCTACTACTTAGTTGAAACTTTATGTTGTTCCAGTACTCTAGCAAAATCTCAACACTCTCAAAGCTCATAATGAAGCTCACAAAAACTCCAAATGAGATGTGTGAGGCAAATGAGAGGGATACCTCCTTTTATTAGCTTGGAGGGGCTGTTTTTGGAGGGAAACAACCCTTAGTATCCCTCAAAACTACCTCAAAAGCCAAAAAAATGTGTTCGGTGGGTCTGTGGCTGGCTTGGTAGTGATCTGGCCGATTTATGTCTAATTTGATTAAAAAAAGGTGAGGAGGGTAGTTAGACCTTGTTTTTCTACCGTTCTGGTGGCTTTGGTTAATGAATCGACCAGTTTGACCAGTTTATGGTTCAAACCGACCGATTTTGAATACAATGATCTTGAGCGTAGATCAATCTTCGAGAAGTACTTGGCCCCCTTTAGTTCATCCATCAACTCTTAATCTTGGGGATATGATATCGGTTCTTGATGGTCTTATTGTTTAGTTCTCAATAGTCTACACACATCCTTAGGGACCCATCCTTCTTTTTGACCAATACTAGAGATGAGGTGAAAGGACTTGAGCTAGGCTGAATGTGTCCTAATGCCAACAACTCATGGGTGTCCTTCTCTATTTCACTCTATACGCCTTGGGATGTCAATAAGGGTAGTGATGACAACTTAGATCCCTTCCTCTAGTTCAATGATGTGGTTAGATCTCTGAAAACCTTCTGGTGCTTCTACAATAATGCCATGATGTTAAGATGGTAATTACTATGTTGCTCTATTGGATTCCTCTCCATAACTCAACATTCTACTACCCACATGATATCCCCATGTTGAAGATCTACCTCCATTCCGTTTGATGTCACGATCTTGGGTGGGTACGAATGCATCCCTCTCAGCATCACCTTCTTACCATCTGGCCCTATAAATGAAAATTTCCAACTCCTGATAGTTCATAGTATGTGTCCCAATCGAATATAGTCGTTGGACCCCTAATACCACATGGGAGTGTGGACAATACAATATGAAGAAGTTATTAGTAACTCTGTAGTTTCCCATAGTTAGACTCATGTTGGGAACTATTCTAGTGCACGACATGTAGTTGTGCTCATTCTTTCTAGGAGTTAAGATTGCAAATCCTCCAAATTCTTCAGTTGTCAATCCCCTTCTTGTTACAAACTCTACATTGATGAGATTGTGGGAGGCCCCTCCATCAATCAACATGGTCACCTTTTTCCCTTGTATGGTACCCCTGATCTGGAGAGTGTGATACCTTGAAACTCCTTTAAGTGAGGCAATGACTCCTTCATGAGTCACCTCCTATAGCTGCTCTACCTCTGTTCCATGTGATTTTCCTTGATCTTGCTTTAGTTCTTCTCCCTAATCCTCGCTATCAGAAAATAATTCAATATAGTGGGCCTTTCCTTTGTACACCAATTCCCTAACACCAAAGGCTCTTGACAGGAGAGGCACAATCTCTTCCTTCTGAGGTCCTTTCTGGTCTCATCATCCATCTAGTTCTTCCCTGACCATTCGTTCTACGACTACCTGATCTCTTTTCCTTTTTGAGGAAAGGTTGGTTTGGAAGGGAACCTGGTCTTTGGTACTATGTCTTGCATATCCCTCCTCCTACTAATTGCATCTTGCAAGGTTGCAGGTTTGTAGGCTCTTACCCACCCATGCAAGGGTTCTAACAAACCTTCTATGAACAACATAACTGTTCGGTCCATTGAAAGGTTAGTGACCATTACAACCAATCTCTAAAGTTTAGCAATATAGGCTTTGGTACTTCCCATTTTCTAAAGCTGGGCTAACTCCCTAAAGTGCAATTCAGGGTCCTTCCTATCGAATCTCTCTATCAGCTTCTGTGTGAACTCTGTATAGGAAGTGATGCTAGTATGCCCTAGTGTGATGCTTTTGTGTTGTCACTATTTGTGTGCTTCTCCATCAAGATGTAGAGTTGCGTATTTGATAACATCCATCTCCCACATGGGGTTAAGCTCGAAATATGTTTCCAATTTCTGACCCATGACATAGGTGAATATTTTTTTACCCATCAAAATAAGGAAGAGTTACTTTCCCCACTGCCTATCCTAGTTTGGTTTAGAACCCCCATATGTTGCTGCCTTCCTTTGTTGTTTTCTCCTCATAAAATAATAATCATTTATGGTCAAGGTCGTTGTTACTTCCAAAGGTAATGTTTTGGTACTCCCTCATCCAAGTTGTGACTGTTCTTGTTATGGGTGAGAGGGATTCCCGCTCCCTGGAGAAATCATATAAAACTGGTGGCATAGTTGGCCTCCTTCCATAAATGTTTGGGCTATTCTGGTGGTTGGTTTGTGCATGTATATGGCTGCCCCCATTGTAATGTGAACCACCTTCTCCATTATTCCTCTGTTGGTTAGAGTTTTGAGTTGAGTATGGGCCATTTTGATGAGAAGCTGCATGATTGCTTCTTGGGTTGAGGCAATCTTATCAAGAGCATCCCCAAATCTTGGTCTCCCATTAGTTCTTCTTTCTCTTCATGCCCTTCTTATGCTTCAGGAATGACCTCCAAATCTTCTTTAGTCTTGCGTCTTGTTCTTTGGCATGTGTCTCTCTGCCCCTTCCAACTAATGGAAATACCTCTTGGTATCCATTTTTGGACATTGGATAAACCAACGCTCCCTATGTGTTTCGTGACATGGACTGATCGACTCTCGTGGATCCTTATCTCTAGTGATGCGATCATTGACTAACTGTTAAATTATGGTATGTTCTATGCTTAGAGAAGTTTACTTATTTTTCTTCTTATTATCCACAGATTAGCAATCACATATACATTAAGTAAACTGCAAATAGAACATTAAATGATAAATAGAAAACAAGCCAAGGCAAGAGACACAAGATGTGGTGGCTAGCCAGGGACAAACCCCAATGCGGGGAAACCCTTTGATCAAATCTTCTTTTATCTTCAATAGTTCAGCAGAGAGAAATAGTACAAAATCTGAATTCTGTAATTTTATATTAGCAATAGAAAACCTTAGATCAGCAAAGTCAAAATTGGTCAAACTATTTGAAATTGACCTCTAAAATACTTAGTCAACTTCCAATCAACTTGTCCTCGAACAACCTGAAGAAAAAACCCTTGAATATCCCCAAAAGTACTGTCAATTTGCATATTTTTGAAGTCAACTGTAGCCCTAAACTAGGGCAGTCAACACCGGTCAAACCAGAGGTCAGATCACCTCAATTTTCATGCCAAAAATTGCGGCCTTCCTAGGAGAGGCAACCACACCTAATCCGCACTTTTGGATGGTCAATGCTTGGTCAACGCTGGTCAAAGAGATGACCTACTATCCTAGCATCCTTCTTTCTGCGTCTTCCTTGCCCTAGGACGTCTTCCTTTCAGCCACACGTGTGTGAGAGAGAGAGGCTCCTTTTATGCATAGGAGAGAGAGAGAGAAGATGAGTGAATGAATTTTCCAAATGAGGAGGAGTCTCCTTGTATTTATACACAAATGTTGAGTTTGAATAGACGTGACTGTTGGGCTTCTGAGCCTACATAAGTTTGCTGGCCGACCTTGACAATTTGTCCATAATCAAAATAAATTCATATCTCCATAAATATATATCGGAATCGAATGATCTTTAGATCAATCCTACACCTCTCGATGAGAGGAATCTAGGAAAAATATCAGAAGCCATAAATAAGGTGATCCACATGGAGTTTGGCCCTAGTTTCCAATTTTAAAACTCCCTCTCAACTAGGGAGAACTTCATTTGCAATCCGTCAGACTGTCGCTGCTATCCATCCATCAAATGTATTGTCCTGTACAACTTGACCCCACTCCGTTCTGCTTTGCTTTGCTTTGTTTTTCTCAAACTATGAAGAAGAAGAAATGATCGAGGATGTATCATACCATCCTCCTCTAACCCGAAGTCAGTCTCAGAGTGTGAAACACTCTCATTGATCCCAAATCAGTATCATTGATACCAGATCAATGGAGGTCATCCTAGAATAGGGAGTACAGTAGATACAACGATGTGTCCATTGATAATACTACTATGGTCCCTATCCTCATTTCCCTGCTCATTGATTAGATGAGAGGTACTTCCCATGAGTCCTAGATTGCATGGGTAGGATGCCTCGACAAGAGAACTAATCATCCTATCCACAGGAGAATGAATCATCCTGTCCAGTGGATGCCACGGAGAACTAATCATCCTGGCCTACAGGAGAACTAATCATCCTGATCCATAGTTGCCACAGAGAACGAATCGTCCTGGCCCATAGGAGAACTAATCATCCTGTTCCACAGTCGCCACGGGGTGTCACAGGGGAAGGTTGAACCTTTACCCTGTACATAGTACACCACCAGGGGATGGTAAGTCGTCTTGTGATCACATGGCACTCCAAGAAGTACCCCGCGCCCCCCTGGAGCTCCCAGAGCTCAAAACATCATACTCGACCCTCATAAGAGGGTCTCTGAATGAAACCAAGTTGTTCCTGGAAAGTCAAAAGATTTTAACCTTTCCTAGGGGCTTTATCAAAATGTCGGTGACCTGTTCATCTGTACCGATATGTTGGAGCCTTATTGCTCCTCACTGCACCATATCTCGAATATAGTGGTACCTGATATCGATATGTTTGGAGCGATCATGAAATACTGGATTCTCTGATAAAGGGATCCCTCTCTAGTTGTCACACAGAATCACAGTGGTATCCAATGTAAATCCAAACAACTCACTGAAAAGCTTTCGCAACCAGACTACCTCATAGGAGGCCATGCTAGCAGCAATGTACTCTGCCTCGATGGTGCTCAAAGCCATCAACTTCTGCTTCTTGCTCGTCCAGGATATTGAGGCAGATCCCAAAGAGAAACAACTCCTGGAAGTGCTCTTTCGGTCCACCACACTGCCTAGCCAATTAACATCAATATACCCAAGTAATCTCACATCTCCAGCAGTGTATCTCAACCCATAAGTGATTGTACAACAAAGATATCTCAACAGATTCTTGGCACCAATCCAATGTGAGTGGTGAGGCTCAACCATATGTTGATCCAATGTGTTGGCTACAAAGCATATATCTAGACAGGAGTTCACCAAGAACATTAATGCTCCGACGAGTTGAGGATACTCGGTAGAATTTTGTAAAACAGGTCCGGCAACACTACCACTTAACTTCTTGAAGTCAAGCTCCATCGGGGTAGTTACAGGCTTGCATTCCACCATGCCGAATATCTCCAATATCTTCACCACACATTTTTCTTGAGATAGGAAAATCTCCCCTAGTTTATGCCAGAATTCCAGTTCTAGATAATAATGCATAAGTCCTAGGTCTTTCATCTCGGACTTAGAAGCCAGCTCCCTCTTACATTTGTGAATGACAGGGTCTGCACCTGTTAGAAAGAGGTTGTCAACATATAGCACCAGTATGAGAGGCTTGTCATCTATAACCTTAAAGTAAAGGTTAGGGTCGACTTCACTCCTAGTGCATCCCAACTTCATCAAGTAGCTAACGATCCTCTCATACCATGCTCAGGGTGCTTGCTTTATCCCATAGAGGGTCTTCTTCAACCTGCACACACGCGATTCTCGATCATAAATCTCAAATCATTCGGGTTGCTCCACATAAACTTCCTATTTGATCGAACCATGTAATAACGCAGTCTTGACATCCATATGATGTAGGTTCCATCCTTGTGAAGCAGCAAGGGCTATGATCGAGTGGATGGTGGTATATCGGGCAATAGGTGCAAATATCTCGTCATAGTCTATACCTTCCTTTTGGGAGAAGCCACAAGTGACAAAACGAGCCTTATAATTTTCCGCACTTCCATTAACTGCATGCTTTATCTCGTAAATCCATTTTGAAGTGACAACTGCTTTGTCCCGGGGTCCGGGGACCACATCCTAAACATCGTTTTTCATAATGGAATCATATTCCTCAGTCATAGCATCCTTACATACTTGATGCTTGAAAGCATCTGTGAATGACAAAGGCTCATTTTGGATGATCGTGCTCATGATAGTCAGTTATCCCTGATACCTATTCGACTTCTTACTTTCACGGAAGGTTCCTCTGAGTACAATGTGTCCTTCAACATCATCAAGTGTTCCCCTAAGCCATGAAGGCCTCTTCCTAGAAGAGGAAGGATCTTGCAGAGGAGGATCAATAGGATCCATAGGTTCTTCCACATCAAGCATTGTCTCATCTTCCTTTTCCTTTGGTTCCCCGATGTCAGCTTCTTTAGATCGCCTTAAAGTAGGAAGATTGTCTACTTTGCTAAGAGCCATATCTTCGTCAAAGGTGACATCATGACTAATCTCGATTGCCCTTTGACCAGCTACATAGATTCTATAGCCCTTGGTATTTTCGCTATATCCCACGAAGATTCCTTTCTTTCCAGATGCACCCAATTTATTCCTTTTCTCTTTCGGCACATGAAAATATACAAGGCTTCCAAAAATTCTAAAATGAGATACGTCAGGTTTCTTACCGGTGAACATTTCTTCGGGAGTATTAGAACCCAATGCTTGATGAGGGGCACCAGTTTTTTACATATATGGCAGTATTTGCAGCTTCATCCCATAGAAACTTCAGAAGTCTTTGATCATGGAGCATAGCATGGGAAACTTCCACAATTTTACGATTCTTCCTTTCCGCCACACCATTCTGCTCAAGAGTATATGGTGTAGTAGTCTCCCTCTTAATGCCAGACTCTTTGCAAAAGTCATGAAACTCATTGGATTCATATGCAGTCCATTATCAGTCCTTAAGGTCTTGATCTTCTTTTTTGTTTGATTCTCGATCAAGGCTTTGAAGTGCCGAAACTAGGAGAACAATTCATTGTTCTTTTTCAAGAAGTATATCTAATTTTTGCGAGAATAATCATCTGTAAAAGTGAGGTAATATAAATATCCTCCCAAGGAGTTCACAGGCATCATACTGGATATGTCTGAGTGAACCAACTGTAATATATCAGAGGTCTTTCTTTGGCTTGACGAGAATGGTCCCCTTTTGAGATTTCCTTCGGCACATCCTGGTCATACACCTTCTTGCTCTAATATGAACTTAGGCATCCCGATCACCATTTTTCTTACATCGGTTAGAGCTTTATAATGAAGGTGAACGAACCTCTAATGCCATAGTTCGGATTGAAGAGATGTGTCACAAGACATGACACCCTATGGACTTCCTCCGACCTGATATAATGAATCAACTCAAAACCCAAGAGTAAAAGAATCTTTAGAGTTATTTTTCCATTCACGTACCTTGCCATCGCTGAAGGCCACCTTGTAGCCTTTGTCTTCCATTGCCGAAATGGACACCAGTTTCTTTTTGAGATCAGGTACATATAATACATCATGTAAATGGATGGTATTACCCCAATTCAATTGAAGAGTGACATTTCCTACTCCTTTCACGGGATATTTTGAATTATCTCCAAGAACACTTACCAGGTTGGTTTCCTTCTCTATCAGATTATAGAGAGCTTCTTTGTAACCAGTGAAGTGCCTTGAGGCACCACTATCAATAAGCTAATTTCCCAGCGAGTTCGAGGGAGCAGTAGTAGATAGAGTTGCTGGTAGATAATATTCATCTTGCTTATTGTTAACAGTGTTAGATTCATACCTGGAATTTCTTGCCTTCTTGAATGGTTGTCCTCTTCCTTGATTTCTGGCACTTATTTTACCTCTGCCATTTGACCTGCCATTCCTTTGATTGCCTTGAGAGGGATTTTGATCATCATCCCGGTGTGAGTCCCTTTTATCAAGGCACTCCCTTGCATAGTGACTCGTTTTATTGCAATTGTAACATCGTCCTTTCTTCCACCCTTTGGTCCAACCTTTCCTTTGAATTTAACCCCGAAATTGTTTCTTCTTTTAGTATGAGAAGAAAAGGCAGAGGGATGACCTTTAAGTATGGGCATTTCTTGCTCTTCCATCCTCGTTTATTTTCGAATGCATCTGGCCATTAATTCCTCAAATCCAGGAATTACATTATTGTTGAGAAGAGTAGTCCTGAATATATACCATTCAGATGGTAGTCCTCCAAGAGTTGTGAGTGTCATTTCCCTGTCAGGAATTACTTCCCCAATAGATATGAGATCGTTCTTGATCTCGATGATTCTTTAAGAAATATGCTTGCATACTCTCATCTTTGCTCTTCTTAATTTCCTTCAGCTTATTTCTAAGAAACAAGACTTGATTTGCATCATTAACTTTAAATAAACTCACCAGTATATCGTAGATTTCCATGGAGGTGTTTAGCTTGGAAACATAGGCCACCAAGCGCTTGTCGATAGAGTCTCGGATGATCTTCCTTGATTTGACTTCTCCCTTGGTCCATTCGTTCCTAGCCGCTGCGTATGCATTTGATGGAGGCTCAACAATTCTGCCTCAGACATGGTCCAACACTTCTTGTTCTTCTAATGTTAGAACGAGAGACATCTTCCATCCGTGATAGCCAGACTTCTCACAGAGTTTGTCTTCAGCAGGGAAGTGTGTTGAGGACCCCATGATTATTTCAGATAGCTTTTCCAACCTTCTCTTCGGTGATTGCTCTTGCTTGGGCTTTGTCTTCACCTCAGCTCTGATACCATGTTAAATTATGGTATGTTCTATGCTTAGAGCAGTTTACTTATTTTTCTTCTTATTATCCACAGATTAGCAATCACATATACATTAAGTAAAGTGCAAATAGAACATTAGATGATCAACAAAAAACAAGCCAAGACAAGAGACACAAGATGTGGCGGCTAGCCAAGGACAAACCCTAATGTGGGGAAACCCTTTGATCAAATCTTATTTTATCTTCAATAGTTTAGTAGAGAGAAATAGTACAAAATCTGAATTCTATAATTTTATATCAGTAGCATCAAACCCTAAATCAACAAAGTAAAACTTGGTAAAACTAGTTGAAATTGACCTCTAAAATACTTGGTCAATTTCTGGTCAACTTGTCCTTGAACAGCCTGAAGAAACATCCCTTGAATAGCCCCAAAAGTATAGTCAATTTGTATATTTCTAAAGTCAACTGCAGCCCTAAACAAGGGTAGTCAACACGGTCAAAACAGAGGTTAGATCACCTCAATTTTCATGCCAAAAATTGAGGCTTGCCTAGGAGAGGCAAACACACCCAATCTGCAACTTCTGAATGGTCAACGCTGGTCAAAGAGATGACCAACTATCCTAGCATCCTTCTTTCTGTGTCTTCCTTGCCCTAGGACGTCTTCCTTTCAGCCACACATGTGAGAGAGAGAGGCTCCTTTATGCGTAGGAGAGAGAGAGAGAGAGAGAGAAGATGAGTGAATGGATTGTCCAAATGAGGAGGAGTATCCTTGTATTTATATGCAAACATTGAGTGTGAATAGACATGACTGTTGGGCTTCTGAGCCTACATAAGTTTGCTAGCCGACCTTGACAATTTGTCCATAATCAAAATAAATTCATATCTGCATAAATATATATTGGAATCAGACAATCTTTAGATCAATCCTACACCTCTCGATGAGAGGAATCTAGGAAAAATATCAGAAGCCATAAATAAGCTGATCCACATGGATTTTGGCCCTAGTTTCCAATTTTAACACTAACACCTACGAGTTTTGGTCTAACAACAATCGTGATTCCTAACAAGTGGTATCAGAGGGTAGATTGCGAGTTCGATACACACTCAACTCACGTTGGGGGGGATATTGTTGGACATTGGATAAACCAATGCTCCCTGTGTGTTTCGTGACATGGACTGACCACCTCTGGTGGATCCTTATCTCTGGTGATGCGATCGTTGACTAACACCTGTGGGTTTTGGTCTAACGACAATCGTGATTCCCAACAAGGGAGAGAATGATTTAAGGGAAAGAATATTACCATCAATGACAAAGGGGTAGATTGTTAATCAAGGTTATCATTGATGTCAATATGGCATTGGACGAGATGGAAAATATTCTTGGGATGCCTAATGAATATCATGAAACCCTATAATGAGATGATAAGGTTGAAGACAATAGATGCCTAGTTTCAGATGATGATGTCATAACTCTTGCTTGATAAGAATGCCATCAATTAATATGTCAAGCCACTAATGAACAAGTCTTAAGAAGTGCCAAGTTCCAAGTGTCAATCATATTTCTTGATTGATGATTTAGAAACCCTTGATGATATATGAAGGACTACACTTGATGATGTCATACACTTGATGAATGACCACACTTGATGATGGAACTTGATTATGGTCTTGATAACAGGATTGGAAGACTGCCTTGGAGCTCTCCTAATGTGAAATTTATACTGCACTATGACTTATCACTGCACAAGTATATGATGACATTGTTGGATAGTTGGATACAGGATGATACACTCATGTTGGATACACTCAAGATGACATTATTGGATACACTCATGATGTCACTCATAATAATATTGTTGAGCCAAACATTGACGAAGCCATGTTGTTCCAAACAATAGAAAAACCTTGGTATCCTAATCACCTTCTACACGTAAAAAATTTAATGACAGTTAAAAAAAAAAATGGCATCTTGGAGGCAACCTATCAACATGGGTCCTATACCATCTTGTAGAGTATATTTTTTCCTTTCTAATGAGCCCTTATTTGTGCCGAAACTCCCAGTATTTTGTGAGATATTGAATTTTTAAGCTATGAAAAATATAATTAATGTTGAGCCGACCTATGCTCAAAGACACAAGTCGGCCTCCCTCCAGAAAGATGTGTCCCTTCAGTTTTAAAACAAAATCACTATATATACATGATTCGGACTTCATTTCTATGCATTCAATTCGGTCAACAATTTCAGAGATATCTACAAGAGGCCGAGGAGCAAGAAAATATTGTGTTGGGAAAATTCTTTTAAAAAGTTTTTGAGGACAGTCTTGTGTTAAGGAGTCAGATTTATTGCAGTAATACCTACAGCAAGATCCTCAGACCTTGTAATCATTTGCTACAAACTGTGATCAATACCTCCTCTTGTAGCTCGGACTATGTATGCACAATAGCTCGGAAAAAGGTGTAGCAATGTTGATTGGTGCAACAACAAAGGACTGTAGTGTCTCATCTGCTTGACTGTGACTGTGGTGCAGTGTACCTATCTCACAGTGACTCGAATTCTTGAGCAGTGGGCAGTCAACCTATCTTGGAGTGGCTTAGACATCTATGCTTGGACTGTGATGAACTCTATTGCTTAACTCTTGAGGATACAATTGAAGCAACAATCTGTGGCTTATCAATTCAGCTACAGTGAAGACTAAGACAAGCATAAGTGAAGTCAAACACTGGTGAAGTCAAAGTACAGTGAAGAGCTAATTGAACATGTGAACAATTGAATGGTGAAGAATCCTATTGAAGACATACAAGTAAGTATATCACTTATTTTTGTGTCAACATTCATTGAAGGGAGTGAAGGTGTTAAATTATGGTATGTTCTATGCTTAGAACAATTTACTTCTTTTCTTCTTATTAGCCACAAATTAGCAATCACATATACATTAAGTAAAGTGCAGATAGAACATTAAACAATCAACAGAAAACAAGCCAAGACAAGAGACACAAGATGTGGCGGCTAGCTAGGGACAAACCCCAGTGCGGGGAAACCCTTTGATCAAATATTCTTTTATCTTCAATATTTCAGCAGAGGGAAATAGTAAAAAATCAGAATTATGTAATTTTATATCAGCAGTAGCAAACCCTAGATCAACAAAGTCAAACTTGTTCAAACGCGTTGAAATTGACCTCCAATATGCTTGGTCAATTTCCATTCAACTAACCCTCGAACAACCTAAAGAAACAACCCTTGAAAAACCCCAAAAACACAGTCAAACTATTGTTGACTGAAGTCAACCTGCTGCCCAAAACTAGGGCAGTCAACGCTGGTCAAAATTGAGGACAGATTGCCTCGATTTTTGTGCCAAAATCTGCGGCCTTCCTAGGAGAGGTAGCCACACCAAAACTGCACCCTTGATGAGTCAACGCTTGGTCAATGCAGGTCACCATCAAAGAGACCTTCAAAAACTTTTGCGTCCTCCTTTGAACGTCCTCCTTGCCCTAATGCATCCTCCTTCTTCCCATGTGTGAGCTGCCCCTTGTATAACCCAAAGCTAAGGAGAGAGAGAGAAGAATGAGTGAGATGATATGATGAGAAAATGAATCAACCTCTCTTGTATTTATATGATACACTGAGCATGTGTGCCACACATTTAATTGTTGGCCGACCTTGACAATTTGTCAAGTAAATACAAATAAATTCATATGTCCATAAATACTTGTCGGAATTGGATGATATTTAGATCAATCCTACACCTCTCAACAAGAGGAATCTAGGAAAAATATCAGCTACCATAAATGAGGTAACCCACTTGGAGTTTGGCCCTAGTTGCTAATTTTAACAAAAGGGTTTTGAAGCATCAATCAAGGAGCCCGTGGAGAGATATCTTGTTTAGGCAAGGGCTTTTAAAGACACCCTTGAATAATTATTGGAACAAACCTGGTGCAACATAGTGAAGAATCTTGAAAGACATCTTGAAGATTGTGGAGAAATACTTTGTTGGTCCTTTGTGAGAAGCTCTTGAAAAAATCCCTTGAAGAGGTTTAGAGCAGGGGTAGAACTAGGGCTGCTCATCGAAGACATATTGACGATTTGTGGAGATCATTGGAAACCATGATATCATCATGAGGTGACTGGGAGAAATTATTTTGGGTACAATGAAGAGCAGTGGTGATACCTTCTAAGAGAACAAGGTTGTCATTGATGATGCGACGTGGATGCTAAATGATGACATAACTGACGATTGACAGGGCTCATTGAAGAAGACATTGGGAGCCGTGAATAATAACCAAACATATCTTGACGAAGTAAGGCTAAGGGTTGGAGCCCAAGAGGTTGAAGCCTTGTAGAGACAAGGTTGGTGCCTCAAAAGATAGGGTCAGAGCCCTAGCCGATAGGAGTCCTCAAGAAACCACGTCAGAGAATGAACTAGAAATAGGGTTCTAGCCCTAGATGTTGGTGCCTCGAAATTGACAAGGTTGGTGCCTTCGGAAGTCCACGTCAGTGCTTGGAATATTACATGTTAGAGCTTGGGAGATTGAAGATTGGTGTCTTCATCTAGGGTTGGAGCCCTACATATATTGTACTTGATTTATTGAAAGAAGAAATTAATAAAAATACTTATTCTATCATTGTTCATTTTGTGTTCTAAATATAAGTGATCTAATTGGTAAAAATAACAATTGAAAAAAAATATTGATTCACCCCTGTTATAGACATATTTGGGCACTGCAACCCTAATCACATATGTCCATAAACCAAGGGCTTATAAGTCCCTAAAAGTGTTGTTTCATACCCTAAAGGAGCAAGGTCAGCTGATTACATCATCTCCCAGAAGTTCTCCCTGAAAAACTACTCAAAACTGGCCAAAACTGGACCATCTCACTTGCTCCATGGTTAGGGTGTGATGCATCTCACCTACTACACACGGGAGGTGCGATGCATATTGAAAAGTCCTTCTATAGGGTGTGATGAGCGAGAATAGACAAGTGGCAGAGAGAGTTTGCTAAGTGGATGATCAAGGAATCTTCTAGAAACTTCTCATATGACACTTGCCTCTCAGAATTCGCCCAGGGATGAGTAAGAGATCAATGAAATCTCTAAGTGGAACCAAGAACTATCAGTGGAATGACACTAATAAAAAAACCAGAGCTGACTCACACCTCTACAAATATTTATATATGGATCCCTCATCTGAGAGATCTAGAGGCTGGAATCTTGTATTTTGTAAGGAAGTGTTGTTGGTTTCTTGGTGGAACATCATAGTGTTGGGTGATCTAAGCTTTTCATGAGGTGAAGAAGGGCTTTCATGCTGGGAGGATGACGCTGGGTCAGATCAATGGGTTGTAATCCTCTCTTTTACTCTTTCTATCAATAAAGATATTTGAGTTTTCCTCCACATTCTTGTATGTTTGAGTTGATATATGCATTTGTGTGGTCAACATATATCTGGTCCTATATTGTTTATGATTGTAGATCTCTGTGCTTTGATGGTATCATGTTTCTTTGACTTTACAGGTGCTCTTTGAAGCGGGGTAAGCAAGGAAGGAGCGGCAAAGATCTGTCAGAGGGGAGAGGAAACAAGTAAGGAGCCAAGTGAAAGACTGAGGTTGGTACTCTCTGCTTCTCTCTCATCTACTTCTCATAAAGGAAAACGAAAGTAACTTTAGTTTGTTTGTTTCTAAGATAGCTACCCATCTTAGTGGGACTAGCAGCTCTGAATGGACACTATATTTCCCGATAACAAAATGGCGACTCCACTGGGGATAGAATAGCTTGTTTGCTTGTTTATATTTGTTTGCTTTATAAACTACAGACGGAGCCTGAAGTTAAGCCAGCTAGCCTTCGAACTGCATTTTCTATGCAAGTGCAAAGTAGATCAATGCTACTTCAGTCCATCTCTGGGTTTTGTTTATAAACTGAACAATTTATTTGCAAACATCCTAATTGCCCTGGTGGTGGCTCAAGTAACCTCATTAGATCAGCCCCTATGATTTGTATTTACTGACTATCATTAGCTTGGCCTAAATCCCTAAACTAAGCTGCAAATTGTGACCAAAAACCAAGTTGAAGTCTTATCCCTGGACCATCGCACCTTCTCCTCTTGGCAATATGGACGCATCGCACCTCCCGTGTGCAGTAGGTGAGATGCATCATTGTTTCCCTGTGTTACCGGTGCGATGATCAGATAAGACTATGTCTGCCTCCAGATTTTGTTTTTTCTTCACTCTCTTAAGCTTTATTTAGGAGTTTTGATGTCTGTGATCAGTATACCACTGTGGAAATTCCTTTCCTTTGCATTATTTAGCCTCCATTGTACAAATAATTGTGAATGTTTTTATGTATTGTTCGCCATTTACAGTTCTCTTTTACAAAGAAGTAGCTTAGTTGAACTGTCGTCTTTTGATTTGGAAGTGTCGCAAGTGTTGTTTTCAGTCAAAGAAAAGAATCCTACTCTTCTTGATGGTCGATTACACTGTTACTCTTGTATTTGATTTGAATTAATAGTATTTCAAGTGTCGAAAGCAGTTTTCAATTCAAAATCACAAAGTGTCGTCATAGTCTTCCTTTTGTCTTTTGAAGAGAAAATTGTTAGTACTGTCGCTTTGAAAAGATAATTCAGATTTGTACTTAGCATTATTTTTGTCATTCACACATTAAGAAAGCGGAAAACAAATACATGCATGTGCATTTGCATTTAGACTGCTTGTTGATTTTGATTTAGGACAGTGCATCTAGTGTGTGCTCTCTGCTCTATGTTGAAATAATCTCGCTTCTCTTTCCTTAGTAGCTAGGATTTTCATTGCAAAAAGAAGAATAAACGATTGTTTATCATCTTAGATTGCATTTTAGGAATTGTATATCTACATCACGCAGTGAACCTTAAAGGCAAACTTCTTAAGAAAGATCAACTGTAAAATAAATTCAATGAACATAAAAACGCTTTGGAACCTAACGCAAAACATTTAGAAGTCTAGGCTAGAGACGTATTCTGGCATCGTAAAGCCTGGTAACTATCGCTTTCATCGTAGGTTGGGTGATTCCTCCTCTTTGAGACGACAAGTGCCAGTACGGACTTGTGCTCCCACGTACCGTCGAGTATATATTGGGAGACCACAATAGGCTATATCCTTTATCCTTTGGAAGCCGTGTATGCCGCCCTATCGATTGCAATGCACTGAACACAACATTCGGGAAGATTGACTGTCGTACCGTAAAAATTATTCTACAGTTTTGCGATTGGTTTGGTAATCCCTCTGTCTAGATTTCCAGAGTAGTCTCTTTTGTTCCTTTTCAGACTCCTTAAAAGAAAAGGTCCATTTGAGCACTTGTCACTTCAGGCTCATTAAAAATCGAAGGCGACTAGAGTCATCTTTAACTTTTTCTCGACTCTTAAAAATTGAAAAATCAAGTTGTGTCAAAGCGTCTAAAATTCATTTAATTTGGAATCACATTTTACCCTTTATTTTGAGTTGATCAAGTAATCCACAATCGTGGAAGAAATTCAATCGAAACCCCGTCATTTGCGGAGACTAACGAGTCAACCATCTTTGACTCCGGAAACGAAACTATTTTGGACCAAGCGAACTCGTTTAACTAGATCAAAGTCCCCTAGTTTGCTTGGAACTTGTGTTCCAACATCCTCAGGGACTCTAGTTACTCCAACCATTTCTGGTATCCTTGCCCCCACAGAAGAAGTTCCGCAGCCACGAGAGGACATTAGAGTTGATCCTAGTGTAACGGTAAACACTTCTATTCCTGAACCGACTCCATCTACAGCTGATTCGGAAGGTGTTATCCCTCTGACATCTGTCGCTGTAGAGTCTATACCTTCTTCGGCACCAGAAATATTTTACGGACCTAACGGTCTACCTCTCCCACCTGGATTGATTGCTATAGAAGAGATTGCGGGGGATCTTCCATCCAGTACTCCATTGCATTTTGGAACTGGGATCACCCTATATCCTTCTTCGTCAAAAGTTAGTCTCCCTTCATCGCAAGTTCCTGTAGAATCGCTTGGAATCTTTTGGATAGACTAGATATGTCTGAACAACCATCGAAATCCAGGACTATGTCATCTGACGCAGCAGCAACAGAACCTCCTACTGCTACTCCAACAATGTTCGTTGGTGTACCATCTATCCCAACTATCTCTCAATCGCTAGATGGAGTCCATCCAGGGACTGTTTCAACAGTATGGTTTGTTCCCTTTTGTTCGTCCGGAATAATATATGGAATCTCTTATGTTGAGTCTCAGCAAATTGATCCTTCGCATCAGTATCAATTTGGGTAGTCCGATCCCCAAAGGCCAATCTTTCGTTTGAGCACTGGATTGTCACTGTATGGGGGGCAGTATGCCTTTTCATTGTTCCCCCCGGGAGAACAACCGTATGAGAGTTCACAACAATTTTCGGGTCATGCTGGAATTACATCCAGTGGTTGGGTGCCGGTACTGCCTCAACAACCAAGAGTTGTATACTCAATGCAACAAAGTTACCTGTGTCAAATATCCCCACTACACCGGCTATTGTGATGGTGTTGCAAGTACAAGCATTGTCTGTTGTATGCCAACCTCAAGTTTCTCAGGTCGTAATACAAAAGCCTCTGTCTCCACGATGCAACCACAATCACCGCTTAGTGGTTCCTTAACCGGAGCGACCCAGGTTCGAACAGGTACTATTACCCCTCATCTTGGTCAAATAGCCAATATTGGACAACAACAAATGGCTGGTACAATATCAACAACCGTAATTCCAACAAGCTTACCGAGGCCCGGAGCAACAAAGCTTTGCAGGTAATGGGCAACCGTATATTCAAAACGGTCAACATCAATCATATCATAATGGTTATGCCCATCAGCCTTACCAAAGTTATCAGCATCAAATACATTATGCTGGTATGCAAAGACCCAATGCTTAGGCAATCCCATCTTATCCTGGGTATGCTTCGCCAAACCTGAATCAACAGTTGCCCTTCGAGGCAACTTTAGAGTTACCGGATCTAAATTGGCTAACAAATGATCCAATTGCTTATGCCCCTTGGTGGCCGACGATTCCTCATGAACTTCCGTCAGATATTCCTAAATTTAATGGAAATCTGGGTGAAGACTCGTCGAATCAGGTGATGACCTTTCATCTGTGGTGTTCGTCCAACACTCTCAATGATGATTCGATTAGGCTTCGCATTTTGTAGATAACGTTAACTGGTTCGACAACAAAATGGTACATCGAATTGCCTAGATCTTCATTTGATAACTTCAGCGCCCTTGCCACAACATTATTTACCAATTTTCGGTTACCAATAAGGTACGAAACAGGAACAGAGCTTCTTACCAATTTCAAGCAAACGACGGCCACTCACATATCTGATCATATTCATGAGTGACAACGTTGTCGTAGAATGGTAAAACATATGTTCCTGATCAGCTGCTAGCTGAATGGTTTATTAAGTCATTGTTACCTTCTATTACGGAAGATGTGGCAAAGGGAGGGGCCGCCACTGAAGATCAAGTCATTGCTCGTGCGCAATATCTAGACTTGATCTATACTCAGTCTGGCACGCTCTACGACAAAATCCCTGATGCTCCTAGATTGGAGTTTTCTGTTCCTCCTCCTCCTAAATCAAACAAAGACTCTCATGCCGGCGATGGCGGGATAGGTACGACTAGCACGAAAACTGTAAAGGCTACATCAAAGAAAGCTCATACGGTTTCTAGTCAAAATGAAAATGAGGAAATTCTCGCCTTGGAGGTTAATGTTGTGTCAATCAACAAAGGCAAAGAACCGAAGCAACCAGGAGGCAAGAAGAAAAAGAAAGGGAAAAAGAAGAAATAGGAGAAGTCGTCTCCTGAAAAATCTTCTGCAAACACTTATGGGCAAAGGAAACCCCCTTCGGGGTATCAAATATGTGATGAGGATCATTTGGACGAAATATTGTCCACATAAAGCTGAGATTAAGAAGTTCTTTAAGAATTCAAAAACCTCGGCGGTATTGACTGATCCGTTTCCAAACCCAGGAACCAATCTGGTTGCTAGTGACAATGCTTCCCCATCCCAAGTGCTTATGTTGTCCATTTCAAAACAGCAAAATGATGCTTTGATATCAACAAGGAATAAAGATTACGGGAATCCACAGCTGTCAAACAATAGGGCTACTGATCAGTAGTTCGACAACAACTTCGACCGAAGTTGTGCCACCCATCATTCCTGAGCTAACGATAAAGTTGCCAAAGGGAGTGGTACACAAATTGACATTTAATCCTCGTGCTAGAGCAACACAAAATTATAAGATGGTAGAGGACCTGGCCCAATCGCCGTCGCTATGTCGACACTTGAGGTACTACAAAATTGCCCCTCCCAAAAGCAGGCTCTATTATCAGCAATAGGTGGGATTGACCCAGCGGATTCCAATCTCGTGGCCTTTAATCATAAAGGATATGAACCACAGTTACCAACAAAACTCGCTTTCCTCATCCAAGTGAAAGCCCTCAACAAAACTATTCATCGAACAATTATTGATGAGGGGGCATCTACATGTATTATGTCAATGAGTTGCTAGAAAACATTAGGCTCACCACCCTTGTCGCGGTCGTCAATGACGTTAAAATCATTCGATGGACGGACATACACCCCGCACGGGATTTTAAGTAACTTGCAAGTTGAACTGGGAGGTAAAATAGTAGAAATTGATGTTGAAGTTATCGATGGAAACCTCGATTACAAAATCCTACTGGGAAGGCCCTGGATTTATGCTATGGCTGCAGTTGTTTCAACGTACTTTAGAAAGATTGCATTTCCTTTTCAAGGAGGAATTACAATCGTTGATCAACAAACCTTCCTCCCCAACGGTTCACAAGTTACGGGAAGCATTCCAATGATCCATGGAAGCTCTCATTCGCTTCAAAATATCAGAATAGGCCTCCTAAAAGACCCTACTTTAATGGGTACTTTTTCCCTACCACCTCTGAGTAATTTGGCGGAAGTAGCCACGATGGAAACTTGCAATATAATATCTTCTATATCTAAATGATTCAGAAGATTCCCGAACATTTTGCAAGCATGGATCATCGCTAGGTATTGACCCCAAGCCCAATAGAAATATTGTAGCAATCGATTTTCTTGGCCTGGGGAGCAAACCCAAATCAACTCTCATCGAGTGTTTGGATAGATAGGTCTAAGGAATATGGCACCTCTTCAAATCCTTGGTCGCATGTACATTCTACAGACGAAGGAATCATTCAGTCAATGATGATAGGAGAGGCACCATAGGAAGATCACCACCATCACTCCCATCTTCCGTATTACCACAAAGATTATTCCAATGACCTTAATCATCCCTCAGTTTTTGATTTTCTATCAAATACTGTAAATACAGTGGATTCCGAGGATGGTTCTTATCTCGTGTCGACATCGTTACTGTGTCAACCTCATTAAAAAATAAAATAACTCCCTTTCCAAGTTGAGTCTTTCAAAGATCTCAAAGGTAAACCTTCATTCCAACCACCTTGTGGAATGCAATGAAGCTTTGGGGGCATGCACCTCGATTTGCATCACTATGCTGGGGGCATGTAAACTTATAACAAGCATAGTTTTTCGTTTCAAGCTTGTGTAAACATGAAACAGAATCTGAGCATATGTTGTCGCATGGTTCAAGCTCATTAAAAAAATGAACCAGGCCACGAGCAGTTTTACGTGAAGTTCAAGCTCATTAAAAAATAAACCTAGCAATGAGCATATGTTCCACCAGAGTTTAATCTCATTAAAAAATGAACCCAACTTCGGTAAATAACCATTGCGATCACATTATCATCAGCTTTTGAGCCTTGGTCGTGTTCTTACCATCACCTCTACTCAGTTGTAGCCGATCATACGCCTCCATTTGATTGTTTACCCCTTTTGAGGAACAGCTGCGACGAGTGATTTTGTTAGCCATCTTCTTTACACTGTTGTGATTGGAAAGTTCCAAACCTTACTTGGAACCAGCTGCTACCCGAAATTATCGCTCGTTTCTAAAAAAAACGAGTCTGCTTTAAGCTCTTTTCATCTGACTCGTAAAATATGAAAAGATTGCTGAGCAATTGGCCTCTCCAGCTCGTTAAAACGATCAAAAGTGTTATCCCTCCTCTAGATTTTAATCTTTTTGGACTTGAGGGATTATTACACAAAAAGATCAATTGTTTGTCTTGTTCGGCTCGTTAAAACTATCGAAAAGTTATCCCTTTCATATTATTTTACACTTTTCCAGACTTAAGGGATTACATGACGAAAAAGGAATCCTGGAGTTTTCTTTCCATCCCTTTTCAGACTCTCTAAAATTGAAAAAGGACCGAGTTATCTTTGTCGTTAAACTCGTTAAAACCAATAGCGACAAACTTGTCCATACAGACAAGAGCGAGTTTCACTGTTACTAGGCTTGTTAAAACATAGCGACGGGTTTGCCCGAAGGGAAAATTATAAAACAAGCATATGTTATCCTCCTCAATCTTGACAAAAATAAAGAGGTACTGGTCAGCAATGACTGGGGAAAAATTGGGAAGAAAACTTGAAGAAACTTTATTGGTAGCAAGTCGCTCTTGAACATGACACTTTCACTTCATCACCATGATTGAGTCGGGTTGGGTTATTCCGTTCACCGGTCATATTACCATTGGTACACCATACCATCCATTTCTGGGGTTAATGCTACCTATCCATTTCAGTGTCGTTGATATGTTCAAGAGAAGTCACTCAGAGAATTCACCAACCCAGCTTGTGTCTCATCCGCTACAATACCTTTACGCTTCATTCATTCATGACTGCCACCCTGAACCTTGTATCATCAGATCGTATTCACATCCACAAAATCATTTGCTTTGTTCCGTGTCGTAGATTTGCGATTCATTAATGCCCTCCTATGACAGGTCACTTCTTGTCGACATCAGCTCATTATCCAAGAACTCAACCTAGGAACAACCCTTTCAGTACTTTGAAGCTTGCATGCCTCAATGGCAAGTTTCTCACTTCCGGCGACAGGTTTACATTAATGGCCTTCGACCGAAAGATTTTGCGCGGTGTTCGACATCGACTCATGTATTCACACCACGTGAATTGTACTGCAGTACCTTGAGGGTCATTATCATTATAAATGATTCCTCTCGCGCCTGTTAACAGCTTACATCATTGGCTAGTAATCAGGCGATGTCTTTCCATGTTCGACGCCAGAACATCTTTTCACATGGATCGACTTGTATTTCGGGCGAATATTGAACAAGTTTTTGAAGACCTCGGATCTAGTTTCATCCATCTGGGCTGCGATATATTCAGGAAAATAAAGACATCAAATGTACATCGTTGCTGCACAGATAATCATCCAAGCCAAAGGATGATGGCTCTACCAGAATCATCAGTCTGCCACACAGACAGTTGTCTATCCTATGTACATGAGAATTAATTTATAAAGTTGAGCATGGGAATGCCCGCCTCAGCTAGATCATGAAAATATTATGAAGATAATGTATTGTATTGTATCTTATTACAGGGCGCCTTCCAGTTCGAAAAAACCTCGGATCCTCATGATAAAGCATTTCACCCGACATCTGAAGATTTACGACCTCATGCTTTAGGGGGCAACTATTATAGACATATTTGGGCACTGCAACCCCAATCACATATGTCCATAAATCAAGGGCTTATAAGTCCCTAAAAGTGTTGTTTCATACCCTAAAGGAGCAAGGTCAGCTGATTACATCATCTCCCAGAAGTTCTCCCTAAAAAACTACTCAGAACTGGTCAAAACTAGACCATCTCACTTGCTCCATGGTCAGGGTGCGATGCATCTCACCTACTACACACGGGAGGTGCGATGAATACTGAAAAGTCCTTCTATAGGGTCCGATGAGCGAGAATAGACAAGTGGCAGAGAGAGTTTGCTAAGTGGATGATCAAGGAATCTTCTAGAAACTTCTCATATGACACTTGCCTCTCAGAATTCGCCCAGGGATGAGTAAGAGATCAATGAAATCTCTAAGTGGAACCAAGAACTATCAGTGGAATGACACTAATAAAAAACCCAGAGCTGACTCGCACCTCTACAAATATCTATATATGGATCCCTCATTTGAGAGATCTAGAGGCTGGAATCTTGTATTTTGTAAGGAAGTGTTGTTGGTTTCTTGGTGGAACATCATAGTTTTGGGTGATCTAAGCTTTTCATGAGGTGAAGAAGGGCTTTCATGCTGGGAGGATGACGCTGAGTCAGATCAATGGGTTGTAATCCTCTCTTCTACTCTTTCTATCAATAAATCTATTTGAGTTTTCCTCCATATTCTTGTATGTTTGAGTTGATATATGCATTTGTGTGGTCAATATATCTAGTCCTATATTGTTTATGATTGTAGATCTCTGTGCTTTGATGGTATCATGATGCTTTGACTTTACAGGTGCGCTTTGAAGCGGGGTAAGCAAGGAAGGAGCGGCAAAGATCTTTCAGAGGGGAGAGGAAACAAGAAAGGAGCCAAGCGAAAGATTGAGCTTGGTACTCTCTGCTTCTCTCTCATCTACTTCTCATAAAGGAAAATGAAAGTAACTTTAGTTTGTTTGTTTCTAAGATAGCTACCCGTCTTAGTGTGACTAGCAGCTCTGAATGGACACTAGATTTCCCGATAACAATCCCCCTCTCAGTGTTTCCAATAGGCATCCCTCTGATTTTTCTTGGCATTAAATCCCACATTTGGCCAAGAATTTGGCTCCAATATCACTGTATTATACAATCAGTGATTTCTGCCCAGAATTGACAAAATTTAAACCTTAATTCCACTTAGTTCTTCAACAAACAATTTATAAATAATTCAGAAAATATTTGAGACAACAAGAATGATTCAATGAAAACTTTTACAAACATATCATAAGCACCTAGAGTACTTGCACAATGAATTCTCTTAGAGGCAAAATATAGCTTTTATTAATTTGACAGAGAGAGATACAAAGCTTAATGAAACTTAGGAACCTAATTCATCTCCACAATACAAACAATGATGCTCCAGATGCATAAATGTTAACTTTGCCACAAGAATGACTATTCAAATAGGATAATGCTCTGTTTCAAAGGTGTAGACCAACAATAAGCTCCCGACCTTCCAACTCCAGATGCTCAATCTACCAAATCAATAGAGAATAGTGTCCAACCACTCGTTCTACCAATTATTAAACAATATCCAAGTCTTCGAGTATACTTGCTTCAACAATCATTGATTAATTGATAAAGAAGGGTTCGCGCCAAAGTGAAGAACATGATCTCTATTCTAGCATGCCAACAATATTCAACCTGCTACTAAGATTTTCCCTCTAGTAAATTATTTGCCTAGGTCATAACATAATTGTGCACAGGTGCCAAGTGAGTTTAATCCTACTCAAAATTGATCTGATAATGAATTTCAAATAGCTAGCTTCCAATTGATGAGGATCACACCCAGACATAAGAAAAACCTGTTTTCTGCAAGTGTGCACAAGAAAAGGAGAAATATACCCAACTAGGGAATAAATGACTTCACTCCTCTAATTCTCTGAGATTGATGGATCAAAGATCGATCTTCCCAGACATTAATAGATCTCGTATAACGGATCTTGATCCAATCTTGGAACCCTTTACTCCAGCTAAATCACCTCCATGAAATCAAATAGATGGAAAATAATCAAACCAACTAGGATGATATTCCGTATCACCAAAGTTGGGTTTCCGGCTAGGGTGAAATTGGATCTCACCGAAGCTAGCATGATGATCTCACTTGAGACCCCCGCTTATGGAAAACTCACCCGAACCTCCAATCCAACTGCAAAGAGAAAATATTAAGATCGAATGCCTTCCCTTCCTCCTTCCTTCTTCTTTTACGCTTTCCATTCGGCCTTCTTCAAGTTTCTAGAATTTACTGTCAAGTATCATTGACCATAATGTTGGGAATTTCTGATAATTCTAGAACAAGAAGAACAAAGAATAATGCCCTGTTTTATCACAAGATCTTAACACAGGGAAGCTAAATTGTTTTCTGAAGAACATAGTTCACACATATAAAAAACTTTGTATTTGTTACACAGTAATTTGTCACCATCCCTGTTACTCCTCTTGTCGTACTTTGGAGGACTCATCCCGGGAGTTATAAGAAGTGACAAAGTCTAAAAACACTTGCATTATGTTCCCCTGCGTATGTACTTCATGTTCCCTGAAGACACCTTCTACAGATTATCCCTGAAAAGTGCTCTTTTTCCATTGGCACAGGTCCACAGTATCTTACCCGCGCCAATCACGGAGATCCTCAAAAGAGGGCGCGACCATTGGCGCTCTGTCTTAGAGCAACAGTCGCGCCAACCAAGTTTGGTCATGCTTTTTGCCTTAACGCACGCTCGACTATTGTTTCCTTCATTACATGGAGCTTTTTGAGGATAAAAAATCAGTCTTATGTCGAGCTCTATCCTATCTCCATCTTTAATGGCTTTTGGGGATAATGTTAATCCACAATAGGTGTCCCGTTTCATCGTATCCTCCTCCCTTCTTCATCTATATAAGCTTGTCCTTATGCATTTGACAAGCTAGTCATTAGTCATGGAGTGCTAGATGTTGAGTTCTTGAGTTCTTGGAGGAATGCTAGTTGTGATTATCATGAGTGATAATGAATGCTAGAGAGGTTATGCTGCCGGAGAGGAGAGACATTGCAAGACACATATAGTTGCTCGCCCAGCCAGGAGAGGTTCAACGTCAGAACCTTGGTTGTAACTTTTCATGTTTATTATTAATTAATGAGCGACTGCTATTATAGTTCCAATCTCATTGTCTATTATGGTGATGTGTTGATTTATTTCCTTTCTGACTGAAATATAGTTATGCCTTGGTAGATTTTATGTTGGTATCTGTCTCTTCCTTTGCATGTGCAGGTGTCCGTTTATGATCTGCTGGAGCGAGGGAGCGGGAATATCAACTCTGCTTCAACCATAGCGTTGGATTCCAGGTTGGTCTTCTTAATTCACCTTTAATGCATAACTAGGAACTTGCGTGGCCGCGTGGTTTGATTGTGGCTAGTTCTGTTTTAGGCTAGTGGGATTGCCTCTGTCCGCAGAGGGGATTTACCTATCCAACAATTTGGCGACTCCGCTGGGGAGAAGCTATTTGAAATTTGTCTTGCATGTTAATTTTCTTCTGCTTGCTTGAGTGAATGAGCTTCCTGGGTCAGTTTTGAGTTTATTCTTTACTGTTTGACCCATCTGAGCACTGTCAACCCGACCTGAGGTCGTATTATTTATTTTTCTAGCCGGCAAGCTTGATTGGCGCGGTTATTACTCTGACAGTCGCGCCAGTTGGTGCATGTTGCTCAAAAGCAACTCGCGCCAATCCATTGGTAGCGCAAGTTGCAGGCTGACAGTCGCACCAGCCCTGTAAGTTTTGCCTGTGTGTGGATGGAAAGCTCTTTCAGCCTCTTTTTATATCTCTTACAGCCTCTGGAAGTGTGTTGAACCTCTGTTTGACTGGTTTTAGCCTTTATCCTTCAGTTGTTTGCTTATTTCTATTGATTTTCGCCTCAGCCCTAGAACATCTAGTGACTTTGCATGTCTAGACTTCTGGGGGAAGTTTCGGTCTCTTGATTATCCAGTCAGCTTGTTGGTTGTGTCCTGCACCTATCCAGTGATTTGTTAAAGGTTGATCTTCTATACTCTGAGTGATTCACTTCTAGCCTCTTTTGATTTTGTTTGACTTCATTCGAACTTAGATTACATGGTTCATTGAATGTCTTTGTGTTTTTCCTTGCTTGCATAAGTTCATTTTGGTGTTTTAGAATTAGTTCTATTTGATTGAGTGAACTTGGATTGTGCATATCTCTTAAGATTTGTTTAAATGCATCATGCCATCTTAAAGGAAAGAAAAAAAAAATATCTTTTGCATTCTATTAGTTAGCATTTGTTGTTATTTGTTGCTATTAAAAAGAAAAAGAAAAAATTTCATTTCTTGTTATTAGCTGCATTAGGATCTTTGTTGTTTGTTGAGTGATCATTTCGTTTGTGTAAAGATCTCAACCCTCCTGTAGATAGAATTCATCGAATCAAATGATATAATTTTGGCATATAGTTTGCATTTAAGAAGTCTTTGAGATATCACATACGGTAGGACCAAAAAACTGAAACATAATCGAAGATAAACTTTAAAATAAACTCAATGAACATAACAACGCATTGGAACATAACGCAAATACTCTAGAGGTCTAGGTTAGAGACGTGTTCCGGCGTCTTTAAACCTGGTAGTTTATCGTCGAGTGGTTGGGTGATTCCTCCACGGTGAAACGATAGGTGCCAATACGGACTGTGCTCCCACGTACCGTCGCGTATATATTGGGAGACCCCTATAGGAATAAAGCCTTTATCCATAGGAAGCCGTGTCAGCCGCCCTACGATTCTCAATGCAGTGAACAAAGCATTCACGAAGATCAACCACCCGTACCCTAAAAAGTATTCTGTGGTTTTGCGAAAAGTTTGGCACACCCTCTACCTAGAATTCCAGAGCAGTCACTTTTGATCCTTTTCGGACTCCTTAAACGAAAAGGTGCCTGTGAGCGTCTTGTCACTTCGTGCTCATTAAATATTTGAAGGAGACTAGAGTCATCTTTTATCCTTTTCTCGACTCTTAAAAAATGAAAAGGTTAAGTTCAGTGTCTTAAAATTTATTGGCCACGATAACATCTACCCAATTAGATTTTGTTTGCGTTAGCTTGAGTAGGATTATTTCTCGTTCAATGGCATCCTTCCCTGAGCCCACCGGCCAAGGTGTCCCCCCTGATGGAAACCCTCGTCCATTTCCTGCTGTTGGAAATGTCGGTGTTCAGTATATCGCAACTTTGTCTTTGCCTGGGTTAACCATCAGTTTGCCCGTATGGTTGTTTTGAAACTCGGTGGTCTCAAGTGTGATAACTTCTGCTCCGAATGAAACCACCTCCCAGGTAATACCCACTTCAAATGTTACTTCCGAGGTCAATGCCGTCCAATCCACCACGGAAGACAAAGCCTCGAAAGCAAAGAAGAAAAGGAAACCGAAGAATAAGCCAAATCAACCCAAGCAGGAAGCCCCTAACCCTCCGCCCGATGAGGGTGCCAAACGCAAACCCAAGTATCCTTGTTTTATCTGCGATGAGGATCACTATACCAAGGATTGCCCGAGGCGGTCCGAAGTTAGTCGTTTGTTAAAAGGCACCCCTGGGACTCCTGCGGTGCTCAAAGAGCCCTTCCCACCCAACACACTCAGAAAACTCAAATGGTGGCTGACCCATCTCAGCCTCCCTCTTCCTTTGGTTCTCAAGTGTTTATGGCCGGAACGATACCCATCAATATCAGTACTCGAACAAAATATTACCCGCCATCTACCGGGAAGGAGCCTGAGATACCCTCTAGTGCTCCTCCTTTCAGTTCGGGTCCACCACCGCCTCCTCCACCCAAACAACGTCTTGCTGATTCCGAGGTGGACCCTTCCCCTTCTTCGCCTACTGATGCGTCCTCATCTTCTACTTCGCCTGGTGAACCTCTGGATTCAAGTAACCAGGTGGCTAAGAAGAAAAAGAAGAAGAAGACCAAGAAGAAGAAGACTCGTAAACCAGAGGTTAAAGGTATAAGCCAAGTCGAGCCACCTTGTGCTCCTCCGCGGAAGGTCAAATTTCCTTGTAAGTTGTGCAAGGAAGACCACCTTCTCCGCGATTGTCCTAGCATTCCTAGGGTTTTAGAAGTATGGTCTCATGATCCGAACCACCCTGCATCGTCCTCAGTAGATCGTGGCGATGTTACCTTATCACCTGGAAACGGTAAGGGAAAAGAGAAGATTCGAATCCCTTGTAAACTTTGTGAAGGCAATCATCCCCTTCAGCTTTGTCCATTCATGGATAGAGCCTCTATTGTATTGGAAAGTCTTACAGCTCCCTCAACCCAACTTCCTACTGGTTATCAACGTCTTTCTGCAATTACAGAACGTTCCCATGCTGACAAAGAAATCAACCAAGATTCCTCTCTTGTCCAGCCTCCGCTTCCTGAATCTGGCTCTTTCGAGCCTGTTCCAGACCAACCATTGGTCGGAAAGAGCGTCGACTCGAGTTCACCACCCGCCGACCACTCTATTTCGGAAGAGCATCAAACTCATGTTCTTCTCATCTCCTCAGATTCTCCTACATCTGGAAATACCCCTACATCTGAGAGTCCTACTGCGCTCTCCCACGAGCAGGGGGGCAATCATACGATTCCCCCACCAAGTAGTTCAGTCGCTTTCTTTGACTGGAGACGTTTGACTACCTTCCGCCTCCCATCTCATGTGCCTTTTTGGGTCATGGTACACGCCTATGACAAGGCAATACCTGGCACTGTTTTGGATGAGGGTGCATCTGTTAGTCTTATGTCTGCTACTACTTGGCAAGCTTTGGGTTCCCCACAGCTTGTGCCCGTAGCATCGAATCTGACTGCTTTTGACGGAGGAACTAGCCAACCATTAGGGATCCTTCCAAAGTTCCCTATTACTTTGGGAGGCAAGACCGTCTATATAGACGTATCAGTTACCCAAGGTGCTTTAGATTTCAATCTTCTCCTTGGTCGTGACTATGTTTATGCCATGGGGGCCCTTATTTCTTCACTTTTCCGTGTGGTTTGCTTTCCACACAATGGACGAATTGTGACTATCGATCAATTATCATTCGTTAGTCCATGGGTCCCCCCTGCGCAGTCTTCATCCCCTCCTGGTGTTCATCCACCAGTTGCATCTGCCTCATCGCAGGTCAACTACGTGGCCACCTATCCCGTGCTTGTATCCAGTGATGCCACCGTCGTGCATAGTGTCTTGGGGGCATTGGGTCCTAACTTCCAAGATGTTGACCACCCACCGAGAGAGGCACTCTTGGAAGCCCCGACTTCCTGTTCATTATGATGAACGTCGGACTGAGGATAGTTCTTTTACTGTGTCAACCTCATTAAAAAATGAAACAACTCCCTTTCCAAATCGAGTCTTTTGATTAAGATCTCGTAAAATACAAGTCGAGTCTTTCACAGATCTCGAGAGTGAACCTTCATTCCATCCATCTCGTTGAATGCAATGAAGCTTGGGGGGCATGTACCTCGATTTGCATTATCATGCTGGGGGCATGCAAATTTATAGCAAGCATAGTTTTTCGTTTCAAGCTTGTGTAAAAATGAAACCGAATCCAAGCAGAGTTCTCCATGGTTCAAGCTTGTGTAAAAATGAACCCATACCTGATTTACATCTTGTGATTGTCGTTTATCTGCTAAATTCTGCTAGATGAGCCTTGGTTGTTTCATTCTATCGCCACCATCTCTTTGGCCAATCATATGCTTTCACTTGGTTGTTTCTCCTTTCTTGAGGAACCGCAGCGATGAGTGGTTTTATTTAGCCCGCCTCTTAACCTTTACATGTTTCGAGTAAGTTCCACCATTACCGGAACCAGTTGCTACCCTTTATACCACTCGTTCCTTTAGGACGAGTCGCCTTTACACTCTTTTCTGACTCGTAAAATATGAAAAGATTGCCGAGTATTTTTCCCTTTTGACTCGTTAAAGAAAATAAAAATGGAGGTCTACTTTCAGCTCTTTTCTGACCATTTAAAGAGGAAAAGATGGCCGAGTCACTCCTCTTGACTCGTTAAATGTTAATAAGGGGCGGTCGTTTTAAGTTCTTTTTGTCGACCGTTAAAACATAAAAAGATTACCGGGTTTTTGTCGTTTCGGACTCGTTAATGGTTACGAAACGACGTGGTTTTGATCACTTTTTTACTTTTTCAGGTCGAAATCACTAATTATGAAAAGTACTCCTCGATCGTAATGGTCGGGCGGTTCTTTCGGGTATTATTTTATACTTTTTCGGGCCTGAGAGACACAACTTTACGAAAAAGGACATCCCTGGAGTTTCCTTTTCTGCTGTCTTTTCAAACTCTCTAAACATGAAAAGACGTCGAGTTCTTCCTTTGTCAAACTCGTTAAAACCTGATGACATCGGATCTTGTCGAAATGACACACCACAAGCATATGCTATCCCCATCAAGCTTGTTAAAAATAACTGGGGTACTCATCAGAAATGGCGGGGGAAAAAATGAACCATAATTACCGTCGTGTCGGCAGTATGTCACTCTTGAACATGGCACTTCTCTGCTTTCATGTCCAGGGTGGGGATATCTCATCTCATATTTTTCACTTGCTTCCATGGACTTGGGTACCCTATTTGACCTCTCATCTACTCATTGCCTCGTCATCATGACCTTTGATACATTGATGTCAAATACTGCCAATTCCATTAATGTGCCACCGATATGTTCAAGAGAAGTTGACCTCTGCAAAGAAACAACCTCCCTCTGATAGTTCGCACAATCTTGATTCACAACATTATCTCTCTGTCTCGTGTCGATGATGTGGGAAACATTATGGCCCACCTTCGATCAAGGTCACTTCCTGTCGACTTCAGCTCATTATCCAGGAAGTTGATCTAGAGACTCCCTTCCGGTGCCTTGGAGCCTGCATGCCTCAATGGCAGGTTCTTCATGTTCGACATGAGGTTTTCATCATTGGCCTCCGATCGAATGATTCTACGGGTGTTCGACTTCAGATCATTAATTCGCACGCCGTAGATTGTACCTATAGTACCTTGAGGGCCATTGTCATTATTGGTGGTACCTCTCGCGTCTGTTAACAGTTTCCACTATTGACTGGTAATCAGACGATGTTCATGCATGTTCGACTTCAGCTCATATATTCACATGCTTGAACTTGTACTCTTGTTCGGGTCGAGATGGAGCGCAAGACCCTGGATTGTGTCTGTTGTAATCCAGGCGTGATTCTTGATACTTGACTCATTCACTGGATGGCTGCGACCATACCTGAGTCAATTCATTGATCCTAACCAGGTGGCTGCGTCCATACTATGGATCTAGATTATTTATGTACTCTCTTATGGATGGTTGCGACCATACCAAGTACATTATGTAATTGAACTATCAGTCATGTCTCTTAACACAGATCCTCGGCGACAGCAACTATATGTGTTCTTATGTGTTCTTGTGTGTTCTTGTAAAGCATTTCACCCCTCTCCACCTCTCGGACCTCATGCTTTAGGGGGCATCTGTTACACAGTAATTTGTCACCATCCCTGTTACTCCTCTTGTCGTACTTTGGAGGACTCATCCTGGGAGTTATAAGAAGTGACAAAGTCTAAAAACACTTGCATTATGTTCCCCTGAGTATGTACTTCATGTTCCCTGAAGACACCTTCTACAGATTATCCCTGAAAAGTGCTCTTTTTCCATTGGCACAGGTCCACAGTATCTTACCCGTGCCAATCATGGAGATCCTCAAAAGAGGGCGCGACCATTGGCGCTCCGTCTTAGAGCAACAGTCGCGCCAACCAAGTTTGGTCATGCTTTTTGCCTTAACGCACGCCCGACTGTTGTTTCCTTCAATACATGGAGCTTTTTGAGGATAAAAAATCAGTCTTATGTCGAGCTCTATCTTATCTCCATCTTTAATGGCTTTTGGGGATAATGTTAATCCACAATAGGTGTCCCGGTTCATCGTATCCTCCTCCCTTCTTCATCTATATAAGCTTGTCCTTATGCATTTGACAAGCTAGTCGTTAGTCATGGAGTGCTAGATGTTGAGTTCTTGAGTTCTTGGAGGAATGCTAGTTGTGCTTATCATGAGTGATAATGAATGCTAGAGAGGTTATGCTGCCGAAGAGGAGAGACATTGCAAGACACATATAGTTGCTCACCCAGCCAGGAGAGGCTCAACATCAGAACCTTGGTTGTAACTTTTCCTGTTTATTATTAATTAATGAGCGACTGTTATTATAGTTCCAATCTCATTGTCTATTATGGTGATGTGTTGATTTATTTCCTTTCTGACTGAAATATAGTTATGCCTTGGTAGATTTTATGTTGGTATCTGTCTCTTCCTTTGCATGTGCAGGTGTCCGTTTATGATCTGCTGGAGCGAGGGAGCGGGAATATCAACTCTGCTTCAACCATAGCGTTGGATTCCAGGTTGGTCTTCTTAATTCACCTTTAATGCATAACTAGGAACTTGCGTGGCAGCGTGGTTTGATTGTGGCTAGTTTTGTTTTAGGCTAGTGGGATTGCCTCTGTCCGCAGAGGGGATTTACCTATCCAACAGTATTCATTAAATAAAAACTGCTGTTACAAAAAAAGATCTTCCTCTCTCAAAGGGATTACAACCAGAGAACGCTTCAGCTCCACAAAAAATTACTCTGTCTCTATTTTGAAATTTTACACTGTTGTGTGTAAAAATTTCTTACATTTATGCTGCTGCATATTCCATTACAAAAAAAAACTTACATTCGCCCTTCTACGCTGCTGCGTATTCTTTGCATTCAACCTGCTGAAAAAAATTCCTCTTACATTCGCTGCTGCGAGTTTTTCCCATTCCAATACATTCACAAAAACTGGACATTCACGCTCTGCTGCATTTTGCCCTCTTTTTCATTCGCGCTCAGCTGCGCTTCACTTACATTTCTCAACGGACAACAACAAACATTATATTCACGCTGCTGCGTGCTCCCTTTCGTTTTCTTCAACAAACAAAAACATTACATTTCAATCTCTGCACTGCTGTGCATAAAAGTTTCATTCATATGAGCTCGCGCTGCTGCGCATTACATTTCAACAACACAACAGAAAAACTACATACCTGTTCAACAACATAAAACAAGGCATATATGTTTTTACATCCCATACTCCCGTGAAAAATAAAAATGAAATAAATTCTTCATCTACTTTCAACAACCGGAGTAAAAATTTCATTAATTGTTGTACTGATAAACTGGCGGTCAACGAGAGTTGCACTTCACGTCACACAATATGTTGCAGGCCTGTGCGCGACTGTTGATCTAATCCAACGGCTGTCAAAACATATCATGCGGCTCTATCTGCTGAAGTTTACGCTCCGGAGAAAAACTGCTCTGACAAAATTTCTATGCACGTGTCAGTCGATGATTGTTATCGCTTCCCCTTGGAAAAATACCACTGTCTGGCAAAGAGAGGTGCGGGGAAATCAAGCGGTTTCCAAAAACTGTTTGTGGTCGCTGGCGCTGCAGTTGAAATTACATTTCAACGCTCCCTTTTAATTTCAACTGCTAGGTTATCAGTCATACCCAGACATTTTCTCAAAAATTCAAAACTTTTCTGCCCCAATGGTTTGGTCAGAATATCTGCAACCTGACCTTGAGTTCTGCAGTGTTTTAAAACAATTTCTCCATTGTTCACCAATTCCTTGATGTAATGAAACCTTGTGTCAATGTGTTTCGTTCTCTTATGAAACACAAAATTCTTGGATAATGCAATAGCTGAGCTATTGTCACATAAAATCACAGTTCCTTTACTTGTTCTTGGTATAAACTCCTTAACATCCTTCTCATCCAAATTTCTTGACACACTGCTGCTGTAGCTGCCACATATTCTGCTTCTGCTATAAACAATGCTACAATAGGCTGTTTTTTTTAAGAAGCCCATGAAATGGCTCCTGAAACATGATCTTCATCAAAGAATGGTTGTTAATATAGTTCAACAAGGATATCATAAGGACCCGTTCACTAATAGCTTCAACGATAATGATTAAGAATTACAGGCTCCCCCTAACTGTATGCATCGTCTCCTTTTGGCAGAGTCTTCTCAAAAGAAGCTTAGATTGGCTGGAGAGCTCAAGGGACTTTCGGACTGTATTTCCTTCCTTCTCCATACTTGTGTAACTTTCTTCTTTTGCATGGTTCTAGCTTGTGTAAGAGCCCATGTTAAGTTACAATCACGTGCCATATGACCAATGTTATGACACTTGAAGCATTCTACATTGTTCATGAATAAGATTTCATGATTTCTTCTTGTAAAATTGTTTCTTGGAGGTTGTCGGAGACTATAACATCTATCTCTATGAGATGCTTTACAGTCTTTTGCCATATGACCAAAGTTTGAACAAGAATAACAATAACCAAAAAATGAACTTTGGTACCTGGGAGATGGAGGTTTCCTTGATGTACTTCTGAAGCCTTTTTGCCTTGAGATCCTTTAATGATAACCATTGCCTCTTGCCTCTTTGACATCATCTACATTTCTTTTTGGAGCTGGTTTTCTACTTGGAGCAACATTTCTTCTTGGAATAGGATTTCTTCAATTGTAGCCTTGCTTTTTCTCCTTGCCTTTGCTGGAACTGGGAGCATCACAATTTCTTTCTGGCTTCTTCACATCTCTTTTGCTTAAAGAATTTTCATTCTTGTTTGAGGGTTCACCTACATACCCGAGTCCCGATTTATCAGATGGACATCTGTGATAGCTGAGCATGTCATCCAAGGCTTGAGAGCTCTTCAAGATTTTGTTCATCCCTTCAACCTTTTTTCTGAGGAGGACAATCTCTTCTTCCAATCTTTCACATTCATTATTCTTCTTTGCAAGTTGTTCCTCAGTTTCTTCCTTGCTACGAGTAGCTTCAGCTGCTACTATTTTAAGGGAGATGATATCTGACTTCATTTTGAAGATTTCTTCATTCTTTGCTTGACTGCTCTCTATTTTCTTCTCAGCTCCTTGTGCCTGTTTCCTGGCTTCTTGTAATTGAGACTTAAGGGAGGAGACCTCTACTTTGTACTGACCAATCTCTTCCATGGCAGTCATAAGTTGAGCGAGGAGTTATTCTACAAAGTCCTTTTCATTCTTTTCATCTTCTAGGTCTGCTTCAGCCTTGATGTCATCATTCTCATTTTCAGTTTCTATGATGGGTTCAGGATCTCCTTCTTGATTGATAGTCATGGTCAATGCTCCTTTTGAGTGAAGGTCATGAAGTTTTTCCCATATATCCTTTGCTGATAAATGTTTTCCTAGATTCTTCTTTACAGAATCAGGTAGCCCATTCAAGATTGTCTTTGCTGCTTTTGCATTGTACACCTTGGATTCTCTATCCATCTTGCTATCATCAATCACTGATTCCCATATTTCAATCCCTTGAGACTGTAAGAAAGTCCTCATTCTTGCTTCCCATATATTAAAGTTCCCATTTAACCTTGGAGCCTCATCAAATTGATTGTCTTCTATTTTAGTAGTAGAGGGAGACACATCCTTAGGAGGACTGGAGACTTTCTTCCTTGACCTCGCCATTTGTGTTCTAAATGTCGACCTTCAAGGTGTTAAGCTTTGAATGAAGGAACCCGGCTCTAACCATTCTTGCACTCTTAACTGTGCTTCAAAATACTTGACTGTGTATTTAAAATAACTAACTGTCCTTAACAAAAAAAACTAATCTTGAGAAATACTTTGGATTTTTTTTTATTGAGTCTTCACACTGCTGGAGAAGCTGCTGCAACAAGAAATCCTTCCTTCAGCTTCTTTGACACCTTCAAAGAGCATGGACAAGCTCTGATACCATGTTGGGAATTTTTTATAATTCCATAACAAGAAGAACATAGAATAATGCTCTGTTTTATCACAGGATCTTAACACAGGGAAGCTAAATTGTTTTTTGAAGAACAGAGTTCACACATATAAAAACCTTTGTATTCATTAAATAAAAACTGCGGTTACAAAAAAATATCTTCCTCTCTCAGAGGGATTACAACCAGAGAACGCTTCAGCTCCACAAAAAATTACTTTGTCTCTTTTTTGAAATTTTACATTGCTGTATGTAAAAATTTCTTACGTTTATGATGCTGCATATTCTATTACAAAAAAAAACTTACATTCGCCCTTCTACGCTATTGTGTATTCTTTGTATTCAACCTGCTGAAAAAAATTGCTCTTACATTCGCTGCTGCGAGTTTTTCCCATTTCAATACATTCACAAAAACTGGACATTCACGCTCTGCTGCATTTTTCCCTCTTTTTCATTCACGCTCAGTTGCGCTTCACTTACATTTCTCAACGGACAACAACAAACATTATATTCACGTTGCTGCGTGCTCCCTTTCGTTTTCTTCAACAAACATAAACATTACATTTCAATCTCTGCACTGCTGTGCATAAAAGTTTCATTCATATGAGCTCGCGCTGCTGCGCATTACATTTCAACAACACAACAGAAAAACTACATACCTATTCAACAACAACATAAAACAGGGCATATATGTTTTTACATCCCATACTCTAGTGAAAAATAAAAATGAAATAAATTCTTCATCTACTTTCAACAACCGGAGTAGAAATTTCATTAATTGTTGTACTGATAAACAGGTGGTCAACAAGAGTTGCACTTCACGTCACGCAATATGTTACATGCTTGTATGCGACCGTTGATATAATCTGATGACTGTCAAAACATATCGCGCGGCTCTATCTTCTGAAGTTTACGCTTCAGGGAAACACTGCTTTGACAAAACTGTTGTGCACGTGTTAGTCGATGATTGTTATCGCTACCCCTTGGAAAAATACCACTGTCCGACAAAGAGCGGTGCGGGGAAATAAGGCAGTTTCCAAAAATTGTTTGTGGTCGCTGGCGCTGCAGTTGAAATTACATTTCAACACATAATACCATGAATACCATCGAAAAATACCATCAGTAAATACCTATGGAAAATACCACATCTTCCCTAGTTATTTATGAAAATCCCTTCTATTGCCCCTTCTTATTATAAATCAAGGGTCCTCTTCTTCCAAAACTCCCCCTGTTGCTAGCCTAAGGGAACAAAGGGCCAGTGAAGGTGACATCTTCCAACAATTAGTTGGTTGGGGATATTACACAATAAAACATAATAGAGTTGCAGCGCTCTAACTTGATTTTTTATTTCTTAAACTGATTGAGGATACAAGAATAAATAGACCCCAAAAAACTTAGAGAGAATCCTCTAGAAAGATCATGGAAAATGATAATTATGCCAATTTTATGTTACACATGTGCATGACTAATTATTTCTAAATTTAAATTGTATTAGAAACTACTAGAAAATACTAAAAAATTGAGAATAAGTGGGAGTAATTAACATATTCCAACACCCCTTAATGACAACCACTATGTTTGTTAGTCTAAGTCCCAGCTAAGCTTACAACACTTGAGATAAATACAATAGTTGTTATGTGGATTGTTCGTAGCTCTATGCGATATAAGCTTTTTCTTCATTTTTTTGCAAGCTTTATATTCTATGTACTTTTATTTCTTCTTCAGCTTCAACTTTACTTTGGTCTTCTTCTTGAATATTTTGTTGCCCTCTTCAATATCATCGTCTTATTTATCTAATTTTTCTTTTGCTTATGCATGTATTTTAATGACTGCTGATTGAACTTTTATGTTGACCTGTGTAAAATAAAAAAATAGTATCTTCATTTTCTTTCATCGCCTCTTTTAGAGCTGCAATAGCTTCAACAACTCTTATGAGGGCTTCAACAACTCTTATGGTTTCCTCATTTTCTATGTTCCTCCTTTTGTATTTTGTTGTAGTGATTGTAGGTTTTCTATGGCAACTTTCATCTCCATCAAACTTAGATTTGCAAGCTACTCTTCAAGAAAAAACTAGTTCAACCTTATAATCAAATTCAATATTCACTATGAGGGTCTTCTCACTAGTTGCTGGTAGTGCAAAAGTGGTTTCAATTTCGTTTACCACAAGTGTATCTGCAGAGTGGGATTCCCTTTCTGTGCCATGTTCAAACTCTAAATCTCATACATAATCACTTTGTTTTTGCAATTTCTTCGACTGTATTGTGCAGGACAATTGTAGTCTCCATGTATTGGATACCTTCTTCGATGAGCTCTACCATAACTTTCCCCGTTATTGTTTTTGCTTCCTCATCTCTAACACTATGTGGCTTGGCTTGGAGTTTCTCGGTATTGTTCTTCCTTTCACTATATGTCATTTCAAGAATGTTCCATGCCTAGCTATGGTTGCTGCTGCAATCTTGGAAAGAATGTTGTCATCTAAGCCTTCAACAAGGCTGTTGTATCATCATTCCTGTTCACAAAGAGTTGATCCTTGTGACATTGTTTTAAACAATGCTGTTGTATCATCCTTCCTGTTCACAAAGAGTTGATCCTTTCATCTTGTGCCATTGTTTTGTATGCTGTTATATTTGGGATTCTTAGAACCCATGCAAAACAATATACCATAATTCAAAGGAAATAATGCAACATTTTATATGTGGCTTTTTATGATAGACTATTTTGTTCTTTGATTTTCAGGGACGAGGGGCAACTGTTTGGAATAAATTGTGGGACGCGTGTTGAATGCCATTGACAAAACACCATTGAAATTTGTGGCCGAACACCCAACGGGATTGAGGGAAAAGTTACATGAATTTGAAAGCAAAGTAATCCAGCGGCAAAAGGAAAAGGTTGTGGGAATTGTGGGTCTAGGCGGTGTTGGAAAGAAAACACTGGCCAAGGAATACTTCAGCAAGAGGAGATTACAGTACAGTCGATCATGCTTTTTATATGATGTCAGAGAAAAAGCAGTGAGTGGCTCTTTACCTTCTTTGCAGAGGAAACTGCTCAAGGACTTGACTGAATTGGATCTGCAGATAGACAGCATTGATGAAGGTATAGAGAAACTTATAAAGCATCTCTCGTCCTCCTCTCACTTTCTTATAATTTTAGATGGCGTAGATGATGCCCGGCAACTGCGACCGTTTTTTCCAATTAGAGATTTCCTTAGCCCCAGCAGCTTGATTTTGATTACGTCTCGTGACAAGAAAATCCTTAAAATAGCAAAAATCAAAGAGACATCATTTTATGAGCTAAAGCGTCTGAATTTAGAGCACTCCAAAGAGCTCCTGTTTTCATGCCTTCCATCAGTCATACCCTCTACCAGAATTTGAAGATCTGGTATATGGTTTTCTAAAAGCCTGCGATGGACTGCCATTGTCATTAAAAGTATTTGGTGTGCTCGTTTCCGGTGAAAATGATAATGTTTACTGGCAAGAAACATTGAATCGGCTTAACAGCATACTACCTACTACTGAGATACATGAGCGACTTAAAATTAGTTATGACTCGCTTAGTACAGAGGATCAAGAGATATTCTTAGATATTGCTTGATTTTTCACAGGAGAAGACAGAGATACAGCACTAAGAATATGTGGCTCAGTTGGGCCACTTTTAGATCTAAAGAATAAGTGTTTAATGGAAGTTGACACTGAAAATAAGATGAAAATTCATAATCATATCAGAGATATGGGAAGACATATTGCAGAAAATGTAAGTCCCCGTCGTCTTTGGCGTTAGCAGACCAACTACATTGATGATTTGTTGAAGAAATCGTCATGTGTGAGTCCTTCATTCATTTAAATGTTTGTCTTTGGGTTTAAAGATAAATAGGGTTTGTTTATTTGCCAAGAAAGAAATACCTGTGTAACTTGTATAATTTTCTTGAATGAACAGGTAAACATCGATGTCCGCGGAGTTACCATGGATGGTCCCTCCGAGTTCAATGCACAGAATACTCGCCACCTGATGAGTGAGATGTCATGGTACAAAAGATGGAGTCATGAGTTGTTTGGGAACTGTCTGAGGCGTCTATTCGACCATTTCCATTTTTGTGGCATTTTGAATTTGCAGATTGTCGCGGCTGAAGATGCTTATTTAGAACGCATAGTGAGGACGGCTCGAGCACCACATCTCCAGTGGATCCGCTGGTATAAGTGTACACACTCTTCTCTTCCTTCATGGATTCCATGGAGAATTTAAAAGTTTTGGAAGTGGCGGGGAGAAATTTAAGAATATCGTGGGAGCGTGAATCTCAGGTATGTTTACTTTTCTTTCCTCGATCATTTCACTTTATTTTTCAGCGAAAATCATCATATATATTTTTCTGATAGTTCAAATGCGAAAATTGCAGGTTCCTCGCCGGTTGCGAGAGATAAGTATCTGCGCTCCCCTTTCAGGGTTTCCCAAGTCCGTAGTGCAGCTGAAGCATTTTTAAAAGATTGTCATATGCCATGCACTATTCAAAACTTTGCCAGAAGAACTTTGTGATGTGCATTCTTTGAAATGCTTAGTGTTAAGAAACTGTTCAAAAATTATTTCGCTTCCTGATTCATTGGAAAAGCTAACGAACCTCCAGGTAATAGATTTGACAAATGCTTCCAGTTTGCAGTTGCTTCGGAATTCTTTTGGGAATCTAATTGGACTTGAATATCTATCTTTGAGAGGCTGCCCCAATTTGACAGTCTCCAACGACACATTTGGAAATATTACCACCCTGAAATACTTAGATCTTCAAGGTTGTAGCAATCTGAAGGAATTGCCTCCCCAAGTTGCACATCAATAGTCCTTCGTAAGATTAGATATGTCTGCAAGGATCTTAAATGAATTAACTGGAAACGGTATTGGAGACCTATCCAAGATGGAAGTTTTGGATTTAGGAGGAGGTCGTTTGTTGAAAATGCCGCTACTTTTGCTCGTTCTAAAGAACTTGAAGGAATTGTGGCTCTTCGATTGCCCTGTTAGCTACCTATACCAATAGGTTTCATATTTCATGATTGGCTATGAAAGGACCAAATATGCTCTGCTTTGATAACTCAAAGATCACATATTTCCAAGAGAATCCAATCTATGTATATAGCTAGGTATGGACTTAAGATTTTGATGGATGGTCCAACAGTCTAATCTGGATCATTCCATGGTTTAAATTTGCAGTTGTAGAATAGAGAAGAAAGTTTGTCCAAACTGTTTAATCTTGGCAGACAAGTAGTTCAGGTAGAGAAGAAAAGGCTCCCAACAGCTTAATCTGGGACCTTGGAAGAAATAAGAGTAGAGGTAGATAGAAATAACAAAGAAAAAGCCAAAGAAAAGAAAAGGCAAGTAAGGATCTGCAAGTCCAAGTGCACCCTCCAAGAAGAAATAAAAAATGTTAGGCAAATAGTTGGGTAAGTAGTTGGGGGTTGCAGAAAGGTTATCTTTACCATTGTAGATGTGTTAACTGTGGTTACCAAGGCAAAGTCTATCAATTGACAAGGTGTTCACCTTCATCAAGTTACAGCAAGGAGCATGACTAACCTCCCTCTTTCCCCCTTCCATTTCATTACTAACATCCCCTCTTCAGCTGAGATTCATGGAAGAAGATCATGGTTTCATGGCGGTTCTTATTCATTCAGAAGCCACATTTCTTGTGTAAAAATCTTTTCATTTTGACCTACTCTTTAAACCAAGTGTTTCACAAACAGACTCAGTGTTTTCTCCCTTTGTTCACCCCCCATTCATACTAACTTTAACTTTACTATGTAAATCCCTATATCACCTTTCCCCTATTAGTATTAAACACCATGGTGTATAAACCCCAAATTTTGTATAAATACCCCTCCCCTTGGCATTATAGCCAATAAGTCCTATGTCAGGGATCAAAGTGACATCTGGCCACTTGGATGAACCTACACCTCATCCCCCCCTTTCCTCAAGTCATTCCACTCACTAATCTGTTATTTGCCAAGAAAAACCTTACAAAACCCCTTTACCCATGAAAACCCTTGAAACTACCAAAAATCCCGAAAAAACCCACGTTCTGTTGCCTAACAAAAGTTTGCGCATATATTCGATTTTCGAAATATATTGAAAAAGCATTAAAAAATATGTATTTATTCCTCCGCCCGCTGCCTTATCCACCTATCACGTCATCGCCCTGACAGCCGTCCGATCTGATCTAGAGCATCCAACGGCTCTTATCACATCGGAGCGGCTCCGACGTCCGCCGTTTACCCGCCGTCTATACCGGTCACGTCACTCCCCCGATAGTCGTTGGATCGAGCCCTCCAGATCCGACGGTCAGCATTGATATCGGAGCGGGTCTCACGTCCGACGGATATCGTCCGATATTCGTAAAATGGTTACGTCACTCGGCTGCCACGCGTCCTCGCCACAGCTTGTCGGAGGTACGTCTGACAGATTCCCCCCCGTACCATAAGCGGTGCGATATGAAACCGCTGGTTGTTTCTGGTTTCAGCTTTTCCGCCTATGCTACGTCACCTCCGCGTTAACCCACGTCACTGCCACCATGCCGTCACGTCAACCCTTGCGCCTGACCATCGGCCGACCTGTCCTGCCACTTCACCATCCCCGTGGACCAATCAGAGCCCGCCACCTCACCTATGACGTCAGCCGGCCCAGACCCCACCTATGACGTCATGCTGACGTCAGTAGAAAAACGCGCCAAAAGTCCAAAAAGCCAATAATATGGTGAAATTTCGCGTTTTTTCACATTTTTCTCACAAAAGACATTGTTGCTCCTACATGCGATTTTCACGTCCAAAGTCCACCAACCTGCAGAACCCGACCAGGAGACCGGAGGAGCGCCATTTCCACAGTCATCCGTGACCATTGCCTACTCCTCACCAGGTATTTTCCGCCATAAATCCTTCGCGTACCTGCTTTATCTGTTTTGTCCCTCAAAAGAGCTTAGAACAGAGAAAACGCTTGAATTCACCGGCAGAAATCCCTGCACCTGCCCCTTTGACAGTTGTGGACTCGAAAACTACCAGCCGAGCCTTGTTTTACCTGCATTTTCATTGAAAAAACTAAGCTCTGACTGCGCAATCGTGGCAGACTCATTCAAACCAAATTTAACTACTGAGAGAGACAAAGAGAGGCCAAACATTGGTCCTAGTTGCACTATAAATAGTATTTCAATTGCTATTTACTAGAACCACTCTCTGTTCCTGATAATTTCACCTCCCTGGTACAAAGGCATTCCTCTGTACTGTCCTGCTCAATCAAAATCACTTTGCACTTAATTCAAAATCCTCCTGTGCAATGGAGACACCTGTAGTACTAAATGTTCAACCTCTGAATTCCCCTCAAAAGAACTTGAAATGGCAAACCTTGGCAGATATGGATTACCAAATTACAGAAGAGAAGCTTATGAGCAGCAAATTCCACATTCATCTGTTGAATGATTTGAAAGCCAAGCATGAAAATGGGACAGATATATTGGGCTTATGGGACTCTTTCCTCCCTATTTTTAAGCTCCCTCAGGTCAACCAGTTCCCTGAATTAATCCACCTCTGTGCTGAACAATATGATGTTTCTCAGAGGGCTGTTGTTGACCCATCTGGTTCAGTACTTTTCTATGTTACCCCTCAAGCTATCAGAGACATGCTTTGCTTCAACCCTCAGAAGAAGTTGGTTCCTTTGTCACTGGTAAACCTGATAAAACAAGGGGATAAACTCACAGATGCTCAAATTATCAAATTTAATCAATTATACATTAAAACTAACATTGTGATGTACCCTCCAATTCTTCATGTATATCTCAATGAGCTGGGCAGAGACCTTGCAGATATGATTTCTCCCATCTTGGGATATAGTTCAATTGAGCATATCGATGCAACTGTGCTGGTAATGATGCTTATGTTTGCTCCTGGCAAGTCACCAATCTGCTATGACTATGCCACCTACATATCAGACAAGATTCATGAGCAATTAATGAATTTGAGGAGAGATAGGATGTTCAAATACACCTCCTACATTTACCATTTGATCTTGTACCATCAACATGAGAAGTTTCACTTTTCAATCAAAAGAATGGATGCCCAAGGCAATCCCAGATCAGTGGTCTACTGGTCATCTGTCGTCCACATTAGACCTGAGTCTCCATACACTTACTGTGAATTCATGGATCTGTTCATCCATCCAGCTATGGCAATGCTGATGAGCTCACCTCCTCCAAGACTCACTGATGACATGCAGAGAATTCTTCAGCTGTCCAAAGCTTACAACATTGGGGATTGGTACTTCTACCAAAACCACACTGTCATCAGGATATATGGGTATGATCTACCTCCATTCAAACTACCTAAGTATGTGCCTATGAGGCTATTTGCCCTAGAGTACTTTAGGCAATTTGGCAGAGTTGATGTGCTTCATTTTTCAGGAAAAGGTAAAAAAGCACAGTTGAAGGTCAAAAGCCAACTTGGCCATTTTATCTATAATGAGAGGGAGCAAGGATGGAGGGAAGCAGAGAGAATGCTTGAGGCCCTTGGCCTGCAAACTAGTTTCCTATGGGTTCCCTATGACCCTAATCATTTCATCTCTATGAGGAGGCTCAAATATAAGTTATCTGCCTATGATCACCATAATATCCCTCACATTGAAAAGTATGCAAACCAAGAAAAATGGAGGAGAGGGACCTTAGAAGAGCTCTTGTCACAAGAAGAGATGAACAAGAGGGCACTAAGGAATCTAAAGAAGATGGCTGACCTTGAGCTTTGTTCACAGGTATTCACACTTCCAAGCACACAAACGGGAGCAGCTGAATCCTCCTCAACTGCCAAGCAGAAAACTACCAAGGCCACTCAAAATACATCCAACAGAGGCAAAGAAAAGGAAATGGAGACAGAGCAACCACATCAAGAGAAGGAGCAGTCACCTCCAGTGACTCAAGAGCAAACAGATAAAGAAGAACAACAGCAGGCAGAGCAACAACAACAACAAGATTTGCAGCAAGAAGAAGGGCAACATGACAGATAGCAGCCCTTACAGCAGGAGAGAGTAATTGATACTCCAACTTCCACTGAGCAACAGGCTCAGAACATAGTGCCTCCTAGGCCAGAAGTCACCACTGATGCCTCGGTCCTCCAAACTCCTCAAAAGGAGGACTTAAGCAGAAAAAGGGATAGAGAAACCCCCCTGACTTCATCTATCAACCAGGGAGAAAGAAGACAAAGATTGAATGATTTTTCAGAGGAGGACATAGCAATAAGACAGGCATTGGGCATGGGCCCACCCAGCAGAGAAACTTCAGCAAGTTCCTTCCAGCAGGAACAGGACAGGACTATGGGAGGGGAGGTCAGCTCCTCCAGCCAGCAAAAAGAAGGACAAGTAAGCATCAAGCAGCAATTTATAGACATCAAAAGGAGGAATGAGCCTATCAAAATACAGCTGTACAACCATTTGCTAAACATGGCTCCTACTAATCAGCAAAGACTTATGTTTGCCTTTGATGTAGGTGAAGACAAAATGATCACGAGTCATTTTATGCCCACAGCACTGCAGCCCCAATCTGCCTCAGATTACCTCAGGACCAACCTGGAGGTCATGGCCAAAGACATACACCCAATGGAAAAAATTGAACTGCACAAACAAACTGGTGAGATGGTGTATGCCTCCTTAGCAGATGAAACATTAGAAAACTATAAGCTAAAGAGCAGCCTCAATGCCACAGCCTCTCAACTGGAATTGGAGAAGGCATCATCCCAAGCGAAGGACAACAGAATAAGGTCCCTGGAAGACATAATCATTGAAATTGGGCATGATCCCAAAGATATTTCAGGGATACAGGAAATCTTGAAGTTGAGGGATGCTGACATGGCTGCCATGAGAAAGAAAATCAAGATCCCAGCTACCATTCACGCTCAGACAGATGAGGTAGCCCAACAAAGGCATGAGAAGGACACCACAGATTTGTTGATCTCCATTTATAGACAGCTGGTTCAAGCACAAGAGAAGTTGGGAGAATCAGAGGCTGCAAAGGCAGCATTACAGGCATCTCTGAAACAAAGAGAAGAAGGGCAAACTTCTCAGCCTCCTCCTCAGATCATCAATCTTGAGGAAACTGCTCCTATCACTGCCCCTCCTCCTCAGCAGACCGAACAAACAGCAACATCTACTTCAACAGCGCCAACAACTACAGAGCAGGCCCAAAGCCTAGATATGCAAAAGCTGAAGAACGAAATCCAAGTCCTGGAAGCTCAAATGTTGGAGCTCAATTCAGCCAAAGAATCTTTGGCTAAAATCAATGATAGATATGATAAATCCAAACAAACTGTGGCAGAGAAAGACAGGGAGGTGAAAGCCCTCAAAAACAAAATAAAAGAGCTAGAGAATGAGCTCAAGTTAGATAAAGTGGTGGCCGAATTGAAAATAGTGCCATGGGCTAACATTGGTCAATCTATCAATGAGCAATGGCCATACATTGAAACTATCCATGAGCAACTAGAGCTCATCCCAAAGGCATAGAGGGAGATTCACAGATCAAGAGCTCAATTGAGCAATATGCCTGAAGTGGCCACCAGAATGATCAATGTACTTAACCATAGAACAAGTTCTCAGTTAGCTGCCATGGGAATTGCAAACAGAACTGAGACTATCCAAATGGTCAAAAGGGTTCTCACACTGAGAAACTTAGTGTAGACATTGGAAAGAAGAACCCAGGATATGTAGACTGAGGTGAACAAGTTTCTGGAAAAATTTCAAGTGTTAGAAAGCAGAGGACTCCCTGGCTTACTGAACAGCGCAGGGAGATTATTCACACATGACCAATATGCTAAAAGGGTCAATACATTTGCCACTAGCCAGATCAATGATAAGCCCAGCACCTCAGAAGAAACAGGGCCAGCCACAGGACAATCTCTTTACAACAGAGTCGAGAATCTGTTTTTTATAATGAATGAGATCAATCACCTGTTTGGTGTGGCTCCCAATTTCTTCAAGTACACAGAGGCAGAGGAGACAATGGATGCTATTCTCAGGCATCAACTCCCTACACAAGAATGGTGGACAAATGCAATACAGAAGATTTTGTAAACAGGGAGCCACTTAACAATTTTGTTTCTTAAAGATATCAGTTGACATGCAAAGCACAGTTTAACAAAATCATCATGCACGGTGAATTAAAGCTGAGCCAACTCAGCAGATGGATCGGCCAACAAAGCAGAAATAGAAAACTACAGGTGGCAGGGCCGAGAAAATACAGCGCAACAAGAAATAAAGACGCATCATTCAACGTTAAAGCAAAACGGCTCAACCGACTCAATGACCTTCAAAGGTCAAGTTACCCTCTGACAGACATAAAGAGCATTTATGCTGCATTCAAAGTTGTAATAACTTCTTTTCTACTTTCTGTACGAATTTATGAAGATATTTTCTCTCTCAGATGACTCAATACCTGAGATATTTTGTACAAGCATTCCTATAAAGTCCCCTTCGCATGAGCTTGCAAGGGTTGTTGTTGATTTCTCCTAAAGAAATTCTTATGCTGTAATCCTTTCAGAAGTCTAATAAAGAAAGTGATGGAATTTCTCGGATTTCTGAAGTGTTGAATGCGTTCTGGTGTCTGTTGATAACTGCTGGATTCCTGTGTATTTCACCATACAATAAGTCTCTGTAACTCTCTCTGTTAATTAGTTGTTTTGTTAAAATCCATATATGTTATCTGATTTTCAATACTAAGCAACAAGGAAAAAGAATAACTTTCAGGATTTATTCACTGAGTACCCTGAGTTCAATCTGTGTTGTTTATGAATGTTTTTTTCAGCTGTAATCTAGATAAGTGTAATTCTTAATTGCTGCACTTTCAGAATACACCTTTCACAGTGGCCTTTGTCACAGGAATTCAAGTTATGCTCCTGTGCAGTGTGTTCACCTTCACCTCACCAACTTAATAGAAAATTCTTAATTGCTTTCTATTGGTTGACATACATCACCATTTAAGCTAATTTTGTTTGTCTAAAATACACAATAGGCCTTGCAGTTTGAACACCACCAATCCTGCATATCAAGTCATTTCACAACTCCAGACTCCATTGCCCAATGGTATTTCACTATCTAAACACTATATCATAAGACCTGAAAGAAATCCTTCAACCAAAACATAAACCAAAACCTGAGCATAATAGCTAGCCTAAAAACACCATCATAACAGAGACAAATCATAAAGAGAGAGCCCTCTCTGATTACAGTTTGGCTAGAAACTGTGATCCAAAGATTGGTTAGTGGTTACCCCGGCCGTATTCCCTTGGGAGTCATAGGGAACAACCTGGGTGTTAACATAATTGGCGACTCCACTGGGGAGTGCTTGAGATTTTTTTTTTATATATCTTCCTTAAGCTACTATCAAGCCTGAAATAAGTCAAGAGGCCTTTAATCTGTTTCTGTATCACATTAACAGTTTTAAGGAGGAGCTTGTTTAGGGAATCTTCATCTTAGCTCTGAGAATATATAACCATTCCAAAAATCTTCATCCAGTCCCTTCAGATATAAAAAATTTCCCACAAAATCCTAAAAAAAAAAAACAGTTAGAAACTGGCTCCTAAGAAAAATCCTCGGCATACTAGGGCAAATCCTGACCCAAATCCACCCACCATTGTTGATAATCCAAATACCATCCCAAGAAACATTAGAAGGCAGCAAAAGCAGGATCAGCCTGCTGATTTGACTTCAGAGCGAGATCATCTTAGCCTTATACCTACTCCATGCAAGGTCCTTTTCAGGTCTACCCCTAGTTCCCCTAGTTCACCATCCACATCTCAAAGTCCCCCTCACATATCTTCATCCACTGCACATATCCCCTTGACCAACCTTCTAGGTTCACCCCTACTTGTTACCCCTGTGATACCCACTGTTCCTGTTGTCCAAGCTGCCCCTGTTAATCCTCTAAACCCTGTAAATATGGCTAACAGATATGCACCCTTGCAGATACCAGCTAATGCTGCAGCCCTACCTCAAGATTACCAAACCAAAATTTCATATTTTTACTCCAATGGCCCTCTGACAGCTGCCCAGCATGCCAAGAGGATGCAAGACCATTTTGAGACCTATGAAATAGATGATGACAGTGTCAGAATGAGGATGTTTGTTCAAAGTCTAACTGGGGATGTAAGAACTTGGTTTAGATCCCTGAACGCAAACTCGATTACAACTCCTGCTGAATTGTATCAAGCCTTTACTAGTAGATGGGAGAAGAAGAAAGATCCTCTGCACATACTTGGGGAATATGACACTATCAAAAGGGGTCCCCAAGAGACTGTTTTGGAGTATTGTGCGAGATTTAAAAATGTATATAACTCAATTCCACAAAATTTAAGGCCTCCTCCTGATTTAGCCTTGTACAAATTCCCTGATGGTTTTGACCCTGACATGGCCTACCAGTTGAAAGAGAGAGACTGTCAATCCCTTGAAGAGGCCCAGAGGGTTGCTGTCACAGTGGAAGCTAACCTGATTGCCAAAAGAAACAGGGCAAGGTTGGAAAAGAGGACTGTTTTCAAAGAGGAACCCTCTGCCTTTGATCAAAAGCTTGATGCCATATTAAATGGAATGAAAAGATTAGGTGATAGAGTGGAATCGGTTGAAAGAAAATCATCATGGGAAGCACCACAAAACAACCCTCCTAGGAATCCAAATTTTAGGAGAACTCAAAACCCAGGCATTGGTAAAACCAGTGCTGATCAAGATATAAGACCCCCTTTCCAAGAAAACTATGCTGAAACCTCCACTTCAGCAGAGCCCAATGAAGATCCTGAGATTAATTTAATAGGGCTAGATGGTGAAAGTCAAGTTTTCTTAACACAAGAAGATCATGAGGATGAGGAAATCAAACTATTCCAAACTAAATCAGGGGAATCCTTTGACTTTAAACAAGGCTATGACACTGCTGTTTATGAAGTCCATAAACAGTACAAGCTAAGGAGCAGAATTGTGAATGTTAGCCAGCCTGAAAAGAAAAAGGATAATCAGCAGCCTAAAGGAGTTATAGTCACAGAACCTAATGACAAAATAAATTCATCTACAGAAGAAGTGATTGTTGAGGAGATCACTGAACCACTGTCTTCAAAACAGCATTCTCTGGACACTTCACCTTCTCATCCTAATTTAAACGTTACTCCTCAAGAGATGAGTAAAAAGGATAAGTCCCAAGGTCAAAACAAAAATCAGGAAGAAGATGTAATAAACAAGGAAAGAACTGTCACCTATAACCCCAAGACCCAATCTGAAAAACCTTTTGATCTTGAAACAGAAATTGGCAAAATAAAGATAGCTATTCCTCTCTTGGAATTAGCCAAGAATGACAGCTATAAATTGCAAATCAAAAGGTCCCTTCAACTCACTAGCAACAAAGATGATGTCAATGTACTGGATGACACCCCATAACTCCTGTTTGGCCCAGAAGTGGATGGAAAAACAGTAGTCACAGGGGTACTGCCTTTTTATGTCAGTTTACATATTCATGACAAAATATTACATAATGCAATGTTTGACTCAGGTGCCTCTCACAATCTCATGCCAAAAGCAGTAATGGAGAGATTGAATCTAGACATAACAAGACCATACAAGGATCTGTTTTCCTTTGACTCCAGTCAAGTCAAGTGTCTAGGTCTCATAAAAGACCTATGTGTGTCTCTAGTTCAATACCCAAACAAGACAATCCTAATGGATGTGGTAGTTGTTGATATCCCACCTAAGTATGGAATGTTGTTATCAAGATCATGGGGTGCCAAGCTCCAAGGTTCCCTACAATTAGACATGTCATATGCTACCATCTTTGTCTTTGGGCAACCAAAAAGACTGTACAGAGAAACACTAATGAAGTACATGGTCAGCAGTGAAGAAAAACCTCAAAATTTTCCTATATATGCTGTCCATTCAGACATAGACTCATACATTCTCTTCAATGATACCACTACTCCCTCAAAAGGTGAAGTTGAAACCAAGATATTTATACAGGAGGAAGATGCAAATGAGAGTAGTATCACTCATGAAACAACAGTCAATCAAACATTTGATAGTGATGCTGCCTTAGTTGTCAAGAACATCCAATTAAATGATGAGACTGTCCTAGAAGACAAGCTAGAGAAAAAATCACAATTGCTACTTACATTACCAGCCCATGAACAGATCATAAAACCTCCTCCCAACAAGATATTCTATGGTTCCTTGAATTTGATGGCTCAGTCAACAAATTAGGGGCAGGAGCTGGAGTTTGGATACACAATAAAGAAAATAGTCATGCAGAAGGCAGAGCCTATAGATTGAATTTCAGATGTACTAATAACATGGCAGAATATGAAGCCCTTTTACTAGGACTCAAGTTGGCAAAATTCTTACAAGCTGCCAGGGTTTCAATCATGGGAGATTCAGATTTAGTTATCCAACAAGTGAAAGGAAACTTTGTCACCAATGACAAAAGACTAAGGACTTATAGGTCTGCTGTTGCTGAGGTACTAAACTTTTTCTCTGAATTCCAAATTACTAAAATTCCCAGAACCCAAAATCTACATGCTCATAGTTTAGCCACCTTTGCAAGTACCTGCAAGTTGCCCTTTGAGCCCCACCATTGTTTCACAGCTGAAGTAAAACACAGACCCTCTATTCCAAACAACATCAATGATTGGCAAGTATTTGAGGATGACAAGCAAATAAACCAGTTTTTAACTCTGCAGCAAGAATTTGCAGGATTAAATATTGACAATGAGACAGCAAGTCAATCACAAATACTTGAGACAGCAAGTCAATCACAAATACTTGAGACAGCAAGTCAATCACAAATACTTGAGACAGCAAGTCAATCACAAATACTTGATGGAGCAAGTCCATCACAAATACAGTTTCAACAGACTGCTCAGCCAATATCACCTAGAACTGCAAAACAAATGCTGAATCCAACTATTTTCAATATAGAAAACATCCAGCAAATTCAACAAGTTGACTGGGAAGAGGGAGTGTCCAATGCTGAAATTGAAATCATTGAGCTAAAAGACAATTTTCTACCAACAGGCCTAACCCCACTAGAGGACATCTTTGATTCAAATGATATTCCCAGAAAGCCAAAAATGCAGCCCCTAAATGCAGCCATTGAAGAATGTAACATAGGTACAATTGACAGACCCAAGATAATTAAATTATCTGCTTCCTTACCCCCTGACCAAAAGCCAAAATACATTGACCTCTTCAAATAATTCCGGGATGTTTTTGCATGGAGCTATGAGGACCTAAAGTCCTATGACACCTCTGTAATCCAACACACTATCCCTCTCAAACCAGATCAAAAGCCCTTTAAACAAAAACTGAGGAGAATCAATCCTATGCTTCTCCCAGCAATGGAACTGGAGGTACAAAAAATGTTCAAAGCAGGCATCATAGCACCAATCAGATTCTCTGAATGGATTTCCAACTTAGTCCCTACAAGAAAGAAGACAGGTGAGATCAGGCTGTGTGTGGACTTAAGGAATCTAAACCAAGTATCCTTAAAAGATAACTACCCCTTACCCAAGATGGATCACATTCTTCAAAGGGTGGTAGGGGCCTCAAGGATCTCATTACTGGATGGATTTTCCGGTTTCAACCAGATCTTAGTTCACCCTGATGATCAGGACAAAACGACATTTACAACTCCATGGGGAACTTTCAAATATGTAAAGATGCCTTTTGGATTAAAGAATGCAGGGGCAACATTTCAAAGAGCAATGGATATTGCCTTTGCCAAGGAAATTCATGACTTTTTAGTCATTTATCTAGATGACCTAACACCTTTCTCAAAATCAGACCAAGAACATATAAAACATTTGAGACAGATCTTCCTAAAATGCAGAAAATATGGAATCTCCTTGAATCCTAAGAAGTCCCTCTTTGGTTTAGAAGAAGGCAAGCTCTTAGGACACATCATCTCAAAAGATGGCATTAGAATTGACCCAGATAGGATACAAGCTATCCTGCAAATGCCTCACCCAAGAAATGTCAAAGAATTACAAGGATTCTTGGGAAAAATCAATTTCTTGAGAAGGTTTATCCCAAACCTAGCAGAGCTAATCAGATTATTAAATAACATGCTGAAAAAAGATTCAAAGGTGAAGTGGACTGTTGAAGCCAATCAAGCATTTGAAGGTATAAAATTGGCCCTTACCCAAACCCCAGTCCTGACCAATCCTCAGTTTGACAGAGAGTTTATCATTTTCTCTTTTGCCTCCCAACATACTATTGTTGTTGTTCTATTACAAAAGGATGACCAAGGAAATGAGAAGCCAATTGCTTTCTTTAGCAAAGCTCTCAGAGATGCACCTTTGAAGTATCAAATCATGGAAAAGCAAGCTTATGCTTTAGTCAAAGCAATTAAAGACTTTAGGATTTATATCCTTTATTCCCATGTTAAAGCATATGTGCCAAGTCCTATTGTCAAAGACATTCTCACCCAAGAGAATTTAGAAGGCAGAAGAGGAAAATGGATTGCCAGCATTTTGGAATTTGACATTGAAATAAAACCAACAAAACTAATAAAAGGGCAAGGCTTGGCCAAATTAATGACAGAGACAAATTTTCAAGCCTTAGACATCAATCAGCTGGACAGTGAAACAGAGCTGGCGACTCCAAAGATCAATGTAGCCTTTGAACAATCCCCCTGGTATTCTGATATCTGTTATGTGTTACAAAACCTGTGTGCTCCCCCAGGACTATCCAAAACTAAGTGTAGGTTCTTAAAAATGAAAACATCAAGATTTTGTGTGATGGATGGCAATTTGCTTTGGAAAAACCATGAAGGTATATTGCTGCACTGTTTAATGGAAAATGAGATTAACAATATCATGCAAGAGTTTCATGCAGGAGACTGTGGTGGACACTTGTACTGGAAGTCCATTGTGGATAAAGTACTAAGGGCTGGATACTACTGGCCCACCATGTTCTCTGATGTCAAAAAATTCATCACATCATGTCATAAATGCCAAGTGTTTGAGGGAAAGAGACAACTGCTGCCACTTCCTTTAAGGCCTATTGCAACAGAGAGACCTTTTCAACAATGGGGGTTGGACTTCATTGGGGAAATTCATCCCTCATCTTCAGGCCAACATAGATGGATCTTAACAGCCACAGACTACTTCACTAAGTGGATTGAAGCTGCCCCATGCAGACAAGCAAATGACTCAATAATCATTCAGTTCTTGGAAAACAACATACTGGCTAGATTTGGCTGCCCTGATAAAATCATTACAGACAATGCTGCTGCTTTCAGATCCAAGAAAATGGTGAATTTCTGTCACAAATTTCATATTACTTTGGGCCATTCTACGGCATACTATCCCCAAGGAAATGGCCTTGCTGAGTCATCAAATAAAAGCCTGGTAAATATCATAAAGAAGGTGCTGGAAGAGAACAAAAAGAACTGGCACAAGAAACTAGTCAATGCCTTATGGGCAGATAGACTAACAACAAAAAGATCAATTGGGACCAGCCCATATGAGTTGGTTTATGGACTAGAAGCCAAATTTCCCTCATCACTAGGAGTGCCTGTTATGAAGCTTCTTCAAGAAAGCCAAGCTGAACCAAATGATATGCAAAGAAGGATAAATCAAATCATATGTCTGCAGCAAACTAGAGATCAAGTTTTCAGTAGAGTTCAGGTATTACAAGAAAAACTAAAGAAAGCCTTTGACAGAAGAACCAAAGAAGAAGATTTTAATGTTGGTAACAAAGTCCTCAAGTGGGATGCAAGGAGAGAAGACAAAGGAAAACATGGAAAGTTTGATTCCTTATGGAGAGGACCATTTGTTGTCCAAGCAGTGCAAGGAAACAATACTTACTTCCTCAAAAGTCTTAGTGAAACTGACTTGGATGAAGGTTCTGTGAATGGCAGGATGCTGAAGCACTATTTTGAATACCACCCCTAAGTGCAGCATGAGCTTCCATTGTACATACCCAAATGTATATATTACTTTCTGTTTAAAATTGCAAAATGCAGTTTCTCAAGTGTTATTAGTTGTCAGCAAAAGGTGAAAAGAATCAGAGGTTTTCCAAGAAGAGAAGTACACAATTCTGACATCTCAAGGCAGCAAAACTACAAGATGGATAAGAGTAAAAGGCCAAGGCATTCTGACCTGCTGTTCTTCGTATTTCAAATGAAAAACCATCCCCATGTGGAGCCACTGTTAGCTACCTATACCAATAGGTTTCATATTTCATGATTGGCTATGAAAGGACCAAATATGCTCTGCTTTGATAACTCAAAGATCACATATTTCCAAGAGAATCCAATCTATGTATATAGCTAGGTATGGACTTAAGATTTTGATGGATGGTCCAACAGTCTAATCTGGATCATTCCATGGTTTAAATTTGCAGTTGTAGAATAGAGAAGAAAGTCTGTCCAAACTGTTTAATCTTGGCAGACAAGTAGTTCAGGTAGAGAAGAAAAGGCTCCCAACAGCTTAATCTGGGACCTTGGAAGAAATAAGAGTAGAGGTAGATAGAAATAACAAAGAAAAAGCCAAAGAAAAGAAAAGGCAAGTAAGGATCTGCAAGTCCAAGTGCACCCTCCAAGAATAAATAAAAAATGTTAGGCAAATAGTTGGGTAAGTAGTTGGGGGTTGCAGAAAGGTTATCTTTACCATTGCAGATGTGTTAACTGTGGTTACCAAGGCAAAGTCTATCAATTGACAAGGTGTTCACCTTCATCAAGTTACAGCAAGGAGCATGAATAACCTCCCTCTTTCCCCCTTCCATTTCATTACTAACATCCCCTCTTCAGCTGAGATTCATGGAAGAAGATCATGGTTTCATGGTGGTTCTTGTTCATTCAGAAGCCACATTTCTTGTGTAAAAATCTTTTCATTTTGACCTACTCTTTAAACCAAGTGTTTCACAAACAGACTCAGTGTTTTCTCCCTTTTTTCACCTCCCATTCATACTAACTTTAACTTTACTATGTAAATACCTATATCACCTTTCCCCTACTAGTATTAAACACCATGGTGTATAAACCCCAAATTTTGTATAAATACCCCTCCCCTTGGCATTATAGCCAATAAGTCCTATGTCAGGGATCAAAGTGACATCTGGCCACTTGGATGAACCTACACCTCATCCCCCCCCTTTCCTCAAGTCATTCCACTCACTAAATTGTTATTTGCCAAGAAAAACCTTACAAAACCCCTTTACCCATGAAAACCCTTTGAAACTACCAAAAATCCCGAAAAAACCCACTTTCCGTTGCTTAACCAAAGTTTGCGCATATATTCGATTTTCGAAATATATTGAAAAAGCATTAAAAAATATGTATTTATTCCTCCGCCCGCTGCCTTATCCACCTATCACGTCATCGCCCCGACAGCCGTCCGATCTGATCTAGAGCATCCAACGACTCTTATCACATCGGAGCGGCTCCGACGTCCGCCGTTTACCCGCCGTATATACCGGTCACGTCACTCCCCCGATAGCCGTTGGATCGAGCCCTCCAGATCCGACAGTCAGCATTGATATCGGAGCGGGTCTCACGTCCGACGGATATCGTCCGATATCCGTAAAATGGTTACGTCACTCGGCTGCCACGCGTCCTCGCCACAGCTCGTCGGAGGTACGTCTGACAGATTCCCCCCCGTACCATAAGCGGTGCGATATGAAACCGCTGGCTGTTTCTGGTTTTGGCTTTTCCGCCTATGCTACGTCACCTCCGCGTCGTCCCACGTCACTGCCACCATGCCATCACGTCAACCCTTGCGCCCGACCTGTCCTGCCACTTCACCATCCCCGTGGACCAATCAGAGCCCGCCACCTCACCTATGACGTCAGCCGGCCCTGACCCCACCTATGACGTCATGCTGACGTCAGCAGAAAAACGCGCCAAAAGTCCAAAAAGCCAATAATATGGTGAAATTTCGCGTTTTTTCACATTTTTCTCACAAAAGACATTGTTGCTCCTGCATGCGATTTTCACGTCCAAAGTCCACCAACCTGCAGAACCCGACCAGGAGACCGGAGGAGCGCCATTTCCACAGTCATCCGTGACCATTGCCTACTCCTCACCAGGTATTTTCCGCCATAAATCCTTCACGTACCTGCTTTATCTGTTTTGTCCCTCAAAAGAGCTTAGAACAGAGAAAACGCTTGAATTCACCGGCAGAAATCCCTGCACCTGCCCCTTTGACAGTTGTGGACTCGAAAACTACCAGCCGAGCCTTGTTTTACCTGCATTTTCATTGAAAAAACTAAGCTCTGACTGCGCAATCGCGGCAGACTCATTCAAACCAAATTTAACTACTGAGAGAGACAAAGAGAGGCCAAACATTGGTCCTAGTTGCACTATAAATAGTATTTCAATTGCTATTTACTAGAACCACTCTCTGTTCCTGATAATTTCACCTCCCTGGTACAGAGGCATTCCTCTGTACTGTCCTGCTCAATCAAAATCACTTTGCACTTAATTCAAAATCCTCCTGTGCAATGGAGACACCTGTAGTACTAAATGTTCAACCTCTGAATGCCCCTCAAAAGAACTTGAAATGGCAAACCTTGGCAGATATGGATTACCAAATTACAGAAGAGAAGCTTATGAGCAGCAAATTCCACATTCATCTGTTGAATGAGTTGAAAGCCAAGCATGAAAATGGGACAGATATATTGGGCTTATGGGACTCTTTCCTCCCTATTTTTAAGCTCCCTCAGGTCAACCAGTTCCCTGAATTAATCCACCTCTGTGCTGAACAATATGATGTTTCTCAGAGGGCTGTTGTTGACCCATCTGGTTCAGTACTTTTCTATGTTACCCCTCAAGCTATCAGAGACATGCTTTGCTTCAACCCTCAGAAGAAGTTGGTTCCTTTGTCACTGGTAAACCTGATAAAACAAGGGGATAAACTCACAGATGCTCAAATTATCAAATTTAATCAATTATACATTAAAACTAACATTGTGATGTACCCTCCAATTCTTCATGTATATCTCAATGAGCTGGGCAGAGACCTTGCAGATATGATTTCTCCCATCTTGGGATATAGTTCAATTGAGCATATCGATGCAACTGTGCTGGTAATGATGCTTATGTTTTCTCCTGGCAAGTCACCAATCTGCTATGACTATGCCACCTACATATCAGACAAGATTCATGAGCAATTAATGAATTTGAGGAGAGATAGGATGTTCAGATACACCTCCTACATTTACCATTTGATCTTGTACCATCAACATGAGAAGTTTCACTTTTCAATCAAAAGAATGGATGCCCAAGGCAATCCTAGATCAGTGGTCTACTGGTCATCTGTCTTCCACATTAGACCCGAGTCTCCATACACTTACTGTGAATTCATGGATCTGTTCATCCATCCAGCTATGACAATGCTGATGATCTCACCTCCTCCAAGACTCACTGATGACATGCAGAGAATTCTTCAGCTGTCCAAAGCTTACAGCATTGGGGATTGGTACTTCTACCAAAACCACACTGTCATCAGGATATATTGGTGTGATCTACCTCCATTCAAACTACCTAAGTATGTGCCTATGAGGCTATTTGCCCTAGAGTACTTTAGGCAATTTGGCAGAGTTGATGTGCTTCATTTTTCAGGAAAAGGTAAAAAAGCACAGTTGAAGGTCAAAAGCCAACTTGGCCATTTTATCTATAATGAGAGGGAGCAAGGATGGAGGGAAGCAAAGAGAATGCTTGAGGCCCTTGGCCTGCAAACCAGTTTCCTATGGGTTCCCTATGACCCTAATCATTTCATATCTATGAGGAGGCTCAAATATAAGTTATCTGCCTATGATCACCATAATATCCCTCACATTGAAAAGTATGCAAACCAAGAAAAATGGAGGAGAGGGACCTTAGAAGAGCCCTTGTCACAAGAAGAGCTGAACAAGAGGGCACTAAGGAATCTAAAGAAGATGGCTGACCTTGAGCTTTGTTCACAGGTATTCACACTTCCAACCACACAAACGGGAGCAGCTGAATCCTCCTCAACTGCCAAGCAGCAAACTACCAAGGCCACTCAAAATACATCCAGCAGAGGCAAAGAAAAGGAAATGGAGACAGAGCAACCACATCAAGAGAAGGAGCAGTCACCTCCAGTGACTCAAGAGCAGACAGATAAAGAAGAGCAGCAGCAGGCAGAGCAACAACAGCAACAAGATTTGCAGCAAGAAGAAGGGCAACATGACAGACAGCAGCCCTTACAGCAGGAGAGAGTAATTGATACTCCAACTTCCACTGAGCAATAGGCTCAGAACATAGTGCCTCCTAGGCCAGAAGTCACCACTGATGCCTCGGTCCTCCAAACTCCTCAAAAGGAGGACTTAAGCAGAAAAAGGGATAGAGAAACCCCCCTGACTTCATCTATCAACCAGGGAGAAAAAAGACAAAGATTAAATGATTTTTCAGAGGATGACATAGCAATAAGACAGGCATTGGGCATGGGCCCACCCAGCAGAGAAGCTTCAGCAAGTTCCTTCCAGCAGGAACAGGACAGGACTATGGGAGGGGAGGTCAGCTCCTCCAGCCAGCAAAAAGAAGGACAAGTAAGCATCAAGCAACAATTTATAGACATCAAAAGGAGGAATGAGCCTATCAAAATACAGCTGTACAATCATCTGCTAAACATGGCTCCTACTAATCAGCAAAGACTTATGTCTGCCTTTGATGTAGGTGAAGGCAAAATGATCATGAGTCATTTTATGCCCACAGCACTGCAGCCCCAATCTGCCTCAGATTACCTCAGGACCAACCTGGAGGTCATGGCCAAAGACATACACCCAATGGACAAAATTGAACTGCACAAACAAACTGGTGAGATGGTGTATGCCTCCTTAGCAGATGAAACATTAGAAAAATATAAGCTAAAGAGCAGCCTCAATGCCACAGCCTCTCAACTGGAATTGAAGAAGGCATCATCCCAGGAGAAGGACAACAGAATAATGTCCCTGGAAGACATAATCATTGAAATTGGGCATGATCCCAAAGATATTTCAGGGATACAGGAAATCTTGAAGTTGAGGGATGCTGACATGGCTGCCATGAGAAAGAAAATCAAGATCCCATCTACCATTCACCCTCAGACAGATGAGGTAGCCCAACAAAGGCATGAGAAGGACACCACAGATTTGTTGATCTCCATTTATAAACAGCTGGTTCAAGCACAAGAGAAGTTGGGAGAATCAGAGGCTGCAAAGGCAGCATTACAGGCATCTCTGAAACAAAGAGAAGAAGGGCAGACTTCTCAGCCTCCTCCTCAGATCATCAATCTTGAGGAAACTGCTCCTATCACTGCCCCTCCTCCTCAACAGACCGAACAAATAGCAACATCTACTTCAGCAGCGCCAAGAACTACAGAGCGGGCCCAAAGCCTAGATGTGAAAAAGCTGAAGAACGAAATCCAAGTCCTGGAAGCTCAAATGTTGGAGCTCAATTCAGCCAAAGAATCTTTGGCTAAAATCAATGATAGATATGATAAATCCAAACAAACTGTGGCAGAGAAAGACAGGGAGGTGAAAGCCCTCAAAAACAAAATAAAAGAGCTAGAGAATGAGCTCAAGTTAGATAAAGTGGTGGCCGAATTGAAAATAGTGCTATGGGCTAACATTGGTCAATCTATCAATGAGCAATGGCCATACATTGAAACTATCCATGAGCAACTAGAGCTCATCCCAAAGGCACAGAGGGAGATTCACAGATCAAGAGCTCAATTGAGCAATATGCCTGAAGTGGCCACCAGAATGATCAATGTACTTAACCATAGAACAAGTTCTCAGTTAGCTGCCATGGGAATTGCAAACGGAACTGAGACTATCCAAATGGTCAAAAGGGTTCTCACACTGAGAAACCTAGTGCAGACATTGGAAAGAAGAACCCAGGATATGCAGACTGAGGTGAACAAGTTTCTGGAAAAATTTCAAGTGTTAGAAAGCAGAGGACTCCCTGGCTTACTGAACAGCGCAGGGAGATTATTCACACATGACCAATATGCTAAAAGGGTCAATACATTTGCCACTAGCCAGATCAATGATAAGCCCAGCACCTTAGAAGAAACAGGGCCAGCCACAGGACAGTCTCTTTACAACAGAGTCGAGAATCTGTTTTTTATAATGAATGAGATCAATCACCTGTTTGGGGTGGCTCCCAATTTCTTCAAGTACACAGAGGCAGAGGAGACAATGGATGCTATTATCAGGCATCAACTCCCTACGCAAGAATGGTGGACAAATGCAATACAGAAGATTTTGTAAACAGGGAGCCACTTAACAATTTTGTTTCTTAAAGATATCAGTTGACATGCAAAGCACAGTTTAACAAAATCAGCATGCACGATGAATTAAAGTTGAGCCAACTTAGCAGATGGATCGGCCAACAAAGCAGAAATAGAAAACTACAGGTGGCAGGGCCGAGAAAATACAGCGCAGCAAGAAATAAAGACGCATCATTCAGCGTTAAAGCAAAACGGCTCAACCGACTCAATGACGTTCAAAGGTCAAGTTACCCTCTGAAAGACATAAAGAGCATTTATGCTGCATTCAAAGTTGTAATAACTTCTTTTCTACTTTCTGTACGAATTTATGAAGATATTTTCTCTCTCAGATGACTCAATACCTGAGATATTTTGTACAAGCATTCCTATAAAGTCCCCTTCGCATGAGCTTGCAAGGGTTGTTGTTGATTTCTCCTAAAGAAATTCTTATGCTGTAATCCTTTCAGAAGTCTAATAAAGAAAGTGATGGAATTTCTCGGATTTCTGAAGTGTTGAATGCGTTCTGGTGTCTGTTGATAACTGTTGGATTCCTGTGTATTTCACCATACAATAAGTCTCTGTAACTCTCTCTGTTAATTAGTTGTTTTGTTAAAATCCATATATGTTATCTGATTTTCAATACTAAGCAACAAGGAAAAAGAATATTTTTCAGGATTTATTCACTGAGTACCCTGAGTTCAATCTGTGTTGTTTATGAATGTTTTCTTCAGCTGTAATCTAGATAAGTGTAATTCTTAATTGCTGCACTTTCAGAATACACCTTTCACAGTGGCCTTTGTCACAGGAATTCAAGTTATGCTCCTGTGCAGTGTGTTCACCTTCACCTCACCAACTTAATAGAAAATTCTTAATTGCTTTCTATTGGTTGACATACATCACCATTTAAGCTAATTTTGTTTGTCTAAAATACACAATAGGCCCTGCAGTTTGAACACCACCAATCCTGCATATCAAGTCATTTCACAACTCCAGACTCCATTGCCCAATGGTATTTCACTATCTAAACACTATATCATAAGACCTGAAAGAAATCCTTCAACCAAAACATAAACCAAAACCGGAGCATAATAGCTAGCCTAAAAACACCATCATAACAGAGACAAATCATAAAGAGAGAGCCCTCTCTGATTACAGTTTGGCTAGAAACTGTGATCCAAAGATTGGTTAGTGGTTACCCTGGCCGTATTCCCTTGGGAGTCATAGGGAACAACCTGGGTGTTAACATGCCCGAAATTGAAACGCTTGCCCAGCTCCTCTGGATTGTTGACTGAGTTGAGAGAGTTCAAGTTCAAGATACAGAATTGCCTCCACTGGAATAACTTCATAAACTCTTCCATACCTTCCTGGAATCCCAGGGAGGATTTAGAAGTTCTAGAAGTGGATGCGAGCGAATTAAGAATATTGCAGGCACATGCATCTTAGGTATGTTTATCTTTTCTTTCCTCGATCGTTTTTTCAAGGAAAAAAATTCATACTATACCGTTTCGAAAATGGAAACACGAATATTGCAGATCGCTCACCAGTTGCTAGAGATATGTGTCGAAAATAACTCGATTTTGCTTTCTGGTCATCGGAAAGCGATGTTCAAAACTTTGCCAGTGGTCTCGCTTCTTGATTCATTGAAAAAACCAGCAAGCTTCCAGGGAACAGGTTCGACAAATGCTTCCAGTTGGAAGATGTTTCCAGATTGTTTTGAAAATCTTATTGTTTGCCCCAATTTGACCTCCAACAGAACATTTGGGAATATTATTACCCCGAAAAACTTAGATCATCTACGGTCCTTGGTAAGATCAGATGTGTCTGCAAGGATCTTGCAAGAACTGCCTCCGAACGGTAATGAACACCTATCCAAGACAGTAATTATGGGATTAGAAAGGGATTGTTCGTTGGGAATTCTGCCACTTTTGCTTGTTCTCAAGAGCTCGAAGGAATTGTGGCTCTTCCATTGGCCAAAATTGAAATGCTTGCCCCACGACTTTGGACTGTTGTCTCAATCGACAGAGTTGAGGATAGAGAATTGCCCAGAATTGAAATTTTTGCCCGATTCCATTGGACAGTTGATTCAGTTGACAATTTTATGTTGAAATATTACTTTTCAACTGCAGCGCCAAAACCGTCATGGAATTCCCCGCACCACTTTTACGGAATGGTGGTAATTTTCAGGGGAAGCGAACATTCTCATCGGCCGACATGTAACCTAAGTGGTTTGCCAATACAACCTTTCCCCGGCGCGTAAAGTTCGGTTAAAGATTGGTGTGGCTTGAAAGCCTGTATGGTTTGACCGTGCACAAAAGTAATTGTGCATTAAAACAGCAAATCGAAACTAGATTTTTCTTTACACGGTACAGATTTTGTTTTTCGGGATCAAGGATAAGAATGTAAATGAGATTTTGAGCAGGAGTACGATCTCCATTCTAGCCTATAAAACATTTCCTCCTACAACACATCAAACATTTAAGAACACAAAAAAATCATGGCAGAGTTGTTAAAAAGAAAATACCAGGTTTTTCTACGCACATGGAGAATGTGCCGTGCAACAACCAGAAATTTCAGAAATTAAATTTATCTGTCTACCCCTCCATATCTTGTTTAATTTCTAGTCTTGTCATAAAAATTTTAATGAAAGAATGTATGTCTAGTTTATTGAGTTTGAGTAGTTTAGTTTTACTTTAGTAGGTGAAGTCGAGAGGTCTAGGGCCAAGAATCGTGGAAGAAATTCAGGTGGGCATTGTAAATGAGAGATGCAATGTAATGCACAGCAGTGCAAAGTAAGAAAAAAAATAAATTACACGCAGCAGCGTTAATTTATACAATGAGAGACAGAGTGAAAATTTTGAACTGTCTGTCTCTGAAGCAGTCTTGTTGTAATCCCTCTGTTAGAGGAAGAATTTTGTAACAATCAGTATTGTTAATGAATACAAGTTTTTTTGTGTGTGTGTGTGTGAAACTTTGTCATCCCAAAAACATTTTTAGTTTTCCTGTGTTAAAAAAAAAACAGAGCATTATTCTCTGTTCGTTTTTGTTCTGTAATTATCAGAAATTCCCAACATGGTATCAGAGCTTGTCCAGGCTCTTTGAAGATGTCAAAGAAGCTGAAGGAAGGATTTCTTGTTGCATCAGCTTCTCCAGCAGAGTGAAGACTCAGTTAAGAAAGAATCCAAAGTATTTCTCAAGTCAGTTTTTTGTGTTACTATTGAGGACAGTCAGTTATTTTAAATACACAGTCAAGTATTTTGAAGCATAGTTAAGAGTGCAAGAATGGCTGAAGCCATCACTAGCATGGGTATCTGTAATACTCAGCTCCCACAATTTAATGGGAAAAACTATGACTATTGGGCAATAGCTATGAGAGCTTTGTTTGCTTCCCAAGACTTATGGGAATTTGTTGAGGATGGTTTTGAAGAACCAGCAGATGAAGATGAGTTTAATAATTTGACTCAGGCAGAGAAAGAATTGTTGAAAAGAAATAAGAAGAAGGATTCTAAAGCCCTTTACTTTTTGTATCAAGCAGTGCATGAGAGTGTTTCCAAGGATAGCAGCAACCAAGAGATCCAAAAAAGCATGGCAAACTCTCAAGATAGCCTATCAAGGCATGGAGAAAGTGAAGACATCAAAAGTACAATTGCTGAGGAGAGATTTTGAGACTCTCTGCATGAAGGAGTCAGATAATATTGACTCATTCTTCACACATGTGATTGGTCTGGTCACACAAATAAGGTCTCATGGAGAGATTCTTGAAGAAATGAGGATTGTGGAGAAACTATTGAGGATCCTACCCTCAAGGTTTGATGTGATTGTCACCACCATAGAAGAGACAAAGGATCTCACAAACTCCTCAGTTGATGAAATACATGCATCACTGATAACACATGAGCAGAGATTGAGTAGAAATGAAAACTCATATCTAGAGCATGCCTTTAAGACCCAGATGTTCTTTGAAAGAGGAAGAGGTCAAGGCAGAGGAAACAAGAGATGAAGAGGCAGAAGCCAAAACAAAGGTGGAAGAAACAATCCAGCAAATGCTCAAGGAAGAGGCAGCAATCCAAATCAGAACCAAGGCCAAGGCAGAACCCAACAAAGTGGACAATATCATGCTCAAGGACAAAGGTATGATAAATCCAATGTCCAATGTCATTATTGTAAAAAATACGGGCATTATGCAAATGAATGTAGGAAGAAGCAGCATGATCTAAGTAATAGAACTAGTGCAAATTTCACTAGAGAAAACATCAGCCAAGAAAATTTGTTTTTAGCCTATAATATGGTTGAAGCAAAGAGTGAAGATGTATGGTTTCTAGACTCCGGTTACAGTAACCATATGATAGGAAACATAGCCCTGTTTTCTATGTTAGATCAGAGTGTGAAGTCACAAGTCACACTAGAGACTGATAGTAAAGTTTCTGTTATGGGAAAATGAGAAGTAAATGTCTTAACAAGGAAAGGTGAAAAGAAAACCATAGCAGATGTTTATTATGTTCCTGGAATGAAATGTAACCTCATAAGTATTGGACAGCTTATTCAAAAGGGGTACAATGTTTTCTTTGTGGATGATGTATGCACCATCATGGATAAAACACCCAGCAAACAATGTATTGCTGAAGTGAAGATGACAAGGAACAGGATGTTCCCTCTCAGAATGAAAGCAGATTTAAAAAATGGAGAAGAAATAGCAGCAGTGACACAAGAGGCTTTCCAAAGCGAACCAAAAGATGAAAATTGGTTGTGGCACTTGAGATTTGGACATCTCAACTTTGGAGGTCTTAACTTGTTGAATAGAAAAGGAATGTTAAGAGGATTACGATTGATAGAGAAACCAGACAGCCTTTGTGAAGGTTGTATCTTGGGGAAACAACACAGAGAAAGCTTTCCATCTGGGAAAAGCATAAGGGCAAAAGCACCCTTAGAAATTGTCCACTCAGATTTATGTGGATCGATGCAAACTCCATCACTTGCAAGCAACCACTATATGATAACATTTATTGATGATTTTACTAGAAAAACTTGGGTTTATTTCCTGAAGAAAAAAAGTGAAGTGTTTGAAAGATTTTGCAATTTCAAGGCACTTGTAGAAAACCAAAGTGGGTTGCATATCAAAGTTCTAAGAACTGATAGAGGAGGTGAGTATATCTCCAAAGAATTTCTACATTTTTGTAGAGAAAATGGAATTCATAAGCAGTATACCACTAGGTACACTCCGCAACAAAATGGAGTTGCCGAAACGAAGAATAGGACAATCATGGATATGGCGAGGAGTATGTTAAAAGCAAAGCATTTTCCAAATGATTATTGGGTTGAAGCTGTACACTGTGCAGAGTACATTTTGAATAGATGCCCTACAAAAGCAGTCATGAACAGAGTGTCGGAAGAAGCATGGAGTGGGACAAAGCAAGGAGTCACCCACATGAAAGTTTTTGGATGTGTGGCTTATGCACACATTCCAGATCAACTAAGGAAGAAGTTGGACAGCAAAGGGGAGAAATGTATTTTCATTCGATACAGTGAAGAATCCAAAACTTTTAGGTTGTATAACCCATCCACCAAGAAGCTTATTGTGAGTAGAGATGTTCAGTTCATTGAGGAGGAAGCTTGGGATGGAAGCATAAAGAAAACAGTGAATGTTAAAAACTCTGTCTCATGATGAAGATGATGAGGAGATTACTGAAATACATCCTCAAACAGCAGCACCAACACAAGGGAAGCAAGAGACACCCTTGAGGAGAAATGAAAGTGCTTCTCCAAGCACACCACAAGGAGGAAATTCAAGTGCTTCTTCAAGCACTTGTACACCAAATGAAAGAGGTAAGAAGTTCAGAAATTTAAATGACATTTATGAACAAGAGGCAACAAATGAAGGTATGAACTCTTTGTTTGCTTTATATTGTCATGTTGATGACCCTGTTCATTTCGAAGAAGCAATTAAGGATAGGAAATAGATAGAAGCTATGGATGAGGAGATCAATGCCATAGAAAGAAACAAGACATGGGATTTAGTTGAACTACCAAGAGGAAAAGAAGTCATTGGAGTTAAATGGGTCTATAAGACCAAGAGTAATGCTGAAGGCAAAATAGAAAGACACAAGGTAAGACTTGTTGTCAAAGGATATAAGCAGCAGCATGGGAGAGACTATGAGGAAACTTTTGCACCAGTTGCTAGAATGGAAACCGTGAGAGCAGTGTTGTCCATAGTAGCACAAAAGAAGTGGAAAGTTTACCAAATGGATGTGAAGTCAGCATTCCTAAATGGAGTGTTAATGGAAGAGGTTTACATTGAGCAACCTCTAGGCTATGAAAATAAAGGCCAAGAGCACAAAATGTGCAGATTGAAGAAAGCTCTTTATGGGCTGAAGCAAGCACCAAGAGGGTGGTACAGTAGGATAGATTCATATATACTGGAAAATGGATTTGAAAAGTGTGAGGGAGAACCCACCCTATACATCAAATAAAAGGATGGTAAAATACTAATTGTTGTGTTATATGTTGATGATGTCATTTTCACAGGTAATGATGATTATCTTATTGAAAATTTCAAAACAGTCATGAAAGAAGAATTTGAAATGACTGACATGGGTTTGCTTAGATACTTCTTAGGAATAGAAGTAGAACAAAATGGAAATGAGATTTTTATCTCACAAGTGAAATATGTTAATGAAGTGTTGGAAAGATTTAATATGCAGGAGAGCAAAGCAGCGATCACTCCCACAGTGATGGGATTAAAACTCAACAAAGAGGACAACAACAAGGATTTTGATCCTAGTTTGTACAAGAGCATAGTTGGCAACCTCATGTATTTGACTGCAACTAGGCCGGATATAATGCATGCTGTTAGTTTGATTTCCAGATTCATGGAGAGGCCAAAAGAAGCACATTGGCAGGCAACAAAAAGGATTCTGAGGTATGTTAAAGGTACTAAAAGGTTTGGCATTTTATATACTGCTTTAGAATGTTCAGAGTTAATTGGATACACTGACAGTGATTGGACTGGAAGTGTAGATGATCAGAAAAGCACATCCGGTTATGTTTTTCACATGGGTTCAGGATCCATTTCATGGACTTCTAAAAAACAGCCTATTGTAGCGTTGTCTATAGCAGAGGCAGAATATGTGGCAGCTACAGCAGCAGCAACGTGTCAAGCAAATTGGATGAGAAGGATGTTAAGGAGTTTATGCCAAGAGCAAGCAAAAGGAACTGTGATTTTTTGTGACAATAGCTCAGCTATTGCATTATCCAAGAATTATGTGTTTCATAAAAGAATGAAACACATTGACACAAAGTTTCATTACATCAGGGAATTGGTAAACAATGGAGAAAATGTTTTAGAACACTGCAGAACTCAGGAGCAGGTTGCAGATATTCTGACCAAACCATTGGGGCAGAACAGTTTTGAGTTTTTGAGGAAATGTCTGAGTATGACTCATAATCCAGCAATTGAAATTAAAGGGGAGTGTTGAAATATTACTTTCAACTGCAGCGCCAAAACCGTCATGGGATTCCCTGCACCACTTTTACGGAATGGTGGTAATTCTCGGGGGGGCAGCGAACACTCTCATCGGCCGACACGTACCCTAAGCGGTTTGCCAATACAACCTTTCCCCGACGCGTAAAGTTCGGTTAAAGATTGGTGTGGCTTGAAAGCCTGTATGGTTTGACCGTGCGCAAAAGTAATTGTGCATTAAAACAACAAATCGAAACTAGATTTTTCCTTACACGGTGCAGATTTTGTTTTTCGGGATCAAGGGTAAGAATGTAAATGAGATTTTGAGCAGGAGTACGATCTCTATTCCAGCCTATAAAACATTTCCTCCTACAACACATCAAACATTTAAGAACACAAAAAAATCATGGCAGAGTTGTTAAAAAGTAAACACCAGGTTTTGCTACGCACATGGAGAATGTACTGTGCAACATCCAGAAATTTCAAAAATTAAATTTATCTGTCTTCCCCTCCATATCTTGTTTAATTTCTAGTCTTTTCATAAAAATTATAATGAAAGAATGTATGTCTAGTTTATTGGGTTTGAGTAGTTTAGTTTTACTTTAGCAGGTGAAGTCGAGAGGTATGGGGCCAAGAATCATGGAAGAAATTCAGGTGGGCACTGTAAATGAGAGATGCAATGTAATGCACAGTAGTGCAAAGTAAGAAAAAACAGCAGTGTTAATTTATACAGTGAGAGACAGAGTGAAAATTTTGAACTGCCTTTGAAGCATTGTTGCTATAATCCCTTTGTTAGAGGAAGAATTTTGTAACAGTCAGTATTGTTAATAAATACAAGTTTTTTTTTGTGTGCGTGTGAAACTTTGTCATCCCAAAAACATTTTTAGTTTTCCTGTGTTAAAAAAAAAAAACAGAGCATTGTTTTTGTTCTGGAATTATCAGAAATTCCCAACATTTTAAAGATGGTTAATTGCCCAGAATTGAAATTGTTGCCTGATTCCTTCAAAAATTTGACTAGAATTGAAAATATAGAAATGTGGGATAGAATATTTACCTCAAGATCTTAAGATGAACAATCTCAAATCTTTAGAGGTAACAGCATGTCCCTTGCGCGAGCTTCCATTTAAAAGGGTTGAAGGAGAAATAGAAATAGAGTTGAATAGACTGGACAAATGCATGTTTCATGGTGGTCTTTGTCCGAATCTTCAAGGTGTTTGCCCTAACCTTCAATTCCTTTCCTTAAATAATTGTAAGGAATTGAGGCAAATAGGAAGGCTCTGTGGTCTCCCAAAACTTGAAGTTCTCTGCTGTGATGGGTGCGAAAACATAGAGAAGCTGTCAGGTGTTGACACCTTGATATCACTAACGGTGTTGGACGTTAGTGGATGTGTAAAGCGCGAGAAAATGGAAGGGTTAGGGCAGCTTACAGAACTGTCGGGTGTGGAGCGTAGCAGGTTGTTGAGCATTTTTCTGAGCAACTGTCCCAAACTGCAATTACCAAAGCCACGCGGCCATAGTGTTCACTCGGAAATTTGTAGCTATAAAGTGGGTAGCTTTATCAACATCACTCATCTAGAATCTTTGTAAAATGTTTATGTAAACTGGAAAGAATTTCACTCTGCATTGTCTTGAACATTTAAGTGCTTTCTTTGTTACTGAAAAGTTAATAGATCCTTTGGCCTAGATCATAAGTATTAAATAAAATTTGTGATATTTTGTTAAAATTTGAGGATATTGGAAACCAGTATCAGCTAGGAGAAAATTAATTTAGATTTTTGAAATTTTTAACAGAGATTTTGTAATCAAATTATCCAAAATTTGATAATTTTAATATGAGTAATGACCAAATGAAAGATTCGAATCCTTAAAACTTTATCCTCCTTAAAATTTTGTTCATGGAATCTGCCTAGTATACAGTTCGATTTCAATTTTTGTTTTGGTCAGAAAGAAATGTGGAGGTTCAGTCTTAAACATTGTAATACTTCATATATATTTTTAAATATTTCGATTGGTATTATGTTCTATGCCTAAGAAATTTGGATGATCAGTCTTGAATACGGTAATACTTTTTTTCAGAAAGAAAAGCATCAATATTTATATTAAGGAAATATATTTTACATCATAAAACTGATGGGTCTTTTATAAACAAGACCGCGATAGGGAAAGTCTTTGATATGAAGATAACAACATAGCCTTGATATCAGAAGCATTACATAGAAAGATAATGTGGCAAAAAGACTCATTGCTGGAAAAAAGCTTATCAGTAATGGGACATATAGCACCTCTGATCAGAGTCTACAAAAATAAAATTGAAAACTTTATACCCAACATACAAGAAGCTGTCATGTGGGAGGAGGATAGAGTGCCAATACTGAAGATAGGACAAAATTGGAGGAGATGTTTGAGTCTTCAAAAACTTTTAGATTCCTCCATTTCCAGAGGCACCAGATTGTTGTGGGAAGGATTGGGCGAATGTTTACATTCTGTCCTCCCCACCAAGTGAAAGTTGCATCAACCGAAGAGAAGTTAGGGAGCTGAAAGGAAAAAAACGATGCAATATCATACCAGACATGTAGAGAGATCCTGCAGTTGAAGAACATGTGGAAGTTCGTTTCCTCCTCCATCTTACAGAAAACGCATCTGCTGGGGCCATGCCAGGAGCGTTTCCTCAAATTTTCCCAGGATAAATTCTTGTTGTGAAAGACAAGCCAGGCGAAGAGAATCAGTTTGAGGGGACAGGCAATCTTCCACCATAACACCGGGAAGATCTTTCTGGCCGGCCTGTTTTTCATTGAGATGAGCTCCATGTAGATGACCCTTACCGAAGCTTGCAAGTTTGTGAGAGGTAACGACCAAACAAGGTGGTCATCAAACCCGGTCCGCTTCAGGCCTACTTGTTCAATGGATGATATGAAGGTATCCCATAGGGAAACCAAAGCCTGAGGGATACCAAGATCTGCTGCAGACAAGAGCATAGGATAGGGGTCAATCCATCTGTCAATAATTCTGTCCCAAGTGAAAAAACCAGACCTGTGGAGATGGAAGAGAAGAGGATCCGGGATCAGAAGATTTCCTTTGAGGCCAGCAAGATGGTCAAGGCCAATGAAGATCTTTGTACCAGAAAAAATGTTCCATTTAAGGTTGCCGAGAAAGAACTGCTCAATTCTTCTGAAGCTCAGCCATATCGCCGATCCCTGTTTGATTCCAAGAGAGCCAATCCTGAACCAAAACTCCAAACTTCTGCCTTTCAGATATTTTTGGCGAATAATTGCGCTCCATGGATTTGAGTTGAAGATGCCTCTCCATAAGGATTTGCAGAGAAGGGCCTTTCCAAAGATCCTTATGTCCATCAGACCCCAGCCACCCTGAACTTTAGGCATAGATAAAAGCCCCAGTTTTGTAAGGTGAAATTTGTTTCTATCCGCCTTTGCCCCCCAGATGAAATTGGCAGTCATTCTGTTCATGGAATGAATGATGCTGGCCGGGAGAAGAAAGAGGTGGGCCCAGTAGACTGATAACTGCATCAAAACTGATTGGGCAAGGACGACCCTTCCACCCAGAGATAAGGATCTATATTCCCAAAGAGAGATTTTGCTGTGAAAACGATCGATAAGCCACCTCCAATCATCCCTTGAATATGCTTTTGGCTTAAGGCGATAGCCCAAATACTTGATGCCATCAGAAATTGGCTTTGAGTTAACCCCAAAGAGCTGGCAGATCCAAGAAATAAAGGCCTCGTCGGTTTCATTATGAAAAAGGATCGATTTAGATTTATTGATAGCGAGCCCGGATGCTTTTTGGAACCGATCAAGAATAGATTTGATACAGATCCATGAGACTTTTGTGAGCATGGCGAAAAGCAGAACATCATCCACAAAGAAGTTATGGGATATATGAATGTGTTTGCAGATTCTGATCGGCACATATTCCTTGTTCTCCACGGCACGATTGATATGCAGACTCAGGGGATTAATGGCCAGAATGAAGAGAAGGGGCGACAGAGGGCATCCCTGTCGCAGGCCCCTTTCCGCCTGAAAGAAAGGAGAGGGGACTCCGTTAACCAAAACAACATAATTAACGTTTATAAAACATGCCATGATCCATCGAATCGGCCCCTGCTCCAGACCAATTTTTGCAAGGAGAGATTGCAGATAACCCCAATCCAGAACATCATATGCCCTCTGAAGATCAATTTTCAAGATTGCTGCATTTGATTTATTCACAGACATAGAGTGAATACATTCTTGAGTGCTGGCAACTGCATCTAGAATATTACGGCCTTTCAGGAACGCATGCTGGTTAGGAGAAAGGGAGGATGCCAGAGTCCCTTTAATTCTCTCTGCAATAATCTTTGAGATAATCTTGAAGGTTATGTTGCAAAGAGAAATGGGCCTAAAATCCAGAAACGATTCAGGCTCTTCATTTTTCGGGATAAGAGCGATGTAGGTGGATGAGGTATGCGGATGAATAGAGCCCGACAGTCTAGAGGCCTCCACCATGCTGAGCAGGTCCTTTTTGAAAAGGTCGAAGAAATGAATGAGGAAGTCAATTGACCATCCATCAGGGCCAGGAGATTTATCCTTTTTGAATGATTTCATAACCTCAAGGAGCTCCTTTTCAGAAACAGGGCAGAACAGGGCTTCATTTTTCGCTTGATCAAACAACTGAGGCATTAAATCTATTCCCCATCTTATGTCATTGAAGGCAATCTCACCATTCCTGCCATATTGTTTTTTGAAGAAGGCCAAAGCCGTCTTTGTTATATCCTCCTGTGAGACAACTACATTGCCATGTTCATCCTTAATACTCCATATGAAGTTCCTTTTTCTCCTAGCATCCGCAAATTTGTGAAAAAATTTCGTGTTTTTATCCCCATTCTTCATCCAAAGAGCTCTGCTTTTAAGCCTCCATTTGGCTTCTTCCCTTTTTAGCAAAGAGATTTTTTCCTTGACTAGATTCCTGATGCGGCATTTCAAATCAAAAGAGCATGAGGAATAGTCTGTGGATGCCAGCAGCCGATCCAATTCCTGTTGGATTCTTTGTAGGTCTTCTTTGTCCTTTTGATGCTTTTGAAATTGCCACTTTTTCACCAAACCTCGTATCTCAACCAATTTTTCTCTGAAGGAGGAGAAGAAAAGGTCTTTTTCTCTGTCTTTTATCCTATTCCACGCGTTCTGGATATATTCATTGAAGGCAGGGTCCTGAAGAAGGCCCCGATCAAATTTGAAGGGATATCCTCTTCTGAAAAGCTTTGCCTGCCAGGATATGAGAATAGGATTGTGATCCGAGATTAGGATATTTTCCACACTTAGCCGAGGCATACCAATCTTATCGATGAGGCAAAAATGGACAAAAACTCGATCCAGTCTTTTAGCTATGTAAGCATCTCCCACCCTGCCATTTGACCATGTCGGTTTCATAACTGCAGGAATAATATCAATCATATTCCTATTGAGCATCTCAGAATTTATGAAATCCGCAAGACTATTATTTAGCTTTCCCCGACCCCATATCTCATTTGAATTCAGGACCACGTTCGTATCACCAGCTATAAGGAGATTGCTGATATCGAGCAATTCTGAGTCAAAAAATCTGTTCCAGAAAGATAAACGAGATTTGTAAGGGGCATAAAGATTAAGAACATTTACTGGAAAATCCCAACCTCTGATAGAAGCCGAGATTATTATACCAGCATAGCATTTATATGCTTTAGCTTTTACCCGTGAAGGATCCCATAGGGTAGCCATACCGCCAGACAGACCATTTGCCTCTGTGGCAACCATAAACCAGGAGGGAAGCATTTTCCTGAAGTATGATAAAGTGTCCTCCTTCTTGTGCATTGTTTCCTGAATGAGGATGATAGCAGCTCTTGAATGAAAAAAGAAATCTTTTAGCGTTATGTATTTGGGGTCAACGCCAAGCCCCCGAATATTGAAAGAAATGATTGGGATCATTTGGACGATTCTGCAGCCAGGCTCGCTCTAAGGGGCTGAGATTCAGACACATCTAGGATAGGGACATCAACAAGAGATAGATTCCTGAAACCTTCATTTGAAACTAAAGGTCTACCTCTAAAATGCCTACTCCCGCCTTTACTTTTCTTACGGACAGTAATGTTTTTGGCCGAGTTAGGGCTAATGATAGGCATGAAATCAGGTTTATGGATTGTAAGCGGCTCTAATTCAAGTGAATCTTTATTAAGCATATGGTCCAAGTCACTGTCAAAAAGATTTACTGGGGACGTTGACGGAGAGTTTAATGGGGTCGGAGCTACACATTTGGATTTCCCCTTATAATCAGGCCGACTAGGTAAATCTGGAGATGAGGAGGAGATGGGAATGGGAACAGAACCCACCGAAAAAGATGCCCCTTTCGACGGCCCAGGAAGAGAGATGGGATTAAAATCCTCTTGGAGCATGGAGGGGGGGGAGGAACAGGGTTATCATCCCTGGGTTCAGTAAATGGAGAGTTATGGAGGTCAAACTTCATGCAGGATACAGGACTATCAGCAGGTAATGGACATCCAGGAGCAGATTACATGCGCTCTAGAGGGGCATCCATATGGGTGCAATGATCTTGAAGAGGCCCCGAAATACAAGGACTGTTGGGCGACATAGGCGATGAGAAAGGAGAGGAGAGACTACCCTTAACGAAAGATTTTTTGATCAATCGTCTGTTTGCGAAAAACTTTGCTTTTGGACAGTTTTTAACCAGATGACCTGTTCTCCTGCAAGCAGCACACCTGAATGGTATGCCCCAAAAATCCAGCCTTTGGTTGATGATCTGATTCTTCCAGCTGATTTCGATATGATCAGGGTAGCCTCCCCTGAAAGACCTTTGAATGAGAATCCAGGCTATTCGTTTATCTCTTTCGCCCAAACACCAGGGATCGACATATACAAAGCGGCCTATAGCATTTCCAATCATTTCTAATGATTCATTTGACCAAAGCTCCAAGGGCAAATTCGGGCATTTTACCCAAATTAGATTGTTTACAGGAGTGTTATTGAGCGGGTTGAAGCCTATGTACCATCTGTACAGGGCAAGAAAACTCCTCTTGTATACCCAAGGACGACGCTGGATAGCTTCTGCGTCATCGGCATCTAGGAAGTTGAAGCAGTACCAGTCTTTCATGAGACTGGAAATTATCGGTACATAACCAATAACAGGTTTCCAGAAGTCAGCAAGCCATTTCCTCATGTCGCAATCAGACATTTCTGGAAAGTGCCATTTCCCGATGAGGGCCTTGTGTTGGAGATTATCAATTCTTTCATCAAGCTGTGCTATGTCAATTCTTAAAGCCTGCGGAGGTTGAGAGATTTTGGCCGGTTTATGCTGTTTGTTGAATTTACGGACATTATCCTTATTGGAGGGATTATCCTTTGACGTGGATGGTTTGATAACCATCTCCTCCATCGTGGCCAGGGTGGCAGCTGACCAGGCGTGTTCAGCCTCCACGGCAGCGTTGACAAGATCCTCCGATGCGACGGAGTCGTAGACTCCTTCCATGCACCGCCAAAGGAGGAAGACTCTGGAAGAAATTTATTGTTTTATGTGTGGTTGAAAAAGTAATATATTCCATCTTTTACAAATTAAAGAGAAACTCTAATATTTATATTGTGATTTTTAAAAATTCCTTATATTTTTATATTAAAATTAAATTATTAATTTTTAAATATTTTATATCAAAATTAAATTATTAATTTTTTTTAATTTTTATATCAAAATTAAATTATTATTTTTTAATATTTTATATTAAAATTAAATTATTAATTTTTTAATATTTTTAGATAATTAAATTATTAAATATTTTGATATTAAAATTAAATTATTGTTATTATTATATTGAGTGTTTTTATTAAAATTAAATTATTTATTATTTTATTGAGAAAAAATATTATAAATAATTTATTTTTCAATGTAAATAATTTTTTTCCTTCATATTTTGAAATCTAAATTATTATTATTATTATTATTATTATTATAATGTTGAGAAAAATATGTTGGAGATAAATGGAGACAAATTGAGAAAACTCAAAAGCTTTTGCTTACAAACAAATTCAAGATTAAAAGTGCAATTCCTTAATCTATCTTGTTAAGTGAAACAGGGGCTGCTACTTTACAAAAAAAATTGCTATGGTGCAAGTCATAAGGTATTTTAAAAAAATTGAGCAAATGGAAGATGGTAGATGCCCTAAGGTTGCTTCTAATGACATATTGTGCAAAAAAAAAAAAAAAATTAGATGTAGCAAAATAACAAACTCTTGGGATAATCTATTTAGTGAGGGGTTTGTCCAGAAGTTGGGAGCATTTATTGTGAAGCTTCACAGAAAAAGGGTCGAATACATCAAGCAGATGAAGAAGCAATCTGTCCCATAGACTCTTTTTTTCAGGGGGGAAGTGCATCCCCGCTGAAGAAGCATCATACAACACATCGCCAAAGCGAGCAGATAGGTCATCACCAATACAAATATCGCCGAAGCGAGCAGATATACGTCATCACCGATACAAATATGCTGCAGCATGGCGCAGCTCCCGCAGGATTCCAGGGGGTGTACAAACCAACCGCCCCGACCATCACATCATGCACCAATAGATGTTAAAATATTTTTTTTTTCCTTCTTTAATTCTTTCTTTTTCTGTTTAAATAATTCAATCAATTATAAAACTCCAGCCACTGTGTCCATGTAAATTGAGAATTAAGGTTTTTTTAATTAAACTATTATTACTCTTTTTCTCAACTCTTCTCACATTATTTACATCTCAACTAAAATGTCAAATTACCCTTAAATCAAACACAGCTCTGCCTATATTATTGAACATTCTCACGTGGTTTGAATACAAACGCAAACATTATATCTGTGTTATCGGGTAAAGAGCAAAATGGTACAACTATAATCTCTCTTTTTTTGAGGGGGGAAGTGCATCCCCGCTGAAGAAGCACCATACAACACATTGCCAAAGCGAGCAGATAGGTCATCACCAATACAAATATCGCCGAAGCGAGCAGATATACGTCATCACCGATACAAATATGTTGCAGCATCGCGCAGCTCCCACAGGATTCCAGGGGGTGTGCAAACCAACCGCCCCGACCATCACATCATGCACCAATAGATGTTAAAATAATTTTTTTTTCCTTCTTTAATTTTTTCTTTTTCTGTTTAAATAATTTAATCAATTATAAAACTCCAGCCACTGTGTCCATGTAAATTGAGAATTAAGGTTTTTTTAATTAAACTATTATTACTCTTTTTCTCAACTCTTCTCACATTATTTACATCTCAACTAAAATGTCAAATTACCCTTAAATCAAACACAGCTCTGCCTATATTATTGAACATTCTCACGTGGTTTGAATACAAACGCAAACATTATATCTGTGTTATCAGGTAAAGAGCAAAATGGTACAACTATAATCTCCAGCGCAAAGTATAAACAACTATTTTGTGGAGGCATCCCTCCAAATTCTAATGCATGATTTCTTGGAAATCAACAGATGAAACAATTCTGACAAGTGCCTATCGTCTCTCACAGTCCAAAGTTGACAACTCAGGGTGTGCACGAACTTCTCTTGCAGTTTACAAATCTATATTTTTATATCTTCCAGGTGCACGCAAACATCAGCCGTAGCTTAATTATGCAACAATACATATATAAAAATGCATGTATAGTCGATTAATCCAGTGTAAATAGTTCATTCAACCGAATCCATGTTATTCTCTCCCTACTTCCGAGGTTGGGCAGCGAATAAGTCATTGTTTAGAATGGGTTTGGTTTCCATCAGGTGAAGTGATTGAATTATGAGAGTTTTTGGGTTCCTTTTCCATATGTCTTTACATTATTCCCAAGCATCTAAAAAATCCTCCAACAATTCCTTAAATCCTTAAATAGGTTGAACCTCGTGAAAATTTAACATAGAAAGAAACGATGAAATTATTTTAATTTTCAGGAGGCTAAATATGGTTTATGAGATAGATTGCTTAGCTATTTGATTCCTGTATTGAACCATTTTCTTGTGAAGTTTTTTTTTTCCAAATCGAAAAAACGCTTTCTATTGATATTATGAGAAAGTACATTCACAAAGATGGAAATCCAATTGATTGCCTGTGGAGGGTTAAGCAACAACCAATAACTATATCTAATACATCTAATCTCTAATTTGTGCTAGGATACATTATGGAGAGATGAAAACTGTAGTGAGTTGTTCGGATACAATGATTAAAACATGGAGGTATTTTGCACAAAAAGGGAACACAATGTATGTAGTACAAACAAAAGCCAAAAGTTAGATCAAAATATATCCCGAACATTGAAAAGTGCCAGAGGCGTACATTGGAATTTAATGTTATCATAGTCCAAGTTGCATCCTTTCTTGGAGAGGCGATCCACTTCGCCATTTTCACTCCAATAGATGTGTGTGATGGAGACAAAGTGGAACTCCATGAGCAGGGTTTTGATTATGCATTTCCAGGTGTCGAGGTTAGGAGAGTCTAGGGAGCCTCAATTGTTTGCCTAGTTGATGATAGATTTGGAATCCCCAAATATGGTAAGAACTCTAATGCCAAGCCAAGAAGCATAGTGAAGGACCCCCCTGAGAGCAAGAAGTTCGGCACAGGTATTAGATCCAATTCCATAGTGCTAGTGAAACCTGTAGAAGCTCTCAAGACCTAGATGGATGGCCATGCCACAACCACAAGGGTCAAACGAGGAGGCCCCGTCAAAGAATCTGACTGGGTAAGAGGACCAAATGTTTCAAGGAGGAGAGGGACGTTTAGAGGCTGATGTCTTCAATGGAGAGTATTCAAGATAGAAAGAGAAAATTTTACAACTAGTTTTCCAGATGTCATGCTTCACATGCTCAAAGATGAGGGCATTTCTGGAGTTCCAGATCCCCTAGATGATGAAGAAGGCCAACGTTTTGTGTTGAGGGTTGTTGGATAGGTAAATCCCTTCTGCGGACAAAAGCGATCCCACTAGCCCAACAGGGGTCTAGCAACAATCAATCAAAGCTACTACGCAGGTTCCTAACTACAAATAACAAAAATAGGTAAAGAAGGACCTACTTGGAATCCAATGCTAGTGTTGAAGAAACGGAGCTACTTTCGTTCCTTGGTCCTGGCCGGTCACAATCCTTCGCTATCCTCGCGAATGGACACCTGCACACATAAAGAACAATGCAAACACAAGCGTGAAATCTGATATAGGAAATTATATGTCAGTAAGAAAGGACATAACTTTACATCAAACACCATGTAAACAATGAAAGTGGAACCATAATAGTAGTCTTCTATTATTAATGATAAATAGAGAAGAGTACAACCAAGGTTCTGACGCTGAACCTCTCCTCTGTCTGGGCGGGCAGCTATGTGTGTCTTGCAATCGGCAGCATCACCTCTCTATGCTTCACTATCTCTAGCACTCTAAACAAAACTCTAACTCAAGAACTTCAGCACTTCGGAACTCACTCCCAGAACTCAGAACTCCCAACGAAAACTACCACCAGAAAACTAGCTTGTCAAATGCATGAGGACAAGCTTATATAGATGAAGAAGGGAGGAGGATACAATGAACCGGGACACCCATTGTGGATTAACATTATCCCCGAAAGCCATAAAAGATGGAGATGGGATAGAGCTCGACATAAGACTGATTTTTTATCCTCAAAAAGCTCCATGTAATGAAGGAAACAACAGTCGGGCGTGCATTAAGGCAAAAAGCATGACCAAATTTGGTTGGCGCGACCGTTGCTCTAAGACAGAGCGCCAATAGTCGCGCCCTCTTTTGAGGATTTCTATGATTGGCGCGGGTGAGACACTGTGAACCCGCGCCACTGGAAAAAGAGCACTTTTCAGGGGTAATTTGCAGAAGGTGTCTTCAAGGAACATGAAGTACATACTCAGGGGAACATAATGCAAGTGTTTTTAGACTTTGTCACTTCTTATAACTCCCGGGATGAGTCCTCCAAAGTACGACAAGACGAGTAACAGGGATGGTGACAAATTATTGTGTAACAGATGCCCCCTAAAGCATGAGGTCCGAGAGGTGGAGAGGGGTGAAATGCTTTACAAGAACACACAAAAACACATATAGCTGCCGCCGAGGATCTGCATTGAGAAATATGACTGATAATTCAATTACATGATGTTCATGGTATGGTCGCAGCCATCCATAAGAGAGTACATAAATAATCTAGATCCATAGTATGGACGCAGCCATCTAGTTAGGATCAATAAATTGACTCAGGTATGGTCGCAGCCATCGAGTGAATGAGTCATGTATCAAGAATCACGCCTGGATTACAACAGACACAATCCAGGGTCTTGCGCTCCATCTCGACCCGAACAAGAGTACAAGTTCAAGCATGCGAATATATGAGCTGAAGTCGAACATGCATGAACATCGTCTGATTACCAGTCAATAGTGGAAACTGTTAACAGACGCGAGAGGTACCACCAATAATGACAATGGCCCTCAAGGTACTATAGGTACAATCTACGGCGTGCGAATTAATGAGCTGATGTCGAACACTCATAGAATCATTCGATCGGAGGCCAATGATGAAAAACCTCACGTCGAACACGAAGAACCTGCCATTAAGGCATGTAGGCTCCAAGGCACCGGAAGGGAGTCTCTAGATCAGCTTCCCTGATAATGAGCTGGAGTTGACAGGAAGTGACCTTGATCGAAGGTGGGCCATAATGTTTCCCACATCATCGACACGAGACAGAGAAATAATGTTGTGAATCAAGATTATGTGAACTATCAGATGGAGGTTGTTTCTTTTCAGAGGTCAACTTCTCTTGAACATATAGGCGGCATGATATTGGAATTGGCAGTATTTGACATCAATGGATCAGAGGTCATGATGACGAGGCAATGAGCAGATGAGAGGTCAAATAGGATTACCCAAATCCATGGAAGCCAGTGAAAATTGAGATGAGATATCCCCACCCAGACACGAAAACAGATGAGTGCCATGTTCAAGAGCGACATACTGCCGACACGACAATGATTATGGTTCCAAAATTTTCTTTTCCCCCACCATTTCTGGCGAGTACCCCAGTTATTTTTAACAAGCTTGATGGGGATAGCATATGCTTGTGGTGTGTTATTCCGACAAAATCCGATGTCATCAAGTTTTAACGAGTCTGACAAAGGAAGAACTCGGCGTCTTTTCATGTTTAGAGAGTTTGAAAAGACAGCATAAAAGGAAACTCCAGGGGTGTCCTTTTTCGTAGAGTTGTGTCTCCCGAGCCCGAAAAAGTATAAAACAATGCTCGAAAGAACCGCCCGACCATTACGATCGAGGAGTACTTTTCATAAGTAGTGTTCCTGACCTGAAAAAGTAAAAAAGCGGTCAAAAACACGTCGTTTCATGACCATTAACGAGTTTGAAACGACAAAACCCGGTAATCTTTTTACGTTTTAACGGTCGACAAAAAGAACTTAAAACGACCGCCCCTTATTAACGTTTAACGAGTCAAGAGGAGTAACTCGGCAATCTTTTCTCTTTAAATGGTCAGAAAAAGAGCTTAAAAGCGGACCTCCATTTTTATTCTCTTTAACGAGTCAAAAAGGAAAAATACTCGGCAATCTTTTCATATTTTACGAGTCAGAAAAGAGCGTAAAGGCGACTCGTCCTGAAGGAACGAGTGGTATAAAGGGTAGCAACTGGTTCCGGTAATGGTGGAACTGCTCAAAACATGTAATGGTCAAGAGGCTGGCTAATAAAACCACTCATCGTTGCGGTTCCTCAGGAAAGGATGAACAACCAAGTGAAAGCATATGATCGGCCAAAGAGATGGTGGCGATGGAATGAAACAACCAAGGCTCATCTAGCAGAACTTAGCAGATAAACGGCAATCACAAGATGTGAATTGGGTATGGGTTCATTTTTACCCAAGCTTGAACCGTAGAGAACTTTGCTTGGATTCGGTTTTATGTTTACACAAGCTTGAAACGAAAAACTATGCTTGTTATAAATTTGCATGCCCCCAGCATAATAATGCAAATCGAGATACATGCCCCCCAAGCTTCATGGCATTCACGGAGTGGATGGAATGAAGGTTGAGTTGGAAAGACTCGATTTTGAAAAGGGGGATGCATGCCCCCCGGGCTTCAGTCACGCGCCCGGGTCGGCGGCCGTCATCAGAATGACGGACTGGTTGATGAGGCATTTCCTGTGGAAATAAGACCATTTAGGAATGGTAAATGACTATACGTGAAGTGTGAACCGGGGAACGAAAGTTGGTCTATGATCTTGATCGTCCTTCCTTCGTGCGGAAAACACATCACTCTGAAGAGTGAGGACACAATTGCACGTATACGAAAAATATAGTCTCGTCCAAGGAGTAAATTGTAATCTAACGGACCTTGGATTACCATGACGCCCATTTGAACTGTCTTCCCTTCTAATGTAATGGGTACATTGGGAAGAAGTCCTAAAGGTCGAGTGGTTTCTCGATGAAAACCTGTAAGGTTTCTCACCTCAGGGAGAAGCAGTGGCGAACCAAGCGCTTCCCAAGCTGTTGAAGACAGGATACTCATAGGAGATCCTTCATCAATAATGGTACCGGCCATAACCATTCGGTAGACTTGAACTATAATTCGAAAAGGTATGGAAGCGGGTAACCGAGGATTGTCTAGTTGATCCCAATTGAAGGAAACAACTAGATTGCTTGGAGGTGGGACCGGATAAACGGCCGGATATGACTCTGATAAACTTCCTTCTTGGTGCGAAGGAATGAGAGGGATGCTCACTTGATCATCTGTGTTTATGAATAGAATTTGGGCGGTGTGGTCGTCATTCTTAGTGACAATATCATCTGAGGGTGAGACTTCTGAAGGCAAAACCGGGTCAACTGTTATCTGGACCTCTTGAAAGACCGGGTCACTTGTCATCTGGACCTTTGGACTTCCGTCTGGTTTGGATTCAGATAGTTCATCCTTAGTGATAAAAACTCCCGGAACAAAGTGGTGGATAGACGATGAAGGTAAATCAACACTTTTTCCTACCAGGGACTGGTCTGGAACAGGCTGAACACAGCCAGGTTCGGGAAGAGCAGGCTGAACCAAAGAGGAATCATGCTTGATCTCTTGGTTAGTGGAGAGATGATCTGTAGTTGCAGAAAGACGTTGGTATCCAGCGGGTAGTTGGGGTAAGGGAGCTGACAGACTTTCCAAAAGACGAGAGGCTTCATCCAGAAGTGGACAAAGGCGAAGGAGATGATTACCTTGACAAAGTCGACAAGGGAAACGAACCTTCCCTTTTCCCTTACCAGTTGGTAAGGTATCGTCAATCTGCGACGAGGAGGGGCGAGTCGGGTCACGGGACCATATATCTAGGACCCTGGAAATACCAGGACAATCAGTAAGGAAATGGTCCTTCTTGCATAATTGACAAGGGAACTTAGCCTTCCGCGGGGGAGCAGAAGGTGGGTCTACTCGAGGTATACTCGGGGTAGATGCGACCTTTCCCTTAGGAGATTTCTTCTTTTTGGTCTTCTTCTTCTTCTTCTTAGCCACCTGGTTACTTGAATCCAAAGTTTCACCAGGCGAAGTAGACGATGAGGATGCAGCAGTAGGCGAAGAAGGGGAGGGTTCCACCTTGGAATCAACATGATGTTGTTCGGGTGCAGGAGGTGGTGGTGGAACAGGAGTTATCACACTCGAGACCACCGAGTTTGAAAACAACCATACGGGCAAACCGATGGTTATCCCAGGCAAAGACAAAGTTGCGATATACTGAACACCGACATTTCCACTAGAAGGAAGTGGACTAGGGTTTCCATCAGGGGGAACACCTTGGCCGGTGGACTGAGAGAAGGATGCCATTTAGCGAGAAAAGAATCCTACTCAAGCTAACGCACACAAAATCTAATTGGGTAAATGTTATCGTGGCCAAATAAATTTTAAGACATTAAACTTGACCTTTTCATTTTTTAAGAGTCGAGAAAAGGACAAAAGATGACTCTAGTCTCCTTCGAATGTTTAATGAGCACGAAGTGACAAGACGCTCACTGGCACCTTTTCATTTAGGGAGTCCGAAAAGGATCAAAAGTGACTGCTCTGGAGAACTAGGCAAGGGGTTTACCAAACAATCCGTAAAACTGCTTATACACCTTGGCAATCAGACGAAAACCAAGGACTTCTGGTACTGCAGTCAATCTTCCCGAATGCTGTGTTTAGTGCATTACGGCTTGTAAGGCGGAAGACTCGGCTTCCTATGGATAAAGGTTAATAGCCTAGTGGGGTCCCCCAATATATACGCGACGGTACGTGGGAGCACAGTCCGTATTGGCACCTATCGTTTCACCGTGGAGGAATCACCCAACCACTCGACGATAAACCACCAGGTTTAAAGACACCGGAACACGTCTCTACCTAGACCTCTAGAATGTTCACGTTAGGTTCCAATGCGTTGTTATGTTCATTCAGTTGATTTTAAAGTTTATCTTGAATTATGTTTCAGTTTTTGGTCCTACCGTATGTGATCTCTCAAAAACTTCCTAAATGCAAACTACATGCCAAAATTATATCATTTCATTCAATGAATTCTATCTACAGGAAAGTGGAGATTTTTACACAAACGAAGTGATCACTCAGCAAAGAATAAAGATCCTAATGCAGCTAATAACAAGAAATGAAAATCTTTCTTTTCTTTTTCTTTTTAAAAACAATAAATCAAAAAATGCTAACTAGTATAATGCAAAAGATTTTTTGTTTTTCTTTCCTTTAAGATGGCATGATGCATGCAAGCAAATTTAAGAGATATTCACAAGTACAGACAAACAGAATTCACTCGATAGAAATATAACCAATTCTGAAACACCAAGACGAACTAAGGAAGAACACAAAGACTTTTCAATGGACCATGTGATGAAGTGGAGCAAACTTCAAACAGGCTAGAAGTGAATCACTCAAAGCATAGAGAACCAAGCTTTAATAATCACTAGATAGGTGTGAAACACAAGTAACAAGATGACTGGAAAATCAACCAGAACTTCCCACAGAAGGCTCGACATGCAAAGCCACCAGCTATGCTAGGGCAAAGATACAAAATCGATTGAAATAAGCAAACAACTGAAGGATCAAGGCACAACCAGTCAACCAGAGGTCCAACACACTTCCAGACGCTAAAATCTGAGCTAAAAGAGTTTCCAACCAATCACACAGGCAAAATTCACAGAGCTGGCGCGACTGTCAGCCTGCAACTTGCGCTAACAGTAGATTGGCGCAACTGTCAGTCTGAAACCCGCGCCAACTGGCGCGACTGTTGGATGAAAAACCGCGCCAATTAAGTTTGGCAGCTTAAAAAATAAATACCACGACCCCAGGTCGGGCTGACAGTATTCAGATGGATCAAACAGTAAAAAACAATCTCACAACTGACCCAGAAAGCTCATAGACTCAAGCAAGCAAGAGAAAATTAACATGCAAGACAAACTCCAAAATAGCTTTTCCCCAGTGGAGTTGCCAAATTGTTGGATAGGTAAATCCCTTCTGCGGACAGAAGCGATCCCACTAGCCCAACAGGGGTCTAGCAACAATCAATCAAAGCTACTATGCAGGTTCCTAACTACAAATAACAAAAATAGGTAAAGAAGGACCTACTTGGAATCCAATGCTAGTGTTGAAGAAGCGGAGCTACTTTCGTTCCTTGGTCCTGGCCGGTCACAATCCTTCGCTATCCTCGCGAACGGACACCTGCACACATAAAGAACGATGCAAACACAAGCGTGAAATCTGATATAGGCAATTATATGTCAGTCAGAAAGGACATAACTTTACATCAAACACCATGTAAACAATGAAAGTGGAACCATAATAGTAGTCTTATATTATTAATGATAAATAGAGAAGAGTACAACCAAGGTTCTGACGCTGAACCTCTCCTTTGTTTGGGCGGGCAGCTATGTGTGTCTTGCAATCGGCAGCATCACCTCTCTATGCTTCACTATCTCTAACACTCTAAAAAAAATGCTAACTCAAGAACTTCAGCACTTCGGAACTCACTCCCAGAACTCAGAACTCCCAACGAAAACTACCACCAGAAAACTAGCTTGTCAAATGCATGAGGACAAGCTTATATAGATGAAGAAGGGAGGAGGATACAATGAACCGGGACACCCATTGTGGATTAACATTATCCCCGAAAGCCATAAAAGATGGAGATGGGATAGAGCTCGACATAAGACTGATTTTTTATCCTCAAAAAGCTCCATGTAATGAAGGAAACAACAGTCGGGCGTGCATTAAGGCAAAAAGCATGACCAAATTTGGTTGGCGCGACCGTTGCTCTAAGACAGAGCGCCAATAGTCGCGCCCTCTTTTGAGGATTTCTATGATTGGCGCGGGTGAGACACTGTGAACCCGCGCCACTGGAAAAAGAGCACTTTTCAGGGGTAATTTGCAGAAGGTGTCTTCAGGGAACATGAAGTACATACTCAGGGGAACATAATGCAAGTGTTTTTAGACTTTGTCACTTCTTATAACTCCCGGGATGAGTCCTCCAAAGTACGACAAGAGGAGTAACAGGGATGGTGACAAATTATTGTGTAACAAGGGTGATCCACAGTCCATCTGCCAAGACATGAGACAATGTCAAAGTAGTCCCATTCTGCAGGGGAGTTTGTCAGTTGTAGCACGTGTCCAAACAAAAGAGGCAAAAGGGCAGTGGAGGAAGAGGTGGTTGATATCCTCTCCACCTAATAAGCAAAGGCAATGTCCTCTCCACTTGATAAGAAAAGGAAACATCTTCCTGGTCCCTGGAAGCCTCTCTTGCAGAGTATTTCCCAAGTCAAAATCCAGTTGTGTGCCACCAACCAAGGGAAACACTTGATTTTGAGTGGGAAATTCCATTTCCAACATCGAGCCAACGAAGAGAAAATTGAAATATTCGTAGAAGGTTGTTAGATTATTTGGTATGCTTCTTTCACTGTTACCTTTTCCTGTTGTGAGCCTCTGCACCAAATAAACCTGTCTGCTTTTGTGGATAGGACAATCCCAGAGAGTTTTAGATCTGTAATGTATGATTTCCATTCCCAGATTAGAGGGACTGGAATTTCTAGCTCTGTAACATCTTTCCAATGTGTAATTGTAGTTCATTTTCTATGTCATGTATCACAAAAAAACATTGATTATGCAAAAAATTAATGAGAGGAGGGGATAATATATGTGGACTTGCTAAGCCAGAGAGGGTGTCTAGTCCAATCATTGGGGTGGATCCTGAACCAACATCCCATTTCAAATTCCCAAAATGCCAATGCTTGGTGAGGAGGAGGTTGTTCCATGATATCGAGCAGTTGGGAGGATATGGAGCACTAGCACGAATCCAACTGATGAGGTCTTTGTTCTGGGGGTATTTTGACTTGATAATTCAATTCCATAGACCATCATTACAAATTGCTCTCCAAAGTTTTAAAGAAGCAGTTCTAAGTTGAAGGAGGTAATGTCCAAGAGTCCCCTCCGTCTTATTTGACTGTAAGGTTGAGCATCTCCAAACTGGCAAGATGAAATTTGTTGGAAAATCAAAAAGGAAAAAAGATTTTCTCTATGTTGATAATTACTTGTGATATTCTTATGTTCTTCTTGTAACTTAGTTCATCAAGAAATTACCAAAACCATAACATGAAGATCAAAGACAACAGATGTAGGTAGAAAACCAAGGCAAAACCCCTATCTAGGGGAAAACCCAGTCAACAACTCTTCCTTTATTAGTTTCACGAGATGATCCAAGACTCTTTGACCTAGACACAAACTTCCTCCAATCACCAAGTCAACCCTTCCTTACTTTTGTAGATGATGACCTTCCACCAACAACTTTGACCTAACACTTTGATCTTGCAACAACATAATTTCGACCTAACAAACAAAGAACTTCGATCCTAATGCAGTACTTAGAACTTCTAGAAGCAACCCAACAAATTCACATGTGTGAGAGGGAGATGACCCATAAATTCGACCTTCCAGCAATACTTCTTCTTCTCTATGAATTTTGCACCTTTTTTGCTTGTATATCGAACTTGTGATATTGTCTCCTCCAAACAAATTGAATTGCACTCCATATATACCCTTTTCTGGATTTTGAATTACCCTCAAGTAGGTCGACAAGTAAGGGCCAACTTGGTTTGGAGGTGAAAAATTACATATTTTACTCGATAATATTTCTTTTTACATGATTCAAAAGCCCAAGAAGGGTCTCTTTAAATGGACAATGACTCTAATGACTTTATATAAAACCTAGAAGTCCTCAAAGGGACTTTGACCTAAAACATGATGATCCAAGCATGAAACCCAAGGCTTTAATACATCAAAATAATAATAATGATAATAATAATTCCTTAAACTTTCTTTTGATAAATACATTTCATTATGACTCAAATACAATCATGAAGACCGAACTTAGTTACATTCTTCAACACTCCCTCTTAACTAAGGAGGTATTCATACATACATATACAAGTACATGGAAGATCTCAAAACACATGAACCATGAAGAGTTTAGGAACACATGGTGCCACATATTAGATTCTTGACTAGGGAAATCTATTCGGGTGGGACTAAGATGGACTAAAGCTTTCAGCCTCTCTATGTACCATTAGGCTTACTTGCTAACCATCAACCGAGGGAACTAGGTGTGTAATGCAAGGTCAGAGCTCTATGACCAACACCACCCTCCTTTCTTCGGGAACTAGACATCAACACACAGGCCGACCAAATGTCCTCTCAGGCATACACAATGCCTCAACACATCAAATCTCTCTCGACCAAACATATCGGTATCATCGAGCATGCTTCCAAAACTTTGAGAGATTTATCTGAACAATCACATCCCGAATAGGTAACAACCTTACACAGACCTTCAGGGTTTTCAATCATCTTGATGCTGCTTCACAATTTATCACAATAGGACTTCACAGACCTTCAGGGTTTTCAATCATCTTGATGTTGCTTCACAATTTATCACAATAGGACTTAGAGGCTTCCCAAACAAATCTTGATAAAGGTTTCCTCAATCATACAACTTCCTTTCCTATTTCACATGCAGCAACATATTCTACAACCAAATCCTTATTTTCTTCTTTTAACAACACCTCAATATACATTCTCCAATTTCTTCTTCAAGGTGCCCATCATGACTACAATATGTCCTCCCTCTCAACTTGGGAGATATACCCTTTATTTTATCTATACTCCCTCTTAACTTAGGGAGATCAACTTCTTTTCCATAACATCGGAGAAGCTTTCATGGCTTCCATCCTTCTTATCAAAGTCATCTTGATCATCATCATTCATATAACTTTCTTCATCATGCTTGTCAATCAAATCAACTTTACTAACGAACACCTTCATCATCTTAAAGATTATGTACTTGCACAACTTAGACAAGAAGTACAACCAAATACATATTTATGAAGATAAGCATATCAGAATCATAATGGAAGCATCAGACTTTATACATCAAATACCTGAACTTAGTTAGGTTCATAATCAGCAAGAGACACATACTTTTAAACTTCAATTTCGGGTTAGGTTATAAACCCTAAATCACATCAGTAAATCAATCAAGATACCAGTCTCATTATATCTAGGGCCTCAATATTTCTTCCAAAGATATGACATACTCTACTATAATATATTGCAAACTCTAGAAGCAATTCAAACAAGAACACTTACAATGCATCTAACAATTTTAGAATTCATATCTTAGACACACTAAGCCTAGATGTCAACAATCAAAACCAATCACAACACAATCTAAGGTTTCAACTAAATGACCAACTTCTACTAGAGTTTGTTGTAAACCCTAGATTTTATCATAATGGAAACAATATTACCATATCCTAGAATGTCAAACTTCTACTAGGATTTAGTTACAAACCCTATAATTTACATACTATGAGAATCAACAATTAGGTTAGCACATATATCTATCTAGGATGATCATGCACAAGCATATCATAACATATATTGGACAAACCCAAGACACACATATAAATACATTTAAAGGACATATAATGAACTTGATTAGGCTAGGGTTTTGATCAGACAAACAAACATACACCTAGGGTTTTATTCCTAGGAGCTTACTCTCAATATATAAGGGTTTTGTTGATAAACCCTAATTTACCAAAACCTCAAGGTCTAGGAATACACAACCCTAAAGGAATAGGGTTTCCATAACAATACTAAGACTTAAAACATGGCATTACTAACAAAACCCCAAACATCAAAATAATAGTATTTTCTAGATTTCATGAGTAACACTAAGTAGACTAGGGTTTTTCACATTGACATTCCCTTAGGTTAGGGTTTTACAGAGAACCTTTTATGGTTCCACAAATATGATGATTTTAATGAGGGTAGATTCAATCTAATGATTAATCTCCCAAATAAGAATCTTTACGATTCAAAAGTCGTAGACGTAACACTTGTTAGTAATGTAAAGCAAATTTATTAGAATGAATGAATATACCTTTATCACGAAGAGAACAATAATTATGGTCTAAAACATACCTTTAAGTTGTTTTCTAGAAAAACCTTATAGGACATCAATTCCAATAGAACTTCTATCATGCTTTGTCTTGTGAGTTCTTCTCCATAGCCCTTAAGCATGTCATCAATATTTTCCTAGACAAGGAAAATATGAAAAGAAATGTTATTAACATCTAATACAAACACATTTAGATAGGAGAATGAAAACCAAAACGATAATACAAAAATTAAGATACTTATCTTTGGAAAAATGGTGAGGGCTCCCTCTTAATCCAATCTTGAGGGATACCTACAACTTTAACAAACAATTCAAAAATGTTTTTCCAAAGCATGTTAAACCTATAAGTACTAAAAATCAAAGTACAAATAAAAACATTTCAAAACTTTAGAGTAGAAGGATATATAGGGGATAGAGTCCCTAAGAGTCCTTAGAAAATAAGTCTTTGACTTTGGATTCTTCTGTCTTGTTCTTCTTTGGTGGTCCTTCATCAACAACATTTTCATGTTCCCTTTCTCTCTTCTTATTTCTCGGATTTTGAGGATAATTGCTTCTATAGTGACCCATCTTATGAAAATTGTAGCATTCAATCTTGGATAGGTCTACCTTCCTTCTAAGCCCTTTATATTTCTTGAAGGTTCCTTTGTTCTTGTGATGAGCGGAGTAGGCATTTGAAATTTTCTCTTCTTCATTCTCTTTGTTTCTTACTAATGAAATTATGACTTCTTCTTGACTACATGCATTCCATAATTGTTTGAATGTTCCTTCCAACTATTGAGCCCTGATGAAAAGGCACCCCAAGATGTTGGTAATTATAGAAGTGCAGTGATTACAAGCTCCTTTTCAGGTACTATCTCAACTATTGCCTAGAGTTCTTCTCTGATTCTAGCTATTCTTACAAAGAAGGATGCCACAATGTCTTCCTTTGACATCTTTATAGTTCTCAGTTCATTCTTAAGACTTACAATTTAACTAAGATTCTTGATTGTGAATAATTTGGATAAGGCCTCATACATATCTTGAGCGGATCTATGTTGAATATATATGAGATGAGGTTATCTTTTATTCCATCCACCATTAGGGTCATGGCCAATAATAATAATAATTCTTTTTTCTTTCTTTTGATAATAAATTTCATTATGACTTAAATACAACTATGATGACCGAACCTAGTTACATTCTTCAACAAAATTTGTGTTTCGGTTGTGTGCCAACCCATATGAAACTTGAGATACTGGCATTGAGATTACAAACAACTCCTTTGGGAAGTCTGAATATGTGCATCCAGTAGATGGGAATGTTGTGTAGTACAAACTTGATAAGAATGAGACGCCCTCCCAAAGAGATCCAACGATGAGACCACTGTTTTAGTCGCTTACCAATTTTGTTAAGAAGCTAGTCCAAGTCCTTGTTTTTGTATCCATTTGGTTTAAGGAAAAATCCCAAGTACGTGAAACAATTGTCCAAGTGAGTGAATTTTACCTAGAAGATATTGGAAATCTCCTTGATCTCGTCCGCGTCAGGCTCACTGGAGATTAGATTGGACTTTAATTGTTTCATGAGAAGGCCCAAGGCGAGTCTAAAATCAGAGAGGGTGTTAAAGATAACATGGGTTTTTTTAAGGGTTTGATTTTCCAATTATGAGCACGTTGTCCACATACATTAAATGGGAGAGGGGGACCCTATCAACGATTCTGCATCTATATATAAGACCGTGATCACGAGCACAAGTAAGTTTTCTGGACATGACATCTATAATGATGAGGAACAATAGATGAGACAAAGTGCAACCTTATCTTAGTCCTATGGATATTGAGAAATAACCTATGGGTGAACCATTTATCATTATAGCAAGGGAGACAGCCTTTATGCAAGCTTTTATCCAATTTATCATAGCTTGCATGTGTGATTTCCTAGTTAGTTTGTGAATTCACAGTACATGCATGCGTGTATTTAGTTCTCTTGTTGTCAATGGCATGGGTTTTTCTAGGTGTGACAGTGGTTTCAACCTTGCCTTGCAATTTCCAAATAGCCATGGTGTGATGGGGTTCTTTCAATTGGTTAAGATTTGGATTCCCAGATGGTTTTGGAACTGGGTGAGGTGGTCTCAAGAAAATTCCTAAGGGTTGGGGGTGGAGGTGGTTTAATCTCCAGGAATCTCTCAACAAGTGGGTGGATATAGGAAAATTCCTCAAGATGTTGGTGAATAAATTCTGAGGCATCCAAGCTTGTTTTAGGCTTAGTGATCACTTGCCTGATTTTGGTGGGATCACAGTAGCCTAAGGGTTGAGGTGGTTTAATCTCCGGGAAGCCCTAGTTGTTTATGTATTGGTTTGCCTATGTGATCCCTTGACCAATTTTGACAGGATCACAGGAGAATGAGGGTGGAGTTGGTTTAATCTCTAGGAAGCCCTGATTGTTTTTGTCTTGAGTCCCACATTCATGCTTAGAATATGGCACTGGGATGACTAACTAAAAGAAAGATTTGGTTCAGCTCAATCTATGGTCGTGTGGTATGTGGAAGTCCCTAACTTGGTTAGCTTTTGCATATGTTAATACAAGATATTTTCCTATCATAATTCATGAGTACTTGTACTTGTTATTATGTGGCTTTGATGGTTGTTCTATCATGGTTGTTATTTAGGTTATATGTTGGTTACAAACATGGTTCCATAACAAGTTATAGGTATGGCTCTTGACATGTTTTGATTAGTGATGAATGGTTAATGAATGCATGTGATAAACAATGTTATTGCAAACATTATGAGAGGGCATTAGACCTTCTTGGTGATTCTAGGATAAGTATCAGACCCCTATGTTCAAATATGCATTCATGACCTGTAGATTACATGTTCACCATATGTTTGACGAAATGACTGTCATGGCTAGGCCTAGTTAGGTCAAGTCTTTGATCAAGTTTGGTATGAATGGTTTTGTCTTGCTGTTATTTATCATTATGGAAAGTCTCATTGAGTTATGGGCAGTGGTATGGATGCTGACCTGGAATTTAGGCTCATATCCGGGACCACACCCTCTATACTGAGGAATCTAGGTCATAACCACAGCCCGATAAGCTTATGCATGTGGTTGGAGGCCCTCAACTGCATGGAGGCCTTGTAATGAATGCGATTGGGACCCCAGGTCACTGAAAAAACATTCCAACTTAGGGTTTGGGCACTGTGAGTGGTAGCTTAGCTTCTAGGTGTCCTGTAGCTCTTGAGGAAGGTCAGTAAGGTTCTAGTTTGTGAATTCCACTTCCTTAATTGTACTTAGGAGAATGAGTCATGTAATAGTAGCCTTCAACTCATGTTTACCCTCGCATGCCGATGAAAGTGGGTAAATGTGGGAGGGGTGGTTACTAATAATGCCTAAAAATACTACTTCTTGTAGCCCTTGGTGTGACTAGGATCCATTATCAGTTGCCAAAATTCCTCCAAAAGTTATGATTTAGAAATTGCATGTCGTTATATGGCTTCCATTGCTTCTAAATTATGCATCTCATTATGGATGTCTTCAGGGATGGGTGAATGGAAGGATTTTGTGGCCTCTTGAGCATGGTAGTGGTCTCGGTTCTATCCATAAGGGCCTCAATCAACTCCATTTACTCTTTGGCTCCTCATACTCTACCTTTTCATGATGGCTAGCCAACAAGGGTGTATCTCAAAAAAGTACAAACACTCATGAATTAAAGAACAACAAATAAAGCACTACAAAGCTCTCGACTTAGGATTTAAGTTGGGAGCTTTATAATTAAGACCACAGTAATAACTAGTGTCAAACCCACATGGGATGTGAACAGTTATGAATGATAGAACAATTAATTTCCTTTACTATTAACATAGATGTACATTTATAATACATTCTTGTGACTTTTGGATTCATCTTCCAACGTCTCTTGGATTCCTTTGACCATTCAACTCCCACACCTTAACCCTTAGCGGATTAGGTGTTCAACATTCCCCCCCTTAATCCAAAGGGTTATGTATGAGTCTAAGAAGAGATTTGTAATAAAAAATGTGCAAAAATGCATGGCAACACTAGGCTGAATGTGCTCTCTAAAATGTGTAGTATTTCCTTTAGATTCACAAGCTCATGTAACCTACTAAAATAAGAGACAAGAATCTACTTCTACTCTTTACAGTGGAAGCACATAAAGATCCAGCAAAATAATAATCGACAAGAGGAAGAACATCAATGGCACATAACACAATAAATATCTAGGGAAAGGCACAACTCAAAACTCCACTATCTGTATTACATTAACAAAAAATCCAAGATGATAATGCAATGCTTGTTCTCACAAGAACAATCCCACCACTTAGTAAAATCAATCTCCAACTCACAAGAAAACTCTTGTCCAACACTTCGCCAATTCTCCTTCTCTCCAAGTCCCATTTCCTTGTGCAATTCCTATGGCTGAATAATTCATCTTAAAGGGAAACTAGTGCATCCAAAACTGCACAATCCATTCAAGGTTGAGTTTTTGATTGCATACACCATCTATAAAACTCAGAAAATTATACATCAAATAGTACAATGTCCCTGCACTCTATTCTCAACTGGGTCTTTCTCAGAATCGACATGCATGAGTTTCTGATGAGGGAATCTTTAGTTAACTGGAGTAGCACTAGTTAATGCATTAGTGCACCAACTGACTATTAACTCACTATTAGTTCCTCAAACAATTTGGAACTAATTTAACTAGACTTAACTCAGTAAACTGAGTTAACTACTTAAAACTCATACTTAACTCATCCTGGACCCCTATAATATAGGGAGAACATATACATGACTACAAAAGGACTTCCAACTCAAAATTCCTAAGTTAACTAAGTAAACTCACTCTAGTTAACTATTACAAGTTGCTATGAGAATAGAATTCGATTTTAATTCTCAGTTTAATTCAAGGAAAAATTAAACTGAAATTTCTAGATTCTATTTTTATCATTTCTTGTTGCTATTTTCAACACTCCTCTCAACAAGAAAGGAATTCAACTCGATCCTGATCCTGAACCTTTGGAATGTTTTGCATGCAACACTTCTCTCTAATGTTGTTTCTCCAACAACTCCAGAAACAAAAAAACATCCAACCTGAATCAGAATGATGCCTCTGTCATCAAAGTCTCTGACTGCTATTTCCTCTGTCGACTGAAAACTCTGCACTTCTGTTGACTCTATCTTTCTGCACTGTTTTCAACCCTCTCTGTGTGCTTCAATATCCGACTGCTCTAGCCTCTGTCACTCTGAGGGCCTCAATCACCTCCCTTTCCTCTTTGGCTCCTCATATGCTACCTTTGCATGATGGCTAGCCAGCAAGGGTGTATCTCAAAGAAAGTACAAACACTCGTGAATTAAAGAACAACAAATAAAGCACTCCAAAGCTCTCGACCTAAGATTTAAGTTGGGAGATTTATAATTAAGACCACAATAATAACTAGCCCATTCCAAAATAACCCTACAACAAACTAGAAAACCAGAATAAAAGAACAATGGATTCCCAATTCATAGTACACTTGAGACCCCACAGCCATATTCTTTGCTTGATGATCGCAAGTGAATTCTCACGATGGAAACCACAAATTAAGTAGTAAATTTCTACAAAATTCCAAAAGGACACCCACTGGTTAGTTGAATCAAATAGAGGCACTCTCTTAGGCCCAAAAACTAGCATGATAACACCATATTTATCACCATTCCAACCGAAGGCCCAAGCTATGAGCCAACTTATACTTTCATCAATAGAATTAGTGTACCTACCTACAAGCCAAATGTTGAACCAAGACACATTCACAAATCTGTAAATCCTGGCATGGATAGAGCCACCAATGGAGCAATACCATCCTTTAATACTATAGGAAAATATCTAGACAAAAAGCTTACTGATATACTCATCCCTAAAGACAATGACTATCAAACCCAGTTTTAAACGCAACTATAGAGTTGGATGGTACACAAAGATAGGACCAACAACACAATAAATCCTCACAACAAGACTCCAAACATACATTGAGGGAATAATTGAAGTATAGTGAAAGCCCCTCTTAGGCCTAAAGGCCAAACCAATTGAACCCTAGGTACCACCTTTCTAGCAATAAATCCAAGCAATAAGTAAATTTTTGTTTCCATGATTAGCACAAAACCCCTCTGAGAAGGTCTAATTTTAGCCCACAACATAGTTGTATATCTAAGAATCTTGATAGGGGTTAGAGGTACCATGAAAACGATGAGACACAAATTTCGATTACAGGCAGTTCCAAGTAGCCGATAAGTTGAAGAAACTAAGAACAACTTCAATCTCCTAATGATGAGATCGAACTGGAAAACAAGGTTTAACCCTCGAACTAATGTCCATATTCCACCAGGTATACATTCTTGCTTGTTCACAACATTCTTTCTCCAAGAAAAACTCGCCACCTAGCCTACCACTTTGTGGCTCGAGGGTAAAACCACTGGTCTACCAGTAGAGGTAGGGGGTCGAGGTACTCCCAAACTGACAGTCCACAAAAACGTTTGCAGCGTTTTATCCTCCCTAGGAAGTTTCCAAAACGATTTAGTCTGCATGTGAATGCATGCATGGGGGTGGCCACACCAACCCACAAATTCAATGCTCAACATAATGGCAACTCTTATGGTGGAGGACACAAATGCATATACCACAGTCATTATCATGTTGCACCCCCATCCGGGAAGTTCTTATTATTATATTATTATAATGATATTATAATATCCTTTAGATTCATTATCAATAAAAGTTTTATGTTTTTCAATAATGCTTAATAACATCATTAATATTTTAAAATTAATAAAATTAATAATAATTATTTTATTTGTAACAACATTTTTGGTAAAAATCACATAAAATAAAGTCTGGTCGACGTGTTTCAAACCAACCAGTGTGGTTCATCTTCAGGACAAGATGAGGAATCAGATCTAGGAAATGGAATAAATAGATAATAAGAGCAACTAACTAGTTGTTAGAAATAACAACTAGTTTGACTAAAAAATTGAAATAACTAATTAAGCCTTTGACTCAGAATTAATAATAATTTTAATTTAATAATTAATATTATTTTTGAATTAAGAAATAAATAAGATTAATAAGATAATTTCATTTAATATTAAATAATATTAGTATTATTAAATTATATTACAGATATTTTATCAATAAGAATTTTGAGGTACAAAAACTATAATAATAACAGTGAATTAATTAACTAATTTTTTACTTTTTTTATCATTAATCTATTAGAATTTTAAATTAATAACTAATATTATTTCTGAATTAAGAAATAAATAAGATCAATACAATAATTTTATTTTAATACTAAATAATATCACTATTATTAAATTATATTACAGATATAATATCAATAAGAATTTTGAGATAATAATAATAATTAATTAATTAATTAATTAATATTAGTTATTAATTTAAAATTCTGATACGCTTAAGATCATTGTGGAGGAATGTCGTAATGATAAATCCAATTTATTTTGTTGCTTTGTGGACTTCAGAAAGGCTTTCAATATGGTTCCTAGATACAACCTTTGGAATAGATTAGAAGAGCTAAAGGTTCCTCTCGAGTTGAGAGCTGCTGCTATAAGGTTATACGAGAATGTAATTTCCAAGCTAAAGAGCAATGAGGGGTGGTCGAAAGATATTCAGTGTAACATCGGAGTTAAACAAGGTTGCCCCCTTTCCCCTACCCTATTTGGCATTTACATCGATAAGCTCGAAGGCTATTAGAGGAAGCAGGATGTGATGGCATGATCTTGGCTGGGATAGTCATCATCCTTCTTCTCTATGCTGACGATATTGTTCTTTTGGCAAGGTGCCCATCTGATCTTGATAAGCAACTCAGGCTTCTTAAGGATTTCTGCTCTACCATGGGTATGACTGTTAACACTGACAAAACAAAAGTTATGATTATCAAATCCAAGAAGGACACTTACGCTAATTTTATGTATGACAATAATAACTTGGAGGAAGTGTATTATTACAAGTACCTAGGAATTGATATTCATCACAAGCTCAACTGGAACCATAGCATTGAGAAAAGGATTAATGGGGGGTGGAAAGCTTATTTTGGTCTTGAAAATAATTTTAATACAACAAACCTCGTAATGTGGGATAAAAAGAAGTTCCTCTTTGAAACTTTAGTCACTCCTGTTATCTTATATGGCTGTGAGGTTTGGGGTTGCAGTATCTCTAGAGAATCATGGAGAAAGATTGAGCAAATCCAGAAGCGTTTTATAACTTATAACCTAAAAATTAAAAGTAATACACCCTATCCTATTCTCCTTATAGAAGCAGGTTTTTCCCCTATTGAGAGCCTAGCTATGATTAGGTTTCTGTTGTACAAGCACAAACTCAATAACATAGACAATCATAGACTTTCTAAGCTAGCTTTAAATTCCAGCCAAAACCACCTAAGGCTCAATCGGGGGTGGCATAAAGACACAAGGGCCTAGTTAAACTATTGGGAGATCAACGAGAATGATGCATTGCAAAACATAAATAACATTAAAGATATTGTTACTTCTAAGTTCAAAGAAAAAGTGTGGTGTGAGAAAGATTTGGCGGCTAAAAGAAAATTAAGTTATTATAAGAAGGTCATCAACCTCACCCTAGAAGATCAAAAATATCTCTCTATTTTAACTAGCTCAAAGAAGAAAATTAATATAGCAAAGATTAGAACGAATTCTCATGAGCTCCATAGTGAAACAGGTCGTTGGGCAGTTCCTAAAACGCCATGGATGGAAAGGATCTGCCATATATGTGAGAATAGGAACATAGAGAATGAAAACCACTTCCTCTTAGAGTGCCCCGCGTACAACCACATTAGATCTTAGTTTCACAATCTTTGTTACAACACTGACCTTCCTAGCCTTTTACAATGTCAAAATTATAGTGAGCTCTGGAGGCTTCTCTCCAAGCTTTTTGAGCATAGGAATAAAATCTTAAACCAAAATAAATAATTTGTTTCTTTAGGTCTGATAGACCAATGTTTGGTCTCATCGAACGTTAACCATCATCATCATCATCAATAAAAAAGTAAAAAAATAGTTAATTAATTAATTAATTATTATTATTATAGTTTTTGTATCTCAAAATTCTTATTGATATTATATTTGTAATATAATTTAATAATACTAATATTATTTAATATTAAATGAAATTATTTTATTAATCTTATTTATTTCTTAATTCAAAAATAATATTAATTATTAAATTAAAATTCTTTTTAATTATGGGTCAAAGGCTTAATTAGTTATTTCAATTTTTTAGTCAAACTAGCTGTTATTTCTAACGGCTAGTTAGTTGCTCTCATCATCTATTTATTCCATTTCCTAGATCTGATTCCTCATCTTGTCCTGAAGATGAACCACACTGGTTGGTTCGAAACACGTCGACGAGATTTTATTTTATGTGATTTTTACCAAAAATGTTGTTACAATTAATATGGATCACAGAAGTCTAAATTCTACAATTATTTTATTATTATTATAATGAATATTTTTTTTTCTTTTCTTTTCTATGTTGTTCATGGACCCCAGAGATTGGTGACCGCTGAGTCCATGGAATAAATTGTTTGATGTGATTTTTACCGAAAATGTTGTTACAATTAATATGGATCACAGAAGTCTAAATTCTAGAATTATATATATATATATATATATATTATATATATATATATATATATTCTATGTTGTTCATGGACCCCAGAGATTGGTGACTGCTAAGTCCATGGAATAAATTGTTTGATGTGATTTTTACCAAAAATGTTGTTACAATTAATATGGATCACAGAAGTCTAAATTCTACAATTATTTTATTATTATTATAATGAATATTTTTTTTCTAGGTTGTTCATGGACCCCAGAGATTGGTGACCGCTAAGGCCATGGAATAAATTGTATCAAACAGAACCACATGAAGGGATCATTTCCCATCAGGTCAACCCCATAGCCTCGCCCCGAGAATGTCTAGAGAATTAAACTTGTGACCTCTCAATAACAAAGGTGCTTTAACAATGGGGACTCGACCAATTGAGCTAACTCTCAAGCCTTACTATTATCAATATTATTATTAACAATACTATTTATTATTATTATTATTAATACTTTTATCTATTAGTATTATTTTGGAATATTTTTTTCAAATAATATTGTCGATCATTTATTCAATGAGTGTTTTCTCTATAACCCTAACATTAATATTAATATTAATAATTATATGTATATTATTATTATCTTAGGTTTATTTTTCTTAAGATATATTATAATGTTAACAATTAATACTAACTTAGATCCATCTTAACTATGGATCTATCAAGTGCCGAGATGGATTAAATCTCTCGAGGTGCAAACCTTTCGTCAAGTTTTACATTTGAAAAGGAGGTTTGTGATTCAAGAGATTTGATCCCTCTTGCCGCTTGATAGATCCGGAGTGAAGATAGATCTAGGCTAGTTTAATTTCTATAAACAAAGTGCAAAGTTACAATGATATAATTTTTACATTTAAATGCATGATATGGAAAAAAATGATTATAGTTATTTTTAAAAGATGCACACTAAAAAAAACAACGTAACTTGACTGGAGAGCGTCTCTTGACACAATTAATAATAATTATTATTATTATCTTATTACAATAATGATTAATTTTATATTATTATAATAATATTATCATTAATAATATTACTGAATGGAGACTTCTACAAGTACAATTATTTTGAAATCTATCTTCTGGATCCATCCCATCAATAATTTAATTATTGACATGTTTCAAACCAACCAATGTGGTTCATCTTCAGGACAAAAATATGAAGAGAATTTGATCCCACCACAGGGTATAAATAAGGAGGAATTGTAATAACTAAATGGTTAGGTCAAAATTCATAGGAAATAGTCATTAGGAGACAAATAATATTAAAATCAAAATAGAAGATATTCTTTAGATTCATTATCAATAAAAGATTTTGGATTATTTTAGTGATACTTAATAACATTATTATTAATCATTATTGTTATTATATTTTATTGCTATTATTATTTTATTTATTTTTTGTATGTCCAAAAGTTTTTATTAATAAAAAAACATATACAGAGATGACAAAATGCATGTGGTATCATCCCGACCAAGTTGTTGACCAATGTTAGAAGCATGCATCATACAAAAAACAAAATACCCAGCTGAGAGGTCCATAGCCTTAAAGGCCTAACATACTAGAAAACATAAAGAACTAGAAAGACACCAGTGATCATAATCAGTCGCCAGAAGTAATTGAAGCAGGATTATCTGGCCCTGTTCTTGGAGGAGGAGGAGGAGGGTGATACAGACAATTGACATGATGCTCAAAGTGAGCAAGCCAAGCTTCCATCTTTTTGAATTTCTCTGTCAGCAAATTTTGCCCACTCTAGAAAACTACAATTCTTTCATGAACATGGCATTGGAAGTAGTGGAGTTATTCCAATTTGGCCATAATGGCTTCATGCTCCTCCCTTTGGACTCTACTGAGAGATTCCAACCGAGAAATGACAAATTGTACCAACTCCTGAAGCACCGTGGAAATCTTGGGACGCTTGGAAGGAGCACAGCCCACTGTTCCCACACAACCCTAAATGTTGCTTCGTCACCAAGAGGCCATGACACGACCGTGACCCGATCCTCTGCCACCTCCGACAATGCCACAACCACTCTGAATTATCATTATGATGCTTCTTCCCACCATGAATTTGGTTGAGGAACTTCCCCCCCACGAGTTCTGCGACCCCCACGCTCAGCACCATGCACTGAACCGATGCCCCGTCTGGTGCTTCCACCACTCGCATTCATTGTGCCACCCTAAACGCCTTTAGAAGTAGATAATCCTTCCACCTTTTCCTGGGCTAGGGCACGTGAGGAGGGAAAACTAGGCTTCATATTGAAGTCCAAGAACAAGCTGATACCCCGAAGGCAATACCCAAACTGAACCAAAGACCACCGAAAAAACTAGGTAGCACATAGATAGAAATTATGCGCCCAAACAAACGACCACCCTCCACCATAGGCCAAGCAAATCACACTATAGACAAAGAAGGAAATGGATTTTGACACAAAAAATCACCCCATGGGAAATTCACCACTAGACACCAAAACAAGCCAAAACCTCAAGTAACACGCTCTCCGACTTAGGAAGAAGAGGGAAAGTTTCACCAATTGCAAGAAGGAAATAAAGATTATCAAATTAAGCCCGCAGGAGGTGCGATAGACAAAATACTACCACCCTAGCCCAACAACCTGGAGAAATAAGAGCACAGAGGAGTGCGCATCCCTTAGAGAGATAGAGAAAAACCAAAATATTTCGTGCACCATGCAAATTAACCAAATAAGCATCAGTGCCATTGTAACCTGAAAGAGTACAAATTCGTTGAACATAGACGAAGGAGAGATTTTCACACAGATGAGCTCAGATTAATTAACTACCGCGTGGTGGAGGAGTTGTTGTATTGCCCTCCCCCTATTCAACCAAGAGCCAATTGTCATGCTTCACATGACGAGTGGTTTCCGTAGCCTGACACCCCCATCGAGGATGCTATTATCTTTTTTTTGTAAATAAAAATATTTGTATTACGCTTGTACAAAAACTACATTTATAGGGGTTTTGAGGCTCTGCAAAAGCCAACCATGATCATAAGCTAGAGGTTGAGAACCAGGGAAAACTATAGAAGTAGAAGGAGGCCTCTACGCATAGAGGAGAAACTAGAGGTCCTCTTGACAAGTACATAATAACATTACAGATAGAATTAGGAAAAAAATTACAAATGGAACCAGGAAGAAATTTACAGATAGAACCATGAGCATTAGAACATCTTAGATGTGAGAAGAGCTACCTTGAAATATGAGTGTTTCCCATTTAGTATTCGAGAGGATCTTCCTTGACCATGAGACAAGGCTTGTAGTAATCTACATCGTCAGGAAGGGGATGCACCACTAGAGCCAACTAGCTAGATGATAATGGATGCATTGATTAATGTTGAAGAGAAGAGACCCCTTAACTGCTGAAGTGGTCACTTTGACTATTGGAGGGGCCCAAGCCAACTAGAGCATCCTTTGATTCATTGTGAGTCTAGTGATGCTTTGGAAAGAGGTTGTGATGCTTATCGAGTGGAGTATCTACCTAAACTGGAGAAAGCAAGGGGGGGTCCACAACAATGTATGTAGAGGGAGACACAAAGCCCTAAAGTTGCATGCCAAGAAGGTTTCCAATGCATTGGTAGGCCATCTTGGCATGGTGCAGGTTGAATTCCATATCCAACACATTGCCTTGCAACAAAATGTTTACATCCTCTTGGTTCCCTTGTAAAGTAATTCTTGCACCTACCTGTTTACTTATTTTTCTTTCTACAAGTCATTCAATAAGGAACCTTAGTAGGTATAATTGATCTTGGAATCAAATCAATCTCATGTGAAACACTTCTAATGGGAAGCATTTCTATTGGTATATCACCAACAACAATATCTATAAACACCTCCAACAATTGTTGGATATCCATTGCCACTTCACACTTTTCCTCATCCTCTTTACCTTATTTAGAATTATGGACAAACATAAGTTTTCCTTCTTATGTTCCTTAAGAAAATATTTGGCTAAGCATAACATTACGTGACCACTTTTACTTGAACATGTAACAATGCCCATACTTATTGAATTCATATGTATCTTCCATACCATCATGGAGAACCTTCCTATCAAGCAACCATGGTATTCTCAATAATACATGACATGTGTCCATCTCCACCACTTCAATTAATAGTTGGTCACTAAAATTGTAAATCTAGAAACTCAACCAACATTGTTATGTTAGAGTAATTTGTTGACCCTTCTATAACCATGAAATTTGATATGGAGTTGTTTGAGGGATACAATTTAATTTTAACTTATCGATGACCTTTTTGGACATCACATTTTTTGTACTCCCTCCCTCTATGGTCATGTAGCATATACTATAACCTTTCATTTAGTTTTAAAAATTCTTCCCTTATCCGGGTTCCTTCATAGTCTTATTTTTAGGCTTGAGCAACACCCTTCTAAACATAAGGTTTCCACCCTCTTCATGTTGAAGTACTACAACATTTCCTCCCATCACTGATGCCTCGCTTGCCTACATGACATGAATCTCGGCCTCATTCCTTCTTTTTAGAATATGCATCTCTAGACATTTAGATGCCTTGTGCCCTTCTACTCCATGTCATTTATGGCAAGTAATGGAATACTTAGCTTTGCATCTTCCAAACCCTTTATGTTTACCGACATGGTTGTCTTCCTTGGAAATTTGACTACTATACACTTTAGCTTCACTCGCTTTACTAGAATTTCCTCTTGCAATCTTCACTCTTCCTTTTCCTTTAAGATTGTTTCCTCTGTAATTCCACTATCACTTCCTATATTTTAACTTTTCCTCTACCTTCAAAGCAATTTGATATGCTTAATCCATGTTTTATAAATAATGGGTACTCATATTGAATATAAAACTTCAATCCATTCACATACTTTGCTACACTTTGATACTCTAGTTCATTAAGTCCTAATCTAAGTGATAGTTTGAGGAATTCATTTATACTCCTAGACCTAGGTCTTCTTGTTTCAAATTTTTTTCTTGTCTGTACAAACTTTATTGATAATAATTAGGCAAGAACTTCTCCTTCTTATTAGTCACCATTTTCTTCCAAGTTTTTATCTTCTCCTTTCAACTTCAATATTAAAAAATAGACTCTAAATTGAACTCTTGGATATTGTTATACTCATGGTATCACTTAAGTTCTCCTATCAACTCTATGAGAGTATTTGCTTTCATATTGTCATTGTAGCAAAAAACTTCCACCCTTGCATGATGTCTATCCTTCATAATAAGATCAAATGCTTTACTAAGCCTCTTTCATCAACATTTTGTTAGTCCTCCATCTCATCCTTTAATTCTGAGCCTAATATAACTCCATCATCTCCAATTTGTTTGTTCTCTAGTTCTTCAATTCAACTCTTCCAATTCATGGTTCCTAACACCTTCTCAACCTACTCCTCTTTGCAACATCATCCTTAAAATTTTTCTTGAAGTCAACCAAGATATCATTCACAAGCCTTTCTTTCAACACTACCCACCAACACTTATCTTTAAATAGACCTTTGTTTGATACCCAGTCTCTCCCATAGTGCTATCTAAAATATACCCAAAAACCTATTATATTGACGATACAATGCACCTTGAAAATGCTAATATAAAAATATTTTAACTTCTTGTCATCCAAATATCATCTTCTTATACAAAATAAACACATACATGATACATCTTGTTAAACCCATCTATCATGACAAACCAGTGGTGACTCATAAACTTTACAAGACAAACAAATCTCTAACTACCTCCATGAAGATGCTCTCCCTGAATCTCATACTAGTATATACTCGTAATGATATATATAGATTTTGATTACATAGTTAGATGAGTTTGTAGACACATCCAAGAAAATTTTACTCACGACTCTTACATTGGTTGGCCAACACACATAAAGTCATAACTTTGCTATCATGGCGAAAGTTCCAAGCATTCTAAAGTTTTCTTGTCTTATCAAATTGAAAACTTTTTTGTAATACAAAACATTAAATAATATAATAATTATTTTAAAAACCTTTCCAAATAAACAGAGTCCAATATGCGTTTGAACTCTTTCTCCAGCGACGGAAATTCCAGAGCGGTTGATAGATCCTTTTGATCATAGATTAGACTAAACATTCACAAGATTTCAAGGGAATTGTTGACCATCCATTCAAGGGACATAATTTCCACGAAATTTCCTGACACTGGAAACCTCTACAAATTTCCACACAATTTCCGGAAGTAATTTCCAGGAAATTGACATTTACAATGTCGTTCAATCCTTTATGGCCCCAATTTCCCATACGACGGCCCATTAATCCTTTATGGGCCCCAATTTCCCAAGTTTCACAGTGATGGAGATCTCATGATGGTCGAGACGCAGCGTTACATCTACGAAATTTCCGGCTGTGGAATATTTAAACGATTGGCCTTGTCACTTCATGATTTTGGACGGAGATTTGGTAAATTCTTCATCTGACTGGAATTTCAAATCCCTCCAAATCTCTTCGGTCCTTCAAATGAAAATTCGATGACGTTTTGTGTTTTTCGCGTTTTTTATTTTATGTTATACTTAAATTTGGTGTTTTTCACGCTTTTTATTTTATGTTATACTTAAATTTGTGAGTGTCGATTTCTTTTTATTTAGAAATTCTCTTACAACTATTTCTTCATCTCAATTTCCTTTAATCTCCCTATGAGAGTGTCTTGTTTTTCTCTGCATATGTGTTTCACCATGTCTCCACTTCCTTTAATCTCCCTCTTAGAGTGCCTTGTTTCTTCCTAAATTAACGTATGTTTCCACCTAGTATACAACCATATTTTTAAGATTTTATAGAAGTTTTAGCCTTTGGGAGTTAATAATTTTGATTATGTACATAAATTTTGACATGTGAAAGAAACTAAAGAAAGCCATATAATTACAATGATGAGGATCCTCAACTGCTAGTAAATGAGATAGAGTAATTTTTTTTTTTAAATATGAAGAATTTAACTACTATCCCTTTTTATAATTTATTTAAATCCAATAATCTACTACATATGTCAAATTTATTAAACATATAATTACATGTTTAACTATTTCTTAATAACTTATTTTCACCAAATATTTTATTTACAGATGGGCACACACATCTTTATTTACTCACTACATATTTTATTTATTGAATTCTTTATTTATACCAAGATAACTTTAATCCCTATAAGTGCACTTTCAACCAACTGTGAACTACTTGAATAATAAATCTAGTAATGATAGCTAAATATTTTTAAAATATTTGTATATCCTTTCAACTAATTTGATATCCATTACACATATTTGGAACACATTATTCCTAAAACCATGACAGTGAAAAATGTCAAGACTAAGCAAACTCTACAATCTATCTACAGGTAAACTCTGCAATCTATCTACGAGGTAATCAACTCATTGTTTGCATTTGAACATTGTTAACTAATCATGTTCATAATATCTTAAATATGAGCGTGTGATTTCCTCATCTTAAAAAATTAGATTCACATTATTGTCCACATCATAGATGAAATATACATGAAATATACAGCTCAACCAATTACACAAAGAAATCCTTCCTATTAAACATTGTCGTACACAATACCATCACTTATTCTATTCATGTACTTTGTACGAGTTGAATCCTCCAAATGCAACTATATTAGAAGTGGCTGACAATCTAAATAGGTATATTAAATAAATACGAGTTTGTAACATCTTCAATAATTATGTGTATTGTAAGAGAAGTTTAGCTTAATAACTATATAATTAATTTTTTTAAAGAGAAATTCACTACGGTAAAAATGAAGTTGATTTCAGAGCATTTAGTAAAAATACAAAATTAGTCAAAATAAGCTAGGGCAATAAAAAAACAAAAAAAGTCAAAATAACCCTGGGCTTTTCAAAATGGTAATTGAGCACTTTATGAAATAAATCACAAGCGATTTTTAGTCAAAATAAGCCAAGGCACTCAAAAAAACAAAAATAGTCAAAATAAGCATGGGCTTTTCAAAATGGTAATTGAGCACTTCATTATGGAATAAATCACAAGTTATTTTTCTAATATTTAAGGCATTTTTTTAACGTGACATGATATATTATTCTTGTAAAAGAACTCAGAGAAATTCATTTTGACAAGCTTGTATAATTTCACAACATTTATTTCACATCAAACAAATACTAAGAAAGAAATAAAAAACAACAACCGAATGAGATTGAAACTGGTTGAACAAGGCAACTTACTTGGGACTTGAAAACTAGGAAATCTTGTGGATTGTGAAGTAAATGATGAGGGCAAGTTCAGTAGAAAGCTCCAAAATTTATTTTTAGCGGCTTATTTTTGGTTGTGGTGTTGTTTTTCATATTTATCGCATACAAATTTTTGGAATCAAGGTTTCGAACTATTTTTCCTAGTTCATGAACCACACAAGATAGTTCGAAATTTCGATTCCAAAAATTAATATGTAATGACTTCGAAAAACAACACCACACATAATATAGATCAAGAGCTTCAAATCAATAACTACCCTTGCTTTTAAAAAACGATAGCATGGCAGTGACTACAGTTTTGAATGAGTTTGAGGTCCACCTTTTGCCCCTTTTCATTGTTATTTTGTTGTTTGTTTGCTTGGGAAGGTGAGTAGCAATGGAAGACCACCTATTTCCCAGTAGAGCATGAAGTTGAATAATAGTCTTCTCTTCCTACACGCTGAATTTTTCCCCTTGATATTTGGTCTTAGATAGTTAGCCCAATGCAATCTCCAGCTCTTTCTGATCTCAACACCCAACTTTCTGCTGCAGAGCCCTCCAGCTTCCATGGTTTTGCTACAGTATGTAAGTAACGAGCTTCTGATTTTCTTCGGGCGTCCAGGGCCCTTCTTGAGCCCAACTTTTTCACAGCATTGAGCCCTACCATTATTTCCAATTTGGTGTGACTTTTGATAATCCTCAGCAAAGATGTTGTCGAATTAAACACTGCAACTGCCCTTCACGTCACTAGTTGTTCCTCAACTGCTTTTATTTTTCGATCGCACTTCTTCGTCAGTGTTCGAAGATGGCGGAATCAAACAAGAGGGAGACTATGGAACGATTGAGGGAAGCCTAAGGAACAAAAACAAGAACACCACCCCTTCTCAGTGTTATACACACCAAAAAATGCATGTATATTTTTAGTATTTTTCAATCATGTACTAGCTTACAGTTTGATGGCTGAATTCACATTCTTGACATAGACTGGTTGGTCGGTTCCTTGAATGTAACACCTAGATTACAATGTAGTTGTTCTTAGTTGCCTAGGGGGAGATCTCCCTTCATAAAGTTCAAATCTACGAAAGAACTATAGTCAGATAATTTTTTATACGATTCAAATCTATGAAAGTGTGCCAGGCTCCATTGCCATGTGAGCCAGAGGTATTGTATGCATTTGCGTTATGACCCTGGGCTTAGTCTAACTTTGGTGTTTTTAACTTAAAGACGGGTACTATAAATTTTGGCAGAACAAATCCTAAATTAAATGTCAAAATGACGATTTTTTATTTATGAAGCACGTCAAATTTGACAGGTAAAAATTTACGGCAACTGTCAAATACGTCTTAAAATATGAAATACGTACTATGGGATGTCAAATTCCAGGCCTGTCTGAGATGAAGCGTAATTTCCACAAAATTTACAAGGCGTCTCGACATTTTAATGCACCTTCTTCCGCTTCAATCATCTAATTAAGCTCGCTGATACTTCTCGCCAATTTGAAGCTTGGTAAGCTCCGTGATCTATCTACCTGCTTCAGTCATCTACTTACTATTTTATGTCTGCCATTTTATCCATTCATTAGTTTGTCTATACATTTATCCCAATTGTCTTTCAAATGGCACAAACAGCTCCTTAACACAATGACAGTGCTCTTTCTTCCTTTTCTCCATTGATCTCTTATGACGTATTCATCAATCACAGAGGTTCCAATGTTAAAAAGACATTCGCCAGTCATCTCTACAAACGTCTTACATCAATTGGATTGCCAGTGTTTTTGGACAAACCAGAAATGGAAGAGGGGTGCACCTTTCCCTCTCAAATAGAAGCCGCAATTCAAAGTGCTGCTATTCACATAGCCATTTTTTCCCCACTTATGCTAACTCTCAGTGGTGTCTGGATGAGAAAATCAACAACTTTAAACAAACTGACGAATACCATGCTTGCCCAGACCACTGCACAATCCCCACTTATGTGAACTCTCAGTGGTGTTTGGATGAGCTCATTGACATGATAAGGTCAGGGCCACTATTCTTCTTATGTTTTATGTTGGAAATATTAATCCCAACCACCGCTTTAAACAAATTGATAAATACCATGCTTTCCTAATCAACAACTGCATGATTGCGATTTTGTTTGCAGGAGAAAGGACTGAAGTTAGAGCAAAAGTACAACCCTGACCATTCCGCAATTGTTTGTAGGTGAAAGGACTAAAGTGAGAGCATAAGTACAGCCTTGACCATTCTACAACATAGCAGAGGAGTTAAGGCATTTAATGAATTTTAGTAAATAAGTATGGGCAAGCATTCACTCCGCAACTATTGCCCACACTCCACAACACCTGCTCTATCATGTGTTAATGTCAAATTTGTATGGTAAGATAAATATGGATGAAAATTTCATTTGTAATGTTGGGCATGTTGGGCAAGTAGAGAGAGAGAGTCTGTGAGGAGAAAATCGTGGAGAAAATATTGGTGGGCGCGTGAAAACCAGTTTTAGGGAGTTTTACAGAGGTTTACTCTGCAACCCCAGTGATGCATAAATCGCATTAAGTTTGTTGTGTTTTTTTAACACTCGGAGCATGTTAAATATTGTTAGTGAAACAAAAAAAAACAATTGTTTTGAGGGCAGATTGTTTTTTTTCCTTTGGAACGAATCTACCAACAGGTAGATTTTTTTTTATTTTTTTTTTTCACTCAGAAATGGCAACATCAAACACAAGTTTGACTAATCTTCAGATACCTCAGTTTAATGGAAAAAATTATGATTATTGGGCTATTACAATGAAGGCCTTGTTTTCTTCTCAAGACATTTGGGATTTGGTGGAGAATGGTTTTCAAGAACCAACAACTGCAACGACATACAATGCCTTATCTCAAGCAGAAAGAGATTTGTTAAGGGACAACAAGAAGAATGATTCAAAAGCCCCGTTCTATATTTTCCAAGCAGTCCATGAAAGTATTTTCCCAAGGGTTGTAGCAGGAACGAAGTCTAAGAAAGCATGGGACACCCTCCAGCTAACTTATCAAGGCATGGCAAAAGTCAAGACAACAAAACTGCAAATGTTAAGAAGAGATATTGAAACAATTTGTATGAAAGAGTTTGAGAATGTAGACTCATTTTTTACACATGTAATTGGGTTGGTTACTGAAACTAGGTCTCATGGTGAGACACTTAAGAAAGGAGAATAGTTGAGAAAGTTTTGAGAAGTTTGCTAGCAAGGTTTAATGCCATTGTTGTGGCTATAGAAGAGACAAATAATCTCTCACAGTTCTCAGTGGATGAGCTTCATGAATCACTGATTTCTCGTGAACATAGACTGAATAGAGCAACAAGCTCCTCATTGGAGCAGGCCTTCAAGACACAAGTTTCCTTTGGTCAAGGTCGAGGCAGAGGAAGATCATATGCTAGAGGAAGAGGAAGAAGCCCACACAGAGGTGGAAGAAGTAGCCCTTCAAGCTCAAGTGGAAGAGGCTGCAATCAAAATCCAAGTCAAGGCCCAAGAAAAAATCAAGCACAAGGCTAGAGGTATGATAAATCTCAAGTCCAATGTCATTACTGTAAGAAGTATGGTCATTATGCAAATGAATGTAGAAAGAAGCAATATGACATCAGTAACAAACCAAGTGCAAATTTCACAAAAGAAAATCAGAACCATGAAAGCATGTTTTTAGCTTGTAATGTAGCACAAGAAAAACAAAGTGATATATGGTATCTATATTCAGGGTGTAACAACCACATGTCAAGGAACATAGAAATGTTTTCCAATCTAGATGAAAGTGTGAAATCTGAAGTGACATTAGGGACTGATAGCAAAGTCTCTTTCATGGGAAAAGGAAGAGTTAATATCCTAACAAAGAAGGGGGAGAAGAAGTACATCTCAGATGTTTACCTTGTCCCTGGTTTGAAGCATAATCTCATAAGCATTGGACAACTCATACAATAGGGCTACAATGTCTTCTTCAAAAATGACATGTGCACAATTTTGGATAGACCTCCATGCAGATAGTTGATTGCAAAGGTTTAGATGACAAACAATAGAATGTTTCCCCTAAAGATAAGATCAGATTTGAAGGAAGAAGGTGCACAAGCACAACTATCAATGAACTCACAAGAGGATGGAAGAAAAGATGCAGCTGTCACACAAGTGAACTATCAAGCAGAGGTCAAAGATGAAAACTGGTTATGGCATTTGAGATTTGGACATCTCAACTTTGGAGGTTTGAATTTGCTGCATAGGAAAGACATGGTGAAGGGTTTTCCACTCATAAAAAAACTGAACAGCCTATGTGAAGGGTGCATCTTGGGCAAGCAACATAGAGAGACATTTCCAGCAGGAAATTTAATAAGGGCAAAGGCACCTTTGGAGATTGTCCATTCAAATTTATGTGGACCAATGCAGACACCATCAATTGGTGGCATGATCCGGATTTAAGCAGGAACGCAATAGATTACAGAGATAACCATAAATACAGAGATGCGATAACCATAAAAACAGAGATGCAGCGGAAATAATACTTCATTTCATTAATGGAGAATACTGAAATATGCTTACAAATAGAAATAACCCAACTAGGGCGATGGTAGCTTATCTCTGAGAAGAGATGTGTCGGCTACATGCCTCTGAACTGTTCCAAACTGTCTTACAATGAGGCTCGAAGGCCTATTTATTGTTGAGAAACAATGGAAAACCCTTCACATTCCAAAACCTAACCCTAGAAGATGAAATGCCAAATTGTGGGCCCCGTTTTTGGGTAAGTTGGTACATCAACTTCCCGGGGTCGCGAATTGGTCGTACTATCTCCGTTTGACGTGCATGATAGCCCGTTGGAAAGATCTCTCCGAGGACTACAACGGAAAAAACAATTTTTATTAGAAAAAATGTTGGCGGTGGATTTCCCAAAAAACGTCGTTTAGGGCCTCAAAACGGCTCCAGAAGTTTAGGACCCGAAAAACTGCTAAAAATAGTAAACTGTGCTATAAGTAAGGAAACAGAAAAACTGAATTAGACAGTTGTGGGGGTCCAAATGGGATAGGTGGGTGGCCACCAACATCCACTTGGATCATTCCTCCCCCCTTAGGAAGCAATGGTCCCCATTGCGTTGAGTTCCTCCCTGAGATGAGGAAGCTTCTGCTGAGCTGGGTCTCTGGTGAGTTGTTTTGCAATATCTGATGTGTCCAGAAATGGTGGGGAGCATGGTCGGCGACGGTCCACATTGAACACTTGGTGCAAGCGAAGGCATGGAGGAATGTTGTGTTTCAAAGCATTGTTTCCCGTAGCCTTGTTGCTGGTGTAAGGACCATGTCGAAGTGGTCTGAGTTTCTGATGGGTTCTGGTAAGGTGCTCCCTCTGCAAATGTAACCAAACTTTGTCGCCCACCTGAAACTTGTGTGGTACCCCTCTGGGTAAGGAGAAGTTGTTCATGTGTTCTGTCACGACTGTATCCCTCTGTTGCTGTTGTTGTGTGGAGGAACCCTTCGCGGGGTTCATGGATGTAGCAACGATCTTCCCCTTACTTTGGGAGCAAACCAGACAGAAAATAAATTTCCTAGTCTGTGAGATGAGCTTGCTGCCTTTCTTAGCAGTGATCAAAGAGGTGGTGGTAGGTGGGGCTACCTCCGGTATCCTGTATAATGAATTATCCAAAGAAATGATGACAGCGCGAGGCCTTGACTCATACACAACATGTCGCCTCCACAAGTATGGCTGGCCTAATAGTACATCACAAACATCCAGAGGTGTAACATCACACAATACCTCGTCTGTGAAGGGCTTGATTCTGTAGGGAAGGCGGCACTGTTGGCGAACTTTGAGATCTCGTCCTTCGTGAAGCCAATCGATACTGTACGGCTGTGGGTGTGGTGCAGTTGGTAGGCCCAACCGCTTCATGACCTCTGCTGAAATGAGGTTCTTTTGGCTGCCACTGTCGACAATGAATTGCAGCGGCGAACCCTTCACCCACATCTGTGAGTGGAAAAGACGTTCCCCCTCCTCTGGATCTTCGGGCTCATTTTTCTGGATCTTGGCAGTAGCAACAGTGGCGCTGGGATCCTCATCAATGATCTGCTTCCTTTTGTCATTCCCCTTGTCGGGTTTTGACTCAGAGTCCGAACATGCATCTGATTCGGAAGCCTTCAACTCGGCCACCAGCAACTGCTTGGTCCGACACTCACTTGTGTTATGAGTGGGACTCTTGTGGAACTCACACCACTTTCCTGTGTCCTTCTTCGACTTCATGGTGTTGTTCTTTTCTTGCGGCTTTGACGGGTTGTCTTGGGTCACCCCGCCTTGGCTTTGTCCTTTGGGCTTTGGATTTGCAGATCCAAAGTCTTGCTTCTTCTGTTTGAACTTTTGCTCGATTTTGACAGCGTATCGGTATGTTGTGCCGAGTGAGGAGATGTTCAAGAACTCCATCTCTTCCTGGATGTATCTGTGTAGGCAGCCGCGGTATTTGAGTACCAGATGCAGCTCAGAATCTTTGATACCCAATTGTGTGCGAAGGGTATGAAAAATGTTTGTGAACTCCGGCACATCTTGGTCTCGTCCCTGCCGCAATGTGGTCCATTTGATGTATTTGTCCTCATAGCTTTTGACAGGGTAGTACTGCTCCTTGATGGCATCCCGGAAGTCATCCCAAGTGGGTGCGGCTGAAAACAGTGAGCCTGTACTTTCATCCTTCTGTTCGCAGTAGGTTTCCCACCAGTCCTTGACGTGGGGGGCTGCTTTGAGAAGAGCAAAAACAATCTTTTCCCGACTTGAAAATTCATGAACAGAAAAATACCCATCGAGCAGATTTAACCATTTATCTACAGCATCTGCGTCTATTTGACCCTCGAAGATGGGGATTTCAAAATTAACTTGTACCTTAAACGGTGTGGCATTTCCAGAGTAGCTGTTGGAAGCCGATGCGTCGCCTCTAGGTAGCCGCTGAAGGATTTGGGCAAAGTTGTCCATCATCGCGTTCCTTTGTCGCTCGAGGGCTTCTTCGAGCAAGATTTTGATAGGATCTCCTGCCCCCTCGTTTTTCTTCTCATCCGCCATGGGAGGTCGTCGAGATTTGCGAGGCTGGTCTTGCAAAGGTTCGACCAGTTCCAGACCTAACTCCTTATATCCCGACCTCGTTGGGGACATGCAAAGAAAAACAGAGAAAAAGCAGACCGCTCTGATACCACTAATCCGGATTTAAGCAGGAACGCAATAGATTACAGAGATAACCATAAATACAGAGATGCGATAACCATAAAAACAGAGATAAAGCGGAAATAATACTTCATTTCATTAATGGAGAATACTGAAATATGCTTACAAATAGAAATAACCCAGCTAGGGCGATGGTAGCTTATCTCTGAGAAGAGATGTGTCGGCCACATGCCTCTGAAATGTTCCGAACTGTCTTACAATGAGGCTCGAAGGCCTATTTATTGTTGAGAAACAATGGAAAACCCTTCACATTCCAAAACCTAGCCCTAGAAGATGAAACGCCAAATTGTGGGCCCCGTTTTTGGGTAAGTTGGTAGATCAACTTCCCGGGGTCGCGAATAGTTGTGGGGGTCCAAATGGGATAGGTGGGTGGCCACCAACATCCACTTGGATCATGGCAGCCACTATTTATTGACATTCATAAATGACTACACAAGGAAGACATGGGTATATCTCCTAAAATAGAAAAGTGAAGTGTTTGAGCGCTTTCGCCAATACAAGGCTCATGTTGAGAAGCAAAGTGGACACTACACCAAAGTCCTGGACTGACAGAGGTGGTGAATACATCTCAAATGATTTCCTTCGATTCTGCAGGGAGCATGGAATTCACAAGCAATTTACAACAAGATACACACCTCAGAAAAATGGTGTGGCAGAAAGGAAGAATAGGACCATTATGGAAATGGTAGGGAGTATGTTGAAGGCAATTTTTTTTCCAAATGATTATTGTGCTGAAGCTGTCACATGTGCAACATATATCTTGAATAGATGTCCAACCAAAAGCATCTAGAACGTAGTTCCTGAAGAGGCATGGAGTGGAAGAAAGCATAGTGTCACTCACATGAGAGTCTTTGGATGTGTGGCATATGCACATGTCCTGGACGAGTTGAGGAAGAAGTTGGACAATAAGGGGGAGAAATTTATATTTGTTGGATACAATGATGAATCCAAGGCATACAAACTCTACAATCCATTAACCAAGAAGGCCATAATCAATAGATATGTGTAGTTCATAGAAGAGGAAGCATGGGATGAAAGTGTAGAGAAGACAGTCAATGTGAAAGCATGGATACCACATGAGGACAAAGAGGAATTAACAGCAACAAGTAATTCCTCAATAGTGACTCCCTCTACTCCTATTCAAGCGCAACAAAATAGGCAGCAAGGAACACCATCAACAAATAATAGGACAACGTCGCGCAGTAAAGCAAGTGCTTCTCCAAGCACGCCACAAAGCGCAACACCAAGTGACATGTCAAGCCCATCTTCAACAAGCACAAGAAGACCAAAATTCAGAAATTTAAATGAAATTTATGAGCAAGATGAGGTTGATAGCAGCGCTGGTATGAATTCATTATTTTCTTTGTTTTGTCATGTAGATGACCCAGTCCACTTTGAAGATGCAGTCAAAGAAGAAAAATGGGTTGCAGCAATGGAAGAAGAAATAAGAGCAATAGAAAATAATGACACATGGGAGTTAGTGAACCTTCCGCAAGGAAAAGAAGTCATTGGAGTGAAGTGGGTCTATAAGACCAAAAGCAACATGGAGGGAAAGATTTAAAGGCATAAAGCAAGGCTAGTTCTCAAAGGATACAAGCAGCAACATGGAAGAGATTATTAAGAGATGTTTGCGCCAGTCACGAGGATGGAGACAGTGCGTATAGTTGTGGCGATTACCGTGCAACATAAATGGAAAGTGTATCAAATGGACATAAAATCAACATTCTTGAATGGAGTGCTGAAAGAGGAAGTGTATGTTGCGCAACCGCCTGGTTATGAGGTAGAAGGCCAAGAAGATAAAGTGTATCGGTTGAGGAAAGCTCTTTATGGGCGGAAGAAAGCACCGCGTGCATGGTACAATAGGATATATGCCTACTTGTTGGACAATGGTTTCGACAAATGTGACGGTGAGCCTACTCTCTACATCAAAGAGAGCGATGTGAAGCAAACAGAAAATGGCATTTTTATTTCTCAAGCAAAGTATGTAGCAGACATTTTGGAGAGGTTTAATATGCAGAATAGCAAGCCCGCACCAAATCCAACTCTCATGGGGTTGAATTTGAGCAAAGAATATTGCAGTAGTAATGTCAATCCGACATTATACAAAAGTATGATAGGTAGCTTGATGTATTTAACCGCTACTAGGTGAATATAATGTATGCAGTGAGTTTGGTGTCGAGGTTCATGGAGACACCCAAACACATTGGAAAATAGCGAAAATGATTCTAAGGTATGTCAATGGGACAAAATAGTATGGCGTTTTGTACATCACAACAGATGATTTCAGGTCGGTTGGTTACACTGACAGTGATTGGGCAGGAAGTGAAGATGACGAAAAGAACACTTCAGGATATGTTTTTCATTTGGGTTCTGGAGCCATTTCATGGGCCTCCAAGAAGCAGCCAATAGTGTCACTGTCAACAGTAGAAGCTGAATATGTCACCGAAACAACAATAGTGTGTCAGACAGTTTGGATGAGAAGGGTGTTGAGGGATCTTCGCCATGACCAAAAGGGAACGACAACTATTTTCTGCGACAACACATCAACAATTGCATTGCCAAAGAATTTTGTGTTTCACAAGAGGACCAAGCATATTGATGCTAAATATCATTTTATCAAAGAGTTGATTAACAATGATGAAATTGTGTTGCAACACTGCAGGTCATAGGAACAATATGCTGATATTTTCACAAAGCCACTAGCACGTGAAAGTTTTGTTTATTTCAAAGATTGTTTGGGAATTGTCAATGGTGGCAACTGTGACTAAGGGGGAGTGTTGGAAATATTAATCCCAACCACCGCCTTAAACAAATTGACAAACACCATGCTTGCCCAGTCACCTACTGCATGGTTGCGATTTTGTTTGTAGGTGAAAGGACTGAAGTCAGAGCAGAAGTACAACCCTGAACATTCCGCAACACAACAGAGGATTTAAGGCATTTAATGAAGTTTAGTAAATAAGTATGGGCAAGAATTCACTACTCAATTGTTGCCCACACTCCACAACTCCTGCAAGTTCAGAAAACCAATTACTATGTAAAATCACCCACGCTGCATATTAATTATTTTCTCTGTCATGTATTAATGTCAAATTTGTATGTTGAGATAAATATGGATGAAAATATCATTTGTAATGTTGGGCATGTTGGGAAAGTTAGAGAGGGAGATTCTATGAGGTAGTGAGGAGAAAATCGTGGATGAAATATTGGTGGGCGCGTGAAAACCAATTTTATGGAGTTTTACAGAATTTTACTCTGCAACCCCAGTGATGTGTAAATCACAATAAGTTTGTTGTGTTTTTCACTTGGAGCTGCAGCCTCCATTTATCACGTGAATGTATCCATTTATCACGTTAATGTATCTCCTTATGTTTTGACATATAATATAAAGTGCGGCTAGTTGCGTTATGGTATTGATTTTACACAAGTAAATTTACTACAACCCTCTTTTGTTTTACTCTGTTTTGCTTTTTGTTTTAATTAAGTCCTTGTGTGATTGTGATATCCTGGCCGCAACCTATTTTTGAGCCAGTTGACTTTGCCACAACCGATTTTTGAGCTCCTTTGCCCTCGTAAATTTTTTCTAACATTTTACAGCGTGGAGCCTTGGGAGCTTTGCAGGATGGGGAAAGATGGAAGGTATGTTGAAGCCTTGCACAAGCACGAAGAGAAAAAATGATACGACTCATAGACTATTCAGAAGTGGAGAGAAGCTCTCTCCATTGTTGCAAACATTAGTGGTTTCGAGTTAAAGCAGTTTAATGGGTAAGAATCTCAAATTGACCTCCCCCCCTCTTCCATTCTTCTCCAATCTAGGTTTTAATTTGTTGGATTGGTAGGCATGCGACATATTGTATTAGTTCCTTTTACCAGTGGTTTTATTCTCTGATATTCAAGGATGAGGGAGAACTGTTGGAAGTGGCCATGTTGCGCGTGTTGAATAATGTTGACAAAACACCATTGAAATTTGTGGTCGAACATCCAACAGGTTTGGAGGAAAAGTTAAAGGAATTTGAAACCAAAGTTGTGCAGCAGCAGAAGGGAAACGTTGTGGGGATTGTGGGTCAAGGCGGTATGGGAAAGACAACACTGGCCAAACAATACTTCAGCTAGAGGAGATGGCATTACAGTCGATCGTGCTTTTTATACGATGTCAGAGAAAACGCAGCCAATGGCTCTCTATATTCTTTGCAGAGGAAACTACTGAAGGACTTGACTAGATTGGACATGCCAATATACAACATTGATGAAGGTATAGAGAAGCTTTTAAAGCATCTATCCCCCTCTTATAACTTTCTTATAATTTTAGATGATGTAGATGATGCTTGATAGCTGCAACTATTTTTCCCAATTAAAGATATTCTTAGCTCCAATAGCTTGATTTTGATCACCTCTCATGACAAGAAAATTTTCAAAATAGCAAAAATCACAGAGACATTAGTCTACGAGCTAAAGGGGCTGGATTTACTACACTCCAAAAAGCTCTTCTGCTCTCATGCCTTCAATCAGCCAAATCCTCTACCAGAAGTTGCAGATCTGGTAGATGGTTTTTTGATAGCTTGCGATGGATTACCACTATCATTGAAGGTGTTTGATGCACTTCTCTTTGGTGAAGATGACAAATGTTACTGGCAAGACACATTAAATCGACTAAACCACATATTACCTACTACTGAGATATATGAGCGACTTAAAATCAGTTATGACTCTCTCAGTTCAAAGGATCAAGAAATATTCTTATATATTGCTTGCTTCTTCACTGGAAAAGACATAGATATTGTAATAAAAATATGTGGTTCAGTTGGGCAGCTTCTAAATCTAAAGAATAAGTGTCTCTTGGAACTTGATGGTGAAAATAAGGTAAAAATGCATGATCAAATCAGAGATATGAGAAGACATATTGCGGAGGAAGCGACTACTCGACGTTTTTGGCATCAGACGCCCAACAACATCGATGATTTGTTGGAGTGATCCTCATGTGTAAGTGTTGCAATTATTCAAACTTTTGAAGATTAATACCTAAGTTTCTAATTTGTTTGCTGAGAAAGAAAGAAAAAACTTTGTATAATTTTCATGAATGAACAGGGAAACATCGAAGTTCGTGGAATTATGATGGATGGTCCCCTCAATTTCAATGAAGACAATACTCACTTGCTGATGAGTGAGTTGTCATGGTACAGAAGATGGTGTCCTGAGTTGTTTAGGAACTATCTGAGGTGTCTTTTAGATAATTTCTGTTTTTGTGGCATTTTGAATTTGCAACTTTTCTCGGCTGAAGGTGATTATTTGGAACGGATACTGAGGAGGGCCCGAGTACCACAACTCAAGTGGATCCGCTGGTATAAGTGTACACACTCTTCCCAACCTTCCTGGATACCCATGGAGAATTTAAAAGTTTTGGAAATGGAAGGAAATAAATTAAGATTATTGTGGGAACGTGAATCTCAGGTATGTTTATTTTGTTTTCCTTCAGTGTTCAACTTCATTTTCTAAGTGAAAATCATCATAGGTGTTTTTGTGATAGTTGAAACACAAACATTGTAGGTGCATAGCCAGTTGCGAAAGATGCACATCTGCGCTTCCCTTTGTCTCTTTCCCAAGTCCATAATGCAGCTGAAGAACTTGGTAGAGATTGACATAAGGCATGCATCATTGAAAACTTTGTCGGAAAAACTATGTTATGTACATTCCTTGGAACACTTAGTGTTAAGAAACTATACAGAAATGATCTCGCTTCCTGATTCATTGGAAAATCTAGCAAACCTCTAGGAAATAGATTTGACAAATGCTTCCAATTTGCAGATGCTTCCAACTTCTTTTGGGAACCTTGCTGGACTACAATCCCTATTTCTGAGAGGTTTCTCAAATTTGACCATCTCCAACGAAGCATTTGGAAATATTAGTACCCTGAAAAAGTTAGATCTTAAAGATTGTAGCAATGTGAGGGAATTGCCTCCCCAAGTGGCACATCAACGGTTCTTGGTACAATTGGATGTGTCTGGAATGATGTTAAGAGGATTGCCAGCAAATGGTATTGGAGAACTCTCCAAGATGGAATATATGGAATTAGGAGGGGATCGCTTGTTGGAAATGCTGCCACCTTTGCTTGTTTAACTCAGGAGCTTGAAGACTTTCCGGCTTTCAGATTGCCCGGAATTGAAATGCTTGCCTGAATGCTTTGGACTGTTGACTCGGTTGGAATATTTGAGCATACAGAATTGCCCAGGGTTGAAATGCTTACCCGATTCCTTTGGATTGTTAACTCAGTTGGTAGATTTGAAGATAGAGGATTGCCCAGGGTTGAAATGCTTGCCCGATTCCTTTGGACTGTTGACTCGGTTGAAATACTTGAACATAATCAGATGTGGGATAGAATACTTACCTCAAAAGATGAACATTCTCGTAATTTTAGAGGTAATCGGGTGTCCACTGAGCAAGCTCCATTTAGAAGGGTTGAAGGAGAAACAGAAACATAGTTGAATACATTGGACAAATGCGTGTTTCATGGAGGTATTTGTCCAAACCTTCAAGGTGTGTGCCCTAACCTTCAATATCTTTTGTTATATAATTGTAAGGAATTGAGGAAAATTGGAAGGCTCTGTGGTCTGCCAAAACTTAAAACTCTCCGCTTTAGTGGGTGTGAAAACATAGAGGAGATCTCAGGTGCTCAAGCCTTAGTATCATTGGAATCGTTGTCTGTTAAAGAATGTGGAAAGATCGAGACAATAGAAGGGTTGGGACAGCTTGCAAAGCTTAAATCCATAATCCTTTTTTATTTTTGTGAGATACGGGAGCTGCCAGGTCTAGAACATAGAAGGTGGAACTTTAGTCTACTTAACTATCCTAAACTGAAATTCCCTTTGCACAGACAATTATCTCAGTCATCTGATGTTTTAGATGTTCATATTACAGAAAATTCAGGTACCAATAGGATTTGAGAAGGATAATCTTTGTCTATTGAGAAGTGTGTAAATTGAAGGATCACTTAGATGAGTGGTCAATTTATAGGAAGATGAAGGAGGTTTTGTCATAAATGGTGGTATTGAATGGCCTTCCATACTTAGAATTAGTTCCATGGAGGAAGGGATGAGACGATAGGATGCACCTTAACTCATTCCTCATCCATTTTTGAGCTCATAGGAGTTGATAAGTGAGGGAACCTTCTAGATGACTCCAAAAGATAAGAATATTCCCCAAACCCTATGTGAATTTCACTCAATCTCGCCCAGCACAGGTGGAAGGAAGCCTAAGTGCTCTGCAGAGCACCCTAGCATGGACTCAACTGCTCTGCAGCGCACCCTTACAAGGGCTTACATGCGCTGGTCCCTCTAGAGGCTATCTATGGATGTCTTCAAGTCATGAAACTATCTGGGAAGGAGGCATTCAAAGGGGTGACTTGTTTAGGGCATGAAGCAACTGAAATTAGGGTTTGATGAGCCCTAAAACATTGATCTGGATGATGGGATTGATGTTCCCAAATGGATCTGTAATAGCTGCCCCCCTAAAGCATGAAGTTTGAAAAATGCCAATGTCGAATGAAATGCTTTACGATGTGATGAGGAGGTATTGAAGTGGAAGGTGACCTGCATCAATTACAATACATATATCATGATATTTTGATTTTTGCATGAACCGCTGAGGGAAGGCATACCCATGCTCAGCTTATAAACTTTTATTACATGTACATAAACTGTCATCTACAGATATAGACTCATGATTGGAATGACCATCAATGTAAAGCCATTGTACATATGATTTAGTACTCCTGAAATCACAACCCGAATGGATGAAACTAGATCTAGGGTCTTCTATCTCGTTCAATCATTCACTTAAGTACGAGTCTAACCATGTGAATATATGATCTGAATTCGAACATGGGAAGACACTGCTTAATTACCAGCCAATGATGTAAGCAGTTAACAGACGCAAGGGAAATCATCGATAATGATAATGATCCTCAAGGTACTGCAGTACATTCTGCATGGTGTGAATGGATGATTTGATATTGAACACCATACAAAGTCTTTCGATCGAAGGTCATTGATGTCAACCTATCGCCAGAAGCGAGAAACCTTCCATTGATGTATGCAAGCCTCAAGGTACTAAAAGTGTGTTTCTAAGTCAACTTCTTGGATAATGTGCCGATGTCGACAAGAAGCGACTCGTCGCAAGAGGGCCTTGATGTAGCCCACATTAATGACACGAAATGAGTGTAGTGATTTTGGAGATGGAATTTGATTGACGATACAAAGTTCCGGAATGACGGTCATGAAAATGAAGGTTTATGGTATTGCAAAGGATGAATTTTGATTGAATGACTTCTCTTGAACATGTCAGCGACACTAAAATGAATTGGTAGCATTGACCCAAAACAAAGTGATGGATGGTATGATAGACCAATGGTGTGATAACCATCAAGCTAATAACCCAACCCAAATAGTCAAGGTGACAGAGTGAAAGTGTCATGTTCAAGAGTGACCTGCTACCATAAAGTGGTTTTCCCCTTTTTCCCATTTTCCCCAGTCATTGTTGACTAATACCTCTTTATTTTTATCAAGCTTGAAGAGGATAACATATGCTTGTATAATTTCACCCTTAGAGCGAATTCATCTCTATTTAATGTTTTAATGAGTCTAGCGAAGGTGAAACTCGGTCTTGTCTAAATGGAAAAGTTTGTCACTATTTGATATTTTAACGAGTTTAACGACAAAGATAACTTGGTCCTTTTCATGTTTAGAGAGTTTGAAAAGGGACAAAAAGAAAACTCCACAAGTTATTTTTCGTAAATTAATCTCTCAAGCCCAAAAAAGCATAAAATAATGCAAGAGAGATGTCATTTCCAATTCGTTAACGAGCTGGAAAGGACAAGCGCTCGGCAATCTTTTCATGTTTGGAGAGTCTGAAAAGAGCTTAAATAGGACTCAACTTTGAGGAATGAGTGGTGTCTAAGGTAGCAACTGGTTCCAGTGATGTTGGAACTTCAAAACATGATGATTTATGTGAAGAGGCTGGGTAATAAGACCACTCATTGCAACTGTTCCTCAAAAAAGGTAAAATAACCAAGTGAAAGCGTATGATCGGCCAAGCAGATAGTGACGATGGAGGGAGAAAAACCAAGGCTCATCTGAAAAAGAGGCTAATAGAATGGCAATCACGAGGGTTAAAATAGAAATGGGTTCATTTTTAGACAAGCTTGAACCATAGGGAACTATGCTTGGATCCAGTTTCATGTTTACACAATCTTGAAACAAAAAACTATGCTTGGATTCAATTTCATTTTTAGACAAGCTTGAAATGAAAAACTATGCTTGGATTTAGTTTCATTTTGACACAAGCTTGAAACGAAGAACTATGCTTGAGATTGGTTTACATGCCCCCATCATGATGAAAGGGAGAGTCTCCTGTAACCAGATGGAAGTCATTGCGGTGAAGCAAGCTGGTTATCCTACACCTTTTTGGCTTCGTCCATATAGGGACAAAGGTGAATGGGGTAATTCCCTTCACATAACCTACAGGGAAACTTAACTTTACCACTAAGTGCATGCCCCCAAGCTTCATTACATTCACCTATTTAGACTACTCATGGCTATCAGGTGGATGGAATGAAGGTTCTTTTACGAGATCAAGTTAAAGACTCGACTAGGATTTTACGAGATTTAACCAAAGACTCGACTTGGAACTTTACTCTAGGGGACCTTGTTTCATTTTTTTAATGAGCTTGACACAAGACAAGGAACTATGCTTATACTCCTTGTTTCATTTTTTAACGAGCTTGACACAAGACAAAGAACTATTCTCGTGGGAGCTGTTTCACTTTTTTAATGAGGTTGACATAATAAAAGAACTATCCTCATGGACCTGTTTCATTTTTTAATGAGGTTGACATAGTAAAAGAACTATCCTCAAGGACCTCTTTCATTTTTTAATGAAGTTGACACAGTAAAAGAACTATCTTCAGATCCTTGGTTTCATTTTTTAACGAGGTTGACACAAGACAAGGAACTATCCTCATTGGCCTGTTTCATTTTTTAATGAGGTTGACTCAGTAAAAGAACTATCCTCATATGACCTGTTTCATTTTTTTTAATGAGGTTGACACAGTAAAAGAACTATCCTCATATGACCTTTGTTTTTCACGATCCATGATAGGAGGTCATGACTTCCAAGAGGTTCTCATCTGATGGGAGAATAATGCTTTGGAAAGAGAGATATGGTTCCAATGCCCCCAGTACATAATGTACAACATCATGGAATTGATCGTCCATTGATGTAGGCATGGAATGGGTTGCCACATAATTAACCCGTGGCGGGGATGATACCATTGGTACAAAAGGACCATTTAGGGAAGATGGTTGACTGGAAGCCATATTTGGACCAAGAAATGAAAGCTGGTCAATGGTGGCAATTCTTCCTTCATGCAGGAAACAAATCACTCGAAAGAGTGTTGAAACAATAGCTCCCATGTCATAAACATAGTTGCGCCCAAGAAGTAAATTGTAATATAAAGGGCTTGGGACTACTATCACGTTCAGATAAACAATTTATCCTCCCAAATTAATAGGTAGTTGAGGAAGGATCCCTAATGGTTGACTGGTTCCTCTGTTAAAAGCCAACAGATTCTGGGTAACAGGCACAAGTGGCGGTGAACCGAGTGCTTACCAAGCAGTTGAGGAAAGGATACTCATAGATGCACCTTCATCTATAATAGTGCCAGATACAATCATATTACAAACCTGTACTATGATCTGGAAAGGCACATAAGAAGGAAGAAGAAATCCTGCTAGTCGATTCCAATCAAAGGAAGTGACTAGACTACTTGGAGGGGGTACCGAAAGAACGGGAGAATCACCCCCTTGAGTTACGAGAACGGGAGGATTTTCCTCTTGTCTTGATGGATCAGGAGAGTTTCCTCCAAGCTCATTGGAATCTGAAGAAACGAAAAGAACCTAAGTGGTATCATATTCACTCTCTTCAGCAAATGTACAATTAACTGAAGGTGAAATCGGGTCAACTGTTTCCTCAACCTATTGATTTGGGTCGAGTATGGACTCATAGGATTCAATTTCAGAGAGAGTGGGTTTGATTGACGGTTGATTTGAGTTAGTCAATTCATCAACTAGTGAAGGATTAAGGGAGAGTCTCCCGTAACCAGATGGAAGTTGCTGCGATGAAGCAGGACCGACTCACGGTTATCCAACACTTTTTTGGCTTCATCCAAATAGGGACAAAGGTGAATGGGGTGATTCCCTTTACATAACCTACAGGGAAACTTAACTTTACCCTTCTTTCCATGAACTTTACTACCACTAGTTGATGGTGTGTCACCATCATGATCTCCAGAAGTTGATGACACAGGATGATGTGAACAAGAAGACCATTCTTCTAATATCTGAGGAATATCAGGACAATTTCGAATAAGATGGTATCCCGTACAAAGTTTGCATGGATATCAAACTTTTTGAGGCTTGAGGGATGATTTCTCATCAAATGTTGCATTCAAAGAAATGGTTGCTTGGTTGCCCCTCTACTAAATTTGCTTCTTCTTCTTCTTCCTTTTCTTCTTCTTCTTAGCCACCTAGTTACTAGTACCAATACTTTCACCAGGCAAAGAGGAATAAGGAAGGAAGAAACAACCGAGGAAGAAGGCAAAGGGTCAACTTTAGGATCAACTGAAGGTTGATTTTTTCCAGTTAGAGGGCTACTCGATTGCGGAGAATCATGACATTTTGAACCAAGGAGGTTGAAAACAACCATACTAGCAAGTCAATGGTAAATCCCGGAAGGGACAATGTAGCCATTTATGGAGCACCAATATTTCCAAAAGGAGGAAAACAACTAGGATTCCCATCAAAAGGAATTCCTTAATCGGTTAACTCCAGATTTTTCGCCATATGTTTCAACCTAAGATCAACTAAGGAGTGAGCGTGGAGGATGTTATCCATGGTCAATTAATTTTATTTTAATCAAAGTAACATAACAAACAAAATATGGATAATCTAGGCAAAAGGTTTACCAAGCAACTGTGAACTGCAGAATACCTCTTGGTGAACCAAGAAGTACGGGCAGGCAATCTCCCCAAATGCTGTGTTTGGTGTATCACAGTGTACAAGGTGGCCGACTCGGTTACCTAAGGATGGATATCAACCTAGAGTTGTCCTCCCATATATATCCGAAGGTACATGGAGGCCCAATCGGTATAAGCGTTGTCTAATGCAAAACCGCATAGTGAGAGCATTCCCATATACTTTACATACTGTAACACCGCCCTATATACCCAAAGATATGTGGAAGAGTTACGATATACTCATGTACGTGGAATGAGGTATCACACTCGGGATGTATTGCAGACAAGTTAGCGACAGTTGCTTTGTTTTACGAAGCCGAAACACGTCTCTAGCCTAGAACCACTAAATGTTCTCGTTAATGACAATGTTCCATTAGGTAAATTAATGTTAATTTTAAGTTGATCTTGCTTAGGAATTTTCCTTTCAAGTTCACCATGTGATGTATTGTGAAATTCCTAGGAATGCAACTATTATGATAATAATTCTTTCCATTCAATTTAACGATGAAAATCCTAGCTACACAGGGATAGCGCAATCAGATTTCTTTCGATCAAAGAGCAAAGAGCACAATCTAATGCAATTTCCCTACACTTTCGATTTCCTTAATGTGAATATGAAAAAAAGGAAATATGCACATACAATCGATCAATCTTCATAAGAATGAAGACTTTTACGACAGTTCTAATTCGAAGGAAGAGAAGACTATACGACACTTTCTTTCGAATGAAGATAAATCAACTATATTTTAACTTTGACTATAGATCGATAATGACAAAGAAAACATTAAAGAAACGTTAATCAATCAAATCAAAGTTGGGCTAGATCAGGAGATGGAAACTTGTTCTCTGAGACATAACATTCATTGATCAATCAACAAACAAACAAACAGAGAAAATTTGGCAAAAACACTTTCCAAAGGTGGGAAACTGACCCTAGGAGGATCAGCGCAGCCCTGAATGGGAGACAATGTGCTTCAGAGCACTGTCCCTAAGCCAGGGGTGCTCCGCAGTGCATTGTGTCCCTCACAAGCCTGCGTTGGTGATAATGAGCCATTTCAAGAGGCAATTTGACATAGTTTTGACCAAATTTTCAATGCAAAGAGCTGAATTACAATCTATGAACACAAGTAAGGTCTGCAAGGATGTCCTAGGAGGTGGATAAGCTACTAGGAAAGAGGATCTGTCCCCAACGAAGTCGCCAATTTGTTTTGGAGAATTTAGTATCTACAGATAAACACTAATTCCTTAGATAAGTAGTTGTATCTAGAACAACAATTTAAAGTGTTTTAGTCTTTTCCTATAAGCAATAGATAAGATGAGAGGATTAAAAGACCTACTTGTAGTTCCGATTTCCTCTTGTCTCCCTTGTATCGATCATGTCGCTTCTTCCCGTACTTAATATGCTTGAGAAGTACCTGTAAACACAACAAAAAACAAAGAATCAATCAATGCACACGATCTATTGAATATAAGTGAAAGGAATCAGATACAATTCACACATATAAGCATTATGAAACAATACAAACATATGGGAGAAAGGTTCAAACACTTTATTGAATAGAAGAAGGAATTACAACCATTGGTGTTTGATTCAAAGCCACTCCTCCAGCTTGGATCCCATCCACATCACATCAAAAGTATGACAAACTTGTAGCATTACAATACCTGCTCCAAAGCTTAATCCCATAACAGCATAATCTCCTTACAATTCAACATAATCTAGCTCATGATCACTTAGATGAGTGGTCAATTTATAGGAAGATGAAGGAGGTTTTGTCATAAATGGTGGCATTGAATGGCCTTCCATACTTAGAATTAGTTCCATGGAGGAAGGGATGAGAGGATAGGATGCACCTTAACTCATTCCTCATCCATTTTCGAGCTTAGAGGAGTTGATAAGTGAGGGAACCTTCTAGATGACTCCAAAAGATAAGAATATTCTCCAAACCCTATGTGAATTTCGCTCAATATCGCCTAGCACAGGTGGAAGGAAGCCTAAGTGCTCTGCAGAGCACCCTGGCATGGACTCAACTGCTCTGCAATGCACCCTTACAAGGGCTTACCTATGCTGTTCCCTCTAGAGGCTATCTCTGGATGTCTTCAAGTCATGAAACTGTCTAGGAAGGAGGCATTCAAAGGGGTGACTTGTTTAGGGCATGAAGCAACTGAAATTAGGGTTTGATGAGCCCTAAAACACTGATCTGTATGATGGGATTGATGTGCCCAAATGGATTTGTAACAGTTCTCAAATCCAACGGATCTCTCGTTCGCTTGTCGGTGGAATTACAACACAATTTTATCTCTACCATACTTGTTTAAGGCGAAGTTCATAGGAACTTCGTCCCTTACACTCGCACATGCAATTTACCAATTTACAGTAAAGAATATATAGGTAAACAATACACAAACACACAAAATCTAGACTTCGCCTAGATGTATAATAACATGCATATTTCAATTATAAACAGAACTTGATTACAGGCTAAGGCCTCACATCCCAAGTCACAAATTGCCCTGCGGCTACATTGCATACTCTATATCTATTTCACACAACACAGACTCTCTTATATAGGAAATTACAAAGGGAGGAATCGTTTAAGATCCATGAGTTTCTCCCACAATCGCTCAATCAAACCCCTAAATCTCTCTATAAGCATGCATGGCAAATAATTACATTTAATCAAGCCTTCTAGAGACTTATCAATTCCATCAATTTAGCTCTGTTTAAACAGATTTTTCCCCAATTTACAATGATTTTCCATATTTCCCCTTTCACAGTTTTGAATTTAAATTTTGATTAAGCATGGTCAGATGCTCCTGCATCAGACTCCCGAGGTACAAAAATTTTATGACCTCCTGGTCATATGCCTTCTTCATCCCTTAGCAATTCTACCCACATCCTCTATGGAATTTCCTTTATGATCTTTCCGTGAGCTGCAACAAAACCTCTGCAGTAACAAGTCCTCCCTGCTAGCTGATACCTCACCAAGATTCCCTCCTCTAAGCTTAGTCTTTCGACATCTCTCTGGTTCTCTCTTCTAGAACCAATTGAGCACTCCTAGCTCTAGGTTGCTGCAATCTTCTCACCTTATTTTGCCGCTACCTGTACGAAAATATAAAGACCACAAACTTTCCAATCTACAACATAACTGTACCTCCTTCTTTTGCACGCAGAATATTCTTCTGCTCTGATACCACTTTGATGCAGCAAAGCTGCATATTTACAAAATTCGCGCTTGGACCTATGGGTTATGGGCCCACGTATACATCGGAAGCATTACAATCAGCGGAATTCACAACAAACTTGACCAATCATCGTCAACCGTGTGTCCCATAGCTGACATAGTTATTTCAACGTTTGACTTTTGTGCGCCCCAAACCTCCACCGTCGATCTGTCTCGTCTAATCCAATGGTTGTCGCGTCACCCGCTCGCCAACTAGCTTGGGCGATCTCCATCATCAATCAATCCCGCGTGATCCAACGGCTATCGCGCAATCTCACATGAATTCTTGTACGACCGATATCAGATCGAGAGCGCGCGAGAAAAGTAGTTTTCTCGTGCTACATGTCGCCCGCTAAGGTTAATCACGTGAAATTGTAGAATACCATTTACAGCTTTTAGGACGCGCAAGATATTGCTTACCGCCTACGAAGACCACTCTTCTATTCTGCTAACACGTGGTTCTAATATTCGCCATTCCTCTTCCGTCGATATTATCCGTCGATCTAGCTGATCTGATGGTTTCCGCTGCACTATTCAATCAACTCTAGTTGCAATTGAAACTCTCCTCTGTTGATCAGTTCTCAAATCTAACGGATCTCTCGTTCGCTTGTCAATGGAATTACAACACAAATTTATCTCTGCCATACTTGTTTAAGGCAAAGTTCATAGGAACTTCGTCCCTTACCCTCGCACACACAATTTACCAATTTACAGTAAAGAATATATAAGTAAACAATACACAAACACACAAAATCCAGACTTCGCCTAGATGTATAATAACACACATATTTCAATTATAAACAAAACTCGATTATAAGCTAAGGCCTCATGGCTCGAGTCACAAATTTCCCTGCGGCTACATTGCATACTCTATATCTCTTTCACACAACACAAACTCTCTTATATAGGAAATTACAAAGGGAGGAATCATTTAAGATCCATGAGTTTCTCCCACAATCACTCAATCAAACCCCTAAATCTCTCTATACGCATGCATGGTAAATAATTACATTTAATCAAGCCTTCCAGAGACTTATCAATTCCATCAATTTAGCTCTATTTAAACAGAATTTGCCCCGATTTACAATGATTGTCCATGTTTCCCCTTTCACAGTTTTGAATTTAAATTTTGATTAAGCGAGGTTAGATGCTCTTGCATCATTTAAGATGTAAACCCCTCAAAATTTTAAATCTCAAATTGCTTGCAAATAGTTCAAAATTGATTCAATCTTAATTCAAGAAGGGAAAACAACCTCTCAAATTGAAGTGATTTCCCAAAAAAAAATTGATTTGCTAGGAAAAGGAAGATGACTCCCAAAAATTAATTTTCTCAGCTAGAAACCCTAGTCATCTAATTCTTCAAGAGGAAAATCTACAAGAAAACTTTATGAGGGTTGTGTTCAACGAACAGAGGTTTGGAGGGCTTTCAAAAAGGTAATTCAATTTATCCATTAACCTCCAAAAGGACCCCTTCAAAATCACTTTGAAATCTTTAAATCCACAAATCTCCTTAAAGATCTGCATAGATCACTAGAGAGAAGCTTAGATCTACAACATAAGAATTAAGTATGTACAAAAAAATGAACTTTATACACAATAAGGGTTAGTAAAAATTCACAAATTAATTTACCCAAAGAGTGTGAGTACAACTCTGCTCTTGGGTATTAAAATACAAGCTTTAAATAGCGATATTTGTTTAGTAATAAGTTATAACACACTAGTAGAGAGAAATAGATGAGATAACTAATTTTTTCACAAGAAATGGCCAAGAAACCCTTCCAAAGTTTGTTAGATAAGTCTTTGATAGAAAATGAAGTAGGCTCTTCACTTCTATATCTTGGAAGTTAGCTAGTCCAACTAAAGACACCCCCTAACGCCTAAGATCTGAATAACAGAATGTTCTCTACACACTTGAGCTAAAATTGTTAGATAATAAATAATTAGATAACACAATGAAACAAAATATCTAGAGATATCTACTAGATCGATTAATTTAAAAAATGATTCTCTAAACTCAAAGACTAATGCAAGATACCTGTCCAAATATTAAATCCACAAACTCGCTAGTGAAATAGCAATAATTTAAATTTAAAACCAGTAGAGAATTAAGAAAAGAAATCATAAAGAATTTACCATAGAAGATACAAGAGGAACACCAACATGAACTGACCCACAGAAACTAATTTCCGATACAATATTGTAGCAAAGCTTCAGTAGCCAAGAGCTCGATTTATGATTGTGTTATAATGGGGAGTTTTGAGCTCAATTTATAGAAAAAATGAGAGATTAGATACCTCTCCAAGTGAAAACGAATAGGCCCAACGAATTGTACAAATCTTACTTGATCCCAGAAGAAAACGACTAGTTGAAGGCTTGATCCATGCCTAATTAATCTCATCCCTTGATTGCCCGCGCTGATCTTGAGAATGGAGTTCAATTTCCCTTGAAGATGGTGTTTGATTGACCAAAAATTTGATCTCAATCCAAAAAATATATTTTTTAAATTTTCTCCTCGAAAATTTCTCATTCAACTTAACCAATTTGGACCATCTCATTAAAAAAATGATTTTTCTTGGAAATTAATTCAACAAATTTCTTGTGGGACTTTTCCTTGCTGGATTTGTGGAGATTCCATAGATTTTTACTTGATTCCTTTCTCGAGAAATTCCTCTTCCATTTTTATTTTTTTTTCACTTGCAGACAATTTTATTTTTCTCAACAATTTCCGGCTAATTATTTTTCCATTTTTTGTTGGAAAATAAAAAGTATGACTCTAGAGGGGTTTAAACATATTTTTCCACACTCAAAATGTGTCTAGATAGAATTTGGGGTGTTGAGGCATAATTTTAAGTACCCATACCCCCTATAACTTCTATAGATATCACTTTTTTGCATCTTTACATCAAACATTACATAAAAAAATCCATTCATAAGAGGAATTTTAACAATTAAAATTTAACCTCTAGACATAACCAAATTCTGTGAAACTTTATAGATCTAGTATGACATTTTACATTGAATCTATACATTAGGACTCACCTAAGAGTTTACCATCAAGCCTCACTCTAGCTTCGGGGGATGTGTGGGAGAAAAACTTAACCAATTATTTAGTGTTAAGAAACACAAATAATTAGCTAAGGAAAGAAACTCCTGAGAGAGAAAACACTCTAGCAAAAAATCTTAAGCTACCTAGATGTGTTACATGGCTTTATATTCATCATACTAAGATAATTTTTTACATCATCCTCAGAGGGATGCAAAATTTGGCTTACAACATGATGACCAAACGCTGCATAAAAATAATGAAGTCTGAAAATTCTGACTGATCTGAAAATGATGGAAAACTCTGAAATGTACTCTGCTCATGGGGTATTTGACACTTGATTGGTCAACACGTGAAATCCACTTATATTCTTTAAAAACATCTACATGTGGATCTAGGAGGGATTTTGTAGTTTAGGAATATTGATGACATTGTCTACTTTCACTTTTCAAATCACAAAGCACCATATACTTATACAAATTAACCTGATTAATAATGGTTCTTCCTGAAAGTTCCAGTTTAGTAGACAAATCTGAACTAACCAAAGAAGTGAATTTCAATATGGTGTCATCCTTTTTTATATATCATATTGATCTTTTCTAAACCATAATAAAATGTGTTCTTAGAATACAAGTAAGATTACCAAGGAGTAGGTCATAATAATCAGTTGGTGTGGGGTCACAATCCACACAATCCATTGGTGAGTCGATAACAAAAGTAACTAACATTTGAGTCACGCAAAGGTAGAGTGTCTTTATTCTTTGAACCATACAATACCATAAGGATATGGATGTTCCAAAGTAGGGAATTGAATTTTTTTCAACTAGAGGATGAGAGAAAAGGTTCTTTTGAATATCATTGTCTATAAACAAACCTAGAGTTGCTTACATCCTCGCAAGCAGGTCTTTGGTTGAAATCATATGCCCAAAACATATAGTAGGAATTATATTTCTCCCTAAAACCAAAATTCAATTCTTATTTTATGTTTTAGGGTTAGGTTAGGGTTTATACCAGCTTCACATAAGTTTTTCAGCCTTAAGTAAGCTAGTTGCCTTGGTAACTATGCATCTATTTAACCTTAAACTACTCTTGTCATAGCCGTCTAACATTCAAACAAGGCACACCATTTGACATCTACTATGAGTGGCTAATTATACAAATATGGAGATGCTACAAAAATGCGATGATACTTTGTCAATACTACGATAAAGAGGAAATCACATTACTTAATAAGATGTATTTTCCATATTTAATTAACTAAGTCCTAGGTGTACACAGGGTTGACAGTTTGGTCAACATCCCAAACTTTCCTACAAACACAAATGGAAAACCATCCACACAAATCTCTCTGTCAAATATTGATAAATGCATAAAACTCTTTGTCAATAGTGTTGTGATTTAGTCTATATAGTGACACAATTCTATGAACAATAAGCTATAAGATGCCTTCCCTGCATACGATATGCACCTATTGTATAATGTGAAGTTTTTGTCTCTACATAGAAAAAAAATTACAAGTAGAGAACAACCATAATTGGCACTATAGAGCATCTGACTTCTAAAATATAGTTTCATATCATGGTTCCCATGCAAATTTATTCTTCTTAGTAAGTTGATGTAGAGGGCAGGGTATATGAGAGAAATGGTACATTAACTTCCTGTAGAAAATTTTACTACCCAAGAAGTTCTTCAACTATTCAAATGTATTAGGACATGGCCAATCAATGATCACCTTAATTTTACCCAGATTTGCATGAACTCCATTCTCGTTTATGATGAAGCCTATATACAAGGTTTAGTCAAACAATAATTCCTTAATCTTAGCTTACAACATATTTTAACAAAGAAAAATCCAACATTACCAGTACATGTCGCATATGGTCTTCCCAAGTTTTGTTTTAAATAAAAATGCCAACTAGATAGATTTCCACAAAGTACTCAAATGAGTCCTAAAACATCAATGATAATGCTCTGGAAAGTAGAATAAGTTTTGGTAAGCCAAAAGAAATCACCAACCACTTAAAAATCCTAACTTAGGTTTGAAAGTAGTCTTCCAAGTGTCTTGAGGTCCAACATGACTCCAAAGATAGCCCAATGCCAAGTCAATCTTTATAATGAAACAATTCCCCCAACTTTGATCTAGTAGATTTTTTATCATGCAAAGAGAAAAATAGTTAACACAATTACTATATTCAGTGCCCTGTAGTCTATAAAAAACCACCATTCACCCTATTTGTTCTCGGGTATAATAAACACAGGAGAACCATGAGGGGAAGAGTTGGGGAAAATATTACCTTCTTCAAGTAACTTCTTAATCTTCTTTTCAGTTTTTTCACTACCAATAACAATAGCATTATAAGGAAGTTGATTGGGTAGATCATGGAACAAAATAGAATGATGAAATGCCCGCATGGGTAGAATCCCCTTAGATTCTTCAAAAAAATCTACACGTGGATCTAGAAGGGATTTCGTAGCAATAAAAATATTGATGACATTGTCTTCTTTCACTTTTCAAACCACAAAGAACCATAGAATTATACAAATTAACCTAATTAACAATGATTCTTCCTGAAAGTTCCAATTTAGTAGATGAATTTGAACTAACCAAAGAAGTCAATTTCCATATGTTGTCATATATATTTATATATCTTATTAATCTTTTGAAAACCATAATAAAATGTGTTCTTAGAATACTTGTAAGATTACCAAGGAGTAAGTCACAATAATCAGTCAGTGTGGAGTCACAATCCACACAATCCATTAATGAATCAACAACAAAAGTAACAAAACATTTGAGTCACACAAAGGTAGAGTGTCTTGCTTCTTTGAACCATGTAATACCATAAGGATTTGGATGTTCCAAAGTAGGGCATTGAATTTTTTTCAACTAGAGGATGAGAAAAAGAGTTCTTTTGATTTTCATTGTCTATAACCATCCTAGGCAACAAGGAACAAACCATTGTCTTCTCAAAACAATATTAATGTATTGTATGTAGTAGACATCCATCATTCCCTTGCATCTAGGTTGAACTGGTTATATTACTAGTTCAAAGCTTAAGAAATCACAATTTTCTAAAAGTTGATATGTTTTATAAACCATCAATGGCCCATTGGTGGAAATTAAGTACTACAATGTCAAATGGGGAAATTGGCTAGAAGCCTTTATGTTGTAAGAAGTAAATGGCTCATTCTGAGCACATCAATCTTTCCATTAGGTAAGAATTTGAATCTTGTAAATACATGCCTTTTATGAAAACTCTTAAATTTGTGTATATATGCTTCTGGGGAGGCATAAGGGTTGCATGAGTAATAGTAAAATTACAACTAGGGAGAAGAAAGTACCCTAAAAAATTTCATGTTTTCTTATCTTTAAGGGAGACTTGGAAATTCTAAAGATAGGCATCACGTGTTTGTGGGCTTTCAATGTAGTGTGACCAGCAAGCTATTGCAACTTTTGAAGTAGAGATGGCTATAAGTCGCCCTAACCATATAAATTAGAACTCTCTAAGTTGATTTGTAATGAGTCAATATTCATTCCCTAACAGTGAGAGACTCAGTTTGGGAACAAATGAAATACATAAAGGTTACATCCCCTAATGGTAGACTAAGATTGCAAAAAAAACAATTTCTATATAGTGGGTTTTCATTGTCTTGGATTCTCTTGATATAGGAATGAGTCCTTAACATTGGTTTCAAAGCTTAGGTCAATGCTTCTCTAAAGAAAATTATGCATCATTCTGTCAATGATGGAAAGTTTACAATGAATTAGAATGCTCATCAAAGTAAGAAAATCCTAAGGATGTCCTACAAAAGTATTCTAACTTCTAAATTAGAGCATCACACACTTACAAAGAAAAATGCATGCAAAGGGCCAGGAAACACAAGTAAATTGGGGGAAGGAGCTTGGAGACACTAAGGATAGACATTGTGTGCACGTGGAGTTATGATGTAGTGAGTAGAGTCATCATGTACATTATAACCTACTACCAGCTATGTAGTGGCAATGACTGTAGTCCGTAACTGACACTGATATATTATGCGAATTTTTGTGATGGTGATGATTCATTTCATAACGTTGTATCTTAATGGGCACATATGGTGTGATAATACACTATTCTCCCCTATAATGTGATGCACTATAGAATGGAATTCTCCAAGTGAGGGAACTTGTGCCTAATACAAAGAACCTAGTAGAAACTATAGAATAATACATGATTAATTGCTAAATTGAGGTTAGAAATAGTTGTTGTGATACATTGACTTCTTGGAGAAAGATTAGATATTCCTCTCCTATCCTTAAACTATATATTTCTCAAGCTAGCTACTAGTGATAGTCCAACACAAATAGGAAGCTGAAAATTTCACATTCACAAACCACACATTGTTATTGATGTATTGTTTTTAAGCATTTGGCCAATGCACTTTGGAAATACTTGGATGTAGGTGAATATAGCGTTCATCGCCAATGCTTATGGCACAAATATTAATGATACGGTGTAAGCCTCTACTTTTAAATAAGAATTATTCAGTTTACTAGCTTTACTTATAGTTCTCTATCGGGATTTGGTGCTAGACAACAATGAAATAAGAATCAAAGGATACGGGTATCCTCAGGGTTCACTATTAAGAATGAATGATTCGATTTGTTGGACTTCCTTACATCTTAAGGGATATATATATCAATTAAACCAATTCAATCTCTATAGATAATGAATATATCAAAATATGAAGACAAGAAAACCAATAAATGAGTATGGCCTCTAGTATTTTCCATGATTCATGGCATGTATGCCATCGCAGGTTGTGAGTAGCCCACCTTACAGAGCCCTAAGGAGTTGAGATTCATTTTTTTAATCTTTAACTCCATATTAATATGGATAGATCCATGCACCATTCTTACTTCAACACATGATATTTAAAATACTCACATCAACACAAGTCATTCTTCCACAAATAATTTAACTCGTTTTTCTATATTTGACAAATAACCCATCATGGCTAAAATGTGCAAAAAACCTTCGAGTCTAGATAGTACATATATATGCGACTCATTACTTATTAGAATATAAAAATGGAATATAGTTTGCATTTTCTATACATATAGTTCAATGCATAAATATACACAACATGTTTGGGACCTTCCATTAACATTGATCAACAACCCTATTTTAAATAGGTATGAATAATTGAGTAAGCTAACATGAGAGGAACACTTATCTCAATGAAAATAACCATTGAATTAGGGATGATGGTTCTCCTCCCAACCATAGACAACTGCAACCAGTTTCCTTATGCAATGGTCACCCCGAGCCATATTCGAGGGCTGGAGATCAGGACCTCTCCCACGGTAAAATGATGCTTCCAGTTGGACTAGAAATCCCAAAAATGATGCCTAACAACTAGGGTTCCTCTGCGCTACCTCCAAGTGGGTACAAGAATCAATATTCACTTGAATCCCCAAGTGATGCCAACTTAACCTCTAGAATAACATCCCTCCTCCTCCCATAAATCGACCTCTCCACTTAGTAAACTATCCATTCTTCAAACTCAACCTCCTGGTAGTTAGTGTCTAATCTAGCCCAAATCTTGTAAGCCAATCAAATTGATCCACCTAGTTCCTTGTTTCCATTTTTTTTTGTTAGCCTTGTAATCTCTTGCTTTCCAATCAGCTGAATGCCACATAGTTCCTAGCGCCTTACCTGCCATCTATCCCAAACAACATATCCTTCATAGCCCTGGAAATAGTGTCCCTTTGACTCAACCCATGTTTAGTTTTTTTAATTTACAATAAGAAGGAAAATGTAATTGGGGTTATTACAAAATCCCTATTAAAATTTTTTGTATCCAAAATGCCCCAACCTCCTTCCTCCATCGTACGAGCTATTATTGACATATGAACCAGGTGAAATTTCCTCATTTTAATGTGAGAAACCCACAAAAATTTGGTGATGATGGCATCTATGTTATGTATGATCTCCATAGGTAGCATAAATAAATGCATCAAAGAATTCATTAGAGTCTTCGCGAAAGTACTTATACATGCATTGCGTACATCATTAACATTTATTAAAGAGAATCACGTAACATTCCATCAATATTCCATAAAACACATGACTCATCAACAACATATAGAATTAACAGAAATAAACAGAAATATGAAATAATTCTTCCGAAACTATCTTTATTGATCTTCAATGCAAGGTTATAGACTCAAAACTACCCTACGCACACAGCTGTAGGGGTCCACACACTGAGTTGCGGACTCTACCCAGGCCTCTGCACACTCAGCTGCAGAGTCTTTCTTCTCCTATCTTGCCCACTTCTTTTCGCTATCACTTTTTCATACTTCTTCCTCTTATTATTGCCTTAGAATCTCTAAGACACACCTATTTATAACCTTTCTCATACAATGTCATGGTCTGCGAACCATGGATAAATCTCAAAACTTACTCAAACTTTACATAAAACAAGGGGCTATGCCCCTTTGACTCCTATTCATCTACGCGCTCCGCATCCAAAAATCACAAAGACTTTACATTATTTACACAAACTGTACCAAAACTTGGGTTATCTTAACCCCAACACTCACCGAGGGGACCCTGTCCCAACAATACTTGTCGAATTCATATGTATTTTCCATAACATCATAAAGAACCTTCCTATCAAGCAACCATGATTTTCTTCATAATACATGACATGTGTCCATCTCCACCACATCAATTAATACTTGGTCACTAAAATTTCTAATATAAAACTCAACCAACATTGTTATGTCATAGTAATTTGTTGACCCTTCTATAACCATGAAAATTGATATGGAATTGGATGAGGGATGCAATTTGATTTTAGCTTATCAATGACCTTTGTGGACACCACATTTTTTGTACTCCCGACCTATATGATAAAATTGTAGCATTTATTATAAACCTTGCGTTTAGTTTTAAAAACTCTTGCTCTATCCAAGTTCTTTCTCAGTCTTCTTTTTAGGCTTGAGCAACACCCTTCTAAACATAAGGTTTTCACGCTCTTCATGTTGTAGTACTACAACATTTCCTCCCATAACTTAGGCCTCACCTACCTAAATGACATGAATCTCGACCTCATTCCTTCTTCTTAGCATATGCATCTTTGGAAATTTAGATGCCTTGTGCCCTTCTACTCCACATCTATAGCAAGTAATGGCATACTTACCCTTGCCTCTTTCAAACCCTTTACATTTACCAACATGGTTTTCTTTCTTGGAAATTTGACTACTATACACTTCAAGTTCGTTGGCTTTACTAGAATGTCCTCTTGCAACCTTCACTCTTCCTTTGCCTCTAAGATTATTTGCTCTGCAATTCCACTGCGACTTCCTATTCAATTTTTCCTCTACCTTTAAAGCAATTTGATATGCTTAATCCATGTTTTAGAAATAATGGGTACTTATCTCATCTGGAATATAGAACTTCATTCCATTCACATACTTTTCTACACTTTGATACTCCAACTCTTTTAAGTCGTAATTTTAGTGATAGTTTGAGGAATTCTTTTATATACTCTGAGACACAGGTCTCCTTTTGTTTCAAATATTTTTCTTGTTTGTATAAACTTTGTTGATAATAATTAGGAGAGAACTTCTCCTTCTTATTACTCACCATTTTTTTCCAAGTTTTTATCTTCTCCTATTACTTATCAACTATCTTTCTACACAACATCCCACTAGAGTGCAACATGCCCTTTCAACTTCATTACTGAAAAATAGACTCTATTGGGCTCTTGGATATTCTCATACTCATGGTATCACTTGAGTTCTCCTATATGAAAGTCTATGTTTTCATATTGTCATTGTATCAAAAAGCTTTCACCCTTGCATTAAGTATATCCTTCATAAATAAGATCAAATGATTGATTAAGTCACTTTCATCAACATTTTGTTAGTCCTCCATCTCATCCTTTACTTCTATGTCTAATATAGCTCCAACATCTCCAATTTGTTTATTCTCTAGTTCTTCAATTTACCTTCTCAATTCCTCCGATTCATTGTTCCTAACACCTTCTCAACCTAATTCTCTTTGCAACAATACCCTTAAGAGTTTTCTTAAATCCTCAACTGAAATACCATTCACAAGCCTTTCTCTCAACATTACCTGCGAACACTTATATTTAAATAGACCTTTGTTTGGTACCTAATCTCTACCAAAATGCTATCTAAAATCTACCCAAAAACCTATTATATTAAGGATACAATACACCTTAAAATCGATTCAATACACCTTAAAAACCCTAATATAAAAATATTTTAACTTCTTGTCATCCAAATATTATTTTCTTACATAAAATAAACATATACATGCCGCATCTTATACCCATCTATCATAACAAACAGTTAGTCATGACCTCTGCCGAACAAACAAATCTCTCACACCCTTCATGAAAATGCTCTCCTGAAACCCACCCAAAATTTTGATTACATAGTTTGATGGGATTACCGACTCTTACATTGGTTGGCCAATACACATAAAGTCATGATGGCCAATACACATAAAGTCATGACTTTGCTATCATGGCGAAAGTTCCAAGCATTCTAAAGTTTTCTTGTCTTATCAAATTGAAAACTTTTTTTTACTACAAAACATTAAATAACATTTAGCCTTATGCTTATTGACCATCCAAGCACATGTATGTCACTGTAGGCCATGTCGATGGTTGTTGGCCATGTGCAACCGATGATGTCCCCACTCTGCGGTGCGCATGTGGTGGAAATTGGAATCTATTGTTTTTGCTGAGGTGCATATTCGAGAGTGGATATGAGAAAGACAACTCATAAGCAGCACCAATGAAAACTAAATAATAATATAATTATTTTAAAAACCTTTCCAAATAAACATAGTCCAATATGCGTTTGAACTCTTTCTCCACTTTCTTAGTTCACCACGAGGGCCCCAAGGGATGGAAATAATCCTTGTATTCAGACCTGTGGACACAATTTCGAAGAAATTTCCTGGCACTGGAAGGTTGATTAATCCTCGTATTCAGACCTGTGGACACAATTTCCAAGAAATTTCCTGGCACTGGAAGGTTGATTAATCCTCGTATTCAGACCTGTGGACACAATTTCCAAGAAATTTCATGGCACTGGAAGATTGATTAATCCTTGTACTCAGACCTGTGGACACAATTTCCAAGAAATTTCCTGGCACTGGAAGGTTGATTAATCCTTGTATTCAGACCTGTGGACACAATTTCCAGGAAATTTCCTGGCACTGGAAACCTCTGGACATATTTCCACAAAATTTCCTACCACTGGAAAACTCTGGACATAATTTCCAGGAAATTGACTTTGACAATGTCGGTCAATATACGAGGGCCTTTACACTGCGCAGCGTTAGATGTACGAAATTTCCAGGGGTGGAATATTTAATTATTGGCCTTGTCATTTCATGATCGTGGACGGAGATTTGGTAAATTCTTCATCTGAGACGAAGCATAATTTCCACAAAATTTACAAGGCGTCTCGCCATTTTAATCCACCCGCCTGCGCTTCAATCATCTCATTGAGCTCCGCGATCTGATCTATCTGCCTGCTTATTTTCTGTCTGTCATTTTAACCATTCATTAGCCTGTCTATCCATTCATCGCAATTCTCATTCAAATGGCACAAACCGCTCCCCAACACAATGACAGTGCTGCTTCTTCCTCTTCTCCATCGACCTCTTATGAGGTATTCATCAATCACAGAGGTCCGGATGTGAAGACGACATTCGCCAGTCATCTCTACAAACGTCTTACATCGTTTGGATTGCGAGTGTTTTTGGACAAACCAGAATTGGAAGAGGGGCGCACCTTTCCCTCTCAGATAGAATCCGCAATTCAAAGTGCCGCTATTCACATAGCGGTTTTTTCTCCCACTTATGCGAACTCTCAATGGTGTCTGGATGAGCTCATCGGCATGATAAGCACGGGGGCCACTATTCTTCCTGTGTTTTACAACATGGAGCCTTCGGAGCTCCGCAGGACGGGGAAAGATGGAACGTATGCTGAAGCCCTGCGGAAGCACGAAGAAAAAAATCGATACGACTCAGAGACCATTCAGAAGTGGAGAGAAGCTCTCTCCACTGCTGCAAACATAAGTGGTTTCGAGTTAAAGCAGTTCAATGGGTAAGAATCTCAAACTGACCACCTCCCTCCCTCTTCCGATCTTCTCCGATCTAGGTATGCATTGTTAGGCATGCGACATTTTATATAAGTGCCTTTTACCAGTTGTTTTATTCTCTGATATTCAGGGACGAGGGAGAACTGTTGGAAGCGGTCGTGCTGCGCGTGTTGAAACATGTTGACAAAACACCATTGAAATTTGTGGCCGAACGTCCAACAGGCTTGGTGGCAAAGTTGAAGGAATTTGAAACCAAAGTTCTGGAGCAGCAGAAGGGCAACGTTGTGGGGATTGTGGGTCAAGGCGGTGTTGGAAAGACAACACTGGCCAAACAGTACTTCAGCGAGAGGAGATGGCGTTACAGTAGATCGTGTTTTTTATATGACGTCAGAGAAAACGATGCCAATGGTTCTCTACATTCTTTGCAGAGGAAACTACTGAAGGAGTTGACTGGATTGGACCTGCCAATAGACAACATTCATGAAGGTATAGAGAAGCTTTTAAAGCATCTATCCTCCTCTTATAACTTTCTTATAATTTTAGATGATGTAGATCATGCTCGACAGCTGCAACCGTTTTCCCCAATAAAAGATATTCTTAGCTCCAATAGCTTGATTTTGATCACCTCTCGTGACAAGAAAATCTTCAAAATAGCAAAAATCGCAGAGACATCAGTCTACGAGCTAAAGGGGCTGCCTTTACTGCACTCCAAAAAGCTCTTCTGCTATCATGCCTTCAATCAGCCAAATCCTCTACCAGAATTCGCAGATCTGGTAGATGGCTTTTTGAGAGCCTGCGATGGCTTGCCATTGTCCTTGAAAGTTTTTGGCGCGCTTCTTTTTGGTGAAGACAGATCTTACTGGCAAGACAAATTAAATCGACTAAACCACATATTACCTACTACCGAGATATATGAGCGACTTAAAATCAGTTATGACTCGCTCAGTTCAAAGGATCAAGAAATATTCTTAGATATTGCTTGCTTCTTCACTGGAAAAGACATAGATACTGTAATAAAAATCTGTGGTTCAGATGAGCAGCTTCTAAATCTAAAGAATAAGTGTCTCTTGGAACTTGATGTTGAAAATAAGGTAAAAATGCATGATCAAATCCGAGATATGGGAAGACATATTGCGGAGGAAGCGACTCCTCGACGTTTTTGGCATCAGACGCCCAACAACATCGATCATTTGTTGGAGCTATCCTCATGTGTAAGTGCTGCAATCATTCAAACTTTTGTTTAAAGATGAATACTTAAGAAAGAAAAACCTTTGTATAATTTTAATGAATGAACAGGGAAACATCGAAGTTCGCGGAATTATGATGGATGGTCCCCTCAATTTCAATGAAGACAATACTCGCTTGCTGATGAGTGAGATGTCATGGTACAGAAGATGGGGTCCTGAGTTGTTTGGGAACTATCTGAGGCGTCTTTTAGATAATTTCCGTTCTTGTGGCATTTTGAATTTGCAACTTGTCTCGGCTGAAGGTGATTATTTGGAACGGATACTGAGGAGGGCCCGAGCACCACAGCTCCAGTGGATCCGCTGGTATAAGTGTACACACTATTCCCTACCTTCCTGTATTCCCATGGAGAATTTAAAAGTTTTGGAAGTGGAAGGAAATAAATTAAGAACATTGTGGGAACGTGAATCTCAGGTATGTTTTTTTTTCCCTTCAGCGTTCCACTTTATTTTCCAAGTGAAAATCATCGCGCACGTTTTTCTGATAGTTGAAACACAAACACTGCAGGTGCCTCGCCAGTTGCGAAAGCTGTGTATCTGCGCTCCGCTTTGTCGCTTTCCCAAGTCCATAATGCAGGTGAAGAACTTGGTAGAGATTGACATAAGGCATGCAGCATTCAAAACTTTGCCGGAAGAACTATGTGATGTGCATTCCTTGGAACACTTAGTGTTAAGAAACTGTACAGAAATTATCTCACTTCCTGATTCACTGGTAAATCTAGCAAACCTCCAGAAAATAGATTTGACAAATGCTTCCAGTTTGCAGATGCTTCCAAGTTCTTTTGGGAACCTTGCTGGACTGCAATCCCTATTTCTGAGAGGTTGCTCAAATTTGACCGTCTTGCCCGATTCCTTTGGACTGTTGACTCAGTTGGGAGGTTTGTGTATAGAGGATTGCCCGGGGTTGCAATGCTTGCCCGATTCCTTTGGACAGTTGACTCAGTTGACATTTTTGACGATAAAGGATTGCCCGGGGTTGAAATGCTTGCCCGATTCCTTTGGACTGTTGACTCAGTTGAGATACTTGTGCATAAGTAGATGCCCGGGGTTGAAATGCTTGCCCGATTCCTTTGGACTGTTGACTCAGTTGGGAGCCTTGAGCATAAGTAGATGCCCGGGGTTGAAATGCTTGCCCGATTCGTTTGGACTGTTGACTCAGTTGAGATCCTGGGGCATAAGTAGATGCCCGGGGTTGAAATGCTTGCCCGATTCCTTTGGACCGTTGACTCAGTTGACATACTTGACCATAATCAGATGTGGGATAGAATACTTACCTCAAAAAATGATGAAAAATCTCAGATTGTTAGAGGTAAATGAGTGTCCACTGCGCGAGCTTCCATTTAGAAGGGTTGAAGGAGAAGCAGAAACAGAGTTGAATACATTGGACAAATGCGCGTTTCATGGAGCTATTTGCCCAAATCTTCAAGGTTTTTGCCCTAACCTTGAGTATCTTCGGTTATTTGATTGTAAGGAATTGAGGAAAATTGGAAGGCTCTGTGGTCTGCCAAAACTTAAATCTCTCTGGTTTCGTGGGTGTGAAAACATAGAGGAGATCTCAGGTGCTGAAGCCTTGATATCATTGGAGGAATTGTCTGTTAAAGGATGTGCAAAGATCGAGACAATAGAAGGGTTGGGGCAGCTTACAGATCTTAAATCCGTAACTCTTTATGATTGCCCTGAGATACGGGAGCTGCCAGGTGTGGAACATGGAAGGTGGAACTTTAGTTTTCTGGGTAACTGTCCAAAACTGAAATTTTCTCAGTCGTCTGATGTTTTAGATGTTCAGATTACAGAAAATTCAGGTACCAATAGGATTTGAGAAGGATAATCATCTTTGTGTATCGAGAAGTGTGTAAATTAAAGTAAAAAGTTTTATGAATTTGACAATCCTTTGCCATAGATTTAGTCGTAGATGGAGGAGGCTTTATAATCCCGAAAATTCTGGTTTGCACGATTAATTCGGAAGAATAGAATGTTTAAAAATATAGAGTATTATGTTTGTTAATATAAGTAAAACGCATAATATTTGTTTATAACTCAATTATTTAATTTAAAAAGAATATTATATTAACCAGAGTTAGTTTTATATATATAAAAGATTAGTATAAGTAAAATAATATAATAAAATAGGTGATATTAATTATTACTAAATATTAATAATTACTAATAAACAATAAAACATTTAGAAATTACTAATAAATATAAAAATAATTTGTATAAATAATCACAATAACATGTTAAAATGAAAAAGTTATAAATATTATTTAATATATATTATTAATATAGATGGTAACAATTAAACAATTTTATTTTATTGATAATATTTTAAATCCAAAATCATTTATATAATAACCATTTAATATGATGAGCAATGTATATTGTTGGTTGAATATATTCTCAACACACGTGCAGTAAGCCCTAGAGCAATGTTATTTTCATTCAAAGGATTATATTTATTATTAGCTTTCATATTCATTCTTTTCATAAAATAATTCTATTATTTATGTTTACTGTTGTTTGATAACATAACCCTAGCTAGAAATAAAACCCTAATTTGCCCTACTATATCACAAAAAACTAGACTTACCAAATGGGAAAAATAAAAGGATATGTTCATACAAATATGCTCCTGCAGCAACCAAACTGAAATGTTTGCTGACCTTGACCTACTCATCATCCAACCTACTGATCATCCCACCAGAAATACCCTAACCAGTGATCGGAATCCCTAGACACAATCATTAGAGAGTAAATTTAAAGTGTCTTCAAATAACTATCACCATAGGCAAGAAACTTTTAGTAGAAATTTAAGCTAAGATAGAAATATAAGAAAATATCATAACTTACCACTTTTATTTAATTCATAAATCTTCATATGGATTAAATTGTCTTTTACATAGAATCCCGGGAAAGCAATAAAACTCGGGCCAAACAGTACCACATAATGCATACATCTAAGCCGTGGAAAATCTTCTCAACATGACCCAAACAACTTTGATCTTGTGAGAAACTGAGAAATCTAACCAAAAAAGCTAACAAAAGTAAAGAAGAAATATTACCCTCACCTAGTTGCCATGTCACCTCTTCAATACATTTCTCCAGTTTGTTCTTTTCTTCCTTTAATGCCCTAGTTTCCCTAGTAGTCTGCAAGAAGAGAATCTCTTAGTTAAAAGAAAAAATTCGTTACCTTGACTTACTGTAGAAGCATGTGAAAGGAAATTTTCCCAAAGCATGACATTGTGTGGATGAATCGAGATAAACATAACCTTAATACCAAAATCAATTGACAATGCAACTTGTCTCTTCTTATCAGATAACAAGACACTAATATATACAATAAAAAATAAATATGTCTATGATAATAATTGAAGCATGTGTTCAAAATATAAATATTTATGTTTGAAAATTCAAAACAAGATGAAATCTTCACATACATTTTTTTAAAGGAGACAAGATAGAAAAGGATGTGATAAGAAGCTCACCATCTTAAGTTTTTTAAGCTCCTTTCTTGCAACCCTTGATCTCCAAACACATTGTAAATCAAGTGTTGCTTGCTTCTTCTTCTTATAAGATGCATGAGCTTTGTATGCACACCATTTTGCCTAAAAAATACATTAATATTTATGTTATCTAAATATTAAGTTTGAGTGATAAAAGGCAGACAATATCTCTCACATTTTGTAATCTCATCATTCCTCCAACTCTATCCATGCCACATTGAACCTATTTTTGAAGCTAACAAGCAACAAAACGTAAATTCAAAAAGTCAAGCTTTTGTCTCCTTCATTTGAAAAGCCATACACAACTTTCTCCATATATTAATTTAGCTCATATTGTGTTCTCAAGTAAAATGTATTTTATTTCAATTTTTAAAATAACAACCGTCAATTAGCAATTGTTTGCATATAATTACTACAAGATAATGACATACCTGGATAATAATTTCACCTTTACTTTGTTGACAAAATCAATATTCATTAGGAGCATCCATTGCTCAAAATCCTGTCTGGACAATAATAGCCGACAACCAATGTTTAACATTCTCATGGCTTGATGTCCACGCAATATTTTTTTTGTATTTGTATTGCATCAAACTCCCTCTTCATGTGTTCATAAATCTTAAGTGCAAGCTTACCTACATGTTGGAATTTCTAAGTCTAACACGTCAGAAATTATTCCTGCATTATCTGGTTTATTTCACCTACTTGTTTATTTCTTAACAAGTTATTTAACCATATAAATATTGAAAATAAACACAAATGCAGACTAAACCATCTACAGATCATCAACTGAAATAATAGACAAAGACACAAGGGACACCATTATTTTTGGACAATCATCTAAGGAAAAACCTAACTTGGGAAAATCGGTGCAACAGTTTTGAGGGTTTTATTATTAAGAAACTTTCTTGAGTACAACTACGGTGCCAAACCAGCTCACCCTACAGAGATATCTATCTAGCAGTAATACCTCTCTTCGGAATCAAATATTCTGCGCCACAAAATTCCTTCCCATGGTTCTTTGAGGCTTTGTGTTAGCCCTCCTGGCATTTGCATAGCTTTGAAACCCCCTAAATCAACCCTCTACTGCTCTGCACTGGCTCTCTGGCCTGCTATGTCACCCACGCAGGCCCTGCTAGCCTCTGTGCTAGATCTCTGGCCTTCTGTGTCACCCACACAGGCCCTGCTAGCCTCTGCGCAGTCTCTCTGAGCCTCTGTGTGGCTCCTTCTAGCTCTGCGTAGCCTCCTTAGTCACTACATTGGCCCTCTTGTACTATCTTTGCCTCTCTGCTGTGCACTCACTGCCCCTAACTGCAAATTCGATCACTTGTTCAAAACTTCTCAGTAAACCCCCCTCCATAAAATCGAACTGACTGATCAATCTTGGTGTATCTCCAACTGACCCTCAAGCCTCCTCTTATAGTTTTCATGTTGAGTCTTCAACGACTGAGATTAATTCCCTAATCAATGGCTAAGATTAGATTTGGATTGATCCATGTCATTTAGAACATTATCACCCAGTTTTATATTAATACCCATTAAGATTTTAATTTTCCAAATTTTAGACTTAGGAACCCCATTAAAAATATTAATTATTTTAATATCTCTCTAACCGGGTGGAATTTCCCCAAACCGTTTCTAGGTCTTGGAGATCTCATGTGCTTTAGCCTCTCCACCAATTTTGATGGTTAGATCACATCCGATGCTACCCCAAATAAACACTCTCTCTTAGCGAGGAATGTGTTATAGTAATGCTCCACCACTGAACATCACCCTGATCATCCGACACTAGTACCTGTGCTAATGCTTGGTCTGCTACCCAACATCCTCTTCATTACTGCCTCTTGTACTGTTTCCCATGGCTCTGCCACTACCACTGCTACATCTATACAGTAGCTCCCTCTGCATCCATGTTGTTGCTGGTCCTTCCTCCCAACACTACATCTGCACTGCAGTTCTCTCTCTTCATGTTGCATCGTGTTGCCCATAGAACTCCACTGCTACTACTACATTGCAACTCAATTACTGAGATGTAAGTAATTGATCTACCCAACTACTGACATCCTTGTTAGGCTAGAAGCCCCCAATGCTGAAGCTACCTCTGCTACTATCACGTGGTCCCTCTGTTGCCTCTATGTTGTTGCAACATCTATGAGCCTCTCGCATTGATGCAACCACTTTTGTGCCTTTCTGCACTGCTGCAACCACCTTTGTTCCTCTCACAGTGCTGCAACCCTCACTGCGCTGCCAGAGACCATTACACTCTAGCACTGCCCTGTCGCTCCATCTGCATCTTTCTTCTACTGACATCTGTCATCCTGCTACTATCTCTCGGGGCTCCCGTAGCCAAATATGATCCAAGAGCTTGGGTACCTCAATGATCCTTCCCCTCATCTTCTATAGTTCTCCTGACTGCAGCTCGATGTCTCCCCACCTCTTCTCTAGAGGTGCACGAGCACTCATGGCACAGTCATCATCCGTCTCGACTTCTTTCTCCGCCTTAGTTGGAGTTGTCTTAGAGCCAGAAGCCTCTCCCTTATTCTTCTTCCTGGGACACTGGGTTTCATAATGACCTAGCCCCCCACAATGGAAGCACTTACCTTGGAGATGTCCTTCTTCTTCCTCTTCCCCTATTCTCCCGCAGATGCCAGAGCCGCATCCTCCTCCTCCTCTTTCTTTATTCGACCTCCTTTGCTACTACTCCCTGCCTTAGTCAGTTGTTTGATCTCTTCTTGGCGAAGATCTACCCACATCTCTTCCCATCCTGGAAGAGTCGCTTTGCCCAAAATGCTTTGGAAAATGTCTCCCAATCCTCGGAGACTGCATTCAGGGTGGTCTTCACCATGAACTCTTGATCTAGCGTAGCCCCTATGGAAGTAAGTTGGTCTCGAATCTCCTGCAACCTCCTGAGGTATAGATATATCTGCTCCCCCTTCTGCATTTGAAGCGACCACAATTGATTATCCAGTAGCATCTTCCTCTGCACAGATGTGCCCTGATACAATGTCGTCAAAGTGTCCCACGTCTCCTTTACCATATTCTTCTCAGCAATATGCTAAACTACATGATCCTTAACCCCATCAAGGATTATGCACTTTGCCTTTTCCATTGCATCCTCATACCTTTCATTATTAGCTGGGTCGACTGGGATAGCCACGGTTCTCAAGGCGAAGCCCTTGATGCGATGTTTATCCAGAATAGACAGGATCCTGGCCTTCCAGATGACAAAGTTGGAGGTCCCATCCAACATGTCCTAATCCTTTAGTCTGTTCATTGCCATCTCCGCTCTTCTCCTCGACTCCCTCTAAGTCTCGACTTCCCTCCTGGAATTTCTCTCCTAGGCTCCCTCTGAGTCTCGATTTCCCTCTTGGAAATCCTCCTGCCAACTGTCGAACTGCTCCTCTCCGATCCTCTATGCACCTGCAACACGGATCTATATTTCTTAGCTAGAAATCCCTCAAGGCAATGACTCCCTCTACCTTGGTTCTATCTTGTTGGACATTGTTCTTCTTCGACATCAAAAACATCCCATGTTGTGGGGAAAAATGCCTATGCAGGACGATCCTATCCACCTAAGGTGTGACAGTACCTTAGCAACAAACGAATACAGCTACTTCGGTTTCTTCCTTTGTGAAATATGAAAGAGAGGAGATTGGTAGACTTACCGTTATCTTCCGGTTGTCCCTCGATCTAGATCCTCTCCTCTTTGTGTGTCCACAGCTACTCGCCTCCTCGCTTGCTCAAGAGAACAGCTACTTGATTCCCACGAGATCACAAGAGAACAACTACCTGTGACAAGAGAACAACTACTTGCGAACAACACAAATGCAAATATACATATTCATAAATGATTCAGGATTAGAAGTAAATCAAATACACTAATGCAAATCATACAATAAACACCAGCATATAGGAAAGAACCAAGAAGCTTTATTGATTGATAAACAAGGTTCAGGAAGAGATACAACCCATAGGGTTCCAACCCAGCATCTCCTTCCCAGCAGAATGGAATTCCTTCTTCAGCCCCTTTCAAAGCATAAACACCCAATGATCTAACCACAATCCAACAACAATTCTTTGCAATCACAATATTCCAGCCTCCTTGACCTCATGGAGAGAGATCTATATATAGGAGTTTTGGGAAGAGGATGAGTCAGCTTGAGAAGTGACTAGTGTCCTCTCCCACTTCAGTTCTTGAGTCCACTTGGAGGTTCTTGCTTCCACTTGGAGATTTGGAACCTCTTACTCATCACCAGTCGAATTCCCTGACCCAAGTGTCATTTTGGAAGCTTCCTGGGCATTGACACCTTGAGAAATGAGTTTGCCACTTGTCCAGTTACGCTCAGCGCAGGTAGCCTTCTTTGCAGTTGACATTCAACGCAGGTAGACAGTGGAGCAGTTGACATTCAGCGCAGATGCTCAGTGGAGCAGTTGACATGATCCAGAAATGGCCTGTTTTTGAGTGTTTTCAGGTGGAGAACTTTAGTGAATTGCTGTGATTTGCTGGCCTTGTTCCTCTAGGGGTAGGAAAAACATGTTTAGGGACTTTGGATCCCTTAATTATTGGCATTTCATGCTCAGTGATGCAAGGCACAGAAATGTCTATAACAGTTGCCCCCTAAAGTATAAGGCCGTTTATCGGGTGAAATGCTTTATCCAGGGGAGTCCGAAGTTCATCCATTTGCTGGGAGGAGACCTGTAATAAGATACAATACAATACATTATGATTCATTCTGCTTTCATGATCTAGCTGAGGCGGGCATTCCCATGCTCAGCTTTATAAATACATTTTGGTACATAGAACAGACAATTGTCTGATGGTAGACTGATAGTTCTGGCGAAACTATCATCCTTTGAGAAGGATGATCATCTGCTGCAATGATGTACATGTCAAATGTCTTTATTTTCCTGAATATATATCGCAGCCCGGATGGATGAAACTAGATCCGTGGTCTTCCAACTCGTTCGATCTTCACTCTAAGTATAAGTCGATCCATGTGAGAATTGTGCTGAAGTCGAACATGGAAAGACATCGCTTGATTACCGGTCAATGATGTAAACCGTTAACAAGCGCGAGAGGAATCACCGATAATGATAATGACCCTCAAGGTACTGCAGTACAATTCACGTGGTGTGAATAAAGGAATTGGCGTCGAACACGACGCAAAATCTTCTGGTCGAAGGTCATTGAGGTATACCTGTCGCCGGAAGTGAGAAACTTGCCATTGAGGCATGCAAGCTTCAAAGTACTGAAGGGGTTGTTCCTAGATCAACTTCTTGGATAATGAGCTGATGTCGACAAGAAGCGATCCGTCAAAGGAGGGCCTTAATGAATCCCACATCAGTGACACGGAACGGAGCTAATGATTTTAGTGGAGGTGAAAACAATCTGTGACAGATGATTCAGGGTGGCGGTCATGAATGGATGAAGGATAATGTATGGCAGTGGATGGGACCTGGTTGACTCTTTCTGAATGACTTCTCTTGAACATATGGCGACACTGATGCGATGGATCGGTAGCATTACCCCAAGTATGGATGGTTGGCAAGACCATGGTGATGTGACCGGTGAATGAAACAACCCAACCCGATTGTGGTACGGAGGAAAAGTGTCATGTTCAAGAGCGACCTGCTACCATCAAAGACTTCTTGATTTTTTCCCAATTTTTCCCCAGTAATTGCTGACCAGTACCTCTTTATTTTTGTCAAGCTTGAGGAGGATAACATATGCTTGTTTTATAACTTGCCCTTCGGGAAAGCCCATCGCTATGTTTTAACGAGCCTAGCGATAGTGAAACTCGTTCTCGTCTAAAGACAAGTTTGTCGCTATTTAGTGATTTTAACGAGTCTAACGACAAGGAAAACTTGGCCCTTTTCATTTTTAGAGAGTCTGAAAATGTACATAAAGTTAACTCCACAATTCCTTTTTCATCATCTAATCCCTTAAGTCCGAAAAAGTATAAAACAATACAGAAGGGATGAGTTTTCGATAGTTTTAACGAGCCGAACAAAACAAGCGCTCGATCTTTTTGTGCAATAATCCCTCAGGTCCAAAAAGATTAAAATCTAGAGGAGGGATAGCTCTTCCAATTGTTTAACGAGCTGGAAGGCCAAAACTCGGCAATCTTTTCATATTTTACGAGTCAGTTGAAAAGAGCTTAAAGAAGACTCGTCTTTTGAGGAACGAGTGATGAACAGGGATAGCAGCTGATTCCAGGTACAGGTTGGAATTTTCCAATCACGGCAGTGTCACAAGGATGGCTAGGTGAAATCACTCTTCGCTGCTGTTCCTCAAAATGGGTAAACAATCATATGGAGGTAAATGATCGGCCAAATGAACGGTGGAGGTGACGGTGCACAAAACACGACCAAGGTCTTTTTATGGTTGATCAGGTTACATTCTTAATGGTTATTTACCGGGATGGGTTCATTTTTTAACGAGCTTGAATGCGCCAAAACACTGCTCAATCTTATGTTTATTTTTTAACGAGCATGAACTATGTGCTAAAACTGCTCGGATCTCGCTTTTCTATTTTTTAACGAGCATAAATTCATCGGTAAAACTGCTCGATATACCAGTCATATGATGAGAGTGTCTCAATGGAGATTGCTATTTTTTATGGAGCTTCATCCCCTTACGCTTTACTCCTCATCCTTTCTTTATGCAAGTTCGAAAATGGCTAACCCAAAAAACAGATAAATAACCGCTCTTTGCTTGCACTCCAAAAGGTTTGCATGCCCCCAGGTATAAAATACAATTTCAAGGTTTCCCTTCCTCCTTCTCACCTCTGTTTTTCTTTGGGTGTTCACAGCTACTTGTCGTCTTGCTATTTTAGTTTCAATGGGTCTATACGAGGTCACAAGATAGCAGCTACTTGTCTTCTCGTTAGTCCAACTTTCAATAGATTTTTTGCAAGATCGCAAGAGAACAGCTACTTGCGACAAGAGAGCAGCTACTTGCGACAAGAGAAGAACACTACTCAAAGACAAAACATTTGTGTTACTGAGGGGGGCTTACCTCTTTCAGGTTACCCAAAGATTGTCTCGTTAATCAAAACATTTCCTCGGCCTACCTTTTTCAGGTTACCTAAAGATTGTCTCGTTAAACAAAACACTTCCTCGGCAATGCCTACCGAAATAGACAAAGGTGAGCGACGGGTCCCGTCCTCTCACATAACTTTGACAAAAGAATCCTATTCTAGAACAACCCTCTTTCCTCCACGGACGGGGTACGGACTAGTCATATTCTCTCGCGGAAACCTACCTTATACCCAAAGTTCTCTGCCGAAGCAGACCAGGACGCATGCCCCCTGGGTTCCAGTCATATCCTCCCGGATTACTCGCGCTCATCAGGAGGACGGACCGTGGGTTGAGACACTTCTTGCATGAATAGACCATTTAGGGATGGTATATGACTATTTGGGATGTGTGATCCGGGAAACGAAAGTTGGTCCACGAGCTTGACCATTCTTCCTCCATGCGGAAAACACATTACTCTAAAGAGTGAGGAGACTATTGCTCCCATGCAATATATATATTCTCGTCCAAGGAGTAGGTTATAATCCAAGGGTCCTTGAACGACCATCACGTTCATTTGAACGGTCTTCCCTTTCAATGTTATCGGCACATTGGGGAGGATCCCTAAAGGGCGACTGGTTCCCTTATCAAAGCCTGATAGATTTCTCATTTCAGGCGAAAGCGCAGGCGAACCAAGCGCTTTCCAAGCAATAGAGGAAAGGATACTCACAGATGCCCCTTCATCAATAACTGTACCAGCCATTACCATTCTATATATTTGGACAATAATTCTGAATGGTATGCTAGCTGGCAAGCGGGGTCTGCCTAGTTGGTTCCAGTCAAAGGACACAACCAGGTTGCTTGGTGGTGGGATCGAGTAAACGGCCGGATAGCGCTCTGATGAACTTCCTTCCTGCGATAAAGGAATGGTGGCATTGCCCCCTTGATCATCAGAGTCAGTGCTGATGAAGAGAATTTGGACGGTGTCGTCTTTATTCTCCTCTGTGATAGTGTCATTCGAAGATAGAGCCTTTGAAGGCAAAACCGGGTCAACTGTCGTTTCAACCTTTAGACTTTCATCAGGTATGGGTTCAGACGGTTCATCTTCAATGACAGGTGCTTCGGCTGACCACCTGGGCGGGTCAACCAGATTCTCAACTAGCGAGGGACTTGGCAAGAGTTTTTGATATCCAGGAGGAAGATTCGCTCGTAATATCGGGCGATCTTCCAGAACTCTTTTCGCCTCATCTAAGAAGGGACAACGGTGGATGGCGTGATCGCCTTCACATAGTCTGCAGGGAAATTTAGCTTTCCCGCTCTGTCCTGGAGCTTCATTCCCACTAGTTGACGGTGAACAATCGACATGGTTATCAGAGGTCGATGCTACCGAATTGTGCAGACGGGGGGACCAGTCTCTTAGTATCCGGGGGATACATGGACAATCTCTATGGAAGTGGTCTCCCCTGCATATGACGCATGGCGATTTAGGCGTTACGAGTGTTGTGTGTGGATTTTTGTTAGATGACGCTTGTTTGCCCCCAGTCGCCTTAGGCTCCTTCTGCTTCTTTTCTTTCTTCTTCTTCTCCTTCTTCTCCTTAGGAACTCGGTTCTTTGACTGACCAGTTCCGTCAAGCGAAGAGGAAGGAGGAGAGGAAGATGAAGTGGAAGGCTGGTGGGCAACTCTTGTTTGATCTAACTGTTGACTCGACTGTTCAGGAATGGTGGCATTCTGAATGACATTGGTTGAAAAGAGCCAAACTGGTAGGCCAATTGTCAGTCCTGGAAGCGACCATGTGGCCATGTGGGGCGCACCAACATCTCCCCAAGAGGAGAAGGGACTAGGATTTCCACCAAGGGGAACTCCTTGGTTGGTGTGCTCCATCTTTTCAACCTAAAGATCAACGCGGGAATAAGGGTGATTGTTCCATTTAAAATAAATTGTTAACGACGCTTTAGACACAACTTGCTTTTTCAATTTTAAAGAGTCGAGAAAAAGCTAAAGATGACTCTAGTCTCCTTCGATGTTTTAACGAGCCCGAAGTGACAAATGCTCGGATGGACTTTTTCTGTTATAGAGTCTGAAAAAGGCCAAAAGAAACTGCTCTGGAGATCTAGGCAGAGGGTGTGCCAAACTTTTCGCAAAACCACAGAATACGTTTTACGGTACGGGTGGTCGATCTTCGTGAATGCTGTGTTCACTGCATTGCGATCAGTAGGGCGGCCGACACAGCTTCCTAAGGATAAAGGATATATGCCTATAGGGGTCTCCCAATATATACGCGACGGTACGTGGGAGCACAAGTCCGTATTAGTGCTATCGTCCCTCAGGAGGAATCACCCACCTTCTTAGAGATCGACAGTCACTACGTTTAACGACGCCGGAACATGTCTCTACCTATACCTCTATGTTGTGCGTTATGTTGCAAAGCGTTGTTAGGTTCATTCAATATATTTTAAGTTGATATTTTTTAAAGTTTGTCTTTCAGGATCACCACGAGATGTATTGGTACAAATTCCTAAATGCAGTCTAAGATGATAAGCAAACTTTATAATCTTTCAACTTTGAAAATCCTAGCTACTAAGGGAAAAGAGAGTGACTATCTTTTCTCAAAGAGCAATCAACACACTCTAATGCACTCTTCATAAATCACACATGCAATCTTATCAAAATGCAAAAAGCACAATGCAGGTGTTTGTTTTCACTTTCTTAGTATAAATGCCTACAAAGAAAGCTTTTTGTACAATTTCGAATTTGCTTTTAAATGACTGAAAACAAACAAGTTTTCTTTTTCCAAAATCAACAAGGGTAGAAGAGATTACAATCACTTTGCGATTTTTCGAAAGAAATACTTGTTTCGACACTTAAAAACGAAAAATTCAAACCAATAAGCAAAAGCAAATGATAATCAAACTATAAACAGCCAATGAACTCTCTCCTAAGATCACAATCAATCAACCAATCAGATCTGAATCAAGGCTACAGGATGACTATTTCGCTCATGCAAAGGAAAACTGTAAATGACGCCACAAACACATAAAAACACTTACAGTATTTTTGTACAAAAATGAGGCGGAATTCAAGCAAAGAAAAGGGGTTATCAGAGGTGGTACCTATGCTGGTTAAAGGCTGCAAAAACAGAGATCAAAACAGGGCAAAAGACAGCAAGGAACCCCAGCTGCACAAGGCCACACTAGTTCAGCGCAGGTGTAACACTGTCAGTTTGACATTCAGCGCAGGTAGCCTTCACGGGACCTGCGTTGAAATGCAGACTGCCTTCACAGTGTCTGCGCTGAAAGGAGAAACTCTCGTTTCTCTTGGTTTCCGGGTCATAAAATGCTCAAAAATCAACTGTTTCAGGCCAAATCAAAAACACAAGCAAGGTATAAATAGAGGGATGCTTTGAGAGGGTACTAAAGACTATCACAAAGGATCATCAAGTCATTTGTGAGTCCATTGTTGAGATCATAGACAAAAACCCAGTGAAGGATCAAAGCAGCAACATTCTACTTTGCAAAGCAGTTCGATTGTTGTCGTTGAGTCTATGAAGTAAACAATGATGCAAACACAAACAAAATGACTAAAACAAATCTCCCCAGCGGAGTCGCCAATTTGTTGTGGGGAAAAATGCCTATGCAGGACGATCCTATCCACCTAAGGTGTGACAGTACCTTAGCAACAAACGAATACAGCTACTTCGGTTTCTTCCTTTATGAAATATGAAAGAGAGGAGATTGGTAGACTTACCGTTATCTTCCGGTTGTCCCTCGATCTAGATCCTCTCCTCTTTGTGTGTCCACATCTACTCGCCACCTCACTTGCTCAAGAGAACAACTACTTTATTCCCACGAGATCACAAGAGAACAGCTACCTGTGAAAAGAGAACAACTACTTGCGAACAACACAAAGGCAAATATACATATTCATAAATGATTCAGGATTAGAAGTAAATCAAATACACTAATGCAAATCATACAATAAACACCAGCATATAGGAAAGAACCAAGAAGCTTTATTGATTGATAAACAAGGTTCAGGAAGAGATACAACCCATAGGGTTCCAACCCAGCATCTCCTTCCTAGCAGAATGGAATTCCTTCTTCAGCGCCTTTCAAAGCATAAACACCCAATGATCTAACCACAATCCAACAGCAATTCTTTGGAATCACAATATTCCAGCCTCCTTGACCTCATGGAGAGAGATCTATATATAGGAGTTTTGGGAAGAGGATGAGTCAGCTTGAGAAGTGACTAGTGTCCTCTCCCACTTCAGTTCTTGAGTCCACTTGGAGGTTCTTGCTTCCACTTGGAGATTTGGAACCTCTTACTCATCACCAGTCGAATTCCCTGACCCAAGTGTCATTTTGGAAGCTTCCTGGGCATTGACACCTTGAGAAATGAGTTTGCCACTTGTCCAGTTACGCTCAGCGCAGGTAGCCTTCTTTGCAGTTGACATTCAACGGAGGTAGACAATGGAGCAGTTGACATTCAGCGCAGATGCTCAGTGGAGCAGTTGACATGATCCAGAAATGGCCTGTTTTTGAGTGTTTTCAGGTGGAGAACTTTAGTGAATTGTTGTGATTTGCTGGCCTTGTTCCTCTAGGGGTAGGAACAACATGTTTAGGGACTTTGGATCCCTTAATTATTGACATTTCATGCTCAGTGATGCAAGGCACAGAAATGTATATAACACCCCACCAGCTTCCTAATCCACAATCTGTCCATAGCTCCCTAGGCCCCAACAACTGAAGAAACTGAGCCTCTTAGCTCTGCGCAATCCCGCCAAGGTTGAATCACTCGCCTGGCCAACTGCATCACTCCTACCTGGCTGAGTAAGATGATGTGGCTCTTTGTGAGCCTCTTATGCCCGTTACTGCCTCTACGTTGACCCTCTCTATGGCTCGAAATGATGATGTAGGCCCTCTGCGTCACTCCTTCTTTGCTACTTTCTTCTTAATAGCAACTTATGTCTCTCAAGACAATTGTTTCTGCTGCAAATTTTCTAATTTCAGCTCAGTTCTCCTGTGATCTGCAATGCTTCGATACCATGTTGGAATTTTTACGTCTAACATGTCATAAATTATTCCTGCATTATCTGATTTATTTCACCTACTTGTTTATTTCTTAACAAGTTATTTAACCATATAAATATTGAAAATAAACATAAATGCAATCTCAACCATCTACAGATCATCAACTGAAATAATAGACAAACACACAAGGGACACCATTATTTTTGGAAAATTGTCCCTAGAAAAACCCAACTTGGGAAAAATCGATGCAACAGTTCTGAGGGTTTTATTATTAAGCAGCTTTCTTGAGTACAACTAGGGTGCCAAACTGGCTCACCCAATAGAGATATCTATCTGGCAATAATAACTCTCTTCAAAATTAGATATTCAGCAAGTCTTTTCCATGAAATTCCTTCCCACGCTTCTATGAGGCTTTGTGTCAGCCCTCCTGGCCTCTACGTCGATCTGAAACCCCCATGCATCACAACTATGCTGCTCTGTGATGGCTTTCTGGCCTTCTGCATCATGCACGCAGGATCTGCTAACCTCTGCGCAGTCCCTCTGGGCCTCTGCGTGGCTCTTGTTGGCTCTACGTAGCCTCCTCCGTCACTGCGCTGGCCCTCTGGTACTATCATTGCCTCTTTGCTATGCACTCACTGCCCCTCGTTGTAACTTAGATCACTTGTTCAAATTTTCTCATCAAACCCCGCTCCAGAAAATCGGATTGACTGATCAATCTTGGTGTATCTCCAACTGATCCTCAAGCCTCCTCTTATACTTTTCCTGTTGAGTCTTCAACGGCCAAGATTAATTCCCTAATCAATGGCTAAGATTAAATTTGGCTTTATCCATGTCATTTAGAACATTGTCACCCAGTTTTATATTAATACCCATTAATATTTTAATTTTCCTAAGTTTAGACTTAGGAACCCAATTAAAAATATTATTTATTTTAATATCTCTCTAACCGGGTGGAATTTCCCCAAACCACTTCTGTGTCTTGGAGATCTCATGTGCTTTAGCCTCTCCACCAATTTTCATGGCTAGAGCACATCAGATGCTACCCCAAATCAACACTACAAAGGTTAATGAATGAGAAACAAATGAACTTATATTGTTTCATGCACAATTGATAATTGAACATGGATAAAAATATAATAAACAATAAACAAAGATATTGGCAAAAAGGAACAAGCAACCCATTTCAAACCATAGAAGCACAAAGATCAAAGATTTCGAAATAGACAAGAATAAAATACCTCTCCATAAATCTTGGAAATGAATTACATCATTGTGTATGGCAACAAATTTTCTCTTTGCTAGATGTGTGTGAAATTGGCAGCGAGATGAGTCTCGCTGCTTGTCCCAATATTTCAATTCTTCAAGCATCTAACTCATCTATCTGTCTAGATCTTAGGAAAACCTTTGTTCTCCCTATCTAAAATACTTTCTTATTTTATTAGATAAATTACTGCAACCATATAAGTCAAAGTACATCAAAATTATATCTTAACTCATCTTGAAAAATTCCTTATACAAACTTGATAACCTTGTCACACAAATTTTTCATCATAGTTGCAGCAAATTAAAAAGCTACATCAACAAAGGATGAAGCCAAAAATGTTTATCATTTTTCAAATGCAACATCGAATTTTATGAGAAGGAACTTTGTTAACTTGGTAGCACATGCTATGCAAAAACATACCCTCCAAAACTTCTAGGGAAAGCATGCCAAAATAGTCTAGGAATTCATTAAAGGTTCATTTAGTGGGATATCCATCACAACTAATCCAAATTGTCTCCATGACACCCTAGAATATGAAAATGCAGAGTTTATAGACAAGAAGATGTTGGTCATAAATATATCTTCCTTTAATGTATACTATGTATTTGAGCTTAATTTGAAGCAATAAGTGCCAAAAGTTACTTACACCACAAAGTAGTTGTTGTAAGACATTAAAATTCTTAAAACCCCCTATTTTGAGGACACTATTTGGTTTTACACATCTGATATAGTGAGGTTCCATTGTGTACTTCAAGGTTTCCATAAGTGCTTGTAATTGTTGCTGGAAAACCCATAGCCACAGTTAAAATCTATGTGATCACAAAAAAAAACTATAACAAAGGGATACCGAATGTTAATTTTAGCAAAGGACTATATTTTATAAATTACATGTCTATGGCCTTTGCAAGCTGAAATATCATAACCTATAAAATGCATGTCAAATTCATAGCTCTAACAAACATGCAAGGGAATTTGTGAAAAAAAACAAAATGGAACAAAAAGTCGGATTAGGAACACATTTGTTTCGTGTGGTTTCCATCCAAGTCTTGTCTCAAGAATTCGCAGTTAAACAACCCTTTCACAAAAACTCAAGAAAAAGTTTTTTGGCCTTCTCAGCTCTCCTTTCATTGCCAAACCCCTCTATAAGTACATCATATGTCACACCATCAACCTTTTTACCTCTTTCCACCATATCTTGGACAAGATTTTGACATTCCTCCAATTTTCTCTCTTTGCATAAAACCCCAAACCATTTATTATAAGCAACAAAATTTGGTTTAAAGCCAACTTCAATCATTCTACTAAATATCTTCAAGGCTTCTCCTAGTTTACCCAATTTTGAATACTTGTCTATTGTATGAGGAGAAGAGTTGGGGGAAATCTTACCTTCTTCAAGTAACTGCTCAATCTACTTTTCAGTTTTTACACTCCCAATAACAATAGCCTTAAAAGTAAGTTAGTTGGGTATGTCATGGAACAAAATAGAATGATGAAATGCCCACATGGGTAGTGTTGTCGCCTCAGATGTACACCTAAGTGCGGGAAAAGTTTTCAACCCCACAAGCTATATTATTTAAGGTGCAACACTCAGATAAGGGGTTTTCATGTATTCCCAACTCTCTTCGTTTAAGCTCTCTCCTAAGCAAGCTAAAGGGGGTAGTCCCTAGGGATGATTATCAGAGGGAAACTTGTTGAAGACCACAAATTATAGGAGATACAAGGTAAGGCAATTACCATCAATATAACTTGAATTAAGGACTAACTAGCATTTGCACTAGATGCTGCAAAGGAAACGTCGTAAGTATTTCCAATGACACTTGCATATGTGTTTGAATTTTTCACAAGTTTGCGCCAGAGCAGTTTTCCAAGGCTTATGTTCAATTGTAAGATGCCTTTGAGGGACACATAATATCAAATTGGCAAAGGACCCTCCTAGTATCATAAAATCTCATAGTGTTGCAACCATATTGGCCTTCCACTATATGGTTGCATTTGTTTTTATTTTGAGATGATGACGATTAGGGCTCAAACATAACACATGCTTATTAGGCACCTACCCACATTTTCTTCATCATTCTCATTGGCTTTTGTTTTCTGAAACAACTATAGTGAGTAGAATAGAGTATCAATGTGAAGATATAGATGGTAAGAATGAGGATAGCAATACATTGGAGATGAAAGGATATGTTGTAGATATGCATCCTTTTTTCCCCCAAAATAGAAACACAGAGGATAAATGTTTTGGCATTTAGGTTGGTCATTTGGCTACAAATTTTTGAATATGGAGAGATTTGCTTACTGACTTAGATGATAAAAAAACAAATTTGGTTGTGCCTTCTGTTATCACTCAAGTTGTCCTTAAGCTCTGGAAAAGGATATGGCCGAGGTAACCACAGACCAACTTTGGACTGCAGGTTCTAGCCAACCTGCAGTCAGAGAGGGCTCTCTCTTTTAGATTTAGATTTGTTGAAAAGGATTTTAGGCTAGGTCTCGAGTTCAGAGGGTTTTTGTTTTGTTTTTGGTGGGAAAATTGATGTTTTCAGATAGAGAGAGGCAAGGCATAGTCTGGAAGTTTCAAACCATTGGGCGTGGAGTTGAGGAAGAGAACTGCTGGTGCATTTCTTCGATCACAAGAGAGGGAAAGTGGAGCAAGATAGCTGAGCATGAAACAACATTCCAGGTTAAAATGATGGGAAAAATGCTAAGTGATGAGAGGCAGTTAAGAATCTCTCAATCAACTTAACAGAGGAGGTAACAGAGCGCTACCTAGGGGCAGTAAAGAATCCCTAGATAATTGGCAAACACAGGTGAATTGGGGTAAACATGAGCCAGGAGGAATTCATATTCATAACCAATTCAATCAGAGGAAAACATAAAGAAATAGCAGAAATTGAGCATAGAGAGTATTTAAACTAATTCTAGGTTATTCTTTCTTTCTGCTATTTAGATAGTGGTAAACAATAAACAGAGGTGAGATGCACTTATTGCTTCAGGCTGCAGCACAAGAATTCCATCTTCATATCTCCAAAAAACATTCATTTACATCAGACAGTTTGCTCTCCAAGCTTTCAACAATCTTTGATTATAGAAAAAACTCAGGTATACAATGCGAGTCTCTGGTGAAAATTCTCAATCAACCAACACTTGAAACAATGTAGAGGGCGGTATATATAGGGAAAAACTATCTACAGAGTTCCTCTATTACATCTTGACCTAATCAATTCATAAAGAAAAATGACTACTTAGCCTAATCCTATCCAGAAATAAATGCAAAAAATATCTCGGGCTGCGCTCAGCGCCGCTGTATCAAAACTGAATAAATGATGTTGTCCTTGGTGGCTTGTTGCAGTGTTTTTTGAAATAAATGTGTATGGGTTTCTGCATCTCTGTTGTCTGTCTGCATTTAAAGCTTTAACTGTGATTTGAGGGCAAGGATGGGCTTATGCCTCTTGATTTGACTTTCTGGGGGGGGCTCATCAATGTTCAGGTGCTTCGAGCCCCTAAAAATCTTCGGCTGATACTCTTTGGCTTCTCTTCTTCCTCTGATACTCTTTGGCAATAAACAGATGCTTTACTGACGTGTTGTGTGTTAAATCATCATTTAATGGCCGTTGTTCGGCCTCTGTTTTCTTCAAAACTATTTTCTGGTCCTCCCGGCAAGCTTCGCGAAGAAAAATGGGTCATTCGGCGCCTTTCGGGCCTACTGGGGGCCGCAGAATGAAAATATTCCCTAAAGATTCCCCATTCAGGCCCAAAAAATCTAGCGATGAGCGATTTGCGCGCAAATCGCTCATCAAAAACTGCCTCAGAATCTGATTCCGGGGCTCTGAAGTGCGATTTTTGCCCTTCGCGCCAAAAAAGTGCTGATGACATCAGCATGACGTGATGTTGTACGGCGGGTGACGTCAGCGATGACATCAGCATGATGACGTGGTGGGATGACGTCAGCATGATGTCATCATGTACGGACGGTGACATGGCATGACACATGGCAAGGGGCCACGCAGGCAGATGACTCGACATGTGACTGGGCAGAGGGGGTGACGTAAGCGGTGACTGTGCAGGGGGGTGACGTAAGCGGTGACGTCACCGGGCAGGAGGCGGTAAGTGGTTTTGTGGCGCACCACCTTTGGGGGGGAGTGGTTTTGTCAGAGGGGGCTCCGCCACAGCCCAGGAGCTGACGCGTAGCGAGAGGTACAACGGTAATACCGCCCATCTCCCGGACGCTAACGCTCGGGCGTTTTGGAGATGGGATGACCCGCCCATCGTCGATCTATGGGGCGGACGATCCGACGACTGGCGGCCAAGATAATACGGCGGGGGGATATGGGCAGAGAATATACAGAGAATATTCCCTTTTTAATATGCACGCAAGTGGGTCTAAACAATGGTTTATGCGGGTTACGAGGGTTATATGGGTTTAATACGCGTGGGTCAATGTATTTGTGCACAAAACTTTGGTTTAGGGGCGGAAAAGGGGGTTTTTGAGGGTTTAGGGCTAGGGGAGAGGTTATTAATCTGGCCAGGTGTCAAATTAATCCCTTTTAAGACACGAATGGGCTAAAAACAGCCCCGGATGGACCGTTTTTTCCCAGACTTATAAAAATATGGCTATATTGCCAGGGAGGGGATATTCACATAGGGGAATTTTATATACAAAGTTTTAGTAGGGGAAGGGGGAAGACTGATAGGGAATTATATAATACTGTTAGTAGTTAATATGATGATGATCAGCAAGCGCTAAGGTCAGGGACCTTAGGCCATTTTGGGGAAAAGACCTTGAAAAGAAATAAAAATACTTGAGTGAAGCAGATCTTCACCAAGGCAACTGATATGGATGATGATGAATCTAAGAGGAATCAAGCAGATCTTGACCTCTTTGGGAAGTTAGTAAGGGACTTGGGGAATTAGAAGAAGGGGGGAGTTAGTTATGTCCACCTTTGAGCTGCTTTGCATGAACACTGCCTGCACTGTGATCTGTAAAAATATAACACTTTGTACCACAAAATTGATCATAAATTATCATTCTGCAACCACACAGCTACCTACCCAGCCTACTCTCCTAACATTTTTTCTTCTTTTTGGTTTGGGTGCACTTAGACTTGCAAACCCAGATTTACAATTTTTTCTTTTGAATTTTTCCTATCTAAATCTACACTTATTTATGCCAGGGCCCAGATTAAGCAGTTGGGTCCCTTTGATTCTCTACCTATCTACAGATCTGCCAAGATTAAACTTTTTGGATAGATATCATTCTCTATATTCTAAAACAGGAAATTGGAACCTAGGGAGACCAAGATTAAACTGTTTGGACCTCCCTTAAATGAAAACTCTTCAAAACTGGAACAACTCATAAAAAATTGGAATCAACAGTGGTATTTGGACTAGTACACTTCATGGCTTTCTTCGTTGGTCTCTTCTGGAAATATGGAACATTGCAGCTTGCAAAGCATGACATATTTGGCATGTGAAAATGTCAATCATGAAAAATGATACCCTGTTGCAACAGGAGGCTAACAGTGGCTCCACTTGGGGATGGCTTTTCCTTGTGAAAAGCCAAGAACAGCAGGTCAGACTGCCTTGATTTTCTATTTGTTGCTGTAGACTGGGAATACTTCTTTGTTCTGGTTTTTAAAAATATAAACTTGGAACTATAAACAACCTCTTCCTCAACTGAATTACTGTGAACTGTACAGCATCGCCTGCTTTCTTCTGCGTGCTTGATAATTATGTACAACATTGTTTGAGCATTATGTCTCTGAAAATCATGGGTCAAAACTGATGTATCTCCTCTGACTCTGGTCCTGAACAGTTACTGACCAATTTCTTCTTCCTTGTCAACACTCTTTTGGCTGAAGATTACAATCTGCAACATCTTGCCTTTACCATGATACATTGTGATGTGTCTGTGCTATTCTTCGTTGTTGTGCTGAAATTAGTGCAGATACAGGGCTTTTAAAACTGGAATACTTGCATCGGCTGGATCTTCACAGATTTACTGCTACTTATCAAACAATCGGCTTGCTTATAAAAAATGAAAACAAAGTGTTGATATATACAAATAAGACTGCACAAAGATATATACAAAGTTGCATTGTGTCCCTTAAAAGGGATCATGGTAATGCTTCAGCATACGGCCATTGACAGGGCCTTCTTCAGCAGAACAATCCTCTATAGATCTGATAAAATAAGTATTATTCCCCTGAACAGCAGAAATAACCAATGGACCTCTCCATAGAAAATCAAAATTGGCATGTTTGCCCTTGTCTTCCCTTCTTGAGTCCCATCTTAGAACTTTGTCACCAACATTGAAATCTTCAGCCTTAGCTCTCTTATCAAACATCTTCTTGAGCTTTTCTTGCACAATCTGAACTCTGTCATAAACTTGTTCTCTGGTTTGCTGCAGATGGATGGTCTAATTGATTCTTCTTTGAATGTCATTCGGTTCAGCCTGAATCTCTTGTAACAACTTGATAGTGGGAATGCCCAGGGATGAAGGAAATCTGGCCTCCATGCCATATACTAGCTCATAAGGGCTCGTCCCAATGGATCTTTTGCTTGACAGTCTGTCTGCCCATAGGGCATTTACCAGATTTTTGTGCCAGTTCTTCTTGTTTTCTTCCAGCACTTTCTTTATGATGTTGATGAGGCTTTTGTTAGATGACTCGGCCAAGCCATTGCCTTGAGGGTAATAGGTTGTGGAGTGGCCCAAGGTAATATGAAATCTGTGGCAAAAAATGATCATCTTTTCGGACTTAAAGGCAACGGCATTGTCAGTGATGATTTTCTCAGGGCAGCCAAATTTGGAAAGGATATTGCACTCAAGGAATTGGATAATGATGGTGTCATTGGCTTGTCTACAGGGAATGGCTTCAACCCATTTAGTGAAATAGTCGGTGGCTGTTAGGATCCATTTGTGCTGGCCTGAGGAAGAGGGATGGATTTCTCCAATGAAGTCAAGACCCCATTGTTGAAAAGGTTTTTCTGTGGAGATGGGTTTAAGGGGCATGGGCAATAACTTTCTCTTGCCCTAAAAAATTTGGCATTTGTGACATGATATGGCAAACTTCTTTACATCTGCAAAAAGAGAGGGCCAATAAAAACCAGCCCTTAGAATTTTATCAGCAGTGGACTTCCAGTATAGATGTCCTCCACAGTCGCCTGCATGGAATTCTTTCATGACATTTTTAGTTCCATTCATGGTTAAACAATTAAGCAATATACCTTCATGATTTCTCCAAAATAATGCACCATCTATAACACAAAACTTTAAAGCCTTCATTTTCAAAAATATTTTCTTGGTTCTGGACAATCCTGGGGGAGCACACATGTTTAACAATACAAAGCATATATCAACGTACCATGGGGATTGTAAAAAGATTTGACTGATCTGTGGAGTCGCCAGCTCCGGTTCATTGTCCAGCTGGTTAATCTCTAAGGCTTGAAAGTTTGTTTCGGACGTCAGTTTAGCTAAACCTTGTCCCTTTATCAGCTTGGTTGGTTTTATCTCTATGTCATATTCAAGGATGTTTGCAATCCATTTGCCTCTTTTGCCTTCTAATCCCTCTTGGGTTAATATGTCTTTTACAGCAGCATGTGGGACATAGGCAATCATGTGTGAATATAATATGTACAGTCTGAAATCCTTGATGGCCTTAACTAGTGCGTAGGCCTGCTTTTCCATTATTGGGTACTTCAAAGGGGCGTCTCTTAATGCTCGGCTGAAAAAAGCAATTGGTTTTTCAGCTCCCTGTTCATCCTTTTGCAAAAGGACAACAACTATGGTGTGATCAGATGCAAACGAAAATATGATAAAATCTTTATCAAACTGTGGGCTAGTTAGGACCGGGGTTTGTGTTAAGGTTGATTTGATACTCTCAAATGCTTGCTTGGTTTCAAGAGACCATTTTACCTTGGCATCCTTCTTTAACATGTTGCTCAACAGTCTTATCAGCTCAGCTAGATTTGGAATAAATCTTCTCAAGAAGTTGATTTTCCCAAGGAATGCTTGTAGTTCTTTAATGTTTCTTGGAAATGGGATTTGGAGGATGGCTTGTATTCTTTCAGGATCAATTCTGATCCCATCCTTTGATATGATGTGGCCAAGTAATTTGCCTTCTTCAAGGCCAAACAGAGACTTCTTGGGGTTCAAGGAAATGCCGTATTTCCTACATGTCATGAAAATTTGCCTGAGATGCTTGAGGTGTTCTTCATCAGATTTGGAAAATGGGGTTAAGTCATCAAGGTAGACAACTAGGAAGTCATGTATTTCTTTGGCAAAAGAAATATCCATTGCTCGTTGAAAGGTAGCACCAGCGTTTTTAAGACCAAATGGCATCTTTACATACTTGAATGTTCCCCAGGGTGTAGTAAAGGCAGTTTTGTCTTGGTCGTCTCGGTGAACAAGTATTTGGTTGAAACCTGAAAAACCATCTAGCAAAGAGATTCTAGATGATCCCACTACTCTTTGCAAGATGTGGTCCATTTTGGGCAAAGGGTAATGGTCTTTTAGGGAGACTTGATTTAAATTTCTGAGGTCTACACAAAGCCTGATTTCACCTGTCTTTTTTCTCGTAGGAACAAGATTGGACACCCATTCAGAAAATCTGATAGGTGTTATGATGCCCGCTTCAAACATCCTCTTTACTTCCTTCTCAATCGGGGGAAGAAGCATAGGGTTAATTCTTCTAAGTTTCTGCTTGAAGAGTTTCTGGTTTGGTTTTAAAGGAATGGTGTGTTGGATCACCGAGGTGTCATAGGATTTCAGATCCTCATAGCTCCAAGAAAATACATCTTGGAACTCTTTGAATAAGTCAATGTACTTGGGATTTTGATTAGGTGGTAAGTTTTTGGACAGTTTGATCATTTTTGGCTTTTCTACTGTCCCAATGTTATGTTCCTCTATCTCAGTGTTTACGGGCTGCAGTTTTGGCTTTCTGGGCACGTCATTAGCATCAAACATATCTTCTAATGGGGTTAGGCTAGCAGGCAGAAAGTTATCCTTTAAGTCAATGATGTCTGCCTCTGTTTTGGCTATATCTTCCAAGTGTATTTGTTTCAGTTGTTCTATGTTTTCTTTGTCAAAAATAGTTGGTTTCAGGGTTTGCTTGACTATTGCAGCCGTTACATCTTGCTGAGTTTCATTTGTTTGGTGTTCTGTATCTGTCATAGCATCCATGTCGATGTTGATACTTGAAAACTCATGCTCAAGGGTGAGGAAATTATTAATCTGGGCATCATTTTCGAATACTTGCCAGTCTTTAACGTTATTTGGGACTGCGGGCCTATGTTTTATTTCAGCTGTAAAGTGATGGTTTGGGTCAAAAGGAAGCTTGCATGTACTAGCAAAAGTAGCTAGGCTGTGTGCATGAATGTTGTGATTTCTTGAAATCTTGTCAAGCTTGAATTCAGTGAATGCCTGGAGTATATTAGTAGCAGCGGTCCTATAGGCTCTCATTCTATTGTCGTTGGTTACAAAATTGCCTTTCATCTATTGTATGATTAAATCAGAGTCTCCCAAAATAGACACTTTTGTAGCTCCTAGAGTTTTGAGGAGTTTAAGGCCTAAAAGCAGAGCCTCATACTCTGCCATGTTATTTGTGCATTTGAAATTCAGTCTGTAGGCATGTCCTTCTGCATGGTTGTTATATGTGTTGTGAATCCAGACACCTGCCCCTGCTCCTAACTTGTTGACAGAGCCATCAAACTCTAAATACCATGTGATTTCTCGCTTATGGTCAGTATCAAGAGATTGAGCTGTTTTAGGATTGGGCAGATTTAAGATTTCTGTTTGGGAAAGTTCTTTTGGTATGCTGGTTGCATCAATTGCTGTGACAGTTTGGTGGGTATTTGAAACGACTCTTCGTTGATGTGTGCTTGTTGCTCTAGAGCGAAGGGCTCATTATCAATTGAAACATTTGTATCATCATTAAACAAAATAAAATAATCCATATTAGAGTGGATTGAATAAATGGGAAAATTTTGAGGCTTGCTCTCATTACTTACCACATATTTCATGATCGTTTCTCTATACAGTCTCTTTGGTTTCCCAAAGACTGAAATAGTGGCATAGGAGAGGTCTAATTGAAGGGATCCTTGGAGTTTTGCTCCCCATGATCTTGACAAGAGCATACCGTACTTTGGTGGAATGTCAGCAACCACTACATCCATGAGGATGGTCTTGTTTGGGTATTGAACTAAGGAGACACACAAGTCTTTGATGAGGCCTAAACATTTCACTTGACTTGAGTCAAATGAGTATAAATCTTTGTAAGGTCTTGTAACATCAAGATTCAGTTTTTCCATAACTGCTTTGGGCATAAGATTGTGCGATGCCCCTGAGTCAAACATAACATTGTGCAAAATTTTGTCATGTATATGCAAACTGACATAAAAGGGTGGGATAGGTCCATGTGTTGATTTTCCGTTAACTTCTGGGCCAAATAGCAGCTCTGGGGTGTCATCTAAAATATTTACATCATCTTTGACCTCTGGCATTTGAAGTGATCTTTGAATTTGCTGCCTATATACATCGTGTTTAACAAGTTCTGAGAGGGGAATGGATATTTTGAACTTAGCTATTTCTATCTCTAAGTTAAATGGATTCTCTAGTGGAGTCTTGGTGTTGATAATAGCAGTTTTTTCTGTTTCATTTGAATTGTCTGCATTTTTCTCTTGTTTATCACTGTTATGGGAAGTTTTTTCTTGCGGTTTTTCAACTTCAGGAAAGTTTTTTGGAACCCTGTTCGATCTTTCTTTCGAGGAAGAAGGTGGCAAAGGTGGTGGGCTCCAGTATTGTAGCAATAATGCTACAACTCCTGGAGCTTCCTATCTCTAATTTTATCAACCCGGTAGTTCGTACAAACTTGGAAGCGACGGTGCTGTATGCACAAGTACTAGCTCTTGTCGTAGCTGTCACTTGGTCAGCTGGCACAAGTCCGCTAGGGCTCAAGCCAACTTCTATATGCTCTCAGAAGAAGCTTGCTAAATGATGGACGAAGGCTATCTTAAAGGAAATTAATCTATTTTGCAAAAATGAACTGAAAGCCAACCAAAACATTGAAACCCTAGTAAACCCTAATCTGACTAGCTTAACCTCTAGGATGCAATGGGTGGAGTGCAAGTGTCTAAAAATGATGCCATTACTTCTAGTGATGTGAAATGCATGAACTCAAACTACTTCCATTGAAAAGAACATTGTTTTTGTATTTTTGCTTAAGTGGATGGAGTGATTATGATTTTGTTTCTTATTAGGGTTTGGCTGTGCAGAGGTGGTGCGAAGGGAGAGAAAGCTTGGGAAAGGTCAGGAGGGCTAGGAGAGGTCCCAGAGGATCCCTAGCATCAGTCCACAGAAGCCCACAACGTTCAGGTGCTCGGCAATCGAGTTTGCAGGCTTCTACAGGATGTCTGCAGGGGATTCTACAGGAAACTCAGGAATTCTACAGGATGTTTCGAAATGGGATGTTTGAGGATGGATGGTTGATGGAAGATGCATGGATGGTTATGGAGGTAGGATGGGGGTCTGAAGTGACCCAGAAACTGATGGATGGAGTGGTGAGATGATGTGGAAGGTTGACTTGCATCAACGAAGGTGTAGGCAATGGAAAAGCAAGAAGGTAGGGTTACGTGGCAAAAGAGCAGATGGGAGATGAGGAAACAGACTTGGTGATGGAGGAGTTGATCTGGACGAGGCTCAAATGAACGAGGAGGTGATGAAGGTGATAGAGATGCCCTGCACAATCCTCATTCAAACGAATCAATGAATCCTTGCAAACAAACCAAGTCCTAGCTAACTTAATCCAACTGTCAATGAAATGAATAAACAACAACTTTGTTTGGAAAGAGAACCATGTACATCACGTGAGTAAGAACATTCAAAAAGATCTAAATTCATGACAAACTCCTACCAATCGATTCTAACCATAACAAGCTACTTTAACCATAAAAAACAACCAAAATAACAAAGCAAGATCTAAAGAGAAGATTTCATTTTGAGAACGCAGCAAACACATAAAGATAAACAAGGGAGGTACTGAGCGCTTGAGATGGGCCCAACCCCAAGAGCTATAGCCTCCCAAGAGAGATTTAGAGCTGGTGCAAAGCTGGATTCATCTTTATTAATCAAGAATGAAGAGTTACATCAAAACTGTCCACAAGAAGAACTTGAACATGAGCTGAAAGCAAAGCTAATCTATTGCATAAAAATCAAACTACAAACTAGCTAACTAATGGCTAAAACAAAATGACTAATTGGCTAACCAAATTGACTAACCACTAGCTACAAAATGACTACCCACTAGCTAACCAAAATGAGGCTCCAAGCCTTCTTATTTATACAATTTGAGGACCCAACAGTCCTCCTAAAAGTTAGGGACTTGGCTGTCCAAGACTTGTAGTTAACAGCAGTCCTACTTGACTTGCTTGGCTGCCCTTGTGCTGATTGATTCGGTGGCCCTTGAACTCCGAGCTGATGGTGGAGAATTCGAGGTAAGGGCCCATAAATGAGGGGGACACCTTCCTACAAATCCTCTAGCTTGTTCTCCCACGAGTTTGGCTGCCAAGTGCTCATTAAGACCTTCCATTTTGTCTCCAAGTTGACCAAAAAGGCTACACAAAGCACCCATTAGACTTGTTGGCATAATGACTAACCAAATTCACTCTATTAACATAAAAATAATCAAAAACATGCGATAAACAAATGAGAATGGTGGACTAAGCCAAATTAGGAGGTTGAATGAGCCCAAATAATTGTACATTTTTGGGGCTCATCAAAAGGCTGATCTTTGAAAGGCTGTATCTCTGTTATGTCTTCTACAGTGACTTGATGCGGGTTTAGAATAGGTATATCAGCTGGTTCTGTTATGACAGCCTTACCTTTAGTCTTGCTGGGTTGTTTGCCTTCCTTTGTTTTACTAGGTTCGGAAATGTCAATGGTCCTAGTTCTCAGCTTATATTGTTTGTTTACTTCATACACAGCGGTATCATAACCTTGTTTAAAATCAAAAGACTCGCCAGACCTAGTTTGAAACTGATTGTAATCAAGTTCATTTTGGTCTTCTTGGGACAGGACAGTTTGGTGCTCACCCTTTAGATCCATTAAGTTCATGTGAGTGTCCTCTATGGGTTCACTAGATGTAGATCCTTCAACATAATTATCTTGGAAAGGGGGTCTTATATCATGGTCTTGGTTAGGCCTACCAGCATTTGTGTTCTGTGTTTTTCTAAAATTTGGGTTCCTTATGGTATTAGACTGTTGTCCTTCCCATGATGCTTTTCTCTCAACATTTTCTACTCTTTCTCCCAGCCTTTGCAAGCCATTGATGATAGCATCAAGCTTTTGATCAAAAGCTGAGGGCTCTTCCTTAAAGGTGGTTCTTCTCTCCATTCTAGCTCTGTTTCTTTTGGCAATTAAATTGGCTTCTACGCTGACAGCAACATTTTGCATGTCGACAAGGGTTTGAGGAGCTCTTTCTTTTAACTGGTATGCCATATCCAGGTCGAATCCATCGGGAAATTTGTACAAGGCCAGATCAAGGGGAGGCCTTAAGTTCTATGGTATTGCGTTATATACATTATTGAATCTCTCATAGTACTCCAAAACAGTCTCTTGAGGACCTCTTTTGATCGTATCATATTCAGCTAGTATGTGCAAGGGGCCTTTCTTTTTCTCCTACCTGTTGGTAAAGGATTGGTAAAGCTCATCTGGGGTGGTTATGGAATTTGCAGCAAGTGATCTGAACCAAGTTCTTACATCACCTGTCAAACTCTGAACAAAAATTCTCATTCTTACACTATAATCATCTATCTCATAGTTTTCAAAATAGTCTTGCATCTTTTTGGTGTACTGAAGGGCTGTGAAAGGATTGGTGGAATCAAAATATGTGATTTTAGATTGGTACTCTTGAGGTAAAGCTCTAGCATTAGCAGGTAATTGCAGGGGTGCATATCTATTAGCCATATTCGCAGGTATAAGTGGAACAACTGGGATAAGTGGAACAACTGGAGTAACGGGGATCACAGGAGTAATTGGAACGTTGGAAACAACAGTAGTGCTAGTATGTGCAGTGAATGAAGGTGTGGAAGGAGTACTACGGGATGTAGATGATGAATTAAGGGAAATAGGGGTTGAACGGAACAAAACCTTGACAGGAGTCAGAATACTGCTAGGGTAAATTGTTTCAGGGCTCAAATCAACAAAATCTTCTTGTCTTTCTTGCTTCCTAATGATTTTCGAGATTATGTTAGGGTTTTCAAAAACAACTGGAGGGTTGGGGTCTGGATTAGACCTTGTATATCGTGGATTTTTCTTGGGAGCCAGCTTCCAAATTGTTTTTTGGGTAATTTTCCGGGGAATGTTTTTATAATCAACGAGGGACTAATTAAAATTTGAGACAGCTTGTTTGTAACTTAAAACTAGCATGAAGATTGACTGAAGCAACATTTATTTACTCCTGTTAATGCAAAGCAAAAAACAGTCTCAAAGGCTTCCTGGCTGACATTCAGGCTTCATCTATAGTTTTAAGAGATAAACAGCAGTTGGAAAGTTTGATTTATGGTCTCAATAGAGCTTTCTTACCTTCTTCGTGAAACTATCTGAGGAAATTACCCAGCGGAGTCGCCATTATGTTATCACTCAGGTTGTCCTTAAGCTCTAGAAAAGGATACGACCGAGGTAACCACAGACCAACTTTGGACTGCAGGTTCTAGCCAACCTGCAGTCAGAGAGGGCTCTCTCTTTTAGATTTAGATTTTTTGAAAAGGATTTTAGGCTAGGTCTCGAGTTCAGAGGGTTTTTGTTTTGTTTTTGGTGGGAAAATTGATGTTTTCAGACAGAGAGGCAAGGCATAGTCTGGAAGTTTCAAACCATTGGGCGTGGAGTCGAGGAAGAGAACTGCTGGTGCATTTCTTTGATCACAAGAGAGGGAAAGTGGAGCAAGATAGCTGAGCATGAAACAACATTCTAGGTTAAAATGATGGGAAAAATGCTAAGTGATGATAGGCAGTTAAGAATCTCTCAATCAACTTAACAGAGGAGGTAACAGAGCGCTACCTAGGGGCAGTAAAGAATCCCTAGATAATTGGCAAACACAGGTGAATTGGGGTAAACATGAGCCAGGAGGAATTCATATTCATAACCAATTCAATCAGAGGAAAACATAAAGAAATAGCAGAAATTGAGCATAGAGAGTATTTAAACTAATTCTAGGCTATTCTTTCTTTCTGCTATTTAGATAGTGGTAAACAATAAACAGAGGTGAGATGCACTTATTGCTTCAGGCTGCAGCACAAGAATTCCATCTTCATATCTACAAAAAACATTCATTTACATCAGACAATTTGCTCTCCAAGCTTTCAGCAATCTTTGATTATAGAAAAAACTCAGGTATACAATGCGAGTCTCTGGTGAAAATTCTCAATCAACCAACACTTGAAACATTGTAGAGGGCGGTATATATAGGGTAAAACTATCTACAGAGTTCCTCTATTACATCTTGACCTAATCAGGTCATAAATAAAAATGACTACTTAGCCTAATCCTATCCAGAAATAAATGCAAAAAATATCTCGGGTTGTGCTCAGGGCCACCGTATCAAAACTGAATAAATGATGTTGTCCTTGGTGGCTTGCTGCAGTGTTTTCTGAAATAAATGTGTATGGGTTTCTGCATCTCTGTTGTCTGTCTGCATTTAAAGCTTTAACTGTGATTTGAGGGCAAGGATGGGCTTATGCCTCTTGATTTGACTTTCTGGGGGGGCTCATCAATGTTCAGGTGCTTCGAGCCCCTAAAAATCTTCGGCTGATACTCTTTGGCTTCTCTTCTTCCTCTGATACTCTTTGGAAATAAAAAGATGCTTTACTGACGTGCTGTGTGTTAAATCATCATTTAATGGCCGTTGTTCGGCCTCTGTTTTCTTCAAAACTGTTTTCTGGTCCTCCCGGCAAGCTTCGCGAAGAAAATGGGTCATTCGGCGCCTTTCGGGCCTACTGGGGGCCGCAGAATGAAAATATTCCCTAAAAATTCCCCATTCAGGCCAAAAAAATCTAGCGATGAGCGATTTGGCGCAAATCGCTCATCAAAAACTGCCTCAGAATCTAATTTCGGGGCTCCGAAGTGCGATTTTTTCCCTTTGCTCCAACAAGTGCTGATGACGTCAGCATGACGTGACGTTGTACGGTGGGTGACGTCAGCATGATGATGTGGCGGGATGACGTCAGCATGACATCATCATGTACGGACGGTGACGCGGCATGACACGTGGCAAGGGGCTACGCATGCAGATGACTCGACATGTGACTGGGTAGAGGGGGTGACGTAAGCGGTGACTGTGCAGGGGGGTGACATAAGTGGTGACGTCACCGGGCAGGAGGCGGTAAGTGGTTTTGTGGTGCACCACCTTTGGGGGGGAGTGGTTTTGTCAGAGGGGGCTCCACCACAGCCCAGGAGCTGACGCGTGGTGGGAGGTACGACGGTAATACCGCCCATCTCCCGGACGCTAACGCTTGGGCATTTTGGAGATGGGACGGCCCGCCCACCGTCGATCTGCGGGGCGGACGATCCGACGACTGGCGGCCAAGATAATACGGCGGGGGGATATGGGCAGAGAATATACAGAGAATATTCCCTTTTTAATATGCGCGCAGGTGGGTCTAAACAATGGTTTATGCAGGTTACGGGGGTTATATGGGTTTAATACGCGCGGGTCAATGTATTTGTGCACAAAACTTTGGTTTAGGGGTGGAAAAGGGGGTTTTTGAGGGTTTAGGGCTAGGGGAGAGGTTATTAATCTGGCCAGGTGTCGGATTAATCCCTTTTAAGACACGGATGGGCTAAAAACAGCCCCGGATGGACCGTTTTTTCCCGGACTTATAAAAATATGGCTATATTGCCAGGGAGGGGATATTCACATAGGGGAATTTTATATACAAAGTTTTAGTAGGGGAAGGGGGAAGACTGATAGGGAATTATATAATACTGTTAGTAGTTAATATGACGGTGATCAGCAAGCGCTAAGGTCAGGGACCTTAGGCTATTTTGGGGAAAAGACCTTGAAAAGAAATAAAAATCCTTGAGTGAAGCAGATCTTCACCAAGGCAACTGATATGGATGATGATGAATCTAAGAGGAATCAAGCAGATCTTGACCTCTTTGGGAAGTTAGTAAGGGACTTGGGGAATTAGAAGAAGGGGGGAGTTAGTTATGTCCACCTTTGAGCTGCTTTGCATGAACACTGCCTGCACTGTGATCTGTAAAAATATAACTCTTTGTACCACAAAATTGATCATAAATTATCATTCTGCAACCACACAGCTACCTACCCAACCTATTCTCCTAACATTTTTTCTTCTTTTTGGTTTGTGTGCACTTAGACTTGCAAACCCAGATTTACAATTTTTTCTTTTGAATTTTTCCTATCTAAATCTACACTTATTTCTGCCAGGGCCAGATTAAGCAGTTGGGTCCCTTTGATTCTCTACCTATCTACAGATCTGCCAAGATTAAACTGTTTGGACAGATATCATTCTCTATATTCTAAAACAGGAAATTGAAACCTAAGGAGACCAAGATTAAACTGTTTGGACCTCCCTTAAATGAAAACTCTTCAAAACTAGAACAACTCATAAAAAATTGGAATCAGCAGTGGCATTTGGACTAGTACACTTCATGGCTTTCTTCTTTGGTCTCTTCTGGAAATATGGAACACTGCAGCTTGCAAAGTATGACATATTTGGCATGTGAAAATGTCAATCATGAAAAATGATACCCTGTTGCAACACGAGGCTAACACCTTCCAGGGTAGTATACTACAATAGAGAAGATTCTGATGAAGCCTTTATTGAGGAAAATGAAAATGATATAGGTAGATTGAGAAGAAAGCATTTTGAGTTCCACAGATTGAATGTTTCTTAGAAATATTCTATAGTTGGTACAATGATTGTTGTTAAAAACACCTGGATGGAATGTACAAAGTGGGAAATTCACCTATATTGCTATCTATACACATGTTGAATTCCCTCTACAAAGAGAGTATGTTGCATGTAGAGGGAATGTTGAATGAAGCAACTACCGTCCTTGATGATGTAGTGAAAAATAGAGAGGTGCACAAAGCATCCTAAATCATGTTGATGTTAAACAAAGCAACATTATTGAAATCTCCATCTTGGTGTATTCTGCACCAAATTGTAACAGTTATCATATAATATTTCTAGTTGTATCCAGAGGCTTTCTCTTTTCTAATTTTGACTGAAGAAAGGAAATAATAAAAGAATAGAAACTTGAGTTTTTTCTTACAAGTATCCCCATCAAAATCATTCTTTGCAAGAAAATTAACATCCTCCACTTTGGCAATCTTAGTGGAGGAAGTAAATGGTCTCTTTCATACCACATAGGAAAAGGTGCATATTGAGCAATGCTACACCAACTGATCGGTGTTTAGCAAATCAGTTGACGTGCATCATTTCCTATTGATACGATGACAACAAACATATTATCAAATGAAGCTTTACAGTCCAAAGTGCTCAACTCCTTCTCTCTAGTTATGTATGCATAGTTGGTTGTGGCATAGGGTAAGCAACTGGAACAACATAAGGAGAATGTCTCGGAGGAAGCATTACAAGGGTACCAAGAGCAGGAACCATAGGCCCAACAATGGGCAGACCAACAGTAGCACCATATACACTAAGAAGCCTTGGCTGAGAAGCATGATTAGCAAATTGCCCTGTAGATCCTGAAGATTGATTTCCTTGACTAGTTACAGGTCCTTGTGGTGATGATACATCATTCCCATTCACACTAGTAATATCATGAATGATAGATCGTCTTTTTTACCTATTCATCAAATTCAACCGAATAAAATACTTTTGTGCATGGCTAGCCACTTGTGTGGGAGTTTGAGAAATAACAAAATTCCTTGAGATGCTCCTCTAGTCACCTTTGCCAAAATTTTCTAGACCAAGCAAGAACATCCTACATCAGCAAAGATACACACATATCATTAAAATGAAGTAAGGTAGAGTATTTGATGTCCTACTTTTTCCCAAACATTGCTCCAATTTGAACAAAGTGGGTCCTGCAACACCAACCTCATCCTCGTTGGGTTATTCTACTCCTACTTCCTCTTCAACCTCTGTTTCTTCTCCATCAATGTCTTCTTGGATTCCCATAAATATCAAGCAAGAGGCCGAAGCTGTAGAAAGGCATTCCTCAACCTGTGCATTCCCATGCACCCCATCTGGTGGAGACCAAGATGTTGCATTATGTGGCACTGATTCTTCCACCTCTTGTTCATATAATCAAAGTTTTGACATTGATTTTCATCGAGTTTGGCATGCAATTGATATCATTGAAGGAAAATATCAGCCATGGAGTAAACAAGATGCAGCTAAAGTAGTGACATAAAGCTATAATATGACATTAAAAAAATTAAAATCAAACATGTATGGTTCTCTTTAAAGAATGCCACTGTAGCAGAATCTTAGAAATTGAGCATGAAATCAAGTTTAGAGTCATCCTGGACTAAGCCTTGCGGCAGTTGCAAGATTTTTTATTGCATTCATGACAACCATTGTTGTCTGCGTATCCTTGTTGATAGGCACTGGAAGTGCCCATAATATGAAAGTGTTGGGAGGAGGAGGGGACCCTTCTATGAATGAATTTGAAGATGAAGAAACAATGGAGGGAAGATTGGTGGTTTTTAAAGGTGGGGAGAATCTCACGATGGAGGATGTGTTGAATACAACAAGTCAACTAGCTTTGGCACTGTCTACAAATAAAATCTTAACGAAGGAGGAACTATTTCTCTGAGGCTTCTCAAGGAAGGGACTTGCAAGGACTGAAAAGAAATCCTCTCTGTAATTAGAAAATGTGTTCCTTCCCTTTACAACATTGATTTGAATTTCAAGAAACAAATTATACTTAACACTCCATACCCAAGGTCCCAAATGAGATTGCAAATCTCCTTTGGAAGCCATAAACATGAAAGTGCATAAACTTTATATTGTGTGGGAGGTGTTGTTTGAATAAACATTTCAATCAAATTCCAAATGATGCTAATTTATCAAATTAGACTACTTGTAAATCAAACTCATACTATTTTTAGTTTACCCATATTTATTGATGTTGGGTAATCCCATATATGCATCACCAATTTCTAAAAATACAGTTGAAAGGAAAATTAACACACACAGTTGAAAGGAAAATGAACACTAACAACAATAAAGTTGTCAAGCATTCCCATAATTCCATTGATAAAGTTATCGAAATGATGCATATAACTTTCAACAAATGGAAATTTTGGAACCCATGTTCAAAGTTTTGGTAAAAGCCCCAAGGCTTCTTTGACTGAAACATTATTCGTAATTTTTGAAATATAGGAGGCACAAACATTGCTAGAAACAAGAATGGTGTTTTTGTAGCAAATACAACTATCCACAAATAACTTCAACACTTGAGGATAATTTTCCATATGAACTTGTCATGCAATGAGTTGAAGGATTGTTTGTGCTTTGGGAATTGAGTGATGTGCAATTATTATGTTGCTCAAAATCATAGCAACTTGAACAAGGAGATAGAAGAATTGATAATAGACATACAACTGGGATTTCTCTTAAAATTGAAATTGTTCTCATATCTGTAGTGAAATTCTTATAGAATACAGCTGATGGGCATGTACTGACACATGAAGACTGTCATAGCCATCATTGTTAAAGGGGCACTGAGCATAAGAAAATCCTTAACAAACTAGAGAAATTGGACAAAAAATGGGAGTTTAATCAATGCTATCTGGGGGATGTGGATCCAAGGAAGAATGTGAGAACCCAAAAGAAGATGGACAAACTGCTCCGGCCAAGGAAGAAATGCAGGGCAAGAGAGACGTGGCAGTCACCCAAGATGACAAAGTTGTTGGATCCAATCCAGGAGTGGGTACCCCCTACCTTCATTAACATCGCTTCAAGCTTAAACTTTGATGATTCGCCTAGGCCATCACAAATTAATTGTTGGACCATGTTCTCCTTTTTGTGATATGCTAGTGTTGTTGGTAAATCCTATAGTTAGTTCTCGATTTAAATTTAATAGTCATGCTATTTTTTGTGGGGTATATAAGTGTTGTGTTAAAATATGTATATGAGAGAAGACAGCCTATGAACAACTCCATTATTCATGAGAGAAGCCAGGCTAAGGACAACTCCATTATTATTTTGAATCACAATAGGCATGTCTTCTTTGTAAGCAGGTTACAAGATGGAATACCTATAACATCTCTTGTATTTTATGAATATATTATTCAACTAATTTATAAAACAAGAAAACAAGTAAAATATTATCAAGATGAAAAATAATAGGATTCAATAACATCATGGAAACAAAATTAAGACATCACCAATTTCAATGGCAAAAGTGATAGAAAATATGTGTCTTCCCTTTACAACATTGATTTGAATATCAAGAAACAAATTATACTTAACACTCCATATCCAAGGTCCCAAATGAGATTGCAAATCTCCTTTGGAGGCCATAAACATGAAAGTGCATAAACTTTCTATTGTGTGGGAGGTGTTGTTTGAATAAACATTTCAATCAAATTCCAAATGCTGCTAATTTATCAAATCAAACTACTTGTAAATCAAACTCATATTGTTTTTCGTTTACCCATATTTATTGATGTTGGGTAAACCCGTATATGCATCACCAGTTTTTGAAAATACAGTTCAAAGGTAAATTAACACACACAATTGAAAGGAAAATGAACACTAACAATGATAAAGTTGTCAAGCATTCCCACAATGCCATTGATAAAGCTATTGTAATGATGCATATAACTTTCAACAAATGGAAATTTCAGAACCCATGTTCAAAGTTTTGGTAAAAACCCCAAAGCTTCTCTGACTGAAACATTATTAATAATTTTTTAAATATAGCAGGCATCGGCATTGTTGGAAACAAGAATGGTGTTTTTCTACCAAATAAAACTACCCACAAATAACTTCATCACTTGAGGGATAATTTTACATATGAAGTTGTTGTTCAATGAGTTGAAGAAGGATTGTTTGTGCTTTGGGAAGGGACTTGCAAGAACTGAAAAGGAGTTGAAGGGACTTGCAAGGGCTGAAAAGAACTCATGTCTGTAATTAAGGATTTGGGTGACTTTCGACATGAAAATATAGTCCCTCTCAGATAATTTTATGAAGGAATAAGAGAGAAGCTTCTTGTATATGATTATCAGAAGAAAGGAAACTTGGTTGACCTTCTTCATGGTAAGTTGTCATTTTGAAACCCAAGGCTAAGGAAGATTTTCTCTATTGTCTATTCTTTCTTCTCCAAAAATAGAAAAATTGATTACATTACATCCTCCATTCATAGCATACCAACTTTACATGGATTAAAAAGATTCAAATAAAGTCTGGCCTTGAAAGTTGGTTATATCCTATGTAAACAACAAAACAACATTCATAGAGTCCTGTGAAATGGGTCATTGAATTGATACAACTCATGTGATCCGGATTTAAATAGGAACGCAACAAATTACATAGATAACCATATACACAAAGATGCAGCGGAAATAATACTTCATTTCATTAATGTAAAATACTGAAATGTGCTTACAAATAGAAATAGAAATAAATCAGTTAGGGCGATGGTAGCTTATCTCTGAGGAGAGATGTGGCAGCTACATGCCTCTGAACTGTTCTGAATTGTATTACAATGAGGCTCGAAGGCCTATTTATTGTTGAGAAACAATGGAAAACCCTTCACATCCCAAAACCTAACCCTAGAAGATGAAACGCCAAATTGTGGGCCCCGTTTGGGTAAATTGGTACATCAATTTCCCGGGGTCGTAACTTTGGCATACGATCTCCGTTTGACGTGTACAATAGCTCGTTAGAAAGATCTATCCAAGTACTACCACATTGGGAGGCAACATCGGTCCATGGACCCATGTTGCCCCAGATTCCCAAAAAAACGTCGTTTAGGGCCTCAAAACGGCTCCGGAAGTTCAGGACCTGAAAAACTGCTAAAAATAGTAAATTGTGCTACAATTTAGGAAACTAAAAAGACTGAAAGAGACAGTTGTGGGGGTCCAAATGGGACAGGTGGGTGGCCACCTACATCCACGTGGATCATTCCTCCCCCCTTAGGAAGCAATGGTCCCCATTGTGTTGAGTTCCTCGCTGAGATGAGGAAGCTTCTGCTGAGCTGGGTCTCTGGTGAGCTGTTCTACAATCTCTGATGTGTCCAGAAATGGTGGAAAGCATGGTTGACGATGGTCCACATTGAACACTCGGTGCAAGCCAAGGAATGGAGGAATGTTGTGCTTGAAAGCATTGTTGCCCTGTTGATGCCTCGAAAATCGCTGCAACAACATTGGGGAAACCACCCGGTCCAGAACTTAATACAGCACCTTTTCCGTTTGGAATAGTGGCTCCGATTGGGGATAATGGGACCAATTTCCCAACACTTATAGGTAAACGAGATGGATGAGTGACTTATAAAATATGCTGGCGATAAGCGAATAACTAAAACTATCAGCAAAAGTATGATAACTATGATCTACCCCGGGGACTTATCGATTTCTAAAGCGTAGCGTTTGATGATCTGTGCTTCAAGACAGGCATATAGATGACTCTATCGCTAAAACATAGATATTTAAATCATTCAAGACTGCTGTGCATAAATAGTTACGAAGAGCGATAACAATGAAATTACCACACTTTATCATTTATATCATTGTTACATGCATGATTAAAGGAGAAGGCATATCACAAAACATCCAATAGTGGAATGAAATAGAGATTTGCTTTTACAGCGCATACATGTATTCAACAATAGCAAGAATAATGGCATAACAATTCATATAAAGGAAATGAATACAGATGCAGATAAAAGTACCATATAAGCTGCTTAACACTCCCATATATCAATCGCTATGTCGCAGTCCTTCCTTCAACTCAGAAAACATCCCAAACAACAGACAATAGTGCGCAATTGCATAAAGAAGCTTTCTGGTTAAACTAAGAACCATTGGTCGAGTTTCATAAAAGAATATAGGCTGAAGCACAGTAGTGCAAACTTCAGTCTTTAAGTCTATTACAAAATTTTACGACCCTTTCTAAAAACATGAAAGGGTCTATAAATACTAATCTAATCTAAATATCTAAGAAACTGAAATGCTATTAAGTTGGCATCAATAAATATTTCTCCTATCTTTCTCAGCAATCTGGCAATCTGCGGCAATGATTCATCAGGTAGGCTCTTTGCCTTTAAACCTGAGCTGACATATCGCCAGCATTGGCTCTACTTCAGGCGGTTTATTGAGGCGCAAACTGAGCTGAGCAGCGTATGTGGCATCTTGAATATCGTGAATTATGCACCCAAGAGCATCAGTTGAACACTTGAGGGCCGACCTTTGTGTGTGTGGCTTGATCAGAAAGAGCCAATATGCATCGTTAGTCAAAGTATTAACTCCAGCGATTAACCTTCCCTTCTCCTCCAAGTCAGGATAACTTGATTGCTCGATCATATTCGCTGTTGTTATGCTTCCAGGTGTACACTGGGAGATCATGTTTTCCAAGTAGAGGTTGTTGTTGACCAGATCAACCATATTGCTGGCAGTTAATTTACACCTCGCAGCCGCCCTTTCTGCTTTCATCACTTTAGTGTGCCATTCTGTGAAGAGTATGTCCTTGTATGTTTCTTGGATTCTGGGCAAATTCGATGCTTTTCCCACATCAAAATCTTGCCAATCAAGATATGCGACTATGGTTTCTTCAGCTTGATCTAACTCATTCCTGGCCTTCTCTACCTGCTGACATACTGATGTAGTTAGCTCGCACAATGGTTCTGCCTCAGTGAGTTGTTGGCATAGGAGCCTAATCTGAGATATTAATGCAATTTTTATTTGCGATGCCTCGGCTCTGAAATCCTCCACTTTTTGGGTGCCCTTTATGACTTCAAGATGTGCCGACAATTGAGCGATTTGCTCGTCCTTCGATTTCATCATCAGCTCATTTGCTGTCCTCAACTGCGCCAATGCCTCCAATAATTCCTTTTGTTTCTGGATCGCGCTTTGGTCGATCCTATGCCTCTCTGTTTTCAATTGCTGGATTAATGAATTGTTCGCTTGCTGTTGTTCCAGCAATTGCTCCTCTGCTTGCGCTGCCTTCTGCTTTGCCTCGGTCACTTCTGCCTGTAGTGCAAAAATTTCCTGGTCCTTATTCTTCAATATAAGACTTACCTCCGATGCCTTATCAATAGTCGCTGCAGAATAAGCTCCTGCATACTGTGACAACTTTGTTAGGTCATCGGAGGGGTCCAATTCCTCCTTCCATACTACATTACCCGTGACTGTTTGCTCTCGAAAGATAGAAGGTTGATCAATCCTTCGTCTTTTCCTTGATCGCTTTACAACTGCTCTATGCCTTGGGCTGTAGAAAACATCCAGGGGAGGAATATCTTCCACCTGGAGAACGATTTGATCGGAAGGGTCTTTAGGAATTACCTCAACATCCTTGGAAATGGGTGGGCCGCTGGTTCCACTTAGAACCTGAGGAGAAGTGATGTCCGGTGTGTCATTTGTTTTGGAGGTGTCCGTATCTTTGGAACCTTCCTTTCCACTGATAATAGAATCGAATTGCTTCCACTGCTGGAGCAATTCGGGATCAATGGTGGTTTGTTTCTGCTTCTCGGCTTGGGACTCACTCCGCTCTTTTTCCTGCTCTTTCCTCTGCTGCTCCTCTAGTTCTTTCCTCTGCTTTTCTTCTTGTTCCTTTTTCTGCCTATCTGCCAATTCTTTTTTCTTTTTCTCCTCTTCTTCTCTCTTCTGCTGTTCCTCTACCTCTTTCTTCTTTCTCTCTTCTTGTTCCATTTGTGCTTTCTGTTGTTTTTCTGTCTGTTCTTTCTTTTGCCTCTCTGCTTGCTCTTTTCTCTGCCTTTCTGCCTGTAGCTTCTTTTGCCTTTCCTCCTGTTGCTTCTTTTGATATTTTTTTGTAACAGGAGGCTGGCTCGTCTGTTGCCGACCAGGCTCGCTTGAAGAAGTCGTCGGGGTTGTTGCGAGTAAATCTAGAGGCAAAGTTTGCAACCTCTGCTCTCTAAGCTTATTGAACTCGGTTAACCCCTCATCATTATATTTCATCCTAGCGAGTTCTTTAGCATGACCTATTGTTTCGGAGGCAATGAACAGGTCATCAAACATATCTTCTTGATGGTCAAATTTTGTCAATTTGGCCTGTTCTAATGCAGTGTAAGCAGTTTTCTTTGGATCATAGAGTCTATTTGGGATAGTGACCAAGGTTAAAGATTGAATCTTTGTGGCTTCCTTTTCTGCATGCTTGAGATCATGCAGAGTATAGACACCAATTCTCAAGGGAAAAGAGGGCCAGCCCCTCTTCTTTTCTTTCTTGAGAGTCTGTGTAGTACTCTCGGCCATAATCTGATAGGAGATTTCTCGTGCTAGCAGTTTATCTGGAATATACAAAGGGAGAACATGTGGATTGCTTGGATCCCGAAAACCCTAACATAGGTAAATCTCTCTTCTCCAAACCAACTTGCTACCGCTGGTAAATCAAAGGAAGCTAGATAGGAGATTTTGGGAATGGGCCTATCAAAAATAGAATAATGAATGGGAACCATAAAGCCATTGTAGATTTGGTACAAATGGTGCTTGTAAGAAGACTTCCACAATTTCTGGTGATATATATGAATAGGTGAGGGGTCTTGGGCAGTCCACCTCCAACCGAGGACGAGAAACTCAGAATTGAAACATAATGTATCTAAAATATAAGCACTGTAATAAAACGGGGGAATTTTTCTTTCAGTGACAACAGAATTAGCTCTAAAATCACGGACAGCTACGGCTAACTTATCAGAGAGAATAGTGGCCCAATCCATGATTATGTTGTTTACTGCTGCTTCCATTAGGGGAACCATCTCTATGGTAAAATTAGCAGAGTCGTGTAATCCCCATAGCCTACACATCATTATCCCCGCATAGCAATAGGGAGAAGCCAAAGAATCGACTGAGTACTTACCGGAAGTCTCGTGCTTGTGTTTGGCCGGATTCTGCCTCCAATCCCGGATGGGCTCGGATTCCACTTCATTATCAGCTGCAAATTTCTCCAGGAAAGTCTTGTTGTACACCTTCTCTGGCTCGGGCAAATGATACATTTGCCTTAGATGCTCTGGCTTGAACGACCCGAAAATCCTCCCATCTCTGGTGCTAAACGTTCTGTCGAGGATTGGAATTTCCTCAATTGCCCATCGCACTACGTCTGTGTAGGGGAGAATTTGTTCTCTGGCCGCTATCCTGTGAAGGAAAGAGTCGGCCAAATCTTTGAGAGTAGAATCAGACTTCTTGAGCAAGTCCACACCAGCTTCCGTCACTGTTACCACTGGTTGTTCGGCCTCTAACAGATTATAAGTGCCTTGCCATGTAGCTCTAGTGAGACCAGTGCATGTGGTATCCGATATTAGACCCTTCTTTTTATCGGCGGCAGTTTGTCCTGCAACTGATGTAGCAGCGGAACCCGCGGTCCTCTTGGATTTCTTTCCCATCTTGCTCAGGCTTCTCTCGAAAGATGAATTCTACACAAAGGCAAGAAAAACCGTAACAAGGAAACATAACAATGAAAATCCATAGCGGGAAAGATATATCAATTGAAGCGTGCTGAGATTAATTCTCAAAAATGGCTGCAGATCCAATCACTGGGAAGATCTTACAGATACATTAAATGGTCGTTTAAGGCCTGCTACTCCTTAAATGCTTATTACACCGTTATCCGGCTGAATGACCACCTTAAGCGTGCAATAGATATTTTGGCGGTTGAGCGCAGGTGATCGTTAATCGAAGGGGCAAAACTTTAAATACAAATACATCACCTTATCCCTCCATTTAACGGCTTTTTCGAAACCCGCGCTTTATCAATCGGATATCAATAATACTTTAGATCTTCAAGTTATGGATTTTTGAAACGCCGATTGACGATAGCCGATATCGCATCGCTTCGGAGAATAGGTATTATACAATCATAAGCGTAGGATCCTCCCGATCGCCGATTGCGACATCGCATCGGATTAGTGTGAAGAAACATAACAAGGTGCATTTAAAGTGAATTGCCGATTCCCCGATCGCCGATATCGCATCGCATCGGGGGTAAGACCTGGGCGCCTTATTAATGTGCATGGGATGTTGCCGACTGCCGATTGCGAAATTGCATCGGGTCGGGGTAAATAACTTAAAGTGCTTTGACCACATACGAGGTATCGCCGATAGCCGATCGCCGATTGCGCATCGCGTCGGGGCTTATGTTATGTGCGTTTATAAGATGTGTATGGAGTATTGTCGATCGCCGATAGCGAAATTGCATCGGCGGAGACCAATGTGCCACTTATGGGTGTGTTCAATGTCATTGCGATATGCGATCTTGCGATCGCTTTATCGCAATAATAAAAGATTATTTTATTTGTTGAAAAATTATTGTTCGAAAGGCTTAAATAAATAAGCTCATTTGATTATCAGACCTTTTTGAACAACAGAAGTATTGATGCCAATCAAACTTTAAAAGGGACCCATTCCATATGTTAATCTTTATAAATAAAAATGATATGAAATGGGGGGTTGTTGTAGAGCACAACAATTGGCGATTCACTGGAAGAACCAGTTATCTCTGGAACTGATAAAAACACTTAAGCTTTTTCAAATAGAGTCTCAATCAGAAGGGGAAAATTCTAATATAACTAGATATATGTGCATTCTGAACAAAGTGAAATTATTTTGTTAACTTCCTCCCTTTTTAAAGAAAATAAATGCATTCTAAGTTTTAAAATAGGCCTTTGTTGGTTTATAATGATAAAATAGAAAACTTTTCCAAATCAGCCTTTAAAATGAACCCCTCTGTCATAGGTAGAGCCTCTGTTGCCAGCAAACGTTTATAGTCTCGACAGGGATACCTTTTAACCATGCTATTATTCATTGTTCCATTCACTTAAGAGTGTGACTAACAGAATGAATCCAAAACATGCTTTCATATTTTGTATTTCATTTCCTTTTTCTTCTTTGTTATTGATAAGATAAAAAGCCATTGTCCTGGTTTGGTGGCCAGCTGTTGACAATGCCATTCACTGGTAGTAATTTAACTGAACAAGCTGGCTCGTGATGAGACCCCTTGTCTTGTAATTTCAAGCCATTACCCTGTTTTGATATGCAGTATTGGTAATGTCAGTCAAACTATTTTCCTATGAACATGGTAAGCAGGCTTGTAATAAGACCTCTTATCTTTAATATCTTATATTTTAGAATTACACTCTGAGTAATCATAAACTTTAGTGAATGGGGTGAACAATCTTCTCCTTAAGAGCAAATGGATGACAGGTCAAGAGTTGAAGGTGCTGAAAATGGATTAGCTTCTATCTTAATATGGATAACCTTTGGAGACCAATTTTGAAAACAGAAAATGATTCACAGAACTTCTACATTTTGAGAGGAGTCTTCAAAAGTTAGACTGTGGTTTCAGAATACAAAGATATCTAATTTCCTAGAAATTATCCCTTTTGGTTGAGGGTTCTATTATCTAAAAGCAAATATTCATATTACTCTTGTGAGACAACTTCTTCAAACACAACAAAAGGTCAATGGAAGATATCCCACAACTTTATTTTCTGCAAATCCTACAAACTACACAAATCTACAAAAAGGAGAAGGGATTACCTCCTCAATTAAAGAATTTCTTCAAGATCAGGCCATTAACAGGGAGAGAATCTCTCAACCCTGATAAGTCTTGCAGTACAAAGGTCGAATGGCCTATCTTTTCACAGATCTGAAATGGTCCAAGCCACATCTTCTGAAACTTGGTATGCTTACCTTTATCTTCATGGGCTTTGTCCCATTTCAGAACTAAGTCACCGACTTGAAACTGTTTTGAACCGGATGAGGCTGAGTCAAAAGATGCTTTAATGATTTGCTGATGTTTGGCATGAATGATTCTAGCTTTTTCTCTCTCCTCTTCTAATTTGAGAATTTGATCATGTCTAAGTTGGATAGAAGAAGAAGGAGTCTCCTCAATGTACTGTACTAGGGCCAAAGAGGGAAGAACAAGATTTGTAGGCAATACTGCTTCTTTTCCATATACCAGATTAAATGGGGAGGATCCTATAGAAGCCTTTTGCGTTATTCTATCAGCCCATAATGCAAACATCAAAGATTTATGCCAGTTTCTATGATTCTGTTCAATAGTTCGCTTAATGATTTTGATCAGATTCTTATTAGTAGATTCGGCTAAGCCATTTCCCTGGGGATAATAATTAGCAGAATACTTCAGTTTAAACCCCCTCTTAATAGCAAAATCATATATAGCATTGCCTGAGAAATAGGAAGCATTATAAAAAACAAGAGCGTTTGGGACACCAAACCTGGTAATGATGAATTGGTCTATGAATTCAATGATTGCCTCTGAATTTGCTGTCTTCAAAGGAATAGCCTCCGCCCATTTAGTAAAATAATCGGTAGCAGTGAGGATATACCTATGTTGTTTGGAAGATGGTGGAGTAATCTCCCCAATGATATCCAATCCCCATTGTTCAAATGGTTGTTCAATGTTGACTGGTTGCAGAGGGAAGGCTGATTTACGTTGTCTTCCACTAGAAGTCTGGCAGTTGAAACATTTCCTTACATATTCGTGGGAATCTCTAAACAGAGTAGGCCAATAATACCCAGCATGAATAACTTTGTGAGCTGTTGTGTCTGCTCCAAAATGTCCTCGTGCTGGTCCATCATGTAGCTCCTGCAAAACTTTTTGAGCTTCAGGCTTCTCAAGGCATCTTAACAGGATAGAATCATAATTCCGCCTAAAAATCACATCATCAATAAGAGTGAAATTCTTTGCTTTTAACCTTATGGCCCTTTTGCTTTTGTAAGATAAATGTGCGGGGGCATAGCCATTCTTTAAGAAAAAGATTAAATCTGCATATTGTGATTGAGAATCAGTGGCACTTAGCTGATAGATTTCTTCAACTTGGCTTGTATCTCCTGATTCTGGAATGTTGGATGCTCCTGCCAATATCCTGCAAAAACCTTGACCTCTAACAATCTTTGCTGGTTTAAGTTCTAAGTCATATTCTTGAAGTGTTGTGACCCAATTTGCTCTTTTTTCACCCAGCTCCCTTTGGATTAATAGTTTCCTAACTGCTGGGAAAGGAACTATAACTTTTGTGTGGGTTTTCAAAAGGAAGGGTCTATAATGCTTGACTGCTTTAAATACGGCAAAGGCTTGTTTTTCTACATCAGAGTAATTTAATTCAGCACCTTGAAGATTAGAGCTAAAGAATGAGATAGGTGCTTCCAAGTTGTCATCATTTAATTGCGTGAGTACTGCAGCATAAGATAAGTCAGATGCCATGGTATACAATGTAAAGTGATTGGAAAAATTTGGAGTACTTAAGGCTGGGGCATTGATTATTGATTGCTTGATTAGATCAAAAGCTTCCTTTTCCGCTGATCCCCACTTAAAGACTGAATTCTTCTTAATCATTGCTTGAAGTGGCAAAACAACTTGAGAAAAATCTGGAACAAATCTTTTAACGAAATTTATCTGGCCTAAAAACGACTGCATCGATTTTTTATTGTGAGGGAATGGGATTTCAGAGATTTCTTTGATCCGATCAGGATCAATATAAATGCCATTTTTGGATACAATAAAGCCCAAGAGCTTCCCTTGATCAAGAGCAAAGAATGACTTTTTCGGATTCAGAGAAATACCATACCTTTTGCATCGCTGAAAAATTTGACTTAAGTCATGCAAATGATTAGACCTCTCTTTAGAGAATACAGTTATATCATCTAAATAGACGACCACTGTTCTATTAATCAACCCTCTAAAAGCTGTATCCATAGCTCTTTGGAATGTCGCTCCTGCATTTATAAGTCCAAAAGGCATTTTCTGATATGCATATGTTCCCCATTTTGTCCTAAATGTGGTTTTGAGTTGGTCATCAGGATGAACCAGAACTTGGTTGTATCCTGAGAAACCATCCAGAAAGGACATCAATTCAGAGCCTGCCACAGATTGAAGTATTTGTTCCATAGTGGGTAATGGGAAATTGTCTTTTAAGCTTGCTTTGTTCAAGTTCCTGAAATCAATACAAATGCGAATGTCGCCATTTTTCTTTCTGACTGGCACCATATTAGAAACCCAGTTTGAATGTCGGACTGGAAAAATAATCTTGGCCTTCAGGAGCTTGTTAAGTTCTGACTTTATTTGGCTTTCTAAATTTGGGTGTATTTTTCTTAACTTCTGCTGGATTGGTTTTTGATCGGGAAGCATAGGAATGGTGTGTTGAATAATAGATGTGTCATAGGTTTTCAGATCATCATATTTCCAAGCAAAAATTTGTTTGTTTTTCTTTAACAATCTAATGAATGCCTCCTTTTCACTTGAAGAAAGTCCTAATCCTAAATTGATATTTTGAGGAGCTTGCTCAGTACCTAAATTTATCAATTCAAACCTTAGGGTAGAGCTTTGGAGCTTTGTATTAATTACAGGTCTAAACCTGTCTTTAATATCATAAAGATCTTCTAGCTTTACTACAGGCTTAGGAATTGCATTTTCTTGAGGTGATTCTTTCATTTGTGAGTCATGCTCGTTTTCTTCAATGATTTGGTTATCATAGGACTTTTCAGAGGTTAAGAATTGTAAAATATCCTCATCATGGTTGAACACTCTCCAGTTAGTCACATTATCAGGAACTGAAGGCCTAAAAATCAATTCTACAGAAAATCTATCAAGACTGTAGTCTTCAGAAGGCAAAAGCTTGGAAGCGACATTGGCTAGTAGGTCAGCTGCTGAGTTCTGAGACCTAGGAATTGAGGAAATGTTGAATGCTGAGAAATGTGATGTAAGATCCTGCACTAGCGATTGATAATGCTTGAGGTGATTTGAGAGACAATGAATTGCATTTCGCACCTGTTTAACAATTATTTCAGAATCGCCAAATACTTTAAGGTATTGTACCTTAAGGCCGATCGCTTTATATAACCCCTGGACTAAGGCTTCATATTCGGCCGTATTGTTAGTGCATTCAAATTCTAATCTACAAGACAGCATTGTTTTCTCCCCATGTGGGCTAACCAAAACACATCCTGCACCTGAGCCTTCGCTTGACTTGGAGCCATCAAAATACAAAGACCAAAATAAAGGAAAATTAGGAATCATATTTACAGTTTTCTCATCATCATTGAAACATCTAGATTTATCTGTTTGTGAAAAATTCTCAATCTGAGATGAAAAATGATTAACTGAGAAAGGTGAGGGTTGAGCAACAAAGTTGCCAAAGAATGATTCTGATGAATAATTCCCCAAAATGTTATTATTGAACGCCACAGGCGGGTTTTCTTGTTCAAATTCAGTAACTGTGTGGGTCATATGTTTTTCCCGATCGATCCTTATTTGATTTGGCTTACCCTTATAGGGAAGCCACATGTGTGACCAATCGGTTGAAATATACCCATGTAATTTTTCGGACCAATCCCTGCTTAAAATTAAACCATAAAACTCAGGTATATCAGCTATTAAGATATCAATTCTTTGTACTATCCTGGGATCAGCTGACAATCTGATAGTTACGGAATTAATTTCTCCCACAACTTGTACTTTGGTTCTGTCCAACTGTACAATATGGATGGCAGACTTCTGGGGTTCTATGTTCAGTTTAGAACAAACTGAAGCAGGTATTATGTTAGATGATGCCCTTGAGTCAATTAAACAGTTGTGCAGGTTTCGATTATAAATCTCATAGGTTAGAAGGAATGGTGGAGTATGAGAGTTTGATATATCTCCAACCAGAACTGAATCAGTAGCTTCAACCATACTCGGAGGAGGTTGACCTGAATCATTAGCAGCTTTAGCACTGGGAAGAGGTGTAGAAGGAACATCATTCAATTCTTTAAGAAGTAATTTCTGCTGATGTTTTAATTTACTAAGTTCAAACATGGTTATGTTTGCTTTAGTTTTCTTCATGTCATCAACAATGTTGTATTCCATTGAATCGGATACCACCAACGTTTTAGATGTTGAGGGGGAATTAGAAGTTGACGGCTGGTTTTGGGGACTTACTGTAGGTGATTTATTTGGAGGTACTTTTTCCTTTGTTGTGACGGCTCCTGCACTCCTTTTCTTAGAAGTGGCCTGGATAGGGTCAGGAGTACTTCTACTTCTTGTAGTGACAAGGAAGGCTTCTTCTTCGTTATCGGTATCAGAGTTGGGGAGTATAAAATCCCACATTCCATGGCATTCAACTACTTCTTCTTCATCATCAGTTTGTGAGGTTGTTTCGTCCTCCTCTTCTTCTTGCTCAGAATCTGCGTTAGATATGACATTCGGTGGCTTTGATTCAGTTCTCTTATAGGTCCTAAATGGTCTTTTGTTTGAGGTTTCGGCTACCTGTTTCTTTATGTCAACCATTTCGTTGGACAAAGTCTTCAGGACCTTTTGCAAACCCTCCATGTCGTATGGGTCTTTTGGGGTTTTCTTCTTAGAATCCTCTTTAAAAGAGACTTTTTTGGCTTTTATGTCTTCCAGAGCAGCTTTCTTTTCTAGAGCATTAATGCGCTTTTCCACATCAAGTGCTTCTTTCATGTTTTCGGCTAAGGTTGGTTTGCCAGCCCTGTCTACAAAAATGGCTATATTGGCAGGCAAAGTGGTTATATACCATTCGCTCCGAATTTGTTCACTTGGTTTGGAAGCTGTAGGGATTTTGTTCAAGAGCTTATTGAATCTAGCATTAAATTCCTTTATTGGTTCCCTATGCTCTATTCTCAGATTGGAGAGATCGTTTATTAAAGTAGCCAAAGACCGATCATCTCCATATTTGGTAAGAAACTACTCTTGGCAAGTATTCCAACTGGTAATGGAACCAGAGGGTAGATAAAAATACCAGGATCCTGCTGATACTTGCAAGGTATAAGGGAAAAGCCTAACAACAACATCTTCTTCTGTTACTCCTTTCAAGTTGACTGCCAACATGAAATTGTTGATATGTTCCTCAGCTTGGGTCCCATTATCTGGATTAAACTTGGGCAGCCATTTTTCAGGAAGATCTGGTAATGGATGCAATGGTGCAGGCATATTGACTGCACCAGGTCTTGACCATGGGTCTGCCATTATAATAGTAGTAGATGATACTACCGCTGAAATTCCAGATGCCTGGGAGGGAAACAATATTGAGGAGTGAGCAGGTTGGGATGTTACAGCACCTAGTCCCTGGTGAACATTGCTATGTGATGGAGGAGTGGATGGTTGACTTTGCAGATGAGAAGTTGAGATGGAGGATATGGATGAAATCTCCTCACTATCAGATCCTTCAGTAATTTTCTTTGCCTTTTTCCTTTTCGGTAAAGGGAACTCAGTAGGTTCAATACCGAGTTTTTCGCTCTGAAGTCTAGTGAGAGGGTGGGGTAATTTGAACTGTGAAGTCGCACTGCTGTGTGATACCTCAGATCTTTGTGGCGAAATCGAGAAACTCTGAAGTTTATGGATAAGAGATTGAACTTCAGGTGATTCAAGACTTAATTGTTCTGAAGTATGATGGGCTTGAGCAGTGGTAGTTGATTCCTCTTCTTCTTGTTCGGATACTGGCGAACCAGCATGCGAATGGGAAGTCTGAGGGGATTTGGAGGGAGAATTACTCTTAGAATGGCTTGCAGATTTAGGTTTGTTTGCCATTCACAGTCGGGCCCTCCTTCTAGCGCCAAAAATGTTGATGCCTCGAAAATCGCTGCAACAACATTGGGGAAACCACCCGGTCCGGACCTTAATACAGCTCCTTTTCCGTTTGGAATAGTGGCTCCGACTGGGGATAATGGGACCAGTTTCCCAACACTTATAGGTAAACGGGATGGATGAGTGACTTATAAAATATGCTGGCGATAAGCGAATAACTAAAACTATCAGCAAAAATATGATAACTATGATCTACCCCGGGGGACTTATCGATTTCTAAAGCGTAGCGTTTGATGATCTATGCTTCAAGACAGGCATATAGATGACTCTATCGCTAAAACATAGATATTTAAATCATTCAAGACTGCTGTGCATAAATAGTTACGCAGAGCGATAACAGCGAAATTACCACACTTTATCATTTATATCATTGTTACATGCATGATTAAAGGAAAAGGCATATCACAAAACATCCAATAGTGGAATGAAATAGAGATTTTCTGTTACAGCGCATACATGTATTCAACAATAGCAAGAATAATGGCATAACAATTCATATAAAGGAAATGAATACAGATGCAGATAAAAGTACCATATAAGCTGCTTAACACTCCCATATATCAATCGCTATGTCGCAGTCCTTCCTTCAACTCAGAAAACATCCCAAACAACAGACAATAGTGTGCAATTGCATAAAGAAGCTTTCTGGTTAAACTAAGAACCATTGGTCGAGTTTCATAAAAGAATATAGGCTGAAGCACAGTAGTGCAAACTTCAGTATTTAAGTCTATTACAAAATTTTACGACCCTTTCTAAAAACATGAAAGGGTCTATAAATACTAAACTAATCTAAATATCTAAGAAACTGAAATGCTATTAAGTTGGCATCAATAAATATTTCTCCTATCTTTCTCAGCAATCTGGCAATCGGCGGCAATGATTCATCAGGTAGGCTCTTTGCCTTTAAACCTGAGCTGACATATCGCCAGCATTGGCTCTACTTCAGGCGGTTTATTGAGGCGCGAACTGAGCTGAGCAGTGTATGTGGCATCTTGAATATCGGGAATTATGCACCCAAGAGCATCAGTTAAACACTTGAGGGCCGACCTTTGTGTGTGTGGCTTGATCAGAAAGAGCCAATATGCATCGTTAGTCAAAGTATTAACTCCAGCGATTAACCTTCCCTTCTCCTCCAAGTCAGGATAACTTGATTGCTCGATCATATTCGCTGTTGTTATGCTTCCAGGTGTACACTGGGAGATCATGTTTGCCAAGTAGAGGTTGTTGTTGACCAAATCAACCATATTGCTGGCAGTTAATTTACACCTCGCAGCCGCCCTTTCTGCTTTCATTACTTGAGTGTGCCATTCTGTGAAGAGTATGTCCTTGTATGTTTCTTGGATTCTGGGCAAATTCGCTGCTTTTCCCACATCAGAATCTTGCCAATCAAGATATGCGACTATGGTTTCTTCAGCTTGATCTAACTCATTCCTGGCCTTCTCTACCTGCTGACATACTGATGTAGTTAGCTCTCACAATGGTTCTGCCTCAGTGAGTTGTTGGCATAGGAGCCTAATCTGAGATATTAATGCACTGTTTATTTGCGATGCCTCGGCTCTGAAATCCTCCACTTTTTGGGTGCCCTTTATGACTTCAAGCTGTGCCGACAATTGAGCGATTTGCTCGTCCTTCGATTTCATCATCAGCTCATTTGCTGTCCTCAACTGCGCCAATGCCTCCGATAATTCCTTTTGTTTCTGGATCGCGCTTTGGTCGATCCTCTGCCTCTCTGTTTGCAATTGCTGGATTAATGAATTGTTCGCTTGCTGTTGTTCCAGCAATTGCTCCTCTGCTTGCGCTGCCTTCTGCTTTGCCTCGGTCACTTCTGCCTGTAGTGCAAAAATTTCCTGGTCCTTAGTCTTCAATAGAAGACTTACCTCCGATGCCTTATCAATAGTCGCTGCAGAATAAGCTCCTGCATACTGTGACAGCTTTGTTAGGTCATCGGAGGGGTCCAATTCCTCCTTCCATACTACATTACCCGTGACTGTTTGCTCTGGAAAGATAGAAGGTTGATCAATCCTTCGTCTTTTCCTTGATCGCTTTACAACTGCTCTATGCCTTGGGCTGTAGAAAACATCCAGGGGAGGAATATCTTCCACCTGGAGAACGATTTGATCGGAAGGGTCTTTAGGAATTACCTCAACATCCTTGGAAATGGGTGGGCCGCTGGTTCCACTTAGAACCTGAGGAGAAGTAATGTCCGGTGTGTCATTTGTTTTGGAGGTGTCTGTATCTTTGGAACCTTCCTTTCCACTGATAATAGAATCGAATTGCTTCCACTGCTGGAGCAATTTGGGATCAATGGTGGTTTGTTTCTGCTTCTCGGCTTGGGACTCACTCCGCTCTTTTTCCTGCTCTTTCCTCTGCTACTCCTCTAGTTCTTTCCTCTGTTTTTCTTCTTGTTCCTTTTTCTGCCTATCTGCCAATTCTTTTTTCTATTTCTCCTCTTCTTCTCTCTTCTGCTGTTCCTCTACCTCTTTCTTCTTTCTCTCTTCTTGTTCCATTTGTGCTTTCTGCTGTTTTTCTGTCTGTTCTTTCTTTTGCCTCTCCGCTTGCTCTTTTCTCTGCCTTTCTGCCTGTAGCTTCTTTTGCCTTTCCTCCTGTTGCTTCTTTTGATCTTTTGTTGTAACAGGAGGCTGGCTCGTCTGTTGCCGACCAGGCTCGCTTGAAGAAGTCGCCGGGGTTGTTGCCAGTAAATCTAGAGGCAGAGTTTGCAACCTCTGCTCTCTAAGCTTATTGAACTCGGTTAACCCCTCATCATTATATTTCATCCTAGCGAGTTCTTTAGCATGACCTATTGTTTCGGAGGCAACGAACAGGTCATCAAACATATCTTCTTGATGGTCAAATTTTGTCAATTTGGCCTATTCTAATGCAGTGTAAGCAGTTTTCTTTGGATCATAGAGTCTATTTGGGATAGTGGTCAGGGTTAAAGATTGAATCTTTGTGGCTTCCTTTTCTGCATGCTTGAGATCATGCAGAGTATAGACACCAATTCTCAAGGGAAAAGGGGGCCAACCCCTCTTCTTTTCTTTCTTGAGAGTCTGTGTAGTACTCTCGGCCATAATCTGATAGGAGATTTATCGTGCTAGCAATTTATCTGGAATATACAAATGGAGAACATGCGGATTGGCTTGGCTCCCGAAAACCCTAACATAGGTAAATCTCTCTTCTCCAAACCAACTTGCTACCGCTGGTAAATCAAAGGAAGCTAGATAGGAGATTTTGGGAATGGGCCTATCAAAAATAGAATAATGAATGGGAACCATAAAGCCATTGCAGATTTGGTACAAATGGTGCTTGTAAGAAGACTTCCACAATTTCTGGTGATATATATGAATAGGTGAGGGGTCTTGGGCAGTCCACCTCCAACCGAGGACGGGAAACTCAGAATTGAAACATAATGTATCTAAAATATAAGCACTGTAATAAAACGGGGGAATTTTTCTTTCAGTGACAACAGAATTAGCTCTAAAATCACGGACATCTACGGCTAACTTATCAGAGAGAATAGTGGCCCAATCGATGATTATGTTGTTTATTGCTGCTTCCATTAGGGGAACCATCTCTATGGTAAAATTAGCATAGTCGTGTAATCCCTATAGCCTACACATCATTATCCCCGCATAGCAATAGGGAGAAGCCAAAGAATCGACTGAGTACTTACCAGAAGTCTCGTGCTTGTGTTTGGCCGGATTCTGCCTCCAATCCCAGATGGGCTCGGATTCCACTTCATTATCAGCTGCAAATTTCTCCAGGAAAGTCTTGTTGTACACCTTTTCTGGCTCGGGAAAATGATACATTTTCCCTAGATGCTCTGGCTTGAACGACCCGAAAATCCTCCCATCTCTGGTGCTAAAAGTTCTGTCGAGGATTGGAATTTCCTCAATTGCCCATCGCACTACGTCTGTGTAGGGGAGAATCTGTTCTCTGGCCGCTATCCTATGAAGGAAAGAGTCGGCCAAATCTTTGAGAGTAGAATCAGACTTCTTGAGCAAGTCCACACCAGCTTCCGTCACTGTTACCACTGGTTGTTCGGCCTCTAACAGATTATAAGTGCCTTGCCATGTAGCTCTAGTGAGACCAGTGCATGTGGTATCCGATATTAGACCCTTCTTTTTATCGGCGGCAGTTTGTCCTGCAACTGATGTAGCAGCGGAACCTGCGGTCCTCTTGGATTTCTTTCCCATCTTGCTCAGGCTTCTCTCGAAAGATGAATTCTACACAAAGGCAAGAAAAACCGTAACAAGGAAACATAACAATGAAAATCCATAGCGGGAAAGATATATCAATTGAAGCGTGCTGAGATTAATTCTCAAAAATGGCTACGGATCCAATCACTGGGAAGATCTTACAGATACATTAAATGGTCGTTTAAGGCCTGCTACTCCTTAAATGCTTATTACACCGTTATCCGACTGAATGACCACCTTAAGCATGCAATAGATATTTTGGCGGTTGAGCGCAGGTGATCGTTAATCGAAGGGGCAAAACTTTAAATACAAATACATCACCTTATCCCTCCATTTAACGGCTTTTTCGAAATCCGCGCTTTATCAATCGGATATCAATAATACTTTAGATCTTCAAGTTATGGCTTTTTGAAACGCCGATTGCCGATAGCCGATATCGCATCGCTTCAGAGAATAGGTATTAAACAATCATAAGTGTAAGACCCTCCCGATCGCCGATTGCGACATCGCATCGGATTAGTGTGAAGAAACATAACAAGGTGCATTTAAAGTGAATTTCCGATTCCCCGATCGCCGATATCGCATCGCATCGGGGGTAAGACTTGGGCGCCTTATTAATGTGCATGGGATGATGCCAACTGCCGATTGCGAAATTGCATCGGGTCGGGGTAAATAACTTAAAGTGCTTTGACCACATACGAGGTATCGCCGATAGCTGATCGCCGATATCGCGTCGCGTCGGGGCTTATGTTATGTGCGTTTATAAGATGTGTATGGAGTATTGCCGATCGCCGATAGCGAAATCGCATCGGCGGAGACCAATGTGCCACTTATGGGTGTGTTCCATGTCATTGCGATATGCGATCTTGCGATCGCTTTATCGCAATAATAAAAGATTATTTTATTTGTTGAAAAATTATTGTTCGAAAGGCTTAAATAAATAAGCTCATTTGATTATTAGACCTTTTTGAACAACAGAAGTATTGATGCCAATCAAACTTTAAAAGGGACCCATTCCATATGTTAATCTTTATAAATAAAAATGATATGAAATGGGGGGTTGTTGTAGAGCACAACATGCCCGTAGACTTGGTATTGGTGTAAGGACCATGTCGAAGTGGTCTGAGTTTCTGATGGGTTCTAGTAAGGTGTTCTCTCTGTCGATGCAACTAGACTTTGTCGCCCACCTGAAACTTGTGTGGTACCCCTGTGGGTGAGGAGAAGTTGTTCCTATGTCTTATCATGACCGTATCTCTTTGTTGTTGCTGCTGCATGGAGGAACCCTTTGCAGGGGTCATGGAGGTAGCAACGATCTTCCCCTTACTTTGGGAGTGAACCAGACAGATAAATTTCCTGGTCTGTGAGATGAGCTTGCTGCCTTTCTTAGCAGTGATCAAAGATGTGGCAGTAGGTGGGGCTACCTCTGGTATCCTGTATAATGAATCACTCAAAGAAATAATGACATCACGAGGCCTTGACTAATACACAGCATGTCTCCTCCACAAGTATGGCTGGCCTAATAATACATCACAAACATCCAGAGGTGTAACATCACACAATACCTCGTCTGTGAAGGGTTTGATGCTGTAGGGAAGGCGGCACTACTGGCGAACTTTCAGATCTCGTCCTTCGTGAAGCCACCCAATACTGTACGGCTGCGGGTGTGGCGTAGTCGGTAGGCCCAACCGCTTCACAACCTCTGCTGAAATGAGGTTCTTTTGGCTGCCACTGTCGACAATGAATTGTAGCGGCGAACCCTTCACCCACATTTGTGAGTGGAAAAGACGCTCCCCCTCTTCTGGATCTGCAGGGTCATTCTTCTGGATCTTGGCAGTGGCAACAGTGGCGCTGGGATCTGCATCAATGATCTGCTTCCCTTTGCCATTCCCCTTGTCAAGTTCTGGCTCAGGGTCAGAACATGCATCTGATTCAGAAGCCTTCAACTCAGCCACCAACGACTACTTGGTCCGACACTCACTTGTGTTATGAGTGGGACTCTTGTGGAACTCACACCACTTTCCCGTGTCCTTCTTCGGCTTCGTGGTTTTGTTCTTTAAATCTTTTCTTGCAGCTTCGATGGGTTGTCTTGGGTCACCCCGCCTTGGCTTTGTCCTTTGGGCTTCGGATTTGCAGATCCAAAGTCTCGCTTCTTCTGTTTGAACTTTTGCTCGATTTTGACAGCGTATCGGTATGCTGTGCCGAGTGAGGGGATGTTCAAGAACCCCATCTCTTCCTGGATGTATTTGTGTAGGCAGCCGCGGTATTTGAGTACCAGATGCAACTCAGAATCTTTGATACCCAACTGTGTGCGAAGGGTATGAAAAATGTTTGTGAACCCCGGCACATCTTGGTCTCGTCCCTGCCGTAGTGTGGTCCATTTGATGTATTTGTCTTCATAGCTTCCGACAGGGTAGTAATGCTCCTTGATGGCATCCCGAAAGTCATTCCAAGTGGGTGCGACTGAAAATAGTGAGCCTGTAATTTCATCCTTCTACTCGCAGTAGGTTTCCCACCAGTCCTTGACGTGGGGGGCTGCTTTGAGAAGAGCGAAAACAATCTTTTCCCGATTTGAAAATTCATGAACATAAAAATACCCATCTAGCATATTTAACCATTTATCTACAGCATCTGCGTCTATTTGACCCTTGAAGATGGGGATTTCAAAATTAACTTGTACCTTAAATGGTGTGGCGTTTCCAGAGTCGCAGTTGGAAGCCGATGCGTCGCCTCTGGGTAGCCGCTGAAGGATCTGCGCAAAGTTATCCATCATCGCGTTCCTTTGTCGCTCGAGCGCTTCTTCGAGCAAGATTTTGATAGGATCTCCTGCCCCCTCGTCTTTCTTCTCATCCGCCATGGGAGGCCGTCGAGATTTGCGAGACTGGTCTTGCAAAGGTTCGACCAGTTCAAGCCCTAACTCCTTATATCCCGACCTTGTTGGGGACATGCAAAAAAAAACAGAGAAAAAGCAAACCGCTTTGATACCATTGATCCGGATTTAAACAGGAACGAAACAAATTACAGAGATAACCATATACACAAAGATGCAGCGGAAATAATACTTCATTTCATTAATATAAAATATTGAAATGTGCTTACAAACAGAAATAGAAATAAATCAGTTAGGGCGATGGTAGCTTATCTCTGAGGAGAGATGTGGCAGCTACATGCCTCTGAACTGTTCCGAACTGTATTACAATGAGGCTCGAAGGCCTATTTATTGTTGAGAAACAATGGAAAACCCTTCACATCCCAAAACCTAACCGTAGAAGATGAAACACCAAATTGTGGGCCCCGTTTGGGTAAATTGGTACATCAATTTCCCGGGGTCGTAACTTTGGCATACGTTCTCCGTTTGATGCGTACGATAGCTCATTAGAAAGATCTATCCGAGTACTACCACTTTGGGAGGCAACATCGATCCATACACCCATGTTGCCCCAGATTCCCAAAAAAACGTCGTTTAGGGCCTCAAAACGGCTCCGGAAGTTCAGGACCTGAAAAACTGCTAAAAATAGTAAACTGTGCTACAATTTAGGAAACTAAAAAGACTGAAAGAGATAGTTATGGGGGTCCAAATGGGACAGGTGGGTGGCCACCTACATCCACCTAGATCATTCCTCCCCCCTTAGGAAGCAATTGTCCCCATTGCGTTGAGTTCCTCGCTGAGATGAGGAAGCTTCTACTGAGTTGGGTCTCTGGTGAGCTGTTCTGCAATCTCTGATGTGTCCAGAAATGGTGGAAAGCATGGTCGACGATGGTCCACATTGAACACTCGGTGCAAGCCAAGGAATGGAGGAATACTGTGCTTGAAAGCATTGTTGCCCGTAGACTTGGTATTGGTGTAAGGACCATGTCGGAGTGGTCTGAGTTTCTGATGGGTTCTGGTAAGGCGTTCTCTCTGTCGATGCAACCAGACTTTGTCGCCCACCTGAAACTTGTGTGGTACCCCTGTGGGTGAGGAGAAGTTATTCCTGTGTCTTGTCATGACCGTATCCCTTTGTTGTTGCTGCTTCATGGAGGAACCCTTTGCAGGGGTCATGGAGGTAGCAACGATCTTCCCCTTACTTTGGGAGTGAACCAGACAGATAAATTTCCTGGTCTGTGAGATGAGCTTGCTGCCTTTCTTAGTAGTGATCAAAGATGTGGCAGTAGGTGGGGCTACCTATGGTATCCTGTATAATGAATTACTCAAAGAAATAATGACAGCACCAGGCCTTGACTCATACACAGCATGTCTCCTCCACAAGTATGGATGGCCTAATAATACATCACAAACATCCAGAGGTGTAACATCACACAATACCTCGTCTGTGAAGGGTTTGATGTTGTAGGGAAGGCGACACTGCTGGCGAACTTTCAGATCTCGTCCTTCGTGAAGCCACCCAATACTGTACGGCTGCGGGTGTGGTGTAGTCGGTAGGCCCAACCGCTTCACAACCTCTGCTGAAATGAGGTTCTTTTGGCTGCCAATGTCGACAATGAATTGTAGCAGCGAACCCTTCACCCACATCTGTGAGTGGAAAAGACGCTCCCCCTCTTCTGGATCTGCAGGGTCATTCTTCTGGATCTTGGCAGTGGCAATAGTGGCGCTGGGATCTGCATCAATGATCTGCTTCCCTTTGCCATTCCCCTTGTCAAGTTCTGGCTCAGGGTCAGAACATGCATCTGATTTAGAAGCCTTCAACTCAGCCACCAACGACTGCTTGGTCCGACACTCACTTGTGTTATGAGTGGGACTCTTGTGGAACTCACACCACTTTCCTGTGTCCTTCTTCGGCTTCGTGGTGTTGTTATTTTCTTGCAGCTTCGACGGGTTGTCTTGGGTCACCCCGCCTTGGCTTTGTCCTTTGGGCTTCGGATTTGCAAATCCAAAGTCTCGCTTCTTCTGTTTGAACTTTTGCTCGATTTTGACAGCGTATCGGTATGCTGTGCCGAGTGAGGGGATGTTCAAGAACCCCATCTCTTCCTGGATGTATTTGTGTAGGCATCCGCGGTATTTGAGTACCAGATGCAGCTCAGAATCTTTGATACCCAACTGTGTGCGAAGGGTATGAAAAATGTTTCTGAACTCCGGCACATCTTGGTCTCGTCCCTGCCGCAGTGTGGTCCATTTGATGTATTTGTCCTCATAGCTTCTGACAGGGTAGTACTGCTCCTTGATGGCAGCCCGAAAGTCATTCCAAGTGGGTGCAGCTGAAAATAGTGAGCCTGTACTTTCATCCTTTTGCTCCCAGTAGGTTTCCCACCAGTGCTTGACGTGGGGGGCTGCTTTGAGAAGAGCGAAAACAATCTTTTCCTGATTTGAAAATTCATGAACAGAAAAATACCCATCTAGAAGATTTAACCATTTATCTACAACATCTGCGTCTATTTGACCCTCGAAGATGGGGATTTCAAAATTAACTTGTACCTTAAACGGTGTGGCGTTTCCAGAGTCGTTGTTGGAAGCCGATGCGTCGCCTCTGGGTAGCCGCTAAAGGATCTGCCAAAGTTATCCATCATCGCGTTCCTTTGCCGCTCGAGCGCTTCTTTGAGCAAGATTTTGATAGGATCTCCTGCCCCCTCGTCTTTCTTCTCATCCGCCATGGGAGGCCGTCGGGATTTGCAAGGCTGGTCTTGCAAAGGTTCGACCAGTTCAAGCCCTAACTCCTTATATCCCGACCTCGTTGGGGACATGCAAAGAAAAACTGAGAAAAAGCAGACCGCTCTGATACCACTGATCCGGATTTAAACAGGAATGCAACAAATTACAGAGATAACCATATACTCAAAGATGCAGCGGAAATAATAATTCATTTCATTAATGTAAAATACTGAAATGTGCTTACAAACAGAAATAGAAATAAATCAGTTAGGGCGATGGTAGCTTATCTCTGAGGAGAGATGTGGCAGCTACATGCCTCTGAACTGTTCTAAACTATATTACAATGAGGCTCGAAGGCCTATTTATTGTTGAGAAACAATGGAAAACCCTTCACATCCCAAAACCTAACCCTAGAAGATGAAACGCCAAATTGTGGGCCCTGTTTGGGTAAATTGGTACATCAATTTCCCGGGGTCGTAACTTTGGCATACGATCTCTGTTTGACGCGTACGATAGCTCGTTAGAAAAATCTATCCGAGTACTACCACTTTGGGAGGCAACATGGGTCCATGGACCCATGTTGCCCCAGATTCCCAAAAAAACGTCGTTTAGGGCCTTAAAACGGCTTCGGAAGTTCAGGACCTGAAGAACTGCTAAAAATAGTAAACTGTGCTACAATTTAGGAAACTAAAAAGACTGAAAGAGATAGTTGTGGGTGTCCAAATGGGACAGGTGGGTGGCCACCTACATCCACCTAGATCATCATGGCCATTTTGGCCTCTACATTTTAGAATTTTTTTTTTTATTGTTGATAAGACATGAATTCCACTTCCATAATAAATGCAGTTCTCCCATAGCTATAACACAAGTAGAAAATACTATCACTTTACCTGGAAAGTATCCACAGTCTGCTTCCACTTGCACATTGAGATTCAGATTGCAATAATTAGATTCAAGTGGCCATGGTCTAACCAGATATTTAAAAAAAATGAAGAATGCACTAGAGTTTTGCATCTCACATACGCATAAGTTGGGCTCTAGATTCAATATGAAGTCTTTACAATGCTCTTTTCTTCATTCAGGGAAATCCTCATCTTGTGGGTCTGTGGGTTGGGTCCTTACTTTGTCTTACTAATACAAAAATATCCTCTGTAAAATGTTTTAGCACCTTTGTATTGGCTCTCCACAATGGATACCCAACAAGCAGTAATATAAATGATGTAAGCAAACCCATCAAATAAGTAATCCAAGGTAACAAATGCTCCTATCCTTGATGACATTCACATATCTACGACATAGTCATCTTTCCAAGCAGCCCTAAATGCAACAATCATGATTTAAACCACAACAACAACCTCTTCATTTGTTCTAACTCCAACACTTTCCGAAAGAGTGATTTCATCAAAAGCAATCATTACAGTGCCTGCAAAGTTTTGTGCAAAATGACTAGCCATATTAGTCTCCTGATGCCAGTTCTAAGGCTTGATATTACTGATAGTTTGATGGAGACTCTATTCATGTGTACTCACAACAATGTATGTAACAACACCAAAGGCAACAAAACGTTGTAAGGTTTCTACCACAAGAAGCATTTCCAACTCTCGAAAAAGTAGAAATAGTATAAAAAACACTGTAGCACCAGTTCCTTGAGGCATTGCCCCTTGATGATCAAAGCCTCTTCTGCCAAATAACCTCCCTGCAAAGATTCCAACTTCTTCTAATTCTTAAATATCATCACTAATCTCGCGTTGCGTGTTGTTCCTCGAGAGAAACACCATCCTTATTTTCATGTAGTTTAAACCTGTATCGTCACTATCATCATAAGAAAAAACTTGTTGACCATCCACATCCTCTGTTGATTCACTTTTTCCCTGGGGCTCTGCTTGAGGACCTGAAACTTGTTCACTCTGACCCTTATTTGTTTCCATCAAACTACCACCAAATGTATTCCCATCCACACCATGAGGGACCCTTTCCTCTCTCGCTTCATCACATAGGCTCCCTGTTTGACACCAAGAAATGCTCCACCAATATTGACAATCATTGTGTAATCGAACTCAACCATGCATGTCTCATCAATAGGACCTACTGCTCCTAGAATGCCTAGGTTGTGGTGGAAGAAATCCACTGCCCTTGTCCATTGTGGTTGCCACACGCTCTTCATTCCTCACATTGCAATGGATGAACTCAAATCTATTTCCCAACTCTTTGTGTTTTTCACATCTTCTCTCAGGTCTTGGGCACCATGTGCTGCAAAGAGATGACCTGTTGTCTCTCCAATGTCAATGGTTGCAACAATGATGATTTCCATCTTTCCTTCAAGCCTAATCATATTTAGCTACATATAAACCATGGATTACTACAGTAGAAAAACCCATCTAAATTATCTAAAATCTCAAATCATATGAATCCAAAAGCTTCTATAACTAAAATTAAAACTAAATCTTCTTTATGTGTGGGGAGATTGAGATAAAAACAATATTCAAATTGATACACACCCAAAGGTTTCAATGTTGAAAAAAAATTAAGCGTAGTTTGAGATGAAATCAAAACCGTAGCCTATCTAATATGTTCCTAGAAATTTGCATAGTTTCAAACACTAAAATCAATATTTTAGAACTAAACCTAGTACCTAGAGTTTTAAAAGCATAATTCAAAGCTATAAAGGAAACCAAAATCAAAACTAGACATCTACAGGTTGTCAATCTGAAAATAAAACTAAGCTTAAAATGAAAACAAAATAAAGGAGAATGAGTGGTGTACCAGTGATCATTATCATAGGGGTTCGTCACCATATTCCCATAATCAAACGTCAAAGAATGTCCACTAATAAAGTTGGAATACTCTGTTACAATAAAATAAGATGGTTGAGCCACATCCCGAGTGTTTAAAGAACAGATCGAGGGAGGTAAAAACTCTTTGCCCTTTTTCTGTGAGATCCAAAGATACAGGTTCATAGTCAAGCAAAAGAATAGCTTGAACCAGGTGTGTGCAAACATCGTCAAGACAAATATTGTTACTGTGATTTCCAAACCCTCGGAACTCCACTGATGGCAAATTTACAAGGCTAACTAAAGTCGTCTTACTAATAGTATAGGCATGAGGACCCAACCCTCCCATAGTGTCTGCCACGTTGTCCTTGTAGACGATGCACTATTTCCTCAATGGCTTCATCACCTAGGCTAGGTGTTTGATACTAAGAAATGAGTTTTACAAGCATAAATAAAATTTATGCAAAGGAAACCAAAATCAAAACTATACACCTATAGGTTGCCAATCTGAAATTAAAACTAAGCCCAAATTGAAATCAAAACAAAGGAGAATGAGTGGTGTACCAACGATCATTATCATAGGGGTTTGTCACCTTATTCCCATAATCCACCATCAAAGAATGTCCACTAATAAAGTTAGAATACTTTGTTACAATAAAAAAAGATGGTTGAGCCACATCCCAAGTGTTTAAAGAACAAACTGAGGAAGGTATAAATCTTTGCCCTTTTTCTGCCAGATCCAAGGATACAGGTTCATAGTCAAGCAAAATAATATCATGAACCAGGTGTGTGCAAACATCGTGGAGACAAATCATGTTACTGTGATTTCCAAACCCTAGGAACTCCACTGATGCTAACATTACAAAGCTAACTAAAGTCGTCTTACTAATTGTATAGGCACGAGGACCCAATCCTCCCACAGTGCCTACCACGCTGCCCCTGTAGACGATGCATCGTTTCCTCAATGTTTTCATCGTTTGGGCTACGTGTTCGACACTAATAAATTATCCACCAATATTGACATCCATTGTGAAATTGAACTCAACCATGCATGTCTTAACAATAGGACCTACTCCTCCCAGAAATCCCAAGTTGTTGTGGAAGACATCCACTGCCCTTGTCCACTGTAGCAGCCACATGCTCTTCATTCAACCTGATATGCACCGAGAAAGTTGCAATGTTGAAAACAAAATTAAGCCCAGTTTGAGATTGCAGAACACATGGTGTGGGGCTCTCAAAACTATATCCCTACGCCTACTTCCATGATCACGAACAATTCAATTAAGCATATATACCCGAATATATACTTCCTAACCCGCCATAACTAGGATACATTAGCCAACCCCAAATTGAAAGGAATGGGAACCTGCTGCTACCTCCACTCTGCTTATACTAAACTCTCGGCTCCCCTACTAAACCCTAAAATTTAATAACTTATTGCTAAATTAATTTAGCATGATTGAATGATTAAACATCTTCCAATTGTCTAACATATAATCTAACTGGGCAGAGTGGTGGCAGGTGGACATGAGGGGAGTTCATTTTAGAGGGGAACACCTTACGGCGTAATTAGCAAGTATGATGATTAATGAGAAATGTAGTTATCAAAAGATAGTTTCAATTAAGTCAATGTGGCATTCAATAAGATAAAATGTGAGAGACCAGTGCCTTATAAACAATGCTCAAATAGAGATACAATACTTGCAAAATAAGAAATTGAAACTTCAAGTTACATTATAGGCAATGTTGCAAGACTAGGTTAGTACAAGATGAAAGCACAATATTGAAATATAAGCAACAATATATAACTTGAAAGACGAATAAAACTTGTACTTTGAAGAGATGCTCAAAAAGATAGAACAATATCAAAGTACAATGAGCAAGTAATATAATGCAATAAGTAAAATGAGATGCTGACAAATCAACAAATGCAAGATGAAACAATGTTCGATGAATGAATGCAAGATTAAACTGTGTGCTTCAAATGATCTTGGTTGATTTTAATTTATATGCCTAATCTATGGTGAAGCTTCCCTTCAAATTCTCAAAATTTAGTAAGCATTCAGGTGAACTACAAGAAGGATAGGCCAACGAGGTTCATAGTGTTGATTTGGGGTAGTACCGGATGTGCTCTAGCCATGAAAATTGGTGGAGAGGCTAAATCACATGAGATCTCCAAGGCCCAGAAATGGTTTGGATAGATTGTACCTGGTTTGGGAGATATTAAAATAATTAATATTTTTAATGGAGTTCCTAAGTCTAAACTTAGGAAAAATAAAATATTAATGGGTATTAATATAAAACTAGGTTAGAATGTTCCAAAAGTCATGGATCTAGCCAAACCTAATCTTAGTTGTTGATTAGAGATTTAATCTCGGCCATTGATGGACCAACGAGAAAAGTATAAGAAGAGGCTTGAGGGTCAGTTGGAGAATACACTAGAGTGATCAGTGATTCATTTTGCTAGAGCAGGGTTGCTAAGAAAAGTTGAATCAGTGATCAGTAGAGAGAGGCAGTGAGTACGAGGAAGAGAGGTAGAGACAGTACTAAGAAACCAGCACATAAGTAAAGAGAGCGAGAGCAGCAACCAGTTCAGGCCATGCAGAGCCCAACAGAGACAACGCAGAGGCCGGAGGGACTGCGTCGTCCACGCAGAGGCTACTAGAGTGATGAAAAGGGTCCCATAGGTTGCGCAATGCCTAAGAGGGCTAATGCAAAGGGTCTTGGGGCTGACGCAGGTCAGCAGGAAGCTGACGCAGAGGCCAGAAGGGTTAGCAATGAGCTTCAGAGTTGCCGTAGAGGGTTTCGTGGGACAGGTTTTCTGAATACCTGTTTCTGAATATAGAGGTATTACTATCGTGTATTTATCTTTGTCAGGTGAGCTAGTTAGGCACCCAGTTGTACTCAAGGAAATACTGCGTAATAATAAACCCTCATAATAGTTGCACCAGTTTTCCCGCATTTGGTTTTTCCAAGGACATTTGTCCAAAAATAATGATGTCACTTGTGTGCTTGTTTTTCTTTCAGCTGATGATTTGTAGATGTTGTGACTATATGGTGTTTATTTTAGTGTTTAAATGTTTTAAATGTCTTGTTCAAAATTTACAAGTAGAAGAAATAAACCAACAGAATACAGATTAATTTTCTAATAGATAGACTTAGAAAATTCAACATGGTATCGGAGCGTGGTTGCAGATCACAGGAAAGATAAAGGCATCAACTAAGCAGAGCATTTGTAGTAGAATTAGTTGTCCCAAGTGGAAGTGGTTGATCCTTGTAGAAGTGACAGAGGAAGGGTTGAAGCAGAGGGACTGCGTCATCAGTCTGGTCTAGAGAGAGGCCAACGAAAGGCTAAGGAGGGTAGAGAGAGGCTCAAGCAGAGCCACACAGAGACCAGGAGGGTTGATGCAGTGGTTGACGGAGTTGTCTTTGCCATAGCCAGGATTACGCAGAGCCTAGAGGCTCAGTCTTTAGTTGCTGGGGCGAACTTGGAATATTTGAGCAGTTTGCAGGAGCGAGACTGGTGGGGTACTATGGTCAGAACAATATCTAACAGGGCAAGACCAAGGTAGAGGAAGTTGCTGCCGAGATGGATTTCTAGCCAAGAAATCCTGATCACTGTTGCATTTTCCAGACGATCGAAGAGGGGAAACTTGACGATTGGCAGAAGGATTTCTAGGAGGGAAATCAGGACTAAGAGGGATTCCAAAAGAGAACTTCCAGACAGGAAGTAGAGAGACTCAGGAGGAGTCGAACCAAGAACTTCTAGACGGGAAGTAGAGAGACTCAACAGGATTCAAACGAGAACTTCCAGGCAGTAACTAGAGAGACTCGAAGGAGTCAACAGAGAAGAGCAGAGAGATGGATGTGAATGGGCTAAGGGATCAGGACAGGCTGGACGAAGCGTCCAACTTTGTGGTTTGGAAGGCCAGGATCTTGTCCATTCTAGATATACATCGTATCAAGGGCTTCGCCTTGAGAGTAATGGCTATCCCAGTTGACCCGGTAGATAATGAAAGGTACGAGGAGGAAATGGCTAAGGCAAAGTGCATCATCCTTGATGGGGCCAAGGATCATGTGGTCCAACATATTGCTGAGAAGGAAATGAAAAAGGAGATGTGGGACACTTTGAAGACATTGTACTAGCATACTTCCGTGCAGAGGAAGATGCTCCTTGAGAATCATCTAAGGTCATACCAGATGCAGAAGGGGGAGTAGATAGATCTCTTCCTCAGTTAGTTGAAGGAGATATGGGACCGACTTCCATAGGTGCCACATCGGATCAGGAGTTGATGGTGAGGACCGCACTTAATGCAGTCTCTGAGGAGTGGGAGATATTTGTCCATAGCATACTGGGCAGGGCGAGTCTTCCAAATTGGGAAGAACTGTGGGTGGCTCTTCATTAAGAATATATCAGACAACTAACCAAGATGGGAGGCAACAACAAAGGACTCTGGATAAGGAAGGAAGAGGGAGAGGATGCGGCTCTAGAATTTGCGGGAAAGCAGGAGAAGAGGAAGAAGAAGGAAGTCTCCAAGGGCAAGTGCTTCCATTGTGGGGAACTGGGTCACTATGCAAACCAATTTCTGAGGAAGAAGAGTAAGGGAGAGGCTTCTGACTCTAAGGTAGTGCCAGTGAAGGCAAATAAAGAAGTCGAGGAGGATGATGATTGTGCCATGACTGCTCATGTGCCACTCGAGAAGAAGTGGGGAGACATCGAGCTATAGTCAGACATACAGGCGACGAGGGGAAGGATCCTTGAGGTACCCAACCTCTTGGATTATACCTGGCTATGGGAGCCCTGAAGAGGAGTAGCAAGACTGGAGGATGTAGGTAGAGATGGATGCAGATGAAGCGGCAGAGAGTGCTACAGTGCAAGAGTCCCCAGGAAGTGCGAGGCTAGCAGGCTCCAAAAGTGCGAGAGGCATGGGAGTGTTGTAACGGTGCAGGATGGCACAGAGAGGGTTGTAGTGGTTCGAGATGCAAAGAGTTGTTGCAGCAGCGTAGAGGTCAGTAAAGGGAGAACTTGTTAGAAGCAAAGAGAGCTTCAACATCGAGAGTGTTTCTAGCCTGACAGGGATATCAGAAGTTGGGTGGATCAGTTACTTACTTCTCAGTAACTGAGTTGCAGTGCAGTAGCAGCTAGCAGTAGCACGATGCAGAATGATGAGAGGGGGTTGCAATGCAAATGCAGTGTTGAGAGGATGGACCAGCAATAACACGGATGCAGAGGGAGTTTTCGTATGAATGCAGCAGTGGCAGTGACAGAGCCATGGGTAGTAGTACAGGATGCATTAGTGCAGCGAATGTTGGGTAGGGTGTCCTAGCATCAACGAAGGTATCGGTGCCGGATAATCAAAGTGATACTCAGTAGGGAGTATTACTAGAACATCGTCCTCGCTAAGAGGGAGTGTTGATTTGGGGTAGCATCGAATGTGCTCTAGCCATGAAAATTGGTGGAGAGGCTAAAGCACATGAGATCTCCAAGACCCAAAAATGGTTGGACATATTGCATCCGGTTTGGGAGATAAATTTTTATTTTTACAAGTTTTTTAAAAAATTTAAATAAAATTAGAAAATGCCCTATGAAGGGCTGCATGTCCATAGGACATTTTAGAAAATTCTAGTTATCTGACTGATGTAACACTCTAAAGTCTGCAGGAGGTTCTGGCAACACTCAAGAAAGTGCAATGGGATGTAATGGAGGTTTTTCATCCATTCCCATGCCATTAGTCATAATGGCAACACTAATAGAGTTAGCAGTCATGATATGAGGTTTATGTTCGCATTCGTTGTTAACAGAGGTCTCTTTTCACATTAATTGATAACAGAGGAGAAGTAGCTATGTATTGGTATTCGTGAAAAACGCATATTTTGAAGATATCAGAGATTTAGAAGAAACAAATGACAAAATACAGAATTAACAATGATTGAAGTAGATTATTCTGAGCCTATGAATCTTTCCTGCATTGATTTTTTCAATCCCAACCTTACGGCGGCTGCACCACAAGTTTGCAAGGTATTTTTAACTCTTAGTTTTAATTTTCAACTTTCATTTCCCTGGCCTTTCATTCAGGTCATTGATTTAGGCGGAACTGATTAAAATTATGATGTATGGAATGGTTGATTGATATTTATATAGTCATGTGTAGACTCTGGATTTTTTTTAGATCGTCCATCATGTCATCAATGAAGATTTCTTGGACTAAGTCTTTGAGCAAAGTCGACGGCTTTTCTCCCTTCCTAAGGAGGAGACGATGAACTTGCTGTGGAATGAGAACTATTCAAGGTTACACCCCGTATCAAGCACAATCTCTTAATCTTTCCATTCAGCCCGAAGGTTTGATGTGGATTTGTATCTCCTTATAATTCTATATTGCTCTGCTCAACTCTGCAAAATCAATCCATTGAAGTATTTCACTTCATATTTTTTTCATATATTTGTTTTTCTAGGGTATTGGAAGGGGAGTTATGAAGCTTTTGAAGTGTCGATAAAGGCAAGGGATTTCACGATCCCAATCAATGGCCTTCAACAGGTATGCAATTCAACATTTGAAACGATATTTTTCATACTTTTCGAGCGCTTAAAAATAGATTAAAGTGACAATATTAACATTTTTACATCATAACCACATACTACATTTTCTACTATGGTATCTCCATTTTCCTTAATTTGTAAAATTTTATTCTTTCTTGTCAACCCACCATTAACACAAGATTGTTCAATTATGAGATTACCCCATTAGATGGTGATAACTACACATTGATTCACAAACTTTTTTTTTTCATCTTGTAAATAACTACTACTGTCTACTACATCTTCGAGGAAGTCAAATATTCGAGTACTGATCATCCTACGGCTATGGAAACATTTTCCATCCTACCTTTAAGTGGACATATTCATGACATTACTTTGATGCTCCACATAGATATCTTGGCATCGTATAGTAAGGCCCATAGGGTTCCTTACATTTTCCATGAAGACATCATTACTTTGAAACTCTGATGTTCGACATGGAAATCTTGAGATAGCATAATAAGACCGATAAGGTTATTTCTTTAGGGTTTCTTTTTAGTGAACACTGGTGTATAGGCAGAGTAATCTCTTTATTAATTTGAATTCTTATTTTATAGTAATAAATGAATACATTCTCATTTTATAGTAATAAATGAAGAATTTTTCAATTTAAAGTAAGAAATGAAATAAATTAGTTAAAGAATTTTATCGTGATTAAAAATAGATTAAAGTGATAATATTGACATTTTTACATCATAACCACATTTTCTGTTGTATCTTCATTTTCTTTCCTAATTTACAAATTTTTCTTTCATTCTTGTCAACCAACCATTCAGACAAGATTGTTCAATTTTGACAACCATTCAGACAAGATTGTTCAATTATGAAATTACCCCATTACATGGTGGTAACTAGGCTTAGTGATTCGAACTTTTTTTATATTCTTGTAAATAACTACTACCATCTATTTTCTATTTTTAGATGATTCCGTGACTGACAACCATAATGCTTACAAAGCCTAACATTGTTTCCATTTGAACTTACTGTAATCACGCTTCCCTTTTTCTTTATTAACTCTCTAGTTTTTGAAAACATAAAAATTAATGCTATAAAAAAAATTGAGAAATAATAATTGTGCCTCCCATAAAATTATGTATAGTTTTGAACCGAGGATAAGTGTTAAAATGAAACTCAAGGACTCTATTAATAACCACACAATCGAAGGTTCATCTGGGCTACAACTTAATTTTCTTTTTCCGGTTGGTCTTTACAAAAGATATAGAATGCCAATAGCTATCCATACAATTACTATTGTGTCTCCCACTTCATTCTCTCCATTCGGCATCTAGGAAATAAGTTGTGCATTGGGGTGTCCATGTAGCTGATGCTATGAAGGGTTTTTAAGGAGATGTTGAAATCATAGAAAAATTAAACGACATTGTTAATGAAAAGAAACCATATTATTAGAAAAATACATCAACGAAGAGAACCACAATATTAGAAAAAGATATCAACCAAACTTGAATTCATTGTAAAGACCAGATTTGAAAACCATTCTTAAACCAAAAACATGACCAACCAAGCCATACAACAACAACACTGGAGATGTGTATTACATATTACAATATTTCCCTATTAGATATGGAAAACATTCCTTTTAATTACATAAATTTTTGAATCTATAGAGCTTGAAGTTTTTAATGGAGATGAAATTTTATTCATAGTGTTCTTTGATTGACCAATTTAAGAGAAAAGTTTAATTCCCTTGGTTGTTGAAGGTATATATTTGTTTTTTTGGTTTGCTTTAAATTGTTTCAACCTAAACAGAACACATAGTATAAATTAGAAACAAATGAAAACTTTAAAAACTTTTTCCATTGTGCAAATAGACTTATATTTTCATTGATGTAAATTCAAATGCTTTGGAAGATTATCTAATGAATAGACGAAGCATATGTTTAACTTTTTTTAATAAAATTTGAGAAAAATATTTGCCTATTTACTAAATTCTATTAAAATTTTATAGTGTTTTAATGTAGCCACTTCTTAAATTTTAAATATTTAGAAGGACACCATTCATTTTGGATTTTTTTTTAATATAAATAGTTTATTTAATATACACTTGTTAATAGAAGTATAATTTTTTTTATAACTTTTCATCTTTGAAGAGTTAAATAAATATATGTCCTTCCAAATAAAATTAAAACCAGCTCTTCAAATTTGATCATCGCACAATACCTATACAGGCTCTCTCCATGGTGTTTCTTTAATTCAACCCATGCACCAATGGTGATTTATATACACAGCCTCTGAGTTAGCTTGAGCAATTGCACAAAAACCTCTATTGTTCACCTTCTCTGTGTAATGTTCAGCAGTAGCCTAAGCTAAACCATTTTTAAACAGAAGTCAACTCCTTCAAATTCGTTCCCCCAAAGGCATCATATTCGCCAATCACTTTCTCGCCTAATCACAACTTGCTCAAACATAAATAAGTTCTCTTAAAAAAAAAGTGTCTAGTTCGGCTTGCAGGTTGGATAACGCTTCTATAATCCGACTCCTTCTCATAGTATTGCAGTCAACACACTCTTTCTAACAATACATAATGAAAGATCTACACACAAGAATTAAATAAGCCACACAGAAGTCTTCGCACAACTCTCTTACATTTAACTCTCTTACATATTTAATATACAATAAATTAAAGATTTACGACTCTCTCATTGTTTGGGCATTCCCTTGAGGGAGTTATGCCTATATGGGTTCTGATACTAACAAAAAAAATAGAGGTGTATACATTGGATACAGATTATTCACAAATTTATTTGTATATTCCATTCAAAAGCCAAATTACAACCCACATAAATAGTGCCCATAAGATTTATCAGATTTCAAACAAGGAGAACGTTGCTGAGAAAATCTCTCAACAAAACTCCAACAACTAACAACCCAATCCTATCTATGTACTAATGTAAGCATTATTTCAAGTAATCTTAATCTTATTTTGACTTTTCAATATTAAAAAGTTAAAATAAATTATTCTTTTGATATGAAAATGAAAAATAATTTAAAATCTCAATTATACCTAGCATATCACACTTCCCAATATGTAGTCGTGGTTACAAACTAGAAGTCCAGTGACAACATATATAACATTGGTTCACTAGTATAATAATCTCTATCATAATCATATGTATGGAATTTAATAGGACCATTTACTCACACTATATATAAGAATAATGGAAGAAATTCAATTCAACCTTTCATTTATAGTCCATATACAAATCATACCGAGGGAATTCATTTATTTACTTTTTCATCTCTTGGACACTATTCCTTAGATACAGTGAAAATGCTTTTCTTCTTATAGGGTAATTGGTTCAATTGTTCAGACAATTGCATCGAGTTTTTTAAATGAAAGAAAAATATAATATTATTTTATGCATATCACTACAATGTCCAATTAAAACAAACAAAAAAACAAAACCAACTATTTAAAACCTCCAACAACATAATTTCTCATAAACGTAAATATAATTTAGAAGAATCTTTGGCCATAAGAATTATAAGCTCAATCATTGGTAGACAAGACAAAAAAATAGTTACTTTCCTAAAAAAACAAAAAAACAAAACAAAAAGAATATTAAAATTGAATATTACTTACCAATGTTGAATTTCTTATAATAAGGAATCAAACCTACATTGAATCAATTTTGATCCCTAATGTTATTTGTCATGCCTTCATATTAAGTAAACATACAGAGGACATGTCGGTAATATTCATAAATCTAGGCAAGTAGAGTAAATAGTATATACAAGCAAACATAATAGGAAATAAATACAAGCAGCTAGACTAGGCAATGAGAATATCTAGGTCCAGCCATAGAAGATTTTTAGGTACTCTTTAAAACTATTTCTCCTCTATAAGTAGCAAAAAAATTCACCAAAACCAAAGCATTTTATCTTCAATTCCCACTACTAAAACGTAATTTTGATAAATAAATAATACATAAATACATAAGCTCCATAACAATAAGATTATATTGTAAAAAATAAATAATTTTCTTTTTAAACTATATTAAGAAAATTGTAACATTCTTTTTATTTTTTATTTTTGTGAGAAAACCTATAACAATAATGCTATATAAAACCTATTATTAAAATTTCATTTATACTCTGCTAAAAATAAATAAAAAAACAATTTCTATTTCAAAATTAACTAATAATTTTTTACTTTAATTTTTGTTTACTCGTTAAATAATTTTATGTCTTTTCGTAGGAAAATAAAAGAAAAAGAATGAGAAGAAAAACGAAGAATATAACAAATTAAACCATTGCTCTCATTCATTGTTAGACCATAGAAAGGAAATAAAGCTGAATATAAATTTAAAAAAAAAGAAGAAGCTAATTTGGTAATGGTGAAAAAAGAATCCAAATTATAAAAAATTATGACATGAGGCTTAGTTGCATTTTAAAGTGGACAGGGATTCAACCAATAAAACCCCAAGTACTAAAGATTATCCATATGAGGTTTAGTTGCATGTTAAAGTGGACACGGATTTCCGCTGGTTAAAAAAAGAGAAATGAGAAAATATTGTTAGAGTTCAGGGTATTAATTAATATTTTAAAAGTTTTTTAAGTCCAAATTAAATAATTTGAATATTTGTTTGAATTTAGATTTTTGTGATCTATATTGATTTTGATAAATTTTTTCGGATTAATCACATTATAAGTTGTTGACTGACTTTTCGAACCATCTAATGTGGTTCATCCTTTGTCCATTAGATGGTTTCAAACTTTGACCAACAACTTATAATGTGATTAATCCGAAAGACTTTATAAAAAAAAATGAGAAATGGTTGTATTTAAAATAGACATGGACACGAATTCAAGGTCATTGGATTTAGTGAAAAAGATGACATGGTGTGCATACACTTTCAATAAAATTATTGTTATATACTTGCCTTAGGTAGTGTAAAGAATTAGGTTTTGCAATGACTATTTAATAATTTATATTTGACTAAAAATTTAAATTTTTGAAACAGTCTATAGTTTTTATTATCAGTGCTAGTTTGACAGCTAAGTTATGATAGGTTTTCCCACCTATTGAAAACAACAACATCTTATTTTGTAATCGATTACTAGGTTTTCCCACCTATTGAAAACAACAACATCTTATTTTGTAATCGATTACTTCTTTCAGTTAGTGACTGCACATCTTATCGCTTCAACTTCTTATTGATTACTTAGTATATATACTTTAGATTTTGTTCACTTCAACTTCCCATTGATTACTGAGTATATATACTTCTTTAGATTTTGTTCACTTCAACTTCTCATTGATTATTAAGTATATATACTTTAGATTTTGTTAGACAACACACTATCATTCTTCCATGAATTATACTCTTAAATGACATCCATCATTTTTATTTCTTTTTTTCATGAATTACACAATGACGTTCATCAATTTTTATTTCTGGTTTGATTTTCGATACAAATTTATTAGAACGTACTCGACAAGATATCATAATATCATAAATCCATGATAGAGCAGAAGTAAATACTGATATGGGGTATTATTTTAAAGTGGACAATTTATTTCACAACCATCTAAATTCAATTAAGATAGATTGTACTTGTTTAATGTGACAACAATATTAATTGTGATGTAATATCTTTCATTTCATGAGAACAGATGGCCATCTACATTGCAAGGGGAGATGAATGTTTCATTGGACCTCAACTTGAAAATTTGCTATGGAAATTTGAAATGAAAATCCAGACTATTTATGTTTATTGTTATCCTAGGTGGGATTATTAGTGATAGAATAGAAGTAAATGTTGGTGTTGGGTGGTTGAAATTTTATTTCATTGTTTGTAACCGCTCAATTTCATGATCCATTTTAGACTAGACTTGGGTTACAATTAATGGCTGCACCTGCAAGTTAAATGAAGCTCTAGTCAAACTACCAAATTATAACCAATTGTTTGGTTTTCATGCTAATTTATTGTCATTCAAGATATGGATAGCCAAATTAGAATCAATTCTTAAACTTTTCTTTTAATTTATGGTGCATTAAAAATATCATTAAATCTTAAGTCAATCAACTTTACAAAGATTAAATATTAAGGGATACATAAATGCAAGTTATATAAAACATTAAATTCTATTAATATTTACTTTTTGATCATATTAATAAAAATAATAATAAATATTTAATATTTGTTTTTAGTCATATCAATATTAATAATAAAAATATTTTTAATTTATCTTATTTTAAGTTGAAAATTTTATGTAAATTTTTATCATATAATCTTCAATTCATTGAAAATTCTATTAAATTCTATTTAAAATGTTTAGGCTGAAAATATATATATATATATATATATATATATATATAATTTGTAATTAAAATTGATATTTTTCTTTAAAATATTTTAAAGAAAAACAATACAAACTATTTTTATTTTATGCTATGTCCATTCATATAATAATTGTGAATTAGGTATTATATATTGAAAAATTTAGAGAATTAAATTTTACTATTTATTTATTTTGTTTTATGTCTGACATTTCTACAACATATTTTAAATATCATTTGGGATAGTTATTATTGAGAGTGAAAACATTGCATATTCAATAATTTGGTGAACAAAGCTTTACTATTCATTTACTTTGTTTTATATGTGATATTTGTTCAAAAATCAATCATCCATCTATCAAATTGCAATGTTAGTTATAATATTTAAACTCAACTTCAGGGAATAGCTACTATGTAGCACTTGTTTTTTGCACTAGATAATGCATTAGATTTTTGGATCAAATCAATATTTTGGATTTGACCAAAAGAATTTGCAAAATTTAAGAAGTTTAACTTTAGAAATTGAAATTTATTATTTTTTTAAAGAAAAATATTTATTAGCAATCTAATTGGCTATCAAATTCGACATTTTATTGCAGATTGTTTTGAAATCTAGTCATACATTTATACTGGATTGTTGCATCATTTTCTACTCATCAACCAATTTAGTTATGTCCAAGTCAATCTCACATTTAAACTTAAATTAGAATATGATTAATAAAAACTTACTACATAATATGATTAATAAAAATTTAACATCAAAACATGAACAGCTAATTTCTAATGGCTATGCTGCATCCTTATTATTTATTCTTTCTGATCAATAGATTTCTCAACTTGTCTTGAAGATGAACCACATTAGTTAGTTAATCAGAATATGATTAATAAAAACTTACGACATAATATGATTAATAAAAACTTAAGAGCATCAAAACACAAACAGCTAATTTCTAGTGGCTATGTTGCATCTTTACTATTTCTTCTTTCTGATCAATGGATTTCTCATCTTGTTATGAAAATGAACCACATTAGTTAGTTTGAAATGTCGATCAAATTTTAACAATGTGATTAATCCGAAAAACATATCTCAACATCAAAACAATCAATTTATTTTATATTAAAAAATAAGAAACAAACGCAAAAACTCGTCCGGTAAATTACGCTCGCCCAAATAAATTGAAGGACGAGAAAAACAGTGGGCTTTCCAGACATGTAACAGATTATATATGTAAAAATTGAAAGACATTAAAGAGAGGTGGGCTTTTAATACGTCAATGTACTCATGGTTGAGCAGAAAGGGCAACCGTCATTCACACGATGATCAGTGCATAGTATTTATTAAGATTGAGTTATTATATTTTATTTTATATTTATTAAAAGTGTATATCTCAATGTAAGTCACAGTAAATGTATTGTAAACCGGAAATTTTTTGAAATCACAAGTTTGATGGGTAACTCATTCACAATCAAAGTGTCATGGGATTTTTAGGATGCAGAATTTATATATCCAATCAAAAAACCAGTTTAAATAACACAAACTAAAATTTCACCTCAAGTTTTTTTAAAAGTTTAAAAAGTCCCACTAAAGACAACTCCTATCTAAATTAGGGTAAATAAAGCATTAGAGTTTTTCTCAAAAAATTATAAGTTAAATGACTTTAATTTAAAATAAAAAAATTATAAATATTATTTTATTTTATATGAACTTAAAATCATGGTTGATTTTATTAATATTGTATATTTATTAATGAATTTAATATAAAATTAACTTATTTCTTCCATCTATGAGGTTTTTTATTACATTAAATCTAGAGTTATGTTTAAATTTCCAAAAGCTTATCATTACTTTGATGGGTGGTTAGTCTCATGTTAGTCATTAGTAAATTTCCAAACTCTTACCTTACATTGATGGGTGGTTAGTCTCATGTTTCACGGTGGCAGTTAGTCCATGTAATTGATTTCCAATGAGGTGAATGTAACAATTACTCCAACACCTCTAGTCAAACACAACTATAGAATCTAACTCAAGCCAAGATTCTGATACCATATATTACTCACCATATAAAAGCAACATCAACTATATAGCAATGGAGGAAGCTCAATATAGATTAAAAATAACTACGTCAACTAAGAAAATACAAATAACTATTAACACTAACTTGAATTCAATGATTTTACTTTAATTTTAGTTATATTTAAAGTAAGCAGTAGAGATTAGCTACTATGTAGCACTTGTTGCAATTCGTATGAGGTTTTCATTTGTTTTTTTGTTATGTCATGAAGTCAATGGATTATAATATTCACCTAGTCTAACTAGAAAGTTATGGAAATTCCGGTCATATTTAGAGAAAATCCGGAAGGATTTTTGTAAATCCGGCAAGGCTTCAAAATTTTAGGTGTCCTAAACTTTTGATGGTGTTGAATCCATTTCCACCATTAAAAACACAATTCAAACACTGCCTTTACAAGATTTTTTGAAATTTTTTGCCCTGATTCCAACCACTTTTGACGGTCTAAGCAATTCCTCTGTCTCATTGGACAACTCCTATAATATTTCCTTATTATGATATCTACGTGTAATAGCATGTATTTTTTTAAAGGGCATTGATTTTCATAAATGTAATCCGTTTTGAAGCTTCTTTTGTGACATATCATTTTAGACATTCAATTTTTTTTTAAATATATTATAAAACTATAATCTAATTAATTTTCTCACAAATATATTAAAGTTCTTATATTTCTTTTATGAGATACTTAAATTCTTAGAAATCTATTATAAAACTACAATCTAATTAATTTCCATATAAAATGAAAAGTATATTATTATTAAATATTTTTCTATTAATCTTTATTATTATTAAATATTTTTCTATTAATCTTTCTTGCTTGTGATTAATGTTTCGTGTAACATTTTCAAATTTTTATAAAAATAGGTTGACAAATTACTAAGAAATTTATTGAGCAACAACTTAATTTTATTTTAATAAAATTGAAAATATATTGTTGTTTGGTATTTTTATAACATGTGCTCCATGTGACATAATTAAACTTTTATCTATAAATTATTTAATAATATATATAAATATAAACATAAATATAAATGTAATAATTTGTAATTATGAAATGGGAACTTTATTTTTACTAATATTCTCATCTTAAAAGTTGAATTCACACCAACTTTGAATGCCCTTATTGTGCAAACATATTGTTTACTTGTTTCAAAGTTGCAAAACTAATTTTTATATTCATAACCATGAATATAAAAACAACAGTGATATAAAACAAATGACCACCATCAAATGTTTGACCGATTGTACCTCCGGGAGACAGTAAAACTAATTTTTATATTCATAATCATGAACCTAAAAACAACAGTGATATAAAACAAATGACCACCATCAATTTTTTTTATGGATTGTACCTCCGGCAGACGGCAAAGATGGATTGAGTAGAATCCCTCTGGGATACAGATCCGGAGAGCCCACAATATTTAACATTTTCTTTTAAGAATGTCGCAGTAGCTCGACTTTTCCCATTCCCATCTGAAAAAGGACAAACAAAGAGACTGATATATTTTTAATTGAGAAAACAGAACGATTAGGGGAGAGATGTCTAATGTTGTGTAGGGACCAGTAATTGATATAGTACTGGTCCCACCAAACCACCGGTTATTGAGACTTTTGCAACCAATATTTAACCAAAGATAAATAACATTAAGTATAAATAAGTATTAATTTATGTCCAAAATTTCCAAATACATTGACTGGGCCCACAACTGTCCATAAATAATATCTTAATACTTAAGAATGTAAACCATATTGACCCAACTAGAAAACAGATAAAACCATAAATGCTTCCAAAATGGTCTATTCCAGAAGTACAAAGTAGCAGTCACTTCAACCCCCACTCATCAAAACTGAAGCTTTGTATCCCAAATAAATATCCATACCTGCACATAATAAAAGGGAATGTATGTCAGCCATAACTGCTATGTTGTTCAACAACTAAACCCCCTATGTTCAATAAATGACACCCAACTCAATAACATTTAAACCCACTTTGTTCAATAAATGACACTCAACCCAATAACTGCAATAAATGACACCCAACTCATTCTATTTCTCATTAAAACAAATCAAAGCACATGGATCAACAAATAACAAATTCCCAACCATTAGATCACATCAAATTAAATCCAGACCACACATTCAAAATGAAGCCATTGCAATCCATGTCCATCCATGTCCACAAATTAAATTCAAGTGCCAAAAACTATAAAAGAAGTTCAACCATTGTTGAATTTGCATGTTATGCTTTCAAACTATTTAGCAACCTTGAAGACAAAACATCACAAAACAATTACGAGTATATCCAGATTAGTTATATCAATTACAACACATTTTTCTTACAGTTCTGTTTTCATTTATAAGAGTTTCAGTTCTTACAGATTCAGTTTCACTTTCATGAAAATCAACACACAGCCTACAGTTCTATTTCAGAGTTCACCTTCTTATAGATTCGGTTTCACTTTCATGAAAATAAACACACAACCTATAGTTCTATTTCACAATTCACCTAATTCTATTTCTATGTTCAGACTTATAGACGTATTGATGTGCCCCGCAAGATTTTATTTGCTTGGTGTGCTCGGCAAGAAAATATAGACATCATGCAAAAATATGTAGGAACATGATGATCAACTTAATTTTAAATTTGGACTAATTCTGTGAGCTACTATCCAGAGATAGATAGGTTAGAAGACTTGCGAATAACGGATTCCTGCCACAATTTAGTGCAGTGCTTCAGTAACATCGACTCTATTCAAATGACCTGTTGTTATATCCTATGTTACTATAACCTGCAGTTACATTCTCTGTTCCTAAAACCTAGAGTTACCAGGGTTTAAGTTAGTGGGTGAAATTCATTAACAGGTAGGTTAATATTGAAATCTACTTTAACATGACCTGTGAACAAGAACCAAAAATGCAACCCATGGACCATCATTTTACAAAAGACTGCAGTTACTGCCATCATCTCAGCTCGCAATTCCACTTAAAAGTCTACCATATGCTAACCCCCAATTAATGGGTCAAAATGTAAGTCTAAAATTTCATTACAGCTGCCATGAGAACTAATTCCTAAGAGAGATTACTTAAAAAGCATAATCAAATTACTACTACTTAGCAAGATCCCATAAATATGTCGATCAAGAAAATAAAATTGAAGTTACTAGGAAAATCTCGGGGCTCGTTTCTGTAACCGAAAACCTTGTATGAGGCCAACAATAAACATCATCAAGACTAATGCTAGCATAAACAAGACCTGCAAAATAAATTGAAGAAAAGGTTGAAAGGAGAAAAGGAAAAGGGTTTTAGATCATTCTTGAAATATGATCAGAAAGTAAACAAAACAATGTAAAAGGAAGAAAATAACATAAACAAATGAACAAGAAGCAGTCGAAGGGCCCTATTGGAAGGTTGTTGGACACAAGGGGAAACCTATCAGAATGAAGGACCACAAAGAAGGCACAACTAGCCTCAAACTATTGCAAATATGGCAAACTGCACCCTCATTCTGATTTGATATATGAGGTCAATAATTACTCAAAACTTTACAAATTGATAATATGCTTTCCTGATTTAAGAAAAAGGCATGGCCTCTCTTATATATGTAGACAAGATGCAAATAAGAGTTGTAGTTGAAATGAATGTTTACATGACTAGAAACTTCAACCGTAAGTGACATGAGGAAAAAATTTGTTATGGTGGAAAAGTTGTGATCAAGAGTGCTTCAGGGGGTCTCAAGTTGGAGCCTTGGTCAAATTAAATACCATGCTTGGTTTGGCCAATGGTAACTCCTTTATAGCTAGAGATCCATTTTTTGAGAAGTGCATCCTTACAGAAAACAACAAAACTATATTTTAAGTAGTCAAACCGAACAAGAGCTCTGTTGGGAAATGCATAACAAAACCAATCGATACAGTCATGGTATTTTAAGTGTAAAGACAAGTTATCAAAACAATATTCACTGATAATTTTGAAGACATACAACAAAATGATTCTGTATATTTGATTTTTCAAGGATACTAACATACATGTTGATAATTTCCTGTAATAAAGCAGAAGTATTTTTGCCTTGTATGAAAGCATAATTTACAAATATTCTAATGTCTAAATGCATGCAATAATTTTACAAGTTGTTGCATCTATGGAAAAAGGTAGTTATGTTGCTCGTACAAGGAGAAGTGGCAGGAGAGTGACAAGGGGTGCGCAGCTGCGATGCACATCGTCTGATGAGGACAAGACAACTGATGTCAATGTCAACAATTCCCCAATGAACATTGTTGAGGATGACCATGTGACGAAAGCTGATGTTAACACACCATCAACCACAAAACCACCGTCAACAACAATTCAAGGGGCAAGTTCAACTAAAAAGATTAGTGCTATAAGAGGATGGACAAAAGGAAAAATGTTAGTTGCAATTGACGACATAGAGTTTAATGGATACTCAGTTCGGGCATCTGCAAAAAGAAAAATGGGATTCCTCCCTCATCAATACATTAATGGATAAATGGACTAATTCATACAAAACGTAGAGGGCCTCTTACAGTTATGACTAAGGAGGAGGAGGCCGAGGTGGTTGAGTGGTGTAAACAGATGGCCCAATTGGGACATGGGCTACAGTTGATACAACTCAAATCCACAGTTTCCCAAATCTGTCAAGGGAGGCCAAACCCATTCAAAGTTGGGTTTCCTAGTAAATCATGGTGGTTTGGGTTTAATAAAAGGCATCCAGAACTTGTATTGCGTACTGCTGAGGGTCTTGACAGAGACAGAGCATTAAATTTGCGCCCTGCAGTTGTGCAAAATTTCTATGACACACTTTCTAGTGCTTACGATAAACATTCTTATGGAGCAGACCATATATGGAACTATGATGAAACAGGTTTACAGGCAGGGAGGAATTGTGGCATGCGGCTAATTGCCAAGCGAGGGAGCCGAAATGTTCCAAATATTTTACTGAAGAGTAGGGAGTGGATAACTATTTTATGTTGTGTCAATGCAATTGGTACTTCAATCCCAAGATTTTATCTATTCAAAGGTAAAAATCAACTGAAAAACTATATACAGAACTGTGAACCAGGTGCATGCATGGCTGCACATCCCCATGCATGGATGACTAAAGAACTATTTTTAAGTTCGCTTTTTCACTTTGTTGCATCAGTACCAGGTGGTGTCTTGCCTAATATCAAACACCTATTGATATCAGATGGCCATGGGAGCCACATGGCTATACAAACAATTGAGGAAGCAAACAATTTAGGCATCGACTTGTTGACATTGCCTGCTCATACCACTCACAGACTGCAACCATTTGATGTTAGTGTGTTTGGCCCTTTCAAGAACTATTTCAGGTCGGAGCACGCTGCATGGATGGCAAAGAATCCAGGGGTTGAGGTGAAAAGGTTCGAGCTAGCAGAGCTTGCAAGTAAAGCTTTTAAAAGGGCTTTGACACCATCAAATATCAAGGCTAGCTTTAGGAGGACAGGAATCTGGCCATTGAATTATGATGCTCTTATGCATGATAATAGTTGTAGCCAAGTGTTTCATGTGGATGGTCAGAAAGAAGGGAACACCCAAACAGGTTTTGAAGTGCAAGAAGTAGATGGCAAAGATGATGTTGTTGCAGCTGGTAATATGATTTCCCTCTCTTAAGGACACTTATATGATGAAGATGATGAAACTGTATGTGAAACACAATATAACCATGAAAAAATTTGCAGTTACATGGAGATCGTTCCACCAACTCAAGAACATGAAACTCCTGTTGCTGATATTGTTAATGACATTGTTGAACATGTAGTTGACAACGACCAATTGACATTGCCAAGCCAAGTAACCCCACATTCATGGCTAGCAGAAGAAATGATTAATATGAATGCACATAGTGTCTTACCAACCAATGATTAATATGAATGCACATAGTGTCTCAGCAACCAATGAACAAAGCATGAACATGCCCTCACAACCAGTAGAATTAAATAGTGAAATTGTTCATTTTTTTGTGGACAATAGATCAATGGAAGAAGATGAAGCACATAATGAGGCATCAAATGAAGATAATGATATAGTTCAATCAGTTCCATCAGATACTGAAAGGGAAGTACCAAGCAATGACATGCAGGTGGGAGGGGTGGAGAAAACACTTGGCTAGTTCCTAAAGCTACCAGTAGAGAGAGTATCAATGAAAAAAAGCAAGGTGCATCGGGTAGTCTTCGTCTGGGCCGAAGCTCACAGTTACTCACCTCAGAGGACTATATAAACTTGTTAGTTGAGTCTGAAAAAAAAGAAATTTGAAATGCAAGAATTAAAACAGAAAAATAAGGATCTAGTCAAGGAGAAGAAGGCAACAAGGATTGTTGCAGCGCAACGTCGAGCAGATGAAAGGATTGCAAGAGATAAAGCAAGGCAAGTTAAGGACCAACAAAAACAAATGGCAAGATAGGAAAAAAAGGAAAAGAAAGGCACAACAAATGCTTGAAAAGGAACAAGGGATGATCAATATGGTTGACAATGATACAAGAATAACTGATGAAACCAGGATTATTTCAAACTCATTGGGCTCCATTGCAGATAATACACCATTATTCCAAGATCTCATAAACATTCAAGTGCCTCACTTCCAAACTAAGGGTTTACCCACTTGCCTTATTCCTACCAGAGTTGGTGTCAATTCTATGTATGCTCATTACACACCCCCACTTAATGCAGGGGTCAGTAGTGCAAATGTGAGGTATGGGTACTCAATACCTCCATGGTTGCAAGCTGCAAATTGGACTCAATCATATGGCAACAATCAACCATTTCCTAATCAACCCTTGACAAGTAGGCCGACCTACCTGGCGCAAGAAGGTAACTCGGGGAGTTTTGGCACTCAAGATTCTCAAGGCCATAAAGAATAGGGGTGTCATATGTTTTTGGTTGTAACCACATTATGATGTGGATTTTGAATGGATTGTATCTTTTTCTTGTCATAGAAACATTTTGGCTTACAACCTAGGTTGTTTTATTTCATAATGTGTGCGACAGTGTAGCCAAAATCCATTTTAGAAGGAACATCTATAGTCTATTATAATGTAGAAATCTTACAACGTAGGTTGCTTTATTGCTTTGAAACGCTAACAATATTATGGTTCTATGCATTCACTACATTGAAAAGCCAACAGTAGCTTGGTTGGTTGTAAAGCAGTTTTGTTTGCGAGCTAAGCATAAATGTTTATAAAAAATTGATTAATAACATTGAAAGACTATTTATTACAGTGGAAGAAATGCTTTAACCTAGGTTGTTTCATTGCTTTGAAACACTAACAACATTATGGTTCTATGCATTCACTACATTGAAAAGCCAACAACATCTTGGTTGGTTGTAAAGCAGTTTTGTTTGCGAGCTAAGCACAAATGTTTATAAAGAATTGATTAATAACATTGAAAGACTATTTATTACAGTGGAAGAAATATAGTTTGTCTTGGTTAAAAATATAAACAAGGATCAAGTCCTGACCTGCCTATCTATTGCAGTGGTGAGAGAAAAAGGGGAAATAGCAGGGACCAAATGAGAGGAAAGTTTTGCAAATAAGGAAGAGGAGGTTTCTTTGCATAATACATCAAAAGCCATAGGATAACTAATAGAGCTATGACAAATAAATGCAAGCATCGATTGAAAATGAATTTGAAAAGGAAGAGGAATAATAAATTCACCATCTAGAACCAAGAGAATGAGAGGGAGGATATATGGATGTGATCCTTCATACACCTGGGTAGTGCCATGGTCCACTGCAACAACATCAAGAGAAACTGAAAAGGAAGCTAGGGGTGACGATGCCTGAGAGTAGGATGATGCCTGAATTGCTTCGGATCTAGCAGTTCTTTTAGATGATGAGGAAGTAATCATCAACAAGAAGAAACCATCTAGTTAGGTTCCATGTCTCATATCCTGCTAGGTCCCTTACTATAATTTGACCTCTGCCCCGACAAAAGACAGATTAAAGAGGACAAATACCTACTGAACTGCTTGGGATCTATCAATTTTTCAAATGATGAGGAAAGTTGAAGCAATCATCCACATCCACACAATCTCAAAATCACTAATCGACATGCTTACTAAGTTCAGTCACATCCACAAGCCTCTCTTCAAGACGATGGTGTGGAAGGAAAAGTAAATTTTAGCAACCCTCAACTGAAAGTAGCTAATTTAGAAACTAAAAGCCATGCACAAAAGTCACCTTTCTGTTAATTTTAGATCTAACTTCTATAAGAATCCTTATCTACTTTAATAATCCAACAATTTTATAAGGAACAATGAAAAGTAAGGAAGGATATATTATGCAAGAGTTAATATTCCCGAAGAGTAGCTAGAACATGTTGTGTTATATGAAAAATACAAATCAGAATGTTAATGTAATGTTTTGCAATGAGATGAGATGCAAACATGCAATGCTCAAATAAGAAAGACAAAAGAGAAACCAATGAAGTCTACCACCCAATGGATGCAAACATAATAGTTAGCCTTGAAACCAATGGCTCAAAAAATACACCAACCTCTAAAATATTTAAGTGAGATGATATCAGTCCACAAAAGATGCTACAATGATAACTTAGATACTTATTCCCCTTTTGAAATTGTTATGTCAATTCATATTATGTCTTGGGGTTTCTTTTTTCCACTGCAAAGATGAACAATATTTCACAAAATAAATCACTTAATACTTCACCATTAGCTTCAAAATGATGCTCCCAAGACTGATAAGTGATTTTTTATGGCTATTAAACCTTAGCAAATTGATTTCTTCCTACTAAAACAAGTACACCAGATCTCGAAAAGCATACTTCAAATATCTGAAAACATATACCAGACCTTAGAAAAACACTTCGAAAGTCACCAACAGAAAAACATATGACTTTATTAGCCTCTTATGGTCAATGTGCAATGGTCTTAGGCTTATTATTATTGTCTTATGGTATTTATTAAGTCACAGTAGCAGTATGCTTCAGATCTAATTATTCATTGCAGTCAAGAAGGATGATAGAAAGCAAAACTTAAAGGCTTAACAACCCTTCTTAAATAACTGATATGACAGCTTTGGTACTAAAATTACAACAGTGAGGCTTAAGGGATAGCGACAAGGGAAAGAGGATGATACAAGCAACTTTAAGGCGAGAAGGAGGCAGCATGGAGGGAATGAAGGTTGTTGCAAGGCTGAGGCAAGGCTACGATAGGGTTGAAGGCAACAATAGGCAGAAGGAGGAAGGGACAGCGGCAAGGAGATGGAGGAAGAAGAAAGGTAGGGGCTGAAGCAGAGGGAAGGGAAGCTGCTACAGGCAGCGGAGAAGAGGAGGTAAGCCGCTGAAAAGAGGAGCAGCAGAAGGCTTGAGTGGATGAGGTGTCAAGGAGCTTTTAGGGGTTGTTTCAAGGCTTAAAAAATTTAGAATTTTGCCCAAAAAAAATTGAATTTCGAACTGAGATATTTTTGCCTTCAATCGTTCTCCAACAATTATTATCAAAACCCTAGATATGAATGCTTCAAGGAAAGATCTAACCGGTTTTAACCCTGCAAACAAAACCCTAAAACCCTAACCTACAAAACCCTAAACCCTCAAAACAAAACCCCTAACCTACAAAACCCAAAACCTGCCTGAAACTCCAAGTGCAAATTTAACAAAAATTCCAATAAACAAGGTGAGGTGTTGAAAAACACATCAGCAATCGCTGGTAGGATTAAAATCCTACCGGATAGAAGCCATGTCCAAGTCCAGAGCTCGCCACACCTTTGCCAGACCTTCTCCAGAGCTCACCACACCTGCAACAAATTGGAAATTAGCAAATGGAGAAACAGAAAAACCAAACAAAAACGAAAAAAACCTGCAATTACCTGTAAATGCAACCTTCGACCTTGACCTGGCTAAAATTGCTACTGGCTCCTCCCCAAACAATAAGTTGCGTGAATTAAACAACCACCAAGGAAACCCTAAATCATCGACGGTCCAGAATGAACAACAATTGCAGGCAGAAAACCACAAGAACAACAAAAACTCTGTTCCAACCATGGATGTGTGCAAGCAAACAATGGTGGACATCATCTCAACCATGGCGGACGAATTGTGCAGGTAATGGAGCCGTCTCGCGCCATCGTTGGCAGAGGGCTTCGCCCAAACACCGAACCTGAACAGAAAAACAAGAGGCAAACCACACATAGTGGCAAATAGGCGGAAACAACCGGGCAGAAGGTCGGCAAACGAGTTTTGAAGGGGTGACACGCTACACAACACGTGGCAGTCCATGTTGGACACGTGTCGTACAAGGTCATTTGTTGTTCACATGGGTTTAGGCGAGATGGAGGGGACGACGCACAGGTAATGGCGTCCCTCCCCTATGTGTGCATGGAAGTGGCCAAGATTCACGAGGTCGTTGCTGCCCCAGTCTACGGTGCGCATGGGGTGGAAATTGGACTCTTCTGTGTTTGCTGAGGCGAATGTTCAAGCGTGGACAACGCCTATATTACAAGGAAATCGTGAGATTTTGTCCCGACTTGTCGCGACTCTCTTGCATTAGGAGAAAGTGTGAGTAATGAGTTCGCATTTGCTTTGTTTTTATTGAATGAATGAATGCTTTTAATGACATTTACGAGGCTGAGAAGTTTATGGGACTGGGACCTTGAGGATAACAATTTTAATTCATTTTCATATTTTTTTAGATGTAGGATTTTAGGCTAAGCGTCTTGACTAGAAAGCTAACAATTTGATTGATCTTATCTTTGTCAAATAAATTGTGCATGTTGTCAACATTTAGATTGTTTTCATATTGAATGCGGATGTATTTATACGCTGCACATTCCATGACAAAGTGTCATTACGTCTCCACCACACCCTTATGGCAGAAAATGCAAGTTCTCTCTTCCCAAACTTCCTTGGGGTTCTTCCACCTGCTAGTGTCACATCTAAGGTGATGTGACCTTGTCCTCAACTGTGCCACTAACACCCTTGCTTTTCCTTCAATAGCTTCTCCTAAATATGTTTTCTCACCATGGTCACAAGTTGGATTGTAGTACGTTTTTTTACGCCCATTATGATTGGTCCACATGGCAGTCCTAAATTTTTCCATCACAATGTTTTTTATTTTTTCATTGTTGCTAGGGCATTTATGCAACTTGATATTCCACTTACTCAACCACTTTGTGTTTTGCTTCATCCAGCGTTTCTTCCTATGATCTAATCCCTCTTCCATATCTATCTTGGGTCAATGCTCCCTATCCATATTTCTAGTCTTATTTAAATATCTTATTAACTTGGTTATGGTCATTGCCTCCAATGTACTAAAAACCTCAACTCCACTCCATTTCAATGACTTTCACAGTTATGGTCCAGTAAAAAATTATCAAGATAATATGGACATCTCCCATCTCTTAAAAAGAAATGCAATTCCTGAGATCTGATTGAATATGATAAAGACACTCAGCAACATGAATCACGCAAATTAAATATTATAATTAATATTAAAAAATGTTAATTAAATGTTGTCATTGTATTTTTTTAATTGATAATAATAATAATTTAAAATAAAATTACAGTTTAATTAATCATTTTTAATAAAAATATATCATGACTATAGAAATATACCATGATTGTCATATAAATTTTTTGTCTTCACACTAGGAAACATTAGATCCACTAAATTTGCAAGGGTGGAAAATTGAAATAATCCACACCTTACTCTATGATTGTGGACAAGTTTTTCAGTTTTTTGCATCTGAAGAAATCATGTCGGAACAGCTCTTAGACATCGAAGAAAGCATGCATGGAGAAGCTCTAAGACATATCTAGTCTTGTGGGATTGGACCACAAGATCTGTGGGGACCAAAACTCCCCTAACCATTGGAACACGTCCTCAAGATTGGACAAATCTTGAGACCACAAGATCAATGAAACCAAACCTCCCACCTAACCATTAAACCACATCCTCACCAAGTCCTTTGTATGTATAAAGAACAAAATTTCCACTCCATTTAAAAAACATCCCAGCATTTTAATTTACTTGTCTCTGCTTCAATCATCTAACAAGGCTCACTGATAGTTCTCTGCAATTTGAAACCTGGTGACCTACGCGATCTGATCTATTTGCCTTGTCATCTACTTATTATTTTTTGTCTGCAATTTTATCCATTCATCCCAATTCCCATTCAAATGGCACAAACCGCTACTCAACACAATGACAATGTGCAAGTGTTTTTGGACAAACCATAATTGGAAGAGGGGCGCACCTTTCCCTGTCGAATAGAAGCCGCAATTCAAAGTGTCGCTATTCACGTAGCCATTTTTTCCCACCTATGCCAACTGCCAGTGGTGTCTAGATGAACTCACCCACATGTTAAAATTGGGTGATACTGTTCTTCATGTGTTTTACAATGTGGAGCCTTGGGAGCTCCGCAGGACGAGGAAAGATGGACGTGGAAGGTATGTCGAAGTCCTACGCAACCACGAAGAGAAAGAATGATACGACTCAGAGACTATTCAAAAGTGGAGAGAAGCTTTCAATGAAGAAAATACTCGCTTCTTGATGAGTGAGATATCATGGTACAAAAGATGGAGTCATGAGTTGTTTGGGAACTATGTGAGGCGTCTATTACATATTTCTGTTTTTGTGGCAATTTGAATTTGCCACAACTCCAGTGGATCTGGTGGTATAAGTTTACACACTCTTCCCTGCCTTTCTGGATTCCCATGGAGAATTTAAAAGTTTTGGAAATGGAAGGCAAGAAATTAAGAGTATTGTGGGAACATGAATATCATGTAAGTTTATTTTTTCTTCCTCCATTCTTCCACTTCTTTTCTTACCGAAAATCATCATAATAGATTTTCTTATGGTTGAAATGCGAACATTGCAGGTGCCTCGCCAGTTGCGACAGCTGATTATCTGCGCTCCCCTTTCTCACTTTCCCAAGTCCATAATGCAGTTGAAGAACTTCGAAAAGATTGACATAAGGCATGCACTTTTCAAAACTTTGCCGAAAAAACTATGTGATTTGCACTCCTTGAAATACTTAGTGTTAAGAAACTGTACAGAAATTATCTCGCTTCCTTATTTGTTGGGAAATCTAGCAAACCGCCAGGAAATGGATTTGACAAATGCTTCCAAATTCTTTTGGGAATCTAGTTGGACTGAAATACCTATTTTTAAGAGGTCGCTCAAATTTGACCATCTCCAACGAAGCATTTGGAAATTTTAACACCCTGAAACTCTTAGATCTAAAAGGTTGTAGACATGTGGAGGAATTGCCTCCCCAAGTGGGGCATCAGTAGTTCTTGGTCAAATTAGATGTGTCTGGAACGATGCTAAATAGATTGCCTGCAAACGTTGTTGGAGAACTATCCAAAGATGGAATATCTGGAATTAGGGGGGATCGTTTGTTGGAAATGCTTCACCTTTGATTGTTTATCTTAGGAGCTTGAAGGATTTGTTGCTTTTCGATTGCCCGGAATTGAAACGCTTGCCTAATTCTTTTGGACTTTTGAGTCGGTTGGAGTATTTGAAAATAAAAAATTGCCCAGAGTTGAAATGCTTTCCCGATTCGGCCTGTTGACTCAATTGGAAAATTTGATCGAGGATTGCCCAGGGTTGAAATGCTTACCCGATTCCTTTGGATTGTTGACTCGGTTGACAGATTTGAGGATGAGGAGATGTGGGATAGAGTACTTACCTCAAAAGATGAACAATCTCGAAGTTTCAGAGGTGGAAGGGTCTCCACTGAGCGAGCTTCCATTTAGAAGGGTTGAAGGAGAAACAGAAACAAAGTTAAACACAATGGAAAAATGTATGTTTCATGGAGGTATCTGCCCGAACGTTCAAGGTATTTTCCCTAACCTTCAATATATTTTGTTAGATAATCGTAGGGAATTGAGGAAAATTGGAAGGCTACGTGGTCTCCCAAAACTTAAATCTCTTCACCTTTATGGGTGTGAAAACATAGAGGATATGTCAAGGGTTGAAGCTTGATGTCAATGGAGCGGTTTTATGTTAATGGATTTGCGAAGATGTCAAGGGTTGGGACAGTTTACAGTGATTTTCTTTTTCGAGAAGAAAAAAACAATAGTTCATATATTAATATAATATGTTACAAATACACAATATACATAAACCATAATATGCCTTAATAGCAAGGATCATAAGTGATTGCAAATTAGACATTTGCAGGAATTAAAAAAAAAACACTCCTGCTGCAAAAACAAGGGAGCAGACAGTGTAGCCCGAAATAACCAATGTTCAGAAGGAAAATGAACATAAACACTTCCTAGGAAAATGAAAAAAGAAACTCAAGCATAGGGGAAGACACCAAAGTCAATAATAGAATCATGAGCCAAGCATTCAAAGTGGATCAGTCCAGGTTGGGAAGCTAAGCCACGATGCGAGAGCCTATATGCCCAGAAATTCTGCTCCCTGTAAATATGGAAAAAGAACATGGTGAGAAAACATGTACACATAGAGGAGACCTAATCTAACTAGTGGCGGAGAGACGAGACAACCAAAGACGATTTCCCCAAGTCCCAATCGATAGTTTTCTTTAAATCTCCAATGACTAAGATTTCCTCCAACGCGAGCCACATAGGACATTTGAGTGTACCCCATAAGGCCAATACTTCAATGCTCATGTTAGTCCCCAAACCTCCAGACCAATAAAACGTATAGCTCTAGGAGGATGAAATGGAGATGACCGCACCACAACCATAAGACCCATCCAACAATGCCTCGTCGAAGGAACCAATGGGGAAGGTCTGCCCGAAGTATGTATAGGACCAAACACGTCTATGATTATGGGGCTAATAGGGTTGATCTCTGATAAATATGCAACAATTTTGAGGGTGGTAAAACATAGATCGGGGACAATAGTTTCAAAGATGTTGGCATTCTGACAACGCCATAACCCCCAGAGAACATAAAGCGGAATGATCTGAAAATTAGGGTGCCGTGTGGACCAACTGCAAAGGAAAGAAAAAAAGTAGAATTGATTGACATCACAGTTGAAATGTAGGGCAGGGGAGACATCTGCCCAAACAACGATGGCAAAGGTACAATGAAGAAATAAATGGGATCCGTCCTTAGAGTTTGATTTGCAGAGGCAGCAACAACTAGGACCCATGAAACCTCTCTTGAGAAGGTTGTCCCAAGTCAAGATGTGGTTATGTACAGCCAACCAAGTGAAACATTTGAGTTTTAATGGCGCCTCCCACTTCCACATCTAAGCTAGCCAGCCAGTGAGGGGATCATGTTGGGGACGAGTTATGATATGTAAATAAGCATCCTTTGCCGATATGTCATCACCCTGAGAAGTCCCACCCCAAGTCAGTTGATCAACATTCTTAGTGAGAACAATGCTAGCCTGAGTAAGATAGGAATGGAAGGTCTCCCATTCTAAATGAAGCTCCGGGCATAGCTCCAACTCGTCAGCCCTGTACCAATGGGTGGAAGGGAATCCCACATGTTGAACCAGTCCAATTTGTGACAGGTGTTGAAGACCCCGATTGTGTAGGTGGAGGATGATTGGCACAGATAGGGTATGAAAACCCTCCATGCCCACCATGGCATCAAGACCAACCAAAATGTTGTTTCCCCAACCCACAACCCAACGAAGATTGTTGCACAACCATAGATGAGCTTGCATCAAACTATGCCAAATGAAGGATGCCCTTCTCATAACAGGGGCACCAGCCCTAATCCAATCCTCCAAGGAAGCTGAGCCGAGATATTTATCTCTTATAATCTGATGCCAGATCCCTCCTCCTCCCCCACTAATGCTCGCCAAAGATTAATTATAAGCAATTCGACATTAAAGGATTTGATGTCCTTGATACCCCAACCGCCAAAATCAAGTGGCTTGCAGATATTAGCCAAAGCAGTTAAGTGAAACTTTTTCTTTTCCCCTGTGCCAGACCAAATAAACTTTGTTATGATTGCATTGATTTTGTGGATAACTGCCATGGGGAGATGAAATATGTGCATCCAATAGACAAGTATTCCCTGAAGCACAACCTTTGCCAAAATCATCCTACCACCCAAGGATAGCCACTTATGCTCCCACTGAGATAACTTCCTCTTGAATTTTTCAAGTATCCAATCCCAGTCTTGCCTCCTATAATTGCATGGCTTCAAGTGGAAGCCCAAGTATTTAAAACCATCCGCTAGGGGAATGACTTTAATACCAAACATATTTGCAATCCTTTGAATTTCAATATCTTCCACACAATCTGCAATTAATTCAGTCTTGTCCTTGTTTAGTAAGAGTCCAAACGCTCTACCAAATTTAGCAAGTATTAAGGATATATAATGTCATTCAACTAGCTTGGACGCCCCCATCCCCAACACATCATCCACAAACATAATGTGGGAGAGTTGTAAGTTGTTTGTTATCTTGCATCCCAAAATGCGACCATCTTCCCTTGCAACCTTGATAGCTTGACTCGGCCCATCCATCACTAATATGATTGAGAAATAACACACACGCACACAATATTTTTCCACGGAAAATCCATCTGCTAAAAACCCCTTTTCTTGCTTGCATTAATATGATGAATAGAGATTTATTACAATTGCTAGATCAATCTAAGATTAACATGCAAGTGAATAACCTATCTCTCTGTTGACTGAGAAGCTTTAGCCCAGATTTAATCAATTTCTTCATCTTCTTGAGCCCCTATTTCCTTGCGCAATTTATGAGGAATTAGGGCCCTATTATTTAGGAATTTCCTCAAAAATGAGTGTGCAATTCTCAAAGTTGATCATTTGATTGCATGCAACACTTGTACACTTAAGACTAGTCTATAATTGATGTTACACTACCTTGGAATCTCCACCACCACTGGGGAACTTGAATTCTCTGCATGCAATAGCTATGTTGAGTTGATTGATCAGTTAATTGGATGATCACTAAGTTAGATTGTTGTCCCACTACATAACTAACCTTCCACTAGTTCCTCCAACAGATAAAACTAGTTTAACTGAAAACAACTTGAAATAAACGACCTTGATTGCTACAAGTTAGTAATCACACATTCTTAACTAAAATCCAACTCCTCTAACTTGAATTTACTGAGCTAACTGAGTGACAAGAGACATGTCACACAAGTTAACTACATTCAAGCTGTCTGCTGATGTGGAAATTCGAAATTTCTCAATTTGACCAAGGCAAAGTCAAATGAGACTTTCTTGTTGCATTTTTCAACTATATATATATATATATCTATATATATATATCTATATATATATATATATATATATATATATATATATATATATATGCACTAGGGAAGAGTCCCTTGAAAACCACCAAATTCAAGCCATTGTTCACAACAATCACGCAGGGCTAAGTGGTAGAGCCCTCAGTGGAATGGGGCTTAACCTTCATAGTGTACAAGTCGAGGGGTGCAAGTGATATGGAAATATGGCTTGATGTCAAAGTGCATTTGGGCTAATGCAAATTGAATGACAGTTGCAAATGCCATCAGAACGTGGGGATCCAATAACATACCCCCCCTCCTTCTCCATACCTAATGAGGTCAAGCCCTTGAATGTCGTAGATATGGCATAAATGAGATAGGGTCGTTGGATCAATCTAGTGGAACTGGTTATGGAACTATGACCGCATACCCCCCTCCTTTGTACCAAATTAGGTCAGGCCCCCGCATATTGTATATCTGGCAAGAATAATTTGGATCGTTGAATTAATACATTTAGGATGAATTCACTCTGGACCCCATTCCCCACAAATTTTGGATGGATCACATCGTAAAGCCCTCCAAGTTTAAGATCTCGGGATGATGTGGTGCGTAGGATTTTTTAGTGGGATAGGCATTATGTGGTGTGAAGGCATTAGCTTATGGGTAAAGAGGGATGGAAAAATTTAGCATGATGTGTCTAATGACATGTAGCCCTAAATATTGTCTCCGGAATTTTGAACGGGGAGTAGTGTCGAGACATACTAGGATTCAACTCTTAGGGTGATGTGGGCATAGAGGGTCTACACCTTCTTAACCCGCATATGCCTATATGTGAGTATTCATGGGTTTGGAAGAGTATGGCATATGAGCAGGTCGATAGATTATATATATATATATATATATATATATATATATATATATATATATATATATATGTATATGTATATGTATATGTATATACATATGTATATGTATATGTATATCTATATGTATATCTATATACATATGTATATGTATATATACATATGTATATATATATATATATATATATATATATATATATATATATATATATATATATAGGATCCCATACATGGCTGGGTCGGCAACTGCTATGTGGTTTATGACGTGGATAGCAACGTGGGGACTATGTGGCTTCCATGGGGAAAATCTAATGACATGGCATAATTTGATTGGCCAAGAATTTAATTAGTCATATCTTTTGATATGGAAGTCAGATTGGAGAAAAAATTATATCATTGGAAATGTCTCCATGAGACGAATGCAACGATATTGTTTGTTATATGTTAGACCCCATGTCCATAATAGAACCATGGAGATTGGGTCAGCATAGTAACTACCTCTTTCTACCCTTGATTAGGGCTCGAATTAGTGGGGGGTATCTTATAGAGTGGTATCGTAGCTTCCAGGTTCAACACTTGGACTAGAAGGGCATCATCACAGAACTAACAAGCGAGGGTTTGATATTGGACTTTGGGAGATGCAGTGAGACCTTAAATCCTCATGTCGAGCATTAGAAATATAGTTGTTTGTGTATTGATTATGTATTCTTCTTGATATATTTTACTATGATAATTGCATAGTGTTGATGATTTATATGATTTACTATGCTAATGCACTAAATGAGGTGTAATGTTGTAGCTAGCTTTGCAACAACAGATTTACATTAACAAGCCAAGGTGATGGTGTTTATTATGCAACTAAATTTTGTTAAAATCTAATAGTTATGTGTGTGTATGACAACACATAAAAGACATTAAGGTTCAAAGAGATGAATTTTAAGGATCACGTGAACAACAAAGGGTGTTACAATATAGAACCAACAGACCAAGGAAAGAATATTAAAATGGTGCATTATAGATTTGACCAATCACAACATGGACACAAAGAGGAAATATCAGTTAAACAAAAAGGAGGGGCATGCTCTCTTGATTAGATAGACACATTGAGAAGCCTGAGAGCAAAAATAAGGAGTTGTAAATATGTCAATGAAAGGCTTTCCATAACACAAGAAAATAAAGTTGAAGTCAATGTAGTGATACTGCAAAGCTTATTACAGATGCAAAGGCAGAGGCAACATGAGTTGAGTATCAACCATGGAGGGATGCAAAGCCCATTGGGGTAGGAAGAAAGAACCAAAGGGAAAAATGAGAGAAGACATAAAAAAAAAGGCATCGAAAAGGAGGCATTTTATTAAGTACCCAAAAATGGAATTCAATCACCCATGAGAAGCAGTATGAGGATGCTCATATAAGGCCACATCATCATCACTATCATCATCATCATTATCATGGGATGAGAAGGGAAAGAGAGTATATATTAGAGGATTTTAAAAATGATAAGCCTCCTATATTTGATGAAGAAATGAGAAACTCAGAGGATGTCGAAGCTTGGATGTTGGGAATGAAGAAGTTATTTCACATCCACACTTATTCAAAAAACATGAAATAAAAGGTAGCTACTTTCATCCTAAGAGGCAAGCCTTATATATGGTGGGAAGATCTGAAAAAGTAAAGGACGTAAAGGAATAAGCATTGTCCTACAAGAAGTTCGAGGAGTACTTCATAAGCAAATATCTATCTAAGAGGTACTTCGGTGAAAAGGAAAAGGAGTTCTATGAGCTTAGAATAAGTTAATGACAGATGATGAGTACACCATCAAATTCCTAGAGCTATTGAGGTAAGTTCCCTACCATAAGGAGGAGAAATCAAAGATTCATAATTATGTCAGTGGACTGCCACAACCTTTCAAGGATAGAATCAAGTTTAATGAGCCCAAGTCAATAAAGGACCCAATTCGTAAATTGAAGCACTGCTATGAGAATTCTAGGTACGGGCTTGAATATAAATTAGATTGGAAATTCAACGGAAATGCCAAGTTTAAAGGGAAAAGGAAAAAGGAAACCAAGGGAATGAGTGCAACTCATGTTAATGAAGGACATTGACACAAGTCCAACACTGTAGCATTTGAGGTTGTTCTACTCAATATGAAGCCAAAATTTATGGGAAGATTCCATAGAAGTGTTGGACTTGTGGAGAAAATCACATAAGGAAAGATTTCCTACAACATAAGAATGTTGGCCAAAGACTATATAATGCATAATAGGTAGAGACAGTCAATGACGTGGCTCAAAATGTGCCCAAAATTTATGTAGCAGTGGATAATCACTAAGTTGATCATCAAGTAGCGATTATAGAGATGGAAGGTATGCTCCATGACTAAAAAATTTTGATTTTGATTGACCCTAGTTCAAATTTTAGTCACATCAATCCCACTATTGTTGAGAAATGTATACTAAAGAAGGAAGTCCATGGCGAGTCTTAGCTAGTTTAAATGTCCAAAAGCACGAAAAGAACAGTGGAGTATTGGGTGAAGGCTTGCCCAATTAAATTAAATGGGATGTCGATATTTGCAAACCTCAACGTACTTCCATTGGGAGCATAGCATATTATTGGGCATGGATTGGTTATATGTGCACTACACCAAGGTTGACTACTTTGATAAGACCATTGAAGTTTTGGATGAAGCTGGAAAGCATAAAATATAGTGTGGAAAGAAAAAACTCACTTCAATGAGATTAATTTCATCTATGCAAGCCAAAAGAAGTCACAAAAAAGGATGTATTTTGTTTTTTGTGCAAATATCCAACAGTGTTGAAGTTAATCGCAGTGTTGAGGATGATTATGGTGATATCTTGAGGAAATACCATGTTTTAAAATAGTTTTTAGATCTATTTCCTGAAGAAATTTTTGCCTTACCTCCTCATTGAGAAGTATACTTTTCCATTGAATCAATGTCACGGGCAGCTCCAACATCCAAAGCTTTGTATAGAATGAGCACTCTAGAATTAGTTGAGCTAAAGCTACACCTCAAGGAGATGTTGGATAAGGGATACATAATGCCAAGTGAGTCTCCATGGGGAGCACCAGTTTTGTTTATTAAGAAGAAGGATGGCACACTCAGGCTGTGCATTGATTACAGGAAACTAAACAAGGTGACCATCAAGAATAGGTATACGTTGCCACAGATTGATGATCTATTTGATCAGTTAAGAGGAGCAACAATCTTCTCAAAAATTGACATAAGATCATGCTAGCACCAGGTGCATATAAAGGATGAGGATATACCTAAAACAACCTTTAGAACAAGGTATGGGCATTATAAAATCGTGGTAGTGCCTTTTGGGCTTACCAATGCACTTGCAACCTTTATGTGCCTTATGGATAACATGGTGCACCCTTATTTGGATAAGTTTGTCATAGTCTTTGTTGATGACTTTTTGGTCTACTCAAAGACCAAGGAGGAGCATGAAGAAAATCTGGACATGGTTCTACAATTGCTAAGATAGCATAAGATTTATGCTAAGCTGAATAAGTGCAACTTCTTCCAATCACAAATTCATTACTTGGGACACGTTGTCTTGCGAGAAGGACTAGCAGTTGATCCGGAGAAGTTCAAGGCTATTAAGGAATGGCTAACATCTAGAAATGTCGTTGAAGTTTGGTCCTTCATGGGGTTGGCGGTATATTGCAGGAGATTTATTAATAATTTCTCCAATATTGGTTGTCTAGTTACTACTTTGCAAAAGAACGGAAAGAGGTTCAAATGGAGAGTTGATTATGCTGCAAGCTTCAATTAGCTTACGCAATTATTAACCAATGCACTAGTATTAAGAATAATAGATCCTGAAAAGTATTTCATTGTATGTACATATGTGTTAGGCCCCTATACTACTAGTGTAACCCCCTATTGTTGTTAGTATAACCCACTTATTATATTGATGTACCCATGTAGTGCCCATATTGTTACTATTGTGCCACATAGAAGCCCACTATTGTTATTATTGCGCCCTTACATTATTATTGTTATGTCGGCTCTGATTATGTTATAACCCCTTAGACTCCTATATATAGAAAGGAGGTCTTTTCATTTGTATCATCCAAGAATTGTTCATTTATGTAATGTAAAGGAGGTTGCCCCCTCGAAGAGGCTGAATTCTAAGGCGTTGATCTTTCTTTTCTATCTTTTCTTGAGCTGGTTTCATAACATTTGGTATTAGAGCTTTGGATTCTAGGGTTTTGCTGCTCCAAACAGGTCACCGTGGCATTTCCGCGATAACTTTTTTCTGTGACGTTTCAGAAGTCGCAAAAAAAACTCATTTGAGAAGAAATCGCGTTGAACCTTGGGTGCGAATTTCAGAGCTTTTCAAGCGATATTTTCGGAGATATGATCTGAGGAAGTTGGTCTTTTTGCAGACTCCTGAATTATAATCAAAACAGGTGACCTGGGGAAAATCATCATAACTTTCTTTCTGAGCATCGGATTGAAGTTGCGTAAGAAGGTATAGAAAGAGGACGGACTATAGTTTCTTGTGGGTGTTTTTCAGATCCAAAGGTCGAAACAGTGACTCGTGGTATGTCGTACAAGTTCACTCTAATGAACTAGTCTATAATCAAGCCACTGTGGGATATTTCGCATAACTCTTCCTTGGAGAATCCAATTTGGGTGAGACTTGTGGCATTGGAAAGAGGACACAGAGGGCTACCGCAAGTCACAAATTCAGAACTAGGTGATTGAAAAGTACAGAGTTACAGTGGTTTCAAGGTCGAGCTCCTAAAATCAAGAAAAAACAAGATGAGGAAGTTTGATGGCAAGGATCCGGTAAATTGGATACTTCAAAGGGAGCAATATTTTGATCTACATGGTGTACAACTGTTACAAAAGGTATGTATTGCATCTTCATATTTAGAACCAGATCAATTTTTATGGTATGAAGGGCTTTGTTCTCGTAAAAAACTTATTACGTGGTCAATTTTCACGGAGGTTATGATAGCACATTATGAGGATACAAAGAGCAACACCTTCTTTAGAGCAACACCACAACAATTGGAAAGAGTAAAAGGGCTTTGTGACATAATGGAAAGAAAAATTATGGAAACCAGGAAGCATACCCCTCACAACTATAAAGATGGAAGTGTTGCTTCTCCCAGCCTTCCACAACCTACAAGGGTTACACCACAACAATTGGAAGAAAAAAGAGAAAGGGGGGTTTGTTACAATTGTGATAGCAAATGCACTAAAGGTCATAGGTGTGCTAAGAAGAAATTATTTTACATAGAATATGAAGAGGAGGAAGAAAAGGATCAAGAAACATCAAAAGAAGAGGATATACGCCAGGACACCACCCCAGAAAAAGAAGAAATGAATCAGACCATATCTTGTAAAGCATTGGAAAGAATTACCACTCCTCAAACTCTCAAGATAGAAGGACATATCAAGAAGAAAAAGGTGCAAGTAGTGAAATATCACATCGAGAAAGAAGAAATGAATCCAACCATATCTTGTAATTCAATGGACGAAATTACCACTCCTCAAACTATCAAGATAGAAGGACACATCAAGAAGAAAAATGTTCAAGAAGTGAAAGATCAAATTGAGCATCAAGAAATGAATCCGACCATATCTTATAAAGGACGGGAAGAAATTACCACTCCTCAAAAGATAGAAGGACATATCAAGAAGAAAAAGGTTCAAGCAGAGAAAGATCACATCGAGCATCAACAACAAGTTCTCCAACTTTTAAAGGATAACGCCACTTCGATGCAAAATCAAATGAAACAACAGGTAGATCAACATTGTAGTGAAAAATGTTTTGATGTAGGTGATTGGGTATTTTTACTGCTACATCTCAAGCGAGCTATTTATGAGAAGGAAATGTTGGCAATACTACATGCACTTAAAAAATGGCGACCTTACCGAATGAGAATACTCTTCAAGGATGAGGATGTGGAAGCATTGTTTTTTGCTATTTATATTATCCAACCAAATTGGATAAACAAAGCAAGGGATGAATGGAAGAAGGACGAAGAAGTATGGCCACTTATTCAAAAGTTGCAAAAGATCCCAATTCAAGCAATATTGTCAGAAATTGAAGAGGAAGGAAAAATCATATTGGAACCTGGAGCAGTCACAGAAACAAGAACCCGACAGCTACGAAATCGATCAATTTCAGAGTATTTCATCAAGTGGAAGAACTTACCCACTGAATATTCCACATGGGAGGACAAGAATTTTATACAGAAGCATCAAGAACTACTCAAGCGTTGAGGACAACGCTTTTTGAAGGAGAAGGGCATGTTAGGCCCCTATACTACTAGTGTAACCCCCTATTGTTGTTAGTATAACCCACTTATTATATTGATGTACCCATGTAGTGCCCATATTGTTACTATTGTGCCACATAGAAGCCCACTATTGTTATTATTGTGCCCTTACATTATTATTGTTATGTCGGCTCTGATTATGTTATAACCCCTTAGACTCCTATATATAGAAAGGAGGTCTTTTCATTTGTATCATCCAAGAATTGTTCATTTATGTAATGTAAAGGAGGTTGCCCCCTCGAAGAGGCTGAATTCTAAGGCTTTGATCTTTCTTTTCTATCTTTTCTTGAGCTGGTTTCATAACAATATGCCTATAAGGAGAAACTTGGTGGAGTCTTGATGTAGGAAGGCCAAGTGGTCTACTATGAATCTCGAAAAAAAAATGAGCATGAACAAAACTATGTAATTAATGACTTGGAATTGGATTCCATCATACATTTATTAAAGATGTGGAGACACTACCTTCTTGGTAGAAAATTCACTCTAATGACTGATCATGGATAGTTGAAGTATTTATTTGAACAACCCAAGTTAAAGGTAAGGAAATCCATATGGCTAGCCATGCTAAGCGAGTTTGACTTCGAGATCAAATACATTAAGGGCAAGGAGAATTAGTAGTTGATGCAATTAATAGGAGCTTCAATAACCATAAGTTCCTATGGGACTGATCTTGAAGAAAATATCAAAAATGTTGGACAATAAGAGGAAAAGTATCAACAATTAAAGGAGAATCTACAGCAAGGCTCTTAAGGAAACAAATATAAGAACTATTTCCTTATAGAAAAAGGGTTGATTAAATTCAAAAGTTGAATTTATGTGCCAAATAACAACGACTTGAAGAAAATAATATTAAAGGAGTTTCATGCCAAGTCATACTTTGGCCACCCAGGTTACCAAAAGATGTTGATATCCATCAAGAAATTGTATTTCTAGCATGAATTAAAAAGGGAGGCAGATGGATTTATCTCAAAATACATAGAGTGTCAACAAGTGAAGGTTGAATGCAAGCACCCAAGTGGCTTTTTGTAGCATATTCCCATTCTAGAATGGAAGTGGGAAGTGATTCCAATGGACTTAATGACAATGCTACAAAGAACTTCAAAACGACATGATGTAATCATGGTAGTGGTAGAAAAGTTGAGCAAGGTGGCTCACTTCGTGGTTGTTAAATCTTCAAATTTAGCTAATGAGTTGGCTCAAGTTTTCATAAAGTAGATTGTGAGACTACATGGAGTTCCCAAGAAAATTATCTCAGATAGAGATGCCAAATTCAATTCAAAATTTTGGAGAAAATTATTTACAAGCTTGGGAATAGAGCTAGCGTTTAGCACTGTATACCATCTTCAAACCGATGGGAAAAATGAGAGAACAAACATCATTCTCGAATACATGCTAAGAATGTATGTAATGCACCAACCCAAGAAGTGGGAAGGTTAACTTCCACTTGTGGAATCTTCATACAACAATGGGTATCAAGAGTCGCTAAGAATGAACCCATTTGAAGCACTTTACAGGAGGAGTTTTAACACTCTTGTTAGCTAGAGTGATCTAGTGAATAGGTTCCTTATCGAGCCTGAATAAATTTAAAAGTGGCACGGGATATGTAGAAAATATATGTGGACGAGCATAGAGTGCACAAGGAGTTCCAAGTAGAGGAACATGTTTTCCTATGAGTTAGACCCAATAAGAGCTCCTTGAAATCTGGGTCTTGTACCAAGATGGCACCACGATTTTGTGGGCCATTAGAAGTACTTGAAATGGTATGGTCATTGTCCTATAGGCAGGTGTTTCCTCCATCAATTAAATCTCATGATGTTTTCCATTTTTCGTTGTCAAAAGATATGTGAAGAATGCTTAACATAATTAAGTACATATTGGCCATCTATTTTATCTCTAGCTTGTTAATATTTAACTAATATACCCACAAGCATTAAAGGCTTATAAAAAAATGACAAAGAAATAGAGTAAGCTCAGAACCATTTTTCTTTTGTTAGCATTTTTAATTTATACATCAACTAGAGAAAGGAATCCATCAAACTAAATTATTCAATAGCCATATTTTTTATTAGAAGATAATTTTATTGTACCTTCTTATCCCCTTCTTACATAGATTTGTCTAGAGTGTCATCATTTCTTCCTTTTGTTTAGCACCCTTGGTGTTGTGGCCTCATGGTTCTTACAACCTAAATCAATGAATCCTTTAGGGTTATGATTTACTTGGAATAAGGAGTTGCAATCTCCTTTGTGGTGTGGTTGTATACCCCTTAGGATACCATAACCTTGATATTATGATCCTCTTGGGATAATGAAATTTGGTATTACTTCCTTTTACCATCCCACAAAACACCAGACCACAATGTTAATCATTTTGTGGTTTGAAACTATCTTAGCCTCTTGTGTGCTTATGTCGACCCAAAATTCAACTTAATATATTAATCTCAAATGAGAAGTATTTTCCATAAGCAATATAATCATGTTGTTTTTGAATTATCAATATTCAATTATGCAACAACCTCAACAAGTGTTTGAATTTTATTATGAATTTGGTTGAGCCAAAATAGTTCAAAAAATGAGTGTTATCCTCCTTACCTAGAATTAATTCATGCATGTGAAGTATTGAACTCTTATGAGTATATTGTTGTATTAGCATTGATCCTTAAAGAATATAGTTTACCCTCAGTTCCTTCCACTCAGAATGAAGAGAAGTGTCCAGGGTGTTTTAAATAGGGATCCAATCAAGCAATGACTTGTTAATATACTACTCAAGATTGGAAAGAGATGGATACTATCAATAGGTTGAATAATATTTGGTCAAGGGTCTATATTAAAGAAGCATTGAAAAAATGGTACAAAAACTTTAACGTGAAGGAAATTAGAGTGATAAGGCACTTCTTGCAATAATATCATGGAGAATCTAAAAAACAAGAAATTATATTTTTTTTTCAAAATAAATTCACTCCTCTATTTCATTATGCTACCCAAGGTTTCATCTTTCAATCTTCTTTAAAGTAGTGCAGTAAGGATAATGGTAGGATATAGCTAGAAGGAAGATTGTCCAAGAGAAAATTGGTGAATCTGGTGCCTAGGCCTATTTTGATGCTGCATCACAAGAGTACCCCTAACTTTGTGGAGTTGGTGGATCCTAGTTGGGAGATTTTATTTTATTTTTGAAATAGGGCTAGGCCTAGGAACTAGCAATCTTGTTGAGTGAATCGCCTTGAGTTTTTACTCTTTTGTTGGCTTTTGAAAAAGGTGCTAACATATTGCAAGGGTTTGGAGACCAATTTTTGGTCATTAAATAGATGAAAGAGTTCACTGCAAGAAATTTCATCTTACGAAATGTGTTAGATGAAATTCTAGACTTGTCACGTGCTTTTGATCAAGTCTCTTTTCACCATGTATATAGGGAGAAACCAAGTTGTAGGTCAATTGTCTAAGGATGATGTTCTATTGACACATGAGAAGTGGATTATTCATGAGCATGTGCATCCTCATTCACTCGGTTTCTATTAAGTTGATACTCTGCACACAACAAGTTTTTTTTACTTTGGTTAAGTTGAGAAGATTATAATAATAGACTTCTATAATGACAAATGGATTTTGTTGTTAGCTTATGATGAAATGTGTATATCTTCTTTTGCTTCTCTTTCAAGACATTTATGTTGATGTGATTTTAAATTTTTTAAATACCTTTGATGTGATCAATGATACACTCTTTTATAAAAATACATCTACGATAAAGTTTTAATAATATATTTGAAATACAATTTAACAAATTTTATGAAACATAATTTTATTTACTTTAATCAAATTATATATATATAAACAAAACATTAAAAGTGATTTAGCAAATAATTGGCCAAAAGAAAGATATCCACATAAATATTATTATTATTAATATAATTATTTGTATGTATAATTTCTTCTATTTTCAATTCTTACCTAGAGAGTTGAAAACTGAGTTGTCTTTAGTGCGACTTTTTGGAAGCTTTTCTGGTGGATTTTTCGGTCTAATTTCTCTAAAATCCGGCAGGAATTCATTGAAATCACAAGTTTGATGGGTAACCCCTGCACAATAGAAGTGCCCTAGGGGTTTTTCAAGGTGCTGAATCCATATATACAGTCAAAAAACTAGTTTAAATAACACAAATCAAGATTTCACCACAAATTTTTCTGCTATATTTCATCACCGGAAACTCCAAAAAGCCGCACTAAAACCAACTCCGTCGAAAGCTCAAAATCAAAGCCTAATAGATGTAAATAGGGATCTGAAATCATTCACTTTTTTTTATGTATTATAAAGAAACACAACGTTCAAAAAAGTTAAACTATATTCAACATGTTCCATCGTTATTTATTATAGGAAAAAAAAATCAAAAACAAAAACAAAACTTGTAATAAGAGGATTGAACCAGATATAAGATATCCACATCATTGATCATTTCATATTATTGATCATTTTATATTTTTATAAATAATACTATTAATTTTTTTATATCTAAAAGGAAATTATCTTTTTTATTTTAAGACTAAAATCAAGGTTAATATAATAATATTCGAAAGTGAAAATCAATATAATAATATTAATAAGCATGTATTCATTACAACAACAATATTCCTCTCACAAAATTGAATAATTTTTTTAATTCAATGTTTATAATACTACACCTTCTAACAATATTCCTCAACATCGTGTCACTCACAATTAAATATTTTTTTTTTAATTCAATGTTTACAATGTTACACTTTCATAGCTCTTATATATTTTTTTAGTCCCTGCCATCTGGCAATGGCCAGGGACTATAGCAATCGAAAAGATGGAATTTAACATTAATTTCACCTGCTTACCATTACAAATGACAAGCGACTATTATGAATAACCAAACTTTTAAAGAAAAATTAGTTTGATAGTCTTATTTAGCCTCTTCTCGAGGCGGGAGGGGCTAAAACATAGGTTATATTCTTTTTTCCGTTGGCATTTGGAATTTTTGCGTAGCAGAGTAAACTAATGCCACGCATTAGTTTAAAACATTAAGTGTTATACTGAATTAAATTAAACCTATAGCAACTGAATTGAATTGACCCTAAGCTCATAAGCTTCATGGCAAGGTCGGCAAGGTCAGAGACTTGGCATGTCCATCTGCGAAGGCTTCTGTCTAGTGCGCCTGTCGCCTGCCACGTACCACCGCTTCAATCTAGGTGCCATTCCATAAACTGGAACAGTTGTCCCTTTCGCCAGATTGCATAAGAGAGTTTTCCATAAGCCAAAGTCCTTGAGTCTTCGGAGTTCCTGAGTCTTCTGCATCATAATGGAGTCTAGTCCCTGAGTCTTTTGAATGATAAGGAAGATGAGCTATGATGAGCCAGTTCTTCTACGTCAGTTCTTCTTCATAATAATGAAGATAAGCTATGATGAGCCAGTCTACGGCTTGAAACTTGGAACAGTAGAGCAACAAGTAAGAAACAATTTTTCATTCTTTGTTTTCATTTCATGCAAAATCAATTTCCATTATGAAACAAAAACACTCACCTTTGTGTAGGTTGTGCAGGCTGGCTAGATTGATGGCTTGAAGAATAACCATGCCGTGCAAAGACAAGCAATAATGCCGTGCAAAGATAAGCAATGAGAGAGTGATGTAACATTCAACTTCCAGTGATGCTCTACAGGAAAAAGTTGAGGCCTCCTGTAGAGCAACTTGCAATGGCGGTTTGTTTTTGGTTAACACTTATATTTCTGTTTTGTATTCCACGTTTTTGGTAGTTGGCTTCGTTCTTGGCGGGTGCTTATCACAAAAGGAAGCGGTCCCAACCAATCCGGACTTGACGAAAGAAACCGATGAAGGAAGAATCTTGGCACAGGATTAACAGTCTTTCTGGATTCACTAGCCGCAACAAGTTTCCCTCCTGTATTCAATCCATAAAGCAATGAGTGATTGTATCTATTAGAGATAACGATCCATTCAGCAGGAGAAAAGGGGGCGGTTGGGAGTGGAAATTCACTCGACCAAAGGTTAGGTTGCTATTTCTTGTCGATTTACTTAAAAAAAACATTTACTTAAATATTTTTAACACCATAAACCTCAAATATATAATATCATTTCAATTTACAGATAGTTTAGACTCAATACAATTAACACAAAGCCTGATATACATGTTTCTGGAATAAAACTCTTTGCAATCTAAAATCGAATTTGCATTGCAGATTATACAATTTTAAACAAGTGAATATTGTAAGAATCGACCTGACTCGCTATTAATTAGTAAGGAGAAACGCAGGTCGAGAGAAATCGAATTGGATTTGTTTTTACATATATAAGACTCATTTCAAAGACTCTATTCGTACAGTTCAATGCCGGAGAGAGATAAACGATTTGGCGAGGAAGCTTATAGCTCAAAGATCATACCAAGTCGCCAGTTGCTAATACTCTGATGAAGCGCTCCATCGTTTGGCTGTAATCCTGTGGGTTGTTGGAGCAATTGAGGCCACCATCGCGTCTACTGACCCGCATTATGAAAGCATACAAAAACAAAGACCAAGAACGTTTCTTCCAACGGTAAAGGAGGTTTCAGAAGCATATGCCACTCCCATCTGGTTTTATTTTGACATTGTTGCAGCTGATGACACCTTCAGGGCGCGTACTGAGCCTCCATGGGCGTGGCTGGTGTAGCAGACGACACCTTCGTCGCGGGTACTGAGGCTTCAAGGGTGTGGCTTTAGACAAGCATCTATCAACGTGTTTAGGGTCACCTTCCACATGTCTTCCTTCAGTACAAGCTGAGCGTCAGGAGCAAGCAAGACAACATCTGTCAAAATGCATGTAAGCAAAGTTGTTATTATAAATAATTGAAACGTACATTTATATTATATACTAAATTGTTTATAAAATTTTGTTTTCCCCCTTTTTCATATATTTTAATTGTTTGAGCGTTCTAATGCTACTCCTTGCCTCCTTTCTCATAACAGGTTTACGCGCGATTTCTTCCCTTCTAAAAGACCTCTTCCTCCTTTACTAAATCGGGTGTGGTTTCATCAATTTTCTCCACAAAATCCTGGAGGTTCTCTTAATTTTTTCGAGGGTTTGCTTTTTATAGTGTTATCTACGGTTAATATTAGCGAAGGGCCTTTAGATCCGAAGGTATTATGGGGCAGCAATCTCTGATATACAGTTTTGTCGCGAGGGTCACCGTGGTGCTTGCGGAGTACACGGATTTCAAAGGCAATTTTACAAGTATTGCTGCTCAGTGCCTGCAAAAGCTTCTTGCCAGCAACAAGAAGTTCACATACAATTGCGATAATCATACCTTCTTCCGACCTTCTATTCTTTGGTAAAACTGAAGGAAATTGTCTCTAATGTATCCAAAATTCAAATACAAAGATTTATACTCTATTATCTTCCTTTTTCCTTTTCATCAGAAGAGATGGGTTTCTTAGTCATTAAGGCTTTCTTTGGATTATATTAAAAAAAGGCAGTGGGAAAATCTCGAGAATTATGTAACACCTTAGTCATGGATTTCCTGAACTTTGTTGGGTCACACCAAAGTTGAATGAAGGTCCTTGTGCAACCACAGATGGGCGATGGAAGCGTTGGCCAATTAATTCTTGTGTTCTTGATACAAATAATTGGGAACAAATTACTTATTTAATCTCAAGGTTTGTAAAACATGAGTATGGACTAATAATAGAGGATTTTCTCCTTTTGCTTGCTCCAGGTTAAACTTAGTTCTATCTGAGGTTATCGTTAAACGTAACATATTACTCCAACTGTATTTTAGGTACCTGGTTTTCTATTGAACTCCTTTCATTCTATTGTAGGGTATGTCCGACCTGGAGATGATATTCACTGGCCTATTACGTTCATAGCCAAAGTATGGAATAACTTTATCTTTGTTTATATGTTAGTTCTTAGTTGATTCGGTCAACACTCAACTCCATTGATTTATACAGTAGTGTTTACGGTGTATTTTTTATATTCAATATATATATATATATATATATAGACTACCGGTGTTTAAATTCACATATAAACATTGTATAGGTATCTTCTTTATAGCCATATAAACTAAAACATCAAATTGATATTTTCTGAGTTTTCTATCTCTTGAGTTCTGTAAGTAAAAATGTTTTAAATTCCTGCCAATAATGCAAATATACTTCTTTTAGCTACTTCTCAAACTTAAATCTCTATTCTAATATAGCTTCTCAGTCTTTTTCTCATACAAGTTACATAGTCATGGTTTTCAATGTATATTATTTTTTCTTCTATCTTTGCATGGTTACTTAGGAATATATTTCTTTTCTTTTCTACACAATCAAGGTATATTACAATAAAGTCTTGGACTGAGTCAACCAAACTTTGCTGGAGGTCCCAAGGATTCAATAGATGGCTGCACATACATTGAGCTCAGGATACCACGAGAAGCATTTGGTTCCCACATTGAATTACATACAACAAATTTTTCTTTATGCATATGTGTCTTTGAATTGCAAGTTGCATAATGACCGAACAAGAAACATATTCAGAGCATGTGATTTATTATCATTTTCTGTACTATAGAATTCACTGCCAATTGCATGATGAAACCCCTAAGAGCATGGGGTCAACTCTTTTTCAGATCTGGTTTTTAGAATTCTTTCATGATTTACATGCCAAGTCTTTTATATGGTTCGTATGTTTATGCTTTCCTTTTTACTAAGTCTGTATTGCGACAGAGAGCTTGCTCCTACGCTTGTGACACTTTCAAATCCAAGGGCTGCGTTGCAAAATCCTCGTTGTCTCGTTGAAAAGTTCTCTCATCTAATTAATCCATGGTTGATCCATGTATTCCAGTTTATTGGGTTCCACTTCAGTTTCAACTCTTTGCTCCAAGACTTTTCTATTGCGACAGAGAGCTTGCCCCTACGCTTGTGACACTTTCAAATCCAAGGGTTGCGTTGCAAAATCCTCGTTGTCTCGTTGCAAAGTTCTCGCATCTAATTAATCCATGGTTGTTCCATGTATTCCAGTTTATTGGGTTCCACTTCAGTTTCAACTCTTTGCTCCAAGTTTCAACTTGTGTTACATAATCAGTGCGAATTTCCTCTTGTATTCAACGTTTTCTTGATTCCTTGGTGACTTTTGCAATCAAGGTCAGTCATCGGACAAGCATGAGAAGGGAAGGGACTTAAATCTGCTCAGGAAGCAACTGTGGCACTTTCTCAGCATCTAGTTCGGGTAAACTAATTCAGTTTGATAGAATATATTATATTATTTTTGTGACTTACCTACTCATTGCGGGTGTAGGTGCATTCTCAGGTTGAACTTAATGCAGGGACTTGCTGCCTCGCAGCTTCCCTTATTTAATTTAATGTTTACAATGTTACACTTTCATAGCTCTTATATAGTTTTTTTAATTTAATTTTTACAATGTTACACCTCCATAGCTCCTATATAATTTTTTTAATTCAATGTTTACAATGTTACACCTCCATAGATCTTATATATGGATGGGGATATTTGGAGTCATTGTTAGGTTGAGATCTCCAGAGTTTTTATATGTGAATGGGTCTTTGGAGTCATTGATTAACGATGTATAAACGGACAGAAAGTTTAGGCAGACATTGAAAGGGCTTATAACATTTCATAAAATTAATCAAAAAATTGTATACAAATATTTTTACTAGAGTTTCCGCACCTGAACTTAGCAAAGAGGAATGAATATTTTCATTGCACAAAAGCCCAAAACCTCTCTTGCAGTTAATATCAAATATCTGTTAACTCAATGAGAGTGAGCAACTATCAATGGAGCCACCCCCTCGTTACTTTCTTCACAAAGTTCATCCTCTCGTTGTGTTTTGTCAGAGACAAGTACCTAGAAACACAGAAGAAATATTTGTTCAACCCATGGTATCCCAATCTAAAATAGGCGAAAAAGGTATGTCCAACTAGCTACTAGATGGTGCACCACTAACCAGTGGATTGATATATGACAGCATTTGGCATTAGACTTGGAAGAAAATCAAGACCCTGGAGTCCAACTTCAACACATGAAAATACTCATGTGAATTAAAACCTTTCGACATCTGCCCCAAATTCAAATTGGAATATTGATCAATTCTCGGTGCATTAAGAACTTTCACATCGAACCCGATAGTTTTTTTAATTAAAGAATAAGTTCTTGCAAAGATCTCAATGATTCAATATCTTTGACAATTGCCTTAATCTCAAACAGTAATCCATTTTCAATACTCTTAAATACTAAAGCTTTAAAATTGAATTTGGTAGTTCATGGAATCAATTACATTGTAGATTGCATCCTCAACCAATGCACCAATGTATATATGAAAGAGTTCTTCGGATACACTTATGAAAGAGTTCTTCGGATACACTTTTTATCCCACGACATTATTACATCATATGCTCAACATAAATTTCACATGTAATCTTTGAGGTTTTTTTTTTTGGCCTGGAATCTGTTTTGTGGGAGTTCGAGTGTGTATTAAATGTTAGGGAATATGGATTTTTTTCTTCATATATAGGTTTATTTTAGGGGATGTTTTAATAGGATTATAGTATGGGTGATTTGGACTTTCTATGATTGTGCTCCTCTTTTTACTCTGAACATGATAGGGTTTTTTCATTTTAAATATTATTTACTTGGGATGCCACTCTTTTTGATCTATGACTTGATACAAATTGTGTTTTTGTTTCTATGCGCGATATATATTTTGTACCATATTTTAGTTGAACATTTGTGAATGTCTCAAAAGAAAACCATGTACAGTTGGAAGAGAATCTTTAGGGTGATATTCAATGGTGAGGACATAGAATCTAGAGTGAGCCCAGGTAAGAGAAGACTTTATTTTTTGTCGAAGAAGTGGCTATCATCTTTTAACATTTCTCGTCCTTTCAAAGAACTTGGTTTTATATATTGTTATATATGCTGGTGCTGCATGGGATTTTGGTGTTGTTGTTGTTTCTAAAGGATCTATAAGCTCTATTTTTTCTCTAGTTTGAGCGGTGTCTTTGTGGAGCAGTGCATATTGTCTTGAGGTGGCAGATTATTCCTCAATGGGTGTTTTCCCCAACGGGATATTTCTCAGTTATGCTTGAATTTTCCAATGAATTGGTCCCTAATATTCTCATGGCCATGTGATGGCATATTAATTGTTCTCCTCCTTCAAAAAATATGACCCTGAGGTTGCATGATTAGGGGTGTCTTTAGTTTCCTGGGAATTCTCTTTGGGGGAGTAGTGGCATTTGTTTCTTGGGGTGCACCCACTAGTGGTTGGAATTTATTTTTGGAGGAAGGGAATACCATGCACTAAGGGTGTGGGTTGTTACTGCCACTTACCTCTGGCCCAGGTAGGTGGGATCATAGATCTGGGTGGATCACTTAACTGTTGTGTAGGTGGATTATTCTATATACCTCTTCCATGCATCTGACACTTCTTTATCACTACTTAGACATTTTATTTTATAAGTGATGGCATACATCTCCAGGGTGCTTACTCGGGCGGTTTTCCTTTTATTTTTCTATGAAGGTGCAATTAACATTGTGAGTGGTTGGATCGAACAAACCTAGGTGGGTGGGATTGCAAATCTTTGTGGATCCCAAGACTAGGGTGGAGGTCGTACTATCAATACTTACCACTTTTACACTGTTTGACATCTTTCTTATGATCAACATATAATTTTCCTTATTTTTCTAGGTTGAAGGTTTTTTCCATTTATGAGTAGATTGAAGTGGTCACTTCCTTACTGCTTTCTCAGGACTACCTGATCAAACTTAAAATTACATGCATGTTGTGTTGATTTGGATGTCGCTTGTCCTTGATGATGGTTCTCGAACACATGGATCTTCGTATCAACAAATTGAATGTGGATGTATCAACGCATGATGCATATATGCAAGCCACATTAGAGGCCGAATTGGCCTACACTAAAAATCAGAAGCATTTGGGTGTACTTGGTCCATCAGATCGTTCACATTTCTCATCATCCTCAGATCTACTTACCCATAGTCGGTCCGCAAAGGATTGGGATACGTGTCAATGACATCAGACCACAGGGTGGAGGGCGGGAAAAAAGGATCGGGGCAAGATTATATGTTCAATTACTAAAACAAAACTCTCGAGTTTTGGATATGATTTACTATGGGACCGTGTTACCAGTTTACAGAAGAGGGCACTAGTCGAAGGATGGGCCTTCACTGAATTACCAGAACAAAATATGTAGGATTGGGTAAAAACACAGTGGGTTCCTATATTAGGATATTCTCCTAAGGTAAGCAGGCTACTAAAATCATGGTACAACTTTCATTTCTTATGCCAGGATGATTTGGAGCGCATTCTTAGGACTCCATGGGTGTGAGGACACAAATTTCTCCAGCTCCACATATGGTATGTTGTATTTAACCCACTTCGGGACACTCCAAAGAACAACATGGTATGGATTAAACTCTTGGTACTACCACTTGAATTCTAGACCCATCGAGTTTGATGGAGATTGGGGACACCATTGGTCATTTTATATATATTGATCCTAGTTGCTTGGGTGCAAAAGACAAGAGGGTGGCATGGATCTTGGTGGAGATTGGATTCTTGGGTAGTCTTCTTGGACACATCAATTTGGATTGGGGGAAGATTCGACTCAGAAAACATCTGGACTATTGTGGCATTCCTTTTAGGTGCCTCCTATGCCATCATATGGGCCACCTCATAGATCGATGCCCTCGGGGACACAGAAAAAATGGTGTAGATGGTAGATGTCGAGGAGGATAGGGACATGGTCGATAATTCTCAGATAATTTGAAACACATGCCGGTACTAGGTATTGAATTTGTTACTAATTAATCTCCATTTCAAAATGATATTTCGACTTCCTCTTTATCCCTTTCTCCTTGCACTTCTCCTGCACTTGCGTCTTTTACCCGAGCAAGGATGGTTAATGTTTTTATCATATGGGGCGGTCCCATATGTCTTGGGATGATATCCCTCTTGACATGATTTCTCTACCTCCTCCTTTTGTGCCTCCTTGGACCTTGGTTCGATTGAACATCACAGAAACCCCCTCTCATCTTGTTATCCTCTCTGCAGTGTCTTCGTGTCTTGACCCCCCTCCAGGTGGATCCTTGTCACACGGAATTGGTCAAGGGTGCGGACACGGCTGACCTTCCTAGAAGTCTAAGACATTCTAATGACAAACAAGACAAAATGGAGTGATCTTTCTCTAAATACACCTTTTACAACATGAAAACTACAAGTGTTTAGGCTTACCTTATTCCAAAACGCTGTTGTTGAGGTCCGTTCTTGACAATCCGGATGAGCTCCTCCTTCAAGTCAATTCCTGCAACCACAAACAATCAAACAATTACCAAGCACTTGCATTTCATATAATAAAACATATATTCAACATGCAGACCAAGGAACACATGAAATAACTCATTAACACAAGCTATTGAGAAAAATAAACCAGTTTGTATTAATAACGAAACAAAGAAACTCTTACAACCTGGCCTTGGTGTTGTGCAAGTTCCTCCCAGGGTCCATCAAGGGTTTTCCTCTACTTTGACAAAGCTCACCCTCTTCCAAGTAGAATCAAGTAAAGACAATCTCTCCTCACAAAGGCTCTAATGGAAGACCTAAATCCTGCAGCATTTACCCAAAGAAAATGTATAGCTCCAACCTCTTCTCCTTCTGGCTCAATGCCTTTATTTATAGTGCTGTAAAGAGGTTATTCAGGTCCACTATCAATGGGATCATCCCCCTCTATGGGTGGGATAGCTCCCTTATTGATGGGATAAGTTCCCCCTTAATAGAGATACATGAACCAACTGGAGGCGCATCCATTTCATCAAACCGACCTCTAGAATGTTCTAGAAGTAACCACAAGTAACTTTTTCAAGATAAAACTCGCGCATTTTGCCTTTTACAGAGGGACGCACCTGTCCCTTAACATACAGAGCGTTCATGGACGCAGATTTTGTGAACATGGTCAGCGTCCCCGCAGGTAAGGCTAGAGAGAACCTGCGACCCCAGAGATAAACATAGTTTTTACAAGACTTTCTCTCTTCTTTGAGTTTGAGATGGATAACAGAGGCATGAGACTTGCCTAAGAGGGTAGCATGACTGTTGATTTGAGCCATACTAACTGTAAGTAGTCAAGGTGACATTTTTTAGTGTAACAGATTGCCCCCTAAAGTGCGAAGCCTGGAATAGAATAGGGTTTTGTAATTCTAGGAAGGGTGAAGCGCTTTATCATTTCAAGGATTGCCTTGTGGATGGCCTGGTTGGAACCTGCAATTTTCAACACAAAATACATGGATAAGATTATATCATCACTGAGGTAGGCATTCCCATACTCAGATTCAAAACTTTAACTAATGGACTAACTATTCTGATACAGGAATGATCTTGCAGTACATTATTTTTATAGACTTTTGTAGACACAGTATGGACGCAGCCATCTGTTTATGATTAGTCTACATAGATAATGAATACAAAACTCCTCGCAGCCTGGATGGTAGAAACTAGATCCAGGGTCTTCACTTCTACTTCCCGAATTGGTACGATTCTAGCCATGTGATTAAATGATTCGATGTCGAACATGTTAGAAACCACTTGATTACCAGTCGATGATGCAAACTGTTAACAAGCGTGAGAGAAACCACCAGTAATGTCAATGGTTCTCAAAGTACCAAGCACAACCCGTGAAATGTGAATAGATGTTTTGATGTCGAACACTTCACGGAATCCTTTGATCGAAAGTCAATGATGTAAACTGACGTCAAAGGCGAGAAACCTGCCATTGATGCATGCAGACTTCAAGGTGCTGTCGATTCCTAAGTCATCTTTCTAGATAATGTGTTGATGTCGATAGAAAGCGACCCGTTGCAGGCAAGCCCACAACACGAAATCATTGTTCAAGTTGAAGAAATGTTGCTGTAAGGACTGACTCAGGGATGGTCAAATGGATGACAAGTATTTTGCAGATGAAAGTTTTTGCTTGCAGACCTCTTGAACACGTAACGACACGACAGATGGCTTGGTGACGAATAACTCAAAGTTAATCCCCGGAACCCGGTTAAAGACTTTCAAAGTGGTTTGGTCAACTGTGAGGTAAAAGATTTCCCAACCCAGGTGAATGAAAAGTGTCGTGTTCAAGAGTGGTAATAAAGTTTCTTTTGAGATAAAGGTAACAAATAGGCTCATTCTTCTCTCTTTTCCCCCACCATTTCTGGCAAGTACCTCTTTATTTTTAACAAGCTTGAGGAGGATAACATATGCTTGATTATAAGCTCATCCTTCGGACGAGTCCAACCTAGTTTAAATTCGAACCCTAGGAAGGAGTGGTTCGTTCCTGTTTGTAATTGAACAGGTCCTTTACTGTAAAAGTTTAACGAGCCCAGTATAGGAGAAACTCGGCGTTTTTCATTTTTAGAGAGTCTGAAAAAACTAAAGGAGACTCCACGTTGAACTTTTTCGTATATTTGTGTCCCTCAAGCCCGAAAAAGTATAAAATAATACCTGGGGGAACCGCTTGATCTTGCGACCAAGGAGTACTTTCATAATAGTGTCGTTGACCTGAAAAGTAAAAAGCGATCAAGGACACGTCGTTTTATTTCCTTATCGAGTTTGAAACGACAAAAACCCGGCAATCTTTTCCTGATTTTGCGGTCAAAAAAGAGCTAAAAGGGGACCGTCTTTTAATTCCGTTTTAACGAGTGTAAAAGAAATGCTCGGCGATCTTTTCATATTTTAGGAGTCAGAAAAGGGCTTAAAAGATGACTCTTAGGTTTCACTTTTTCGTAAGTTTTAACGAGTTCGAAAAAGGGATAAAAATGTACTCATGGTTTTCAATTTAATTTACGAGCAGGAAAAGACGGAAAGAACTCGACATTTTTCATTTGTTTTACGAGAATGAAAGATAGCAAAATAATCTCGGTATTTTCATGAGTTTAACGAGTCTTGAAAATAACTGAAATTGACTCGAGATAGGTTTCATTTTTACAAAAGCTTGAAACAAAGAAAAACTATGCTTCAGAGTAGTTTCATTTTTTCACAAGCTCGAAACAGAGAGAAAACTGTGCTTGATGCCCCCTAAGCATAACTGCTAGAGCGCATGCCCCCCAGCTTCATTTCATTCAACCAGTAGGATGAAATGAAGGTTCAAGTACGAGATCATCTAAAAGACTTTGACCTAAAACTGTAAGAAAATTATGCAAAACACCGAAACAACTAACCTAAATATACAACTTAACATTTACGAGATCTAGTCAATCTCTCGACTCAAGTAGAGGAGGATTTGTTTCATTTTTTAACGAGCTTGACACAGGAAAAGAACTATGCTCGGATTCGGTTTCATGTTTACACAAGCTTGAAACGAAAAACTATGCTTGTTACAAGTTCACATGCCCCCGGCATAATGATGCAAATCAAGGTACATGCCCCCCAAGCTTCATTGCATTCAATGAGGTGGATGGAATGAAGCTTTACTTTCAAAATCTTGGAAAGACTCGTGGGAGTTGTTTCATTTTTTAGTGAGCTTGACACAAGACGAGGAACTATGCTCATAACTACTTTCTACAATCTACCTAACAAAAAACTATACTCTAAAAAACCTTGATTCATTGTTTAACGAGCTTGACACAAGACAAGGAACTGTGCTCTAAAAAACCTTGATTCATTTTTTAATGAGCTTGACACAAGACAAGGAACTATGCTCTAAAATCCTTGTTTCATTTTTTAACGAGCTTGACACAAGACAAAGAACTATGCTCATGACTACTCTCTACAATCTACCTACTTAACCTACCCGTGTTTCATTTTTTAATGAGCTTGACACAAGACAAGGAACTATGCTCAAAAAGTTCGCATGCCCCCAGCATAATGATGCGAAATGAGGTACATGCCCCCCAGGCTTCATTGCATTCAACCGGCTGGATGAAATGAAGGTTTACTTTCAATATTTAACTTGAAAAGGGAGTTGTTTCATTTTTAAAGAGGTTGACACAAGAAAAGAACTATCCTCATACCTGATTCATTTTTTAACGAGGTTGACTCAGTAACAGGAACTATCCTCAAACCTGATTCATTTTTTAATGAGGTTGACTCAGTAACAGGAACTGTCCTCAAAACCCTACTTTCTACAATCTACCTACATATCCTAAAATCTAGCTGATTCATTTTTTAATGAGGTTGACTTAGTAAAAGAACTATCCTCATACTAACCTGTTTCATTTTTTAATGAGGTTGATACAGGAAAAAACTATCCTCGTACTCACTGATTCATTTTTTAACGAGGTTGACTCAGTAAAAAGAACTTTCCTCGTAACATTGATCATGGCTTCCAACTGGAGGAAAGACATGTCAATGGACACACCTTGATCATGGCTTCCAAGAGGTCTTCATCCGAAGGAAGAATACTTCTTGGGAAGGAACACATGTCAAGGGACTCAAAAGGGATAGGAACATCGTGTTCAAGTAATCCCATAGAGTTTTCCATGTCAATTACCGGATCTAAATCAAAGGAAGATGAGCAAACAGTGAGAGGCTCACTTACATCGGTAACTGAAATCATGGGACCAGTTGCCACATAATTAACCCGTGGCAGGGTAGATACCACTTTAGAATCAGGAACATTTAGGGGTGTCATATTATTGGTAGTTGAAAAAAGACTAGGGAATGAAAGCTGGTCTACAGTCACAATACTGCCATTGTGAGGGAAAGACATCACGCGAAAGAGTGTCGATACGACAGCTTTCATTGCATAAACATAGTCTCGCCCAAGGAGTAAATTGAAATCCAAGGGACCTCGAACTACCATAAGATCAACACAAACAGTTTTACCTTCCAAGGTAATAGAAAACTTAGGAAGGATCCCTAAAGGTTCACTAATTGTTCTGTTAAAAGCTTTCAGATTCTGCGTAATAGGCGCAAGCTGAGGGGAACCCAAAGCTTTCCAAACAGCTGAGGATAAAATACTAACAGAAGCACCTTCATCTACCTGAGTACGATGTATGTCCCTACCACCAGCCTTGACAATGATTTGGAAAGGGATGGAGGAAGGAAGACGAGGTTCTGTCAGTCTATTCCAATCAAAGGAAAAGACCTCAGTACTTGGAGGGGGTTCTGTAGAAACAGGTGAAATGCCCCCCGGCATAGAAGAATCCGATGTAACAAGAAGAACATCAGCGGTATGAAATTTACTCTCGAAAAGGAGAGTGTGATCGACCGAATGTGAAATTGAATCGACCACTTGATCAACTAATGGATCATCAACCTGAGTGACATGAGTTTCACTCTCCAATGGGAGAGTGTGATCGACTGTACTTGAATTTAGATCAATCACTCCGTCAGTTGACGGTAGGTTGGGAGAAAGTTTACGGTAACCAGTTGGAAATTCTTGCTGTGGAACAGTAAGGTTTTCCAACAATGTTGAGGCTTCCTCCATGTGAGGGCAAATGTGAGTTTGATGACTCCCTTTGCATAACTTACAAGGAAACCTAACTTTACCCTTTTTCCCAGGAACCTGACTATCACTGGTTGATGGATCAACAGAAAGTTGATGAGATTTTTCTGACCATACTTCCAAGACCTTTGGAATACCAGGACAATTGACAAGGAAGTGGTCACCCTTACAAAGCCTGCAAGGGTATTTGGGTTTACGATGCATGTCGGAATTTTCCTCAACACAACTAACACTTACAGCCATGGTTGGTTGGTTGACTTCTTTCTTATCTTTCTTCTTCTTCTTCTTCTTCTTCTTCTTCCCTTTCTTCTTCTTCTTAGCCTCCTGGTTACTAGCATCAAGGCTTTTACCAGGCGAAGAGGAAGAAATGGAGGAAGAAAAATTAGGCGAAGAAGGTAAAGGGTCAACAGAAGGTTGGTGATGTTGAGATGGTGAACTCTGTTGAGGTGAAGCATCCGGTTGAGATGGAACAATTGGAGTATTTTGGGCCAACGAAGTTGAAAATAACCATATCGGTAAACCTATTGTAAATCCAGGTAATGACAAAGTAGCCATATAAGGAGGACCAACATTTCCAAAGTAAGGAAAAGTACTAGGATTCTCATTAGGAGGGGTTCCTAGGTTGATAAATTCCGGAACATTTGCCATTATATTCAACTTCAGTGAATTTTATTAACAATTTATAACTAAAATTAACAATTCACAATTCACACCTAACAATTAAAATTCACAATTCACACCTATGGTCTCTAAAAGTAAAAACAAACAAATTAACACGCGCTATCAAATCTAGGAGTCAAACCATACACAAACAGTAGCCTTCCGGACCGAAAACACTAGTTGGTGATGAAGCCCAACATAGCTGAATTCAGTACAGAAGTGGCGGGTGGAACAGTTACCCCGGCAACCTGCTTAATGAATAGACCGGACCAAGTTCCTCCACTTTAACCGTCTCGAGTGAAGTGAACCCCCCGGAAAATCCAAGTGAGTATAACCGACGTCTGCTCCAGGTACAGTGGGACCTTCCCTCCACCGTCACCTCGATAGAACCCTAAAGATTATGGTCACTAAGGTCACCAACAGTAACAAATACACCTGGGGGAACAGTCTAAACTCCGACAGCACGCAAGGGCAGAGTAGCAAGCTCAATCCCCTTACCGGCTCCTTGACAACAATCCAAGGTTTACCGATAAGTGACCCCTGGCTCCTCGACAATGGTTAATCCGAGGTTTACCGTTTGTAATACGTACTGTCTGGCGTCGTTCCCAACGAGGGGGGAATGATCCCCTCACTGGTTCGGACACGAGCTCGTGCTTCTCCTTTAAGAGGAGCTTTCCCAGAGTGCAATTGAAACAATTGGATTTATTCTACTCAAGATAAACTATCTGTTTGGTTTTGTAGTCTTGGAGAGTTAAGTACTCACCTACTCCAAGACCCTAGCCTAAGCTATGTTGGTGTTTCAGAGCCCTAGAAATGTAAAAATTACTAGATGAATTTTAATTAAGCGTTGTGTTATTAAGGCTGTTATTACTCAAATGGGTAAATGGAGATGAAACCAATGGTGTTATGACCCGACTCAACTGAATGCAATCGAATATGATAATGCAATCCTTTCAATTCGATGAATCCTAACTAGAGTAAGGAGAGAGTTTCCATTCACTTCCAACAATGCAAAAAATTGATCATTAAGAGAAAATTTAACAAATTCTCTAATGCACTAATTTCATCAAGAAAAACTAATGCAAATCAATTCCAAACCATTTTTTTATTTTATTTTTGTGTAAATTCAAATCAAAGAAAGCTGATCTAAATCTACAATTGATTTTTCAGAATGTAAACTATGCAATTGTAATCTATGCACAATTCACATGAAAAGTATGCAAATGTAATCTATGCACATTTTTCATTCATATTCTGAAACTGAGAACTCTAATTGTGCAAATGTGATCTATGCAAAAGAATTCTCAAACACAAGACGATTCTAATGTAATCTAAGAACCAATCAAGTGCAAATTGAGAAAATTGGGTGAGAGTTCCAAAGATCAAAACATAAAAACACTCAAAGGCGATTAACACTCATACACAATTTAGCCCCCCCCGGCGAATGAGGGGGAAATTTTTTTGCAAAAACAAAAGCAAAAAGATGCAAAATTGTGAAAAGACTGAGACAAACCTCCAAGTAATGATCAAAGGAAATCAAATCAAGAATTTCTCAAAAAAGAGACTCAAAACACCCAATTGATGAAAGCTAAGAGCAGGAACAAGCTTAGGTGAAGATTCTGGACAAGGGACTAATGAATCTGGGCAGAAAAAACTAAGAAAAAACAAAATCTAAAAGCAATTAAAGCAAAAATGGAGTTTTCCTAAATTTTTACAGGAAGACGCAGGTAACCCGTTAGAACAGGCGCGGGCCCGCTCTGTGCAAACGGCAACAGTGCGTCCAAAGACGCACTGTGCAGTACTCAGAGGGTGCGTCTGTCTGAAAAACTCAAGAAAAACCAAAATAAAACTAATCCTAAGCTAACCCACCCAGAGACAGAATCACAGAGCCAAAACCAGAAAAATAAACCAATTTTCTCAAAGCAAAGTTCACATAAAGGAAAAGACTTTTCACATTAATGGATTCACATTAATGGATTCCCCAGTGGGGTCGCCAATTTGTCACACGGAATTGGTCAAGGGTGCGGACACGGCTGACCTTCCTAGAAGTCTAAGACATTCTAATGACAAACAAGACAAAATGGAGTGATCTTTCTCTAAATACACCTTTTACAACATGAAAACTACAAGTGTTTAGGCTTACCTTATTCCAAAACGCTGTTGTTGAGGTCCGTTCTTGACGATCCGGATGAGCTCCTCCTTCAAGTCAATTCCTGCAACCACAAACAATCAAACAATTACCAAGCACTTGCATTTCATATAATAAAACATATATTCAACATGCAGACCAAGGAACACATGAAATAACTCATTAACACAAGCTATTGAGAAAAATAAACCAGTTTGTATTAATAACGAAACAAAGAAACTCTTACAACCTGGCCTTGGTGTTGTGCAAGTTCCTCCCAGGGTCCATCAAGGGTTTTCCTCTACTTTGACAAAGCTCACCCTCTTCCAAGTAGAATCAAGTAAAGACAATCTCTCCTCACAAAGGCTCTAATGGAAGACCTAAATCCTGCAGCATTTACCCAAAGAAAATGTATAGCTCCAACCTCTTCTCCTTCTGGCTCAATGCCTTTATTTATAGTGCTGTAAAGAGGTTATTCAGGTCCACTATCAATGGGATCATCCCCCTCTATGGGTGGGATAGCTCCCTTATTGATGGGATAAGTTCCCCCTTAATAGAGATACATGAACCAACTGGAGGCGCATCCATTTCATCAAACCGACCTCTAGAATGTTCTAGAAGTAACCACAAGTAACTTTTTCAAGATAAAACTCGCGCATTTTGCCTTTTACAGAGGGACGCACCTGTCCCTTAACATACAGAGCGTTCATGGACGCAGATTTTGTGAACATGGTCAGCGTCCCCGCAGGTAAGGCTAGAGAGAACCTACGACCCCAGAGATAAACATAGTTTTTACAAGACTTTCTCTCTTCTTTGAGTTTGAGATGGATAACAGAGGCATGAGACTTGCCTAAGAGGGTAGCATGACTGTTGATTTGAGCCATACTAACTGTAAGTAGTCAAGGTGACATTTTTTAGTGTAACAGATTGCCCCCTAAAGTGCGAAGCCTGGAATAGAATAGGGTTTTGTAATTCTAGGAAGGGTGAAGCGCTTTATCATTTCAAGGATTGCCTTGTGGATGGCCTGGTTGGAACCTGCAATTTTCAACACAAAATACATGGATAAGATTATATCATCACTGAGGTAGGCATTCCCATACTCAGATTCAAAACTTTAACTAATGGACTAACTATTCTGATACAGGAATGATCTTGCAGTACATTATTTTTATAGACTTTTGTAGACACAGTATGGACGCAGCCATCTGTTTATGATTAGTCTACATAGATAATGAATACAAAACTCCTCGCAGCCTGGATGGTAGAAACTAGATCCAGGGTCTTCACTTCTACTTCCCGAATTGGTACGATTCTAGCCATGTGATTAAATGATTCGATGTCGAACATGTTAGAAACCACTTGATTACCAGTCGATGATGCAAACTGTTAACAAGCGTGAGAGAAACCACCAGTAATGTCAATGGTTCTCAAAGTACCAAGCACAACCCGTGAAATGTGAATAGATGTTTTGATGTCGAACACTTCACGGAATCCTTTGATCGAAAGTCAATGATGTAAACTGACGTCAAAGGCGAGAAACCTGCCATTGACCCACTTCTTGGTACATGAAAACATGTTTGAGCGTTTGGGTAAACTGAGGTCTTGGGTTGATAGGACCTTCATCTTGGATCAACTTTCCATTGTCCTACAATGGCGGACAAAGCATGTTCATCTAAGTATTCCTTTAAAATTCAACAGAATCTAGTTGGAGGATGAAGATTTTAATAATCCAATTAAATATTATTGGAATATGGTGTTGTCGGAGTGTTGGAATGGGGTCCCTTGGGTCAGTTTTGGGGTTAAAAACCCAAGTTTTGATGTAAATTTTGGTAAAAGATGTAAAGTCTCCACAATTTGTGGAAATAGAGTGCGTAGGTAATTAGGAGTAAAAGGGGCCTCACCGTGGAGTGATGTCCAACTGATAAGACAAGGTTTCCCACAGATACATCATCCATCCACTCTGCCGCCACCTTCACCTCCACAACATACACCTTTGCCCACACCTCCACCACCACCACCGTCATTCAACATGTCGAACTCAATAAAGCTGCCAATTTTCAAAGGTATCGGGAGTGAAGATACTGAACAATTCTGTTTTTTTGCGAATGTTGTGTGGACCGCACAGTAGATCATTGATGATAACATAAAGAAGGCACATTTAGTTACTGCTCTGCAGGATCGTGAACTAACGTGGTATATTAAGTATTGGGATGATCATCCTGTAGCAACACTAATAGAGACTAAGGAACAAAGAGTTTAGTAAGCCTAAGTCTGACTCGCAGTTAGTGGTTGGATTTAAGGAAATCATGATGAGGGTTGATGAAATGACTTGGGAGTTAGATCAGAGGTTGAAATGTGTGATCCGTGAAGCTAATATGCAGCTCACAAATGGTCAGCACCGTGAGTGGTTTATAGCCTCACTTCTGCCCCACATGAGGATTGCTTTGTCACATCAGAAGATAGGAAATCAGGCAAAAGCCCTGGAAATCGCGATGAGATTGCATGCGACGCCTATTTAGGACGCGACTCTGGGAGTCCAACAAATTCACTCGTAGTTGCAGAACCTCTGCTTGGAATTGCAGATCTTGAAGTAAGAGAAGGAGGTTAGGCCAGAGGTACGCGAGGAAGTTGGTGTCTGAAATGTAAGAGCTAGGGGAATGATAAAGATCACTGCCATGTCTTTGCAAATTATATTACGGGGGGGACCAATTCCCTTGAGGCCAAGAAACTCTAGCAGGACTGAGTGCAGGGCCCACGCTATGGTGTGCTATCTGCCTGGTGGTTGGAAAACATGTAACGAATAATTGTCATTTGCTGCAAAAGTTCGTTTAGACACCACAACAGTTGTTTTGTGATTTCTGCAAATCAGTGGGCCACGATGAGTGCCACTGTCGCAACTACGAGTTGATGATGGAAAGAACACCTACCTACTAAATGCAAGCATAAACTCAGCCTCTAGAGCAGGGCACTAGAGGAGCGTGTAGAGGATATCAGGGACAAGGACAAGGCCGAGGAATAGGAGGGCCTGGTAGAGGTCGGGGTCAAGTTATTTGTTAGAATTGTGGGACGCTAGGGAACTACGCGTGGGAGTGTCAGAATCAAACACGCATGTCATGTCAATACTGCATCCAATTTGACCACACTATAGAAGAATTCCCTGTGTTGATCGCTAAGATGTAGTAGAAAAAGGCGCAGCCTTAGCAACCTACGCAAAACTTACAAATGATGAGAGCTGAGCCCCTCGAGGAAGATCTGAATGTGAATATAGTGTTGAGAAGCAGGATTACAACTAGGGATGATAAGGGAAAACAGGTTGAAGAGGACGGATGGGTCCGTAAAGCCCCATAAAAATAAGTTGGGTTCGATTTGGAGCACGCGAAGGAAACATTTATGGAGGCCAAGAAAAGCTTCGTTGAGGCATCCAAATCAGGGAGCCAGAACAAAGTACTAGAAACTAGCGTGCCTACAGAGATTGATCCATCTGTGCTTACCACGTTCTTGGAGACCTGCATGAAGCTATTGTGTGATAGCAAAGTTGTGAGAGGACTACAGGAATTGATAAAAAAGTGTTCTGGCAAAGAAAATGCCCCTGATGGACACTGTGTGGTTAAAATAATTGGCAAACATAAGGCAAGAACAGGACACGAGATGAGGCTCATCATGTAGATAGGAGATTATGAGATGGACCAGGTCATTCTGGATTTGGGGTCTGACGCGAACGCTTTTCCTAAACAAACATGGGAGAGAATGGGGAGACTCGTGCTGTAGTGGTCTCCGATCCATCTTAGAATGGCAAACCAACAGAATATCATCCCTATGGGACCTACATGGAGTAATAGTGGATATAGAAGGTGTGAGCGCGCTAGATGATTTTGAAGTAATATAGATCATTGACGACAACAATCCATACCCCGCGTTCCTTGGAATTGACTAGGCCATTGATGTGAATGGATTTATCAACTTGAAGAAGAGAACAATGTCGTTCGAAAGAAAATCGCTTCGGTTTGTAACACTATTGGACCCTGCAGAAGGACCGCGCTATACTGAACCGGTCTGCAACTATGAAGAAAGTGATGATGACTTAGATCAGATCTACAAAATAACAACATGAGATCAAGATTGGATTAATCCAACAATTGATGGACAAATTACATGGGATCGGGAAAGTTCTTGTACCTTGGATTCAGATGAAGAATTGGAGCATTGGCAGAATAGGCTACATGAAGTATCTACATTGTGTTGCAACATGAAGGCAATCGTTGCGTTGTGTGTCATCAGAGGTAAGAAATTTACTCTATTATGATGGTTTAACTGACGTCGATAATTTTTCGGATGCTTTTGAACAAGAAGTCCATGAGGATCACCGCTTCCAAGCATTAGATTTGGCGTTGCGCGCTATGCCCGCATGATGGTGGGGTATGCACAAAGATAGCTTCGATGAATGGTGAGATTACAGAAGGATGATGATGTTGCGATTTGGTCATCCTAAATTTCGATTGACTGAGATATACGATGGGAGAAATTATCTGTGCAATCATTTAGTGAAGTGGACTAAAGCTTATGGAATGGAGCCGCAGCCGGAGTGGGTGCACTTATTATGTCATACTTTGGATACAATTCCTATGAATTAGTATTTGGAAACAGAGCCCTGCCATGGCACTGCAAAGTGGGATATATTAAGGGAAGGATTCTTGATGACCTTCAGTTTTGAAGATTGGTTCGAAAGCATTGATGAATCTCTGCAGGAGATTAAGGCAACGATCTTCAAAATTTCACAGGAATCTTTGGAGTTGGTTCAACCAGATTGGAGCACCCAGCTATGCCATGCACTGGAATGATATAATGTGACCATTGAGGGGGAGGATGAAGATCCAAGAAATATCAATATTCCATAGGTAAAAGGCCATCGCGAGGTCGAAGGTCTGCAAATAGAGAACCCAGACATCACCGCGCCATTGAAAACCAAGCAAGTGAACATTGGTACTAAAGCAGAGCCAAAATTTGCAAAGATTAGGGATTACTGGGATGATTCCACAGTGGATAAAGTTGCTGAGCTACTCCATGAGTACCAGGATCTTTTTCCTACAAAGTTTTCGAACCTAAAGGGCATCATAGGTGACTTGGGTGTGATCAAAATCACTTTGAAACCAGACGCGAAGCCTATTAAGCAGAGGTCGTATCGCCTTAATCCAAAATACAAGGAAAAGTTCTGCTTGGAGTTGGATAAGATGACAGAAGCAGGCATCATTGAACCTGTGGAAGAATCTGATTGGGTGAGCCCGATGGTGGTTCAAGAGAAGAAACATAAGGGAGAAACAAGGATTTGTGTAGATCTAAGGAAACTTAATGATGTCTGCATCCATAATCATTTTCCGACACCATTTACTGATGAGGTATTGGACAACGTTGGAGGGTAGGAGTCGTACTCGTTCATTGATGGATTTTCTAGGTACCACCAGATCAAGATCACGCCAGAGGATAGGATCAAAACAACATTCACGATGGAATGGGGTTGTTTCCAGTATACTGTAATATCATTTGGACTTAAGAATGCATCTGTGATATTCTCTCACATAGTTATAGTAACATTTAAGGAGTTCATTCATAAGTTCTTGGAGGTGTATTTTGATGACTGGGAGGTGTTCAGTCTAGTAAAGCGCCATGTAGAAAGTCTGTGCCTAATGCTGGATACGTGCCACAAATACCATATCGTGCTAAATCTGAAGAAGTGGCTATTATGTGTCCCCTTTGGGATCTTGTTGGGTCATGTGGTGTACAAGCAATGGCTGATGGTGGAACCTGCCATGATCGCGGTGATAGTGAATTTGGAGGCCCCAAGAAGTGTCAAATAGCTGTGCACAACGCTCAGGAATACAGGGTATTACAGGAAGCTCATCAAGGTTTATGCTCAGATTACTGCACCCATCGAGAAACTGCTAAAGAAGGATGCTTCATTTTGTTGGGATGAAGAATGTCAGCGTAGTTTAGATGTTTTGAAGGAAAATATGGTCACCACATCGATTTTTCTCTTCCCCGATTGGAAGAAGGAATTCCAAGTACATGTTGATGCCTCTTGCATTGCGTTGGGAACAGTGCTAACATAGGTCGGTGAAGGAGAGATGGATCACCATTTAGCCTTTACGAGCAGGAAATTATCGAAGGCTGAGAAGAATTACTCAACGACAAAATGAGAAGGATTGGCTATGGTGTACGTGCTTCAAAATTTCAAGCACTATTTGTTGGGTGGACATTTCAAAATGTACATAGATCATTCTGCCTTGAAATACCTGGTCAATAAGCCTATCTTGGGGGGGTAGATCTGTTGATGGTTGCTTCTATACTAGGAGTATGACTTTGAGGTAATATTGAAGCCAGGAAGGTTGAATGCAGGACCTGACCATCTATCACAGATTGAAACAGGAGAGGAGCCTACTAATTTGGAGGAAGGATTTCTTGATGTCCAGCTCTTCGCCGTGCGTGTAGCAGATAACCACTTTGTAGATATTATCCACTTTTTGACTACAGGGATGACACCGAAAGGGTATACCAGTTAGAAAAAGAAGGAACTAGTAGTGTGTGCAGTGGATTTCTCAGTGATTGTAGGACATTTGTATAAAATGGGTGCAGACGAGATATTGCGACGATATGTGCTAGATTTTGAGCGGAATAACATCCTCGTTGAAGTTCATGGAGGGGTTGCGAGAGGACATTATGCAAGAAAGACGACAACACAAAATATTTTGCGTGTAGGATTATGGTGGCCTACATTGCATAAAGATTCTAAAGCGTATTGTAGGGCATGCAATGCATGTCAATGAACGGGCAGACCATCGCGGAGGGACGAGTTTCCACTGAATCCTCAAGTATCGTTGCAACCATTTGAAAAATGGGCCATTGATTGCGTTGGGCCAATTCAACCCCCAGTGAAGAAGACGGGTGTGTGCTATATCATCACCATGACAGAGTATCTAAACATATGGGCAGAGGCATAGCCAGTTAAGGATTGCACAAGGGCTATGGCAACAATGTTTTTGTTTGAATATGTGTTAACTAGATTTGGCTGCCCAAAGGTGTTGATGAGTGATCGAGGTACACACTTCCAAAATGAGACAATCATCGCGTTGACTAAGGAGTTCCAGGTATATCATCAGAAGAGAAAGATCGCAACACCAACCGAGTGACTCGAGGGAAAGTCATGACCTTTGTGTTGGGGGCCTGTTGGGATGGGGTCCCATGGGTCAGTTTTGGAGTTAAAAACCCAAGTTTTGATGTAAATTTTGGTAAAAGATGTAAAGTATATGCGGTTTGTGGATGCGGAGTGCGTAGGTAATTAGGAGTAAATGGGGCTTTAGCCCCTTGTCTATGTAAATTTGAGTCGGTTTTAAGATCCCCCCATGGTCTACGGACCATGGGATTGTATAAATAGGTGTGTCTTAGAGATTCTAAGACATGATGATCAGAGATGATGGATGTAATGGGTCGATAGAAGTTAGCACAAAGAAGTGAGTCATAGAGGAGGGAAAGGCTCTACAGCTAAGTGCACAAAGGCCTAGAGTAGTGTACGCGGCTGAGTGTGCAGACCCCTGCAGCTGAGTGCACAGGGTAGTTTTGAGTCTATAATACCATATTGAAGATCAATAAAGAAGACTGTTGAAGAATCCTTATGTTTATATGTTTACTTATGTTATTTATGTTTGTGATATATGTTGTGATTGAACAAATGTCTCTATGAAATAATAATCTATTGATATTGATGCGCAAATCCATGGGATAATTCTTATTAACTATACGCAATGCATGTTAAGTACTTTCGCGAAGATTATAATATGTTATGTTATGTTTATTAAATACTTAAATAGATTTGCACGAGCTCAGATATAGGGTTATCTTATGGTGCATGGAAGTGGATGATTCATCTGTTAAGGGTCCATAAAGACCTATCATAGACCTTCGCGAAGGTCTAGAGGTGTTTAAAGGAAGTTCTAGTACCGAGCCCTAGGGGTTTATTAATCCACACGAAGGTAGATCTAGGTTAATAAAAGACATCACACTGATCTTTGGATGCAGAAACTTGGTTCCATCATCCCCCCATACTGGTTCAGGTGAGACTTCAGCCTGCGCTACGGGGTTGATGACAAAAGGGCCAGTAGTGTAGGGTTTTGTTTGGCGCAATTAACTCTGAACCTGGGTCAGGACCCACTAAGCCAACAGGGAGCCTGGAATATCTCCAATGTATAATATATCAAAGAAACTTCATAATCTCAAGATTTGGGTCTGGATATGGGAACGAAATAAATAAATAAATAACACTTTTATTGGAACTTAAGGATATTGTTGAGGAGATTGATTGTCTAGGCAGGAACATGGAACAGAGGGCCCCTTCCCACTCTCTATTGGAGTGACTAAAGGAGCTGGAGGGCATGAAGAGACACATTTTACAAATCCAAGAAACTACTTGGCACCTAAAAAGTATAGCTTTATGGCTTCGTGATGGGGACAAGAACACTCATTCTTTCATAAATATGCTAATCATGGGAAAAAAATCAATACAATCTGGCATATAAAGGAAAAGAATGGGAAGAATGTATACACTACATTCGAGATACAAAAAGAAGTGGTACATTTATTTGAGTATTTTTACAAGGAACGTTATGGTATTAATATTGAGGACCAAATTTGGGGGTCGGGGGACTATCCACTCATGTTCAATGAGGAACAACATGAGGAATTATATAGCCTGATTTAGATTGAAGAAGTACAAAGGGTTTTGAAATCTTTAACTAAAGACAAATATATAGGCCCGAATGACTGGACAGTGGATATATTCCTCCATTTCTTTGATTTGATGGGGTGGACCTCCTGGATATGCTTGAAGAATCCAAGACTTCTAGGTACATATATGGAGTTATTAACTCCACTTTCATTGCTCTTATTTCGAAGGTATCAGCCACCTCCTATTTCATATATTTCAGGTCAATTTTTTTGTGTAATATAACTTACAAACTCATCTCTAAGATTATTGTGGAGCACATGAGGAATTCTCTCTCGGCCTACATCTCTCGGGAAAAAATTTATTTCCTGCATAATCATTTGATACATGATGTTGTGGCCACTACACAGGAATGTATACACTCCATCCACTCAAGAAAAATGGAGGCTTTGGTTATGAAGGTGGACTTGCATAAGGCATATGTAGACTGGTCATTCTTATGCCTTGCCTTGACTAATATTGGCCTAGTGGTGCACAATGTTGAACGGATTATGGCTTTTTCTACATCGATGTATTTTGTTGTTCTAGTAAATGGATATCCATCTTGTTTTTTCAATGCGAGAAGGGGTTTGAGGAAGGGCTACTCACTATCGCCCTTACTCTTCATTTTGGTTATGGATCGACTCAGATTAAAAATTAAAGCGGCTCAGTCCTCGGGTCTTTTCTGTGGCCTCATATTGGGACATAGCATAGATATTTCCCATAGTTTTTTCGTAAATGATATCCTCAATTTCATGATGGTTTCCAAAACACAATGGGTGGAATTGCATTATAATTTTATGAGATATGGTGAGGCTTCTGGGTTGATGGTCAATGGTGGAAATTCTTTACTCTTGTATTCAGGTGGTGATCACGAGGTGACTGCATTTATTGTTGGAAATTTTGGTGTTTGTACTAAGCCATTGAGTGATAGCTTCACTTACTTTAGATATCATCTCAAGTCAAAGAATTATAGGCTAGCATATTTTCATTAGCTCCTGGATAAATTATGTCACAAACTCCATGGTTGGTCTCATAGATGGCTTACTCTAAGAGTGAGATACAACCTTGCGCAGGCGGTTCTCCAACAGATCTCGACATATGTTGAAAAGTGTAACTAGGTTCGGTCTTCATAATGACATGTAATTATGATTTTATGTAATAATATGTAAAGCAGAAAAATAAAATTATTATATTGACTTACTTCATGGGTTTCATGAGCAAGGGATTTTTTTTTGAGTCAAGACTCCCATTGAGAGTCTTTAGGATTTATTTTTCTTTGAGTCATTGTCATGTAATGAATTCATGTTACACTTTGTAAAAGAGTCAATCTTGTCTATGTAAAAGTATCCTCCAAGTCCTTGTCACCTATCCTCTTCAAGTCAACCTATAACGATGGGACAAACTACTAGATGAAGTCAACTTAACCTCAAGGGAACATGTCGGCCTAAAGGACATGTGTGGAACTGTATAAATAGCCCAGCTCGACCTCACTTAAAGACACACATTCGATCAAGAAAATCGACTTGAATTCAATAAGCGAAAGTGCGAAGTAGAAGGGAAATAGAAGTGCAAAGGAGTCTAAGAGAAGTATGAAGAAAGAGGGTTCAAGGAAGTGAAAAGAAGAGAGAAGAAGGTTTCTTCTGGGTAATGCGAATATAGGAATATTTTGGGCAAGCAAAGGAGGATTCTTCTGGGATCTGTGAAGGAGAGATTCTTCTGGGTATAGCGAAGGAGGTTTCTTCTGGGGTAGCGAAGAGAAGAATTCTTTTGGGTGATCAAGATCTAGAGACCGAGTTTATCTAGAGACCAGTGAAAGCCTAGAGACTGAGATTCTCTAGAGGAATCCAAGTAGAAGCAGTGTAAAGTACAGAGACTAAGTTTCTCTATAAGGAGCCGAGGAGAGCAATTCGAGATCAAGAAGAAAGTTGAGAAAGGAAGAGGTAGAGCATCAAGGTTAGTGACAAGGTTCTTGGGAGGATACAAGAGTCAAGGGTATATGTCATGGTCTTGGTCCTTATCAATTGAAAATCTAGAAGAAGAATTTTGATCGGGTTTTCCTCTCAAGAGGTGAGAGGTTTTGGCCCTGGATGAGAATCCTACATATTGTCTCACTTGTCTTTTATTGTGCATATTGGTAATTGTTGTGATGAAGAGAACACAATAATAACAAAATGAAGAAAATACTATAATCTAAGAACTAAAAGTACATCACAAGAAATTATCAAGCAGAGAAAATTTTTAACTTTGAATGCCCTAGATTTCTCAACATGGTATCAGAGCTTAGGTGTTGAAAACAAGAAGGGGCATTCAAAGCAAGTAGATACACAAGAATCAAAAGTATCAAAGCAAGTCAAAGAACACCAAGCAAGAGATATAGATCTTCATCAAACCGAAACCCTAGATCAAAGAATACTCCAAGAAAGAGTCTTAAAATTATCTTCAAGAAGGAAGTAGGAAGAAAGACTGAATCCTAGAAGTACTTCATCGTCACCAAAGATGTGGAAGCTCTTCAAATCTAAGGAAGGATAGATCGAAAGGAAATATTATCTCTATTGAAGCAAGGATCTCACTTGAAAGAGATCATCTGAAGCAACAAGTTCATCATCAAGTTGAATATTTTATCTTCACAAGTAAGTACCTTTTATTATAATCTAATTTAGTAAAAATGACTTCATGTTTCAAAGAGAACCATAAGTTGGTTGGGATATCAAACTTCCTTGAATGGAAAATAAGAATAGACATAGTCCTCAAATTAAATGAAATCATTGATCATGTTCATGGAAAGGTCTCCAAGCCTTCCGAAGAACAAGCATTATCTGAGTACATGGAAAGGGATCTAAGGGCTCAAAAGATTCTCAAGGAATCTATCAAAGGTCCTCTCCTTTCCTATGTAGCCAAGCCAGAGACATCTAAAGAAACTTATGGTAAGTTGGTAGAACTTTTCTCTGAAAGAATGAGGAAAAACCATATCAATTAGATCTAATCTACATAAATTGAATGTGTCAAAGGATGAATGGAAATCGTCATGTCTTTCAAAATCATTTCAAATAAAAGGTCAATTGCAGTGATCAGGTGCTCATGTCCTAAGTGTCGTAAAATGCTCAAAATTTAAAGTACTTAGAACTGGTTTAAAGTTGAATGACTGGAAAGTGCTCGTCTTCCCAATTCCGGCGCCGCAAACGGTCCGAAAAACGGTCGCCGTATGAGGAAGTTATGGCAAAAAGAAGAATTTGTCCATAACATTAGAAATTTTAATTTTTCAAAAAAAAAAAAAAAGGAATATTCCGCCGGGCACGAAATCTGAGGCAACCACCAAACATTAAATGTAACTGCAGTTAAGTTGGCAGAATTTTGGCAGGAGCGCCAAATTTGGCGGACCTGCCATAATTGGCGGAGCTAACTGGAGTTAACTAAAGTTAGCTGGAGTTTTTCTAGGGGCAAACTGGAGAAACTTTAAATGGCCATAACTTTGGCTAGGAAAGTTGGTTTTGGACGATTTTTTTTATTTTTATTTTGGGTCTTTTCAACCTTCTGAAGCCATTGGTGCAGGTCTTACAGCCATCTGAGGTCATTTTCAGAGGTTTTGGAGCCGTGAAAGTTCTAGGAGCCACTAGGGCCCAGTTTTGTGAAGACTGTATAGGGTTGCAGGTATCCATTGGAGGTGATCCAATAGTCAATCCTGAAGGATTCAAGTGTTCTAAATCCATTTTTACCATCTATTTCTCCTGTAGATGCTTCTATTCAGCTGTATTTTCAATTTGAGCATTTAATAAAAACAAGGACAAGCGCGGTTGGGAGCTTTGGACCCAGCAGACGTAGCCCTGGAGGGGGTGAACTGCTTTATCAACTTCCTTTGCATTTGTGGTTGATTTATTTTGCAAAACAAATTCATTTTAATGTGTTAAATAGTAAAAGGAAATAACTCTGCTATGCTTAAATGGGTCATGAACAACTGAAAATTTCATGTGTTTTCTTTCTGCAAGACATGGAAATCTTTTAAACGTGTTTAATTCTGAATTGAATACCTTGCAAAAAAATTTCAAGTAGTTTCAAATTCAAATCAAGTTGGTATCAGAGCTTAGGGTTTTTGTGCAAAGATCTTCTAACTGTCTTGCAAAGTATTGATTCTTACCAGGTTGAAACTTAAAAGAGGGGAAGGACAGTTGACTAGAGAACGAGAGAATCCTCAGTCAAGGAAGGCCAGAGAGCCATCACCTCCCCCTTCAATTTCATCCTCAAGAGTCTTAGAAGAAGCTTCAAGGATGTCTGAACATGAAGGAGAAATTCCTACAGAGACAAATCCAAGAGAAGAAGAAAGAGTCTTCATAAAGGCTTTCTTGGACCTCACTGAAATGGTGAGGATATTGTACCAAGAAAGAAATGAGAAATTGGCTGGAGAAGGGTCCAAACATCCACATGAAGGAGAGGGCTCTTCAGGAGGTAAGAAGGATGATGATCATTCCAAGAAAGGACATGGAGGAAATGGTGATCCACCACCCCCATCTTTACCTTCTTCCTCTTCATCCTCGTCTTCTTCTGTTCATAAGCATAGATCCTCTGGAAAAAGTCCTTTTTTGAAGCTTGATGTAAAATTCGAATTACCTATGTTTAATGGTGAAGTGAATGCAGAAAAGCTTGACAACTGGATTAGGTAGTTGGAAGTTTACTTGAGGATCCAAAATATGCATGATGATGCCACAAAGATTCAGTTGGCTTCTTTGAGAATGGATGGAGCAGCATTGGTCTAGTGGGAGGCCAAGACTAAAGAGGAGATCAAGAAATTTGGTAAGGTTACCTTAACATGGCCTGAATTTCTATTAGCCATTAGAAAACAGTTTTATCCTCTTGCTCACATGCAGAAAGCCATTATGAATTGGAAAAATTTCAGACAACTTAAGGGTCAGAGTGTCCAAGACTACACCCAAGAATTCAGGAGAAGAGCTCTCTTGTTAGGGGTAGATTTACAGACCCAAGAAACCTTGCCGAAATACATTGGTGGCTTGCATAGCTACCTTAGTCACACCATCTTGATGTTTAACCCTACTAGCCTAGACGAGGTTTGTGTCCAAGCTACCCATTTAGAGGCAAGGGGAAAAAACACATTTGAAGAGGGTAGAAACAAGCCCCCCAAGGGGAAAAACAAAGAGAAAACCTCCAAGGGAAAGAGAAAAAAGAATGCATCTGTCAAATAGGAGAGTGAGAAAGTGATCTGTAAATATTGTTCTAAACCAGGCCATGAGGAGAAAAAAGACCTCAATCTAACAAATCCAAAGGGAAACAAAAAACTGCTGCTACTACATCTACACCACAAGATTTAGGGGAAGATTTAGGTGATGAAACCAAAATTGCAGCCATGGGTTTGAAAAACTTGAAGGGAAAAGAAATTGAAACTCAAGCCAGCGCTAGTACCTCAAACTGCCATGTACAAGCTCCTAATGAGGAAGAAAGAATTGAACTGTTTCATGTGAGGGTGATTTCAAAACATACTAAAATTGACACATTTTTTGATAGTGGGTCACAAGCAAACCTTATATCAGAGGACTTGGTCAAGTAGCTTAAACTTGAGACCGTTCCACATCCGAAGCCATATCCACTTGGATGGATTTGCAAGGATGCAAATTTACAAGTTTCAAGAAAGTGTACATTGCGCTTTGCAATTACTGCACATTTTATTGACACAGTTGAACTTGATGTGGTACCTTTTGATATAGCAGGAATTGTTTTGGGAAGTCCTTACTTGTTTGACAGGAAAGCTATCTTTCATCGCCATGAAAACAAATATCATCTGTTCAAAGATGGCAAGGAGTTCATTGTTAGAGCTCATCACAAGAACACAAATATAGCGATGGTGAATGCAGGACAGGTAAAAAGGCTGGTCAATTCAAGTAAGAATTTTGTTCTTCTTATGATTAAGCCCAAGGTTGATGTGAATCATGAGTCATTTGACAATTGTGATCCAAAACTTAAATCAGATCTGTATGATGTAGTTGATGCATATCATGAGATGTTTCAGGAGCCTACAGGTTTGCCTCCTAAGAGGGAGATTCAACATGAAATCCATTTGCATCCAGATTGTCCTCTTCCAAACATAGGCATGTACCGCATGTCTATTATGGAGAATGCTGAAACAAAGAAGCAAATCAACGACTTGTTGGACAAGGGTTTCATAAGGCCAAGTACTTCGCCATGTGGGTCACCGATTGTATTGATTCCAAAGAAAGATGGCACTTGGTGTATGTATGTTGATTTCAGGGCCTTGAACAAGATAACGATAAAGAATCGTTACCCACTCCCAAGGATAGATGATTTGCTAGATCAGCTGAAAGATGCTCGATATTTCACTAAGCTAGACTTGTGCAGTGGATATCATCAAGTAAGAATTGAAGAAAGTGACATTTGGAAGATAGCCTTTAAAACCAAACAAGGACTCTTTGAGTGGCTTGTGATGCCGTTTGGTTTGTGCAATGCACCTGCAACTTTCATGCGGGTAATGGATGATGTCTTGCGTCCTTTTCTTGATGATTTCGTTATTGTCTACTTAGATGACATCTTAATTTTCAGCAAGTCTAGAGAAGATCATGTCATGCATGTTAGAAAAGTACTTGATGTTTTGAAGAAGAATTAGTTATTTCTTAAAATGTCAAAGTGTGAATTTGGAAAGACTTCTTTGGTTTATTTGGGACACATAGTAGGAGGAGGTGCTTTGAGAATTGATCCTGCTAAGATTGAGGCTATTGTGAAGTGGCCTACTCCCAAATCCATAACAGAGATAAGAAGTTTTTTGGGTGCAGCTCAATATTGGAGGAAGTTTATCTCTAACTTCTCTTCTATAGCAGCTCCTATGCATGCAGTGACAAGTGTGAAGCATGCTTTCCAATGGGGAGGCAAGCAACAAAAAGCTTTCGAATCTTTGAAAGAGAAGATTAGTTCAGCTCCAGTCCTTGCATTACCGGATTTGAGACAGCCATTTGAGATACAAACTTATGCTAGTGATTATGCTATGGGTGCAGTTCTTCTACAGCATGGTAAGCCTATTGCTTTTCATTCTGAAACTTTTAATGGTGCTGTTGTAAATTATCCTACATATGATAAGGAGTTGTATGTGTTGGTACAAAGCGTCAAAAAGTGGAAACACTACTTGATGGGCAAAGAAACTGTTATACATACCGACCATCAGCCCTTATAGTACTTGCAATCACAAAGCAAGTTACAACAGTCACGACACTTCAGATGGATGAGCTTCTTGCAACAGTTCCATTTGGTAATAAGGTATAAGAAAGGTACTTTGAATAAGGTTGCTGATATGCTTTCAAGGCCTATTATTGGTGCTGTTACTTTACTTAAGAATGATTCCATTGTACATGATAGTTACATAGAACAATATGCATCTGATGATGACTTTAAAGATGTGTATGCTAACTATGATTCCATTGTACATGATAGTTACATAGAACAATATGCATCTGATGATGACTTTAAAGATGTCACTTGCATAACAATTTGCTGTTTCATTTGGGCAAGTTGTGTATACCACAGGGGGAGAGGATAAATGTCATAAGAGAAGCTCATTCTTCTCTTATTGCTGGCCATTTTGGTGTGAGCAAAACGGTTGCACATCTACAGAGGTATTGCTATTGGCCTCGCATGGTAGATTATGTTTCAAGGTTCATAAGAGGTTGTTCATTATGTGCTACAAGCAAGCCTAGCAACAGGAAGCTTGGTTTGTATACTCCTTTGCCGGTACCTTCTAGACCATGGGAGAGCATCTCTATGGATTTTGTAGGAGGTTTGCCAAAATCTCGAAAGCAGCATGATTATTTATATGTAGTAGTTGATCGTTTCAGCAAAATGTGTATACTTATGCCTTGTAAGAAAACTATAACTGTTGAACAAACTGCTAAATTATTTTTTCATCATGTATGGATTCACTTTGGTTTGCCTACTTCCATTATTAGTGACAGGGATTCCAAATTTGTGGGGAATTTTTGGTCCAACCTATGGGAGATGATGGACACAAAGTTGAAGAAAAGTATTGCTTTCCATCCGCAAACAGATGGACAAACCGAAGTTGTGAATAGAACCATTGTGCACCTCTTGAGAGGTTATTGCAGCAAGCATCCCAAGTTTTGGGATGAACATTTGCACTACATACAGCATGCTTACAATCGTGCCAAGCACTCTTCCACAAACACCTCACCATTTGAAGCTTGTTTTGGTTACTTGCCAAAATCACCTCTTGATTTCATTCTTGAGAAAGATGTTGCCATTGAGGGACATAGTGACATTGAAAAAGCTCGTTCATTCATTGAAAGAATTCAGCAAATTCAAGAACAGCTTGAGAAGAGTCAAGGCAAGTACAAGGAAAGACACGACAAGCATAGAGTCGATCATAAGTTTCAATAAGGAGATGAGGTATGGCTGTACATTAGTAAGGAAAGGATGCAAGGAGAAGGTAAAAAGCTGAAGCCTATTCGTTATGGTCCATTCAAAATCCTCAAGAAGGTTGGAAATAATGCTTTTCAATTAGATTTTCCTTCCTACATGCAAATGTATTCTGTTGTCAATGTGGAGAACTTACGTTTGTATGAACCTCCTTTGATTGTTGATCATGAAAGTGTTGTTCAGCTGCCATCTATAGAAGATTTCTCGCCAGAATTCTTAGATGAGCTGAAAGAAGATACCATCCTTGACAGAAGGACATGCACTTCAAGAAGGGGCAATGTAGATTATGTTCGGGTTGGTTTCAAAGGCAGCAAACCGAACAAGGCAAAGTGGATGGAGGTGGACAGAGTGAGGGAGCTGTACCCTCACCTCTTTAACAGGTAATTGAAGGCTTTTGGGGTCCAAAAGCTTCCTAATGGGGAGGCGTGATCAAGTGCTCATGTCCTAAGTGTCGTAAAATGCTCAAAATTTAAAGTGCTTAGAACTAGTTCAAAGTTAAATGACTGGAAAGTGCTCGTCTTCCCGATTCTGGCGCCGCAAACGGTTCGAAAAACGGTCGCCGTATGAGGAAGTTATGGAGAAAAGAAGAATTTGTCCATAACATTAGAAATTTTAATTTTTCAAAAAAAAATTAAAAAAGGAATATTCCGCTGGGCACGAAATCCGAGGCAACCACCAAACATTAAATGTAACTGCAGTTAATTTGGCGGAATTTTGGCAGGAGCGCCAAATTTGGTGGACCCGCCATAATTGGCGGAGCTAACTGGAGTTAACTAAAGTTAGCTGGAGTTTTTCTAGGGGCAAACTGGAGAAACTTTAAATGGCCATAACTTTGGCTAGGAAAGTTGGTTTTGGACGAAATTTATTTATTATTATTATTATTATTATTATTATTTATTATTATTATTATTATTATTATTTTGGGTATTTTCGACCTTCTGAAGCCATTGGTGTAGGTCTTACAGCCATCTGAGGTCATTTGCAGAGGTTTTGGAGCCGTGAAAGTTCTAGGGGCCACCAGGGCCCAATTTTGTGAAGACTGTATAGGATTGCAGGTATCCATTGGAGGTGATCCAATAGTCAATCCTGAAGGATTCAAGTGTTCTGAATCCATTTTTACCATCTATTTCTCTTGTAGATGCTTCTATTCAGCTGTATTTTCAATTTGAGCATTTAATAAAAACAAGGACAAGCGCGGTTGGGAGCTTTGGACCCAACAGACGTAGCCCTGGAGGGGGTGAACTGCTTTATCAACTTCTTTTGCATTTGTGGTTGATTTATTTTGCAGAACAAATTCATTTTAATTTGTTAAATAGTAAAAGGAATAACTCTGCTATGCTTAAATGGGTCATGAACAGCTGAAAATTTCATGTGTTTTATTTCTGCAAGACATGGAAATCTTTTAAACATGTTTAATTCTGAATTGAATACCTTGCAAACAAATTTCAAGTAGTTTCAAATTCAGATCATGCAGGATCTAGGAGAGATGGTATCTAAGAAAGAAATGATATTCATTATCATAAATGCACTAACTAATGAAAAAGGTAACCTCATATCTACTGATGAAGAGGAATTTATCCCATTCATCAAATTATGGTCTCTCTGCAAGGCAGAAGAATATAGGATGAATAAATAAAGTGACAAAAGATCAGATAGACGAGAAAAATTAGTGACAAGATGAAAAGAAAAATTTGGAAAGTTTGGTACTCCAAAGAAAAATAAGAAGAACATGGCTAAGGAAAGATGTTATGATTGTCAAAAACTTGGGCATTAGAGAAGATATTGTTCTAATCATAAGAGGGATCGGGAAGAAGACTATTCTATTAAGGAAGTGAAATAACCTGAGACAAATAAACTTAAGAAGGAAGAAGCAAAAATATCTCTACTGTGACTGAGATGATCTTCTTCACTAGAAGGTACCTTTCACTTATAATTTATAGATAGTAAGTAGTGAAAATAAGATAGGATGCATCAAATTAGAAGGTAGCATCATGATAGAAGCATTAGAAGTAAGAGCTCACAACATAGAAAGAAGAAAGAATGTTTGGTACAAATTCTTCTTATACAAAGAATAGGAAACTCTTAGGAAACCTCATTGATACTTATAAAAAGGAACCACAGGTCATCATTAACTGGGATCATCATGATCAATATCCAGGTGAGGATATGAAAGATCCTCAAGTCTCTCTAATGAAATCTTGATCAAAGGATTCACCGATCTAGTAAGGAAGCAAATGTTTCATTAAATATTCCAACTCATGGTATTCAAGGAATGATGGAATGATGACATAACAAGAAAGCATGGTTAAAGGGTGAAGTGCCTTCGTTTGAATGAAGTTTCTACAGGAAGTCTGGATGACCGAAAGGAAAGATGAGGTATGTATGCTTACATAAGATATTATAAAATTCATGTCATATGGTTACAGATAATTTGGATCACTATTTTCATCTTGGAAAATATGATCAAGAGAAGAAGGGGTCTTCTCCTCTGAAAGATTGTAGAAAAGCATAAGCCACACTAGATGATATCAACATAATATGTTCTCATATCAATCATGAAGGAGCTTACTACAATCAAGAAACTTTGATTGAAAGTTCTTGGGAATAAAGTGTGTGAGAAAAGATACGAAGATATCGTGATAATATCAAACGAAGGTAGAATGCATTCAACATCCGAAGTCCAAGAATATTTGACTAGAAGATCTCTCAGAAGGATGTGAAGGCTCTGACGGAAAACAAAAAAGATAGATACCCTTGAAAATGGATATTAGTGGGATATGTGTCAATATGCATGCAATATGCTGATACCTACAGGAAGATGTCATGGTGAAATATCATCACAAAGGTAATTTTGATTTAAAGTGTTCATTTATTATTTTGAACTAATATCTGGATGGGCTTATTTAGGACTACCAAAGGGAAATATGTGGATGACTTCCAAGCAGACCATATAGAAGGATGTAATTTTCTTCCGAAAAATATGGCATGAAAGCAAAATGACATGAAGCAAATCCAGATGGATTAATTTCTGATGAGTTGAGGAGATGACTAACTCATGGATAAAAGTGATGGATGATTTGTTCCCTATGTAGAAGTTCCCAAAAGACGAAGACTCATTGACGAAGGAGAAATTCATAACATTAAAGGAAGGAGCTCTTCAAGCAACTAATTATTCTAGGATCTCCACATGAGGAGCTGTGATAGGTCCCTGGTTAAGAAGGAGCCTAAAAAGAAGTTTTTCACTTCGAAGAAACTTGGAAAATTCATAAGCAGGGAGATTAGGTACATTCCTTTATGATAGGAATGAGTACATTCCTTTATTGGAATATGTCCTCCTTGTTTGAAAAGGAGAGATAGACATGTCGTTCTGGTCTTCACTTAGGAAGATAGAATGGAGGATTGTGTAATCATTTGGCATCTAATGCTCTTTGAGGATCAGATAGGGCATCCAACAGTAAGAGTAGTCATGGAGGACCTGTATTCTTTGTGGGACTGAGGAGTCTAGGATAAGAATAGTCCTCATGGAACTTACCCTAAGAGAACCCGGGTGGGGTATGTTCCGAAAGAGCAATTATGAGTGTGTCTATAAATCATTGGTCTCACCAGCATTGAGCTCAGATCTTGAGGAGAGATGGATTTTTTAGTCAAGGCCTTGCTATGTAACAATGTTGGTTGATATGATGTTATACAAATGAGTTACAAATATGAATTCTTCTTATGAGAAATTCTTCAGATTGAGAAAGTCCAAGTACCATTATGAATACCTCCCTAGTTAATAGGCAGTGTTGAAAAGTGTATCTAGGTTCGGTCTTCATAATGACATGTAATTATGATTTTATGTAATAAGATGTAAAGAAGACAAATAAAATTATTATATTGACTTGCTTCATGGGTTTCATGAGCAATGGATTTTGTTTTTGAGTCAAGACTCCCATTGAGAGTCTTTAGGATTTATTTGTCATCTAGTCATAAAATGTTAGAGTCATTGTCATGTAATGAAGTCACGTTACACTTTGTAAAAGAGTCAATCTTGTCTATGTAAAAGTATCCTCCAAGACCTTTTCACCTATCCTCTGCAAGTCGGCCTACAACGATGGGAGAAACTGCTAGACGAAGTCAACCTAACCTCAAGTGAACATGTCAGCCTAAAGGACATGTGTGGAAGTGTATAAATAGCCCAATTCGGCCTCACTTGAAGACACACATTCGATCAAGCAACTTGGCTTAACTTCGATAAGAAGAAGTGCGAATTAGAAGGGAAACAAAAGTGTGAAGGAGTCTAAGAGAAGTATGAAGAAAGCGGTTTCAAGGAAGTGCGAAGAAGAGAGAATAATGTTTCTTCTAGGTTGTACGAAGATATGATTCTTCTGGGCAAGTGAAGGAGAATTCTTCTGAGATCTGTGAAGGAGAGATTCTTCTGGGTATAAGTGAAGGGGGTTTCTTCTGGGGCAGCAAAGAGAAGAATTCTTCTGGGTGACCGAGATCTAGAGACTGACCTCCTCTGGAGACTAGTGAAAGCCTAGAGACTGAGATTCTCTAAGGGAAGCCAAGTAGAAGCAGTGTAAAGTATAGAGATGAGTTTATCTAGAAGGATCTGAGGAGAGTAGTTAGAGATCAAGCTGAAAGTCGAGAAAGGAAGAAGAAGAGCATCAAGGTTAGTGACAAGGTTCTTGGGAGGATACTAGAGTCAAGGGTCTGTGTCATGGCCTTGGTACTTATCAATTGAATATCTAGAAGAAGGATTTTGATCAGGTTTTCCTCTCAAGAGGTGAGACGTTTTGGCCCTGGATGAGAAGCCTAAATATTGTGTCACTTGTCTTTTATTGTGCATATTGGTAATTTTCTTGATGAAGAGAACACAATAATATCATAATGAAGAAAAACTATAAGCTAAGAAGTAAAATCACATCATAAGAAATTATCAAGCAAAGAAATATTTTAACTCTGAATGCCCTAGATTTCTCAACAGTATACTTGGCACATCTTTACATTCTCCCCTTGGAAATTATTTCCAGAATTAAGATTATATTGGTACATTTCATTTAGGCAGGCACGGGAGAGAATAAAAAATAATGTCACCTAATCAAATGGGAAAAGATCACCATCTGAAGGAATATGGTGGTTGGGGAATACTGGATGTGAGAGTTTTTAGATGGGATTTTTTAATCAAATCTTTATGGCGTGCACTATTTCAAGAAGGTATCTAGAGGGACATCATATTGACGAAGTACCTAAAAAACAAGAGCGCCTCTGACTGGATAAGCGAGGGAAGCATTGGCAAAAAACTAGATCTTACATTTGGTCTAGTTTCCACAAGGTAAAAAGTTGGTTTCTTTAGAGGCTCAAGTGGTCATTTGAAAAAGGTAACTACATTTTAATTGGGATAGATAATATTCAGGGAGTTTATATTTCCACTCCCCTTATGGAGGACATAATTGTTAGATTACATGTCAGGGGATATATATTCTTGGAGCAAGTCATACAACGTTGGTGTGAAATGTTTCATGTTTAGATAAAAGTCGTGGATATTGGTCTGGTTAGGCACAGAGATGATGTATGGAATGGGTACATTCAGTATCTTAAAATGGCGGGACTTTGCATAATAGAGTGGGGGACTTCATTGCAGGGGGGGGGGGGGGGGGGGGTAGATTATGTAAGGATGCGGTGGAGGTGGCGGACATCTACAGGTACATTATGTGCACCAAATTTTCTTTAAATAATACTTGATGGTTCAGAAAGATTTCAATATTGGATGTCCTCGTAAATATTATTCTCTTCACCTAGTTATTCTGGCACAAAGAAACATTGACCTGGGAGAACCTCCATAAGTGGAGTGTAAAAGTGCCTTGATGGTGCACACTATGTCGAGATTCGACTAAGACAAACCAACGTCTTTTATTGGAGTGCTCAACTGCTACATAGGTATGGAGAAGGATTTTACATTTTTTTCACATTCCTTTTAGAACATTTCTCTCTATATATCAGTGTCTTCGTTGGTGGATCGAGAAGGGGGGTGAATATCAGGCGATTCATCTCTTCATTTTCTGGGAGATCTGGCGTGCTAGAAATGGAAACATATTTGAAGGTATCCCCATTAACATACACAAGGGGTCGATACATTCTTATTGTGGTCGAATTGATCATTATTTGGAGGCTGAGCATATTAAGCCAAGAGCTTACTTTACTTGGACTGCGTGCACTAATTGTTTGAAGGCCATGAATATCCACTATGTTCGTGATCGATTCGTGTAGAAGGCCAAGATCACAATGGGAGGCTGAAACATATCATATTCAGGAGACAAAGTAGCATTTTTAGAGCTAAATAAATTATTTAAAAAATGAGCTTCATCTTTAGTTTTAGTTTGATTCAGTGTTACAACTGTTGTGGAGGTTCTCATCATCTCAGCCATTTTCTGGGCACTAGTAATATCAGATTTATATCGATATAATAAAATTGATATTATTTTAGTCATTTTCTGGGTACCATTAGATTTATATTGACATAATAAAATTGATATCAGCTATATTTTCTTAGTGTTACCTTATTTATCATATTGCAATATTTTTATGAAGTTGTCACAGTAGTTGCATTGTGTATTTTTGGACTTTGTTGCACATCTAAATAAATTCTTGGCAATAATCATCGTATTAAATTTTCCAAATTTACAGTGTTTTTTATTGTATTTCTTGGGATCATATCGCAGAAATAAACTAGACTACTACTCCATTTTCAGTTTTCTTTATAATATAGTTTGCTTTATAATTCAGTTAGGATGGATTTCGAGGGTGTGTGATGACCAGGTCATAAGACCCTGATTATGTTATTAAAGGTGCCTAAAGGATTTTAAGGAGTTTTATGGAGGTCAATTTTGCACAAATTATTCTTGGTTTTGTTGCATTTTAATATTTTTTTGTAAAACGGGGTTATAATCAGTATATTTTAGTTAAAAACACTAAAGGTGTTAGTGAGAGTAAAATTGGGTTATAATCAGCATATTTTAATTAAAATACTAAAGGTGTTGTTGGGAGAAGAATAATTGAAAAGACACCTTAGTGTAATAGCTGGTTGGAATAAAAAAGAAGAGATCTATAGGATGGGATGGTGAAAGGTTACTTCAAGTGGTTGGAGAAAGCATGGTGGTTGAATAATCATTTCTCAAGGTTAAAAAGTGATTTTAATTAGTCACTTTATTAGATAAAAGAGGGGGGAAGTGCTTAATAAGAGAAAATGGCCAAAGGGGGAAAGTGACTAAAATAAAATAAAATAAGACGGAGAAGCTTCTAAATTGGCAACAAAATAATAAAAATAAATAGTTTTAGAAGGTTGGAGAGTCATCCATCAAATCTTTAAATGGAAAGGAAGCAAATCATTTGGGATATCTTGGAGTTGAGTAATTTTCTTACTGGAGAGGTTTGGGAATGAGGTTCTCATTTTTCAGCAAGCCCAAGGACAAAACCCTTGGGTTTCATATTGTGAATTGGACGAAAACCCAACCCACTGTTGAAGAGATTCATGTAAGAATCTCACGGAGCTTCAACAGCACTCTTGGAGATCAGATCTAGAGTAGATATGAAGATTGGAGTGAGAATCACCCAAATTCTCAATTTAGTGTCATTTATATTCATAGTGGTAGCAAATGTTATTGAGGCCATCACCACAACTACTTTCTATTGATAGTTTTGTATGTGAATTGTCCCAGTAAATAATAAAATAAAAATTTGTTTATTATCATTGCTGGCATTATTTATTTCTTGATTTATTCTGATAAATTTAATTATTATGTTGCTAATTTCGTAATACAAGTATGCCATTTGATTGAATTTAAGAAAAAAAATTATGGCATAAATATTTTTAGTAAAATCTCAAAAGGGGATATTACAGTAATATCAGATCATGAGTTTGAATTTAGTTAGTTGTGAGTTAAAAACTAAGTTCGTTGTATTGTTCCAAAAGAATTAAAGAGCCAAGCTAGTGGGTTAAAATTTTTAATCTATTATTCGTTGGAGTAATATTGTTTGTGGTTGTTGAAATTGTGGGAAAATCATACGGGTTTCCCATTTGTGCTTAAATTGCATGTTATTGGAAGACAATGTTCAGTGGGACGAATTGGTTATTATTGCGAAGCTGGAGATTAAATCGTTGTTGAAGGGAGCCATGAATGAGACTAATCAATTGAAGGGACCAAGACATTCTTATTGTGGCCGAATTGATCATTATTTGGAGGTTGAGCATATTAAGCGTAGAGCGTATTTTACTTGGACTGTGGGCACTGATTGTTTGAAGGCCACGAATATCCACTGTGTTTGTGATTGATTCCTATAAAATGCTGAGATCACAATTGGAGGCTAAAACATATCATATTCAAGAGATCGAGTAGCACTTTTTAGGCGCTGAATAAATTATTAAAAATTGAGCTTCATCTTTAGTTCGGTTTAATTCATTTTTACAGTTGTTGTGGGTTTTTTTTTTTTTTTTTTTTTTTTTTTTCAGTGTGAAAAAAGCTTGATATATATATATATTATATGAGTAGGAAATATACATGTATCATTTTTTTAGATGCTAGTATTTGCGAGAAAAGATAATTAAGAACAGTGTTTACGATATCAAATGTTAATTGTGATTCTAGAGAAACCAAGAGCCAGAAACACATTTGAGCAACATGAATTACATATAAAACATGATATTGTTCTGTATTGATATGACAAAGAGTACCATATGTTAGCCTCCTATTGCCATAGGTTTCATTTTTCATGATTGACTGTGGAAGGGCCAAATATGTTCATCCTTTCCATTGCTGCAAAGGTTCCATATTTCCAAGCAATCAACACTTTTGTTACAGTTAAAGGTGTTAAGATCTGCTTGATATCTCTAAAATTCATCATATTCCATAATATTTGCCTAAGTAAAGATCTGCTTTGCTTAGGGGTGCTCATATTCCTTCTATAAGTCATTTTTCCCCTTTGTAGCCTAAGATTTCTATCCTTAGCGCTTTTCTGATCAAAATTCATATTAACTTCTAACTTATTATGTAAATCCCTATCTGTTTCCCCTCCCCCTACTAAAAATATGTTAAAAATCCCCTTATATACATATCCCCTCCCTTTGGTTGAAATATAACCATAAATATGCTTGGGAATTACTAAGTTTGCCTGAAACCTAGTAAGAACCCTCAGTTTTGCTTCTTAAACCAGTTTTCAATGCATCGGACCCCTTCCTATGCATAAATCCCCTCCTCTGATGTGTAAAAGCCCTATTCTTACCTTGTTTTTACCTTTTCAAGGCATAAAACCCTTCCTCTGATGCACTTGGACTTCTTCCATTTGCACAAATACCCCTTCCGATGCATTAACAACCCTTTTTCATGCATATTAGCCTCCATCCGATCCTAGTTTCTCTTCTCCAATCGTTGAAAAAACCTTCTAAGGCATTGGAACCCCCCTCCAAATTACATTCCCCCCCCCTCCGACGCGATATCGCTGTCGGAGGTGGCAATAACATTGTTGGCCCTTTTTTATGTGTGCCCCGATATCATTTCGCTGATGCGCAATCGGTAGTCGGCATTTGCAAAGAGTTCTGCGCCATATTACATATCCCCGACCCCTCCGCCTATGTGATATCGCTATCGCATCCGTTAGCGATATCGCTATCGCAGTTTACTCCTATCGCATCTCCTGTAATCCATATATATCTCCGCTTTTATTATTATTCCCTTTTTATCGCCAAAACCATGTTTTGTGGCTAAGCCGTGTTTATCGCAAAAATCATGCATTTCGCTATCGCAATCATTTATATACAAAGCACATATCGCATTGACCCCCGCCGACGCGATATTGCGATCGCGCGACAGCCGTCCGATCGCCCCCATGCATCAACGGTCCAGATCATGTCACTCCACCCCATATCGCTCGCCCATCACATATGTATTATAACCATCGCCCATTCCCCCCCGACATGCAATCGCCGATGCGATATCGACGATCGCTATGTCGGGAGGCTCATACATATGTTAACCACTCCGCCCCCGCTCCCCTGCCGATTGCGATATTGCGATATTCATTGCAGCCGTTGGATCTGCCTTCGCTAGATCCAACAGCCAAGATTTATTTTGAGCTACAGTGTCGCTCCCGCTCCATTTTTCACCAATTTTCCTGTGTAAAGTGATTTTTCGCTTTATAAGGGGAAAAGAGCTTTTTCAAGTGTTTTTCAATTCGCGCCTGCGCGTGCTTCTTCAGCAAAGGAAGCGGGTCATTCCTCCATCATTTTGAGATCGCTTATGCCCAGTTCAGCTCCAAAATGCAAGTTTTCAGCCTCAGCAACCTATCAGTCCACAAATCCTCCTTTTTTGCAGCATTTCTTCAGATTTGAGCACTATTTTTGATCGTCCAGGCGCCGAAACCTCCAGAAGCCCGCGGAAAGTATTGCAGCAGCTATTTTTGCCTTAAAGTAGCAGAAAAGGGGTGATTTGACAGTTTGAAGTGTATCAGTGGGAGGAAAGAGACCCGATTCAAGTTAAAGTGTATCAGAAGTTGCGGCAGAGAGTATCAGTTAATGTTTTTTAGTGGAAATCTTTATTTCAAGGCAAATAGACAATAAAGAGGCCTCCATCCAAGTCAAAGAGGCAGTAAAGGCCCATTTAAGGCTCACCAAGACAGATTTGTGCACATTAAAGCCATATGAGGGCAGCGCTGCGGCGCCCAAGGCACAGTTATGGCAAGATGGCCAGCACATAGCACAAAGGACCCATATTAACTCAGTTTTGATGCTGCTGCCCCCAACGCAGCTCAAATAGATATTTTTTGCATTTATTTCAGTAGAGATTAGGTTAAAGACAATTATTTCCCTAGATCTGCTATGAGATCTGTGTTTGTAGATATTTTGCCTATATATACCACCCTATGCAATGTTTAAAGGGTTGGTTGGTTGTTTTTCTCATTCTAGACTTGCGTTGTAAGCCTGAGAGCTTCTATAATCAAAGATTGCTGGAATATTTGCTTCTGAACTGGCTAGTTGTGGTTTTAATGGCTGAAGAGCATAATATGGAATTATCGTGCTTCCTCATGGTTCAATAAGTTTTTCCTACCTCTGTTTTTCAGTTTATATGTGTATGATCATCTATATATCACAATCTAAGCTGCAGAAAGAAAGAATAGCTCAGAACTCCTTCTATGTGCTCTGTGCTCAATTTCTGTGGTTTTTATATGTTTTCCTCTGAATTAGTGATGAATATGCATACTTAATTGATCATGTTTAAGCTATTTCTCTCATTTTTGAATGTTGTCTAGGAATCCTTCATTGCTCCTATTTAGCCTTCATCCACTTTCCCTCTTTGGCTGGATGAGAGATCCTTAATTGCCTCTCATCCCCTGACCTCCATTTCATCCTTGTTCCAGCATTAAACATTGTGCCATGTGTAGCTATCATGTTTTGTATTCCTCTCTTCCACCAAAGAAAACACACCCAACAGGTCACATTCATTGACTCCATGCCCAATGGTCTGAATTTCTCAGCCTTTGCATGCCAACTATGTCTAAAAAAATCAACCATCCCCCCAAACTTAAATCAAACCCATGCACATCATAACTAGCCTAAAATCACCCCTAAACAAAGCTAAATCATAAAGAGAGAGCCCTCTCTGATTGCAAGTAGGCTAGGACCTGCAGTCCAAAGATTGGTTTGTGGTTACCTCGGCCGTATTCCCTTAGGAGTCAAAGGGAACAACTTGAGTGATAACACCATATAGAGTGGAAAACACTGTAAGGAATATACAAGAAAACATCATTTGTTGTTGTATTGTTGAACAGTCATCATATAGAAGAGTAGTAGTCCCCTCCCTTGAGAAAACCTGTAGGCACTGTATGACCTATAGCATGTAAAGAGCCAGTGCAGAGAAAAAAAAGTTCCACATACAAAAAATACAGTATGGTCAGCATAGTTATGAAGCACGACTTTTGATCTGTAATGACACCATCTAGCGAAGAAGCTATAGAAAGCTCCTCGTAGAGGACACTGTTTTTTTCCCAATGGTGAGGCATATATCTTCAGAAAAAACAAAAAACATTTATGTATCCCTGAACAATTTAGACAACAGTTACAAATGGAATGTCATTCTTTTTTTTTTTTAGGAGTTTTGTTGAGTGTTCATTCTTCTGGTGAGAGAACATGAGGAATTAGTACATTATCACACTATATAAATAGTATTTTATACAAAAAAAAAACTTTGAGGCTTGCATAGAAATGGTTAACCTGGATTTGGGAAGCTCTCCGTGTTAAATATGGTTTGCTCCCATGTAATCTCTAAGTGCCAATCATCATTGCTTCCTTGTAATCCTTTTTTTGAAAATCTGTCTGCATCTTTGTTATAACATTTTTCAATGTGTTGGATTGTGTATCTGTCTTTTGTTTTCCATAAAAAATCAATTATTTCCATCCATTCTTGTAGTCTGGGATTGTTGATTGTTGCTCTCCCCATGACTTGGTCGATCATGATTTTTGAGTCACCATATATGTGTTTTCCAAGGAAGCTATTGAACCATAGGAGACCCCAGAGAGCTACAGCTTCAACTTTGGTATTGGTACCATCACCAGATTTCCAATGCATCCTGTATATCAAGTCAGCATTTATAGCAATCCAAAATCCACCTGCACATTTGTTTTCTTGCGCTGCCCCATCAAAAAACCCATAGGATAAGAGAAATGTAAGTCATTTTTCATTTTGGATTTCTCTTTAGAGCATAATGACTGTGTAGAATAAAAAGAAAGATTTGTTATTATTTTTTCAATGATTATAAGGAAGTCATCCCTACTGTTTTGAAATATGTTTCTATTCCTCCATTTCCAAATTTCCTAGAAAATAAAGAGGTATAATTCGCCATGCAGGTTTCTGAGAACTCCACCATTCCAAGGACTCTCTAATGCAAGAATGTTGAATATAGGGGAAGCCTATAAGGGAATAATTTTTTTTCCAAACCCAAGTAGTGGGAGGGTAATGTAGAAAAATATGATCATTTTCTTCTGAATGGTTTTTGCATATGTGGCAAATGCCTGACCCATACCAATTTCTTTTTTACAAGCTTTCCCAAACAAGATTCTTGTTATGGTAAACTAGCCAACTAAAGATAATAACTTTGACTGGTGCTTTTGTTTTCCAGAAGGTATAAAGGGTATGATTCTCCTCTCTCCTCACAATTATTTTTGTTAATGTTTGGTAGATGTCTTCTACCACTATGTTGTCAGATTGCATTTTCCCCGACCATATTATTTTGTCCTGTGTCCCTGATCTACAAATGCCCAATTGTTTCATAGATGTTGTGATTTGAATCCATTTTTCTTTTCAAAAATCGGTTAAACCCAGTTCATCTACGTTTTTCCAGACAGGGATATTTCCTTGCCAGTCTTTTATGACTTGGCCCCAGAAAAGACACCACGATCATTTAGGAACTGCAAGAAATAGTTTGATATGGATAGATTCGGATCAGCACCCAGAATTGGGTCAAAACCAATCAGAATATTATTACTCGACTAGAATTTCCATGTCAATAGTTTTTTTTCTAAGTAAAGCTGATCTATGAATAAAAACATAATGTACAAAGAGGCACCGGCCTCTGCAGTACTGGGTCAGTTATATGACCATTTAAACATCAAGCCTTGAAATCGCGACTGCCCCAGTTGGGGAAACCAGTTCGAGAATGAGGTAAGGAAAGTTCATTTTGCCCTCGTAGGGGCTATAGTTCCAAAAATTTAAAAAAAATTTAACCAAAACACTATAAATTTCAGTAATACATCCATAGTGAAACCCACTATTTAGCTCAAAATTCTCCACAGTGAAACAGCTCATGAGAATCAATGCTCATAACCCGAGCTGGAAGCAAAATTCAAAATTAACCATAATAAAGCAACTAAAGAATACATTAGTTAACTCAGTGCATGTCAGTGCATGTTCAGTTCAGTGGAGACAGGTGTTAGGGGTAAGTGAAAGGGTGAGTTGCTACTATCAGTTGTGCATGAGATTTGCACAATCATGGATTGAGTTGCCCATGAGGATTTCACAGTACATGCCCAGTGAAATATAGCTTGCGCTCACGTGATTTTCACTTAGTATTGTGCAATAGAGGCAGGCAAAGCAGCAGAGGAGATTTGAACTTGTGACCTGTTTGGATCTGAGCTAGTTTTGTGTGTAACAGGTGGAGCTAGTACTGATTACTTGCAAGGAGTATTGTACTATGTTTGTTACATGTTCTCAGTCAATATAATATACAGATAGTTTGGGGTTTTTAGCGAGATGCTTTCCCCGGGTTACATACTGTGTTGATATGTGTGTTTGATGTATGAAATTGTGCATGCGATTTGTTTTGATTCCGCAAATTGAATTGATCAACGTAGAGGAGGTTATGTATTATGCATGCATTCCGCAATAGTGTATAATCAGGATAATCTCTGTGAATATGTGTTAATTTTTTCAAAATTTCTACAAAATGTAGCACAAGGCATGGGAAGCAAGCTTACCGTAAAATATCTGAGATGAATGTGCCAACTGCTCCTAGATGTGATGTGGGATGTCAAAGCTACAATTTTGATGTGAGGAATGAGCTTTGCAACTTCCGGTTGATGAGTTTTGATAACATCGAGATTGTGACGTGCATGCCACAAATCTAGGGGAAGTGACACTTGGTTTGAGGTTTCGGAATTACTCCTTGCATGTAACCTCCAACTGCTAAACATAAATCCATGAAACAAGGGATGCCTTTGCATGCTTCCTTGGGAAAAGAAACCTATGCATGCAAGTATGTTTTTCTCGGTCCCGAAGGGAATTGGTCAACTCAGCTACACATGTAAGCGACTGCTTGACTGCTGGAGAAAAATGCGCATTTATGACTGTAAGCTGGGCTCAATTCCCAAGGGATTTGCACAATTTCTTGGAAGAGTAGCTAACTTCTGCCCAGATTTGCGCAAATCCTGGGCTAAACAGCCTATTGATGGAAAAAATTGCACAAATCTTGCTGGGAGGGTTGGTTGGAAGGATTGCGCAATCCTAGATCCCAGCAGGCTGTCAGAGGGAATTGCACAATTCCTGTAGGGAAGGCTAGTTTCCCTCTAGAAATGCGTAAATCTCACTGGGAAGCTACTCAACCTGTAGCTGGACCAAGTCCGGGTGAGCAGTCTATGAAGGGAAAAGATCAAACTGTGATCGACAGGCTGCCTTTGAGCAAGAAAGACACTGAAGCTTCAGTACTTTACGAAGCATGGCAAGCTTTTGTGAAGGCTGGTAGGGAGGCTCCAAAACAAGCTAAGGAAAAATTTTGGAGGGTGGTTGTAGTCGCTACAACATTTGGTGACACGGGTAGAACTCTATCTTTCTGAATGGACCTTGTTCATGAAAATCCAGTCTAACACCTCCGGAAGTATTGGTCAGCTCTTAGCTCGTCTTGGCTTAATACTAGATTGATTGTAAGATGTAGCATCTTCCAGACTCTTGGTCTATTGACACACATTACAAGCCAAGGAAACACAATTGTTTTGATTAGGTTTGAGGGGTATATAAGTGCACAAGCAGTATAGTCGTAAGAGTCTAAGTTTCATCTCCGATGTTTCTCCACTGCCAGCAGGCCTGGACAATACCTCGTGGAGTCACATAGGAACACAAGCATGGCTCCGCTACTACCGAGCTTGGTAAGTACCCCGGCAAAGTTACTTGCATCACCTCCCTATGCAAGAAGCCTTTCTCTTCTTTCACCTTATTCATTTTTCATTGAATTTTTTTGACTTATTGAGAGAAGAAGAGGTTGTTCCAACAGAGAAGTATTTTATTGTATCTCTGATGTGTTTGTTAAGGTTTCTCCCCTCACCTTACTCTACTTGATTGAGATGACAAGGGTTAACCCAAAAACAACCGACTAGAGCAAGTGACACTAGTTAGCATGCAAGCATTGTGTTTTCGCCAAGGTTCACTTCGAACAGTACGCATTTTCCTTCTGTGTATTATGGAATAAAAGTAACAAGCTCATCATACAGAGGAAAGATGATAGATAACCAAGTAGTGATAGCTGTACAAGCCCTCTTGTACTTCACCTAACTCATTTCATGAGTCACACATGGTTTCATGCGAACTAACCTACAAACGAAACAAGCGAACGAACTAACAACAAATCCAAGCAAAATCAGAAGAAAAAATGAGAGAAAAGCAAGCAGAAAAACAAGAAAGAAAACAATCAAGAAAACAAAGCATGAAAGAAAATAAGCATGCAAGCAAACAACTGAAAGAAAACACTACTCCACCTACACTAACAATTCATGGGCCTGATCACGTGAAGTGATACTTCCAATGCAACCACCGGCGCATTGGTAGACCCATGTGGGTGAAGGCTTGGTCCGCGAGTAACCCAGTCGTGCGGACTAGAATACAAGAAAGATATAAGAGAGAAGACAACCACACCTCGTGTTTCAAAGTGCCCACGGGACATAAGTGAGTGCATGTGCATGACGGATAGTTCGTGGACTTATCATGGTGTTGCATGACACTACATGCAACTTTGAATCACAAGCACGCTCTTGACTGTGACATGCAAGCAAACGAAAGAAACAAAGATAACTTGCATCGAGTGCGAGTGCCTGAAATATAAGACTCCTCCAATGCATGAGCAATGGGATCGTGCAGTTCGAGTGGAGGAAGTGTGATCTGAGTTTTAGATTGATATTGAGTCCATACAAATGAGTGATGAGGAGCCTTGAGTGTTTGAACAATTTCCTGATCAGAAGCGAAACAACCTCAGGACAACGAGGGCCTGACATAACCGTCAACTCGGGCTGAAGACCCTCGACGGTCTGTGGGGTTTCGAATTCGTTGACAGATGGATATTTGTAGACCAATGGCTTAGATGGATTAACAAAGAGTGAATCAACATCGTGATCAGATGATGAGGTGAAGAGGTCATGACAACCATGATCAGAAAATTCGGGATGTTGGTCGACATCCTCATGATTTGACGAATCACACAAAGGGGTAGATGAGAAGGAAGGATGTTCACCCTCTACGTTTCTGAAAGAGCAGATAAAAGATCAAGTGGATTTTCAATGAATGATTGGTCTTCTCCGTTGTTGGATGATGGGCTAACATACGGTGTGTCCTGCAAAAGATCAACAATGGTTGCATCCATAGATGAAGACACACATGCAAAATCATGGATGGCAGGTTCACCAATGATGTTAGGAAAGAATGGAGGGGGCTCGGACGGAAGGGACTCATCCTTCACCGAGTGTTGATGCTCAAGCTCCCACTCATACTCTTCATGATGACAGCACATGTTGGTTGTGCAACACCAACTCTGTTAGCGGGTTTTTCCTCATTCACAACAAGTTAAGAGTCTGGAATGGACAAACAGAAGACAACATCATCTGGAGGAACACCTGGGTGCGAAGACAGAGGTTAAACAAAAGAATGTATATGAGAACTCAAAGGACTCACAACCAAATCTGCACAAAAATTTTGTGGAGTGATGTTGGGAGGGTGCAAAGGTTGAATAGGTGTGTGAACATGATCCTCAACATCACAGGACAATGGTGGAACTGTTGAATGAGAGGGAGGCAGACGGTCCGTTGAGACAGTGTCTGCTACCACATGAGATTGTGCAATTCCATCAATGAAGAATGTTGAGTGAGGCTTGATATCAAGATTTCTCTTGGGATGGGCAGATTTCTTAAGGAAATTCTCGAACCGGTCCCAAAGATAAGAAAACTTCATCTGGCTCTTCGGAGCTTGAAACTGCAAGTCTCGGAAGCGCTGCCAAAAATGAATAACAGATTCATGCGGAGCCCTTCGTTGCTGTAACAATTTCTGGTCAAGATGGTTTGGATCTAAATGATAGAACATGTCTTCAGTAAGATCACATAAGTGCTCACATGAGTGTACGGTGTATGCGAGTAGGCTGAGCACCCAACAAAATGGAGATTCGCGAAGTGTGAATGTAAGCAACAAACCAACCTATTCGTTAGTAAAGTATTCTTCCTCATAAATCATGTAAAGAAAGTTATGTAAGTGCTCAGGCCAGGCCACTTTTCCTTCACCATCATACATGTGAGTGAACAAGAGATTGAAAAGCCTCCCCGAGATGGAGACATCTTCATGATTTGAAAAACACCTTGGGGGAAGAAGAATGAAATACTCTATGAAAGATATGCAAAGGTTCAAAACTAGATGACAGGACACTGCTTGTCATCAGGCCCTCCTTCTAGCACCATAAATTTTGACGGTGTTGGACCCACCAACCTGTAAAGGGGATCTCCTAGTAAGAAGTCCCAATTAGACCTCAGATCATTTGGTGTAGGAGTCCCAACAGTGGGTCGTAATGTAATGCCTTGACCGCGATGTTGCACAGATAACTCTGTCAGTAGAAAGGGTGTCAAGAACACACAACACAAAGGACATGCACAACTTCCATCAGATCAGTCGACATGGATGAGGCAGTCACAACATCCATGGTAATATAACATGAACAAAACTCATGGATCAGTCTGAGACGAGTTTGATGGTTAATATAACCAGGTTCATGAGAAAGGTACATCTGATGTCCGGTAGAGTAGTCGACACGGATGGTGAAAATATTAATAACATATGCAACACATTAACAACAAGATTCATATAATTGCATACAAATCAGTTCATACACAAGTACTTAAGTTAAACAACATATATCATTAAGGCAACCAAAACAATCCAACTACAATAATAACATATACATGAAAATGTGTTGCCTCTTATTATAAAAGAAGTGTAAGTCACAATCATACGATACACCATGTAACCTGCTAGCGCCATCAGTGGAACGTTACAGCCACATCTGCCTACTCCTCCAAAGAGATGTACTAGCTTTATGCAGTGGAGAAGCCAAGGTACGTTACAATACTGTCCAAGCCTTCTTCAAGATAGTCTTAGTAGAAGCTTGTCTGACCAAAAGCCTATACAATGAGTTATGAGGGACTATTTATAGAAAAGGGTGGGGTGACCCTTGACATTCCCCTTTGTGGCAGTTCAACTACCCTCATGACTCTTCACCTACTCTATGACTGTTACATCCGACTGTTGACACTCGACTTACACTTGACATGACTCAACAATACAATGCACATGTACTCATGTGAGACAACATGGCTTGAGAAAGACTTGCAAGACATCATTGACACTCGGTCTGCTATGGTGAGACCAACTCTTTGACATGCTTGTGATGGTGAAGCTGGTGAGATGATGCCAAGCTTGATCGTCTCTGATGGTGTGCATGCACCTCATGGTGACATATTGCTGAAGCGAACTCTTGCCTTTGTTGCAACTAGTGTATTGGTTTGGCCCCTTCATCCAAATTGTCTGCTAACATGCACATGGTCTTCTTGGGTACGGTTGAACCGGCAACACACTTATGCATAGTGTCCACGCCGATCTTCAAGTGTGTGTTGGTGGTCATGCGCATCAACTCGCCGAAGTGCATGTTTAGCCCCAGTTGGATTTGCTTCTTGTCTTCGCCTTGGTGAGTGTGTTGAATGGGTTGGATTGCATGCGTGCGCTCAATGACATGCATGTTGTTGGATCCTTTGCATGCGATCAACAACACTGCTCACCATGTTTGCTCTGCGTCAGCTGCTGGGATGCATCCTTAACTCGTACTGGCACAGTTTCATCCGTGAGTGCATGTTGCATCCACTGTTGTTCCTGTTCCTGCTACAACTCACTGGACTGTTTATGCAACTTCATGTTCTTCCTGAGTTGCTGCTTCAGCACATGCAACTCCTTCTTTGTTCCATATTTTGCCTTCACACAATCTTTATGTCACGCCATCACTTCATAGCTTGAGTCTCCAAAGTTGCTTTCATTATCAGTGGATCTGCTTGATGTTGCAACTTTTCTTTGCCTCTATGTTGTCAACAACCTTCCTCTTGCATTCATTGTGTTCGCTTCATTTGTTGCATTCACTGCATTCTGTATGATACCTTCAACTGTTGTTTATGATGCTACTTGCTGTGATTTTGCTGCTTGATGTCGTTGTCCACAGACAAGTTGATGTCTTCGTGACTAGGTAAGCCCATGGACACTTGATTGACTGCATCCCCAAGCGTGCTTTGAATGGTGTCTTCATCTCTGCTCTCTTGGAAACCATTGTAGCTGTACTGTTGAGAGGAATATGAACACTTTTGATACCTGGAGACATAGAAACACTCATAGCAGGCAATCTGTCAGTCGAAAACCAAAATGAACATGAGAATTGACTTGCAACATACCTGGGTGAATGATCATGAAGGCTATGCAATTTCGGCCGGGAGGTCAAGAGACCGACTACCAAGACTGTACAAGGCACAATCCGGTTTACTGGGAGACTGATTGACTGCTAGAACTGAAAAATACGCAATCCAGTTGGGCAGTTGGCTGCTGGCCTAGTTGGGCAGTCCAGAAGGCTAGTGTTGGGCTATAATGCGCAAATATGGAGAGGAATGTGAGCCTTCCTTCTCCAGATTGTGCAATGAAGCCTTGGTGAAGGCAAATACCAGGCCAAGGTTGACCCGACTCGCCGACAGGCAACTGAAAGCAAGTAAGTCGATGAAATGCATGGAGACACTAAGTGATAGTAGAAGTGATAAACAATGCAGGCAAAACATGGATGGAGGATTGAGCAAATAGATCAACATGCATGTGGGTGAGGTCGTTCGCCAGTTGGGTGAACGTCCATGAAAACAGTTTCATGCATGCGACAACAGTGAGATAACAACAAAAATTGAAATAGATAAGACAAGCTAGAATACATGTAAACGATAGCATGCGTTCAAATAAATCAAGCAAACAACACTCACACAAGCGAATACAAAAAAAGCGACAGAAATGCAACACAAGGCATGGGAAGCGAGATTACCCCAAAACAATTGAGCTGAATGTGCCAAATGCTCCTAGATGTGATGTGGGATGTCAGAGGTACAAGGTTGATGTGAGGAATGAGCTCTGCAACGTCCGGTTGATGAGTTTTGATAACATCAAAGTTGTGACACGCATGCCACAAATCTAGGGGAAGCGACACTTGGTGGGAGGTTTCGGAATTACTCCTTGCATGTAACCTCCAGCTGTGAAACATATATCCCTGAAACAAGGGATGCCTTTTCATGCTGCCTTGGGAGAAGCAGCCTATGCATGCAAGTTTGATTTGCTCAGTCCCGGAGGGAACTGGTCAACTCAGCTGCACATGCAAGCGACTACTCGACTGTTGGAGAAAAATGCACATTTATGACTGTAAGCTGGGCTGATTGCCCAAGGGATTTGCACAATTTCTGGGTAGAGCAGCTGACTGCTGCCCAAATTTGCGCAAATATTGGGATGAACAGCCTGTTGATGGAAAAAATTGCACAAATCCTGCTGGGAGGGTTGGCTGGCAGGATTGCGCAATCCTGGAGCCCCATAGGCTGTCAGAGTGAATTGCACAATTCCTGGAGGTAAGGCTAGTTTCCCTCCATAAATGCGCAAATTTCACTGGGAAGCTACTCAGCCTGCAGCTAGACCAAGTCTGGGTGAGAAACCTATGAAGGGAAAAGATCAAACTGTGATTGACAGGCTGCATTTGAGCAAGAAAGACACTGAAGCATGAGGACTTGACGAAGCAAGGCAAGCTGTTGTGAAGGTTGGTAGGAAGGCCCCAAAACAGGCTAAGGAAAAATTTTGGAGGGTGGTTGTAGCCGCTACAACAGATGGCCATTATGGCGGCCTGCAAGATGAGTATTACAATAGAGGCCACTGCTAAGTTATTCTTTGAGCGAGTGTGGGTACACTTTGGGATCCCACAGTACATTGACTTAGATCAGGACAATAGATTTCTAAGTGCATTTTGGTCAAGTCTCTGTTCGAAGCTGGATACCAAACTTACTAAGTCCACGACTTTCCAGCCCCAAACTGATGGCCAAATAGAGGTTGCCAACAAGATGATCGTACAAATTCTGTGCATGTACAAATCGAAGAATCTACGCACATGGGATGAAAGCATCCCCTATGTCTAGCACAAATACAATAGAGATCTCCACAACTCAATAGGCGACAATCTCTTTTAGGTTGGGCTGGGATTTCAGTGATTATGTCTCATTGATGTGGCCATACCATTTGCATCCACTCAGGAGGATTCGACTCATGTCCAGTCTGATGTCAACAAGGCTAACAACTTCATTGAATGCATTCAACACATCCACCATCAGGTCCATGATATATTGGACAAAGCCAATGCTAAGTACAAGCAGTACCATGATCAACATCGGGTGTCACAGAAGTTCCAGGTGGGAGACAAAGTTTAGCTACATTTGCAGAAGGAGCGCCTTATTGGACCCCATTGCAAGCTTCGCTCGGTCTGACATGGGCCATACACCACCAAGGCTGTAGTAGACAATGCCTTCGAGCTCAACATTCCACCTTTCCTTGGTCTGCACCCAGTGTTCAATGTAGACCGCCTTCGGCCATACTTTACACCATTGCTACACATATCCGACATTGCAGAACAACTCACACCAATAAAGCTAAAACCAAATTGCATGGAACATGCCACAACTGATTAGATCATGGAAAAGCAAATCAAGAACACTCTCTAGCAGGAGATCCAATTGTATCGGGTTGTCAAAACTGGCCAATTCCTACACCGAGGCAAGTGGCTCACCAGGGACCAAGTTCAACAGAAGTTTCCCCATCTCATGCAGGCACTCAACGCATTGGGGACCTGTTAGCTACCTATACCAATAGGCTTCATATTTCATGATTGGCAAAGAAAGTTCCAAATATGCTCTACTTTGGTGATGCAAAGATCCATATTTTCCAAGAGAAGGTAATGTGTGTACATAGCTTGATGTTGACTCAATTTTGATGGATGGTCCAACAGCCTAATCTGGATCATGCCATGTTTCAATTTTCTGTTGTAGAATAGAGAAAGAAATCTGTCCAAACTGTTTAATCTTGGCAGGCCAGTAGTTAGGTAGAGAATTAAGGTTCCCAACTGCTTAATCTGGGACCTTGGAAGGAATAAGGGTAGTTCTAGATAGAAAATCACAAGAAAAAGCCAAAGGAAAAGAAAGGGCACATGAGGGTCTGCAAGTCTAAGTGCACCCTCCATGAAGAAACAAAAATGTTAGGCAGGTAGATGGGGTTGCTGAATGTCATTACTTTCAATTGAATTTTGCTGATCTAACACAAAGGAAACATCAATGCACAGAGAAGCTCCTCTTCTCCATCATTTGGCAGCAACACAAAGAAGCATGTCTAACTTCCTGATTCCCCCCCCCCCCTCACATTCATTGCTAACATCCCTACACCAGTTGTGTTCATGAAAGAATTCAAGGTCTTATGTTGGTTCTTGTTTCTTTAAGAGCCACATTTCTTGTGTAAAATTCTTTTCATTTTGATCTACTTCCTAAACTAAGTTGTTTCCATACAAAACTTGGTATTATCACTTCTCATTCTATTCTTCCATTCATATTAACCCCTAACTTCTTATTATCTAAATCTCCTATGTTCCCCTTTTCCCTTACTATTATAAACACTATGGTGCATAAACCCCAAGCAATCTATAAATATTCTCCCCCCTGGCATTATAGCCATATGTTCAAAGTCAGGGATTAAATTGACCTCTGGTCAGTTTAACAACTTAAGCCGTACCCTTCTTTTCCCTTCAGAAACCTTTGAAACCATTTACCCACTTCATTTGCAAAAAACCCTTGTAATAAGCCACTATTACCCCTAACCCGCATTATTGGCAAAAATGCACCAAAAAAACTCACTCTTCTGCTTTAGCCAAAGTTTGGCGCAATAAATATTTTCTTAAAAAATACATTGGAAAAACCATATAATTTGCTAAAGTCTAAAGTCCCCGCCAGGCGTGTATATCAATGAAAATATTAAAATATTACCCGCTTGCCGCCGTATTGTCCTGGCACCTTAGCGATTCATCGACCGTTGAATCTGGGTCTTTTCATCCGACGGCCCACATGCATATCGGGTCGGGCCCGACGTCCGTAAGTTAGCTCCCGAGAAACTGTCAGAGGGTGACGTCAGGCCTCTGCCACGCGTCGCCCCCAGATTTTCTCGGGTCACCCTCTAACAAAACCACTTATGTATCGAGGGCGGTCTGAGAAAATCCACTTACCGCTTGTGGTTTTAGGCCGGTCCCGCCATGCCCACGTCATTACCACGTCAGGCCCACATCATTGCTTCCTCACCGCCACATCATCGCCTGGCCCATCATTGCACTGACCTGTCTGCCACCTCACCATCCCCGTGAACCACTCACAACTTGCCACGTCGCCCTTCCGTACCCGACCCCACCTGATGATGTCATGCTGACGTCATCCGAAAAAAGCGCCAATGACCCAAAAGTCCATATTTTTGTCGAAAAACGTGGTTTTTCTCACTTTTTGCAAAAAACAAACTGTTCTACTCTGCATGAAATTACGACCATCCGGCGCCAACCTGCAGAAATCGACCAGGAGACCGTTGGCACCTTCAACCCACCTGCATTTCTAACCATTGCCGCAATTCACCAGGTATTTATCGAAATTACTCCCCCTGCGCCTGGTTGTATCCTTCATTATCCAAACATAGCTTAAAAAGAGTGCGGAAGCTTGTATTTACTAGCAAGTCCCCGGTGGCCAGCCTGCATTTTCAATTGTAAAGTCGAAATTCACCTGCAGAGCCTTGTTTATACAAGTTTTCACAAAACCTACAGTTAGTTCGCGCATTCGTGAACTAAGAACCCGAGTTGCACCAATTCACCGTGAAGAGAGTTTTTAAGGCGGAGCATTTTCTTTATCAGTGCTCTGTGCAGTATTTCAACTGCTGCACTGCCTTTTACCCTTTGTTCCTTTGTAATTCACCTCTCTGGTCCAAGAAATACTCCTCTGTGTTGCGCTGTTCAGTAACACCAGTTTATATACAAAAACAGAGTCCTAAAGTAGCCATCGAAATGCCAGTAGCCCTGAATATTCAGCCTCTGAATGCTCCACAAAGAGAATTAGAATGGAAAGCTATGGGGGATAGAGATTACCAGATGATAGACTCATTTCCAATGAATTCCAAATTTAACATCCATATGCTGAATGAGTTAAAGGCTGAACACCTTAGTGGAGCTGATATATTAGGAATTTGGGACTCCAATTTGCCCATTTACAACCTCCCTCAAGTCAAAGTCCTTCTAGACTTGATCCATAAATGCTGTGAGAACTATGATCCCTGTCAAAGAGCTGTCCTCAATTCCTCAGGTGCAGTCCTGTTCCATATCACCCCTGAGGCCATAAATGAGATGCTGCACTTTCACACTGCAAGACCATTGACTCCACTATCCATGATGGACTTATTAAAGAAGGGGGGCAAGTTGTCCAGTGCCCAGGTCATCAAAATCAATCAGTTATTTATTCAGCCCAGCTCTGAAGCTCTTAGAACACCTCCTATAGGATATCCATATCTGAATGACTTGGGCAAAATGCTTGTAGATTTGATCAGCTATATCCTGGGGTACAAGGGAGTTGAGGATGTTGATGACACCATAATGGCCATGCTGTCCATATTTTCTCCTGGAAAGCCTCCTGCTGTGCACTTTGACTATGCTGAGTACATTGCAAACAAGATTCATGAGCAGCTGATGAATCTAGAAAGGGAAAGGGTGTTTAGATACACCTCATACATATATCATCTGTTCCTATATTATCAACCTGAAAGTTTCCCTATTCCTCTCAAGAAACTTGATGCCCAGGGAAATCCAAGGTCTGTTGTGTTTTGGAGTTCAGTTTTTCATCATACCTCCTATTCACCATACACTTACTGTGAATTCATTGACCTTTTCATTCACCCTGCTATGACTTTGTTATTTGGTGTCCCTCCTCCAAGATTGACTGATGAAATGCAAAGAATAATTCATCTCTCTAAGACCTACAGCATTGGTGATTGGTACTTTTACCAACACCACACAGTAATCAGAGTTTATGGCTGTGAGCTGGACCCTTACAAGCTGCCAAGATATGTCCCCATGAGACTATTTGCCTTGGAATACTTCAGGCAGTTTGGGAATGCAGACCAGATCCATTTTCATAGTAAAAACAAGAAATTCCAACTAAAGGCCAGGAATCAGCTAGGTCCTTTTCTGTACAACATAAGAGAGGAGGGATGGAAGGAAGCAGATGCCATGCTAGAGGCCCTTCGATTGGAAACTAGTTTTCGTTGGGTACCCTATGACCCTAATCATTTCATTTCTCTCAGGAGGGTAAAACATAAATTGGGTGGCTATGCTCATGTCAGATTGCCTCACATTGAGAAGTATGCCAACTTATTGAGTTGGAAAGAAGGCACCCTAGAAGAGGCAGTAACTAGAGAGAAAATGATACAAAGAAATGCAAAGAATATTGAAAAAGAAGCTGACTTGGAAACAGGTGGATAGGTTTCCTCATCATATCAAAGGCAACTTGGAGCAGCTGCCTCATCTTCCACATGACAACAGCAAGCAGCCAAAACTACTCATCAAACTTCCAGCAAGGGCAAAGAGAAACAGATGGAGCCAGAACAGCTAGCTCCCACAGAAGAGCAACAGCAGCAGGAAGTACAACAGCAAGAGGTACAGCAGAAAAAACAACAAGAAAAAGAGCAACCAGTGCAACAAGAGCAAACATCACAGGCCCCAATATCCACTGGGCAGCAGGCTCAAGAAACTCTGCCTCCTAGGCAGGAAACAACAGTGGGGGCTTCAGTCCTCCAAACCCCACAGAATGAAGACCGAAATCGAAAGAGGGATAGAGAGCAGGAGACTCCCCTCACCACATCCACAAATCAAGGGGATAAAATGCACAGAATGAATCCCCTCTCCGAGGAAGAAATGCCTATTGGGCAATCTTTGGGCATGGGCCCACCAAACATGGAAGCATCTGCAAGTTCCTTTCAGCAGGAACAAGAAAGGACAGTTGGAGGAGAAGTCAGCGCCTCAAGCCACCAAAGGGGAGCTGAAACAGGCATCAAGCAGCAGTTTATTGAGATCAAGAAGAGGAATGAGCCCCTCAAGATACAGCTCTACAATCATTTGTTGAAGATGGCTCCCACTAACCAACAAAGATTGATGTCTGCATATGATTTCCAAGAGGGAAAAATGATCATGAGCCACTTCATGCCAACCATGCTGCAGCCACAGTCACCTGCCGACTACATAAGGACCAACCTTGAGGTCCTTGCCAAGGACATCCACCCGATGGATCAAATTGAATTGCATAAGAAAACGGGTGAGATGGTATATGCCACCTTGGCAGATAAAACATTAGTGAATTACAGGCCGGAAAACAGCCTAAATAATACAGCTGCCCAACTTGAGTTGGAGAAGGCTTCCTCCCAGGCAAAGGACAACCGAATCAAAGCGCTGGAGGACATCATTATAGAGTTTGGGCATCATCCCAAGGACACCAAGGCCATCCAAGAACTGTTGAAATTGAGAGATGCCGACATGGCAGCATTGAGGAAAATGATAAAGATTCCAGCAACTCTTCATCCTCAAACAGAAGAGGTTGCCCAGCTGAGACATGACCAGGATGCATCAGCTATGCTGATCTCATTGTACAAACAACTGATCCAAATAGAGGAGAAATTAGGAGAGTCAGAGGTTGCACTGCAGGCAGCATTACAATAGAAGGAAGGAGGCCAAACTTCTCAGCCCCCTCCAGAAATAATCAACCTTGAGGAACCTCCTCAAACTACTGCTCCTCCCACAGAAAAGACAGCACAAACAACACCATCTACATCAACACCAGCACCAACAACAGAGCAGGCTCCAAGCCTGGATATGCAGAATCTGAAGAGTGAAATTCAAGCCCTGGAAGCCCAAATGGTAGAACTAAATGAAGCCAGGGAGAATTCAGCCAAGTTAAATGAAAAATATGACAAATCAAAACAAAGCGTAGCTGAGAAAGGAAGAGAGGTAAAGGCTCTCAAAGAGAAGATAAAGGAGCTGGAGAAAGAGCTCACCCTTGACAAAGTGGTGGCTGAGCTCAAGACAGTCTTATGGGCCAAAATTGGCCAATCCATCACTGATCAATGGCAGTACATTGAGACCATTCATGAGCAAATGGAGCTCATAGGAAAAGCACACAGAGAAATCCAGAGAGCAAGGGAATCTCTAGGCAATATGCCTGAGGTTGCCAATAGAATGATTAATGTGCTCAGTAACCAAACAAGTCCTCAGCTGGCAGCAATGGGAATTCCAAACACGACTGAAACCATTTTGCTGATAAAGAGGGTCCTTACACTAAGAAGCCTGGTACAAACACTGGAGAGAAGAAGCCAGGACATGCAGACAGAAGTAAATAAGTTCATGGACAAGTTTGTAGCACTACAAGGCAGAGGTCTTCCTGGCTTACTGAACAGCGCGGGAAGGCTACTTTAACATGAAAATTATGCTAAGAGGGTCAACACATTTGCCACAAATCAGATCACTGAAAGGCCAAGTACTTCAGAAGAAATAGGGCCAGCATCAGGACAAAGTCTCTATGACAGAGTAGAGAATTTATTTTTTATCATGAATGAGATCAAACATTTGTTTGAAGTGCCTCCAAACTTCTACAAATATACAGAGGTAGATGAGACCTTAGATGCAATCTTAAGACATCAACTGCCCACACAGGAATGGTGGACCAAGATGATACAGATGATATTATAGACAAGAGCCATTCAGCAAATTTTTTCATCATAAAAATAAGTTATCATGTACAGGAAAAGTTAATGTATTCAATATGTTGGAGAAGGATGGGCTGATCCAACTCAGCAAACCTATTCGGCCACTAAAGCAGCAATGACAGTTACAGATGACAGGGCCGAGAAATCTACAGGATGAAAAAGACATAAAGACACATCATTCAGCATTTATAACAGAACGTTCAACCGACTCAGTGGCCTCCAAAGGTCAAAAAGACTCCTGACAGTATTTAAGAGCATTCGTTTTGTATTCATAGCAGTAATAACTTCCTTATCTGCTATTCTGTAAAGTTGTTGAACGTATTTATTTCCCAAGTGACTCAGCAGTTCAGATATTTTGTGTAACCGATTGTATATATTCCCCCTCGCATAAGCTTGCAGGGTGGTTGTTGTTGATTTTCTCTTATAAAGATCTTATGCTGTAAATTTTCTGAGTGTTAATACCAAGGCTGATGGAATTTCCAAAACTCTGTGTTGTCTGAGGCATTGTGGTGTTTTGCTGGATGCTACAGGATTCCTGCGTATTTCATGGCACAATAAGTTTTCTTCAAACTCTTTGTTATGTGTTTTTTTTATTTCTTCATAGCTCATTCATGTTCTGTGCTTCACAGTTAATGGCAAAGAAAAAGAATGGTTCCAGGATTTATTCACACAATACCCTGAACTCAATCTATGCCGATATAAATGTTTTCTTCTGTTATAGTTATAAAGGTGTAATTCTTAATTGCTGCACCTCCACACTATATCTTTCACAGTGATTATTGTTTCAGGAATTCAAGTTTTCTCCTGTGCAATATATCTCTTTCTCACACCCCCAGCTTAGTGGAAAATTCTTAATTGCTTTTCACTGGTTAAATACATTTCATCATCACAATTTCAAGTTTGTTTCATGAAATATTTAAATGGCCCTGCAGTTTCAGCAACCCAACTCAATACTCCAAACTACCTGTAGCTACAGACTCCATTGCCCAATGGATTAAAACTATCTAAAGACTTCCACCTTAGGTACTGAAAGACATCATTCAACCCAATATAAAATCCAAACCCTGAACTTATAACTAGCCTAAAATCTTCACAAAACATAGACAAATCTTAAAGAGAGAGCCCTCTCTGATTACAGTTTGGCTAGACACTGTAATCCAAAGATTGGTTAGTGGTTACCCCGGCCGTATTCCCTTGGGAGTCAAAGGGAACAACCTGGGTGTTAACATAATTGGCGACTCCACTGGAGAGAAAGCATATTTTTCAACAGTTGTCTGTCTTTAGACAGTGCTTCCAAAACAGCTTGAGCAGTCCCTTGAAATAGTACAAAAAATATCCTAAAAAATACCAAAAGGAAATTTAGAAACTGGTTCCTAAGAAGAAAACTCGCTATGCAAGATCCAACCCAGATCCTGACCCATCACCTGAGTTTCAAAACCCAAACTTGATTGCAAGAATCCTCAAGAGACATAAATCAGAAGGGACTTTATCAGAATCAAGCACAGAAGTAGGTCTTCAAACTAATATCCCAACCCCTGCTAAGGTCTCTCTTCGTCCTCATACTACTGGTTTACAATTCACTAGTTCATCATCCACCCCACAAGCTACCCTTTTAACTCCTCTATCAACTACAAATACCCCTGTCATCCCCTCTCCTCCGCTTATCCCATTCATCCCTGTCATCCCTGTTGTTCCTCCAAACATGGCTAATAGATATGCTCCACTTCAGTTACCAGCCAATCAAGCTCCTATGCCTCAAGAGTACCAAAGCAAGATTTCATACTTTGATGGTACTGGTTCTTATCCAGCCCTCCAACATACTAAGAAAATGCAAGATTACTTTGAAAACTATGAGATAGATGATGATGGGGTTAGAATGAAAATATTTGTGCAAAGCCTAACAGGAGATGTAAGAACATGGTTTAGGTCACTTCCAATAAACTCTATAGCTGACCCTGAAGTCCTATATCAAACATTTATCAACAGATGGGAAAAGAAAAAGGACCCACTCCATATTTTATCTGAATACAACACAATCAAAAGAGGTCCACAAGAAACTGTCTTGGATTACTGTGCTCGTTTTAACAATGTCTACAATGCTATTCCTCAAAATCTTAGGCCTCCACCTGATCTTGCCTTATATACTTTCCCTGATGGATTTGATTCACATATGGCATATCAACTAAGAGAAAGGGCTCCCCGAACTCTAGCTGAAATGCAGGACATAGCAGTAAGTGTGGAAGCCAACCTGATAGCCAAGAGAAATAGAACAAGAACTGAGAGAAAAACTACCTTTAAAGAAGAGCCTTCAGGCTGGGACTAGAAGTTAGATGCAATAATCACTGGTATGTAGAGATTAGGTGATAGAGTAGAGTCAGTTGAGAGGAAGTCATCATGGGAAGCACCACAAAATAACCCTGTCAGGAATCCAAATTTTAGGAGAAATCAGAACCCCAACGTTGGTAAAGCCAGTGCTGAATCAGAGATTAGACCCCCGTTCCAAGAGAATTATACTGAAGCATCAACTTCAAATGACCAAATAGATGACACCCACATTAACCTGATGGGCCTGAACAATGATCAGCAAATTTTTCTAAGTCAAGAAGATCATGAGGATGATGATGTCAAGCAGTTCCAAACCAAATCAGGTGAGTCATTTGATTTCAAACAAGGCTATGATACAGCTGTTTATGAAGTTCACAAGCAATATAAAATGAGAAGTAGGACAGTAAATGTGACCCTGCCTAACAAAACAAAGGATACCCCACAGCCTAAGAAAGCTATTGTCACACAGCCAATTGACAAAACTGATTCAATCACAAATGAAATAACAGTTGAAGAAATAACTGAAGCATCTCCCTCAAATCAAAAACCGGTGGCTACATCACCCTTGGAGCATAACCCAAGCCACATTTTTCAAAAGATAAGTAAAAAGGACAAGCCTCAAAATCAAAAGGAAAATCAGGAGGAAGGCACTAAGGATTCCACTGAAAAGGAAAAATGTTGTTAACCAAAACACTAAGACCCAACCTGATAAACCTTTTGACTTAGAAGCTGAAATTGGAAAATTGAAGATAGCTATTCCTCTCTCAGAGTTGGCCAAACATAGCATCTATAAACAACAAATCAAGAGATCCCTTCAACTTACTCATAACAAGGATGATGTCAATGTACTGGATGACACCCCAGAACTACTTTTCGGTCCAGAGGTTGATGGAAAAAAAGCAGTTACAGGAATCCTACCTTTTTATGTCAGCCTGCATGTGCATGACAAGATATTACACAATGCAATGTTTGACTCAGGTGCCTCTCACAACCTGATGCCCAAATCAGTCATGGAAAGATTAAATTTAGATATTACAAGACCATATAAGGACCTATATTCATTTGACTCCAGCCAAGTTAAGTGTTTAGGTCTGATAAAAGATCTCTGTGTATCACTTGTGCAATACCCTAATAAGACAATCCTAATGGATGTTGTAGTTGCTGACATCCCACCCAAATATGGAATGTCGTTATCAAGATCATGGGGGGCTAAACTTCAAGGTTCCCTGCAGTTAGACATGTCATATGCTACCATCTCTGTCTTTGGGCAACCAAAGAGACTATACAGAGAAACACTCATGAAATACATGGTCAGCAGTGAAGAAAAAACTCAAAATTTTCCCATATATGTTGTCCATTCTGATATAGATTCCTACATTCTCTTCAATGACAATACAGGTCCCACAAATGATGATGAAGTCAAGACACTCAAACAAAATCAGGATATAAATGAACAAACTGTTGCTTTAATCAAGCTGATGCAATCAGGTGATGAAACTGTCCTATAAGACAAACCAGGTGAAAAACCAGAACTTCAACTCACAATTCCATGTTACAGAGAAGCTACTAAGCCTCCCCTAAACCAAGAGGTCTTATGGTTTCTTGAATTTGATGGGTCAGTCAACAAATTAGGGGTAGGAGCTGGAGTTTGGATATATAACAAGAAAAACAGTCATGCAGAAGGTCAAGCCTATAGACTAAATTTCAGATGCACCAATAATATGGCAGAATATGAAGCTCTTTTACTAGGCCTCAAACTAGTAAAATCCTTACAAGCCACAAAAGTTTCGATCATGGGAGATTCAGACCTGATTATCCAACAAGTAAAGGGAAATTTTGTCACCAATGACAAAAGATTGAGATCTTATAGGTCTGCTGCTGCTGAAATATTAAATTCCTTCATTGACTTTCAAATCACCAAAATTTCTAGGGCCCACAATCTTCATGCTCATAGTTTAGCCACATTTTCAAGCACCTGTAAACTACCCTTTGAACCTAGCCATTGCTTCACAGCTGAGATAAAACACAGACTTTCTGTCCCAAACAATGTTAAAAGCTGGCAAGTGTTTGAAGATGATACACAAATAAATAATTTCTTGACCTTGCAGCAAGAATTTGCAGGACTAAACGTTGATACTGAGGGTGCAAGTCAATCACAAATACTAGGTGAACAGAACCACAAGGCATTATCACCCAAAACAGCTAACCAAATGCTACATCCAACAATTTTTAATAAAGACAACATACAAGAAATTCAACAAATCAGTTGTGAAGAAATAGCTCGTACAGAGGCTGAAATCATAGAGCTGAAAGACAATTTTCTTCCAACAGGCCTAACTCCATTGGAGGACATTTTTTATTCAAATGATATCCCTAGAAAACCAAAAATGCAGCCCCTTAATGTTGCCATTGAGGAATGCAACATTGGAACCATTGAGAAACGCAAGATAATAAAATTGTCTGCATCCTTACCTCCTGATCAGAAGCCTAAATACATTGACCTCTTCAAAGAGTTTCAATATGTCTTTGCATGGGGTTATGAGGATTTAAAATCTTATGGCACCTCTGTTATCCAACACATTATCCCTCTCAAACATAATCAAAAGACATTTAAGCAGAAATTGAGAAGGATCAATCCCATGCTTCTCCCTTCAATTGAAAAAGAGCTGCAAAAAATGTTCAAAGCTGGCATCATAGCACCAATTAGGTTTTCAGACTGGATCTCAAATTTGGTGCCCACAAGAAAGAAAACTGGTGAGATAAGACTTTGTGTTGATCTTAGAAATCTAAACCAAGTATCCCTCAAGGATAATTATCCCTTACCTAATATGGATCACATTCTCCAAAGAGTGGTAGGGGCTTCAAGGATTTCATTACTTGATGGATTCTCAGGCTTTAATCAGATCCTAGTACACCTTGATGATCAAGACAAAACTGCATTCACAACCCCATGGGGAACTTTCAAATATGTGAAAATGCCTTTTGGTTTGAAAAATGTAGGGGCTACATTTCAAAGAGCAATGGATATTGCTTTTTCAAAGGAGATTCATGACTTCCTTGTTATTTATTTAGATGACCTCACACCTTTCTCAAAATCTGACCAAGAACACTTGAAGCATTTGAGACAGATATTCTTAACATGCAGGAAATATGGAATTTCCTTGAATCCCAAGAAGTCTCTATTTGGTTTGGAAGAAGGTAAGCTATTAGGTCATATCATTTCAAAGGATGGCATTAGAATTGACCCAGAAAGGATACAAGCTATCTTATATAATGCCCCACCCAAGAAACATTAAAGAATTACAAGCCTTCTTGGGAAAGATCAACTTCTTAAGGAGGTTTATCCCAAACTTAGCAGAATTGATCAGATTACTAAATAACATGCTAAAGAAGGATTCAAAAGTGAAATGGAAAGTAGAAGCAAATCAAGCTTTTGAAGGTATAAAAGTGGCCCTTACCCAAACCCCAGTCTTAACAAATCCTCAATTTGACAGAGAATTTATCATTTTCTCTTTTGCCTCCCAGCATACCATTGCTGCTGTTTTATTACAGAAAGATGACCAAGGAAATGAAAAACCCATTGCTTTCTTTAGTAGAGCTCTTAGAGATGCACCTCTGAAATATCAGATCATGGAGAAGCAAGCTTATGCTTTGGTCAAGGCCATTAAAGACTTTAGGATTTACATCCTATACTCCCATGTTATAGCTTATGTGCCAAGTCCCATTGTAAAAGACATACTCACTCAAGAAGGCTTAGAGGGCAGAAGAGGAAAATGGATTGCCAACATCTTGGAATTTGATATTGAAATAAAACCTACAAAACTGATAAAAGGGCAAGGTTTGGCCAAATTAATGACAGAAGCAAACTTCCAAGCCTTAGACATAAACCAACTGGATAATGAACCGGAGCTGGCGACTCCAAAGATCAATGTAGCCTTTGAACAATCATCGTGGTATTCTGATATCTGTTATGTGTTACAAAACCTGTGTGCTCCCCCAGGATTATCCAGAACCAAATGTAGGCTCCTAAAAATGAAAGCTTCAAGATTTTGTATCATGGATGGCAATTTACTTTGGAAAAACCATGAGGGTATATTGTTAAACTGCTTGATTGAGAATGAGACTAACAATGTCATGAAAGAATTTCATGCAGGTGATTGTGGTGGACACTTGTATTGGAAGTCCATTATGGACAAAATACTGAGGGTTGGTTACTATTTGCCCACTGTCTTCTCAGATGTCAAAAAATTTACCACTTCATGTCATAAGTGCCAAGTGTTTGAGGGAAAGAGAAAGTTACTGCCACTTCCTTTGAGGCCTCTTTCAACAGAGAGACCTTTTCAACAATGGGGCTTGGATTTCATTGGGGAAATTCATCCCTCATCTTCAGGCCAACATAGATGGATTCTAACAGCTACAGACTACTTTACTAAATGGATTGAAGCTATTCCATGCAGACAAGCAAATGATTCCGCTATCATTCAGTTCCTTGAGACCAATATCCTTGCTAGATTTGGTTGTCCTGATAAGATAATAACAGACAATGTTGCTGCTTTCAGATCTAAGAAGATGGTGAACTTCTGCCACAAATTCCACATTACCTTGGGCCATTCCACTGCATACTATCCCCAAGGAAATGGCTTAGCTGAATCATCAAATAAAAGCCTTGTAAACATCATAAAGAAGGTGTTGGAAGAAAATAAGAAGAATTGGCATAAGAAGCTTGTGAATGCCTTATGGGCAGATAGACTAACAACCAAGAGATCTATTCGGGTCAGCCCATATGAGTTAGTCTATGGATTAGAAGCCAAATTTCCTTCATCACTAGGAGTTCCCGTTATGAAACTACTTCAAGAAAGTCAAGCTGAGCCAAATGATATGCAAAGAAGGATCAATCAAATAATATGTTTGCAGCAAACTAGAGACCAAGTTTATAGCAGAGTTCAAGTTTTGCAAGAAAAGTTAAAGAAAGCTTTTGATAGAAGGACTAAGGCTGAAGATTTCAACATTGGTGACAAAGTCCTCAAATGGGATTCAAGGAGGGAAGATAAAGGAAAACATGGAAAATTTGATTCCCTTTGGAGAGGACCATTTGCTATTCAAGCAGTGCAAGGAAACAATACTTACTTCCTTAAGAATCTTAATGAAACTGATTTGGATGAAGGTCCTGTGAATGGCAGGATGTTGAAGCATTATTTTGACTACTATCCATGTCTGTAACTCAATTCTCCCTTGTACATATTCAGGTGTATATATTACTTTCTGCTAACATATGCAGCTTCCCAAGTTTTGTAAGTTATCAGCAAAAGGAAAATAAGTTCAGACATCTACCAAGATGGGAAGAGCACAATTTTGAGATTTCAAAGAAGAATATTCCAAGTTTTGGTACAAGAAGTTAAGGGCCAAGGCATTCTGACCTGCTATTCTTGGTCTTTAAAATGGAAAAACCATCCCCATGTGGAGCCACTGTTAGCTACCTATACCAATAGGTTTCATATTTCATGATTGGCAAAGAAAGTTCCAAATATGCTCTGCTTTGGTGATGCAAAGATCCATATTTTCCAAGAGAAGGTAATGTGTGTACATAGCTTGATGTTTACTCAATTTTGATGGATGGTCCAACAGCCTAATCTGGATCATGCCATGCTACAATTTTCTGTTGTAGAATAGAGAAAGAAATCTATCCAAACTGTTTAATCTTGGCAGACCAATAGTTAGGTAGAGAATTAAGGTTCCCAACTGCTTAATCTGGGACCTTGGAAGGAATAAGGGTAGTTCTAGATAGAAAATCACAAGAAAAAGCCAAAGGAAAAGAAAGGGCACATGAGGGTCTGCAAGTCTAAGTGCACCCTCCATGAAGAAACAAAAATGTTAGGCAGGTAGATGGGTAGGTAGATGGGGTTGCTGAAATGTCATTACTTTCAATTGAATTTTGCTGATCTAACACAAAGGAAACATCAATGCACAGAGAAGCTCCTCTTCTCCATCATTTGGCAGTGACGCAAAGAAGCATGTCTAACTTCCTGATTCCCCCCTCCCCCCCCTCACATTCATTACTAACATCCCTACACCAGTTGTGTTCATGAAACAATTCAAGGTCTTATGTTGGTTCTTGTTTCTTTAAGAGCCACATTTCTTGTGTAAAATTCTTTTCATTTTGATCTACTTCCTAAACTAAGTTGTTTCCATATAAAACTTGGTATTATCACTTCTCATTCTATTCTTCCATTCATATTAACCCCTAACTTCTTATTATCTAAATCCCCTATGTTCCCCTTTTTCCCTTACTATTATAAACACTATGGTGTATAAACCCCAAGCAATCTATAAATATTCCCCCACTGGCATTATAGCCATATGTTCAAAGTCAGGGATTAAATTGACCTCTGGTCAGTTTAACAACTTAAGCCCTACCCTTCTTTTCCCTTCAGAAACCTTTGAAACCATTTACCCACTTCATTTGCAAAAAACCCTTGTAATAAGCCACTATTACCCCTAACCCGCATTATTGGCAAAAATGCACCAAAAAAACCCACTCTTATGCTTTATCCAAAGTTTGGCGCAATACATATTTTCGTAAAAAATACATTGGAAAAACCATATAATTTGCCAAAGTCCAAAGTCCCCGCCAGGCGTGTATATCAATGAAAATATTAAAATATTCCCCGCCTGCTGCCGTATTGTCCTGGCACCTTAGCGATCCGTCGACCGCCGGATCTGGGTCTTTTCATCCGACGGCCCACATGCATATCGGGTCGGGCCCGACGTCTGTAAGTTAGCTCTCGAGAAACTGTCAGAGGGTGACGTCAGGCCTCTGCCACGCGTCGCCCCTAGATTTTCTCGGGTCGCCCTCTGACAAAACCACTTCCGTATCGAGGGCGGTCCGAGAAAATCCACTTACCGCTTGTGGTTTTAGGCCGGTCCCGCCATGCCCACGTCATTACCACGTCAGGCCCACGTCATTGCTTCCTCACCACCGCATCATCGCCCGGCCCGTCATTGCACTGACCTGTCCACCACCTCACCATCCCCGTGAACCACTCACAGCTTGCCACGTCGCCATTCCGTACCTGACCCCACCTGATGACATCATGCTGACGTCATCCGAAAAAAGCGCCAATGACCCAAAAGTCCATATTTTTGTCGAAAAACGCGGTTTTTCTCACTTTTTGCAAAAAACAAACTGTTCTACTCTGCATGCAATTACGACCATCCGGCGCCAACCTGCAGAAATCGACCAGGAGACCGTTGGCACCTTCAACCCACTTGCATTTCTAACCATTGTCGCAATTCACCAGGTATTTATCGAAATTACTCCCCCTGCGCCTGGTTGTATCCTTCATTATCCAAACATAGCTTAAAAAGAGTGAGGAAGCTTGTATTTACCAGCAAGTCCCCGGTGGGCAGCCTGCATTTTCAATTGTAAAGTCGAAATTCACCTGCAGGGCCTTGTTTATCCAAGTTTTCACAAAACATACAGTTAGTTCGCGCATTCGTGAACTAAGAACCCGAGCTGCACCAATTCACCGTGAAGAGAGTTTTTAAGGCCGAGCATTTGCTTTATCAGTGCTTTGTGCAGTATTTCAACTGCTATCACTACCTTTTACCCTCTGTTCCTTTGTAATTCACCTCTCTGGTCCAAGAAATACTCCTCTGTGTTGCTCTGTTCAGTAACACCAGTTTATATACAAAAACAGAGTCCTAAAGTAGCCATCGAAACACCAGTAGCCCTGAATATTCAACCTCTGAATGCTCCACAAAGAGAATTAGAATGGAAAGCCATGGGGGATAGAGATTACCAGATGATACACTCATTTCCAATGAATTCCAAATTTAACATCCATATGCTGAATGAGTTAAAGGCTGAACACCTTAGTGGAGCTGATATATTAGGAATTTGGGACTCCAATTTGCCCATTTACAACCTCCCTCAAGTCAAAGTCCTTCCAGACTTGATCCATAAATGCTGTGAGAACTATGATCCCTATCAAAGAGCTGTCCTCAATTCCTCAGGTGCAGTCCTGTTCCATATCACCCCTGAGGCCATAAATGAGATGCTGCACTTTCACACCGCAAGACCATTGACTCCTCTATCCATGATGGACTTATTAAAGAAGGGGGGCAAGCTGTCCAGTGCCCAGGTCATCAAAATCAATCAGTTATTTATTCAGCCCAGCTCTGAAGCTCTGAGAACACCTCCCATAGGATATCCATATCTGAATGACTTGGGAAAAATGCTTGTAGATTTGATCAGCTATATCCTGGGGTACAAGGGAGTTGAGGATGTTGATGACACCATAATGGCCATGATGTCCATATTTTCTCCTGGAAAGCCTCCTGCTGTGCACTATGACTATGCTGAGTACATTGCAAACAAGATTCATGAGCAACTGATGAATCTAGAAAGGGAAAGGGTGTTTAGATACACCTCATACATATATCATCTGTTCCTATTTTATTAACCTGACGGATTCCCTATTCCTCTCAAGAAACTTGATGCCCAGGGAAATCCAAGGTCTGTTGTGTTTTGGAGTTCAGTTTTTCATCATACCTCCTATTCACCATACACTTACTGTGAATTCATTGACCTTTTCATTCACCCTGCTATGACTTTGTTATTTGGTGTCCCTCCTCCAAGATTGACTGATGAAATGCAAAGAATACTTCATCTCTCTAAGACCTACAGCATTGGTGATTGGTACTTTTACCAACACCACACAGTAATCAGAGTTTATGGCTGCGAGCTGGACCCTTACAGGCTGCCAAGATATGTCCCCATGATACTATTTGCCTTGGAATACTTCAGGCAGTTTGGGAATGCAGACCAGATCCATTTTCATAGTAAAAGCAAGAAATTCCAACTAAAGGCCAGGAATCAGCTAGGTCCTTTTCTGTACAACATAAGAGAGGAGGGATGGAAGGAAGTAGATGCCATGCTAGAGGCCCTCCGATTGGAAACTAGTTTTCGCTGGGTACCCTATGACCCTAATCATTTCATTTCTCTCAGGAGGGTAAAACATAAATTGGGTGGCTATGCTCATGTCAGATTGCCTCACATTGAGAAGTATGCCAACTTATTGAGTTGGAAAGAAGGCACCCTAGAAGAGGCAGTAACTAGAGAGAAAATGATACAAAGAAATGCAAAGAATATTGAAAAAGAAGCTGACTTGGAAACATGTGGACAGGTTTCCTCATCATATCAAAGGCAACTTGGGGTAGCTGCCTCATCTTCCATAGCACATCAGCAAGCAGCCAGAACTACTCATCAAACTTCGAGCAAGGGCAAAGAGAAACAGATGGAGCCAGAACAGCTAGCTCCCACAGAAGAGCAACAGCAACAGGAAGTACAACAGCAAGAGGTACAGCAGAAAAAACAACAAGAAAAAGAGAAACCAGTGCAACAAGAGCAAACATCACAGGCCCCAATATCCACTGGGCAGCAGGCTCAAGAAACTCTGCCTCCTAGGCAGGAAACAATAGTGGAGGTTTCAGTCCTCCAAACCCCACAGAATGAGGACAGAAACCGAAAGAGGGATAGAGAGACTCCCCTCACCACATCCACAAATCAAGGGGAGAAAAGGCACAGAATGAATCCCCTCTCCGAGGAAGAAATGCCTATTGGGCAATCTTTGGGCATGGGCCCACCAAGCATGGAAGCATCTGCAAGTTCCTTTCAGCAGGAACAAGAAAGGACAGTTGGAGGAGAAGTCAGCTCCTCAAGCCACCAAAGGGGAGCTGAAACAGGCATCAAGCAGCAGTTTATTGAGATAAAGAAGAGGAATGAGCCCCTCAAGATACAACTCTACAATCATTTGTTGAATATGGCTCCCACTAACCAGCAGAGATTGGTGTCTGCATATGATGTCCAAGAGGGCAAAATGATCATGAGCCACTTCATGCCAACCATGCTGCAGCCACAGTCACCTGCCGACTACATAAGGACCAACCTTGAGGTCCTTGCCAAGGACATCCACCCGATGGATCAAATTGAATTGCATAAGCAAACGGGTGAGATGGTATATGCCACCTTGGCAGATAAAACATTAGTGAATTACAGGCTGGAAAACAGCCTAAATAATACAGCTTCCCAAATTGAGTTGTAAAAGGCTTCCTCCCAGGCAAAGGACAACCGAATCAAAGCGCTGGAGGACATCATTATAGAGCTTGGGCATGATCCCAAGGACACCAAGGCCATCCAAGCACTGTTGAAATTGAGAGATGCAGACATGGCAGCATTGAGGAAAATGATAAAGATTCCAGAAACTCTTCATCCTCAAACAGAAGAGGTTGCCCAACTGAGACATGACCAGGATGCATCAGCTATGTTGATCTCATTGTACAAACAGCTGATCCAAATAGAGGAGAAATTAGGAGAGTCAGAGGCTGCACTGCAGGCAACATTACAACAGAAGGAAGGAGGCCAAACTTCTCAGCCCCCTCTAGAAATAATCAACCTTGAGGAACCTCTTCAAACTACTGCTCCTCCCACAGAAAAGACAGTACAAACAGCACCATCTACATCAGCACCAGCACCAACAACAGAGCAAGCTCCAAGCCTGGATATGCAGAAGCTGAAGAGTGAAATTCAAGCCCTGGAAGCCCAAATGGCAGAACTAAATGAAGCCAGGGAGAATTTAGCCAAGTTAAATGAAAAATATGACAAATAAAAACAAAGCGTAGCTGAGAAAGGAAGAGAGGTAAAGGCTCTCAAAGAGAAGATAAAGGAGCTGGAGAAAGAGCTCACCCTTGAAAAAGTGGTGGCTGAGCTCAAGACAGTCTTATGGGCCAAAATTGGCCAATCCATCACTGATCAATGGCAGTACATTGAGACCATTCATGAGCAAATGGAGCTCATAGGAAAAGCACACAGAGAAATCCAGAGAGCAAGGGAATCTCTAGGCAATATGCCTGAGGTTACCAATAGAATGATTAATGTGCTCAATAACCGAACAAGTCCTCAGCTGGCAGCAATGGGAATTCCAAATAGGACTGAAACCATTTTGCTGATAAAGAGGGTCCTTACACTAAGAAGCCTGGTACAAACACTGGAGAGAAGAAGCCAGGACATGCAGATAGAAGTAAATAAGTTCATGGACAAGTTTGTAGCACTACAAGGCAGAGGTCTTCCTGGCTTACTGAACAGCGCGGGAAGGCTACTTTCACATGAAAATTATGCTAAGAGGGTCAACACATTTGCCACAAATCAGATCACTGAAAGGCCAAGTACTTCAGAAGAAACAGGGCCAGCATTAGGACAAAGTCTCTATGACAGAGTAGAGAATTTATTTTTTATCATGAATGAGATCAAACATTTGTTTGAAGTGCCTCCAAACTTCTACAAATATACAGAGGCAGATGAGACCTTAGATGCAATCTTAAGACATCAACTGCCCACACAGGAATGGTGGACCAAGATGATACAGATGATATTATAGACAAGAGCCATTCAGCAAATTTTTTCATCATAAAAATAAGTTATCATGTACAGGAAAAGTTGATGTATTCAATATGTTGGAGAAGGATGGGCTGAGCCAACTCAGCAAACCTATTCGGCCACTAAAGCAGCACTGACAGTTACAGATGACAGGGCCGAGAAATCTACAGGATGAAAAAGACATAAAGACACATCATTCAGCATTTATAACAGAACGTTCAACCGACTCAGTGGCCTCCAAAGGTCAAAAAGACTCCTGACAGTATTTAAGAGCATTCGTTTTGTATTCATAGCAGTAATAACTTCCTTATCTGCTATTCTGTAAAGTTGTTGAACATATTTATTTCCCAAGTGACTCAGCAGTTCAGATATTTTGTGTAACCGATTGTATATATTCCCCCTCGCATAAGCTTGCAGGGTGGTTGTTGTTGATTTTCTCTTATAAAGATCTTATGCTGTAAATTTTCTGAGTGTTAATACCAAGGCTGATGGAATTTCCAAAACTCTGTGTTGTCTGAGGCATTGTGGTGTTTTGCTGGATGCTAAAGGATTCCTGCGTATTTCATGGCACAATAAGTTTTCTTCAAACTCTTCGTTATGTGTTTTTTTTATTTCTTCATAGCTCATTCATGTTCTGTGTTTCACAGTTAATGGCAAAGAAAAAGAATGGTTCCAGGATTTATTCACACAATACCCTAAACTCAATCTATGCCGTTATAAATGTTTTCTTCTGTTATAGTTATAAAGGTGTAATTCTTAATTGTTGCACCTCCACACTATATCTTTCACAATGATTATTGTTTCAGGAATTCAAGTTTTCTCCTGTGCAATATATCTCTTTCTCACACCCCCAGCTTAGTGGAAAATTCTTAATTGCTTTTCACTGGTTAAATACATTTCATCATCACAATTTCAAGTTTGTTTCATGAAATATTTAAATGGCCCTGCAGTTTCAGCAACCCAACTCAATACTCCAAACTACCTGTAGCTACAGACTCCATTGCCCAATGGATTAAAACTATCTGAAGACTTCCACCTTAGGTACTGAAAGACATCATTCAACCCAATATAAAAACCAAACCCTGAACTTATAACTAGCCTAAAATCTTCACAAAACAGAGACAAATCTTAAAGAGAGAGCCCTCTCTGATTACAGTTTGGCTAGAAACTGTAATCCAAAGATTGGTTAGTGGTTACCCCGGCCGTATTCCCTTGGGAGTCAAAGGGAACAACCTGGGTGTTAACAGGACCATTGCTTCCTAAGGGGGGAGGACTGATCCAGGTGGATATTGGTGGCCACCCACCTATTCCACTTGGACCCCCAAGGTTGTTTCTTTTCAGTTTCGTTAATTGTAGTACAACTTACTATTTTTGGTAGTTTTTTGGGTCCTAAACTTCCAGAGCTGTTTTGAGGGACTAAAAGACATTTTTAGGGAAAACGGAGAGACTGAAAAAACCCCAAATCAATTTGCTGATATGTTTTTAGCCTCCTCTTCAAGATATTTGAAACGAGCTATTATTATAGTGAAATTGAGATCATATGCCAAAGTTACGACTCCAAGAAGTTGATGTAACAATTTACCCAAACGAGGCCCACATTTTTGGTGCTTCATCTCCTAGGGTTAGGTTTTTGGATGTTTAGGGTTTTCCATTGTTTCTCAATAATATATAGGACTTTGAGCCTGATTATAACACAGTTTAGAGGCATGTATCCACCACATCTGTTCTTTGAGATAAGCTACCATCATCCGAGCTAGTTTTATTTCCATTATGTTTGTAAGAGTACTTGATATTAATGAAATGAAGTGTTATTTCTGCTACATCTTTGTATTTATGGTTATATCGGTACTTTGTTGCATCCTTGTTTAATTTCATATTGGTGGTATCATAGTGGTCCGCTCTTTCTCTGTTTCCTTACATGTCCCCAACGAGGTTGAGATATAAGGAGTTAGGGCTCGAATTTGTCGAACCTTTGCAAGACCAACCTCGCAAATCCCGACGGCCTCCCATGGCAGAAGGGAAGAAAGATGAGGGGGTAGGAGATCATTGCAAAATATTGCTTGAAGAATCCCTCAAGTGACAGAGGAATGTGATGATGGAAAACTTTGCCCAAATCCTTCAGTGACTACCCAAGGCGAGACATCTTCTTCCAGTAGCTTCTCTGGAAGCGCCACACCCTTTAAGGTACAAGTAAACTTTTACATCCCCATATTTGAAGTCAGATAGATGCTGACGCTATAAATAAATGGTCAAATATTCTATAAGGATATTTTTCTATTCATGATTTTTCTAGTCAGGAAAAGATCACTGTTTCACTTATCAAAGTCGCCGCCCACATCAAAGACTAGTGGGAAGCCTACTGTGAGAAGAAGGAAGAAAGTACACCGTCACTATTTTCATCCGCACCCACTTGGAATTCATTCTGGGATGCCATCAAGGAGTAGTACTACCCGGTCAGGAGCTATGAGGACAAATACATAAAGTGGACCATGTTGCGGCAAGGAAGGGACGAAGACGTGCCTGAGTTTACCAATGTTTTTCATACCCTTCACACGAAGTTGGGTATCAAGGATTTTGAGTGACATTTGGTACTCAAGTACCGTGACTGCTTACATAAGTACATCTAGGATGAGATGGAGTTCTTTGACATCTCCTCATTCGGCATGACGTATCGATACACTTTCAAAATTGAGAAAAACTTTAAACAGAAGAAGCGAGACTTTGGATCTGCAAATCCGAAGCAAGGGAAAGGTGCCCCCAAACCACATAGAAAAGGACAAAGGCAAGGTGGGCAACCCAGGACAAGCCATCAAAGCCGCAAGAAAAGAACAACACCACAAAGGCAAAGAAAGACACGTAAAAATGGTGTGAGTTCCATAAGAGCTCCACTCACAACATAAGTGATTGTCGGGCCAAGCAGTCACTGATGGCTGAGCTAAAGGCTTTTGAATCATACGCATGTTCCAACTTTGAGTCAGAACCTGACAAGGGGAATGACAAAGTGAGGTAGATCATTGATGTAGATCCTAGTGCCACTGTGGCCACCACCAAGATCCAAAAGAATGAGCCTGAAGATCCATAGGAGAGGGAACACCTCTTCCACTCACAAATGTGGGTGAAGGGTTCTCCACTGCAGTTCATTGTCGACAATGGGAGCCAAAAGAACCTCATTTCAACAGAAATCATGAAGCAACTGGACCTACTGATTATTGTACATTCGCAATAGCACACGATCATGTGGCTTCACTAAGGAGGAGATCTATGTGTTAGCCAAAAGTGATGCCTTCCCTACAACATCAAGCCCTTCATAGATGAGGTACTGTGTGATGTTGCCCCTTTTGAAGTTTGTGATGTATTATTAGGACAACCATACTTGTGGAAGCGACATGTTGTATATGAGTCTAGGCATCTCTCTTTGATTATTAATTTGGGAAATAAATTGTACAGGATATTGGAGGTAGCCCCGCCTACTGTTATCTCTTTGATCACTGTAAATAAACACAGTAAAATCATTTCACATCCCAGGAATTTTTTTTCCTTATGATTCGCCCTCAAGGAAAGAATAATATTGTGGCCATGACTTCTAGAAAAGGCTCATCCACACAATAGTAGAAGATGAACAAGTTCATGGAGGAGTACAAGGACATTTTCTCCTCACCTATGGGGTTGCCTCTGCAATGTCAGGGCAATCACTCGACTGATCTGAACCAGGGTGTGCCGGTACCCAATGGACCGATCTATCAATGCTATGTTCTAGAGAACAGTGAGATCAAGAGGCAGATTCAAGAGTTTTTACAGAAAAGACACATCAAGCCAAGCTCATCACTTCTGGGAGCCCGATTGTATTGGTACAGAAGAAGGATGGGACCTGGAATTCTTTATTGACTACCGGGCGTTGAACAAGATCATTGTACAAAATAGGTACCCAATCCCATGGATTGATGATCTTCTAGACTAGCTCAAGGGGGCCAAATATTTCAGCAAGATTGATTTGAAGTCCGGTTATCCCCAGGTCCCTATCGAACCCTCCGTTGTGTGGAAAACTTCCTTCAAATCCAAGGAGGGCCTTTTCGAATGCTTGGTCATGCCTTTTGGGTTAACGAATGCCCTAAAACCTTCATCAGAGTGATGAATGAAACCTTGCGAACCTTCACCAATGCATTCGTGGTGGTGTATTTAGATAACATCTTGATTTTCGACCAGAGTTGGGAAGAACACCTCCACCATATTCAACAAGTCCTCCAAACCCTATGACAACACAAGTTGTGTTCCAATTTGGAGAAATGCATTTTTGGCATGACCCAAGTTCAATACCTGGGGTACATTATTGATGAGAAGGGTGTGCATGTGGACCCAACCAAGATACAAGTCATTCAAGATTGGACAACCCCTACTGGTCTAACAGAACTCCGTAAATTTATAGGTCTTTCCAATTTCTACCATAGGTTCGTGTTGGGGTTCTCTCATATCACTTGGCCTTTAAGTCAAGTGACCAAAGGCAGAGAAAAAGCAAAGTTATTTTCGTATGAAACCCAACAGAAGGCATTTTCCAAGTTGAAGCATTGCCTCTACTTTGCACCAGTGCTCACATTACTAGACCTGCAACAATAACTTGAGATTGAGACAGATGCCTCCGACTATGCTATTGGTGCAATTCTTACTCAACAAGGACATCCAATGGCTTACCACAATGAGATACTTTCATACACAGTCCAAAAGTATTCCACCTATGACAAAGAAATGTATTCCATTGTGCAGGTCTGCCATTAATGGAAGAATTACATTCTAGGGAAGGAAAAAATCATCCACATAGACCACTGATCCCTCCAGTTCATACAGATAGAAGGGAAGTTGCAGAGCGATCGCCAGCAAAAATGGTCCACATACCTACAACAATTCCGTTTGAAAATTAAGTAGAAGAAGGGAAGCACCAATAATGTTGCAAACTTCCTCAGCCGACCATGAGTCATGGCGTTGATCACTGTGCTCAACTCTTATGGGCACAAGACTTCGAGGTGGCCACATCTTTACAAGAGCGATCCAGAATTTGGCAACACATAATAGACACTCCTGGAAGGTAAGAAAGTTCCAAATTTTCACCTCAAGGATACATTGTTATGCCACCTGGGACACATATCTGTTCGTTCAAGTGAGCATGCCAAAATAATTTGGGGGCACACTACAGTCGGGTCGCCCAATATTTCAGAGTAGAGAAAACCGTGGAATTACTGCAAAAGTATTTTTATTGGATGAACCTTCTTTAGGAAGTTGGGAGGTACATTCGATCTTACACTACCTGCACCATTTCCAAACCAACCATCAAGAAGCAAGGCCTATATAATCCTCTACATACTCATGTTCGACCTTGGCAATCCATCTCCATGGATTACATGTCGGAACTTCCTTCTACTAATCATGACAACGACTATGTTTTCGTGGTCGCCAACAGATTCTCGAAGATGGCCATTATGGAGGCTTGCAAGAAAAGTATCACAACAGAGGCCAATGCTAAGATCTTGTTTGAGCGAGTGTGGGTACACTTTGGGATCCAACAGTCCATTATCTCAGATCAGCACAACAGATTCCTAAGTGAATTTTGGTCAAGTCTCTAGTCGATGCTAGATACCAAACTTACTAAGTCCATGACTTTCCACCCCCAAATTGATGGCAAAACAAAGGTCGTTAATAGGATGATTATACACATTCTCCACATTGAAAACTCGAAGAATCCATGCACATGGGATGAAAGCCTCCCCTATGTCTAACACAAATACAACAGACCTCTCCATAGCTTAACAGACTACAACCCCTTTCATGTAGGGCTAGGATTTCAGCCATAATGTCCCATTAATGTGGCCATACCATTTGTAGCCACTCAGGAAGATTCAGCTCATGTCCAGTCCAAAGACGATAGGGCTAACAAATTCATTGAGCACATCCAACACATCCACCCATTAGTCCATGATATATTGGAAATAGCCAATGCTAAGTATAAGCAACACCATGATCAGCATCATGTGCCACACAAGTTCCAGGTGGGCGATAAAGTTTGGCTACATTTGCAGAAGGAGCGCCTTGCTGGACCCCACCACAAGCTTCACCCGCTACGATATGGGTCATACACCATCACCAAAGCTGTTGGGGACAATGTCTTCAAGCTCATCATTCCACCTTTCCTTGGTTTGTACCCAATATTCAATGTACACCACCTTTGGCCATACTTTCCACCATTGCTGGACACATCCGACATTACAGAACAACTTACACTAACATGGCTAAACCCAGATTGCATGGAACATGCCATAACTGATCAGATCATGGACACATATATCAAGAACACTCTCTAGTAAAATATCCAACAGTATCAGGTTGTCAAAGTTGGCCAACTCCTGCACCAAGGCAAGTGGCTCACCAGGGACCAAGTTCAACAAAAGTTTCCCCATCTCATGGAGGCACTCAACGCAATGGAGACCATTGCTTCCTAAGGGGGGAGGACTGATCCAGGTGGATATTGGTGGCCACTCACCTATTCCACTTGGACCCCCACCATTGTTTCTTTTCAGTTTCCTTAATTGTAGCACAACTTACTATTTTTGGAAATTTTTCAGGTCCTAAACTTCTAGAGCCGTTTTGAGGGACTACAAGAATTTTTTAGAGAAAACAGAGAGATTAGAAAAGTCCCAAACTAGTTGATTGGTTTGTTTTCTACCTACTCTTTGATATCTTCCAAACGAGGTATTATGATAGTGAAATGGAGATCTTATGCCAAAGTTACGACCTTGGGAAGTTGATGTACCAATTTATGCAAACGGGGCCCACATTTTTGGCGCTTCGTCTCCTAGGGTTAGGTTTTTGGATGTTTAGCGTTTTCCATTGTTTCTCTATAATAAATAGGCCTTTCAGCCTCATTGTAACACAATTCAGAGGCATGTAGCCACCACATCTCCTCTCATAGATAAGGTACCATCACCCAAGCTAGTTTTATTTCTATTATGTTTGTAAGCAGATTTTAGTATTTGATATTAATGAAATGAAGTCTTATTTCTGCTGCATCTTTGTATTTATTGTTATATCGGTACTTTGTTGCATTCTTGTTTAAGTTCAAATCAGTGGTATCAGAGTGGTCTACTCTTTCTTTGTTTTTCTTTGCATGTCCCCAATGAGGTCGGGATATAAGGAGTTAGGGCTCGAACTGGTCGAACCTTTGCAATATCAGCCTCACAAATCCTGATGTCCTCCCATGGCAGAAGAGAAGAAAGACAAGGGGCCAAGATATCCTTTCAAAGTATTGCTTGAAGAAGCCCTTGAGTAATAGAGGAACGCGATGATGGGAAAATTTGTTGAGATCCTTCAACGACTACCCAAGGGCAACACATCTTTCAACAACTACTCTGGAAGCACCACACCCTTTAAGGTACAAGTTAAATTTGACATCCTCATATTTTAAAGTCAGATAGATGCGAACACCGTAGAAAAATTATTAAATCTGCTAGAAGGATATTTTTCTATTCACGATTTTTCCAGTCGGGAAAATATCACTTTTGCACTTATCAAAACCGCCTCCCACGCCAAGGACTGGTGGGAAACCTACTATGAGAAGAACGAAAAAAGTACAAGCTCACTATTTTCAGTCGCACCCACTTGAAATTCATTCCGGGACACCATCAAGAAGCAGTACTACCCTGTCGGGAGTTATGAGGACAAATACATAAAGTGGACAACATTGTGGCCAAGAAGGGACCAAGACGTGCCAGAGTTTACTATTGTTTTTTATACCCTTCACACGAAGTTGCGTATCAAGGATTCTGAATGGAATTTGGTACTCAAGAACCACGACTACCTACACAGTTACATCCAGTACGAGATAGAGTTCCTTAACATCTCCTCGCTCGACACAATGTACTAATATGCTGTCAAGATTGAGCAGAAGTTTAAATAGAAGAAGTGAGACTTTGTTGAAGCAAGGGAAAGACACCCCCAAACCACATAACAAATGACGAAGCTAAGGCAGGGAAACTTAGGACAACCCACCGAAGCCGCAAGAAAAGAATAACACCATGAAGACAAAGAAGGACACATGAAAATGGTGTGAGTTCTATAAGAGATCCACTCACAACACGAGTGAGTGTCAGGCCAAGCAATCACTGGTGGAGGAGCTAAAGGCTTACGAATTAGACGCATGTTCCGACTCTGAGTCAGAACCCGACAAGGGGAAGGACAAAGGGAAGCAAATCATTGATGTGGAGCCCAGTTCCACTATGGCCACCAACAAGATCCAGAAGAATGAGCCTGAAGATCCAGAGGAGGGGGAACACCTCTTCCACTCACAAATGTGGGTGAAGGGTTCTCCAATGCAGTTCATTTTTGACTCTGGGAGCCAAAAGAACCTCATTTCAGTAGAGATTGTGAAGCGGCTAGGCCTACTCACTACAACACATCCGCATTCGTACAACATCGGGTGGCTTCACCAAGGATGAGATCTTCGCATCAGCCAACAGTGTCGCCTTCCCTACAACATCAAGCCCGTTACAGATGAGGTATTGTGTGATGTTTCCTCTCTTGAGTTTTTGATGTATTATTTGGACAACCATACTTGTGGAAGCGACATGCTGTTTATGATTCTAGGCCTCAATCTGTGATTATTACTTTGGTAAATAAATTGTACAGGATACCGGAGGTAGCCCTGCCTACCGCCATCACTTTGATCACTGCAAAGAAATGTAGTAAGATCATTTCATAGACCAAGATTTTTTTCTATCTTTGTGATTCGCCCTCACGGAAGGAATAATATTGTGGCCATGACTTCTAGACATGGCTCATCCACACATTAACAACAGATGGAAAAGGTCATGGAGGAGTACATGGACATTTTCTCCTCACCTATGTGGGTGCCTCTGCACTGTCAGGTAAAGCACTCTATCGAACTAACCCTAAGGACACCGCTACCCAATGGATCGATCTATCAACTCTTTATTATGGAGAACGATTAGATCAAGAGGCAAATTCAAGAGTTGTTACAGAAATGGAAGATCAGTCCAAACTCATCACCATGTGTGAGCTTGATTGTATTGGTATAGAAGAAGAATGGGACCTGAAGACTCTTTATTGACTATCAGTCGTTGAACAAGATCACTGAACAGAATAGGTACCCAATCCCATGGATTGATGACCTTCTGGACCAACTCAATGGGGTCAAATATTTCAGAAAGATTGATTTGAAGTCTGGTTATTACCAGGTGCCTATCGAACCCTTCGATGTGTGTAAAACTGTCTTCAAATCCAAGGAAGGCCTTTTCAAATGGTTGGTCACGCCTTTTGGGTTAACGAATGCCCCCACAACCTTCATGAGATTGATGGATGACATCTTGTGACCCTTCACCAATGCATTCATGGTGGTGTATTTAGATGACATCTTGATTTTCAACCAGAGTTGGGAAGAGCACCTTCACCATATTTGAAAGGTGCTCCAAACCACGCGACAACACAAGCTATGTGTCAATTTAGAGAAATGCACTTTTGGCATGACCCAAGTTCAATATTTGGGGTACATCATTGATGAGCATGGTGTGCATGTGGACCCAGCCAAGATACAAGTAATTCAGGATTGGCCATCCCCAACCACTCTAACAGAGCTCCACAACTTTCTGGGACTTTCCAATTTCTACCGCAGGTTCATGTTGGGGTTCTCTCATATCACTTGGCCTTTGAGTCAAGTCACCAAGGGAAGAGAGAAAGAAAAGTTCTTTTGGTCCGAAACGCAACAAAATGTGTTTTACAAGTTGAAGCATTGCCTTTGCTTTGCACCAATGCTCACATTACCAAACCTACAACAACCATTTGAGATTGAGACAAATGCCTCTCACTATGTTATTGGTGCAATTCTTACTCAATAGGGGCATCCAGTGGCTTACCACAGTGAGACACTTTCAGACATAGTAGGAAAGTATCCCTCCTATGACAAAGAAATGTATTCCATTGGGTAGGCCTGTTGTCAATGGAAGCGTTACATCCTAGGGAAGGAACAATCATCCACACAGACCACCAACCCCTACAGTTCATAGAGACATAAGGGAAGTTGCAGAATGATCGCCATAAAAAATGGTCCACATACCTGCAAAAGTTCCATTTGAACATTAAGTACAAGAGGGGAAGCGACAATAATGTTGCATACTGCCTCATCCAACCACCCGTCATGGCACTGATCATTGTGCTCGACTTCTGTGGGCACAAGACTTCGAGATGGTTGCATCTTTACAAGAGAAATCTAGAATTCGACAACACATACCAAACAATCCTGGAAGGTAAGCAAGTTCCAAATTTTCACCTCCAGGATGCACTGTTATGCCACTTGGGACACATCTGTGTTCCTTCAAGCAAGCATGCCTTGATGGTTTGGGAGGCACAGTACAGTCGGGTCATTGGAAATTTTGGAGTAGAGAAAACCATGGTAGTACTGCAGAAGTATTTTTATTGGATGAACCTTCATCAATACGTTGGGAAGTACATTCATTCCTGCACTGCCTGTGCCATTGCAAAACCAACCATCAAGAAGCAAGGCATATATAATCCTCTTCCTAATCCTGTTCGACCTTGGGAATCCATCTCCATGGATTACACGTCGGGCCCTCCTTCTACTAAGCACGACAACGACTCCGTTTTTGTGGTTGTCGACAAATTCTCTAAGATGCCCATTATGGTGACCTGTAAGAAGAGCATCACAATAGAGGCCACTGCTAAGCTCTTCTTTGAGCGAGTGTGGGTGCACTTTGGGATCCCATAGTCCATTGTCTCAAATCGGGACAACAGATTCCTAAGCGTATTTTGGTCAAGTCTTTGGTCGATGCTAGATACCAAAATTACTAAGTCCACGACTTTCCACCCCAAAACTGATGGCCAAACAAAGGTCGTCAACAGGATGATCGTACACATTCTACGCATGTACAACTCAAAACATTCACGCACATGGGATGAAAACCTCCCCTATATCCAACACAACTACATCAGAGTTATCCATAGATTGACATGCCACAACCCCTTTCAGATAGGGTTGGGATTTCAACCATTATGTCCATTGATGTGGCCATGCCATTTGCAACCACTCAGGAAGATTAGACTCACGTCCACTCCGAAGCCGACAGGGCTAACAAATTCATTGAGCGCATTCAACAAATCTTCCAGCGGTTCCATGATATATTGGATAGAGGTAATGCTAAGTACATGTAGCGCCATGATCAACATCAGGTATTGCACAAGTTCTAGGTGGATGACCAAGTTTGGCTACATTTGCAAAAGGAGTGGTTCACTGGACGCCACCGCAAGATCCGCCTTCTTGGTTATGGGACATACACCATCACCAAGGCTGTAGGGGACAATGCCTTCGAGCTCAACATTCCACCTTTCCTTGGTTTGCACCCAATGTTTAATGTAGACCGCCTTTGGGCATACTTTCCACCATTGTTGGACACATCTGACATTGCAGAACAACTCACACCAACAGAGCTAAACCCAGACTACATGGAACATGCCACAACTGTTCAGATCATGGACACATAGATCAAGAACACTCACCAGTAAAATATCGAATTGTATCAGGTTGTCAAAGCTGGCCAACTCCTGCACAGAGGTAAGTGGCTCACCAAGGACCAAGTTTTGCAGAAGTTTCCCCATCTCCTTGAGGCACTTAATGCAATGGACACCATTTCTTCCTAAGGGGGGAGGACTGATCCATGTGGATATTGGTGGCCACCTGCCTATTCCACTTGGACCCCCACCGTTGTTTCTTTTTAGTTTCCTTAATTGTAGCACAACTTACTATTTTTGGAAAATGTTTGGGTCCTGATCTTCTGGAGCCTTTTTGAGGGACTAAAAGATGTTTTTAGGGAAAATGTAGATACTAGAAAAGTCCCAAACCAATTAGTTTTTTTGTTTTCGGCCTCCTCTTCGAGATATTGGAAACGAGGTATTATGAGAGCAAAAAGGATATCGTATGACAAAGTTACGACCCCGGGAACTTGATGTACCAATTTATCCAAACAGGGCCCACATGTTTGGCACTTCATCTCCTAGGGTTAGGTTTTGGATGTTTAGGGTTTTCCATTGTTTCTCAATAATAAATAGGTCTTTGACCCTCATTGTAACACAGTTCAGAGGCATGTAGCCACCACATCTCTTCTCAGAGATACTTTGTTGCGTTCCTATTTAAGTTCAGATCAATATATAACAAAACATTTAACTTAACTATATATAATATTTAACTATATATAATTATAACATAACTATATTTAACTATAACATTACATAGCTATATATTATAATTCTATATATAAAATGTAACATAATATAATTTTATAACTATTTAATATAACATAAAATTATTTCTCACACACACACACACACATATATTATAACATAACATGTTACATTATAGCCATAACTATAGTTCAGGACATAACTATATAACTATATATATTTAATTAAATCATAACTTAGTTATAATATCACACACACACACACACATATTGTTTATAACATAACATAGTTCTATAACTATTTAGTTCACAACATAAAATTATAACATAGAACTCTATAATTATAATTATTGAACGTGTATAACATAAAGTTATTTAACATAACACCCATACATATATAACATAGCATGTAAGATAACTATAACTATGTAACTATATAATTATTTAAATATAACTATATATATTTAACTAGAATATAAAGTTATAATATATCACATAGCTAAATATAGTATAGTTCTATATACATAACATAATTGCATAATTATTTAACATAACATAACTTGCTATTTAACATTTAAAACATAACATAACATAGTTCTATATTTATTTAACATTATATATATATATATATATATATAAGCCCCAAGGGTTAGCTCAGTTGGTCAAAGCCGTGCCTCGCCATCGGGAGGTCACAGGGTCGAATCCACCCGAAGCCCTTGGGGTCAGGTCTTGCAGTAGGCCGAGGGGCGATTTAGCCTAGCTATCGCCCAGATTTTTCCGTGGACGTAGCGATCACTCATTGACCAGGGTGCTCGTGAACCACAGCCAAATATATATATATATATATATATATATCATTTAACATATAACTATATATAAGTTTGTTTTTCAACGATACATTATTGATAGATACATTAAAACCATCATGAAAAATGCATTTGTTCTAGTGAATAAAAACATTTAGATTATTTTCTAATTTGTACCATATTGTTCATTATGTAGTGTGTTGTACAAGAATCATTGTTTTCATGTGCTTGCACCTAGTACATTTCATGTGTCAAAGTCAAACATTAAGAACTTAAAGTCTATTGTAGTATTTGATTGACATGAAATTTTATTAGTTTGGTAAATAGGTTTATTTCAATTTTTTACATATATATTTACATATTTATGCACTATGAATAAAACACATTATTTAGAAATGAGAAAAAGTGTGAAGGTAGATTTGATTAGCTATTTCGATTGTGTTTACAAGGAACTCAATACTTTCGTTGATAAATTATCAAAAAATGGACTCTAAAGTTTAGGACTTAAGGCTAGATTATTCTGCTCGAGTTTAGAAATGGCTTTTTTGTCAACATTTTTTTCTTGGATTAGTTTATATATATTATATGTAATATGCTAAGACATCCCATACACATGACCCAACTATAGGCCATCGCAATACGAGGGGTTCTGCTATACGTGGTCGGGCTCTTGATAGATCATGTAGCCCACCAAGAGTTCATGGTCCACTCATAGATCTTGCCTCTGATGCCAGCTAAAGTGTCAGAGCCAATGTTTCTATCTTTGTTGATGACCGTGCCACATATAGTGGACCTTCTTCACTTATTTTAGGTACACTTACTACATTTTTAAATCCTCTTTAAATTTTATGTGTTTATGTCTAGAAATTGTCTTCAACTGATTTGTCAGAATTTAATGCATATGTTATTATGCTTCTATTTTGTTAATTATATATGCTAAATTAAGTTTATGATTTATAGGCCCTCAGTAGGCCGAAGTTGAGGATCATAGTGTATCCTCGATCCCTCCATGGGATGATGCTACAACTCATATACAATTAGAGGATGTTACGACCCGTCATACGTGGATCTAAACAAAGATAGAGAAGTTTCCTACTAATTCATTGGCTCATATTACATTTTCTTTGATCTTAGATAACATCAATAGGTTGATCAAGACATACCAGAGGTCAGGTCCACATAGCCACATATTACAATCCATACAGAGAATTATAGGGCATGATGTTAGAGGCCCAGATACTTGGGAGGTGGTGAAAGAGGTTTTTAGGGTCCTATAATAGGAATAATTGGTGTTGGCCTCTTTCTATTCATTTCAGTCAGTTTAGTATATGAATCACTAGGTGTCATAGCCTAAAGGTCTACTTGTCCAAGGAGCCATTTAGTTCTTAAAATCTTGTGGTTAAGACCAGTCTGAATCTTTGGGAGATTTTTTTGCATATAAATTCTAGGTTAGATCATGTTGCAGGTGTTTTGATGGTAAAGTGCTTAGAAGAAACTTTCCAACGGTATATCTGGTGCTTCAAACCGACTTTTGGATCAAGAGATAGAGCAAGTTGAAGTATGCTCCTCAAAACCACAAAACAAAGAAAAATGCCTAAGTGTGAAATTATTTATTTGAATTATTAAAATAAATTCAAAAATAACTTAACAACCCAGTCTCTAAACCATTAGAACTAAATTTACTTTCATGCGACTGAGGTGAAAGGATTTTTACATATCATATATTCATAAAATGAATTTACAAATGAATTTGGATAAACACTTATCCAAAAAAATTACAGGAGTAAAAGGGGAAAGTAAAAATACTTTAATAACCATGGAAAAACATGACATGGTTTTTAAAATCCATGGGAAGGAGAAACAAGACATGGTTTTAAGAATCCATGGGAAGGAAAAAACAGGGCATGGACAAAAAAAACAAGACATGGATTGCAAAACAAGAGGATGGTTTGTTAAATCATTCAAGTTTTTTGAAATTTTATTTTATGAAATGCATTTACAGAGTTAAGTAAAATACTTAGAAATATTATTCATAATATTTTCTTCCCAAACATTTTGGGACAATGATGAAGTATTTAAAGATGATGAAGGCAAACACTATGGGAAAAAGGGTCTGACACATAAATTTGAGTTAACTCCAAAATACAAATATTTTATTGATTAACTAGATGAAAAACATCAACATACATACAATTATTTTCAAATTTTTTGGCTCAGAAATAACAGTCAAAGGGACAACTAGTTGATACAGGTGGCAGAGTTAATCGTATTTGACAAGGAGACTAACATGTTTTGTGAAGACAACTTCAATCTCTCTAGATTCCAAGGCAGAGTTTCAGCATTTAAAGACCAATTTCCAGATTTGAAGGCTGAAGATTTTCCAGCAATTCCAGATTTCCTGCAGTTTTCCAATGATTGATTTTATCTTTAGTTTATTATTCAATTTGTTTTTTTTAGAAATTGTTAGATATGATTTTGTAATCAGTTCCTTTTTTGAATCTAAAGTTAGTTTAGTGAGAAATCTATAAATATGTTGTAATAAGACTTAGTATAGGTTGGAACTTGTATAAAAAAAGGAGCCATATTTTGATGTAAGATGTGCATTCTATTGAAATGAGGAATTTACAATAATACAAAGAGTTTTGTTCCAGGATTCCTGTGTCAAGCAATTGGTGATGTACATTCTCATGTGAAATTTTTATTTTCTCATTTTTCCATATGTTTTCAGTCTTTATTGTTTCAAGAAGATAAAGGGTTGAATTTGCTTAAGTGTACTTTTCTCTGGCTTGTAAACAATATCAATGTTTTCATTCTCATGTTAAGTATAGAATTCATCCCAACATGCTCTATATTTAATTGAACTTAAATCATATTCATCCTACACACTCCATAAATACTTTAAAAGGTCCAAAAGTTTTCCTATCCTACCCTATTACGAACGCTTTGTCATTTTTGTGTTTGATCACCCAAAGACCCATGACTCCATGCCCAATGGACTTTCCTTGCAATTTTCAACCAAATATTTGAAAAACCAACCTCAAAACTCAATAAATAGCATAATATCTTAAGACATAATTTAAATAAGAAAGAGAGATCCCTCTTTGAAGCCAGAAGGGCTAGATTCCAACTTTGCAAGTGGTTTTGCAGTTAACTCTAGGTTTCTCTCTACAACCTAGGGAAATTACGGACTGATAACTTTTTGGCAACCATAATGGGAACGAAAGGTTTCATAATCTTCGGGAAATAGTATCAAGTTTCGGATATGATTGCTGATGGTGGACACTGATTAGACACAAGAAGGCTGAAAATATTCACTTGACGACTCCAAATAGTTTCAAGCTGATCTAAAGACTCCACTGACAGCAAGATCCAGAAATCAAGATGATTTCTCAATCTATAAGGTATGCTCCTATGCATCACACTCATATTCCAGGCTTTCCAAATCACATGCATGGTGTAAGTTGGCAAACTTATTTACCTACCTTCAAAGATAAAAAAGGAGATGATGTTGCTTTGCATCTGATTAAATTTCATATGCATATCTGTAAGTTTAAAGTTAAATTTCATGAATATTATCTTATGAAAATATTCATGGTGTCCTTGGAGGGAAATGCACGATCATGTTATAAAATATTTCTAAATAGTTGTTTATATTCTCTTAAATATTTTCATACAATATTTTATCAGAGATATAAAGAACATCATCCTTCTTTGTTATTGGTCAAAGATTTTTGCACACATTTTGACAAATTTATTTAGGATTTGGAAAGTTTTTATGAAGATGATCAATTTATGAATCATCAGATTATAGAGGCTATTCACGAGGGATATTTCAACCATGAAGAAAATGTAGAAGATGGCTGCTATGACACTCAAGGAAATTTTCAGCAAGTAGTTATTTCTCCCATGATTGAAAATGAAACAAATCTGCATTTCAATGGCCTACTTTCACATGGACTTTTTAATGACATTTCACAACCTTTATACATTTCAAAAGAACAAGAGAACAAGCAGCCCAATTGTAATGAAGAAACGAAACTTACAGATGATAGTTTGCGACAATCTTCTCATATTTTCAGAAATTAAAATGATCATAAGAGTTGCCTTGCATTCCCTTCTTCTCCCGAGTTTTTAATTCAGGAAAAAATTTCTAAACATCAGAATTTCGAGTTTGCTAGCATAGAAACTTAGGAAAACCATGATCCATCCATTATTTTCAGTAATAATATGCAACAAATTTGTTCCTTTAAGCTTAATGCATAAATTTCTGAAGAGAAAATTTATGAAACTACATGCACAAATATTCTCAGGAACAAAATTATTTAGGATAATTATGAAGTAGAGCAAATTGTTCTAGACCCCATGGGTGTAGACCTTTTTTTTATTCAAGATGTGGCTACCTCAATTGAAAATCTATCTCCGGGTTCAAATAAAGAATATTTTGCTGAAGAAGAACGCATGGTCCCAGATCCTATGGATGTACACATTATTGCTATCAACAGGGTGGTTGCTTCAATTGAAGAAGACAAGATTAATGAACTGAGTACTCCCATTTCTCTAGAATAGAGTCCTCTTACCAATCATCAAGTGAAGGTAACTGATTATGTTTTTGAAGATTCTTTTGTTGACCTCTTGGAACCATTGAAAGAAGAGTTTAATCATCCCATGGAAAATTTGTTGCATATTTATGGAAGCTTGTACTCTTTACCAATGTTGGTTTTCATAATCAATTGAATCTTGAGTTTCTATTCTCTTTCTTCTTCTGTTTGCTCAAGGAATCTGTGAGTAGAACTCAGCCAAGTAGACATTTGATTGATTGGATACATTAGAGAGAAAAGATCACCTAGTGTATATACTTTCAGCAGGTGTGGACAACCATCATCAAAGTTTGAAGCCTGAGGAGAAGGCCCTAAGACTTTGGTAATGTGTTGTAAAATTTCTAATTTATTTTAATGTTTACAACAAAGTTTTTAGTTAGTAGTGTACAGTTCATATTCTAGTTTGAGGAATGAATTTGGTTCAGTTTGAGGATTGGAACAAATTACCAGTTGGTTTTCAGTTGTAGTAGCTTCAGGGCATAGCATGTTGCCGGTTTGGGATCAACCCAATGGTTAGGAACATGGTCTGCGGTGTTCTTTGTCTAGGAGCCAATGTTAGGTTCCTATAATAGGAATCAGTGGTGTTGGCCTCTTGCTATTCATTTCGGTCAGTTTAGCCTATGAATCACTAGGTGTCATAGTCTAAAGGTCTGCTTGTCCAAAGAGCCATTTAGTTCTTGAAATCTTGTGGTCAAGACTAGTCTGAATGTTTGGGAGATTTTTTGCATATAAATTCTAGGTCAGATCATGTTGTAGGTGTTTTCATGGTAAAGTGCTCAAAAGCAAATTTCCAACGTTATATCTAGTGCTTCAAACCAACTTCCGGATCAAGAGATAGAGCAAGTTGAAGTCTGCTCCTCAAAACCACAAAACAAAGAAAAATTCCTAAGTGTGAAATTATTTATTTGAATTATTAAAATTAATTCAAAAATAACTTAGCAACCCAATCTCTAAACCATTAGAACTACATTTAGTTTCATGCATCAACCAATAATAAATTTTGAATTCAAAATCAAAAGTCAAACTAAATTTGTGACCCCACCTCGCACTTTATACCTTAAACTTTCATGCCTCGATATGTGTACAAAATTAATCAAAGATTATTAATGAATTTCGGAGGGGGAGGGGTTGCCTATTCAACTTTTAACCTACCCCCCACCCCCCGAAAAAATTGTTTTTACCTTACCTCCCCTCCACCCCCCACCTCCTAAACTACTTACTACCTACCTCACCCCCCAAAAGCCATTATTCATATTCATTCAAATTTTATAAAATGTGGCGGTAAAGGAAAAAAGGGAAATTTCATATGTTTATGAAATGAGTTTACGGATGGGAAGCTGAGTAAAATGCGACTAAGGTGAAAGGATTTTTACAGATCATATATTCATGAAATGAATTTACAGGTGCAAGTAAATGAGGTTGCGGATGAAAATAAAAGAAGGGTGAGTAAAAACGAATTTTTGACATAAACAAAGAAATGTTTTTGCTATGGTATAAAGAGAAGAAATGCATGGGAAATGAAATTTGGATAAACATGTTGAAAATAGCAACAAGAAATGCTAAATATAGAAGTGCTAAAAATAACATTGCTATAAATAGAATTTCGGGATACATTCCAATTTTAGTTAGTTCCTGAACTAAAATTGAGAATTAAAATTAGAATTTGATCTTAGCAGTTGTTTGAAAAATAATTAATTAATTCATCTTGAGTTAATTAGTTGGAGAAAATCAAACATGAAGTCTATGTGAAGACATGCAACAATTATCCCTTTGATTGAGGAAGTTATCCCTTAATTAAGGAGATCAGGATGAGTTGTACTTTGAATTGTAATTAGTTAGCTTAGTTAACTGAGTTAAGTCCAATTAGATTAGTTCCAACAGTTTGTGGAACTGATTGTGAGTTCAGTTAGTTAATGCATGCATGCATGTAACTAGTGTCCTTCAGATAACTGAATATTCTCTCATAAATAACTCATGCAAGTCAGTTCAATCAGAGGCCCAGTTGAGATCATAGGATGGGACAATGTACTATTAGTTGCAGGAATATTCACTCGAGGATATCTCTTGCATGCAGAAGGAATTCATTCCTTGAGGATTTCATAGTTATTTTTGAGTTTGGTGAGTTATGCGAGAGGTGAATTCACACAGGTGGCAGCCAAAGGACACAAGAGAAATTGCACAAGGAAATAAGAGGCTTGGAGGACTGAAGGAAGGCATATGTTGTGTCTATTTAGTCTATGAGCAGCATTGAGGGATTGTACTAAGAGTTGGATAGCTTGTGAGCTAAAGCTTTGTGTAATTCGAAGATATTTCCACTTGTATGATAATACAAAGATTGGGGTTTTTAGCTGAGGCTTTCCCCTGAGTATTCTTCTGTATTCATGTGTGATTGTTTCTTCTTCATATGTTATATGTGTTCTATTTGATTTTGCTCAAAATCGATTAAGCTTCCGCAAGTTTGTTTGTAGAAGTAGATCAAGTATTTTTCTTTAGTATATTGCATTATCAGGTCATCTACAGTGAGAATTTCTACAAAACACTTATCCAATTTTTTTTACAGGAGTAAAAGGGGAAAGTAAAAAATTTTACAAACCATGGCAAAATAGGACATGGTTTTTAAAATCCATGGGAAGGAGAAACAAGACATGGTTTTTAGAATCCATGGAAGGAAAAAACAAGGCATGGATTTAAAAAAAAGACATGGATTTTGTTTTTGTAAGTCAATCTTCTATTAATTTTGGAGAAAGGAGTACATAGAGGTGTCGTCAAAACAAGTGGCCTCACCATGACCGAGTTTGTTGACCAAAAAGTTCACCATATGATAAAAACACAAAAGGGCCTCTAAAGGCAGAAACCAGAACCGATTAGGCCATAGGCACCAGAACACATCTAAAATAAAATAAAAAAATACTCCAGAAAGAATACTAGTCACCAGAAGTAATGGATGCAGGGTTGTCCATGGCAGTTCTAGGAGACGGTGGAATGTTCCCTTCGAAGTGCGCCATCCAGGTCTCCAACTTTTCGACTTTCTTTGAGAGAATATTCTGACCTCTCCACACCACAACTATACGCTCATTGAGTTGAATCTGGAAGTAGTGAAGCCGCTCCAAGGTTGCCATCTGCAGCACATGTTCTTCTCTCCGGATGTGTTCAATAGCATCCATTCGATTCATTAGATCAACAATAAGGTCTTAGTAGCTTCCCACAACACTGGTGGTGGACTTGCCCTTCTTGAGATTCAGATGTTCCCGAGCCGCATTTCACTCCACCTTGACGTTCACCACCCCAGCTCCTCTATTTGTGATTATTCTCCACGTCCCCCGAATCATCCCCTATTTTCCACCTCTCCTAATACCTCCCCCTCGGTAGACCACCATCCATCCTCCACCTCTACCACCTAGTGACCCATTGACACTTCACCGCGAGATCCCAACCATTTTTCCACCACGGCGAGGCGGAGTTAGAACCAACGCTTGGGCGAGTGATTCCTCAGTAGTAAGAGGACCATAGGAGGAAGCCTTCCACGATGGGGAATTCATGGCAGCATACCCAGATGGGGAATTTCATAGAGGTTCCAGCTCAAAATTGAACCCCACCGGCCCACACTTGCACCAAATGAAAATTACCCAAAACACAATCCACTGAATGTCACTATCTTCCAAGCTTTCTCTGGGAAAATGGCATCCTCCAGAGTTAAGCGGAATTTTACCAAATTGGAATAGAAATTTTAAGAGCTTCCACCCACAGGATTCGAAAAATCAAACTCAGCAGCAGGCCCTCCTGGTTTTCCGCTACGGATGAATAGGGACGCCACGAGGGTAGGCCGGTTGCTACTGCGCAAAGAACGAAGGTTTGTCCATCGACTGCCACCACCCTATCCCACTGCTACACTGCTAATTAACCACTGGAGTTGAAGAAGGGACTCTCCATACCCAAATACACCGAACACATCAGAGAGCTCAGCTTCGCAAGCAATGGAAGCCTCCATCTTCCTTGCACCTGAAACCCTCCCCAACACATTGCCAGAGCTCTCTACCCACAAAAACCAGGTTTACCAGCTCTCCATGCATTCCGACCACCAGCCCATCACCTTCCTCCAAACACGAATGCAAACACAGATGAAAATACCCAGGATCACCATTGCTCCGTCGTATTTCACCCCGCCACCCTCGGTAGCATTCTCAAGAATGCTTGTCGCACACTTAACCACCCGCTCCACTATCCCACTCCCGAAAACTATTAATGCTTGAAAGGACCGGGAGGCCCATACCCCCCACCTCGAACATTTAGATTTAGTCATGTGGTGACATAACCATGTGTTGCCGGCCCCGCACCCCCATCAGGGAAAAACAAGACATGGATTTCAAAACAGGAGGATGGTTTATTAAATCATTCAAGTTTTTTGAAATTTTATTTTATGAAATGCATTTACAGATTGAAGTAAAATATTTAGAAATATTATTCAAAATATTTTCTTCCCAAATATTTTGCGACAATGATGAAGTATTTAAAGATGATGAAGGAAAAGACTATGGGAAAAGGGTTCGACACGTAAATTTGATTTAACTCCAAAATACAAATAATTTATTGATCAACTAGGTGGAAAACATTAGCAGACATGCAATTATTTTCAGATTTTTTGGCTTAAAAATAGGAATCAAAGGGACAACTATTTGATAGAGGTGGCAGAGTTAATTATATTTGAGAGGGAAGGTAGCAGGTTTTGTGAAGACAACTTCAACCTCTTCAGATTCTAAGGTATAAGATCAACATTTAAAAATCAATTTCCAGATTTGAAGGCTAAAGATTTTCCAGCAGTTCCAGATTTCTTGCAGTTTTCCAGTGATTGATTTTATCTTTAGTTTATTGTTCATAAATTGTTAGATATTATTTTGTAATCAGTTCCTTTTTGGAATCTGAAGTTAGTTTAGTGATAAATCTATAATTATGTTGTAATAAGACTTAGTATAGGTTGGAACTTGTATGAAAAAATGAGCTATATTTTGATGTAAGTTGTGCATTGTATTGAAGTGATGAATTTACAATAATACATAGAGTTTTGTTCCAGGATTCCTATGTCATGCAATTGGTGATGTACCTTCTCATGTGAAATTGTTATTTTCTCAGTTTTCCATCTGTTTTCAGTCTCTATTGTTTCAAGAAGATAAATCACTGAATTTTCTTAAGTGTACTCTACTCTGGTTTGTAAACAATATCTATGTTTTCATTCTCATGTTAAGTATAGAATTCATTCCATCATGCTCTATATTTAACTCAACTTAAATCCTATTCATCCTACACACTCCATAAATCCTTTAAAAGATCCAAAAGTTTGCCTATCCTGCCCTGTTACGACTGTTGTGTCATTATTGTGTTTGATCACCCAAAGATTCATGACTCCATGCCCAATGGGCTTTCCCTGCAATTTTTAACCAAATATTTGAAAAAGCAACCTTAGAACTCAATAACTAGAGTAATATCTTAAGACAAAATTGAAATTAGAAAGAGATATCCCTCTCGGAACCTAGAAGGGCTAGATCCCAGCTTTGCAAGTGGTATTGTGGTTACCTTTCGTTTCTCTCTATAGCCTAGGGAAATTACAAAGTGATAACAGAGGCCACCAAGGACATTGATGTTCGTGGGAGTTGTTTGACATCCATCTAGATCGCCCTACTAGACATAAAGGTCCAATTCCACTGAAATATTTTAGAAATGTTGATGCAACCCCTTTTGTGTATGATAGATTCATTGGAGCTTGGGGCCAGTTCCTGCACCATGACCAGGTCACCATTTATTTTTCCAAATATTTATATGCAAATTTCGTGTTACATATGAGGACGTATTACACTAATACCGAATCTCATTATTATGGACCCCACTTGGGACGTACCTATAAGAGCGAGGGGGCTCATAGAGACCCTGAGCATGTACCACCACCTTTGAGATTCTTGTCACTACTGTCTTCAAGCTTGGTATTACCAATAGAGCTAAAGGAGTTGTTGCAACTTGGTGGTGAGACTAGGGAGACTATTGCAGACAAAATGCAGATGTCATTGGCCAGTGCACACGTTTCATTAGACAGATGGATTAGGAGACCACCACCATTGCATCATGACCCGCAAATTCCCTTATATGATGATGCATTTATCGTGACTTTACCCTTTGACCAACTTTTGACCTATACATGTACGTATTGTGATGCCATTTATGAGACTTGGAGGGTGCACGACCTGTGTGACACATACCAGGTACACACATACACACACACACACACACACACATATATATATATGAAACTTTTGACTCTTATTGTCAAATTATGCATAATTATTTATATTTAATTTTATAGTTTGTATTAGATTGTATTTATATTAATAAGTTTATGATAACATGTAGACGCATCCTACCTGCATGGATGAGCTTATGAGGTCATCCCAGGGGGCAGTTGATCAGCCAGGCCATCCTCAACTAGAGCATGTTTCTATGGATTCTCCTCCACCTTATATGTTCACTAATGTGGAGGAGAGTCATTATGTACAACCATATGGACCAATAATTGAGGTAAGCTTTTTTATTTCTAAGATTTCAACATTTTCCTTTTTGAAGTTACACATATATTCTAATTAATTTGTAGACTAATTGTAATTTGTCCTTTCCATTGTGTACACATGCCCATATGTAGAGTGTCGTTGATGCTGCTGTTATATGGAGACATGAGTGGGATGCTGGGTTTAGAGGCACTGATGATGCAGATCCATTGATGCAAACCCCAATCATTGAGCCATAGACAGGGGAGCACCAAACCCAAATTCATGATCAAACCCCCATCTTATATGATTTGCATTTGGACTCGACTAAGGTTAGTAGATTCATGTATACGTAATTAAAAATGTGGTTCAAAATAATTTATTTCCATATTGTTTATTTTGACAAATAATGATCTAATGTTTGAATTTGAATGTGTTATATTGAAGTACCAACTTATGGAAACTTACTTTGCACGGTGGAACTCACATAGGAGTTCTGGTGGTAGTTTTTTTTTCCCCTGGGAAAAAGTCGTAATTTTCATTAAAGTTAAGAAAATTACATTTTGCAGATGCCGAAGCATATTCAAAAGCAGGCTTATGCCTGTCGAGTTCATTGTAGCTGCTATATATATATAAGTCTCCACGCAGGGAGCATGAAAATAAGTCAGTTCTATGTTCAAAATTTGTGCTTAGCTCTTCGCAGAGAGCAATATATACTGTAATATAAACAAAAAGATGTACTGTTCTGCTGTATCTACATACTGAAAAAACAAAAATATCTGCATATGTATATGGACTTATAGCCCATCATTCCAATTGTTCGTCAAATGGCCGATGATAGTACTGATAAAAGGTACCATCGTTGTCCTCCTGGATCCACCAATCCTCCCCTATTCTGTGCGCTGCCTCTTTGGAGAGCTGATCTGCAGTGGTGTTCTGTTCCCTGTAGATGTGGTGACAGACAAAAGATTCAAATGACGTAATCAATCTCTTAGCTTCATCAAGTATATGTCTTAAAGCAAATGCATGACAATGAGATGCATTATTGAGCCAATTGCAAACAACTTTGGAGTCGCCAAAAATCTGTAAGTGTCTACATTGTTTTAGGATAGCAAAATGAATGATATGCTTGGCTGTGATGAGTTCTGCATAGTTGTTAGTGCCTCTGCCAAGGTTAATTTGAATCTTGTAGCAGTGTCTGTCATTTAGGTGAAGTATGGCGCCCCCCCCGCACCCATCATCTTGGGCTGAGCCATCAAAAAAAGCCCAGGGCTTTGTGTGATCAATGGGGATAGGAGTGAGAGTTCTAGGTGCAGTGACAGGGTCCTCTTCAGGTAATAAGTTGTAATCTGCCACAGTGTGAAGTATGATCGAAGGCCAGTGTGGCCTCTTCAATTGGAAGATGGATTGGTTACGAGCTATCCATATAGCCCAACAAATCAGCAGAGGTAGGTTCTTGGCCTTGCCTGTATGCTCTAAGCACCAGTTAGACCAAGCCTCCTGTAGGGTGATCCCATGCCATTGCTTCAGCTGCGGGATATGTGATGAAATGGACTGCCAGAAGATAATGGTCGAGCAGCAAGTTAGAAACAGGTGCTCTGTGCTCTCCTCAGCATTAAGACAAAGATGACAGCGAAATGGTCCATAGAAGGATCGTTTCATGAGATTAGAACCTGTGGGGATCTTATCAAAGATGATATTCCACATCAGAAGTCTTGTCCTGGGCGCAGCCTTGAGTTTCCATATCGACTTCCAAGTGGGAAGGATGTCCGGTGGTTTGTATGGCTCCATAAGCTTGAGGTATCCCAGCTTGGGTGAATACGCACCATGTTTAGCATATGCCCAGATAATCTCATCTGGTCCCTCCATAAGTCTGATATTAGCTTGAGTGAGAGCAGAAATATAATCCTTCCAATCATCAAACCATTGGTGAGGCAGATTTAGAGTTCTGGCAGATAACCAAGCCTGCTGGAGGAATGAGGAATTAGCTTGGTCACCAATGTGTTTGATAAATATGATTCCTCTGTCATGGAGATAGCGAATAAGATCAGCCGGCAGTCTGTGGGCATTCCCGCATCCAACCCAGGGGTCCACTCCAATACGAACAGCATTCCCTTCTTTGATCCGCCAAGTGATGCCTTCTCTCAACAGTGGAATTGAATCAATGACAGCTTTCCAGATGTTGGAGAAGTGATTATTGTGTCCATGTCTGGTACAGAACCAATCTAATATGGGCAATGGCTTAATGTACTTAGAATAAGCCACCCTGGTCCAGAGACTGTCTGCAGTGAGTAAACTCCATCCGAGTTTGGCTGCCAGGGCTTTAGAGAAGATAGCCAGTCTCTTAATGCCCCATCCTCCCCAGCTCTTAGGCTTAGTAATGGTCTCCCATTTCACCCATGCAAATATGCGCCCTGGCTGGTGCCCTTTCCAAAGGAATCTGCAGCATATGCTCTGGAGCCGGTTCAGTATGCCCCTTGGTATCCAAGCCAGGGCCATCCAGTACACAGGTGTAGCCTCAATGACCGCTTTAATGAGAACAAGTCTTCCGGCTCTCGAAAGATATTTATGGTACCAAACTTGAAGCCTCTTCTCTACTTTGGAGATGAGCCATAACCAGTCTGCAATTTTATAGCCCGATGGCTTCAATCTAAACCCCAGATACTTAATTCCATCCGATAATTCCATGGTGACAAATGGGAATCGCTGAGAGGCATAGTTGATTTCATGTGCCGAGCATCCAACTGATGTAATAGTGGATTTGTTATTGTTAATCTGCATCCCCGTGGCCTGCTGGAAAAGTAGGAAGGAGTTATGAAGAGAGGAGGAGTCACCAATACTGCCATTAAGGAAGATGAGAATATCATCAACGAATAAGAGATGAGTAAGGAAGAAATTATCCACTATTTTGATTCCAGTGATAAGGTGTCGATCTCTGGTGGATGAGATTATCCTACTCAGCCCTTCCATAATCAGGAGGAAGAGCAGCGGTGAGAGAGGGCATCCCTGCCTGAGCCCTCTCTCAGCAGAGAAGAAGGGAGTTGCTTCTCCATTGAGGAGGACGCTATAAGATACATCAGTAATGCAGCTCATCATCCATTTGATAAAATCATATGGGAAACCAAGATGAGTGAGCAGCAATCTAAGGTACAACCAGTTTGTTCTGTCAAATGCCTTAGATAGGTCTACTTTGAGAATCATGCCTTTCTGCTTCTTGATATGTAGAGTATGCATGAGCTCCTGTGCTGTAGCTATGGCCTCATGGATCTGCCTGTGGTGGAGGAATGCAAACTGTTCTGATGATATATGCTGAGAGAGGATGGGCTTGAGACGGTTTGCTATAATCTTGGCAATAATCTTGTAAAGGCAGTTACAGAGTGAGATGGGTCGGAAATCATCAAAGGAGGTCGGATCATCAGTCTTAGGAATGAGGGCGATGAAAGTGGATTTGATGGCTGATGATATCCGACCTCTTTTCCTGCTGTCCTCCACAATACTCAATAAATCTTGGCCCAGAATGTCAAAGAAAGAGATGTAAAATTCAATGGTCCATCCATCTGGACCAGGGCTTTTGTCCTTTTTAAACCATTTCAGAGTTGCTTCCAGCTCATCCATGGTCACCTCCTTCAGAATCTCTTCCGAATTATCCTGATCCACATATCTGGGAAAAAGTTCAGCCACTCTCATGATCTCCAGTATATTAACATTCCCTGGCGCCTTATAGATACCTCTAAAGTGATCGGTGGCCAGCCTGGTTAAATTCTGCTGATTGGAGATGGTGAGGCCATGCTCATCTTTTAATTCCCAAATAGTATTGATGGCTTTCCGACCATTGGCAAATTTATGATAGAACTTTGTGTTATTGTCTCCCTCGGTGAGCCAAATAGCCCTGCTTCTCAATCTCATGCTCTCTTCTCTTTCCTTCAAAATTTGAGATCGTTTAGCAAGCAGATGGTTATACTGCTCCTTACTCTCCGGGGAGTTGAAAGTTCCTGATGAAGAGTTTTCATACTCAGTGATGATCCTTTCGGCCTCCATGAGAGTGTGGTTATCCTGGATCCTCTTCTGATGTGCCCACTTTTTAGTAATCAGCTTGAGTTCAGTTAACTTCCTGACAAAGCCAGTAGACAGATCCTCTTCTTCCCGGATCGGGTTATTTTGCCAGTATTCATGGACCAGCTGAATGAATGATGGATCTTGTAGCCATGCAGCATTGAATTTGAAGGGGCTCTTAATTTTGCGAGTGAGACCATCTACCTCCAGAAAGATAGGTCTGTGATCCGATAAGCCTCCCGATCCTACCCATTGTCGAGCTCTGGGTAGATCATTGTATAACCGTTCTTTAATGAGGAAACGGTCGAGTCTTCTGGCCAAACTCTGATCTCCACTCCTATTATTAGTCCAGGTATACTGGAGTCTAGCAGAGGGTATGTCAACCCAGTGGTGGTCCTCCAGGAGGGAGGAGATGGAATCAGAGAGAGTATCCACTTGGGCCATATGCCCCCATGATTCACAATAGCCCAGGGAGAAATTAAGGTCCCCTCCCAAAATAATGTTATCAGCTTGAAAGAGCCCCCTTTCAAGAAGGGATCTCCAGAAAGTAAGTCGATCAGAACAGGGTCCATAGACATTTATTAAGCGGAGATCCCTTTCAAGTGAATGTTCATGAATGTCGATGCCTATGAACCCCTTGCCTCCCCAAAAATTGCAGATGTCCATAGTCTTGTTGCAGACCCCAATAGCCAGACCCCCAGATCTGCCTGATGCATCAAGTGCATGGAAAGTCCAATTCGGGAGCCAAGTAGAAAGAGAGCGAATGAGGTGGTCCGCTTGGCAGAGGGTCTCCTGTAGAAAAATAATATCCAGACGATCCGAGGTTAATAACCTCCTGAGTGCTAGTTTTTTGGCTGAACTAGCAAACCCTCTACAGTTGTAAGAGAGGATTTTCATGAGGAAGGTGGGGGAGGGCCATCCTTCGCTCTAAGGGCCCCAAAAATGGTGTGTTGTCGCCCAAGGGCGACCTCCTCATCCGCAGTCTGCCTTGCTTTAGTGATACGGGATGGACGACCACGAGTGGTCTTGTGGAAAGAGGGGGGACTAACAGGGTCAAGACCAATAACGTCCGGTCCTCTGTCTTTGATCCGAGGACGAAGGGAATAACGGGGAGATGGCTTGGATAGTGCAGAGGTCGAAGTAATCAGAGGGGGGGGAGCCAAAGGAGGAGGGGGCGGGATCGTGCAGGTGAGTGATGAATGTGCTTGAGTGTGTGAAGTTAATGAAACAGGGGGAACAGAGTGAGTGGAGACCGATGAAATGCAGGATGCATAAGATGTCAAAGAGTTAGGAGGAGATGACATACCCGTAACCGCTGTGTCCGTCGGAGGGGTCAGTGTGTGCTCCTGAGCCTCTGAGGACGATGGCGGTGCCGGGGGAGGTGCAGCAGTCTCTATACTTGCAGGTCCAGGTCCATCCTGAGGCGCATCTTCCCCTGGTGAGCGCTGATGGGTCTCAGGAGGCTGAACCGGATGCTGATCCAGAGGTGTCGACCGGTTGATATCAGCGACCTCTTCTTGCTCATTCCTTTGCGCTTTCCTTAGAAGCGGACAGTCTCTGTAGAGATGCCCTACTTTGTGGCATCTGCGGCAGCGATAAGGGATGCCCTCATAGTCAATGATCTGCCTGCGCGCCGAATCTCTCCACTGTATAGTAATGTATTCATAAAGTCCTCCCCGAGTATCCATGTAAATGAGAATCCTGGCATAAGCCATCATGCCCGTCTGTAGATAGGACTTGTCATAGCCCATATAAGTTCCGAGTGCATTGCCTATGCGCTTGAAAATTTCTTCAGACCAGTATTGAAGAGGGAGTCCAGGTAGTCGGATCCAGATAGGACCAACCCCAATCTGCTCTGTCTCAGGATCAAATAAGGGTGTCCATCGCTTGAGGAGCACAGGCGCGTGGTCAAAGTGCCAATGTGAGGACAGAACCCAGTTAGTGTGATCGGCACGCGCGAACCTGAGTGCAAACCATCCCCTCACAAATGTCTGCACAAACGGGATATCAACCAAATGATGCCCCCAAATCTCAGTTGCCCAAGCCTTCAAGCGTGCCGCCGTATAACTGCGACCCCTGATGCGCCCGACCAAAACCCGGTCCGCAAAATCCATCGCTTCGCCCCACTGAATGTCCTCTTCCAGTCTGAGAAAATAATCAACTTCTCTAGATTTGAAACACTTAGTTTTCCTTTTAGGGCCGCCGGGGGGGATAGGGTTCCGCGGATAGCTAGAAGCCGGAGGAGGGATATGAGCTGGTGCCGAAGGTTGAAAGGTTGCAGGGACACCAGCAGGAGAAACGTGAGAGAAACCGGAAATGGGGCCCGAGAGTGGGGGTACGGAGGAAAAACAGCCTGACGAGGGACCAAGGTAACCCACAGGACCAGATGAGGCAAGAACCAGGTTAGGGTTGTGCGGATGGCGGTGAGATGAACTGACAGTCTGTGGGGTAAACCCTAGGGTAGGGTTAAGGCTACCAGCAACGAAACCCAGGGTCGTCGGAGAGAGGGGAGGCGTCGAAAGAGCCGGCCAGGTGGGGGGTTCGTCCGGGAGGACCACCGGCAGGGATCTGGAAGATTCACCATGCGAAAACTGAGTGTAAACCCCAGAGAAATCATCGAAAAACATACCTTCTGAGCTGGCATTGGGGGTTCGCCAGATGGAAACCCCTTCCAAGGGGTCAGCTGAGTAGTCCACGGTCTCCAGGTCCTCCATAGCTATCTGCTCCTCGGAACGGTGAGCGCTTTGCGGTGCAGTGAATCCCGGCGAAAACGACATGTAGCGGTTGAAGGTTGAAACCGCCGCAATGGTAAGCGATAAACAGCAACAGGTAAACGAAATGACCCCCGAGAGTCGTGTACCCGGATAGTGAAAGCGTTAAACAGCTTCAGGTTAACGTGAACCCCCGAGTGTCGAGAAACCGGACGGCGACAGGAACGGTAGGGTATCCGACGGTGGATGTGCACAGGTAAGGTAAACGGAGCGAGTTACCAGCGTCTGCAGGGAGGTAAAGGTAAACGGAGCGAGTTACCAGCGTCTGCAGGGTTACTGAAACCCTAACCAAACCCTGTACGCACGGTAAACCCACGCGAAGTCCGCATCGCTCCCAGTTCTGGTGGTAGTTAGAGTGTCATAGTTCGTATATTTTCAGGCTTATTTTATAGGGCACATTCACATGTGTGATATAGACTTTGTATATTTTCATACATGGATAATTTATAGATGTACATCATAAACATTATTTTAGTTTATGGATGCTTATTATTTCAATTTATGGATGTTTATGTGATATTTGTAATTTGTATACATTTTCATATGGATAGTTTATTGATACATGTATTCACTATTTCAGTTTATGGATTTGTATTAATATTTTTTATAGATGCTCATTAATTTTTGAAGTTTATAGATTTGTTAAAATTATTTCGCTAATTTAATTTCTTTCTATATACTATAAATTTTATTAGTAAAACATATGTTCAATTTTGATTTCCAATTTCATAGAATAAGAAAATAAGTATAATCTTAAGTTATGATGCAAGTCCCTTTGATACTTAAAATGAACTAAAATATATCATGTATCAAGCTAATATTGAACATGAAAATAATTCTAATCATACTTCATATTGGCTTGTAGAAAGTGTCTTTTAGTGCAATCAACATGTATGTTATTACAATTCAATTTTAAAATAAATTATTTGAATTATAAAGTCATCCATATTATAATAAAAAAAAACATGAATTTTTTTGTGACCCACCCATATACCATTGCATGGACAACTTTTTAAAGTATTTCAATCAATTTCTTATCTCAAGGTTCAATTAAAAAACACAAATATGATTGAAATAAGTTTTATTCAATTTTAAAAGATGTCATGTAAACAACAAATATGTTTTATTCAACATTATTTATTTTGAGATTATCTACAAGAGCTTAGTCATAACATGATATAAGTCAATCGTATTGAAATTTAATATATAGGTCAAAAAACAATATATGACAACATTTCTATAATTTTATATAATGTTATCAACTTTCCTAAATTTACAAGTAGTTATCCAAGTATTTCAATCAATTCCTTATGATGGAAATAAGTTTTATTCAATTTTTAAAAACTCAAATATGATTGAAATAAGTTATATATTCAATTTTAAAAGATGTGGGGATGTTAAATTACAAATACAAGTTTTATTCGATTTTAGTTTGTTTGAGTTTATCTACAAAAGTTTAGTCATAATGCACGTCATCGATAATTTTTTTGTTCTTACACATAAATCAATGCACAATGTTAAACTAATTGTCTTGAAATTAATGTACACCAAATATCTAGTTACATCAAATCATAAATCAAAATCTTCACTGAAATCAATGCATCAAATGCAAGCAGTGAAATATGATGTGAAATCAACATCTACACTAAAATCAATGCATCTAATGCAAACAATCAAATAGGATTAGAAATCAACATCTACACTAAAATCAATGCATCTAGTGCTAGCAATCAAATAGGATTAGGAATCAACATCTACATTGAAATCAATGCATCTAATGCAAGCTCAATCAAACAAGATTAGAAATTAACATCTTTAATGAAATTAATGCATCTAATGCAAGCAATGAAATAGAATTAAAAATCAACATCTACATAGAAATCAATGCATCTAATGCAAGAAATCAAATAGGATTAGAAATAAGCATATGTATACTGAAATATCTAGTGCAAACAATTTTCTTCCCTTTCTCTCCCCCTCCATCTATATCAATATCTCCTTCCATCTCTCCTTCTTTGTCTCTCTATCTCACCCCCCAAACACACATACACTCTATTTTCATATCTATCTATCTCTCCCTCCCTCCCTCTTCTTCCCTTTCTCCCCCATCCATCTATATCTATATCTCCCGCTGTCTCTCCTTCTTCATCTCCCTATATCACCCCGCAAACATACACATTGTTTCTCCATATCTATTTATATCTCCCTCTCTCTCTCTCTCTTACCCTTATCTCCTTCTATCCCTCTTCCCTCCTACTCTCCTTTCTCCCTCTCTCTCAATCTCCATTGTAACTCCCTCTCTCTCTCTCTGTCCATCTCCCTTGCGACTCCCCCCCCTCTCTCTCTCCACCTTTCTCTCTATATATGTCTTTCTTCTTACCTCCCTCTCTCCCCCTCCAACTCTCTCTCTCTCCCTCCATCTCAAGTCCTCTCTCTCTTCCTTTCTTTCATAGCTCCCTCTGTCTCTCCCCCTCGTCACTCACTCACTCACTCTCTCTCTCTCTCTTGAGCTTTGTCCTAAAATTTTGTTGACTATCTCTCTCCCTCTCTCATTATCTCCCCCCCTTCTCTCCATCTCCCTTTCTTTGTATTTCCATCTCATCCCCAAACATACACACACTCTCTCCATCTCTCCCTTGTTACTCCCTCTCCCTCTATATGTCTTGAAATTCTTCCTTCCCTATCTTTTTCTCCTGCTCCATCTCTCGAGCTCCCTCTCTTTCTTGGAGACTCTCTCCTCCTCTCCCTCTCTCCATGTTTTTGTCCTCCTCTCCCTCTCTCCATGTTTTTTTCCTCCTCTCTCTCTCTCTCTCTCTTACCCTTCTCTCTCTCTCTCTCTCTCTCTCTCTCTCTCTCTCTCTCTATATATATATATATATATATATATAGACAATTAAAATATTATGTTTAAATAATTTTTATTTTTATTGTTATTTTGTTGTCATACAACAATTTATACATATTTAAAGTGCAAGATTTCAAATGTGTGTTATACGTTCACCTGGAGGGAAAATGATAATTTTCCATGGAAATATTATCTAAAATTTTCCAAAATATTAATGTTCCAGCTACCTCCATCAAAGATACATAGAGCGCTTCATGTCTTCCAATTGAAACTGTTTAGGTTTTATTTCTTTAAAGGCAGATTTAGGTTATGATTACTTCAGGATTTTAAAAATATTATATATTTTATTATGTTAGATTTATAAAAAAATTAGGTTAAATAAAATTAACATATTGAGTTAACTTGTATGACTCCTTTTGTGTTAATGACTCTTTTGTTGATGCCTATGATGTATATCAACCACATTTATTAATGTGGTTGTGCTAGTATATATTATAATATAACAAATTTTATATTATATTAAAGTTAATAATATTATATTAATTCAAAATTTAATAATTTATTACTAACATTAAAATATATTAATATTAGTTTTTTTACATTAATATAAGATTTCATCATTTAATATAATAATATAAAAAAATTAATATTAATATATTTTAATGTTAATATAACATTTAATAAGTTTTCTACATGATATGATAACAAAAATTCTAATAAAACTTGGAATTTTAAAATGTGGTAAAAGCTTAATTTTAGATCATTCAACTTCTTTTTATAAAGGTTCGAGTGAGCCCCCATTAACTACATATATGATGGATCAAAGGTTTACGAAACCCTCGATCAAGTTATTTGAATTTGAAATTTAAGTGCTCGATTGAGCTTCTTAAGTCCTAAAACCCACAATTTCAGCACCCCTTCTATAAAATTTCCCGCAATACCATTTTGTACCCTAGTGGGCTTAGGTCTAAATTTGTCCTTCGATAGCAGAGTTGATCATGTTGGATTCATGAAGGAATCCTCTATCCAATGACATATGAGTTTGATAGTTTCGAATTCATATGATATTTTTCATCTAATTTCTTTTAAACATGATAATGCTTGGATTTTTTTTGAATTGTTTTAAAGAGTTTGAATAAAAAGTCAATATCATAAAATATACATAGCGAAAAAATTTCAAAAACCACCACTATCTTCGTTTATGAGTCCTCTTCAAAAGGGTACTCTTGGTTTTTCAATTTATTTAAATAGTTGAAAAAAACCTTACGTGAACACATGTTTATGCAAAATGCAATTGAAATATTACTTCGACAAGTTCGAAAAATAATAAACAATGTATTTTTGCATAAAAAATAATATTTTAATATGAAAAACTTAGCTCTCTCCATATAGATCATGCTCATACATATATTTTTTAAAATTACACATTTTAGACTAAGTTATGCTATGTGAACACATACATACCTCTTAAGATGTGTGAAAATTTGCAAGGACAAGCATTTCATTTAATGAAAAATTGACATATTATATGACACTAAATATTTTTGCAAAAAATATCATTAGGACAACAACATAATTCTCCACAATTTGTATTTTTACTCCAAATCAAAATTCATAGTGCTTATATGAATTTTGAGGGCTTCAATTTGATAAAAGAGGAAAAACTTGAAATTTCATTGCCACATTTGGCCAAAAGTGTAACCCATCTTGATGCATTAACCCCTCATAAAAACCTAACCAAGCCAACCAAGTGAGCTTTCATTGCTCACTGTGTGGCCGATTATAATAAAGTATCCTAAGCCTTTTAAAGACTTCATTACATGCAATCCATGGCAACAAAACCATAGTCTATATAAACCATGTGTGCATAATCACCATTGTTGACCTAACAACTTTGACTCTTTCACTTAGTCTAGTTTAACCTAATATATTATACATAACATATAGCGATAGGTGTTTCCCTACCATTTGCACCATTAATGATAACTTGCCTTCAATTGCCTCAAGTTCAATCATCTTGATTTGCAACATTAACTCTTCTTCTTTTCACATCCTAAATTAAAGATAGTGCCTACCCGCAATGGGAATCCTAGATTAGCATCCACTTAGTGTCTACACTATTTTTCCATACGGTTGGGAGCCCCTTGTAAACCTATTATGACTTGAAGTTGAACCTCATTTCCCTCTCTTGTCCATATATTTGACCATGTCCTTGGGGATTCTTGTCATTTTTATGTTGTATTTTAAGTCGGAGATGTATATCGTCACTTATGTTTTGGTGCCTACTACCACCATTGTACTCACACTAGGCGTCTTTCCATATGCATTAGCTTGCTTCCATTATGCGACCTATAGAGAATAACTATTACGGGTGGCCTTGCCTTGTTAGTAACCAATCACACTCCTTTTTTCTTAGGTTGCCCCCACCATGGAGAGACATAAAAATATTCTATAATGTAACTAATTCTCTTGAAATGAGCTAACTTTCACCTTTTTTTCGTGCTCTTGAAACCATGAAAAAAACACTATAAATATACTTTTAACTCTTTTTTCTTTATTTTCGTATTCATTAAAGCTAAACCAACTAAAAAATTTCTTTCTTTCTTTTCATATTCATTAAAGCTAAACAAACTAAAAAAAACACCCCCAACTTTACTTTCCAACTCTTATTTGTGCTCATAAAACTATTAAAGAGACCTTGAAAATAAAAAAGAATGGGAGAATCATGTGGGTTTGCTTTTCTTTTACGACTAACCATAAGTCATGTCACCTTTGAACATAACGCATGTATACATCACTCTGTTGAGTATAAGATTGTCTGGAAGTTGTACTATTACTTTGAATTTTTTATTCCCTCAACTCGTTACTCAGTGATTATGGACAGTGCTAAGTTCTAACATACCTTCACTGCATTATTGCAGTATCTCAATGGTGCACTTAAATCTTGCTACGAGGTCATTTGTATGTATGTCGACGTGATTTATCAAATCTATAATGAATTTTAGACAATAATTAATAAAGATGCTATGATTCAAACCTATTATTAAACATGTATTTAGCATAATCAATTTAAATTACATAAAACTTTCCCATTCTTAAACGGAACCCTATGTTGATTAATAAACTTTCAAGCACTACAAAGTGAATTTTTCACAAGAGGGTGCATTTCCAAACATTACCCTCTCCTAGTTCTAAAAACAAACCTTCCATGTAGCATTTGTCAACAGTTGCACATGGAAGACATGAATTGGCAAACAACACTAGAAGAGATCACAGATGCGGATCACCAGGAGCTCCTACAAGAAAATATGCCGCTTAGGCTTCACATTAAATGCCCATAATAAATAGATACTCTTAGTTAGGGATAGTAAATCAAATACCTGAATGATAGGAACTGAATGTCCAAGAAAAGCACAATCATAATTACGTAACAATAATTACCTAATCTCCATTAATTCTAACACTCCCCCTTAATGGAGAAAGGGTTCTTAAACACACCTAACATGTCCCTAAACAAATCAAACTTCAGTCTTCCGAGAGGCTTAGTAAATATATCATCCATATTATCACAGGAATTACAATATTCAACACAAATCTCTTTGGACTGCACCTTCTCCCTGAGAAAATGAAATTGAGTGTCTATGTGCTTAGTGTTTTTATGAAACACAGGATTGTAGGCCAGTTTGATGGAACTTTTATTATCGCAACTAATAACCATAGCTTATGTCTGTTCTTCTCCTGCACCTTGGAGAAGTTTGCGCAACCAAACTGCCTCACATGTTGCTGCAAACATAGCTTGATATTCTACTTCTGGTGAGGATAAGGCTACAGTATCCTACTTCTTGCTACACCAAGAGATGACCTTGGACTCCACGCTGAAGGTGTAACCTGTAATTGATCTTCTATCATCTGAATTTCCCACCCAATCAGAGTCTATATAACCTGTCAAACTAACATCAAATGAGTCAGAATACAAAATACCAAAGTCTGAAGTTCCTTGCAGATACCTCAGTACTCCTTTCACTGCAATCCAATGGTTCTCATGAGGTCGAGTCATGAACTGACTCAAAACACTCACTACATAGGCTAGATCTGGTCTCGTTGTAGTCAAATAGATAAGACTACCAACCAATTGTCTGTACAATGTTGCATCTGCATATTTCGAACCATCATCCACCTGAAGTTTGTTGTTCTGTTGTAAAGGCACAAATGCAACCTTGCACTCATCCATTTTAAATTTAGTCAACAAACTCTTAGCATACTTACCCTGGGACAAGAAAGTTTGGTTTGAATCTCTCCAAACTTCTAGACCCAAACAGTAATGCATTTCTCCAAGGTCCTTCATCTCAAATTTTTGTGATAACAGCTGCTTGATTTCTTCAATGAGATGGTCTGCACTCCCTGTCAAGGTCAGATCATCTACAAATAGAGAAATCAACACTATCTGTCCCTCATCATTAAACACACTGTACAAATTAGGATCATTTTTGCTTCGTTTATAACCATGCATGAGGAAAAATGAGTCAATTTTTTCGTACCAGAATTTACGGGCCTGCTTTAAACCATATAAAGCTTTCTTTAATCTACATATTAAGTGCTCTTCTCCCTTCTTAACAAACCCCTCAGGCTGCACTAAGTATACTTCTTCTTTTAAATCACCATTTAAGAAAGTAGATTTAACATCTAATTAATGTATTTTCCAATGATTCTTAGTGGCTAAAGCAATAATTAGTCTAATAGTATTTAGTTTTTCAACAGGGGCAAATGTTTCCTCAAAATCAATACCTTCTTTCTAGGAATACCCCTTTGCAACCAACCTTGCTTTATGCTTATCAATAGACCCATCTGCTTTAAATTTCAATTTAAATAACCATCTGCAACCTATGGGTTGTTTACCATGAGGAAGCTTTACTAGATCCCAAGTATTTTTCTTAATAATAGATTCATATTCCTCTTTCATTGCTTATTTCCATTCAAAGCTATTACTAGCTTCATAAAAATTAGAAGGTTCTACAATGTTTAACATACCAATCATGAGCACACAATCCCTATATCGAGCTGGTAACTGTTTCAGCCTGCTAGATCTCCTGAGCGGTGGGGGTTCAACTATTCTGCTATGTTCTTCTCTTTGTGGACTGAACTCAATTTCCTCCTCTTTATCCTGCTGTTGTTGCTGTTGTTGTTGCTGTTGTTGTTGTTGTTGCTGATTGATCCCTGTTTCAATATCCTCATCTGAAAGTAAGGGTACATGCCATTCTTCATTGTTTTGAACAACATTTCCATCGTCAACTTGTTCATGGAATACTATATCTCTACTAACAAACACCTTGTGAGTAGAAGGATCAAACATTTTATAAGCCTTATACTCACTGCAGTATCCAATGAAGGTACATTTAATGGCCTTTGAATCTAACTTCTTCCTGTTCTCTTTGGGAACATGCGCAAAAGCTTTACAACCAAATACTATAAGGTGACTTAATGCAAGCTGTAAGCCAAACAATTCTTCAAAAAGAGTTTTATAATTGAGACTTTTAGTGGGACTCCTATTCTTCAAATACACTGTAGTATTGACAACTTTTGCCCAAAAACCATTAGTTAGATTCTTACCTTTCAACATACTATGAGCATACTCCACCATTGTTCTGTTTTTCCTCTCGACTACTCCATTATGCTGAGAAGTGTAAGGTGTTGTAAACTGTTGTTGTATCCCATGCTCTTTGCAGTGTTTGATGAAAACCCCTTTCTTGAATTCTCCGCCTTGATCTGATCGAAGAATCCTGATGAACTTTCCCGCCTACTTCTCAATCATGTTTCTGAATTGTTTGAAATGCTCAAAAGCATGACTCTTCTGTTTAAGAAAATATACCCATGTGAATCTTGTACAATCATCAACAAAGATTAAAAAATAGTAAGCCCCACCTAACAATCTTGTCTGCATCGGGCCACATAAATCAGTGTGTACAAGTTCGAGTATATCCCTCCATTTCCTATCTTTAATAATAGGAAATTCATCTCTATGTTGTTTACCGAATGCACATGCTTCACAACCAATATGCAAATTTTTCAAAACAAGAAGACCATCTACCATACCTTTGTTCTGCAACAGAAGAAGGTCACTGAAATTTATGTGCCCAAGTCGCTGATGCCACAAATTTCCAGCAAACTCATCTTATGACATCAATGCTTGTTGTGGTTTACTCTTCACATCCAGTTTGTAGAGTCCTCCTATATGAATACCTGTAGCAATAGGCTTCATCTGGTCCAACAAGTATTTAATAATACAATGAGATTTAAAGAATTCTACCTTGAGATCCTGATCTGTAATCTTTGATACAGAAATCAGATTCTTCTTAATACCAAGAGCATACCACACATCAGATATATTCCTAATCTTTCCATCAGGCAGAGTAACAAGAACATCACCATTTCCCTTGATCTCATACCCTCTATTATCTCTGAGTTATACTTTTACTCCAGTGTTGGATTCTCTAAAATTTCTGAACCATTTCTTTTTACCTGTCACATGTGAGGAGGCTCCAGAATCTATAAACCAAATATCTGATTCATCCTCCTCAATAGCTAAAGCAGTCTCAGCCTCAGCCATAAACAATCTGACATCCTGATTCTGATCTACATATGGATTAGCCAAATGACCTGCACATCTTCTCTGATTGTGCCTCTCCCCATCTGCCTTTTTCTTATGGCAAAATTTAGCAATATGGCCTATCTTACTGTTATCACTCAGGTTGTCCCTAAAGCTGCTAAAAGGGATACGGCCGAGGTAACCACAAACCAATCTTTGGACTGTAGGTCCTAGCCTACCAGCAGTCAGAGAGGGCTCTCTCTTTAGGATTTAGCTTTGTTGAAGGTGATTTTAGGCTAGTTATTGAATTCAAGGGGTTTTGTTTTGATTTTGGTGGGAAGGATGATGCTTTCAAGTAAAGAGGCAGGTATAGTATGATAGTTTCAAACCATTGGGCGTGGAGTCAAGGAGTAGGACTGCTAGTGCGGTTTCTTGGTCACAAGAGATGAATATGGAGCAAGATAACTGCATATGAAACAATGATTCAAGCTAAAGGATGGAATGAATGCTAAGGAATGAGAGGCAATTAAGAATCTCTCATTCAGGTTAGCAGATGGAAGATGAATGAACCCTATCTAGGAGCAGCTAAGAATTCCTAGATAACAGTCATTCATATGTGAAATAGATCAAACATGAGCCATAAAAGAATTCATATTTATGCCTAAATCAAGAGGAAAACATTATGAAGCCATAGAAACTGAGCATAGAGTGCAGATAAGCAAATTCTAAACCAATCCTTTGTTCTGTGACTTGAGCATATATGAAATTGAAATAACAGAGGTAAGGAACACTTATTGATTCATATTGCAGCACAAGAATTCCAAATTCATTCTTCAACCATTAAACACATAGCGAACAGTCATTCCTCCAAGCTTTTCAGCAATCTTTGATTAAGGAACACATCAAATATACAATGCGAGTCTCTAATGAGGATTATCAACCAACCAACCCTTTAAACAATACAGAGGGTGGTATAAATAGGGAAAATATCAAAAATTAATCTATTACAGCCGACCTAAACAGGTCTGAAGGAAAATGATTTCTTTAACCTAATCTTATCCAGAAGTAAATGCAAGAAAATATCTTCGAGCTGCGTTGGAGGCAGCTTTATCAAAATGAGTTAATATCTGTCCTAGTGGCTCGGTGCAGTGTTTCTGTAATAACTGTGCTTTGTCTTTTATCTCCACCTCTAGGTCAGTTATGCTGCTGTTCGGTGGCATTAATGTGCACTAATCCTGACCAGATAAGCTTTTAAATGGCCTTTACTACTTCGCTGACTTTAATGGAGGTCTTTAATGTTCACCTAATTTGATGTTGCCGAACTGATACTCTTTGCTGCTTCATCTTTCCTCTGATACTCTTTCGCAATTGAATCGGGTTGTTTCTCTCTCTTTATGTGTTTGAAACTGTCGAATCGCCCTTTTCTGCCCTTTCAGGAAAAAATAACTGTTGTATTTCATGGCCTCTGGAATGCTATCTGTGCTGGCCGATTAAATATGAACCTTCATGAAGAAATCCTGTCTAATTTGCGAGTTTTTGGGTTTTGCAGGTAGTCGGGCCATGAGGGGCTTCCATTTTGGCCTATTTTCCTTAGCGCTAATTGCGCATCGAAAACTGTCTCAGATTTTCATTCCGGGCTTCCTGTGCTGCGATTTTTTCCTTCGCGCCCTTTCTGTGTGATGACGTCAGCATGACGTCAGCAGTGGGTCCCAATACGGCGGTGACGTGGTAGTACAGTGGTAGCGACACGGTGGCAGGAGGCCGACGCAGGTTGATGACATCAGCATGACGTAGTGCTGACACAGGAGGGGGGAAAGCCGTATCCGGTTTCATGTTGCACTGCTTTTGCGCAGAAGTGGTTTCGGAGGAGGGGGCTCCGCCACAGTCGAGAGGGTGACGCGTGGCGGGATTACGACGGGAAAACCGCCCATCTCCCGGATGTTAACCCTCGGCACATCGGGCTATGAAAACACCTGCCCACCGTTGATTTGTGGCGCGAGGTATCGAATGGCTGACGGGACAGACAAGGCGGCGGAGAGTTAGGGACGGGGCCCGCCCGAATATTCGAATATTTATACAATGCCGCGGGGGTTTCAAAACTTTAGGTTTGTGGGTTAACAGGTTATGCGTCGGCGGGGGTTAAATGTTTCATATATACAACTTTAGGATAAGGGCGAAAAATGGGTTTTATAGGGTTAGGATTAAAGGGGAATGGTTGTTAGTCTAACCAGGGGTTAAACTAACTCCAGGTTAGGATGCGGAAGGCTAATGCCAAGCCCCAGATGAACTTAGCATTTCCCGAACTTGATAAATATGGCTATAGTGCCAAGGGGAGGGGAATATGTACATAGGGGAGTTATTAACATAGTTTTAGTAGGGGAAGGGGAGATAGATAGGGAGCTACATAGTAAAATTAGTAGTTAATATGAATTGTGATGAGAAAGCACTAAGTTTAGAGATCTTAGGCTTATTAAGGAGAAAATGATTCATAGAGGAAGTATGAACATTCCTTGAGTAAAGCAGATCTTGACCTCTTCAGGGGAGTTAGTGAGTGATTTGGGGAATAAGAAGAAGGGGGAGTTAGACATGCCTCGCTTGATCTGATCTAAATGAAAAACTGCATCATAGCTGTGATTTGAATGGATCTAACACTTGAAAACTGAAATGGATCACATAGCTTGATTCTGCAACCACAAAACTACCTACCCAGCCTACTTACCTAGCATTTTTTCTTCTTTTTGCATGGGTGCACTTGGACTTGCAGACCCTGATTATCCCTTTTCTTTTTAACTGCCCTCCTATCTAAAAACTACCCTTATTGCTTCCAAGGGCCCAGATTAGACAGTTGGGCGCTTTCATTCTCTACCTAGCTACTCCTCTGCCAAGATTAAACAGTTTGGACAGACATTTATTCTCTATCACTAAAACAAGAAATTTAAACCTAAGGAAGCCAAGATTAAGCTATTTGGCCTTCCTTTAATCGAGGAATCTTTCAAAAATGGAACTTTTGCAGTATGGAAAAGATGAACATTTTTGGAACTTCCACTGTCAATCATGAAATATGAAACCTGTTGCAACAGGAGGCTAACAGTTACCACAATAAAAGCATTTAGGAGCAGAGTTGTGTTTATGCGAGGTCATACCTTGTGGTGTCCTTTTTCTTGATGTGCTACCTCTCCTATGATCAACCACTACTTTGCCCTTTGGTTTGAACTTTGTCATCAATGCAAGATCTGGATTTTGAGGTTTGAGAGACAACCTCCTTTCCTCTTCTTGTAGCAAAATCCCAGTGAGCTCTTCAAATCTTGGAGGCTTTTCTCTTGCATTCAATCCCGTTATAAACATTTGATAATCATCCGTCATGCCATTCATGGTAATTGTCACTAGATCATCATTTGCCACAGTTTGATCGATATTAGTTAGTTTATCTTTAACTTACCTTATCCGGGATATGAATGAAGAAACAGATTGAGTCATTCTCCTCCATCTTGATTGAGAGAATCTTCTTCTTGAGGTACAAGCTTCGACTGGTGTTCTTAATCTCGTACATCTCTTTGAGAATCGTTCAGATGTCATTCGTTGTCTTGCAATCTCGAATGTGAGGGATGATGCAATATTTGATTGATAACTTAAGTAGCGCCTTTGCCTTCTCCCTTTTCTCCCAGTCCTGAATTGTTGTATTCAATCCACCAGTTGCAGTAGTCAGCTTGACCTCATCACCGGTGGCAATGCCATAGGCATTATGTCCCTCAAGCAAAGTCTGGAGCTTAAATTTCCAATTTGTGTAATTGGAACCATCAAGCATATTACTCTCATTGAGATAAGCTTCAGCGATTTGATTATTCATTTTAAATGAATAAAAATCTTCAACAATTTAAGCAGCCCTTGAATGTTAAAAAAAAATATACCCTGATCACTGAGAATTTCCTTCACAAAAAAATAGCCCTGAATAATACTAATTCCTCAAATTTCAATTCCAGATCTTTAAAAAAAAAAAGGATCACTCCAAATTCTCATAAGAAATATGCACCCCCTTTATTTAAAAAAAAATAAAATAAGGAGCCCTCCAATTAACAAAAATCCACAATTTTTTTTTTAAAATTAAAGCTTTTTCAATTAAAAAAATTAATTATCAGAACGATAGGTCCAGCTGGTAGCTTTGGCAATCATCTTCCAAGCCAGCCCACGTAACCCACACAGTAAGGCTGGGCGAACTTCTCTCTGCCTCGTGGCCTTCCGAATGTTGCTGCAACCTATTCCTTGCAGCTCTGCTGGTGTTGTATTGACCTCCACACAGCCTAATGATAGAGCCTCCTTGGCTTCACCACCACACAGGTCCAGAGGCATGCCTGGAGGCATGCAACCACCACGCAGTCCTCTCACGCAACAATTGGGGGATTTTTCTTCCACGCAAACTCCTTCCTCCTTCTCGACTCAGGCCTCCTACAGGCAGGTGCGAGCTCCTTTCACCCTGGCAGACTCACACAACACATAGTTTTATTGTTGTTTATCACACTCCTCTTTGGCGATCAACCACAAGTCGTCCACCACACCCACTGGCTCTTTCACGTGGCTAGGCTGGGCTCCTCGGCTGGCTTCTTCACATGGCAAGGCTAGGGCAAACTCTCCCTTCAATAGGCGGTCTCCTCAAAAGAAAACACAGGTCGTCGTTTTCCACGCAACTTCCAGGCACACACAGCCTTGATCGACCTCCTTCTCCTCACTGCAGGTTCAGCTGGCAGCTTCAACAGTCAAGCTACCTTCAATCACGCGCAGCATCAGCCAACCCACACAACACGCAGCTTCCAAGCCACCACGCCAGCAAAAAACAAGCGTCGCTGCTTTTCACCTCGAAATTGCGACTAGTCATCGATGTACACCAAAATCATGCGATGATGCAGTAAATTAAAAATGAGTGGAGTCCCCAAGAGTATCGGTGCGATTACTCTTCAGCTCCCATGCGACGATGTCACGTTCCTCAACTCAACGTACAGGCCTCTCCTTCCTGCAGCTCTGATACCATGTCAACAGTTGCACATGGAAGACATGAATTGGCAAACAACACTAGAGGAGCTCACAGGTGCGGATCACCAGGAGCTCCTACAAGCAAATACGCCGCTTAGGCTTCACATTAAACTCCCATAATAAATAGATACACTTAGTTATGGATAGTAAATCAAATCCCTAAATGATATGAACTGAATGTCCAAGAAAAGCACAATCATAAATACGTAACAATAATTACCTAATCTCCATTAATTCTAACAGAATCATCATAAATAAAAAAATGCAGACACTTGCTAAAGTAATAACAAATCACATCATATTTTAAATATGATGTTATTGCTCGCAAATTAGAATAGGTAAATTGGAACCTTTCCATGTCACATCATCATCAAACATTTTGAGAAGAGTGGGAGAATAGTTTAAAACAAAAGGAAAACTATAATCGAATTGCAGAAGTTTCCTCCCAAACCATGATTATACATTTGAAACCTTCATGGAATTTGGGAGGTAACAAAATTTCCATGGGTGGAGAATATATGAGGGGTCCATAAATTCTTTCATTGGATAGCAATAGCAATAGCAATAAATCTGCACATATTCCTCCAAATGGGACGCTCAAGCTGACGTGTGTCTGGCATTGGCTCTTCTAAACACGTCTACGTAAAGTTTAAGCGTTGTTACTTTTTAAAAGTATAAAAGTGGGAAGCTCACCTGCCTGAGCTTCTATCATCTAATTATGCTCGTCTATATTTCTTGGCAATCTGATCTATCTACCTCCTTCAATCACCCAATCACTATTTTTGTTTTCATTCTATCCATTCATTAACTCTATTGATCAATCTATCCATTCATCCCGATTCTCTTGCAAATGGCACAAACAACCCCTTGGCACAATGACAACGTTGCTTCTTCCTCTTTTTCATTGACTAAGTTTGATGTGTTCATGAATCATCGAGGTCCCAATGTCAAGAAGACATTTGCCAGTCATATTTACCATTGTCTTAATTCTTGTGGATTGCAAGAGTTTTTGGACGAACTAGAATTGGTAAAGGGATGCACCTTTCCTTCTCAAGTAGAAGTTGCATTTCAAAAATTTTCTATCCATATAGCCATTTTTACTCCTACCTATGCAGACTCAGAGTGGTGTCTGAATGAGCTCATCCACATGATAAAGTCGGAGGCTACTATTCTTCCCGTGTTTTACAATGTGGAGTCTTGCGAGCTCCTCTGGACGGGGAAAGATGGACGTGGAGCGTATTTTGAATCCCTACTCAGGCATGCAAAGAAAAAATGACACGACTTACAGACTATTCAGAATTAGAGAGAAGCACTTTCCACTGCTGCAGATATAAGTGGTTTCGAGTTAAAGGCGTATAATGGGTGAGATCCTCAAATTGACCTCGCCCTTTTGTTCCTGTCTTATTTAGATTTTAATTTGCTTTATTGATGGGCATGGCACATTTTATATGCTTTCTGTAGTTACAAAATAGGTTACTGATCAAGAAAGAAGGTTAATTTAACTAAGAAAGGGAATGCAACTGAACATAACCATACAAGTAAAAACTCAAGATTTACGTGGTAAAACCCTAACAGGGTGTCAAGGAAACATCCATGGGGCAAGGGATTGGAATCTCTATTCAATCAATAAATGATTCTCCTTACAATAGTTCAAGCATTCATCAGTTTTATATATGAGCCTCCTCAGTTACATAACTATTGATTCGGTATGAAACTAACTTGTCAATAACTAATACAATTTACCCAAATTTACATTAATTAGTTGTCAATTACCAACAAACTCCACCTTGACAACAATTTTCCTAATCCCTTGCCCATGCCCATTCATCATCTCTTCTACAAGCCAAGAGAAGCTAAACACCATCGCAGCTTCTCTGCTGTAACTGGCTTTGTGAATATGTATGCACAATTCTCTCGTGTATGGACCTTTTGAAGAGGTACTTTTTCGCCATCGATCACATGTCTTAGAAAATGATACCTTACATCAATGTGCTTGGTTCTTCTGTGATAAGCAGGATTTGTAGCCAAGTGAATAGCACTCTAACTATCACAAAGTACATTCACTTTCTCTTGCGTCCTTCCAATCTCATCAAGTAGACCCTTTAACCAGATTGCTTCTTTACTAGCATCTGAAGCAGCTATATATTCTACTTCGGTAGTGGACAATGCAACTGTTTCTTGAAGCTTTGACATCCAACTAATTGCTCCACCTGCAAGAGTAAAGACATAACCTATAGTAGATCTTCTTTTGTCCAAATCACCTACATAATCAGCATCTACATATCCGCAGACTAATCCTTCACTACCATTAAAGATGATGCAATGGTCACTTGTGCCTCTTAGATATCGAAGCACCCATTTCACTGCTCGCCAATGTTCTTCACCTGGATTTGCCATGAACCTGCTGATAACTCCAACTGCTTGTGAAATTTTAGATAGAGGAGGAATGACCTGTTATAGAGTTTTGTGAACCCAACTACATGTGAAATGTCAGGTCTTATTGATACCATCGCATACATTAAGTTTCCTACAACATTTGGATATGGTACATGAGACATATACTGCTTTTATTCATCAGTTCTAGGACTCAAAACCAAAGAAAGCTTAAAATGGGAAGCTAATTGAACATTAGCAGGTTTCACATTGTTCATACAAAACTTTTCAAGTACTTTCTCCATATACTTCTGCTGTGATAACCAAAGCTTACCATTTTTCCTATCTCTGTGTATCTCCATGCCCAAGATATGTTTTGCTACTCCAAGATCCTTCATATCAAACGTCCTAGAGAGCTAAGCCTTTAACATGTTGATCTCTTCCATGCTTTTGCTTGCAATAAGCATATCGTCAACATACAAAGATAAGATAATGAATATGCCATTGAAACTTTTGAAGTATACACAATGATCATACTCACTTCTAATAAAGTTTTGGCTCACCATGAAGGAGTCAAACTTCTTGTGCCATTGTCTGGGTGACTACCTCAAACCATAGAATGATTTCCTGAGCTTGCGAACTAATCTTCTTCTACAACCTTGTATAAAACCTTTTGGTTGTTCCATATATAACTCTTCATTCAAATCACCATGTAGAAAATTTGTTTTAACATCTAACTGTTCTAACTCAAGGTTAAGTAATGCAGTTAGTGCCAACACAGTATGAATAGAAACAAGTTTTACAACTGGTGAAAAAATCTCATGAAAGTCGATACCTTCAACCTGAGAATACCCTTTTGCTACCAGTCTCGCCTTATACCTTTCGATACTTCCATCAACTTTCCATTTCAGTTTGAAGACTCATTTGCATCCAGCAACACTTCTCCCTTCAGGAAGTTCTACAAGATCCTAGGTATTGTTCTTGGCTAAGGAATCAATTTCTTCTTCGATAGTTGTTTTCCATTTTTCGGTATCTGTATCATCTATTGCTTCCTAATAACAAGAAGGTTCCCCATCTTCAGTAATCAAAGCAAAAGATGAAGCAGAATCTTCATACCTTTTGGGAGTTTTTCTTTCCCTTGTAGACCTTCTTAGAGTGACTAGTTGTTGAACTGGTTCAGAAACTTCAGCAATTTCCTTTGTATCTTCAACACTTTTTTCTCCAGAAGTCTCTTCTTCCTTTTGACTGTCACTGAAAGGTCTAGCCTCCAACTAAATTTGTTGATTTGGCGATACCTGTTCCTGTTCAATTCTTTCAACATTTGATTTTAAAAAATAAGATTCATCAAATGTTACATCTCTACTAATGACTATCTTCTGCGATGTAGGATCCCACAACCTGTATCCTTTCACCGCATAGTCATACCCAACAAAGACATAACATTTTGATTTTGGATCTAATTTTGAACATTGATTTTTAGGAATAAGAGCATAAGCATCACAGTCAAATATCCTTAAATGTGAATAATCACAAGACTAACCTAATCATACTTCTTCAGGAATTTTACAATTAATTGCTACTAAAGGTGATCTGTTAACTAAATAACAAGCAGTGGATATTGCTTATGCCCACAACTCCTTTTGCAAGTTAGCATTGCTGATCATGCTTATGGCTCTTTCCATAAGAGTCCGATTCATACGTTTAGCAGCACCATTTTGCTGAGGAGTATAAATAGCAGTTTTGTGTCTAACAATTCCTTCGTCCTTATAGTATTGTTCAAATTCTATGGAAGTGAATTCACCACCATTGTCAGTTCTTAAACATTTAATTGATTTGCCTATTCATTTCTCTACCATTGCTTTAATTTGTTTAAAGATATTGAATACATCAACTTTCTTTTTCAACATAAAGACCCAAACTTTACGGGAGAAATCATTAATAAACGTTAAAAAATATAGAGCACCTCCATATGATATAACAGGAGATGGTCCCCACAGATCAGAATGAATATAGTCTAAAATATATTTACTATTATGATTTCCAGTTTTAAATCTCTGTTTACACTGTTTTCCATACACACAATGTTTACAGAAATCCAACTTCAAAGATTTCAGATCAGGAAGAGATTTACATTTCATCAGTATCTGAAGACCTTTCTCGCTCATGTGACCCAATCACTGATGCCATAGGTGAGTACCTTCTTCTTCTTTTTCTGACACAATCGTTGCTTCACTGACTTGAGTACTTCCTTTGAGTCTATAAAGATTTCTGACCTTTTCTGCTTTCATAACAACTAAGGCGCCTTTAGAGACTTTCAGCACTCCATTCTGACATGTAAATTTATAACCATCTGAATCCAACACTCCTAAAGAAATCAAATTTTTCTTCAATTCAGGTACATGTCTAACACTAGTTAATGTTCTAACTGTGTTATCATACATTTTAATCCTGATATTTCCCATCCCAACAGTCTGACATGTTACATTATTACCCATAAACACAAAACTACCATTTACATCTTCATATGAAGTAAATCAATTTCTGTGTGGACACATGTGATAAGAAGCACCAAATTCTAACAGCCAGCTTTCAAAACCCTGAGAGACATTACATACAAGTGAAGCTTCATCTATCATACATAATTCTTCAGCAGACAAAACTTCGTCTATCATACCTGAATCAACCTGATTTTCTTCCTTCTTCGGGTTATCAAACTCTTTTTGTTTCCAACAGTCTTTCTTCAGGTGTCCAATTTTATTGCAGTGCCAACATTTTTCCTTAAACTTCTTTCCCTTTGATTTAGATCTGGAAGACCCCCTTGTTTTTTCTCCTCTTTCCTTTGACCATCCTCTAGCTACCATGGCTTCTGATGTAGCTGTTTCAGTACTAGATTTCCTTCGTACTTCTTCAGATAAGAGAGCTCCCACAACTAATTCAAATTTCAAAGAATCAACGGTGCTCAAACTGATTGAAGTTACGAAGTGGTCCCATGACTCGGGCAGAGAACACAACAAGGTTATAGCTTTGTCTTCTTCCTGAATTTTAACTTCCATATTTGATAATTGGCATATAAGTGTATTAAAAACATTTAAATGCTCTGCAATTTTTGAACCCTCCTTCATTTGAAGACTGTACAATTGTCTTTTCAAATAAATTCTATTGGTTAATGACTTTGTCATATATAGTTTTTCCAGTTTTTCCCATAAGCCTGAAGCTGTACTCTCTTCAACAATGTTGAAGAGAACTTCATTCGCCAGGCATAACCTGATGGTACTAAGAGCTCGGGCGTCCAAGTCCTCCCAGTCCAAATCTTTCATGCTTGCAGGTTTCTTAGTTGCCCTGTCCAAAGCTTCGTGCAACCCTTGTTGCACCAACAAATTGTTGGAAATAATACTGAGAGGGGGGGGGGTGAATCAGTATTATCAGATCAATAAAACTTTTTCAATGCTCAGAAACATACACGCTACTTTCGTTAAGTGAACCCGCGTGTACACGCGACTGTATCTAATGCAACAAGCGTGTACCCAGAGATCTTATAATTCAGTTAGCTTTAATCTTCTGTAAATGCATCAGAACATTATTAAGTAAATTAACAGTAAACAGGTGCAGTATAACAGAACAGAACATCACACAAGAGCCACACACATGAACACCATGATATAAGGTGGAAACCCAATGTGGGTGAAAACCACCTGCTGCAATTCGTCTCTTTCTTCTTTAATGAGAAACTTCTTTTACAATGTACTGGTGCAGTCCTTTACCAGTACGCAGGCTACAACCTGCAGAGGGCTACAACCCTCTCTCGTTTTCCAACTACTTCTGGAAGGGAGCTACAACCCCCTCAGCTCTTGTACTAGCTGATCCATTTACTAGTACGTAGGTGCTGACCCTACAACCTTCAGGGACCACGTTTCATCAATTTTCAGACTGGATCCAAGAGTACAAAACAAACATTACTGCAATACAATCATCAACTTATACTTGCATCATAAAACAACCCAATACTGAATCACTGAAACCCTGTCATCAAGACCAGAGCCCAGAACTCTGCAACAACCACCAGAATCAGCAGCAACCTGAAATATCAAATCTTATTATGCATACACTACTTCACTGTAACAAAACCGCGTGTATACGCGCTTTCACCAAAGGCAACCCGCGTGCAGATCTAGAAATAGATTCTTATGCCTTCGCTATCAGATCCGACCCTTGCCAAAACGTCCCGAACAGATAACCAGCAATACCAGATCCTCTCACTGTGTCAGACACACAATTCATCTCTTTGCCTAATGATCTTCTCCTTATATAGCCTTAGGCCTTGTTCAATACCAAGAGCCAAAACCATAGTAACACAATACCATCAACTTCAAAACTAGGGATCGACACGCCCGTCGAGACACAATGGTCTGAAACCATAGGCACAACTTCCAAGGACTAACCGCCATGGACCAAAGGTACTTTTCCACATACACGCACTTTTGCTAAAGCCAACCTGCGTGTACACGCGACTTGGGCTTAACGAACCTGCGTGTATGAACTTTCTTGCCATGTTGTACTAAGATCTGTCCTCTGATTAAGTTGCCATCACCTGAACCAACCTCTGAGCACCTGTACCAACCTCTGAGTGAGTTGCCTTCAAGGACAACACTTGAATCATAATGCCAACAATCTCCCCCTTTGGACTTGATGGCAACCACCACACCAAGTCACTCTCCCCCTTTGACATCAAGGACAAAGGGCGTACCAAGATATTCTCTTCTTTGGTATACCTTCTACTGTCCATACTGCTGTCCATACTCCCCCTGAGTACATGCTGAAGATTCTGATTTGGCTCCCCCTTTATATATGCCAAAATGTACCAATCTATCCATGCTCCCCCTAAGCAGATGCGGGATCTAAGACCAGCCATTCAGATTTGTACCATAATCATCAACCTGCAATACTATTCCTTTGATCAAACAACAAGATGTATCATTTAGTTTCATCAGCAATCCATAATGCCAACAATGAATTATTTGAAGTATATGCTCCCCTTGAGTGTGAGCTAACCATGACTGAGCCATTTCCTGAGTCTGTTCTGCTGCCACCTGAGCCTGAGCCAACCATGACTGAACCTGGGTTTGTTCTGCTGCCCTTTCTCCATATACGCGACTTTGCAGCCTGTAACTCGCGTATATACGCGACTTGTCTTCATTATATCAGCGTATGCAGGATGGAATACTGAATTTCATCACTTTCAGATTCCCCTGTGTCTGTTATGTCAGCTGACTGAGTTATGCCACACCTTTCTGTCTCTGTCTTCTTCAATTCCTGCAACTGTGATGATGTATGGTCCTCTTGTCTTGAATTTTGAAATCTGCTCCTGCATTCCCTTGCTTTATGCCCATAGTTGTTGCATGTATAACACCTTATATTTTTCATGTTCCTTCTATCACAATCAATTGCTTTGTGTCCATATGAATTGCAGGCAAAGCAATACCCTCTGAAATACCTGGGATGCAATGATCTTTCTTGAACCATTCTACTTCTACATCTGGCTGCAACATGTCCAAGATTATGGCATACATAACATTCAACATTCTTCAGCGGAGGAAATAATCGTCTATCACGTCCATAGTTAGGAGTAAAGGATCTTCCTTGAGGAATTTCTTTCCTTGGTTGTTCCTTGAGCATTTCAGATTTCTCATTAGAGTTTCTTGCCTCACCTTGTGAACTAGATTCACCTTCAACATATTCATGAAAACCAAGACCAGTCTTGATAGCAGGAGATCTTTGACTATTAAGAATATCATCCAAGACTTTAGAACTATCTTGAAATCGTAAAAGCTTATCCTTTTCCTCTAGTTTACCTTTCAAGATATTTACCTCAACTTGATGTTGTTCTTCCTTTTTCAGATACTGCTTCCTTAGGTCTTCTTCAACTCTTCTCCCTTCTTCCACTTGTCGCTTTAGTTTGATCACTTCATGTTCTTTATCTTCAAGATCTTCTTTTAGAGAGCGGACCTTTGATTCAAGTCTCTGAATAGTTGTGCTCTGATCTTTTGCTATATCCTGCAATTTCTCCATTACCCTGGTTTCTGTCTCCAATTGTTCTTTTAATTTGGCAACTTCTTCAGTTTCTGCATTCTTCTTTTCATGTGCCATGAAACTTTTAATATCTTCGCTATTATTGGATGAAGCATTCTTCTTTTCATGTGCCATGAGACTTCTAATATCTTCACTATCATTGAATGAACTTTTAATATGGGTATAATAGCTTCTACCATCTTCTTCAGATATCTTTCCTTTGTTATGAGGACATCTAGCAGCATAGTGACCAACTCTACCACATAGAAAACATTTGAAAGGTAGCTTACCTTTGAACCGTCCAGTTCCCCGTTCAAGATTCTTGACAAAATTTACCTCATCTTCTTCCTCTAACACTTCGAATGCGGCCTCTGGTGGTACCTCTTGTCGCATTTCAAAGGCAGTTAAGATCCCGTGAAGCTGTGACATGGTAATTTTCTGCACATTCTCCTTTTCTTCTATGGCAGATACTTTAGAATCAAATTTAGTAGACAGAGATCTCAAAACCTTTTCAACTAAGACAACTTCCTCAAATTCTTCACCCAGATCCCTCATACAATTCACAATCTCATCCATACGCATGAAATAATTAGCTACGCTTTCATTACTTTGCATCTTAAGAGTTTCATACCGGATTCTGAGAGTTTGAAGCTTTGCTCTTTTTACCTGATCATCTCCTTCGTAGCTTGTAACGATTTTCTCCCATATTTCCTTAGCTGATTTGAAATGCATGATCTTCATAAATTCTGATTGAGTCAAAGTACTCAATAGGACAGTAACTGCTTTGGCATTGAGCTCATATTGCTTTTTCTCTGCTGGATCTGTAGGAGTTGCTGATGGGAATTTGTATCCTCCTTCTACGATTCCCCAAACTTCTGCTCCAAGAGACTGTAGATATGCAGTGGTTCTTATCTTCCAGTGAGTAAAATTGTTCCCGTCAAAGACTGGTGGCCTGATGTGTGCCTCTCTTTCTGGATTAGCCATTCTGATGGATCTTTTCCTTCAAGCGATCAAGCTTCCTCTGAAGGACCTGCTCTGATACCAATTGTTGGAAATAATACTGAGAGGGGGGGGTGAATCAGTATTATCAGATCAATAAAACTTTTTCAATGCTCAGAAACATACACGCTACTTTCGTTAAGTGAACCCGCGTGTACACGCGACTGTATCTAATGCAACAAGCGTATACCCAGAGATCTTATAATTCAGTTAGCTTTAATCTTCTGTAAATGCATCAGAACATTATTAAGTATATTAACAGTAAACAGGTGCAGTATAACAGAACAGAACATCACACAAGAGCCACACACATGAACACCATGATATAAGGTGGAAACCCAATGTGGGTGAAAACCACCTGCTACAATTCGTCTCTTTCTTCTTTAATGAGAAACTTCTTTTACAATGTACTGGTGCAGTCCTTTACCAGTACACAGGCTACAACCTGCAGAGGGCTACAACCCTCTCTCGTTTTCCAACTACTTTTGGAAGGGAGCTACAACCCCCTCAACTCTTGTACTAGCTGATCCATTTACTAGTACGTAGGTGCTGACCCTACAACCTTCAGGGACCACGTTTCATCAATTTTCAGACTGGATCCAAGAGTACAAAACAAACATTACTGCAATACAATCATCAACTTATACTTGCATCATAAAACAACCCAATACTGAATCACTGAAACCCTGTCATCAAGAACACAGAACCCAGACCAGAGCCCAGAACTCTGCAACAACCACCAGAATCAGCAGCAACCTGAAATATAAAATTTTATTATGCATACGCTACTTCACTGTAACAAAACCGCGTGTATACGCGCTTTCACCAAAGGCAACCCGCATGCAGATCTAGAAATAGATTCTTATGCCTTCGCTATCAGATCCGACCCTTGCCAAAACGTCCCGAACAGATAACCAGCAATACCAGATCCTCTCACTGCATCAGACACACAATTCATCTCTTTGCCTAATGATCTTCTCCTTATATAGCCTTAGGCCTTGTTCAATACCAAGAGCCAAAACCATAGTAACACAATACCATCAACTTCAAAACTAGGGATCGACACGCCCGTCGAGACACAATGGTCCGAAACCATAGGCACAACTTCCAAGGACTAACCGCCATGGACCAAAGGTACTTTTCCACATACACGCGCTTTTGCTGAAGCCAACCTGCGTGTACACGCGACTTGGGCTTAACGAACCTGCGTGTATGAACTTTCTTGCCATGCTGTACTAAGATCTGTCCTCTGATTAAGTTGCCATCACCTGTACCAACCTCTGAGCACCTGTACCAACCTCTGAGTGAGTTGCCATCAAGGACAACACTTGAATCATAATGCCAACACAAATCCCTAACATTTAGTTTCCATAGAGAAAAGTTTCTCTTGCCGGTGAATTTCTCCACCTCGAACTTTGCATTCGACATCTTGGCCATTTTCTTTCCTACAAATCCTTATTTAAACTAGGTTTCTTTAAAAAAACAAGGGTTTAAGGTTTCTTCAATTTCTAGTTTCCTCTTCAGAAGTCTGAGTTTTTTTTTAAATAAAGAAACTCTTTTCTACAATTCTGAGTTTTTTTTTTATTTGTTTAAAAAACAAAAAATCCCTATTCAGATTTTTCCTGTAACTCTTCCAGAAAGAAAATTTGCCTTTTTTTTTTATAAACCAAAAAACCCTTCAACAAATTTGCAAAAAAAAGATATCCGTTGTTCTAGTTTGTTCAATTTTCAGATTGCTTTTAGCTTCAACGGACTTCCCCAACTCAACACAGGCTTCCCCAACTCAGCACAGGCTCGAACTGCACTTACAATTCTAGACAAGGCTACTTGCTCCGGTTTTGGACAGGGGAACGCCAGCACGCAGAGGGCCATCCATGGCTCTTCCTTGACAAATTGGACAGGGCCAGTGATCCACGTTGGTTACACGCAGCTCCTTGACGGTTTGCAATATACAGCAAATGGAAATGGACCTGGGCCAGCACGCAAAAGCTCCACGCAACAGTGGTTTAACACGCAAGCTTCACACAGGCTTGTAGCTTCCTCGACAGATGGCAACAGGGGCGGCAAGAGCTTCCTCAACCACGCAGAGGCAAACACAGTCAGCCTCTTCCATCAATGATGCAGACTTGACTGCTCCGGTCCACACAACGAATGGGCCACATAGGGCTTCCTCGCTCCAATTCTGCTCGACAAGTAATGGGCCTCCACGGATCAACCTCTTCTAGCAACAATGTAGGCTTGAAGGCTCTGATCCGCGCAGAGAATGGGCCACACAAGGCTTCCTCGCTCCAGTTTTTCTCGACAAGCAACGTGCCTCCACGAATCAGCCTCTTCCAGCAACAATGCAAACTTGAAGGCTTTGGTCCACGTAGAGAATGGGTCATGCAAGGCTTCCTCGCTCCGGTTCTGCTCAACAAGCAATGGGACTCCACAATTTTGTGCTCTAGTTCACACATGCAGATTGCCTTAAAAATATATATATAATTTGCAAACGCCTCCGAGACCTCCAACTCAACTCAACTCATTTGCTCTGATACCAATTGTAGTTATAAAATAGGTTACTGATCAAGAAAGAAGGTTAATTTAACCAAGAAAGGGAATGCAACTGAACATAACCATACAAGTAAAAACTCAAGATTTACGTGGTAAAACCCTGACAGGGTGTCAAGGAAACATCCATGGGCAAGGGATTGGAATCTCTATTCAATCAATAAATGATTCTCCTTACAATAGTTCGGGCATTCATCAGTTTTATATATGAGCCTCCTCAGTTACATAACTACTGATTCGGTATGAAACTAACTTGTCAATAACTAATACAATTTACCCAAATTTACATTAATTAGTTGTCAATTACCAACACTTCCCCCCTTTTGTTCCTGTCCAATTTAGATTTTAATTCATTTTATTGATGGGCAGGCGACATTTTATATGTTTTTTATTTTTGGGTTTTTAAAGAATTGCGCTAGGGTCCAGTCTCAATATTATTGGATGGAAGAATGACTCCAGGATAGTTTAATCCTCCCATCCTGAACCCCTCTAATGAGAAACCTGTGACTCTGTAGAATTAAATCCCACATAAATCAACTGGTGTATACCTCATTGGTTATATGTCTCTTTAAAATCAACTGGTGTATACCTCATTGGTTATATGTCGCTTTTATCGCCAGCTATTTTGTTCTATGATGTGGCCAGAGAAGGGAAAAGTTAAAACAGGTTGTTACAACAATTAAACATTCATAATAACACCACTTATTAGAATACAAAATGTAATGTACAACATTGATTTCTGCCTAGACTTTGACAAAATTTAAACCTCAAATCCACTCAGTTTTTTGACAAACAATTTATAAATAATTACGAAAGTATTTGAGACAGTAGGAATGATTCAATGGACACTTTTAACAAACATATCATAAGCGCTTAGAGTACTTGCACTGTGAATTCTCTTGGAGGCAAAATATAGCTTATATTAGTTTGATAGAGAAAGATACAAAGCTCAATGAAACTTAGGAACCTGATTCATCTCCACAATACAAACAATGATGATCCACCACAAACAATGATGCTCCAGATGCATAAATGTTATCTCTGCCACTAGAATCACTATCCAAATAGGATAATGCTCTGTTTTGTTGATTTGGGGCAACATCAGATGTGCTCTAGTCACAAAATTTGGTGGAGAGGTTGGGGCACATGAGATCTCCAATACCCAGAAAGGGTTTGGGCAAATTCTAAACAGATCAAGAGATATTAAAATAATTAATATTTTTAATGGAGTCCCTAAGTCTAAAATTAGGGAAGATAAAATATTAATGTGTATTAATATGAATCTGTGTTAGAATGGTCCAAAAGACATGGATCAAGCCAGATCTAATCTTAGCCGTTAATTAGGGACTTAATTTCTGTCATTGAGATGTCAACAGGAAAAGTATAAGAGGAGGCTTGAAGGTCACCTGGAGAATACACTAAAGTGATCAGACATTCTATTCTCTAGAGAGGGGTTTGCTAAGAGGGATAGAATCAGTGATCGGGAGAGCAACTGAGGGGCATTGAGTATAGAGAAACACAAAAGGCAGAGATTGTGCCGGGAGAGCAGCACAGCATCCAAGGAGAGTGACACAAAGCCAGCAAGGGCTCACGCGAGGCCACGTAGAGGCAGCCAAGTGTTGCACAGAGCCCCAGAGCTGACGCGGGGCCTCCTGGGACTGACGCATGCCAAGAAAGGCTTACGCGAGGCCAACATGAGACAAAGAGGGGCTGACGCAGTCCAGATTGGGAAAATGTTGGGGTTGCAGAGCAGTTTTGTGCTGAGGAGTTTCTAGAAGGATTTTCCGGGGTTTCAGCCAGGAGATTTCTCTCAAACTATGAGGTATAGTTGCTAAGGAAATTCTCTGTTGGGTAGGCCAGTTTCGACACCCAAATTGTACATTGATATTTCTTAATAAGAAAACCCTCAGATAGTTGCACCGGTTTTCCCGCATCGGGTTTTTCCGGGGACATTGGTCCAAAAATAATGGTGTCATGTGGTGTGTTTGTTCTTGTTTCTTTTAGTTGTTGATCTATAATATGTTGAGCATGCACTCGTGTTTATTTTCAGTATTTACTTTGTAAATAACTTGTTAAAGAAAAATAACAAGTAGGTAGGAATAAATTAGAAAAAGTGCATGAAGGGTTTCGAAACTAAGTAAATTTAGAAACTTCAACATGTTTCAGAGATGTAGCCCAACAATAAGCTCTCGACTTTCCAACTCTACGTGATCGATCTTCCAAATCAATAGATAATAATGTCCAGCTACTCGTTCTACCAATTATTACCCAATCTCCAAATCTATGAGTATACTTGCTTCAACAATCACTGATTAATTGATAGAGAAGGGTTCGTGCCAAAGTGAAGAACATGATCTCTGTTCTGGCATGCCAACAATGTCCAATCTTCTACTATGATTCGGCCTCCAGTAAATTATTTTCCCAGAATATAACATAATTGCACACAAGTGCCAAGGGAGTTTCATCCTACTCAAAATTGATCTGATAATAAATTTCAAATATCACTGAGGATCACACCCAAATCTAAGAAAAACCTCATGTCTGCAAGTGCACACATGAAAAGAAGAAATATACCCAGCCAGGGAATAAATGACCTCACTCCTTTGATTCTCCAAGATCGATGGATCAAAGTGAGATCTTCCTAGACAATAATAGATCTCGTATAACATATCTTGATTCAATCTTGGGACCCTTTACTCCAGCTAAATCACCTCCATGAAATCAAATAAATGGGAAATAATCGAACTAGCTAGGGTGATATCTCGTATCACCAAAGTTGGGTTGCCTACTAGGGTGAAACTGGATCCCACCGAAGCTAGCTTGATGATCTCACTTGAGACCCTCACTTATGGAAAACTCACCTGAGCCTCCAATCCAAATGCTAAGAGAAAATATCAAGATTGAATGCCTTCCCTTCCTCTTGCCTTCTTCTTTTATAGCTTTCCAATGGGCCTTCTCCAAGTTTCTAGAATTTACCATCAAATATCGTTGACCATCATACCATGAATACCATCGGAAAATACCATCAGTAAATACCTATGGCAAATACCACATATTCCCTAATTATTTAAAAAAAAAAACCTTCTTTTGCCCCTTCTTATTATAAATCAAGGGTCCCCTTCTTTCAAAACCCCCCTTGTTGCTAGCCTAAGGGAATAAAGGACCAACAAGGGTGACATCTTCCAACAATTAGTTGGTTGGGGATATTAAAGTCCTCCCCGCCCAAAATCGCTTGCCCTCGAGCAATTTAAGTGTTGGATGCTGCAATATCTTCTCTCTCTCCCAGGTGGCATCCTCTGAAGGCAAATCTTTCCATCGCACCAGATACTCCCTAATGGTCTTGCTTCTTAGCTTCCTTTCTCGTGCCTCCAACACCTCCTCTGGAATGAGCTAAAGGTGACCCTCTTCATCCAATGGAGGCAAATTAGGTGATGTGATAATATGTTGCCCAACAAGCTTCTTCAAGCAAGATACATGAAATACATTATGTATCCTGCTCTGCACTGGCAGCTCTAATTCATATGCCACTTCTCATATTTTTCATATAATTCGATAGGGTCCATAAAATCATGGCTTCAATTTTTCCCCCCTTCTACTTGTGGACTACTGGTAAAACTGTAGAAAAATATGCATTATACCTCTCATTTCGAAACTCCTCTCTGCTCTTTGCTGATATGCATATAATTTTTGCCGGTTTTGGGTTGTTTGCAGGTTATCCTTGAGTTCCCTGAGAATATCCTAGCACTCTTGGATCCAATCCTTAGCTAGTGGAGCCTGATTATCTCCAAATGTTGTATCTGCAAAAGACAATGCCTCATACCTGTACAAGGCTTCGAAGGGTGACATCCCTGTGGACATGTGGTGACTAGTGTTATGGAAATATTCTCCTAGATACAACCACTTCATCCATGCCTTCTACTACCTTGTGACATAGTTCTGCAAGTACCCTTCCAACCATTTATTCATTGCCTCCATCTATCCATCTGTTTGCGGGTGGTAGCTCGTGCTAGGAGTGAGCTTCGTACCCACCAATTTGAATAACTCTTGCAAGAACGCTCCCATGAATCTGCTATCATGGTCACTGATGATGGTCTTAGGCAAACCATGCAGCCAGAATACTCCTTGGAAGAATAATTTTGCTATCTGTGGTGCAGAGCTTTTCGAGGAAATGGCGAAGAAGTGAGCATACTTGGTCAACCAATCTACCACCACAAAGATACAATCCTTACCTTGTGCTGAGGGTAGTCCTGTGATGAAATCCATGGAAACACTCTCTCGTTTCTACTTTGGAATGGGTGTTGGTTGTATCAAACCTGTTGGGTGTGTTTGTTTTTCCTTATTATGCTGGCAGGAACCACACTTTTGAAAATATCTAATTTCCTCCTTGAGGCCCTTCCACGTGAACCTCTCCCTAATAGTCTTATAAGTCTTTAGAAACCTCGGGTGTCTCGCTATGGGAGAATTGTGGGTTGCCTGCATGATTTTCACCTTCCACTGGGACTCAGGTACTAAATGGATTTGGTCTTTATAAGAGATAGTTCCATTGACAACTCGGTATCAAACGTCTTGTGACTTCCCATCAAGGATCTCACAAGCCATCTTGTTCTTCGAGTATTCTACCAAAATATGGTACTTCTAATCTGTTGCAACGTCTATGAGAGAAAAGGTAGTTGGTCTCCTAGATAAGGCATATGCTATTGCGTTGCTCTTGCCTTTGACATCTTCGATCTCAAAGTCATAGGCCTGGATTTTGCTTACCCATTTTTGTTTCCTTTTGTTTAACCCCTTTAATCTAGGAAGTACCTAAGACTGTTATGATCTGATTTGACCTTAAACGTGTTGCCCACCAGATATGGCCAAAACTTGGCCAATACATTCATTATTGCTATCATCTCTTTATCATAGAGAGAATATGTAGGATTGAGCTTCCTACTCTCAAAATCAATCAAATGATGGTTCTGTGTCAAAACAGCCCCGATGCCTTCTCTAGAGGCATCACACTCCACCACAAATGGTTGAGAGAAGTCGGACAAGGCTACAACTGGGCATGAACTCATCACTCTCTTTAGCTACTTGAATGCCTCCTGTCTTGCCTTTGACCATATAAAGGCCCCCTTTTTAGTGAGATTGGTAAGTGGTGCTACCAGCTATGAATACTCTTTGACAAACCTTCTGTAATAATTGTGGATACCCAAGAAGCCTCTCAATTTAGTTACATTCCTAGGAGTGGCCCAATTAAGAATGGTCACAATCTTCTCATGATGTACTTTTAACCCTTGGCCTTCGATCATGTGTCGTAGATACATCTATGTCAGGAAAAACTAAAATTTAGAGCTTTTGGCATAGAATTACTGCTCCTCTAGAATTCTCAACACCTCATCCAAATGTTGTAAATGCTCTTCCCACATTTGATTGTAGATCAAGATATCATCAAAAAACACCAATACAAATTTGTGTAACTGCGTATTGAACATATAATTCATACAAGAATGAAATGTAATGGGTGCATTAGTTAACCCAAAGGACATAACTAGGAATTCATAGTATCTGTAGTGACATTTGAAAGTTGTATTTGGATGTCCTGTTCTCGAAATTTGACATGGTGATATCCTAAGCATAGTATTGAAAACCGGAACCAATGAGTGGACTAGTCCAACTAATAAATCGGGATTGGTTAGATCTGTTGATTTGGGGTAGCATTGGATGTGCTCTAGGCCTCAAATTTTACAGGGAGGCTTGGGCACATGCATTCCAAAGTGTTAGACCAGGCAGTAACTCCTCAACCAAAAATTGCTTCATGGTTATTCCTTCAGGTAGGTCTTCATTAAATACATGAGGGAGAAAATGTTCAGTTCATCTCCCAATGACTGTTCATATTACTTATTTATCTATTTACATTATATTCACCCAATCATGAGGATTAGGTGTCAACATTCCCCCCCTTAATCTGAAGGGTTGTTGGTGAGTCCAAGCATCATTCTGAATCATTCAAGCTTTTCTATTCCAAGTGCTTTGGTGAAGATGTTTGCAATTTGCTCATTTGTGGAACAATGACGGAGATGGATTGTTTTGGCCTTAACATGATGTCGAATTAGATGATATTTAGTATTGATGTGCTTCGTTTGATCATGGAACTTTGGGTTCTTGGCCAAATTTATTGCAGATGTATTGTTAATCATGAGTTGGGTTGATTGTACTTGTTTTACCTGCAAATCTTCAAGAATTTTCCTGAGCCACACAATTTCTTTTGTTGCTTCAGTTTCTGCCACGTATTCTGCTTTTGTTGTGGAATCTGCTGGAACTGATTGTTTGCGTGATCTCCAGGAGACAGCTCCTGATCCAAGACTCATAGCATATCCTGAAGTAGATACCCCAGTTTATTTGTCTCCATCGAAGTCTGAATTAGAGTATCCAATCAAGTTGAAGTCGTCCACCTGTGTATATTTGATTCCAAAGTCTTGAGTTCCCTTCAAGTACCTTAGAACTCTTTTTGCAGCAGACCAATGTCCCTCACAAGGCTTTTGCATAAACCTGGAGAGGATTCCAACAGCAAATGAAATGTCTGGTTTGATAGTAGTTAGGTAGTTGAGACTTCCTACAAGCTGTGTGTACTTTGTTGCATCCTCAAATTCTTTTCCTTCAATAGATGTGACCTTTAAGTTTTGTTCCATTGGAGTAGTAAGAGGATTGCATTCTGTCATGCCAAACCTATTCAACAGATCTCCAATGTATTTCTTTTGAGAAAGAAATATGGACTTCGGATGTTGGGTTACTTCAATGCCAAGATAGTAATGAACATAGCCCAAATCAGTCATTTCAAAACTTTTCCCCAATTCCTTCTTTATGGATGCAATGTAGCTTTCATTGTTCCCTATCATCAAAAGATCATCTATATATACCACAAGATATACAACTGTTTTGCCAACTTTCTTGACAAATAAAGTTGCATTATCAAGATCATAATGTTTGAAATTGAGTTTTAGAAGATGCTCAGTTAGTTTTTCATACCAGGCTCACAGTGCTTGTTTGAGGCCATACAAGGAATTCACAAGTTTGCATACTTTATGCTCATGTCCTTTCACAACAAATCCTTCAGGCTAAGACATAAAAACATTTTCTTTTAGATCTCCATTTAAGTAAGCATTTTTTACATCCATTTGATGGACTTTCCAACCGTTCTAAGCTGCTAGTGCAAAGAGTGTCTGGATGGTAGCCCATTTTGCTATGGGGGCAAAAGTCTCCTCATAATCGACCCCTTCCTTCTGTGCAAAACATTTTTCCACAAGCCTATCTTTGTGCTTGTCAAGTGAGCCATCAGCTTTATACTTGTTCTTGTAGACCCACTTACAGCCAATTGGTTTGGTTCCTAATGGAGGATCAACCAGCTTCCAAGTGTCGTTCTTTATGAGGGCATCATACTCCTTTTGCATCGCTTCTTTCCATTCATCATTAGAAGCAGCTTCTTTGAAGGAAGTTGGTTCAAAATCTGTAGACAAGTTCAATTCACAATCATAAGAAACATCCATATCAACAGGTGAATTAGAGTCATCCACATCACCTCCATTTTGCCGGTTTGAATTTCTAGTTCCTGTCTTTCCAACCTCATTAGGATGAACACTTTCAAGTGTCTTTGTCAGCCACTTTGGGGGACCTTTCTCAGATGGTCCAGGCTGCTCCGTTGATTGAGTTGGGGCTGAATCAAGATTGAGTCTCCCAATTTTATCAATCACATCACTTAAAACATCATCTGTTGTTGGAGTTTCATGCAGGGGAGAGTGTTCTTCAGAAGAAGATTCCACATGTTGATCTAGTATAGGAATCCCCCCTTCAAGATGTGGAATCTGATTATCAAATTCTTGAAATGATTTTGCTTTTGCGAATCTATCTAAACGATCAAGTTGCCGCTCAACAACATTGTTATTTTTTAATGATTCAAGAAAAATTACATCTCTAGATACAAAAAACTTTTTATTTACTTCATCATAGAGACGGTATGCTTTGGAGGTGTTTGAATACCCCAGGAAGATACACTTACGACTTCAAGCACCAAGTTTGTTTCTATGTACCTTTGGTATCAAGGCATAACAAGTGGAACCAAAGACCCTGAGATGCTTTACCGAAGGAACATGTCCATACCACATTTCATAAGGAGTCTTGTTTCTAATAGCATTAGATGGACATCTATTCTTTATATATGCAGCACATAGAACAACATCAGCCCAAAACATTATCTTTACATTTTTGAAGAAGAGCATGGATCGTACCATATTGAAGATTTTCCTATTCATTCTTTCAACTACACCATTTTCTTGGGGATTATAAGGCACAGTTGTTTGATGTTTGATCCCATGTTGGCGAAGATAGTTTTCAAATTCATTTGATGTGTATTCTTTTCCATTATCAGTGTGAATAGACCCAATATGAGATTGTGCATCATTTTCAACTCATTTATGAAAATTCTTGAATGTTTGAAATGCATCAGATTTGTTCTTCAATAAATAAACCCAACACATTCTGGTGTAGTCATCAATAAATGTCATGATATATTTATTTCCATTTGCAGAAGGAACCGGCATTGGACCACATAAATCTGAATGAATGAGTTCAAGTTTTCTATGTGCTCTTGAATGTGAATCATGAAAAGACTGTTTGCTATGCTTTCCTAGAATACAAGCATCACATTGCTTAAATTTCCTAGGAATTGTAGGCAAACCAACAACACCGTCTTTCTTCAACAAGCGGAGGTTGTCATAGTTCAAATGTCCAAATCTAGCATGCCATAATAAACTTGATGGAAGTGTACCTTCTTCATGATGAGAATTGTATGAGAAATATTGTGCACGAGCAAAGATTCCTTGCAGCTTGAGAAGTCTTTCTTCTTCTATTCCCCTCATGACAAGTGAGTGGTCAGATGCTTTTCTTACCTCAAGCTTGCCATCAAAGATATGAATGGAGTGACCTTGCTGGCGGATGTGAACCAAGGACAACAAGTTTCTCTTGAGCTGTGGGAGATATAGAACATGATGCAGAAGAAAGTCTGGAAGACGAGGGAGTTTAAGCCTGATTGTGTCAAGCCCTGATGGCTTGATTTTTGATTGGTCTGCAAAGTATACTGCTCCATCAACATTGTCAGTAATTTCTTCAAAAAAATCTTTTCTATGAGTCATGCGGTAGGTTGCTCCTGAATCAAGCAACCAATCAGTTTTCCAAGAAGCAAGTGAAGCATTAAATAAATCTTCATTTACTCCAATATTACATTGTACCACAACATAGTGAGTGGATTTAGGTGCTTTACCTTTGTTTGTATCATCAGTTTTACCTTTCTGTTGGTTTCTTTTCTGCTCAATTTTGTCCCATGGTAGCTTGCATGTAGAGGCATCATGTGATCCATTTATTTTGCAGTGAATGCAGTGCAAATCTGCCTTTTCTCCTTGAGAATGTCTGCCCCCCCTGCCTCTGAAATATCTTCCTCTTCCTCTTCAACCACCTCTTCCTCTTGAAGAATCTTGAGTAGGATGCTTTTCTTTATGAGCAAGGCACACAACCTCTTCAAAAGATTCAGGGGCTGTCTTCTTTCCAAAAGCTTTCTCTCTTTCAACAAACTTTTTCACAAGAGAGTCAAAGGTGATATCTTTGAGATTTCCATTTGCTTGCAATGACTCAAGATAATTGGAGTAAGTAGGATAAAGTGCCTTGAGAAAAGCGATGAGAGGAATATCCAATTCAACCTTAGTGGATTTGATATCATGCATTATAGACTTTACTTCAGATGCAAGATCAAGAGGATCATTATTTTGCAGTTCAAGAGTGAAGAGTTTAATCATGAGTTGAACAACTTCAAGTGCAAAATGTGAGTCATAGAGTTCTTTCAGCTTTTGTAAGGCTTCAAAGGTAGTTGAATATGATGAAACATGGCGACTCACCTCTCCATTTACAGATGTTGCGATTAATGTTTAAGCTTTGTTGTTCTTGTTTTCCCAAATGACGAACTCTTTGTCTGAGGTAGGTTGTATTGGTTCATTGTCTCCATCTCCGACACACACTCCTTTCCACAACTCATTGAAAATGAGGGTGTGTTTTATCATCCAGGACCATTCATGATAGTTCTCCTTGCCAGTGAGAACTATTCCCACCATGGATATGATTGAATGCATTCTGTAAAAAAAAATACTTCTGCTGATAGAAAAATACCACTGCCAATATACAGTAAAATTGTACTTCTGGTGGTTATTTTTTTTTTTAAATTACATTTCAAAAGGGAATTCTCTCCATATAGGGCTTTGTATTGTCTTTGTCTTTAATGAAAATATAAAACATAGATCAGCTATGTATTCTCAAAAGATTTCAAATCTTTTCCTCATCATTTTTTTTTGCAACATTCCTAAATTGTTTTACATGAAAAGGCAACAAAGCTATCTGAATTTGGTCTTCACCAATCTAATCTCAACGTATATACCATAAAACTTCAATACAATTCCATGTGTTAAACATCGTTAAGAGTACATTCAAAGCATTCAAAGTATATTCAACGCATGGCTATTAACACATTTTACATGCCAAAAAGTCTTCAACGTATATACCAAAAGCTTTCAAAGTATATGCCAACGTTATGTGAAGAAACTTCAACTCGTATGCCAAAAAAACTTCAACATATATACCATCACTCGCGCAGCAGACTCAGGTGCCTTTTCACTCGATCTTGCTTCCAGCCATTTAGCAAATGTAAACAAAAAGACATGGTACCTCCTTCCAAATAATCCCCCAAACCAAGAATGCCTAGAACTGTTCCAAATCAGCGCTAGAACAAGTTCTCTACTTCTCTGTTCTTCCAATCCGCGTGCACAACTAATAATAAGTTGTCATCACTAGGAGAATGCGTTCAAGTGGTCTTCTAACTGATATTGTGAGATAGTCTTTGCATTAATTTGGCACCAAGATTGCTACTGCTTTTGCTACACCCATCCTGAAAGGAATAACAACAGGTAGGGCGGTGAAGAAGGAGTCGCCAAAGGAGAAGCCGATAAGCAAGTTTAAGGATTTGCTGATGCACGGTGTAAAACCCTGGGATTCCGATGCCAAATAATTCTATGGAAGCCTTATAGACGCTCGCAGGTGGGTAGACGCACAACAGGACCAAGATGATTACTATTGACTGGTTAAATTATTGTATATTTTCCTCTGTAAGTAAATGTAACCAAGCAAAAGGAAATAGGATTGGACTGTGTTTACTATTTGCAGGTCAAAGCCGAAGATGAAGGGAATCTCTGAGATTTCCCATGATAGTCGGTGGTATAAACCATGCTAAGGTAAGCAGCATAGCTCAAACGCAACGTGACCTGGACATGGACGCAAGAAGCTATACAAATATCGTCACCGAAAGAGGGTAGAGCGCAGGTCGTGGGTTGAAACTCACAGTGAATACATGTGTATAACACATAGCAAAATGAAACTCATAGTAAATGAAACACACAACGAATCGACTCCTTCAAGAGGTAATGCACTTCAACGAATACATTAAACAATGAATGAGATTTTGCAGGGATATGACAGAGATTTCAGCCTGCAAAACATGGGTAGAATATAAGCAGAATATGCAGGAGGGAGTTACAAAGCAGAGGGAAACTAAAAAATGGTGTTGGATCTGATACCATGTTAGACCAGGTAGTAACTCCTCAACCAAAAATTGATTCGTGTTTATTCCTTTAGGTAGGTAGTCATTAAATGCATGAGGGAGAGACTGTTCAGTTCATCTCCGGATGACTGTTCATATTACTTATTTATCAATTTACATTATATTCACCCAATAATGAGGATTAGGTGTCAACACAAAGAAACCAAAAACCGTTTTGGGAAATTCCACCCAGAGACGATTATGTTAAAATAATTATTATTTTTAATGGGGTTCCTAAGTCTAAACTTAGGAAAATTAAAATATTAATGGGTATTCATCTAATTGTGGGTGAAACTTCTAGAAAAAGATGGAGATCAAGTCAAAACGATCTGAGCCTTTGATTAGGAGTTAATCTAGGCTGTTGGTTGTCCAACAGGAAGATATAAGAAGGGACTTGAGGGTCATTCGAAAAACACACCGAAGGTAGATACTCAGTTAACTGAGTAAGATCAATTTTCTCACTGGTCGAAGTTCAGTAAGAGAAAATCGAATCAGAGGGAGAGTTGCAAGTGACACAGAGAGAGAGGGCATCAACACATTCAGAGAGTGCAAGGTAGCAAGACGCAGAGTAGGAACAGGGTGACGCAGAAAGAGGCAGCGCAGAGGTAGTTTGACGCAGAGCCTGTGTGGGTAGCTTGACGCTGAGCCTGGGAGAGCAGTTTGACGCAGAGAGGATCAGAAGGATTCCAGGGAAGAAGAAGTGCTTCATCTGGGGTAGAACTTGGTCAAGAAGTGTCTATAAAATTTCTCATTCCTATTTTGTTGGCTGTAATCTGTATAAGAGAATTTGCTAAAGAATAATAAAAACCTTCATTTGCTGCACCGGTTTTCCCACATTGGGTTTTTCCGGGGACGATTGTCCAAAAATAACTGTGTCATTGTGGTTGTATTTGTGCCAGTGTATTTCCTTATATTTACTTTCTGCAATGTTTTAAATGTGAAGGATGCAGTAGTATATATTTTGATATTTGTCGTAAGAATACTGTAGATAACTTATTTATGAGGTAATAAGTAGAAGAAATAATATTAATCACTGCAGTAGGATTTATATTTAGAATTTTTCACAAGATCTTGAACCTGTTTTAAAAAAACAAATGAAATATTTATTTTTTAATGAAAAAAAACTATTTTTAAGATTTAAAACCATAATTCCTAACCAATAGAGACAAAATAGTGAAAGTTTGCTCATATATATACCATGTGAAGGTGAATATATCAAAATGACGCCGAGTGAAATACATATCAGCGACAAAATATATAATCAATGAGGCTCTAAAAGGCCTCTAGAGTCCAAAAACAAAGCCTACAAGCTATGGGGCCACTGGCCTACTACAAGTCTACATATATGATATTAGTGGTCAACATTAACACTTGAAACTTGTCATCATGATCAAACTTAGTTGGTTGAGTCTCGACTCTCAAACTATGCAACTTCTTGAGTCACAAAATTCTCTATTGGTCAAGTGACTGAAGTCTCAAACTTTTGAAGGTATTCTACCCTAATATACCTTATTATTTCATTTGGTGCTCTACATGGCTTTACATGGCCTCCTATCCTAGCCATGTAGCTTGAACCTGTTAATACCCCCTCCTTCAATGGATTTTTGGCAATATTTGCAGATCTTTTTGCCATCAATCATATCACAATGAGCCCATGCAGTATCCTCGGCTTTTGGAGGCATGGTGGCTAGTAGCTACTACTTAGCTGAAACTCTTTGTTGTTCCACTACTTTAGCAAAATATCAACACTCTCAAAGCTCATAATGAAGCTCACAAAAACTCCAAATGAGATGTGTGAAGAAAATGAGAGGGGAGGCCTCCTTTTATTGGCTTAGAGGGGTTGTTTTTGGAGGGAAACAACCCTTAGTTTCCCTCAAAACTACCTCAAACGCCAAAAAAACGTGTTCAGTGGGTCTCTGGCTGGCTTGGCAGTGATCCGACCAGTTTATGCCTGATTTGACTAAAAAACTGGTGAGGAGGGCAGTTAGACCTGGTTTTTCTACCGTTCTGGTGGCTTTGGTTAATGAATCGATCAGTTTGACCAGTTTATGGTTCAAATCGACCGATTTTGAATACAATGATCTTGAGCGGAGATCAATCTTCGAGAAGTACTTGGCCCCCTTTAGTTCATCCATCAACTCTTAATCTTGGGGATATGATATCGGTTCTTGATGGTCTTGTTGTTTAGTGCTCGATAGTCTACACACATCCTTAGGGACCCATCCTTCTTTTTGACCAATACTAGAGATGAAGTGAAATGACTTGAGCTAGGCTGAATGTATCCTAATGCCAACAACTCATGGGTAGCCTTCTCTATTTCACTCTATACGCCTTGGGATGTCAATAAGGGTAGTGATGACAACTTGGACCCCTTCCTCTAGTTCAATGATGTGCCGGAATCCCCTATCTGGTGGTCTGCTTAGTAATATATCTCTGAAAACCTTATGGTGCTTCTACAATAACGCCATGATGTCAAGATGGTAATTACTATGATGCTCTATTGGATTCCTCTCCATAACTCAACATTCTATCGCCCACACGATATCCCCATGCTGAAGATCTACCTCCATTCTGTTTGATGTCATAATCTTGGGTGGGTGATCCAGGTGGATATTGGTGGCCACCTGCCAAGTCCACCTGGACCCCCACCATTGTCTTTCTCAGCATTTTCAGTTTCCTTAATTGTAGCACAACTTACTATTTTTAGCAGTTTTTCGGGTCTTGAACTTTCGGAGCCGTTTTGAGGCCCTAAACGACGTTTTTTGGGGAATCCGAGGGCAACACGAGTCCATGGAATGGACGTGTTTCCCGTTCCAACAATGATAGTGCTCGGATAGATCTTTCTAATGAGCTATTGTACGCGTCAAACGGAGATCATATGCCAAAGTTACGACCCCGGGAAGTTGATGTACCAACTTACCCCCAAACGGGGCCCACAGTTTGGCGTTTCATCTCCTATGGTTAGGTTTTGGAATGTTAAGGGTTTTTCCATTGTTTCTCAACAATAAATAGGCCTTCGAGCCTCATTGTAACATAGTTCAGAGGCATGTAGCCATCACATCTCTTCTCAGAGATAAGCTACCATCGCCCTAGCTAGTTTATTTCCATTTCTGTTTGTAAGCATATTTCAGTATTTTCCATTAATGAAATGAAGTATTATTTCCGCTGCATCTTTGTGTATATGGTTATCTCTGTAATTTGTTGCGTTCCTGTTTAAATCCGGATCAGTGGTATCAGAGCGGTCTGCTTTTTCTCTGTTTTTCTTTGCATGTCCCCAACAAGGTCGGGATATAAGGAGTTAGGGCTTGAACTGGTTGAACCTTTGCAAGACCAGCCTCACAAATCCCGACGGCCTCCCATGGCGGACGAGAAGAAAGACGAGGGGGCAGGAGATCCCATCAAAATCTTGCTCGAAGAAGCGCTCGAGCGACAACGGAATGCGATGATGGACAGCTTTACGCAGATCCTTCAGCGGCTACCCAGAAGCGGCGCATCGGCTTCCAGCAGCTCCTCTGGAAATGCCACACCCTTTAAGGTACAAGTTAATTTTGAAATCCCCATATTCGAGGGTCAGATAGACACCGATGCCGTAGATAAATGGTTAAATCTGCTAGAGGGTTATTTTTCTGTTCATGAATTTTCGAGTCGGGAAAAGATTGTTTTTGCTCTTCTCAAAGCAGCCCCCCACGTCAAGGACTGGTGGGAAACCTACTGCGAGCAGAAGGATGAAAGTACTGGCTCACTATTTTCAGCCGCACCCACCTGGGATTCGTTTCGGGATGCCATCAAGGAGCAGTACTACCCTGTCGGAAGCTATGAGGATGAATACATAAAGTGGACCACGCTGCGGCAGGGAAGGGACCAAGACGTGCCGGAGTTCACCAATCTTTTCCATACCCTTCGCACAAAGTTGGGTATCAAGGATTCGGAGCAACATTTGATACTCAAATACCGTGGCTGCCTGCACAAGTACATCCAGGAAGAAATACAGTTCCTAAACATCCCCTCGCTCGGCGCAGCATACCGGTATGCCGTCAAGGTCGAGCAGAAGTTTAAACAAAAGAAGCGAGACTTTGGATCTGCGAATCCAAAGCAGGGGAAAGGTGCCCCTAAACCACAGAACAAAGGACAAAGCCAAGGCGGGACAGCCCAAGACAACCAGCCGAAGCTGCAAGCAAAGAGCAACGCCGCGAAGCCGAGAAAGGACACTGGAAAATGGTGCGAGTTCCATAAGAGCTCCACTCACAACACAAGTGAGTGTCGGGCCAAGCAGTCACTGGTGGCTGAGCTAAAGGTTTCAGAATCAGATGCATGTTCCGACTCTGAGTCAGAACCCGATAAGGGGTATGAAAAAGGGAAGCAGATCATTGATGCGGATCCCAGCGCCACTGTTGCTACCGCAAAGATCCAGAAAAATGAACCCGAAGATCCAGAGGAGGAGGAGCGTCTCTTCCACTCCCAGATGTGGGTAAAGGGCTCCCCGATACAGTTCATTGTTGATAGCGGGAGTCAAAAGAACCTCATTTCGGCAGAGGTCGTGAAGCGGTTGGGCTTACCGACCACAGCACATCCACAACCATACACCATTGGGTGGCTTCACCAAGGGCGAGATCTTCGCGTGAGCCAGCAGTGTCGCCTTCCATACAACATCAAGCCCTTCACGGATGAGGTATTGTGTGACATTGCTCCCCTTGAAGTTTGTGATGTATTACTAGGACAACCATACTTGTGGAAGCGACATGCTGTGTATGAATCAAGGCCCCGTGCTGTTATTATTACATTGGGAAATAAGTTGTTCAGGATACCAGAGGTAGCACCACCTTCCGCCATCTCTTTGATTACTGCAAAACAATGCAGTAAGATCATTTCCAAAACCAGGAAATTTGTTTTCTTGATGATACGCCCTCAAGGGAAGAAGAAGACAGTGGCCGCGGCCTCCAAACGAGGTCCCTCTGCACGGCAGCTACAGATGGACAAGATTGTGGAGGAGTACGAAGACATCTTCACCTCCCCGGCAGGGGTTCCTCTGCACTGTCAAGTCAAGCACTCCATCGATCTGACCCCAGGTGCGCCGCTACCCAATGGACCAATTTATCGGCGCTCCGTTCTGGAGAACAATGAAATCAAGAGGCAGATTCAGGAGCTCCTGCAGAAAGGTCACATCCGTCCGAGTTCTTCGCCTTGTGGGAGCCCGATAGTGTTGGTACAGAAGAAGGATGGGACGTGGAGACTCTGTATTGACTATCGGGCGCTGAACAAGATCACTGTCCGTAATAGGTACCCGATCCCGCGGATTGATGACCTCCTAGACCAACTAAAGGGGGCGAAATATTTCAGCAAGATCGATCTGAAGTCAGGATATCACCAGGTACCAATTGAACCCTCAGATGTGTGGAAGACTGCCTTCAAATCCAAGGAGGGCCTCTTCGAATGGTTGGTCATGCCTTTCGGATTGACGAATGCTCCTGCAACCTTTATGAGGCTAATGGATGACATCTTGCGGCCATTCACCAACTCCTTTGTAGTAGTATACTTGGATGACATTCTGATCTTCAGCCAGAGTTGGGAAGAGCACCTCCAACACATCCGACAGGTTCTCCAAACACTGCGGCAACACAAGCTATGTGCCAATTTGGAGAAATGCACTTTTGGCATGACCGAGGTTCAGTATCTGGGATACATCATTGATGAACAGGGGGTGCATGTCGATCCAGCCAAGGTCCAAGTCATTCGGGATTGGCCCTCTCCAACCACTCTAACAGAGCTCCGCAGCTTTCTAGGTCTTGCCAACTTCTACCGCAGGTTTGTGTTGGGATTTTCTCATATTTCTTGGCCCTTGAGTCAAGTCACCAAGGGCGGGGCGAAAGAAAAATTCTTTTGGTCTGAATCTCAACAGAAGGCATTCAGGGAGTTGAAGGATCGCCTCTGCACGGCACCAGTGCTCGCGTTACCAGATTTACAACAACCATTTGAGGTCGAGACAGATGCCTCTGACTATGCTATTGGGGCAGTCCTTACTCAACATGGACATCCAGTGGCATATCACAGTGAAAAACTTTCAGACACAGTCCGGAAGTACCCCACTTATGATAAAGAGATGTATTCCATTGTACAGGCCTGCCGACAATGGAAGCATTACATTTTGGGGAAGGAAACGGTCATCCACACAGACCACCGACCTCTGCAGTTCATACAGACCCAAGGGAAATTGCAGAATGATCGCCATCAGAAGTGGTCTACATACCTGCAACAGTTTCACTTGAATATCAAGTATAAAAAGGGCAGCACCAATAATGTTGCAGATTGCCTCAGTCGACCACCGATCATGGCGCTAACCACCGTGCTCAACTCTTGTGGGCACGAGACTTCTGATTGGCCACTTCTCTACAAAAGCGACCCAGAATTCGGCCACACATACCAGACACTCTTGGAGGGTCGGCAGGTTGCAGATTTTCACCTCCAAGATGCCCTATTATGCCACCTCGGTCACCTTTGTGTTCCTTCAAGCGAGCGTGCCAAGATGATTTGGGAAGCACACTACAGTCGGGCTGCTGGGCATTTCGGGGTCGAGAAAACAGTGGCAGTACTGCAAAACTATTTCTATTGGCCGAATCTTCGACAGGATGTTGGGAAGTACATCCGATCATGTACTGCCTGTGCCATTGCCAAACCGACCATTAAGAAGCAAGGCCTCTATACCCCATTGCCTACCCCTAGTCGACCTTGGGAATCCATCTCCATGGATTACATGTCAGGCCTTCCTTCCACTAAGCATGGAAATGACTGTGTTTTTGTGGTCGTCGACAGGTTCTCAAAGATGGCCATTATGATGGCCTGCAAGAAGAATATCACAGCAGAAGCCACTGCTAAACTCTTCTTTGAACGAGTGTGGGTGCACTTTGGGATCCCACAGTCTATCATCTCAGATCGGGACAGTCGGTTTCTCAGCACCTTTTGGTCCAGTCTCTGGTCAATGCTGGACACCAAACTCACGAAGTCCACAGCCTTCCATCCTCAAACTGATGGCCAGACAGAGGTTGTCAATAGGATGATTGTGCACATTCTGCGCATGTATAACTCAAAGCATCCACGCACATGGGACGAGAGCCTCCCCTACGTTCAGCACAGCTACAACCGAGCTCTTCACAGCTCCACTGGCCATAGCCCTTTTCAGGTGGGTTTGGGATTCCAGCCACTATGCCCCATTGATGTGGCCATGCCACTTGCAGCTACTCACATGAATTCAGCTCATGTCCAGTCCGAAACAGATAAGGCCACCAGCTTCATTGAGCGCATCCAACATATTCGCCAGCAGGTCCATGACATTCTTGAGAAATCAAATGCCAAGTACAAGCAGCGACATGATCAACATCGGGTGCCACACAAGTTTCAGGTGGGCGACAAAGTCTGGTTGCATTTGCAAAAGGAACGCCTTACTGGAGCCTATCGGAAATTGAGACCACTCCGATATGGTCCTTACACCATTACTAAGGCTATGGGAGACAATGCATTTGAGCTCAGCATTCCCCCATTCCTTGGCCTGCACCCAGTATTCAATGTGGACCGCCTTCGTCCATACTTTCCACCATTGCTAGACACATCCGACATTGCAGAACAGCTCAAACCCACAGAATTAAATCCAGATTGCATGGAACAAGCTGCAACTGATCGGATCATGGACACACAGATCAAGAACACTCGCCAACAGAATATCCAACTGTATCGAGTTGTCAAAGCGGGCCAACTCCTTCAGCAGGGCAAGTGGCTCACCAGGGAACAAGTTCAGCAGAAGTTTCCTCATCTCATGGAGGAGCTCAACGCAATGGGGACCATTGCTTCCTAAGGGGGGAGGAATGATCCAGGTGGATATTGGTGGCCACCTGCCAAGTCCACCTGGACCCCCACCATTGTCTTTCTCAGCATTTTCAGTTTCCTTAATTGTAGCACAACTTACTATTTTTAGCAGTTTTTCGGGTCTTAAACTTCCGGAGCCGTTTTGAGGCCCTAAACGACGTTTCTTGGGGAATCCGGGGGCAACACGAGTTCATGGAATGGACTAGTGTTGCCCATTCCAACAATGATAGTGCTCGGATAGATCTTTCTAATGAGCTATTGTACGCGTCAAACGGAGATCATATGCCAAAGTTACGACCCCGGGAAGTTGATGTACCAACTTACCCCCAAACGGGGCCCACAGTTTGGCGTTTCATCTCCTATGGTTAGGTTTTGGAATGTTAAGGGTTTTTCCATTGTTTCTCAACAATAAATAGGCCTTCGAGCCTCATTCTAACACAGTTCAGAGGCATGTAGCCATCACATCTCTTCTCAGAGATAAGCTACCATCACCCTAGCTAGTTTATTTCCATTTCTGTTTGTAAGCATATTTCAATATTTTCCATTAATGAAATGAAGTATTATTTCCGCTGCATCTTTGTGTATATGGTTATCTCTGTAATTTGTTGCGTTCCTGTTTAAATCCGGATTAGTGGGTACAAATTTATCCCTCTGAGCATCACCTTCTTACCATCTGGCCCTGTAAATGCAAATTTCCAACTCCTGATAGTTCATTGTATGTGTCCCAATCGAATATAGTCGTTGGACCCCTAATACCACATGGGAGTCTGGACAATACAATATAAAGAAGTCATTAGTAACTCTGTAGTTTCCCATAGTTAGACTCATGTTGGGAACTATTCTAGTGTATGACATGTAGTTGTGCTTCTTCTTTCTAGGAGTTAAGATTGAAAATCCTCCAAATTATTCAGTTGTCAATCGCTTTCTTGTTACAAACTCTGCATTGATGAGATTGTGGGAGGCCCCTCCATCAATCAACATGGTCACCTTTTTCCCCTGTATGGTACCCTTGATCTGGAGAGTGTGATACCTCGAAACTCCTGTAAGTGAGGCAATGACTCCTTCATGAGTCACCTCCTGTAGCTGCTCTACCTCTGTTCCATGTGATTTTCCTTGATCTTGCTTTAGTTCTTCTCCCTAATCCTCGCTATCAGAAAATACTTCAATATATTGGGCCTTTCCTTTGTACACCAATGCCCTGGCACCCAAGGCTCCTGACAGGAGAGGCACAATCTCTTCCTTCTGAGGTCCTTTCTAGTCTCATCATCCATCTAGTTCTTCCCTGACCATTCGTTCTACGACTACCTGATCTCTTTTCCCTTTTGAGGAAAGGTTGGTTTGGAAGGGAACCTGGTCTTTGGTACTGAGTCTTGCATATCCCTCCTCCTACTAATTGCATCTAGCAAGGTTGCCGGTTTGTAGGCTTTTACCCACCCATGCAAGGGTTCTAACAAACCTTCTATGAACAACATAATTGTTCGGGCCGTTGAAACGTCAGTGACCATTACAACCAATCTCTCAGCAATATAGGCTTCGGTACTTCCCATTTGCTGATGCTGGGCTAACTCCCTGAAGTGCAATTCAAGGTCTGATCCAGGTGGATATTGGTGGCCACCCACTAATTCCACTTGGACCCCCACCATTGCTTCTTTTAGTTTTTCAGTTTCCTTAATTATGGCACAGTTTACTATTTTTAGCAGTTTTTCGGGTCCTAAACTTTCGGAGCTGTTTTGAGGTCCTGAACGACGTTTTTTGGGAAAACTACCGCTAGCGATTTTTTATCTAAGATTTTCTTTTTTCATCATAGTCCTTGGAGAGATCTTTCCAACGGGCTATCATGCACGTCAAACGGAGATAATATGACCAATTCCCGACCCCAGGAAGTTGGCTGTCCAACTCACCCCAATGGGGCCCATAAACTCTTAGTGTTACAACTCCTTGGGTTAGGGTTTTGGTTGTTTAGGGTTTTCTCTTATTGTTCAATAATAAAAAGGCCCTTGAGCCTCATTGTAACACAGTTCAAAGGCATGTAGCCACCACATCTCTTCTCAGAGATAAGATACCATCGCCCTAGCTGGTTTATTTCCATTCCTGTTTTTAAGCATATTTCAGTGTTCTACATTAATGAAATGAAGTATTATTCCTGTTGCATCTCTGTGTTTACGGTTATCTCTATAATTTGTTGCGTCCCTGTTTAAATCTGGACTAGTGGTACCAGATTGGTCTACTTTTCTTCTCTGTTTTTCTTTGCATGTCCCCAACGCGGTCGGGATATAAGGAGTTAGGGCTTGAACTGGTCAAACCTTTGCAAGACCAGCCTCGCAAATCCCGACGACCTCCCATGGCGGATGAAAAGAAAGACGAGGGGGCAAGAGATCCTATCAAAATCTTGCTCGAAGAAGCCCTCGAGCGACAAAGGAACGCAATGATGGACAACTTTGCCCAGATCCTTCAGTGGCTACCCAGGGGTGACGCATCGGCTTCTGTAATATTCCTAACCCAGAATATTCCTCAAACCCCAACAAAAACTCCAACCAAATATGTGCAAATGATATAATAACCCAGAAGTGATAAAATAATAGTGGAACAGCATATAATAATGTAAACTGGAAATATAAGCAGATACACAAGAAATGCAGCGAGAAATGCTAAGCCATTTTATTATACTGAGCAATAAATGAGTACAAGAGGTGATTAGACAGATGGCACCTCGACTTGCACAAGGCAAGTGAAGAAATACTCTCAGAATGACAAGAATGGCCTCTTAGCGTGGATGTTGCTGCTGCTAGGAAACAAATGATGATTTGGGGCTACTCTCCTCCTTGGAAAAAGATGAATCTTTGGATTCGGGCTCTACTCAAGAAACCCAGAAAAACCCAGAATGCTTTCTTGAAATGGCCTGACACTGTTCTGTGTCCCAGCTACTGGGAAACTATCGTGCTATTACTGCTGCTGGAAATCTAATGAGGATTTGGGGTTGCTACCCTCCTCAGAAAACGCTGAAACTCTAGAATCAGGCTCTACTAAAAAAACCCAGAAAAACCCAGAAAGATTCTGAAATTGCCAACCCCCGAAAATCACCCCCTTGGGGTTCTGCGCAATTCCTTAAAGACGCTGATGAAACTGCTGCCGAAATGCTGATGGAACTGTTGCTGAAATGCTGATGAATCTACTGCTGGAATTCCAATGGAAATGCCTTGCCCGAGCAGGCACTCAAAGTCCCTTGGGGCTAAGGGTGAGATCTCCGAACGGAGACACTCAATGCACTAAACAGCGCTGCAGACTAGCTAAACAGCCAGCGTGCTCTAAGTCGAAATGACTATCACAAATGCTCATAACCAGAATGATCCCAAATGAGGGGGTTCCTCTCTATTTTATAGCCTCTGCCTCTCACAATCCCTAGGCTCACTTTCTCCTGCGTGATCCCCTTCTTGCCATGTGTTCCTTCCCTCTTGCGTAGTCCCTCCATGTGTCTGCGCGGGCCCCATTTCTGTGTCTCCATTTGGCCCCCTTGGTTCCCCCTTAAGTCACAACGTTGTGCTACCTAGGAAGTGACTTTTTATTCTAAAGTGAGTTATGTTCCCCCTTCCTCACTTTTTATTTACAAATAACTATAGGTGACAAAAATCGAACAAAATAGAATATTCCAATTAGCCATAGCTAATTAGGAATATTACAGCTTCCAACAACAACTCTCGAAACGCCACACCGTTTAAGGTACAAGTTAATTTTGAAATCCCCATATTCGAGGGTCAGATAGATGCAGATGCTGTCGATAAATGGTTAAATGTGCTAGAGGGTTATTTTTCTGTTCATGATTTTTTCAGTTGGAAAAAGATTATTTTCACTCTTCTCAAAGCAGCCCCCCATGTCAAGGATTGGTGGGAAACCTAGTGTGAGCAGAAGGATGAAAGTACAAGCTCACTATTTTCAGTTGCACCCACTTGGAATTCATTCCAGGATGCCATCAAGGAGCAGTACTACCCTGTAGAAAGTTATGAAGATCACTACATAAAGTCGACCACGCTGCGGCAGGGAAGGGACCAAGACGTGCCAGAGTTTACCAATATTTTCCATACCCTTCGCACAAAGTTGGGTATCAAGGATACAGAGCAGCATTTGGTACTCAAATATCGTGGCTACCTGCACAAGTACATCCAGGAAGAAATAGAATTCCTAAACATTTCCTTGCTCGGCACGGCATACTGATATGCCGTCAAGGTCGAGCAAAAGTGAGACTTTGGATCTGCGAATCGGAAACAAGGGAAAGGTGCCCCTAAATCGCAGAAAAAAGGACAAAGCCAAGGCGGGGCGGCCCAAGACAACCCGCCAAAGCTGCAAGCAAAGAACAGCGTCGTGAAGCCAAAAAAGGACACGGGAAAGTGGTGTGAGTTTCATAAGAGCTCCACTCACAACACAAGTGAGTGTCGGGCCAAGCAGTCACTGGTGGCCGAGCTAAAGGTTTCAGAATCAGATGCATGTTCCAAATTTAAGTCAGAACCCGATAAGGGGAATGAAAAAGGGAAGAAAATTATCGATGCAGAGCCCAACGCCACCATTGCCACCACGAAGATCCAGAGGGAGGAACCCGAAGATCCAAAGGAGGAGGAGCATCTCTTCCACTCCCAGATGTGGGTAAAGGGCTCCCCGCTACAGTTCATTATCAACAACGGGAGCCAAAAGAACCTCAATTCGGCAGAGGTCATGAAGCGGTTGGGCTTACCGACCACAACACATCCACAACCGTACACCATCGGGTGGCTTCACCAAGGACAGGATCTTCGCATGAGCCAACAGTGTCGCCTTCCATACAACATCAAGCCCTTCACGGATGAGGTATTATGTGACATTTCTCACCTTGAATTTTGTGATGTATTATTAGGATAACCATACTTGTGGAAGCGACATGTTGTGTATGAATCAAGGCCTCGTGCTATTATTGTTACTTTGGGAAATAAGTTGTACATGATACCAAAGGTAGCACTGCCTACCACCATCTCTTTGGTTACTGCAAAACAATGCAGTAAGCTCATTTCCAAAACTGGGAAACTTGTTTTCCTGATGATATGTCCTCAAGGAAAGAACAAGACGGTGGCCACGACCTCCAGACAGGGCCCCTCCGCACAACAACTACAGATGGACAAGGTCGTGGACAAGTACGAGGACATCTTCACCTCCCCTGCAGGGGTTCCTTTGCACTGTCAGGTCAAGCACTCCATTGATCTGACCCCAGGTGTGCAGCTGCCCAATGGACCAATCTATCGGCGCTCCGTTCTGGAGAACGATGAAATCAAGAGGCAGATTCTGGAGCTGTTGCAAAAAGGTCACATCCGTCCAAGTTCATCGCCTTGTGGAAGCCCAATCGTGTTGGTATAGAAGAAGGATGGGACTTGGAGACTCTGTATTGACTATCGGGTGCTGAACAAGATCACTGTCCATAACAGGTACCCAATCCTATGGATTGATGACCTCATGGACCAACTGAAGGGGGGAAAATATTTCAGCAAGATCGATTTGAAGTCAGGATATCACCAGGTACCAATCGGACCCTCCGATGTGTGGAAGATTGCCTTCAAAGCCAAGGAGGGCCTTTTCAAATGGTTGGTTATGCCTTTCGGATTGACGAATGCTTCTGCAACCTTCATGAGGCTAATGGATGACATCGTGCGGCCATTCACCAACTCATTTGTAGTGGTATACTTGGATGACATCCTGATCTTCAACCAGAGTTGGGAAGAGCACCTCCACCACATCCGACAGGTTCTCCAAACACTGCGGAAACAAAAGTTATGTGCCAATTTGGAGAAATGCACTTTTGGCATGACCCACGTTCAGTATCTAGGATACATTATTGATGAATAGGGTGTGCATGTGGATCCAGCCAAGATCCAAGTCATTCGGGATTAGCCATCTCTAACCACTCTGATAGAGCTTCGCAACTTTCTAGGCCTTGCCAACTTCTATCGCAGGTTCATGTTGGGATTTTCTCATATCACTTGGCCCTTGAGTCAAGTCACCAAGGGAGGAGCGAAAGAAAAATTCTTTTGGTCTGAATCTCAACAGAAGGCATTCACCGAGTTGAAAGATCGCCTCTGCTCGGCAACAGTTCTTGCATTACCAGACTTGCAAAAACCATTTGAGGTCGACACAGATGCCTCTGACTATGCTATTGGGGCAGTCCTTACTCAACATGGGCATCCAGTGGCATATAACAGTGAGACACTTTTAGCCACAGTCCAGAAGTATCCCACTTATGACAAAGAGATGTATTCCATTGTGCAGGCCTGCCGACAATGGAAGCATTACATTTTGGGGAAGGAAACGGTCATCCACACAGACCGCCGACCCCTGCAGTTCATACAGACCCAAGGGAAGTTGCAGAATGATCGTCATTAGAAGTGGTCCACATACCTGCAACAGTTCCATTTGAATATCAAGTATAAAAAGAGTAGCACCAATAATGTTGCAGATTGCCTTAGTCGACCACCGATCATGGCGTTAACCACCGTGCTCAACTCTTGTGGGCATGAGACTTCTGATTGACCACTGCTCTACAAAAGCGACCCGGAATTCGGCCACACATACCAAACACTCTTGGAGGGTCAACATGTTCCAGATTTTCACCTCCAGGATGCCCTGTTATGCCACCTGGGTCACCTTTGTGTTCCTTCAAGTAAGCGTGCCAAGATGATTTGGGAAGCACACTACAGTCGGGATGTTGGGCATTTCGGGGTCGAAAGAACGGTGGCAATACTGCAGAAGTATTTCTATTGGCCGAATCTTCGACGGGATGTCGGGACGTACATCAGATCATGCATTGCCTGTGGCATTTCCAAACTGACCATCAAGAAGCAAGGCTTCTATACCCCGTTGCCTACCCCTAGTAGACCTTGGGAATCCATCTCCATGGATTACATGTCAGGCCTTCCTTCCACTAAACATGTAAATGATTGTGTTTTTGTGGTCGTCGACAGGTTCTCGAAGATGGTCATTATGGCTTCTTGCAAGAAGAATATCACAGCAGAAGCCACTGCTAAACTCTTCTTTGAACGAGTGTGGGTACACTTTGGGATCCCACAGTCTATCATCTTAGATCAGGATAGCAGGTTCCTTAGTACATTTTGGTCCAGTCTCTGGTCGATGTTGGACACCAAACTCACTAAGTCCACAACCTTCCATCCTCAAACTGATGGCCAGACAGAGGTTGTCAACAGGATGATCGTACACATTTTGCGCATGTACAACTCAAAGCATCCACGCACATGGGACGAGAGCCTCCCCTATGTTCAGCACAGCTACAACCGGGCTCTCCACAGATCGACTAGCCACAACCCTTTTCAGGTGGGCTTGGGATTCCAACAACTATGTCCCATTGATGTGGCCATGCCATTTGCAGCTACTCACATAGATTTAGCTCATGTCCAGTCCGAAACAGATAAGGCAAATAGATTCATGAAGCACATCCAACATATTCGCCAGCAGGTCCATGAAATTATGGAGAAATCAAATGCCAAGTACAAGCAACGACATGATCAACATCGGGTGCCACACAAGTTTCAGGTGGGCGACAAAGTCTGGTTGCATTTGCAAAAGGAATTCCTTACTTGAGCCTATCGGAAACTCAGAGCACTCTGATATGGTCCTTACACCATTACCAAGGCTGTGGGGGACAATGCATTTGAGCTCAGCATTCCCCCATTCCTTGGCTTGCACCCAGTATTCAATGTGGACCGCCTTCGACCATACTTTCCACCATTACTAGACACATCCAACATTGCAGAACAACTCACACCCACAGAGTTAAATCCAGTTTGCATGGAACAAGCTGCAACTGATCGGATCATGGACACATAGATCAATCACATTCGCCAGCAAAATATCCAATTGTATCGAGTTGTCAAAGCAGGCCAACTCCTTCACGAGGGCAAGTGGCTCATGAGGGACCAAGTTCAGCAGAATTTCCCTCATCTCATGGAGGAACTCAATGCAATGGGGACCATTGCTTCCTAAGGGGGGAGGAATTATCCAGGTGGATATTGGTGGCCACCCGCTAATTCCACTTGGACCTCCACCATTGCTTCTTTCAGTTTTTCAGTTTTCTTAATTATAGCACAGTTTACTATTTTTAACAGTTTTCCGGGTCCTAAACTTCTGGAGCTGTTTTGAGGCCATAAACGACATTTTTTGGGTAGTTGTTTTGATGCCCTAAACTAAACGACGTTTTTTGGGAAAACTACCACCAATGATTTTCTGTCTAAAATCCTCTTTTCCGTCGTAGTCCTCAGAGAGATCTTTCCAACGGGCTATCATGCGCATCAAACGGAGATAATATGACCAAATCACAATCCCGAGAAGTTGGATGTCCAACTCACCCCAACGGGGCCCATAAACTCTTGGTGTTACATCTCCTCGGGTTAGGGTTTTGGTTGTTTAGGGTTTTCTCTTATTTTTCAGTAATAAAAAGGCCCTTGAGCCTCATTGTAAGATAGTTTAGAGGCATGTAGCCACCACATCTCTTCTCAAAGATAAGCTACCATCGCCCTAGCTAGGTTATTTCCATTCCTGTTTGTAAGCATATTTCAGTATTCTACATTAATGAAATGAAGTATTATTTCCGCTGTATCTCTGTGTTTATGGTTATCTCTATAATTTGTTGCATTCCTATTTAAATCTGGATCAGGGTCCTTCCTATTGAATCTCTCTATCAGCTTCCGTGTGAACTCTATATAGGAAGTGATGCTAGTATGCCCTAGTGTGATGCTTTTGTGTTGCTACTATTTGTGTGCTTCTCCATCAAGATGTAGAGTGGCGTATTTAATAACATCCATCTCACACATGGGGTTAAGTTGGAAATATGTTTCCAATTTCTGCACCCATGACAGAGATGAACATTTTTTCACCCATCAAAATAAAGAAGAGTTACTTTCCCCACTGCCTATCTTAGTTTGGTTGAGAACCCCCATATGTTGCTGCCTTTCTTTGTTGTTTTCTTCTCATGAATTAATAATCATTTATGGTCAAGGTTGTTGTTACTTCCAAAGGTAATGTTTTGGTACTCCTTCATCCAGGTTGTGACTGTTCTTGCTATGGGTGAGAGGGATTCCCGCTCCTTGGAAGAATCATCTAAAAATGGTGGCATAGTTGGCCTCCTTCCATAAATGTGTGGGCTATTATGGTGGTTGGTTTGCGCATGTATATGGCTGCCCCCATTGTAATGTGAACCACCTTCTCCATTATTGCTCTGTTGGTTAGAATTTCCAAGTTGAGTATGGGACATTTTTATGAGACACTGCATGCTTTCTTCTTGGGTTGAGGTAATCTTATCAAGAGCATCCCCAAATCTTGATCTCCCATTAGTTCTTCTTTCTCTTCGTGCCCTTATTATGCTTCAGGAATGACCTCCAAATCTTTTTTAGTCTTGCGTCTTGTTCTTTGGCATCTGTCTCTCTGCCCCTTCCAACCAATGGAAATACCTCTTGGTATCCATTGTTGGACATTGGATAAACCAACGCTCCATGTGTGTTTCATGACATGGACTAACCACCTCTCGTGGATCCTTATCTCTAGCGATGCGATCATTGACTAACTGTTAAATTATGGTATGTTCTATGCTTAGAGCAATTTACTTATTTTTCTTCTTATTATCCACAGATTGGCAATCACATATACATTAAGTAAAGTGCAAATAGAACATTAAATGATCAACAGAAAAAAGCCAAGACAAGAGACATAAGATGTGGTAGCTAGCCAGGGACAAACCCCAATGCGGGGAAACCCTTTGATCAAATCTTCTTTTATCTTCAACAGTTCAACAGAGAGAAATAGTACAAAATCTGAATTCTGTAATTCTATATCAGCAGCAACAAACCCTAGATCAACAAAGTCAAACTTGGTCAAATTATTTGAAATTGACCTCTAAAATACTTGATCAATTTCTGGTCAATTTGTCCTCGAACAACCTGAAGAAACAACCCCAAAAGTACAATCAATTTGCATATTTCTAAAGTCAACTGCAACACTAAACTAGGGCAGTCAACATCGGTCAAACTAGAGGTCAAATCACCTTAATTTTCGTGCCAAAAATTGCGGCCTGCCTAGAAGAGGCAACCACACCCAATCTACACTTCTAGATGGTCAACGTTGGTCAAAGAGATGACCTGTTGTCCTAGCGTCCTTCTTTCTGCGTCTTCCTTGCCCTGAGACATCTTCCTTTTAGCCACATGTGTGAGAGAGAGAGGCTCCTTTTATGTGTAGGAGAGAGAGAGAGAGAAGATGAGTGAATGAATTGTCCAAATGAGGAGGAGTCTCCTTGTATTTATATGCAAATGTTGAGTGTGAATAGATGTGACTGTTGGGCTTCTGAGCCTACATAATTTTGCTGGCCGACCTTGACAATTTGTCCATAATCAAAATAAATTCATATTTCCATAAATATATATCGGAATCGGATGATCATTAGATCAATCCTACACTTCTCGATGAGATGAGTCTAGGAAAAATATCAGAAGCCATAAATAAGGTGATCCACATGGAGTTTGGCCCTAGTTGCCAATTTTAACACTCCCTCTCAACTAGGGAGAACTTCATTTGCAATTCGTCAGACCGTCGCTACTATCCATCCATCAAATGCATTGTCCTGTACAACTTGACCCCACTCTGCTCTGCTTTGTTCTACTCTGTTATGCTCTAACTATGAAGAAGAAGAAATGATCGAGGATGTATCATACCATCCTCCACTGACCCGAAGTCAATCTCAGTGTGAAACATTCTCACTAATCCCAGATCAATGGAGGTCATCCTAGCATAGGGAGTATGGTAGATACAATGATGTGTCCATTGATAGTACTACTATGGTCCCTATCCTCATTTCCATGCTCATTGATCAGATGAGAGGTACTTCCCATGAGGCTCAGACTGCATGGGTAGGATGCCTCGACAGGAGAACTAATCATCCTGTCCACAGGAGAACGAATCATCCTATCCAGTGGATGCCACGGAGAACTAATCATCCTGTTCCACAGTCGCCACGAAGAACGAATCATCCTGGCCCATAGGAGAACTAATCATTTTGTTCCACAGTGGCCATGGGGTGTCACAGGGGAAGGTTGAACCTTTACCCTGTACATAGTGCACCACCAGGGGATGGTGAGTCGCCCTATTATCACATGTCGCTCCAAGAAGTACCCCGCACCCCCTTGGAGCTCCCAGAGCTCAAAACATCATACTCGACCCTCATAAGAGGGTCTCTGAACGACACCAAGTCATTCTCAGAAAGTCAGGAATTCGACCTTTCCTAGGGGCTTTGTCAAAATGTTGGTGACCTGTTCATTTGTATCGATATGTTGGAGCCTTATTGCTCCTCGCTGCCCAATATCTCGAATATAGTGGTACCTGATATCGATATGCTTGGAGCGATCATGAAATACGAGAATCTTTGATAAACGGATCTCGCTCTGGTTGTCACACAGAATCACAATGGTATCCAATGTAAATCCAAACAGCGCATTGAAGACCTTTTGCAACTAAACTGCCTCATACGAGGCCATGCTAGCAGCAATGTACTCTGCCTTAGTGGTGCTCAAAGCCACCAACTTCTGCTTCCTGCTCATCCAGGATATCGAGGCATATTCAAAGAGAAACAACACCCAAAAGTGTTTTTTCGGTCCACCACACTGCCTGCCCAATCAACATCAGTATACCCAAGTAGTCTCACATCTCCGACAGTGTATCTCAACCCATGAGTGATTGTGCCACGAAGATATCTCAACAGATTCTTGGCACCAATCCAATGTGAGTGGTGAGACTCAACCATATGTTGATTCAATGTGTTGACTGCAAAGCATATATCTGGACGGGAGTTCACCAAAAACATTAATGCTCCGACGAGTTGACGATACTCAGTAGCATTTTGTAAAACAGGTTCGGTAACACTATCGCTTAACTTCTTGAAGTCAAGCTCCATCGGGGTAATTACAGGCTTGCAGTCCACTATGTTGAATCTCTCCAATATCTTCACCACATATTTTCCTTGAGATAGGAAAATCTCCCCTGGTTTCTGCCAGAATTCCAGTCCTAGAAAATAGTGCATAAGTCCTAGGTCTTTCATCTCGAACTCAGAAGCCAGCTCCCTCTTACATTCGTGAATGAGAGGGTCTGCACCTGTTAGAAAGAGGTCGTCAACATATTGCACCAGTATGAGAGGCTTGTCATCTATAACCTTAAAATAAAGGTTAGGGTCGGCTTCACTCCTCGTGTATCCCAGCTTCATCAAGTAGCTATCGATTCTCTCATACCATGCTCGGGGTGCTTGCATTAGTCCATAGAGGGTCTTCTTCAACCTGCACACATGCGATTCTCAATCATAAATCTCAAATCCTTCGGGTTGCTCCACATAGACCTCCTCTTTGATTGAACCATGTGAGAACGCAGTCTTGACATCCATCTGATGTAGGGTCCATCCTTGCAAAGCAGCAAGGGCTATGATCGAGTGGATGGTGGTATATCGGGCAACAGGTGCAAATATCTCGTCATAGTCTATACCTTCCTTCTAGGAGAAGCCACGAGTGACAAAACGAGCCTTATACTTTTCCGCACTTCCATCAACTGCATGCTTTATCTTGTGAATCCATTTTGAAGTGACAACTGCTTTGTCTTGGGGTCTGGGGACCACATTCCAAACATCGTTTTTCATAATGGACTCATATTCCTCAGTCATAGCATCCTTCCATACTTGATGCTTGACAACATCTGTGAGTGACGAAGGCTCATTTTGGATGATCGTGCTCGTGATGGTTAGGTATCCCTGATATCTATTCTGCTTCTTACTTTCAGGGAAGGTTCCTCTGGGTACAATGTGTCCTTCAGCATCATCAAGTGTTCCCCTAAGCCATGAAGGCCTCTTCCTAGAAGAGGAAGGCTCTTGAGGAGGAGGATCAATAAGATACAGTACTAAGAATATGTGGTTCAGTTAGGCCACTTTTAGATCTAGAGAATAAGTGTTTAATGGAAGTTGACACTGAAAATAAGATAAAAATGCATGATCATATCAGAGATATGGGAAGACATATCGCAGTTGGGCCACTTTTAGATATAGAGAATAAGTGTTTAATGGAAGTTAACACTGAAAATAAGATGAAAATGCATGATCATATCAAAGATATGGGAAGACATATTGCAGAGAATGTAAGTCCCGGTCGTCTTTGGCGTCAGCAGGCCAACTACATTGATGATTTGTTGGAGATATCGTGATGTGTGAGTGCTTCATTCATTCAATGTTTGTCTTTGGGTTTAAAGATAAATAGGGTTTGTTTATTTGCCGGGAAAGAAATATCTGTGTAACTTGTATAGTTTTCATGAATGAACCGGTAAACATCGATGTCCGCAGAGTTAACATGGATGGTCCCTCCAAGTTCAATGCAGAGGATACTCGCCACCCGATGAGTGAGATGTCATGGTACCAAAGATGGAGTCATGAGTTGTTTGCGAACTGTCTGAGGCGTCTATTCGACCATGGAGAATTTAAAAGTTTTGGAAGTGGCGGGAAAAAGTTTAAGAATATTGTGGGAGCGTGAATCTCAGGTATGTTTGCTTTTCTTTCCTCGATCAATTCACTTTATTTTTCAGCGAAAATCATCATATATATTTTTCTGATAGTTCAAATGCGAAAATTGCAGGTTCCTCGCCAGTTGCGAGAGCTAAGTATCTGCGCTCCCCTTTCAGGGTTTCCCGAGTCCATAGTGCAGCTGAAGCATTTTGAAAAGATTGTCATATGCCATGCACTATTCAAAACCTTGCCAGAAGAACTTTCTGATGTGCATTCTTTGAAATGCTTAGTGTTAAGGAATTGTTCAGAAATGATTTCGCTTCCTGATTCATTTGAAAAGCTAACAAACCTCCAGGTAATAGATTTGACAAATGCTTCCAGTTTGCAGTTGCTTCCGAATTCTTTTGGGAATCTAATTCGACTTGAATATCTATCTTTGAGAGGCTGCCCCAATTTGACCCTCTCCAATAACACATTTGGAAATATTACCACCCTGAAATACTTAGATCTTCAAGGTTGTAGCAATCTGAAGGAATTGCCTCCCCAAGTTGCACATCAACAGTCTTTAGTAAGATCAGATATGTCTGCAAGGATCTTAAATGAATTAACTGGAAACGGTATTGGAGACCTATCCAAGATGGAAGTTCTGGATTTAGGAGGAGGTCGTTTGTTGAGAATGCCGCCACTTTTGCTCGTTCTAAAGAACTTGAAGGAATTGTGGCTCTTCGATTGCCCGGAATTGAAACGCTTGCCCAGCTCCTCTGGATTGTTGACTGAGTTGAGAGAGTTCAAGTTCAAGATACAGAATTGCCTCCACTGGAATAACTTCATAAACTCTTCCATGCCTTCCTGGATTCCCAGGGAGGATTTAGAAGTTCTGGAAGTGGATGCGAGGGAATTAAGAATATTGCAGGCACATGCATCTCAGGTATGTTTATCTTTTCTTTCCTCGATCGTTTTTTCAAGGAAAAAAAATTCATAGGAAACACGAATATTGCAGATCGCTCACCAGTTGCGAGAGATATGCGTCGAAAATAACCCGATTCTGCTTTCTGGTCATCGGAAAGCGCTGTTCAAAACTTTGCCAGTGGTCTCGCTTCTTGATTCATTGAAAAAACAAGCAAGCTTCCAGGGAACAGGTTCGACAAATGCTTCCAGTTGGAAGATGTTTCCAAATTGTTTTGGGAATCTTATTGTTTGCCCCAATTTGACCATCTCCAACAGAACATTTGGGAATATTATTACCCCGAAAAACTTAGATATTCAAGGTCTTAGCAATGTGATGGAATTTCCTCCCCAAATGGCACATCTACGGTCCTTGGTAAGATCAGATGTGTCTGCAAGGATCTTGCAAGAACTGCCTCCGAACGGTATTGAACACCTATCCAAGACAGTAATTATGGGATCAGGAGGGGATTGTTCGTTGGGAATTTTGCCACTTTTTCCTGTTCTCAAGAGCTCGAAGGAATTGTGGCTCTTCGATTGCCCAAAATTGAAATGCATGCCCCATGACTTTGGACTGTTGTCTCAATTGACAGAGTTGAGGATAGAGAATTGCCCAGAATTGAAATTTTTGCCCGATTCCATTGGACAGTTGATTCAGTTGACAATTTTAAAGATGGTTAATTGCCCAGAATTGAAATTCTTGCCTGATTCCTTAAAAAATTTGAGTCAGTTGATAGAGTTGAAAATAGAGAAATGTGGGATCGAATATTTACCTCAAGATCTTAAGATGAACAATCTCAAATCTTTAGAGGTAACAGCGTGTCCCCTGCGCGAGCTTCCATTTAGAAGGGTTGAAGGAGAAATAGAAACAGAGTTTAATAGACTGGACAAATGCATGTTTCATGGTGGTCTTTGTCCGAATCTTCAAGGTGTTTGCCTTAACCTTCAATTCCTTAAATAATTGTAAGGAATTGAGGCAAATAGGAAAGCTCTGTGGTCTCCCAAAACTTGAGGTTCTCTGCTGTGATGGGTGCGAAAACATAGAGAAGCTGTCGGGTGTTGACACCTTGATATCACTAACGGTGTTGGACGTTAGTGGATGTGTAAAGCTCGAGAAAATAGAAGGATTAGGGCAGCTCACAGAACTGCCGGGTGTGGAGCGCAGCAGGTTGTTGAGCATTTTCCTAAGCAACTGTCCCAAACTGCAATTACCAAAGCCACGCGGCCATCGTGTTCAGTCGGCAATTTGTAGCTATTAAAGTGGGTAGCTTTATCAGCATCACTCATCTAGAATCTTTGTAAAATGTTTATGTAAACTGGAAAGAATTTCACTCTGCATTGTCTTGAACATTTAAGTGCTTTCTCTGTTACTGAAAAGTTAATAGATCCTTTGGCCTAGATCATGAGTATTAAATAAAATTTGTGATATTTTGTTAAAATTTGAGGATATTGGAAACCAGTATCAGATAGGAGAAAATTATTTTAGATTTTTGTAATTTTAACAGAGATTTTGTGATCAAATTATCCAAAATTTTGTTCATGGAATCTGCCTAGTATACAGTTCGATTTCAATTTTTGTTTTGCTCAGAAAGAAATGTGGAGGTTCAGTCTGAAGCACTGTAATACTCTTTTATATATATATATATATATATATATTAAATATTTCGATTGGCATTATGTTCTATGCCTAAGAAATTTGGATGTTCAGTCTTAAATACGGTAATACTTATCATTTTGAATCATTTCGATTTATATAAGGTTTATATATTTTAATTTAGTAAATTTTTCCGCATATGGTAAATCAGAAATTTATTGTTTTATGTTTGGTTGAAAAAGTAACATATTCCCTTTTTACAAATTAAAGAGAAACACTAATATTTATATTGTGATTTTTAAAAATGTCTTATTTCAGAGTAATTTTTTTAATATTTCTATATTAAAATTAAATTATTAATTTTTTAAATATTTTTATATTAAAATTAAATTATTTATTTATTTATTTATTTTTTATATTAAAATTAAATTACTATTATTATTTTATTGAAAAAAATGTTATAAATAATTTTTTTATGTAAATAATTTTTTTTTCATATTTTGATATTTTAAAATTAAATTATTATTATTATAATATTGGAAAAATGTTATATCATTGGACATATAGTGGAGACAAATGGAGGCAAATTGAGAAAATTCAGAAGTGTTTGATTACAAACAAATTCAAGATTAAAAGTTCAATTCCTTATGTTATTTTGTTAAGTGAAACATGGGCTGCGCCTATTGAAGCAATTGCTATGGTGCGAGTCATAAGGTATTTAAAAAAAATTGAGCAAATGGAAGAGAGAAGATGACCTAAGGTTGTCTTTAATGACATATTGTGCAACGGTAAAAAAAACAACCAAAAACAGAAAGGAAAAAAGAAAAAAAAAAAGAAAAAAACAACAACAACAACAACAACAAAAACAAAAAACTTGGATGCAACAAAATAACAAATGGTTTAGTAAATGGGGTAATTGCTTGAATACGTGACCAATAAACAATAAAGAGATAATTTTTTTTGTTATGGATAAGTTCCACAAGCGTACTTGGGATAAAGAGCTAGGAAGAAAGAAAAAATACTATATTGAAGTGTTTAATCTCACTCATAGTCATCAACCAAAAGCATACATAGAAGTCAATATCTCTTGGAGAGCCAAAATTTGCTCGGAAGAAAGAAAAAATACTATATTGAAATGTTTAATCTCACTCATAGTCATCAACCAAAAGCATACATAGAAGTCAATATCTCTTGGAGAGCCAAAATTTTTATTGCTCAGTTAAGTACTAATTCTCATCAACTCCGTTGTGAAACAGAGCCCTGTAAAATGCCAAAGAAGTGTGGGAGAAAATAGTATGCATTTGTTGTTCTTTGGGAAATTCATTTTAGAATGTGAGGCCTTCAAAGACAACAGGGAAAGTTATGCAAATATGTTGGTAGCTAGCTCTTGGGATAATCTATTTAACGAGGGGTTTGTCCAGAAACTGAGAGCGTTGATTGTGAAGCTTCACAGAAAAATGCCGAATATAAATGAAAAAGCAATATGTGCCATAGACTATTTTTAGCCTCGAGGATGTTAAAATATTTTTTCATCTAATTAATTCAATCAATTATAAAACTCCCAGCGACTGTGTCAATGTAAATTGAGAATTAAGGTTTTTTTAGTTAAATTATTATAACTCCTTTTCTCAACTCTTCTCACATTATTTACATCTCAACTAAAATGTCAAATTACCTTTGAATCAAACACAACTCTGCCTATATATTCAACATTCTCAAGCGGTTTGAATACAAATGCAAACATTATATCTGTGTTACCAGGTAAAGAGCAAAATGGTACAACTATAATCTCCAGCGCAAAGTATAAACAACTATTCTGTGGAGGCATCCCTCCAAATTTTAATGCTTGATTTCTAGGAAATCAACAGATGAAACAATTCTAACAAGTGCCTATCGTCTCTCACAGTCAGGGTGTGCACGAACTTCTCTTGCAGTTTACACATCTATATTTTATATCTTCCAGGTGCACGCAAACAGCAGCCGTAGCTTCATTAGGCAACAATACATATATAAAAATGCATGTATAGTCGATTAATCCAGTGTAAATAGTTTGTTGAACCGAATCCATGTTATTCTCTCCCTACTTCCGAGGTTGGTCAGCGAATAAGTCATTGTTTAGAATGGGTTTGGTTTCTATCAGGTGAAGTGATTGAATTATGAGAGTTTTTGGGTTCCTTTTCCATATTTCTTTACATTATTCCCAAGCATCTAAAAAATCCTCCAACAATTCCTTAAATCCTTAAATAGGTTGAACCTCGTGAAAAATTAATTAAAAACTCAAAAATTAATATAGAAAGAAATAATGAAATTATTTTAATTTTCAGGAGGCTAAATATAGTTTATGAGATATATTGCTTAGCTATCTGATTCCTATATTCAACCATTTTCTTGTGAAGTCTTTTTTTTTTCAAATCTGAAAAAAAACGCTTTCTATTGATATTATGAGAAAGTATATTCACAAAGATGGAAATCCAATTGATTGCCTGTGGAGGGTTAAGCAACAACCAATAACTATATCTAATACATATAATCTCTAATTTGCGCTACTATACATTATGGAGAGATGAATAAACTGTAGTGAGTTGTCCGAATACAATGATTAAAACATGGAGGTATTTTGCACAAAAAGGGAACACAATGTATGTAGTACAAACAAAAGCCAAAAGTTAGATCAAAATATATCCCGAACATTGAAAAGTGCCAGAGGCGTACATTGGAATTTAATCTTATCAGAGTCCAAGTTGCATCCTCTCTTGGAGAGGCGACCCGCTTCGCCATTCTGACTCCAATAGATGTGTGCGATGGAGACAAAGTGGAACTCCTTGAGCATGGTTTTGATTTTACATTTCCAGGTGTCGAAGTTAGGAGAGTCTAGGGAGCCTCAATTGTTTACCTAGTGGACGATTGATTTGGAATCCCCAAATACGGTAAGAACTCTAATGCCAAGCCAAGAAGCATAGTGAAGGACCTCCCTGAGAGCAAGAAGTTCGGCACAGGTATTAGATCCAATTCCATAGTGCTAGTGAAACCTATAGAAGCTCTCAAGACTTAGATGGATGGTCATGCCACAGCCACAAGAGTCAAACGAGGAGGCCTCGTCAAAGAATTTGACTGGGTAAGAGGACCAAATGTTTCGAGGAGGAGAGGGACGTTTAGAGGCTGATGTCTTGAATGGAGAGTATTCAAGATAGAAAGAGAAAATTTTACAACTAGTTTTCCAGATGTCAGGCTTCACATGCTCAAAGATGAGGGCATTTCTAGAGTGCCAGATCCCCCAGATGATGAAGAAGGCCAACGTTCTGTGTTGAGGGTGATCCACAGTCCATCTGCCAAGACAAGAGACAATGTCAAAGGAGTCCCAATCTGCAGGGGAGTTTGTCAGTTGTAGTGCATGTGTCCAGATAGAAGAGGCAAATGGGCAGTGGAGGAAGAGGTGGTTGATGTCCTCTCCAGCTGATAAGCAAAGGCAATGTCCTCTCCAGTTGATAAGAAAAGGAAACATCTTCCTGGTCCCTGGAAACCTCTCTTACAGAGTATTTCCCAGGTTAGAATCCAGTTGTGTGCCACCAACCAGGAGAAACACTTGATTTTGAGAGGAAAATTCCATTTCCAACACCGAGCCAATGAAGAGAAAATTTAAATATTCGTAGAAGGTTGTTAGATTATTTGGTATGGTTCTTTCACTGTTACCTTTTCGTGTTGTGAGCCTCCGCCCCAGATAAACTTGTCTGCTTTTGTGGATAGGACAATCCCAGAGAGTTTAAGATCTGAAATGTATGCTGACCATTCCCAAATCAGAGGGACTAAAATTTCTAGCTCTGTAACGTCTTTCCAATGTGTAATTGTAGTTCATTTTCTATGTCATGTATCACAAAAAAACATTGATTATGCAAAAAATTAATGAGAGGAGGGGATAATATATGTGGACTTGTTAAGCCAGAGAGGGGGTCCAGTCCAATCTTTGGGGTGGATCCTGAACCAACATCCCATTTCAAATTCCCAAAAAGCCAATGCTTGGTGAGGAGGAGGTTGTGCCATGATATCGAGCAGTTGGGAGGATCTGGAGCACTAGCACGAATCCAACTGATGAGGTCTTTGTTCTGGAGGTATTTTGACTTGATAATTCAATTCCATAGACCATCATTACAAATTGCTCTCCAAAAGTTTTAAAGAAGCAGTTCTAAGTTGAAGGAGGTAATGTTCAAGAGTCCCCATCCGTCTTATTTGACTGTAAGGTTGAGCATCTCCAAACTAGCAAGATGAAATTTGTTGGAAAATCAAAAAGGCAAAAAGATTTTCTCTATGTTGATAATTACTTGTGATATTCTTATGTTCTTCTTGTAACTTAGTTCATCAAGCAATTACCAAAACCATAACATGAAGATCAAAGACAATAGATGTAGGCAGAAAACCAAGGCAAAACCCCTATCTAGGGGAAACTCCATGTTGAGATTTTCTGTTTGAGCAAAATAGGAAAAATCTCAGCTGATGACAACAATAGGGATTCAGTTCCTAGATTAGCTCCAGGTTGTTGGGAGGGAGTTAATGCCTCCTATATTTGATGTGAGGGAGTTACGAGGCTGTTAGATTCTCTATGCTATATAACAGGCAATCATTCGGATGGTTTGCTAAGTGTGTGAGAGTTTTGTGAGGCTTTCATGATATAATCTCCAATTTTATTAATAAATTCCTAATGCCTATGTTTGGTGGACGTAGCCCAGATTGGTTGGGTGAACCACGTTAAATACTGTCTCTTATGTGCTTGATTGTTCTGCTATGTGTTTAATTAATTTGCTGTGCCTCTGAATTCCAACAATTGGTATCAGAGCATGTTGGAGGTGCTGCCTGGAGGAGCTGACTGGAGGCGCTGTGTGTGTGTAAGTGATCTGATACGTGGAGCGCTGAGGGAGCTGTTTGCGCACTGCTGTGTATACCCTGTGCAGCCTGCGTATACCTGAAGCCTTTGACCATGCGGTGCGTTTGCTGTGGGCTTTGATTGGAGAATTGAATGCTGGTGCGTTCTCCAGGTATTTTGTTTTTGTTTTTAAACAAACACACCTGCGCGTTGAATATGGGAAGCAATCCTTGCATTTTTTAAAACGTTTCACATTATAATGCAACCAGATTTAAGATAATCGTATTAAGGATCTGGTGGCCCACGAATCCACACAGAACCGTAATTGTTTTTTAAAAACTGCAACACGAAATTGTAATCTGGTTATGTGTGGGTTATGTTTTCGGAATCGTTGGGCTGTGAGAGCACTCCGTGGACGGGGAGAACATTATCAGAACCAAGAGTTTGCAAAAAAAAAAATCTGTTTACAGTGGGCCTGTATTCATGCTTCAATACTTTAATTCCTGGTGCAAAGTGTATCACATGTTATAACTTACCAGCGACCATATAACAAACGATCAGTCCCTAGCTGTCAAAGCCTACATGAATTGCAGTAAGGAAGTGAGTGCGCGGTAAAGTTTTGGTGATACCATCGAACAATACTTTCAAATTTTAATCTGCATTATGATCCGAATGCCCAAAAGGCTTTTGCATGTTAGCACGGTTTGAAAAACTTCTTAAAAGAAGCTAATTCTGGAATCAACGCAGGGGAGTTGGATTCCATTTTTTTTTGTGTCCAAATCACGTGAAACTATGCTAACAGTTGCACAGAAACAAGAATTTTTTTTTTTTTGTGTGAAATGCAAAAGGGCAGTTTTTTTTAAAGGCACAGGTACAAAGGCATAGGCATAAATTTTTTGTGTGAAGTGCAAACGGAAGATATTTTTTGAGGCATAGGCAGTTTGGTTTTTTAAATTGCTGGTATTTAAACGTTGGTTTTGGAGATTATTGTGTTTTTTTGTTGATACAAGATGGCCAAAACTCAAAGTGCCCGGTTTGAAATTGAGAAATTTAATGGCAAGAATAATTTTGAGATCTGGAAGGTGAAGATGCACGATCTGATGGTTCAACAAGGTGTGGCGAAAGCACTGTTGGGGAAAAACAAAAGGCCTCCTTCCATGACGGAGGATGATTGGGATGAGATGGACAATAGAGCTCTGAGCGCAATTCGGTTATGTCTGGCGGACGATGTTCTGTTCAACATTGTGTCAGAGAAAACCGCCGCAGGCCTATGGTCAAAGCTTGAGAAGCTCTACATGACGAAATCTTTGACAAATCGAATTCTCCTGAAACGACAGCTTTATGGTTTGTGGATGAAAGAAGGTACCTCAATTGCTGATCACCTGAATGTTTTTAATACCTTATTGGTGCAATTAGACAGTCTAGATGTGAAATTTGATTCAGAGGATAAGGCGATAACTTTATTATGTTCATTGCCCGAATCCTGGGATCACTTTGTTACTTCCATAAGCTTTAGTACATCAGATATCCTTGAGTTTGACGATGTTGTTGGAGCCTTGTTGGCTGAGGAAACGAGGAAGAGGTCGAATGCAGACACCTCTACATCAGAGGTAATGATGGCCAGAGGTCGCTCACGAGAGAGACACTCTGGGGGAAAGCATAGCGACTCTCGTTCGAAGTCCAAAGGAAAGAAGCCCAAGGTGAAGTGCTGGCATTGTGGCAAGGCTGGACATCTGAAAAAGGATTGCTGGAAGCGAAAGCAGGCTGCTAAAGAAGGCTCTTCGACAGAAAAGAAGGAAGCCAACACCACAGATACAGGTTCAGTATCTGGTTCAGGTATGAGTGATGAGGTATTGTCTGTTAATGTTTCAAAACATGATCAACATTGGTTGTTAGATTCTGGGGCATCTAACCACATGTGTATACATAGAGACTGGTTTAAAACATATAGATCAGTTGATGATGGAGTCGTGTACATGGGTAATGATGTCACTTGCAGTATTGTTGGAATAGGAAGTGTACAACTACAAATGTTTGATGGCACAACCAAAATGTTAACTGATGTGAGGCATGTACCAGATTTAAGGAAAAATTTGATTTCATTAGGAGCACTTGATTCAAATGGATATAAAACTGTAATTCAAGCTGGAGTAATGAAAATTTACAAAGACATCTTACTAGTTATGAAAGCTAAGAAAGTAGGAAATCTATTCCAGTTAGAATGTAGAACTGGGTCAGATCATGTGTCTGTGTCTGAACATGACAGTAGTTCCATTCACTTATGGCATCAAAGATTGGGGCATATGAGTGAAAGAGGATTGAAAATTTTGGCTGACCGAAAGTTACTTCCTAATCTAAGATCTGGAAAATTGGATTTCTGTAAACATTGTCTGTTTGGTAAACAAAGTAAACAAAAGTTTAAAATAGGCAAACATACTAGTAAAGGCATACTTGATTATATCCATTCAGATGTGTGGGGTCCAGCTCCTACAGCTTCATATGGTGGTTCGTCTTATTTTGTATCATTCATTGATGACTTTTCTCGGAAAGTTTGGGTCTACATGTTGAAAAAGAAGTCTGATGTTTTTACAGTTTTCAAGCAGTTTAGAGCATTGGTAGAAAACAACACTGGTAGAACTATAAAATGTTTAAGAACTGACAATGGTGGTGAGTTTTCCTCCAAGGAGTTTGACAGCTATTGCAAGGATGCAGGGATCGAGAGACATAATACCACGGTTTATACTCCTCAGCAGAATGGAGTTGTTGAACGCATGAACATGACTCTTCTAGAGAGAGCAAGGTGTATGCTGAGTAACGCCGGGTTGTCGAAGGAGTTGTGGACGGAAGCAGTGGCAACAGCTTGTTATGTGATAAACCGGTCTCCATCAACAGCGATAGGCTGCAAGGTTCCGCAAGAGGTATGGAAAGGACACCCTTGTGACTATTCTAAACTCAGAGTGTTTGGCTGTGATGCATATGCTCTAGTGCCTAAACATCAGCGAACGAAATTAGATCCAAAATCGAAAAGGTATATCTTTGTTGGGTATGGTGATGGAACAAAGGGATTCAGATTGTGGGATCCTACTACCTGCAAAATCATCATCAACAGAGATGTAAAGTTTAATGAATCCTCTCTTGTACAGTTAGATGTAGATAGAAGATTGAAACAGGATGATGTATCTGATTTCCAGCATATTCAGTTTGACAGCATTTCTAATGATAGTCATAACGACCATAGTTCAGATTCTAGTCATGAGCAGGTTTCAGAATCAGATTATGAACAGGGTTCAGATAGAGGACATGAACAGGTCTCAGAGGGCGATCATGAAGAAGTTTCTATAGATGATAGACAACCAATTGTGGAAGCACCAGAAACATTCTTAAGGAGATCTACAAGAATCAAACATTGTCCGAGAAGGTATGATGATCATGTTACTTCAGTTGCTTTGATCGCTAATGATGATGAACCTTTGTGTTATCAGGAAGCTGTAGAAGGTTCAAATAGTGACAAATGGAAAGCAGCCATGAAGGAAGAAATGATGGCCTTAGGTAAGAATGGTACGTGGGATCTGGTTGAACTTCCCAAAGGCAGGAAAACTGTGGGATGCAAATGGGTCTTCAAGCTGAAACGGGGTGTGAATGATACGGAAGACAGGTACAAAGCGAGACTGGTTGCAAAAGGGTTTTCTCAGAAAGCTGGCATAGACTTTCATGAGATATTTTCACCAGTGGTTAAAATTCTTTCAATTAGAATTGTGTTAGCATTAGTGGCTTTGTTTGATTTAGAGTTGCAGCAATTAGATGTTAAGACTGCATTTCTACATGGTGATTTAAATGAGGAAATATATATGGAACAACCGGAAGGGTTTGTTCAGCATCGCAATGAGAAATTTGTCTGCAGGCTCAAGAAGTCATTATATGGCCTGAAGCAGTCGCCTCGGCAGTGGTATAAGAAGTTTGATTCTTTCATGTTGAGTCAGAAATATGTTAGAAGTGAATATGATCATTGTGTTTATTTTAAACAGTTAAATAATGGCATGTTCATTATCTTAGTGTTATATGTTGATGATATGCTTTTAGCAAGCAAAAGCATTGAAGAAATCAACAGGTTGAAGACTCAGATGGCAAGGACGTTTGATATGAAAGATCTAGGAGCGGCAAGACAGATTTTGGGCATGGAGATTTTCAGAGACAGGGGCAATGGTAAGCTGTGGATATCACAACAAAAGTATGTTGAGAAAATAATTTTGAGGTTTGGTATGAACAATGTGAAGCTTGTGTCGATCCCTTTAGCTTCCCATTTTAAGCTTTCTTCGAGTTTATGTCCTAATACAGATGAAGAAAAGGATTATATGTCTCGAATTCCTTATGCCAATGTAGTAGGATGTTTGATGTATGCGATGGTTTGTACTCGACCAGATATTTCTCATGCAGTTGGGGTTGTCAGCAGGTACATGGCAAATCCGAGTAAAGAACACTGGTCAGCAGTGAAATGGGTGCTTCGGTATTTGAGAGGCATAAGTAGTTATTGTATTTCTTACAATAAGAGTAGTGAATTCGTTTGCGGATATGTTGATTCCGATTTTGCAGGTGACTTGGATAAGAGAAGGTCAACTTCAGGGTACGTCTTTACTCTTGCAGGTGGAGCTATTAGCTGGATGTCAAAGCTACATAACATTGTTGCTTTGTCCACTACTGAAGCAGAATACATTGCTGCTTCTCATGCTTGCAAAGAGGCGGTTTGGTTGAAAGGTTTGCTTGGTGAGTTTGGTAGGTTACAGGATAACATCAGGTTACTTTGTGACAGTCAAAGTGCAATACATTTGGCTAAGAATCCGGCCTATCACAGTAAGTCAAAGCATATTCCAATCAAATATCATTTTGTAAGACAGGTTATCACTGAAAGGGGAGTTTCTCTTGAAAAGGTGCATACAAAGGAGAACTGTGCAGACATGTTCACGAAACCAGTTTTGTTGGAGAAGCTACGCTGGTGTTTGGCTTCTCTTGGCTTGCAGAAAAGATAAAATAATAATAACAGGGCATCAGGCGAATTGTTGTCAAGGTGGAGATTGTTGAGATTTTCTGTTTGAGAAAAATAGGAAAAATCTCAGTTGATGACAACAATAGGGATTCAGTTCCTAGATTAGCTCCAGGTTGTTGGGAGGGAGTTAATGCCTCCTATATTTGATGTGAGGGAGTTATGAGGCTGTTAGATTCTCTATGCTATATAATAGGCAATCATTCGGATGGTTTGCTAAGTGTGTGAGAGTTTTGTGAGGCTTTCATGATGTAATCTCCAATTTTATTAATAAATTCATGATGCCTATGTTTGGTGGACGTAGCCCAGATTGGTTGGGTGAACCATGTTAAATATTGTCTCTTTTGTGCTTGATTGTTCTGCTATGTGTTTAATTAATTTGCTGTGCCTCTGAATTCCAACACCCCAGTCAACAACTCTTCCTTTATTAGTTTCATGAGATGATCCAAGACTCTTTGACCTAGACACAAACTTCCTCCAATCACCAAGTCAACCCTTCCTTACTTCTGTAGATGATGACCTTCCAACAACAACTTTGACCTAACACTTTGATATTGCAACAACATAATTTCGACCCATAAAACAAAGAACTTCGATCCTAATGCAGTACTTAGAACTTCTAGAAGAAACCCAACAAATTCACACGTGTGAGAGGGAGATGACCCATAAATTCGACCTTCCAGCAATACTTCTTCTTCTCGATGAATTTTGCACTTTTTTTGCTTGTATATCGAACTTGTGATATTGTCTCCTCCAAACGGATCGAATTTCACTCCATATATACCCTTTTCTGGATTTTGAATTACCCTCAAGTAGGTCGACAAGTAAGGGCCAACTTGGTGTGGAGGTGAAAAATTACATATTTTACTCAATAATATTTCTTTTTACATGATTCAAAAGCCCAAGAAGGGTCTCTTTAAATAGACAATGACTCTAATGACTTTATATAAAACCTAGAAGTCCTCAATGGGGACTTTTACCTAAAACATGATGATCCAAGCATGAAACCCAAGGCTTTAATACATCAAAATAATAATAATGATAATAATAATTCCTTAAACTTTCTTTTGATAAATACATTTCATTATGACTCAAATACAATCATGAAGACCGAACTTAGTTACATTCTTCAACACTGCCTCTTAACTAAGGAGGTATTCATACATACATATACAAGTACATGGAAGATCTCAAAACACATGAACCATGAAGAGTTTAGGAACACATGGTGCCACAGATTAGATTCTTGACCAGGGAAATCTATCCGGGTGGGACTAAGATGGACTAAAGCTTTCAGCCTCTCTACGTACCATTAGGCTTACTTGCTAACCATCAACCCAGGGAACTAGGTGTGTAATGCAAGGTCAGAGCTCTATGACCAACACCATCCTCCTTTCTTCGGGAACTAAACATCAACACACAGGCCGACCAAATGTGCTCTCAGGCATACACAATGCCTCAACACATCAAATCTCTCTTGACCAAACATATCGGTATCATCGAGCATGCTTGCAAAACTTTGAGAGATTTATCTGAACAATCACATCCCGAATCGGTAACAACCTTACACATAAGTAAACACAGACCTTCAGGGTTTTCAATCATCTTGATGCTGCTTCACAATTTATCACAATAGGACTTAGAGGCTTCCCAAACAAATCTTGATAAAGGTTTCCTCAATCATACAACTTCCTTTCCTACTTCACATGCAGCAACATATTCTACAACCAAATCCTTATTTTCTTCTTTCAACAACACCTCAATATACATTCTCCAATTTCTTCTTCAAGGTGCCCATCATGACTACAATATGTCCTCCCTCTCAACTTGGGAGATATACTCTTTATTTTATCTATACTCCCTCTTAACTTAGGGAGATCAAATTCTTTTCCATAACATTGGAGAAGCTTTCATGGATTCCATCCTTCTTATCAAAGTCATCTTGATCATCATCATTCATATAACTTTCTTCATCATGCTTATCAATCAAATCAACTTTACTAACGAACACCTTCATCATCTTAAAGATTATGTACTTGCACAACTTAGACAAGAAGTACAACCAAATACATATTTATGAAGATAAGCATATCAGAATCATAATGGAAGCATCAGACTTTATACATCAAATACCTAAACTTTGTTAGGTTCATAATCAGCAAGAGACACATACTTTTAAACTTCAATTTCAGGTTAGGTTATAAACCCTAAATCATATCAGTAACTCAATCAAGATAACAATCTCATTATATCTAGGGCCTCAATATTTCTTCCAAAGATACGACATACTCTACTATAATATATTGCAAACTCTAGAAGCAATTCAAACAAGAACACTTACAATGCATTTAACAATTTTAGAATTCATATCTTAGACACACTAAGCCTAGATGTCAACAATCAAAACCAATCACAACACAATCTAGGGTTTCAACTAAATGACCAACTTCTACTAGAGTTTGTTGTAAACCCTAGATTTTATCATAATGGAAACAATATTACCATATCCTAGAATGTCAAACTTCTACTAGGATTTAGTTACAAACCCTATAATTTACATACTATGAGAATCAACAATTAGGTTAGCACATATATCTATCTAGGATGATCATGCACAAGCATATCATAAAATATATTGGACAAACCCAAGACACACATATAAATACATTTAAAGGACATATAATGAACTTGATTAGGCTAGGGTTTTGACCAGACAAATAAACATACACCTAGGGTTTTATTCCTAGGAGCTTACTCTCAATATATAAGGGTTTTGTTGATAAAACCTAATTTACCAAAACCTCAAGGTCTAGGAATACACAACCCTAAAGGAATAGGGTTTCCATAACAATACTAAGACTTAAAACATGGCATTACTAATAAAACCCCAAACATCAAAATAATAGTATTTTCTAGATTTCATCAGTAACACTAAGTAGACTAGGGTTTTTCACATTGACATTCCCTTAGGTTAGGGTTTTACAGAGAACCTTTTATGGTTCCACAAATATGATGATTTTAATGAGGGTAGATTCAATCTAATGATTAATCTCCCAAATAAGAATCTTTACAATTCAAAAGTCGTAGACGTAACACTTGTTAGTAATGTAAAGAAAATTTATTAGAATGAATGAATATACCTTTATCACGAAGAGAACAAGAATCATGGTCTAAAACATACCTTTAAGTTGTTTTCTAGAAAAACCTTATAGGACATCAATTCCAATAGAACTTCTATCATGCTTTTTCTTATGAGTTCTTCTCCATAGCCCTTAAGCATGTCATCAATATTTTCCTAGACAAGGAAAATATGAAAAGAAATGTTATTAACATCTAATACAAACACATTTAGATAGGAGAATGAAAACCAAAACGATAATACAAAAATTAAGATACTTATCTTTGGAAAAATGGTGAGGGTTCCCTCTTAATCCAATCTTGAGGGATACCTACAACTTTAACAAACAATTCAAAAATGTTTTTCCAAAGCATGTTAAACCTATAAGTACTAAAAATCAAAGTACAAATAAAAACATTTCAAAACTTTAGAGTATAAGGATATACAGGGGATAGAGTCCCTAAGAGTCCTTAGAAAATAAGTCTTTGACTTTGGATTCTTCTGTCTTGTTCTTCTTTGGTGGTCCTTCATCAACAACATTTTCATGTTCCGTTTCTCTCTTCTTATTTCTCGTATTTTGAGGATAATTTCTTCTATAGTGACCCATCTTATAAAAAAATTTAGCATTCAATCTTGGATAGGTCTACCTTCCTTCTAAGCCCTTTATATTTCTTGAAGGTTCCTTTGTTCTTGTGATGAGCGGAATAGGCATTTGAAATTTTCTCTTCTTCATTCTCTTTGTTTCTTACTAATGAAATTATGACTTCTTCTTGACTACATGCATTCCATAATTGCTCGAATGTTACTTTCGACTGTTGAGACCTGATGAAAAGGCACCCCAAGATGTTGGTAATTCTAGAAGTGCAATGATTACAAGCTCCTTTTCAGGTACTATCTCAACTATTGCCTAGAGTTCTTCTCTGATTCTAGCTATTCTTACAAAGAAGGATGCCACAATGTCTTCCTTTGACATCTTTATAGTTCTTAGTTAATTCTTAAGACTTGCAATTTAACTAAGATTCTTGATTGTGAATAATTTGGATAAGACCTCATACATATCTTGAGCGGAATCTATGTTGAATATATATGAGATGAGGTTATCTTTTATTCCATCCACCATTAGGGTAATGGCCAATAATAATAATAATAATAATTCCTTTTTCTTTCTTTTGATAATAAATTTCATTATGACTTAAATACAACTATGATAACCAAACCTAGTTACATTCTTCAACAAAATTTGTGTTTCAATTGTGTGCCAGCCCATATGAAACTTGAGATAATGGCTTTGAGATTACAGACAACTCCTTTGGGAAGTCTGAAAATGTGCATCCAGTAGATGGGAATGTTGTGCAGAACATACTTGACAAGAATAAGACACCCTACCAAAGAGATCCAACGATGAGATCATTGTTTTAGTCACTTACCAATTTTGTCAAGAAGCTAGTCAAAGTCCTTGTTTTTGTATCCATTTGGTTTAAGGAAAAATCCCAAGTAAGTGAAACAATTGTCCAAGTGAGTGAATTTTACCTAGAAGATATTGAAAATCTCCTTAATCCTGTCTGCATCAGGCTCACTGGAGATTAGATTGGACTTTAATTGTTTCATGAGAAGGCCTGAGGCGAGTCTAAAATCAGAGAGGGTGTTGAAGATAACATGGGTTTTTTTAAGGGTTTGATTTTCCAATTATGAGCACGTCGTCCACATACATTAAATGGGAGAGGGGGACCCTATCAACGATTCTGCATCTATATATGAGACCGTGATCACGAGCAAAAGTAAGTTTTCTGGACATGACATCTATAATGATGAGGAACAATATATGAGACAAAGTGCAACCTTATCTTAGTCCTATGGATATTGAGAAATAACCTATGGGTGAACCATTTATCATTATAGCAAGGGAGACAACCTTTATGCAAGCTTTTATCCAATTTATCATAGCTTGCATGTGTGATTTCCTAGTTAGTTTGTGAATTCACAGTACATGCATGCATGTATTTAGTTCTCTTGTTGTCAATGGCATGGGTTTTTCTAGGTGTGACAATGGTTTCAACCTTGCCTTGCAATTTCCAAATAGCCATGGTGTGATGGGGTTCTTTCAATTGGTTAAGATTTGGATTCCCGAATGGTTTTGGAACTAGGTGAGGTGGTCTCAAGAAAATTCCCAAGGGTTGGGGGTGGAGGTGGTTTAATCTCCAGGAGTCCCTCGACAAGTGGGTGGATATAGGAAAATTCCTCAAGATATTGGTGAATAAGTTCTGAGGCATCCAAGCTTGTTTTGGGCTTAGTGATCACTTGATTGATTTTGGTGGGATCACAGTAGCCTAAGGGTTGAGGTGGTTTAATCTCCGGGAAGCCCTAGTTGTTTATGTATTGGTTTGCTTATGTGATCCCTTGACCAATTTTGACAGGATCACGGGAGAATGAGGGTGGATTTGGTTTAATCTCTAGGAAGCCCTGATTGTTTTTGTCTTGAGTCCCGCATTCATGCTTAGAATATGGCACTGGGATGACTAAGTGAAAGAAATATTTGGTTCAGCTCAATCTATGGTCGTGTGGTATGTGGAAGTCCCTAACTTGGTTAGCTTTTGCATATGTTAATACAAGATATTTTCCTATCATAATTCATGAGTACGTGTACTTGTTATTATGTGGCTTTGATGGTTGTTTTATCATGGTTGTTATTTAGGTTATATGTTGGTTACAAACATGGTTCCATAACAATTCCTAGGTATGGCTCTTGACATGTTTTGATTAGTGATGAATGGGTAATGAATGCATGCAATAAAAAATGTTATTGCAAATATTATGAGAGGGCATTAGACCTTCTTGGTGATTCTAGGATAAGTATCAGACCCCTATGTTTAGATATGCATTCATGACCTGTAGATTACATGTTCACCATATGTTTGACGAAATGACTGTCATGGCTAGGCCTAGTTAGGTCAAGTCTTTGATCAAGTTTGGTATGAATGGTTTTGTCCTGCTGTTATTTATCATTATGGAAAGTCTCATTGAGTTATGGGTAGTGGTATGGATGCTGACTTGGAATTTAGTCTCATATCCAGGACCACACCCTCTATGCTGAGGAATCTAGGTCATAACCACAACCCGATAGGCTTATGCATGTCATTGGAGGCCCTCAACTGCATGGAGGCCTTGTAATGAATGCGATTGGGACCCTAGGTCACTGAAAAAACATTCCAACTTAGGGTTTGGGCACTGTGAGTGGTAGCTTAGCTTCTAGGTGTCCTGTAGCTCTTGAGGAAGGTCAGTAAGGTTCTAGTTTGTGAATTCCACTTCCTTAATTGTACTTAGGAGAATGAGTCATGTAATAGTAGCCTTCAACTCATGTTTACCCTGGCAAGCCGATGAAAGTGGATAAATGTCGGAGGGGTGGTTACTAATAATGCCTAAAAATACTACTTCTTGTAGCCCTTGGTGTGACTAGGATCCATTATCAATTGCCAAAATTCCTCCAAAAGTTATGATTTAGAAATTGTATGTCGTTATATGGATTTCATTGCTTCTAAATTATGCATCTCATTATGGATGTCTTCAAGGATGGGTGAATGGAAGGATTTTGTGGCCTCTTGAGCATGGTAGTGGTCTCGATTCTAGCCACAAGGGCCTCAATCAACTCCATTTACTCTTTGGCTCCTCATACTCTACCTTTTCATGATGGCTAGCCAACAAGGGTGTATCTCAAAAAAGTACAAACACTCATGAATTAAAAACAACAAATAAAGCACTACAAAGCTCTCGACTTAGGATTTAAGTTGGGAGCTTTATAATTAAGATCACAGTAATAACTAGTGTCAGACCCACATGGGATGTGAACAGTTATGAATGATAGAACAACAAATTTCCTTTACTATTAACATAGATGTACATTTATAATACATTCTTGTGACTTTTGGATTCATCTTCCAACATCTCTTGGATTCCTTTGACCATTCAACTCCCACACCTTAACCCTTAGCGGATTAGGTGTCCAACATTCCCCCCGTTAATCTGAAGGATTAAGTACGAGTCTAAGAAGAGATTTGTAATAAAAAATGTGAAAAAATGCATGGCAACACTATGCTGAATGTGCTCTCTAAAATGTGTAGTATTTCCTTTAGATTCACAAGCTCATGTGACCTACTAAAACAAGAGACAAGAATCTACTTCTACTCTTTACAGTGGAAGCACATAAAGATCCAGCAAAACAATAATTGCCAAGAGGAAGAACATCAATGACACATAACACAATAAATATCCAGGGAAAGCCACAACTCAAAACTCCACTATCTATATTACATTAACCAAAAATCCAAGATGATAATGCAATGCTTGTTCTCACAAGAACAATCCCACCACTCAGTAAAATCAATCTCCAACTCACAAGCAAACTCTGGGCCAACACTTTGCCAATTCTCCTTCTCTCCAAGTCCCATTTCCTTGTGCAATTCCTATGGCTGAATAATTCATCTTAAAGGGAAACTAGTGCATCCAAAACTGTACAATCCCTTCAAGGTTGAGTTTCTGATTGCATACACCATCTGTACAACTCAGAAAATTATACAACAAATAGTACAATGTCCCTGCACTCTAGTCTCAACTGGGTCTTTCTCAGAATCGACATGCATGAGTTTCTGATGAGGGAATCTTCAGTTAACTGGAGTAGCACTAGTTAATGCATTAGTGCACCAACTAACTGTTAACTCACTATTAGTTCCTCAAATAGTTTGGAACTAATTTAACTGGACTTAACTCAGTAAACTGAGTTAACTAATTAAAACTCATACTTAACTCATCCTGGACCCCTATAATATAGGGAGAACATATACATGACTACAAAAGGACTTCCAACTCAAAATTCCTAAGTTAACTAAGTAAACTCACTCTAGTTAGCTATTACAAGTTGCTATGAGAATAGAATTTGATTTTAATTCTCAGTTTAATTCAAGGAAAAATTAAACTGAAATTTCTAGATTCTATTTTTATCATTTCTTGTTGCTATTTTCAACACTCCCTCTCAACAAGAAAGGAATTCAACTCGATCCTGATCCTGAACCTTTGGAATGTTTTGCATGCAACACTTCTCTCTAGTGTTGTTTCTCCAACAACTCCAGAAACAAAAAACATCCAACCTGAATTAGAATGATGCCTTTGTCATCAAAGTCTTTGACTGCTATTACCTCTGTCGACTGAAAACTCTGCACTTCTGTTGACTCTATCTTTTTGCACTGTTGTCAACCCTCTCTATGTGCTTCAATATCCGACTGCTCTAGCCTCTGTCACTATGAGGGCCTCAATTACCTCCCTTTCCTCTTTGGCTCCTCATATGCTACCTTTTCATGATGGCTAGCCAGCAAGGGTGTATCTTAAAGAAAGTACAAACACTCGTGAATTAAAGAACTCCAAAGCTCTCTACCAAAGATTTAAGTTGGGAGATTTATAATTAAGACCACAATAATAACTAGCCCATTCCAAAATAACCCTACAACAAACTAGAAAACCAGAATAAAATAACAATGAATTCCCAATTCATAGTACACTTGAGACCCCACAACCATATTCTTTGCTTGATGATTGCAAGTGAATTCTCACGGTGGAAACCACAAATTAAGTAGTAAATTTCTACAAAATTCCAGAAGGACACCCACTGGTTAGTTGAATCAAATAGAGGCACTCTCTTAGGCCCAAAAACTAGCATGATAACACCATATTTATCACCATTCCAACTGAAGGCCCAAGCTATGAGCCAACTTATACTTTCATCAATAGAATTAGTGTACCTACCTACAAGCCAAATGTTGAACCAAGACACATTCACAAATCTGTAAATCCTGGCATGGATAGAGCCACCAATGGAGCAATACCATCCTTTAATACTACAGGAAAATATCTAGACAAAAAGCTTACTGATATACTCATCCCTAAAGACAATGACTATCAAACCCAGTTTTAAACCCAACTATAGAGTTGGATGGTACACAAAGATAGGACCAACAACACAATAAATCCTCGCAACAAGACTCCAGACATACATTGAGGGAGTAATTGAAGTATAATGAAAGCTCCTCTTAGGCCTAAAGGCCAAACCAATTGAACCCTAGGTACCACCTTTCTAGTAATATATCCAAGCAATAAGTAAATTTTTGTTTCCATGATTAGCACAAACCCCTCTGAGAAGGTCTAATTTTAACCCACAACACAGTTGTATATCTAAGAATCTTGATAGGGGTTAGAGGTACCATGAAAACGATGAGACACAAATTTCGATTATAGGCAGTTCCAAGTAGCCGATAAGTTGAAGAAACTAAGAACAACTTCAATCTCCTAACGACGAGATCGAACTGGAAAACAAGGTTTAACCCTCGAACTAATGTCCATATTCCACCAGGTATACATTCTTGCTTGTTCACAACATTCTTTCTCTAGGAAAAACTTACCACCTAGCCTACCGCTTTGTGGCTCTAGGGTAAAACCACTGGTATACCAGTAGAGGTAGGGGGTCGAGGTACTCCCAAACTGACAGTCCACAAAAACTTTTCTAGCATTTTATCCTCCCTAGGAAGTTTCCAAAACGATTTAGTCTGCATGTGAATGCATGCATGGGGGTGGCCACACCAACCCACAAATTCAATGCTCAACATAATGGCAACTCCTATGGTGGAGGACACGAATGCCTATACCACAGTCATTATCATGTTGCACCCCCATCCAAGGAAAATTTTAAGGATGGAAAATTTTCTTGAAGTTTCAAAACATGGCAAATCTCACTAATCCATAATATGCAAACTATAAAATATTTATTGATATATTTGTAAAATTATTCAAATTTATAATGATTTTATATATAGTCTCTATATAATGTTGGCGATTTTTAAGGTAAAACAATTTTATATTCTAAAATTTAGGCGAATCGTCTTTTATAAAATTGGAATTTGGCAAATATTTTTTATGGACAAATCATGAAAAATTAGCCCACTGGGCGAACATTAGCCCCTAAAATTTTCCATGCCCCCATCCGGGAAGTTCTTATTATTATATTATTATAATATCCTTTAGATTCATTATCAATAAAAGTTTTATGTTTTTCAAAAATGCTTAATAACATCATTAATATTTTAAAATTAATAAAATTCATAATAATTATTTTATTTGTAACAACATTTTCGGTAAAAATCACATAAAATAAAATCTGGTCGACGCGTTTCGAACCAACCAGTGTGGTTCATCTTCAGGACAAGATGAGGAATCAGATCTAGGAAATGGAATAAATAGATGATAAGAGCAACTAACTAGCTGTTAGAAATAACAACTAGTTTGACTAAAAAATTGAAATAACTAATTAAGCCTTTGACTCAGAATTAAAAAGAATTTTAATTTAATAATTAATATTATTTTTGAATTAAGAAATAAATAAGATTAATAAAATAATTTCATTTAATATTAAATAATATTAGTGTTATTAAATTATATTACAGATATTTTATCAATATGAATTTTGAGATACAAAAACTATAATAATAATAGTTAATTAATTAACTAATTTTTTACTTATTAATCTATTAGAATTTTAAATTAATAACTAATATTATTTTTGAATTAAGAAATAAATAAGATCAATACAATAATTTTATTTTAATACTAAATAATATCACTATTATTAAATTATATTACAGATATAATATCAATAAGAATTTTGAGATGATAATAATTAATTAATTAATATTAGTTATTAATTTAAAATTCTGACACTTAGGATCATTGTGGAGGAATGTCGTAATGATAAATCCAATTTATTTTGTTGCTTTGTGGACTTCAGAAAGGCTTTCAATATGGTTCCTAGATACAACCTTTGGAATAGATTAGAAGAGCTAAAGGTTCCTCTCGAGTTGAGAGCTGCCGCTATAAGATTATATGAGAATGTAATTGCCAAGCTAAAGAGCAATGAGGGGTGTTCGAAAGATATTCAGTGTAACATCGGAGTTAAACAAGGTTGCCCCCTTTCCCCTACCCTATTTGGCATTTACATCGATAAGCTCGAAGGATATTTAGAGGAAGCAGGATGTGATGGCACGATCTTGGCTGGGATAGTCGTCATCCTTCTTCTCTATGCTGACGATATTGTTCTTTTGGCAAGGTGCCCATCTGATCTTGATAAGCAACTCAGGCTTCTTAAAGATTTCTGCTCTACCATGGGTATGACTGTTAACACTGACAAAACAAAAGTTATGATTATCAAATCCAAGAAGGACACTTACGCTAATTTTATGTATGACAATAATAATTTGGAGGAAGTGTATTCTTACAAGTACCTAGGAATTGATATTCATCACAAGCTCAACTGGAACCATAGCATTGAGAAAAGGATTAATGGGGGGTGGAAAGCTTATTTTGGTCTTGAAAATAATTGTAAAACAACAAACCTCGTAATGTGGGATAAAAAGAAGTTCCTCTTTGAAACTTTAGTCACTCCTGTTATCTTATATGGCTGTGAGGTTTGGGGTTGCAGTATCTCTAGAGAATCACGGAGAAAGATTGAGCAAATCCAAAAACGTTTTATAACTTATAACCTGAAAATTAAAAGTAATACACCCTATCCTATTCTCCTTATAGAAGCAGGTCTTTCCCCTATTGAGAGCCTAGCTATGATTAGGTTTCTGTTGTACAAGCACAAACTTAATAACATAGATGATCATAGACTTCCTAAGCTAGCTTTAAATTCCAGCCAAAACCACCTAAGGCTCAATCAGGGGTGGCATAAAGACACAAGGGCCTAGTTAAACTATTGGGAGATCAACGAGAATGATGCATTGTAAACATAAATAACATTAAAGATATTTTTACTTCTAATTTCAAAGAAAAAATGTGGTGTGAGAAAGATTTAGCGGCTAAAAGAAAACTAAGTTATTATAAGAAGGTCATCAACCTCACCCTAGAAGATCAAAAATATCTCTCTATTTTAACTAGCTCAAAGAACAAAATTAATATAGCAAAGATTAGATTGAATTCTCATGAGCTCCATAGTGAAACAGGTCGTTGGGCAGTTCCTGAAACGCCATGGATGGAAAGGATTTGCCATATATGTGAGAATAGGAACATCGAGAATGAAAACCACTTCCTTTTAGAGTGCCCCGCGTACAACCACATTAGATCTTAGTTTCACAATATTTGTTACAATACTGACCTTCCTAGCCTTTTACAATGTCAAAATTATAGTGAGCCCGTGAGGTTTCTCTCCAAGCTTTTTGAGCATAGGAATAAAATCTTAAACCAAAATAAATAATTTGTTTCTTTAGGTCTGATAGACCAATGTTTGGTCTCAGCGGACGTTAACCATCATCATCATCATCAATAAAAAGGTAAAAAATTAGTTAATTAATTATTATTATAGTTTTGTATCTAAAAATTCTTACTGATATCATATTTGTAATATAATTTAATAATACTAATATTATTTAATATTAAATGAAATTATTTTATTAATCTTATTTATTTCTTATTTCAAAAATAATATTAATTATTAAATTAAAATTCTTTTTAATTCTGGGTCAAAGGCTTAATTAGTTATTTCAATTTTTTAGTCAAACTAGCTGTTATTTCTAACGGCTAGTTAGTTGCTCTCATCATCTATTTATTCCATTTCCTAGATCTGATTCCTCATCTTGTCCTGAAGATGAACCACACTGGTTGGTTCGAAAGACGTCGACGAGATTTCATTTTATGTGATTTTTACCAAAAATGTTGTTACAATTAATATGGATCAGAGAAGTCTAAATTCTACAATTATTTTATTATTATTATAATGAATATTTTCTTTTCTTTTCTTTTCTATGTTGTTCATGGACCCCAGAGATTGGCGACCACTAAGTCCATGGAATAAATTGTTTGATGTGATTTTTACCAAAAATGTTGTTACAATTAATATGGATTACAGAAGTCTAAATTCTACAATTATTTTATCATTATTATTATTATTATTATTATTATTATTATCTATATATATATATATATATATATATATATATATTCATGGACCCCAGAGATCGGTGACCGCTAAGTCCATGGAATAAATTGTTTGATGTGATTTTTACCAAAAATGTTGTTACAATTAATATGGATCAGAGAAGTCTAAATTCTACAATTATTTTATTATTATTATAATGAATATTTTTTTTCTATGTTGTTCATGGACCCCAGAGATTGGTGACCGCTAAGGCCATGGAATAAATTGTATCAAACAGATCCACATGAAGGGATCACTTCCCGTCAGGTCAACCCCATAGCCTCACCCCGAGAATGTCAAGAGAATTAAACTTGTGACCTCTCAATAACAAAGGTGCTTTAACAATGGGGACTCAACCAATTGAGCTAACTCTCAAGCCTTACTATTATCAATATTATTATTAACAATAGTATTTATTATTATTATTATTATTAATACTTTTGCTTATTAGTATTATTTTGGAATATTTTTTTTCAAATAATATTGTGGCTCATTTATTCAATGAGTGTTTTCTCTATAGCCCTAACATTAATATTAATATTAATAATTATATGTATATTATTATTATCTTAGGTTTATTTTTATTAATATATATTATAATGTTAACAATTAATACTAACTTAGATCCATCTTAACTATGGATCTATCAAGTGGTGCAGAGATGGATTAAATCTCTCGAGGTGCAAACCTTTCGTCAAGTTTTACATTTAAAAAGGAGGTTTGTGATTCAAGAGATTTGATCCCTCTTGCCGCTTGATAGATCCAGAGTGAAGATAGATCTAGGCTAGTTTAATTTCTATAAACAAATTGCAAAGTTACATTGATATAAATTTTACATTTAAATGCATGATATGGAAAAAAATGATTATAGTTGTTTTTAAAAGATGCACACTAAAAAAACAACGTAACTTGACTGGAGAGCATCTCTTGAAACAATTAATAATAAATCTTATTATTATCTTATTACAATAATAATTAATTTTATATTATTATAATAATATTATCATTAATAATATTACTGAATGGAGACTTCTACAAGTACAATTATTTTGAAATCTATCTTCTGGATCCATCGCATTAATAATTTAATTATTGACATGTTTCAAACCAACCAATGTGGTTCATCTTCAGGACAAAAATATGAAGAGAATTTGATCCAACCATAGGGTATAAATAGGGAGGAACTGTAATAACTAAATGGTTAGGTCAAAATTCATAGGAAATAGTCATTATGAGACAAATAATATTAAAATCAAAATAGAAGATATTCTTTAGATTCATTATCAATAAAAGATTTTGGATTATTTTAGTGATACTTAATAACATTATTAATAATAATTATTGTTATTATATTTTATTGCTATTAGTATTTTATTTATTTTTTGTATGTTGAAAAGTTTTTATTAATAAAAAAACATATACAGAGATGAAAAAATGCATGTGGTATCACCCCGACCAAGTTGTTGACCAATGTTAGAAGCATGCATCATACAAAAAACAAAATACCCAGCTGAGAGGTCCATAGCCTTAAAGGCCTAACATACTAGAAAAAATAAAGAACTAGAAAGACACCAGTGATCATAATCAATCGCCAAAAGTAATTGAAGCAGGATTATTTGGCCCTGTTCTTGGAGGAGGAGGAGGGCGATACAGACAATTGACATGATGCTCAAAGTGAGCAAGCCAAGCTTCCATATTTTTGAATTTCTCTGTCAGCAAATTTTTCCCACTCTAGAAAACTACAATTCTTTCATGAACATGGCATTGCAAGTAGTGGAGTTATTCCAATTTGGCCATAATGGCCTCATGCTCCTCCCTTTGGACTCTACCGAGAGATTCCAACCGAGCAATGACAAATTGTACCAACTCCTGAAGCACCGTGGAAATCTTGGGACGCTTGGAAGGAGCACAGCCCACTGTTCCCACACAACCCTAAATGTTGCTTCGTCCCCAAGAGGCCATGACACGACTGTGACTCGATCCTCTGCTACCTCCGACAATGCCACAACCACTCTGAATTATCATTATGATGCTTCTTCCCACCATGAATTTGGTTGAGGAACTCCCCCCCCACGAGTTCTGCGACCACCACGCTCAGCACCATGCACTGAACCGATGCCCCGTCTGGTGCTTCCACCACTCGCATTCATTGTGCCACCCTAAACGCCTTTAGAATTAGATAATCCTTCCACCTTTTCCTGGGCTAGGGCACGTGAAGAGGGAAAACTAGGCTTCATATTGAAGTCAAAGAACAAGTTGATACCCCGAAGGCAATACCCAAACTGAACCAAAGACCACTGAAAAAACTAGGTAGCACATAGATAGAAATTATGCGCCCAAACAAACGACCACCCTCCACCATAGGCCAAGAAAATCACACTATAGATAAAGAAGGAAATGGATTTTGACACAAAAAATCACCCCATGGGAAATTCACCACTAGACACCAAAACAAGCCAAAACCTCAAGTGACACGCTCTCCGACTTAGGAAGAAGAGGGAAAGTTTCACCAATTGAAAGAATAAGATTATCAAATTAAGCTTGCAGGAGGTGCGATAAACAAAATAATACCACCCTAGCCCAACAACCTGGAGAAATAAGAGCACAGAGGAGTGCGCATCCCTTAGAGAGATAGAGAAAAACCAAAATATTTCGTGCACCATGCAATTTAACCAAATAAGCATCAGTGCCATTGTAACCTGAAAGAGTACAAATTCGTTGAACACAGACGAAGGAGAGATTTTCACACAGATGAGCTCAGATTAATTAACTACCGCGTGGTGGAGGAGTTGTTGTCTTTCCCTCCCCCTATTTAACCAAGAGCCAATTGTCATGCTTCACATGACGAGTGGTTTCCGTAGCCTGACACACCCATCGAGGATGCTATTATCTTTTTTTTGTAAATAAAAATATTTGTATTACGCTTGTACAAAAACTGCATTTATAGGGGTTTTGAGGCTCTACAAAATCCAACCATGATCATAAGCTAGAGGCTGAGAACTAGGGAAAACTATAGAATTAGGAGGAGGCCTCTACGCATAGAGGAGAAACTAGAGGTCCTCCTGACAAGTACATAATAACATTACAGATAGAACTAGGAAAAAAATTACAAATGGAACCAGGAACAAATTTACAGATAGAACCATGAGCATTAGAACATCTTAGATGTGAGAAGAGCTACCTTGAAATATGAGTGTTTCCCATTTAGTATTCGAGAGGATCTTCCTTGACCATTAGACAAGGCTTGTAGTAATCTACATTGTCAGGAAGGTGATGCACCGCTAGAGCCAACTAGCTAGATGACAATGGATGCATTGATTAATGTTGAAGAGAAGAGACCCCTTAACTGCTGAAGTGGTCACTTTGACTATTTGAGGGGTCCAAGCCAACTAGAGCATCCTTTGAGTCATTGTGAGTCTAGCAATGCTTTGGAAAGAGGTTGTGATTCTTATCGAGTGGAGTATCTACCTAAACTGGAGAAAGCAAGGGGGGGTCCACAACAATGTCTGTAGAGGGAGACACAAAGCCCTAAAGTTGCATGCCAAGAAGGTTTCCAATGCATTGGTAGGCCGTCTTGGCATGGTGCAGGTTGAATTCCATATCCAACACATTGCCTTGCAACAAAATGTTTACATCCTCTTGGTCCCCTTGTAAAGTAATTCTTGCACCTACCTGTTTAATTATTTTTCTTTCTACAAGTCATTCAATAAGGAACCTTAGTAGGTATAATTGATCTTGGAATCAAATCAATCTCATGTGAAACACTTCTAATGGGAAGCATTTCTATTGGTATATCACCAACAACAATATCTATAAACACCTCCAACAATTGTTGGATATCCATTGCCACTTCACACTTTTCCTCATCTTCTTTACCTTATTTAGAATTATGGAAAAACATAAGTTTTCCTTCTTATGTTCCTTAAGAAAATATTTGGCTAAGCATAACATTACGTGACCACTTTTACTTGAACATGTAACAATGCCCATACTTATTGAATTCATATGTATTTTCCATACCATCATGGAGAACCTTCCTATCAAGCAACCATGGTATTCTCAATAATACATGACATGTGTCCATCTCCACCACTTCAATTAATAGTTGGTCACTAAAATTGTAAATCTAGAAACTCAACCAACATTGTTATGTTAGAGTAATTTGTTGACCCTTCTATAACCATGAAATTTGATATGGAGTTGTTTGAGGGATACAATTTAATTTTAACTTATCGATGACCTTTTTGGACATCACATTTTTTGTACTCCCTCCCTTTATGGTCATGTAGCATATACTATAACCTTTCATTTAGTTTTAAAAATTCTTCCCTTATCCAGGTTCCTTCATAGTCTTATTTTTAGGCTTGAGCAACACCCTTCTAAACATAAGGTTTCCACCCTCTTCATGTTGAAGTACTACAACATTTCCTCCCATCACTAATGCCTCGCCTGCCTACATGACATGAATCTCGGCCTCATTCCTTCTCTTTAGAATATGCATCTCTAGACATTTAGATGCCGTGTGCCCTTCTACTCCACATCATTTATGGCAAGTAATGGAATACTTAGCTTTGCATCTTCCAAACCCTTTATGTTTACCGACATGGTTGTCTTCCTTGGAAATTTGACTACTATACACTTTAGCTTCACTCGCTTTACTAGAATTTCCTCTTGCAATCTTCACTCTTCCTTTTCCTTTAAGATTATTTCCTCTGTAATTCCACTATCACTTCCTATATTTTAACTTTTCCTCTACCTTCAAATAAATTTGATATGCTTAATCCATGTTTTATAAATAATGGGTACTCATATTGAATATAAAACTTCAATCCATTCACATACTTTGCTACACTTTGATACTCCAGTTCATTAAGTCCTAATCTAAGTGATAGTTTGAGGAATTCATTTATACTCCTAGACCTAGGTCTTTTTGTTTCAATTTTTTTACTTGTCTGTACAAACTTTATTGATAATAATTAGGCAAGAACTTCTCCTTCTTATTAGTCACCATTTTCTTCCAAGTTTTTATCTTCTCCATTCAACTTCAATATTAAAAAATAGACTCTATATTTAACTCTTGGATATTGTTATACTCATGGTATCACTTAAGTTCTATCAACTCTATGAGAGTATTTGCTTTCATATTGTCATTGTAGCAAAAAAAATTCCACCCTTGCATTATGTCTATCTTTCATAATAAGATCAAATGCTTTACTAAGTCTCTTTCATCAACATTTTGTTAGTCCTCCATCTCATCCTTTAATTCTGAGCCTAATATAACTCCATCATCTCCAATTTGTTTGTTCTCTAGTTCTTCAATTCAACTCTTACAATTCATGGTTCCTAACACCTTCTCAAACTACTCCTCTTTGCAACATCATCCTTAAAAATTTTCTTGAAGTCAAGCAAGATATCATTCACAAGCCTTTCTTTCAACATTACCCGCCAACACTTATCTTTAAATAGACCTTTGTTTGATACCCAGTCTCTCCCATAGTGCTATCTAAAATATACCCAAAAACCTATTATATTGATGATACAATGCACCTTGAAAATGCTAATATAAAAATATCTTAACTTCTTGTCATCCAAATATTATCTTCTTATACAAAATAAACGCATACATGATACATCTTGCTAAACCCATCTATCATGACAAACTAGTAGTCATGACCTCTACAAGACAAACAAATCTCTAACAACCTCCATGAAGATGCTCTCCCTGAACCTACCTCATACCAGTGTTATATACTCGCAATGATATATATAACCCAAGATTTTGATTACATAGTTAGATGGGTTTGTAGACACATCCAGGAAAATTTTACTACCGACTCTTACATTGGTTGGGCAATACACATAAAGTTATAACTTTGCTATCATGGCGAAAGTTCCAATCATTCTAAAGTTTTCTTGTCTTATCAAATTGAAAACTTCTTTGTAATACAAAACATTAAATAACATTTAGCCTTATGCTTATTGCTGACCACCTGCAGTCACTCCGTAACCAAGGTAACTTTAATCCCTATAAGTGCACTTTCAACCAACTGTGAACTACTTAAATAATAATTCCAGTAATGATAGCTAAATATTTTTTAAATATTTGTATCTCCTTTCAACTAATTTGATATCCATTACACATATTTGGAACACATTATTCCTAAAACCATCACGGTGAAAAATGTCAAGACTAAGCAAACTCTGCAATCTATCTACAGGTAAACTCTGCAATCTATCTACGAGGTAATCAACTCATTGTTTGCATTTGAACATTGTTAACTAATCATGTTCATAATATCTTAAATATGAGCATGTGATTTCCTCATCTTAAAAAATTAGATTCACATTATTGTCCACATCATAGATGAAATATACATGAAATATACAGCTCAACCAATTACACAAAGAAATCCTTCCTATTAAACATTGTCGTACACAATACCATCACTTATTCTATTCATGTACTTTGTACGAGTTGAATCCTCCAAATACAACTATATTAGAAGTGGTTGACAATCTAAATAGGTATATTAAATAAATATGAGTTTGTAACATCTTCAATAATTATTTGTATTGTAAGAGAAGTTTAGCTTAATAACTATATAATTATTTTTTTTAAAGAGAAATTCACTACGGTAAAAATGAAGTTGATTTCAGAGCATTTAGTAAAAAACTCAAAATACAAAATTAGTCAAAATAAGCTAGGGCAATAAAAAAAACAAAAATAGTCAAAATAAGCCTGGGCTTTTCAAAATGGTAATTGAGCGCTTTATGGAATAAATCACAAGCTATTTTTAGTCAAAATAAGCCAAGGCACTCAAAAAAACAAAAATAGTCAAAATAAGCATGGGCTTTTCAAAATGGTAATTGAGCACTTCATTATGGAATAAATCACAAGCTATTTTTCTAATATTTAAGACATTTTTTTAACGTGACATGATATATTATTCCTGTAAAAGAATGGACCTCAGAGAAATTCATTTTGACAAGCTTGTATAATTTCACAACATTTATTTCACATAAAACAAATACTAAGAAAGAAATAAAAAACAACAACCGAATGAGATTGAAACTGGTTGAAGAAGGCAACTTACTTGGGACTTGAAAACTAGGAAATCTTGTGGATTGTAAAGCAAATGATGAGTGCAAGTTCAGTAGAAAGCTCCAAAATTTATTTTTAGTGGCTTATTTTTGGTTGTGGTGTTGTTTTTCATATTTATCGCATACAAATTTTTGGAATCAAGGTTTCAAACTATTTTTCCTATCTCATGAACCACACAAGATAGTTTGAAATTTCGATTCCAAAAATTAATATGTAATGACTTCGAAAAACAACACCACACATAATATAGATCAAGAGCTTCAAATCAATAAGTACCCTTTCTTTTAAAAAAAATAGCATGGAAGTGACTACAATTTTGAATGAGTTTGAGGTCCACCTTTTGCTTACCCCTTTTCATTGTTATTTTGTTGTCTGTTTGCTTGGGAAGGTGAGTAGCAATGGCAGACCACCTATTTCCCAATAGGGCATGAAGTTGAATAATAGTTTTCTCTTCCTACATGCTGATTTTTTCCCCTTGATATTTGGTCTTAGATAGTTAGCCCAATGCAATCTCCAACTCTTTCTAATCTCAACACCCAACTTTTTGCTGCAGAGCCCTCCAGCTTCCATGGTTTTGCTACAGTATGTAAGTAACGAGCTTCTAATTTTCTTCGGGCGTCCAGGGCCCTTCTTGAGCCCAACTTTTTCACAGCATTGAGCCCTACCATTATTTCCGATTTGGTGTGACTTTTGATAATCCTTGGCAAAGATGTTGTCGAATTAAACACTGCAACTGCCCTTCACGTCACCAGTTGTTCCTCAACTGCTTTTATTTTTCGATCGCACTTCTTCGTCGATGTTGGAAGATGGCGGAATCAAACAAGAGGGAGACTATGGAACGATTGAGGGAAGCCTAAGGAACAAAAACAAGAACACCACCCCTTCTCAGTGTTATACACACCAAAAAATGCATGTATATTTTTAGTATTTTTCAATCATGTACTAGCTTACAGTTTGATGGCTGAATTCACATTCTTGACATAGACTGGTTGGTCGGTTCATTGAATGTAACACCTAGATTACAATGTAGTTGTTCTTAGTTGCCTAGGGGGAGATCTTCCTTCATAAAGTTCAAATCTACGAAAGAACTATCGTCAGACAATTTTTTATACGATTCAAATCTATGAAAGTGTGCCAGGCTTCATTGCCATGTGAGCCAGAGGTATTGTATGCATTTGCGTTATGACCCTGGGCTTAGTCTGACTTTAGTGTTTTTAACTTAAAGACGGGTACTATAAATTTTGGCAGGACAAATCCTAAATTAAATGTCAAAATGACGGTTTCTGATTTATGAAGCACGTCAAATTTGACGGGTAAAAATTTACGGCAACTGTCAAATACGTCTTAAAATATGAAATACGTACTATGGGACGTCAAATTCCAGGCCTGTCTAAGACGAAGCGTAATTTCCACAAAATTTACAAGGCGTCTCGGCATTTTAATGCACCTTCTTCCGCTTCAATCATCTAATTAAGCTCGTTGATACTTCTCGCCAATTTGAAGCTTGGTAAGCTCCGTGATCTATCTACCTGCTTCAGTCATCTACTTACTATTTTATGTCTTCCATTTTATCCATTCATTAGTTTATCTATACATTTATCCCAATTGTCTTTCAAATGGCACAAACAGCTCCTTAACACAATGACAGTGCTCTTTCTTCCTTTTCTCCATCGATCTCTTATGACGTATTCATCAATCACAGAGGTTTCGATGTTAAAAAGACATTCGCTAGTCATCTCTACAAACGTCTTACATCAATTGGATTGCTAGTGTTTTTGGACAAACCAGAAATGGAAGAGGGGTGCACCTTTCCCTCTCAAATAGAAGCCACAATTCAAAGTGCTGCTATTCACATAGCCATTTTTTCCCCACTTATGCTAACTCTCAGTGGTGTCTGGATGAGCGAATCAACAACTTTAAACAAACTGACAAATACCATGCTTGCTAAGACCACTGCACGATCCCCACTTATGTGAACTCTTAGTGGCATTTGGATGAGCTCATCAACATGATAAGGTCGGGGCCATTATTCTTCTTTTCTTTTATGTTGGAAATATTAATCCCAACCACCACTTTAAAAAAATTGATAAATACCATGCTTCCTAGTCAACTACTACATGATTGCGATTTTGTTTGCAGGAGAAAGGACTGAAGTTAGAGCACAAGTACAACCCTGACCATTCCGCAATTGTTTGCAGGTGAAAGGACTGAAGTGAGAGCATAAGTACAACCTTGACCATTCTGCAACACAGCAGAGGAGTTAAGGCATTTAATGAATTTTAGTAAATAAGTATGGGCAAGCATTCACTTCGCAACTGTTGCCCACACTCCACAACACCTGCAAGTTCAAAAAACCAATTACTATGTAAAACCACCCATGCTAGTTCAGAAAACCAAAATCTCCCATGCTGCGCATTAATTATTTTCTCTGTCATGTGTTAATGTCAAATTTGTATGTTAAGATAAATATGGATGAAAATTTCATTTGTAATATTGGGCATGTTGGGCAAGTAGAGAGAGAGAGTTTGTGAGGAGAAAATCGTGGAGGAAATATTGGTGGGCGCGTGAAAACCAGTTTTAGGGAGTTTTACAGAGGTTTACTCTACAACCCCAGTGATGCATAAATCGCATTAAGTTTGTTGTGTTTTTTTAACACTCGGAGCATGTTAAATATTGTTAGTGAAACAAAAAAAACAATTGTTTTGAGGGCAGATTGTTTTTTTTCCTTGGAACGAGTTTACCAACAGGTAGATTTTTTTTTTTCACTCAGAAATGGCAACATCAAGCACAAGTTTGACTAATCTTCATATACCTCAGTTTAATGGAAAAAATTATGATTATTGGGCTATTACAATGAAGGCCTTGTTTTATTCTCAGGACATTTAGGATTTGGTGGAGAATGGTTTTCAAGAACCAACAGCTGCAACGACATACAATGCCTTATCTCAAGCAGAAAGAGATTTGTTAAGGGACAACAGGAAGAATGATTCAAAAGCCCCGTTCTATATTTTCCAAGCAGTCCATGAAAGTATTTTCCCAAGGGTTGTAGCAGCAACGAAGTCCAAGAAAGCATGGGACACCCTCCAGCTAACTTACCAAGGCATGGCAAAAGTCAAGACAACAAAATTGTAAATGTTAAGAAGAGATATTGAAACACTTTGTATGAAAGAGTCTGAGAATGTAGACTCGTTTTTTACACATGTAATTGGGTTGGTTACTCAAACTAGGTCTCATGGTGAGACACTTAAGAAAGGAGAATAGTTGAGAAAGTTTTGAGAAGTTTGCTAGCAAGGTTTAATGCCATTGTTGTGGCTATAGAGGAGACAAATAATCTCTCACAGTTCTCAATGGATGAGCTTC